>PNEP01000001.1:0-1200000 GCA_002939055.1 Hypocreales sp. Mo6-1
CTAACCCTAACCCTAACCCTAACCCTAACCCTAACCCTAACCCTAACCCTAACCCTAACCCTAACCCTAACCCTAACCCTAAGCCCTCGTGCCCGGCACCCGCGGCGTAGGAAAGTGCGCTGGCCTCTGCAGGGTCCCTGGCATTCGGATCTGCCCCGGCCCGAAGGAGCAGGCGAGCGACGGCCTCGTGTTGACCGACGGCGGCCCTCAGCAGCGGCGTCACTCCGTTGCCGTCCTTAACTGAGGCATCAGCCCCTGCTTCCAGCAGCAAGCGCGTAACTGGCTCGTCGCCGGCTCCAGCTGCCCAGTGAAGCGGCGTCAGACCTCTGTTCTCTGCCGCTCCGGGGTTGGCCCCAGCGTCGAGGAGGGTCTTGACGAGCTCCGCGTCGGCGTGGTACGTTGCTTCGTGGAGGGCTGTGTTGCCAACTGGATCAGTCGCTGAGGCGTTGGACCCTGTTTCGATGAGGAGCTTGACAAGAGCCTCCTTGCCCTGCCGAGCGGCGAGGACAAGTGCATACGACGGCTGCCCGCCTGCTTGTACGAGCGCTTTGACAGCCTCTTCATGGCCCCCGTCGGCAGCCCAGAGAAGCGCCGTCGCTCCGTTGGTCTCCTCGGCGTTTATGTCGATATGTTTGCTGAGAAGCAGCTGCATAACCTGGAGGTGGCCGCCTCCAGCAGCCCAGTGCAGAGCCGTTGCCCCTTGACTGTCTCGCACGCCGACAGTGGCTCCGCGGTCGATAAGCAGCCGACATGTTGATGTAGCGCCCGCCGCAGCCGAAGCGTGTAAGGCCGTCTCCCTCTTCAAATTCCCCTTGTCGATGTCCATCCCCATGTCCAGAAGGCATTGAGCAATGGCGTCGTGTCCCTCGTCTCGTCGCGTGGTGCAGCGCCGTGTCACCTTCAAAATCCGCAGTCGTAGCGTCACTGCCGCTGTCAACAAGCAGCTGCACGACATCTAAGTGGCCCCCGTACGCAGCAAAGTGCAGAGGGATTCCGTCGAGGATGTTGCATATAGCGTCGGACCCTCTGGCGGAAATGCTGCTGCTCTGGGCAATTAGCTGCCTCGCACGCTCAAGCTCGCCATTAAGAGCTGTCTCGTGGATATCCGATATGGGAAAGTGTTGACATGTCCAGCCTGAGGAGTTGCCGGCAGCATGGCCGAATAGATGCTGGAAAGCCGACATGCTTGTAACCGCGATGGTTCCCTGGAATTACGGCCACATGCGAAGGCACGGGAACGCTGTCACAATAGACAAGGCGGGCCCCGTATACTTCTTTGGTAGACTGCTTTGACTGGCCGGCAGCTGCGAGGGATGCTTGTGTGAGCGTTCGAGGGCGGTTGGAAGAGGGCTGTGGCAGCGGCTAGTTTGTGTGTGTGGAAGAGGGTTGTGGAAAGCAACTTGTGATATTAGAAGGCGGTGAGGTTAAAGGTCTGGCCCCGGCCCCTGCGGTCGAATTAGAAGCTTGTGGGGCCGGTTAAAAGGGGCAACCGGGATCGCCCGGGACCGGGACCGCCGCTAAGCTAGGAAGGGATCGTTTTGGCAAGAACATATATATGAGGTCTCTTTCTTACTACGAGGCAGGCGACTTCCTGCTAATATGTTTGTAGTTGCCGCATCCGGCTCACAGTTGCATGTAATGTGTCCTACCGCTTAAACCTAAAACGCGTGACAGATTCCGCCAAGAGTGCGCACCGGCATCCAGTCACGCTCTTGAGAGCCAAGGCGTGCTTGTTCTCTGGGGGACGCCCTAAGATATACCCGCCGGGATGGAAACCTCCGGAGCAAGCAGCACGACGAGGGTCGCAAGCACCGCTGCAGCCGCCTTCGGCAGCTATATATTCCTCTGTCCTAGTCCCACTCCACCGAGCTGGAGTTTGATGACGTTGTCGACGGGGCCGTCTTGGTCGGCCCCGGCCGAGGCATCAGCTGGTTGCTGAGCCCATGAACCCACGAGCACGGCGCGGCATTGGTGGACTCCCGGGCCCACTGGCCGAGTTCCTCGGCAGCCCGCTTGTACTTGGGCTTTACATGTACCTGGCAGAGGATCAGCCCCTGTCCCCTCTGAACTATGGCGTCCCAAGATCAGACGACATCGGGATTGCCGCATAGCAAATTGCAGGTTTACTTTACGTTAACTACCTAAGAAGCAACGAACGCCGGAACCCGCTAATGGCACACTCATATACTTACCGGCACTTTTTGTACAGTGTATAGCTTTGACCCAGCAGTTCTTTGTGCAGGGACAGCGAACGGGAAACATCACCGTCACTAGGTCTCTAGGATCGAGGCTTTTTAGTATAAGAAGCAGTGGGGAAAAGCATAGACCAGTGTGCGTCTTCGGTAGCGAATAGAATAACCCGTGAGAAAGGCTTCATGACTCAGTCCGTAATCATTTAGAGCATACATAGGGAATTCTAATAACAATCGAGAACCACCGCGTATAGTACCGGCCTTAAGCGAGGAACTTGGCGACATACTTAAGGTAGTAGCGCCTCCTTAACCTGCGTTACTTTAAGTTGCAGGTCGCGTATTTGCTAACCTTGGCGCAGCCGATTTTCTTGTAGCTTGTGGACGCAATCGCTTCCGCATGGCCCTTTACTTTTCCATTCCCCACCTGATCCGTATTAACCATTTTGAAGCAAGTATCTCTACCAAGACCCTCCAGCTCCGGATCCTCACAGAGCCAGGAGAGCAAGAGGCGCTCATAGGTGTCGATAAACACGCCCATTACCTGATCCATCGCGTCGTGGGTTAATTTACCGGCCTGCGCACTCTTCTGGCTGGCTCGACGAGCATCGGCCTCTAATGAGCTGTCGAGCTCGAAGGGAACCCTTCCTAGCTGTTTGCGCCACTTATTGGTGACTTCGATATAGTTACCCAAGCCGGTGTCGCTCCCCTCGTTGGCACCACTTGTTGCAGGGGGTGTCGTGCTGTTTGTATTGCTTATCAGGGGCGTAGAGCCAGGAGCGTCATTCTTGCAGCCCGGGCCGGAGCCCACGTCGGACCCGGGCTGACCTGGCTGACAGGTCTCCGAACCCAAGCCATTAGCCGTACCTAAACCTAGCGTCGATTTATCGCCGGCAATATTGGTTGCGGGTTCGCTTCCTGGTGTACCCAACCCATCCAGTCCTGGCTGAGGGCTTGCGGGTTCGCTTTCTGGTGTACCCAACCCATCCAGTCCTGGCTGAGGGCTTGCGGGTTCGCTTCCTGGGGTAAACAGCCCATCCAGTCCTGGCTGAGGGCTTGCGGGTTCGCTTCCTGGGGTAAACAGCCCATCCAGTCCTGGTTGAGGGTTCCCAGTATCTCCCTGTAAATCTTGCTGCAGTATATTTGGCATAAACTCGGCCGAGGTCAGGCCCGATGGATCGTTGGCTGCGTTGCCCAGACCTCCAGCGTTGCCCAGACTGCCAAACTGGCCTTGGGGACGAGCCCTGGCAAGCCGGAGAGAAAGAGCAACAATGAATGTAGAGCGCATATTGTACTTGAAGAAGTTGGCCTAGATGCCGATAGAGTATGCTAAGGGCCACGTCCCGAGCTGTATAAATACTAATACTATATAGAGGATAAAGGCTCTTTTTATACCATCTATTATTTTAAAGGGGGAATCTTAATCTACGTAGAACGCATGAACTTTTACTCCCTAATGTCTATGTCGTTTATGTTATTTATGCATTTAGACAAGTAGGGGTTTGTATGTAGGTATCATGAAACCTAGAAACGCTATGCATTGAAGTACATGTACTGTCTGTAAAATGATATAAGTTATAAGATGGCTAAGGCGATCTATAAGTAGTAGTGAGTAGATTAATAGTTGATTAATTGCACGTATGTAATTAATAATGTTTTATACATGACACACTAAGTCTTACTTTAGTGGAGGCGATAAAGTGGCTATGAACGCACCAAGTTATACTTAAATAGAGTAATAAAGCCGTTATGGGGGCTTCGGCGACGAGCACGACGACCCGTGCCCAAGATTGCGAGCGCACGGGCCTGGCAATCTTTACTGCTAGTTTAGCTGTGTCTCCTTCCCCTGGACAAGCAGCTGACGGCCGCCAGCCCTCGACAGCGCGCCGCACGGGATCCGCGTCAACGCCGTCTGCCCCGGCTGGGTCGACACGCCCATAGTGGACGCGGCCGTGGGTGGCAACCCAGGCCTGCCGGACATAATGAGGACGGTCATTCCCATGTCGCGGAAAATGACCGATCCGTCGAGTCATTCATCCGATATCTGCCGGCACTACAAGGCCTCCACGGCCCCTGCCACTCGACGAGTACGCGCCAAATACATCCATCTCGGCCTCCTTTTCCTAGAGCATCGTGGCTGTGGCCAGGAAGAGGGCGCGCTCGCCCGGATGGATGCCCGAGCAGATGTGCCGTAGCTAGAGTGGTCGCGCTTCTCGTGGTCGCCCACGTTTGCGTAGACCGGCGCCAGCTCCATCTGGCCCCTGAAGCGCGACGGATCAGAGCTGTCGGGGTCGGCGTAGCGCGCGGCGTTGTGGTGCAGCCCCCGGAAGTGGAGCACGAAAGACACGCCCTTGGGGATCCTCATGCCGTCAATCTCGTTGTGCGTGAGCCCGAGCCAGTCCTGCTGGTCGAGGACGTTGTCGAGGCACGATACGGACGAGCCAGTCTTGGCTCGATGACGCGGCCGATGTGCGGCAGACGCCCAGCTAGCCGAGCGCCCTCATCTCCGTCGTAATGCGCCGCAGCGCGAGGTAATGCGGCGCGTTATATCGGGGAGGTGGGTTTGCCAAACACTGGCGAGTCAGCCGGGCCTTGGGAGCATAGTGACCTAAGGTACCCAGGCTCACGATGATGCTGCTGCTGAAGCGCCCTGGATGGTACATGGGCGACGCTAGCTCGAGGGCAATATCGCGGACCAGCTGCGCCGCCTCGGTATAGACTAGGGCGACGTGGTCGTGGAGCAGCTGAATATATAGCTTGCGGCGCATCTTCCAGCGGTCGTCGGCGTTCATGAACATGGTGTGGTCGCCGCTAAAGACGAGCTTGCCGAAGATGTACAGGGTGGATGTACAAGGTGGCCGGTTGCTGTAGCGCATCGAGCGCTTGTCAAGCAGCTCGACGGCGTATTAGGCAGACGTCAGGCCGATCTTGGGCGAGAAGACGGTGCCGGACGCCTTGGCCCAGCGGGTGAGCCTGCTTTGGCGTCAGTGACTGCACACGCCGAGGTATCACGGACGGCCCACGCACTGCAGGTGGAAGCCGGATCGCGGCATTAGGTGCAGGCTGCCGAGCAGAGGCAGAGCGGACGGGCCTGGTATCCAGGTGTTGGTCTTGATTCCTCGCAGGAGCCGGTAGACCAGGCGGCATGTCTCCTTGCTCAGGCCTGATAGGGTGAAGGCCCTGGAAGCTCACAGGGCAGCAGGACGAGAAGCATCCCGCATCCCCTCGGGTTGCCTTCTATGCGTGAAGCCTGACACCCAACCCTAGTTATCGCAGCAGGCACGCAATTCGAACTCGTCGTGCTGGCTGCACGTATCCCGGCTGGTGTGACGGGGTTGCAGCGCGCGGCGCGGCCGGCGGGCAGGCGGACGGCGTAGTCGCAGCCCCAGCGAGCGCTCATGCCAACGGCCGGGATCGCCGCCGGGTGCGCGTCGACCCACGCCTTGACGCGCCGCAGGCACCTTAGAGAGGGGGAAAGGAACAGAGAAGAGTATATAATAAGATATAAATAGAAAAGATACTATATCTTAGGACCCATCCCCCAAGGCTTCCGGGACCATGCGACCAAGAGTCACCTCAGGTAACGACGGCCGGACCAGCCCTGATCCCTGGGCTGCACACTCCTGGAGTCTGGAGTTCATTATGTGGATACTCCTCGGCTCCGGCGGCAGAATGGCGCCCGATATGTGCCGTGAGGGAAGTCACCGGCTTCACAAAAAGACGTGGTCAGGTGGATCGAGCGGCTGCAGCGAGACCCTAGGTGCACGCCAAAGACGCTGTTGGTGAGCTTCCTCGGTGTCCTCCACCGGCGGATGCTCATCCGGGCCCAACGGGGATCTGGAGACGGGGTTACGATGCGGGAGGCTTCTTCGTGGCTGTACTTTCTGCGACCTGGCACAGGATGGGCCGGGCGTCACAGCCCGATACGAGAATGTTGCGAGCGCGATAAGGAGGAGGGCTAAAGGCTGGGGTCGTCTACGAGCGCAATTGCTCGGGACAAGTCTGCTGGAAGGCGCTGTGCCCACAGAAGAGGAGGAAGAGGAGCATATGCTCCGTAGACACCCGAATCCAGAGGATCACGACAGCCACAGGAAGGGTGCTATGTTGGGCCAAGAAGGCCAACTGGGGCTTTGTGGCCCCGTGACAGCACTTTCGGCCGCTGCCGCCTCCGTACGCTTTAGAAGGGAAAGGAGATGGGGGAGGGGGGGGGATCGTGCGGTCTAGGGAGAAGTCCTTGCGAAGATTGTCAACCAGACAGTGGTCAGAATGAAGCAAAGCCCAGCTAGTGGTCTTTGATGCATGCGGGTCTGCTGAGTAGCTGGCGGGACGTTTTGTGGGGGGTTGACGGAGAGAAATCAAGACAATCCAGTCAAGGACAGGATTGTTGGCTGCGCGGGATCGTTGGCTGCGCAGGATCGTTGGCTGCGCAGGATCGTTTTTTATAAGAGGGCCTGCTGCTTGCTGTTCAGCATAAGTTAGTTATACACCTTCGAAGTCGCCGCCCTAATCCTCCGCTTAGTGTTGCCTGTTAAATCTTAAAAAAATATCACATTATATTTTCGAATCAGAAATGTGCTGGAACGACATTGCCCCCGTCATAATGAGATGTGGCCATCAAGGACCTGATGGGCCCATTCGACTAAGGCGGTGCGGCAAGAACCCATGCGTAACAGGCGGAGCGCCCCGGACCAATTATCTTGCAAGCACAAGAAAACCGGACCCATGCGATGATTGCGTTGCCAATAAAAAGTGGATTAGAGAAGCAGGTCGATGGAAGAAGGCTTAAAGGCGGTGGGGCCAAGTTCAGGGCTCAGAAAGCGGTTGGGGGTTGGGGCAAGTTCAGGTGGTTAGAAAGTGGTGGGGCCGAGTTTAGCACAGGCAGTTAAAAGTCTGCCATCTCCTACCCTGTTTTACTCCGTACATTTCTCAATCCTTAGCCTATAACATTTTATAATGGCTGGCCTATGCTGGACATTTGAAGACCTGGCTCAATACGTTACCCAGTCTCCATCCCACTACTGCGATCTTAACCCAGTTATAAAACAAGTGCTAATCGCTTGTCCTGGTTCCTCTATTTTCGGCCTTGGCGGCCACTCTGTTATTCTCTGGATCTCCCCCGATATAGCGGCAAAGGTGTGCCTTCAGTCAGGAGACGAGCGGTTACGTCACGAGCAGGAGATATTCGAATTACTCGATCAGTCAGAATTAGAATGCCCACGACTTATCCAATGCTTATTTCGCGGCACGGATATTAGTTTTCTCGAATTACTTCTAGACGGAACGCTTTACGATCGAATGAGTATTAGCAAGCCTCGGCCAATTCTACAATGGATGCTACAACTATCATCTGCAGCCGCATCCTTAGAGGCCTTAGGCTATACGCATAGTGATATTAACCCACAAAATATCCTCCTCGATATTAATGATGAGATTAAACTTATCGACTTTGACCATTCGCTTAAGGTTAGTAGTATATTTAAGGTTAGCTATAAACTTGCTTATTTTAACTATTCGCTTAAGGTCGGTGATATGCTCGAGGTTGGCTATGAACCCTATGTCCGACAGTATAGAAAAATAGTCGGTGGCGCCTACGGGATTGCTGGTCCTATTACGGAGCAGTTCGCCCTAGGCTCAGTCTTCTGGTATATAACACGCGGTTCTGAGCTATACTCTGAGCTAGAAGGGTATGAACGGGTAGACCGCTTACTTGATGGCATCCTTCCTACTACTAACCCGCAAGACCCTATTGATCGTATTATCCGAAATTGCTGGGATGGGTACTACCCCCGAATTTCAGATCTTGTGGATGATATTAAGAGCAAATTTGGAGTGGGAATACAGGTTCCGGGACCTAGAGTTATCCCCCCAAGTCAGAGACATGAGAGAAGGCGGCTGTGTGAAAAGTATTATAGCCTGGTCAATCCTTCTTATAAACCGGGGAAGGCGGAAGGGGATTTTAGGAGCGAGGAAGAAACGACCCTAACGTCAGAAGCCTCTTGAAAAGCCGGCTGCTGGCTTGGGTAAAGCAAAGTAGCAGATTAATGGGCCTAATTTAAGGAAGCCCCGAGTAGAAGTCGTTTATAAATGTGTTAAAATGCTCATTCGATTATCGACGTATTCCGAAAGACGCCTTTAGTTACCGCCTTACCACTAGCATCAGCCGTGCTGCCAGCAATGGCAAGAGAGACATGCCCAAGAACTCTGGTCCCACCATTGTTCTCAGGGCGTGATATTCCGCAGGCAGCGACGTCGGCTTCGTCCGCGCACCATACACGGTCATTGTAGCACCCACGGAGGGCAATTGCATATCAATTGCACTGAGACGATTCGGGACACAGTCACCGTATGTATGGCTGCCAAACGTCCCAGTTCTTGCCTACGAGCACACGATCTCCATCCGTATAGACTCCACTAAAGGACCCATGCCGCCTTTAAATCCACTCCCACCAAGCCAGGCTGGGGAAGAAGCGTGGCAATAAAATCGTCCACCTCATTCGTTATGTCCTTTCATATTCTTGCGGTAGATGATTTCCGAACGGGTCTTGTTGTCCACCGTGAACCTAGTAATATAGCTAAAATGTGCATATAGGCCAATGTGTCTCTTTTTACCGGGAGAGAGGTCATAAAGCTTATCGGGGTACCGATGATCACACGATGGCCATGTTATTGACCGAACAGACTTTAGACAACCGTTCACTGTCGAAGCTGGAGCGATACTCGCGGCACAAATCAACCCCGCGCCCTCGCGCGAGGGAAGACAGGCAATACACTCCTGGATAGTCATGGTCGCCTACAGCAGGGAGGGTGACAACCTTGAAGCAACCCCTCTATCGCATGGTGGCGAGTTCGCAAGGCAGTGTCTTCCGATAGCAGAAGACGCAGTTGGAAATTGGCAACGTCCTCTCCTCCGGAAACGCTTGGTAGAACGATTTAGGTTGCTCTTCTCTTTCAGGTTGTCTAGGTCGTTTCGGGGATGGAGCGGCTGGCGGCTGCGTGTGTGCGGTATATTGGTAGGTATTGAAGCGCGCTGGAGGTCCATATCATGCAAGACATGAAAATCTGTGGTCGTCGACAAAGTGCTAGTCAGGCTAGACATTACTTACCCAGTAGAGACACTCGGGAGACTCGATTGCGATGCCGTCGTGTTAGGTCCTATACATTTATATAATTCGTCCTAATACATCTACAATTGTATCCTATTTTGCCCAGTCGAGCAGTATTTTATCAACTCGACAATACGAGGGACATAATTAGGGGCGGCGACAGCTGGCTATGCTACTGCACAGATGGTGGCGCAGCACTTAAGTGAGGTTGGAGGTGACATTAAAGGGCAAGGGATAAGGCACACGTTACATGGCCTTGGACGTGGACAGGATGCAGTTCATCCTCACGAGCTGAAATGCCTCGCACATGTTCCCAGATGGAGAATAGGGAGGGCCAGATTTCCCGGGTGTTACTCTGACGGCCATCGAGCCCAGCGCGCCCTGGGTCCGCGGCCCTGAAGCGCGTCGACCGTCTTTGGAATGTGTAGCCCGCGCTGGCAGAACGCGACGGCGCGCTACTAGGTGTATCGGCTGCCCGCACTTTACCGTCGCCGCCCAGGTCGGCTGCGAATCTGACGTTTCGACCATTGTGAGAGACGTGCCCCTGGGTTGCCGAGTCGAACTCGTACTGACTGTCCCAGATTCCCAGATCGAGTATTTTACGCCGCGGCCACGGGCTGCCCGTGTCGCAGGCTAGCTTCAACGGCCTCGAGATCGACATGCAACTCCTAACCAACACCACCATTAGCCCGGACGGGCATCCGGCACTCTTCCAGGGGGGACCTACGACCCATAGACGAGCTGTGGGAGCAGGGCTACGTGACAAGTGAGTGGATTCGCGACGTGCGCTATCAACGAGTGACTCGTGTAGCCACAGGCAGATGTCTTCACCCACGACCACGACAAGGTCGAACCCATCTTTGAGCAGCTCGGCCGGCTGCACGGCGCCCAGCCGGCCGAGGTGGTCTAGTACGGACTCTACTACATCGACCCGTCGGTGAGCGACACCGGGGTCTGGCTCCCGCCGTCTCCCCCCCCCCTCCCCCAGCTCTCTATGTTGACGCCACCAGACCACCATCTGGTGCTCCTTTGGCTACGCCGGCCAGCAGAGCGATGCATAGAAGCTCCTGTCGCCCTTCGACGACATCGGCCCCGTCAGCACCGGGGATAGCAGACGTGCGACAAACTGAAGGGCCTGCAGCGCACCGTCGCTTCGCCACCACATTCACAAAGGTATAGAGTAAACGCAGATTGAAAACGCTAGCTCTAAAGCTAAAGAGCAAGGGGCCACGGGGTGGAAGATAAGACACGTCTCATTTGGCCCATGCATTTAATTCTTTCGCGACACTACATGTAGATCCCTCTGCTCTTACAACGTACATGATTCGCGCGCCCAACTTCAGCTTGGACTCGTCCGATTCCTTTCACTAGGCCCTTCAGATCCCGAGTCACGCACTGCTACGGCTGCGATGCTGCATGTGTTCTGGGCCGGTCAGCTCATCATCCAACGCAGCACCAGTCTGGTCCCTTCACCCATAAAGCACAGAAGCTTAATGACATGTTGTCTTCACCGACTGCGCGTTTCTTCTCCGCATTCAATTCAGTGTCAGAAATGCCCCGTTGTTTCAGCTGCACATGGCATTGCTTCTACCCGCTGTCAAGGCACGCGCTGCTAAACCGTGGAGGCCAAATCAAGTCGAAAAGGCTTCCACCCTATAGTGAGTAACCTTCGATGAAGTGGATACACACTTGATACGTATACCGTACTTCGTTGGGGAGTCCAAGCTGTAGGAGATGCGCTTGCCACTTCCATCCGTCTCATTATATTTTCGTTATGTGTTAGCTAGATGATACACGTGAAACTCGACTCGACCGCGATCCGACGCCTGAGCTGCACCACTACCTGAGGACAGCAGCCCGCATTTAGTCGTCGTATCATCCATTCATGCGTTGTGGCACATGGAAAGACATGGAACGGAAAGTCGATACGAGATCTGATTCGAATGCTCCCAAACGAATCATGGTCAAAGAAGAGACGGCGAGATTTAGTGACATCAGCAGGGACGAGTCACCAATATGGAACATCCGCTAGGTAGCACGAGTCACGGAGAATAAAACACTTGCGTAGAATATCCCGCTAGCCCGAGCCACGTGGAATAAACTCGGCATAGACACTTGTGCGCAAAAATTGAGTTCAATGGCGGGGGACGCGAATGGAGTCGTCCAACCGTCTTCAGAGGTGACAAATTGAAGAAAACTTGAAAAGGGCGTCAGAATATAAATTAAATGAATCAATCAATCAATAAACTAATGGTAACATTCATTGGATGAAGAGAACTGTGCTTAATCTTTGCAAGGGTTTGCAGCTCCAGGATCCGTCTGGTCTCTGTCTGTCGATGTGCCTTACCCCATACCGTCCCTGACGGGCGCAGGACTCAATAGGTACGGAGCTACTTAATTTTATAACTTAGTCAGGGCTCTGAAACCGAAACGTCACAAGTCGAGGCATTGAACATAGTTTACATACATGCCGCGTTGAGTCTCATTGCACCCAGGTGTGACGACGCGCCTGATCCTCAAACACCTGCAGGCATGTATCTAGATTCTCGACTCAATAAAATGTCTCATAATACTGGGTACACGCGAATAGAAGACGCTCGTATATGAAGCATAGCATAATGCTATATATATTGCCGTCGACCTTGCGTCTAAAGCTGCATGGAGAGGACCCTCTCGACTCTAGCGACGTGGTGTATCTCCCGCGGCCTGGCGCCCATCTTTGGACTCTGAATCTTTAACTCTATCCTTATTTATTCCCGTCTCGTCGATACATACAATATGGTCCGCGTAATGCATGTTGTCGCCTCTCTTCTTGCCTGTAAGTAACACACTGGTGTTTTCAAATCGCGACATTGAGGAAGTTTTTGAGGCATACATATATTGGCTAACACAGCTATGCTATATGTAGTGGCTTTAACTGCATATGCCGGCCCAGGCAGTAGTGTAAACGCCCTGGCCCGAGGCCTGCTGAACAATGAACTATGCACGAGTAACGCCCAATGCGATTCCGGCTGCTGCGCCATCCTACGTGTACGAAACGACGAAAACATCTGCTCCGCCAGAAACCAAGCCAACATTCAAGGCAAGCAGGGATGCCTTCGTGTCCGTGGGAACAATAGGAACAGTTTCGTTGGAATCGGGGGCGGGGCTCCATTCAGAGGAGCGCCAGGACGTGACGGACGGGACGGACGGGACGGACGGGACGGACGGACAGGACGGACGGGACTACCAGGACGGGACGGACGGGACGGGCGGACAGGACTACCAGGACGGGACGGACGGGACGGGCGGATAGGACTACCAGGACGGGACGGACAGGACGGACGGACAGGACGAACAGGACTGCCAGGACGGGACGGACAGGACGGACGGACAGGACGAACAGGACTGCCAGGACGGGACGGACAGGACGGACGGACAGGACGGACAGGACCGCCAGGACGGACAGGACAGGACGGACGGACAGGACGGACAGGACCGCCAGGGCGGACAGGACAGGACGGACGGACAGGACGGACAGGACCGCCAGGACGGACAGGACAGGCAGGAACTCCAGGGCCACCAGGACAGGCAGGACAGAGAGGACCTCCAGGGCCACCAGGACAGGCAGGACAGGGAGGACAGAGAGGACCTCCAGGGCCACCAGGGCAGGCAGGACAGGGAGGACAGAGAGGGTCAGGTGTGCCCAGAGGAGGACCCGGAGGTGGTGGGCCCGGAGGAGCGCCCGGAGGAGCGCCCGGAAGAGCGCCCTGAGAACCGCGGGTTTAAGAGAGGAGGTCCGTTTGCCCTCGGAGGTCCGCGGGACGGACGCGGAGGGGCCCGCGAGTGCCTCCTTGACGAGCCTCAAGAATGTCTCGAGAGCACATAGACGTGGCGTGGGCTTTCGAGGCCGTTGGCGGCGCCGGTGATGAGGATGAGGGACTTGGTCATGGTCTCAGAGGCCTGAGGGTGATGGACGATGCCATAGCGGTGACGGCTTGATGGTTCTCGTCCATGTTGTTGCTTGCTGATGCCTGCCTTAAGACGCTCCTAGAAAATAGTAGACATGATCCATTAGCCGGACTCAACGCGGGCCGGACATAACACCCAAAATGCGCCGGTGATGCTGTCGACTTCCAAAGAGACTTGTATCATCGTGTGCAGCAGCTAATAACATTGAAACACTTGTGCCAGGGGAGTTTAGCGGGTACGCCCCGGGACACCGACAAGCGATGCCTTGGCGGTCCCGATTCCCGACATGCTCTTAGGCCCCGATGCAGCTGAAAACCTGGTCGCTAAGGACATCTTTGCCGACCTGCCGCTGCTGCTCCCGGGCTACCTCTACTACTTCGACATCGCTCTCGGCGCCGCCCTGCCCGACGTTAAGCTCTACACGCCCGTCCGTAGCTACGGGCCGGACGAGCTCTCTATCGCCCGCGCCCTAACGCGGATGGACGACCACGGCCGCGGCCGCTTCTGTGCCCGCTACCTGGCCACGCGCGAGAGCCTGTGCTTACACCGCCGCCTCGACGAGGCCATACGTACGTCAGCTGCCTCTTCCGTCCTGAGGGCGAGCTCGGCATCACATGTCGCCCGCCTGGCCGACGCTCAGGCGCAGCAACAGCTGAGCCATGCGTGGCACTATGTGTGGAAATGGCCTCTTGTCCTAGAGTCTGTGCACCTCTATGCAGACACAGGCAACAACGGAATATTGAAGTATTACTCATTCAAGGCAATCAGCCAACTCCGGTCGTTGCTTCTTGTGCAATCGTACGGGTGCCTGGTTGCATCAATGTAGACTTACCATTAATTCAACTTGAGGCTACAAAGTGCCAGGCGTCTATGCCGTTGCCCCTATCACGAATAGGCTTGGCATGATAATGTCAATTGCGACGAGTATATCCACTGTTCTGGGTTTCTATTTGCTTAAGTATTCAGACATATGTATTGGTCTACAACTACGGTACGGATACGCAGAATATGCAACCCAGATTTATGCTGCCGTCATGTCGTGATTTCAGTCTTTGTGCCCCATAACATGAATCGCACCCTGGATGCTTATCGCTACCTGCTTCCAGTCCACAGCCTGGTCCTGTGAGCATTGACATTTCCACATGTGCCACGCGTGAGCAAACGGCTCCCGAGTCGTCGTGTTTCTGAGCCAAGAACAGGTGAGAACCTACGGCGGAAACGACCTTGGCAGCACGATGGACTGCGTTTAGGCTCAAGTGCTATTTAACGGCTGGCGAGGTCCAGTTCAGTGCGGTACATACATATATTTGTTGAGGATAGATCTGGTTGCGATCGCCGCAAAAACTTAGAAATAATAGATAATTCACTATTTGCTCTATAACAGGTTTTCCATACGTGTCTCTATTCACTTATACTTCAGGTCCGCACACATCCGGCGATGCCTCCTCCAGGTCGGCTCCTTACATGTAGGCCCTAGGAAAGTCACCGTCCGCGGTACCTAGTAATGTTTCCGATTCGTAAAGCGCATCTCAGGGTCGTTAACTATGGCTACATATTATGGTTCAAACAATAGATATAGCGCTAATACCTGTACCACCGAGAACAGCCTATTATACTTAGCACTAGTAGTCTGGCGGTTGCGGTTAGCTCCCTGTCGACATGGGTAGGCGCATAACCTGAATAAAGAGCCCACCCAACTGGAACGATCCGATGTTATGCATAATAATAAAAATATATTATGTAGCTGTATGACATAGCACATACATGACTCGCCTGCCGGGAGGGCCTTTATGTATACGAGAAACGACCGCTTGCACCGCTGCTCTCAGCGCTCTGGCCGCCGGCGTCCTCCGAGTGGGCTCGCTCAAGCAGTGCATGAACAATGCGCCGTCTCAGCTTGGACTGGAGCTGCGTCCGCGTCCGCAACCCGCCAACCTCGCCGCCTTGGCCGCTGCTGACCTGTCGGGGGCCCGTGCTACCAGGGTGCAGCTCCGGTTTGTTTGGCACCGAGTTGCCGCGCCGACTCGCCGTTGGGCCGACGTCAGGCAGCTCTTAAAGGGCAACTGTGAGATGCCGGCGCTTTTCGTAGAACAGGGGCCTTAATTAATGCTTAATAGTCAATAGCCTTTTACGGGGAAGCCATAAATCAGATACATTAGATGGAGGCTGGATGTACGCTTGTATGCCCCTAGCGGCATTAAGGAATTTGAGAGCATGTAGCGAGTATAGAGTAGTTGCGCAATGCGCCTCACCCTTATATTGATAGGTCTGATGCCCATTGGAATTAGATGAAACTTGTACTATAAAACATTCGTTATACTGTCACTATGAGACTACTACTCCGGCATCCGCCTATAGGCCTACCACCGCTACCCTAACTCGACAACATGAAGTACCTTGGCATTATACTTGCTGCATGCGCGGGCTTGGCTCTCGCCAGAGACCCGCCAAGTAATGAGGAAGTCGACTGCATAGCAGAAGAGATCTGCGGAAGACTCGAAGATATCGACGTGGACAAATGCAAGAACGACACGAAGAACTGCGTCACGGATTTTTTACCAATGAAATTATCGGCTGAAGTTGAAAACGGCGACAAAGCATTCTGGCGCTATGTCCGGAGATGCGCTGTTCACAGAAACCGTCATATCGGTGGAGACGTGAGAATCCTTCATCATGGCCCAACTATGTCCGTGGGGTAACTAATACGAGGAATGGCGATAGCCGCCGAAACATTTTGTGGCTGGCCTTGATGACGACCTGCGAGTCAGCTGTCAAAAGCCGGAGAAGGTAATTCGTTCTTCAAATATTTCTTCATCTGTCGCTAATATATAGGCTAGGGGGGCGACCTGGATTGCGTCTTGGTCCATCGGGAAAACGTCGACAAACAATGCGCAAACCAAGATTGCCGCTTGCCGAGAGAACTTCCGGATCTTTGTGCCAAAAATGGAGGCGTAAGTGCTCCGAATCTCATAAATGACAATAGCTGATATGGCGAGCGACTTTAGTGTGATAAGTGCCGGTTTGTTGAGGGTACGAAGTTTAACAGCGGTTTGGATTGAGGCGTTTCCTGGGGCCTTAGGTTTCCATTGCTCGCTACGCCAGAACAAAGACTCTATCAACAATTCCACGCTGCAGGGGCCACCGAAGCCCCAAAATTCGAAGCGGTGTGACAAAGTACGCAAGCAGAAATTCACAGAATGCCGAAAGAGAGATCCCGACAACTTGGACGGTTGCGTGAAGGAAGGCCAAGATGAGTTTGAAAAATGGCAGTCCGGGCAGTGATGTATACGGACAATGTTAAACGCCATTCCCGGAGCTCTTACTTCTTATACTTGAACTGCGGCCATTGTTACCTAGCTTTAGCCTCTTAGGCGAGCATCGGATGGAGATTGAGACTATACTGCGTACTGAAAGACCATTCACAGCCCGTCTCCTCAGCTCGGCTAATCCGGAATGACCTGAATGACTGCCTTCCCAAGCCCCCCTTTACCCTCGTAAACCAAGCGACAGGCGTCTTTGACGTCTTGCAGGTCCTTCAAGTTGACCCTCGATCCGACGACAGGCTTCAGCCTGCCCGCCACGACATGCTCGCTCAAAGCCCGCAAGCCTTTTCCATCGGTCTCGGTAAACATGTACTCGTAGCCGACGCTCCAGCGCCTAGCACGAGCCCGGCGCACCGCGTCCATCAAATCCAGGAAGAGGCGGACATACCACGCGAGGCTAGGCGTCTCCGGCCCGGCCATGAAGACGGATTCTTGTAGCTGCCTGCCCGACGGCTGGGTCGAGATGGAGAGGATCAAGCCTGTCTTGGGCACCATGAGGGACAGGAACTGCATGGCCTGGCCCGTCGTGTCGAGGATAAAGTCGACGGAGTGGGCGGGAATGACGGCCATTGGGTTGGTCTTGGTATAGTCGATGACTGGAGCGCGTCAGTATCGACACGGCTGCTGGACGTGGCGGGCGTAGACGCAAACCTTGGTCGACGACGCCCTCGCCGAGCAGCTCGGGCACTCGGGCGACCTTTGCCGTCGAGACAGTGGTGATGACTTTGCCCGCATTGAAGACGTTCTTTGCCAGCTGACAGGCACATGATCCTGTGCCACTCACTACGGTGCATCAGCCACTTACTGGCCATGGAGAGGGCGAAGGGGGGGGGGGGGCCCACAGCCGGCGGGAACAAAGACGGTCTTGCCGGAGAGCGAATGCTTGTACTTTGCAAGGGCCTGCAAGGCCGTCATGGCAGCGAGCGGCAGGGAAGCGGCATCACCAAAGGACAGAGATGGCGGCTTGGGGACCAGGCATGCCTCGGAGCACTCGACGTATTCGCTCCAGGAGCCTTGGAGGCAGGTCAGCTTGCAGGACAAGGCGCGTCTCTGGGCGCGTGCTTGCCTCGACTGGGCTCGGGCAGCAGGGCATAGACGTCGTCGCCGACCTTGACGTGGGACACGTTGGCGCCGACGTCGGCGACGACACCGGAGCAGTCGTAGCCAATCTTGTAGGGGAATCTGTGCACGGCGGTCAGGCAGGGAGGCGGGCAGGATGCAGGCGGGGTGGGACGGACTTGTCCGGGACGACGCGCTTCATGATGCCCGCAGCTTTTTTGACGTCGATGGGGTTGATGCTGGCGGCATGGACGCGCACGACGACATGGCTGGGGTCGGAGACGACGGGCCGGGGCAGCGTCGAGAGCTGGTAGCGCGCGGGCGTCGAGTACGAGGGGCAGCTTACAGCGAGCATCTCGGGAGGGGGATGACTGGCTCTATAGGGGACCTGGAGCGAGTTTGTGTCGAGGGGGTTTGAGGGAGAGATGGTTATGGTTCTATGGAAGATGGTTATGGAACGAGGTTGTCCTGCAGCCCAATGAGCAGCGTCGGAGAAACAGGGATAGTAACTTGAGCGGCAAGTTCCAGCATGCACCCATTCAAGACTAGTCACGATTTAAGATGATAAATAATTCGTCATTTGTTCTCATCTAGCACATGCAGCCCATGCGGGCCCCGTCGAACTGGCCGTCGCCCGTCGGCAGCTCCAGGCGGAGGGTCGACATCTCGGCGGCCGACAGGACGGCGCCGGGGCCGGCGGCCAGAGACAGCACGTGGCCGCCGCGGGAGCGGTCCTCGGTGACGAGGTGGACGTGGTCGGCGGCGACGGCGGGGCCGCGGGCGTAGGGCGGGGAGCGGAAGCCGACGGCGGTGCCGCGGACGGGCCCGGCGAGGGTGTGCGTGAGCTGGCGGCGCGTGACGGCGTCGAGGGGCTCGCCGGCGAAGCGCTGGCCGTCGACGGAGCGCACCGTGGCCGAGGCGAAGGTGCCGTCGATGCGCAGGGCCAGGTAGGCGTTGCGGGGGAAGAGGTCCGAGAGGCGGTCCGCCAGCTGGCCGAGGTCGGCGAAGCTGGCGTCGACGCGGACCGTCGGCTCGAGGCGCGTGACGAGGGCAAAGGGCGCGACGGGGCCGCCGTCGTCATGGGCACAGACGTCGACGGGGCCGTCGTCAAGGGCACAGACGTCGACGGGGCCGCCGTCATGGGCACAGACGTCACCGACGTCGACGGCGGCGACGGAGCCGTTGGCAAAGGCCTGGTAGACGCGGCCGTCGACGACGATCATCTCGCCCGCCATGTGGCGGAAGGTGCCGAGGCCCATGTCGCCGTGCGAGAGGAGCGTCGACACGGGGAGGCCCGAGTTGGCGACGCCGGCGGCGAGGGCCGACAGGACCGAGTACTGGAAGAGTTCGTTGACGGGCATCCGAGTCGGCGAGCTGGAGTCATGGGCAGCTCGGATGCCCGGAGAGGCGCGCCCGGAGAGGGCGTGCCCGGAGAAGGGCTCTGGCGGCCATGGAGATGCTGCAAGACAGGTCAGCGGCGTCGTGTCCTCGTGCCGCGCTCTGGCCAGGGCTGCAGCAGGTTGACGTTGGACTCGATGGTAGGTCGGAGCTTTACGGGCTGTTACAGACTCGAACTCGGTACCCGGATCGGAATAACCTGCGGACCTGACCACCTGGCCACCTGGCCAACTCCTTACACGCACACTGATGCCTCGTCCACCTCGAAGATGCCGTCCTCGGTGATGCGGTACCGCGCCCGCGTGCCCGCGCCGCCCAGGTCGAGCGACAGCACCAGCAGGTCGCGGGCGTCGAGCTGGTACACGTATCCCTGACCTCGTCAGCCGACATGTCGCTGGCAGACGGGCGCCAGACGCCAGACGCCAGGCGCCAGACGCCAGACGACCTACCGCGTGCCGCCCCAGCCCCCGGACGGGAAACCACGTCGGCTTCGGCGCCGTCTCGGTCAGCGCCTCGAGCGCCGGCAGCAGCAGCTCGTCGGCGGCGCGGCCGAGCTCGTGCCGGATGAGGCCGTGCAGGCCGTCCTCGAGCCGCCGCAGCGTCGCCGCCGGCACCGGGCTGCGCACCACCGGCTCCAGCAGCGCGCCGAGGTGGCCGACGCCCAGCTCGCGCGCCAGCTCGAGCGCCGACATGTCGGCCCACGCGAACTCGGTCCACCGCGTGCGCAGCGTGCCTGGTGGCGCCGTCAGCGCCCCGTCTCGAGATGCGATGCGGCGCCATACGCGACGCCCCGAGGCCGATCAGCCTCTCCACCACGTCGGCCGGCGCGCGCATGTACACGGCCTGGTGCAGCGGCGTCCACAGGCTCAGCCGCCCGGCCTCGGTCCGCGGCTCTGCGCGCCTCGTCAGCCAGGGCGGCCGCCTCGCCTCGCGCCTCGTCCTTACTGATGCGCGTCGCGTTGGCCCACGACTCGCCGTACTGCCGCGCCCCGGCCTCGACGAGGGCAAACACGTCGTCCCACCGCCCGTACTTGGCCGCGTCGGCCAGCCGGCCCCGGAGCTCGAGGTACTCTTGGTCGCCCACGCCCTCGGCCACGACGTGGCCCAGCCAGGTCGGCAGCACCCGGCGCGACGCCGCCCCCGTGTCGTCGCACGCGCCCTCGTCAAAGGCGTCACGCACCAGCGGCGCCCGCTGCGCCTCGGCCTCGCTCGCCAGCTTGCGCATGTTGGCGTACTGCGCCACCAGGTCGACGCTCCTCCGCGCCTCCTCGTCGACGTCGCGCAGCTGCGCCATGAGCGCCTCCATGTCGCGCTGGCCCAGCGTCCACCGCAGCCTGCGCAGCATGCCCAGCCGCGCCGCCCCGCCGGCCATCTCGGACGCGCGCTGCAGGATCACGGCCGCCAGCCCGTCGAGCCGGCGCATGGGCCCGTCGACGCCGGCGTGGCCCAGGTCGCCGTAGCCGGCCCGCGCCGCCTCGCGCATGATCATGGACAGCAGCGTGGCCGACCGCTTGACGCGCTCCACGTGCTCGATGAGGCCGCCGAGCCGGGCCTCAGCCTGGGCGTAGTCGTGCGAGAAGCGCTTGAGCTCCGTCACGACGCGCGAGCAGACGGCGATGCCGTGGCTGACGAGCTCGAGGGCGACGATGGCTTCCATGGCGGACCTGGACCGGGTTGAGTGGCGAGCCCCGGGAGACGGGGAGCCGACGGGAGCCTCAAATACGCCTTGCCCTTGGGCCAGTGTCCCTTGCGTGGCTGCCAGGGGCTGGCGCGTGCTCAGTGGCTGCCCGCGTGAGGCTGCCCGCATGAGGCTGCTCGCGTACGGCATGTGTCGGGCCAGGCAGTCATCCGCTTGCCGGCGCCAGCAGGGCCAATGGGACGGGACGCCGTCAGCCGTCTGACGGCCGACGTCAGCCGTCTGACGGATGCCGGCGAGGGGGCGAGCTCAGCTGGCCTGGCTATTGGCAATGGTCTGGGGGGGAGGCCAATCGTGGGGAGCAGAGGCGGCGGCGGCTGGACGGGTGTCTGGGCGGCGGTGTCGACGGCGGTCTGGACGGGCATCTCGACGGGTGTCTCGACGGCTCTCTCGATGTCTGTCCCGACGTCTGTCTCACGTTGCCAGACCGCCGTCTCGACGTCTGGACGGCTGCCTCGACCTCGTTGCCTCGAACCCGTTCAGGGGCCCCGTCGCCTCGACCCCGTTCAGGGGCCCCGTCGCCTCGACCCCGTTCAGGGGCCCCGTCGCCTCCGTCGACACCTCTCCGCACCAACAGCATGGACTCCCCCGCCGCCCGCTTCATCGACACGCCCCTGTCCAACGAGGCCTGGCGCACCGCCTTCTCCGGCGACTTCGAGCACGAGCGCATGGCCCACGTCCGCCGCGCCATCGAGGACGTCCGCCGGCAGTGGGCCACGGCCCCCGGATACCGCCGCCTCGTCGCCGACGTCGGCCGCATCTGCCGCGCCGACGCCCTCGACGCCGACACGCGCCGCCAGCTCGACGGCCTCTTCCTCGGCTTCCGCGACTACGCCGACGTCGACCTCCGCCGCCCCGAGCCCCCCGCCCGCGACCCGCACCTCGCCGCCGTCGACCTCTACTGCTCCGCCGCCGGCTACCGCTACATCAGCCGCGTCCTCCAGCACATCTTCCGCAAGGACCGCCCCTCGCGCGACGAGCTCGTCCGCGCCACCGTCCTCGTCGAGTGGATCACCATCGACCTCTACAACCTGCGCCTCTCGCACATCGGCCACGCCCCCTTCCGCAACTTCGAGGGCTCCCTCTACCGCTGGATGAAGCTCGACCGCCGCCACCTGCCCGAGTACCGTGACATCCTGCGCCGCCCCGACCTCGCCAAGCGCAACTTCGCCATTCCCCTCGGCTTCCTCTCCACCTCGACCGACCCGCACTGCACCCGCGCCTTTGCCGCCCTCGCCCCCGACGAGGCCGCCTCCCGGATCCGCGTCCTCCACCGCGTCGAGGTCCGCGGCATGCTCCCGGCCCTGCTGGCCGCCTACCGAGCCCGCTACCCGGACAGCGTCGTCACCTCCATCTGCGCCATGCCCGTCGCCTCCATGTCGCGCTTCGACGAGAAGGAGGTGCTGCTGCGCGGGCCCTTCTTCCACCTCGTCGCCCTCGCCGACCGCCACGACGCCGACGGGCCCTACGTCGAGATGGTCTCGGTGAGCATCCAGGCCAACCGCGACCACGGCTCCGAGCACTCGTCCGACCAGGGCGACAAGGCCCGCCAGCGCGCCGCCTTTCTCAACGCCGTCAACGCCTCCAAGTGGCACTTCTGCGCCTCCGTCGCCCGCCCCCTTGCGCCCCACGACGCCGAGGGCTACCGCCGCCTGCACGACGAGACGCTGCTCAAGCTGCGCCACGACTTTGACCTCGTCCCCGAGCCCGCCGACTGCCCCCCGGCCCACCACCACGAGGCCGCCGTCTGGCTCGGCGCGCTCCGCAAGACGAGCTATTCTCGCCACTACACCGACAGACGGGTGGCCTGGCAAGCCGCCCTGTTGCGCGGCGACTGGCGGGCTGCCCAGCATGTCCTCGGCCACGAGTACCCGTGGAGCCGCAGCCAGTGGTACAACGTCGGCAGGCTGTTTGGTACGGGCCCATGGCCGGCTTCTGCCTTGTTCGCGCTGACCGTGACAGACGATGGCGAGCCGCTCGAGGGAGACAGGCCGACCCTGCTGCACGAGCTGGTCCGCCACGCGCCGCCGACTGTCGACGCCCAAGACGACAACCACCGAGCCTGGGAGGAGCTTGTGGACGGGGCCAGCAGCAGTGGCGTCTGGAGTAACTCCCCCTGTCGAGGTCCATCAACACCAGATGCTAAGCGTTGGATGTGCGCAGAGACGCTGCGGTCCCCGGATGCCCGCGCCATCACGGCCGAGGAGCTGGCTCGGGAACGCGGTCTCGACCGCCTGGCCGAGCGCCTCAAGCCCACCATCATGACGCCCGTCGACGCCACGATCCTCGCCAGTCTCGAGACGCAGCTGCGCGACGTTATCAAGGAGAGGACTGCTGGCCTCGTGAGGGTTCCCCCTCCATGGCCCTCTTTCAGCGCTTCATGCCTGACCGAGCAACAGATGGACCACGACGCCTTTTATTTCCCCCAGCTGTCGGTCCTTGCCGAGATGGAGCGGGCCGAGCTCTGGATCCCGGTTCCGCGCATGTACGGCGTGAGTGGAGGCCTGGACCCTTGATTAGTGAAATGCTATTGACATGTCGCCACAGGGCTTCCTCGTCAGCCTGGAAGCTCTCGCCCTCAACGTCACCATCTTTGAAACTCAAATGGGGCGCTATCAGCCCGTCCAAACGACGCTTCTCTTGGCCGGGTAGTACATGACGGGGTAACGCGGGGCTCCACGTTGATGCCAAAATAGAGGCTGTAGGGGCTTGCTGACTCGGGACAAGCATTCCATGCGAGGAGACGGATTGACATCATGGGGACCACACTTGACTGGCAGCTGAGCCATAAACGAATATATCTACACTTATCCAAACCGAGCGAAAGTACGAATTCTAACACTCTTCTGTACACTTTACTCACACAAATAACAATAAAACACGACTAATCATGAAGAATTGCCCCAGCAACGAGGCAAATAAGCTCATGGGTCCGCTAAGCCGACTCGCTGCTAGTTCCCGTCTCCTCTTTGGATGACTCCTACAAGACCCCTCCTGGGGAAAACAAAAGACTAGGCTATGGGCACAGGGCATGCCTACAGTGATCGACTTGCCTATATCTAGTCGGCTTTCTTCTCTCTACAACCGTCGCTATCTTATGGTCACCCAATATGCGCCTGTTCATGGTTTTCGCCCTGGTGGCGTCCCTTTTACCGACTGCCTTTGTCAACGCCGAAGGCGGAATAGGCACATCTATCGGCTCGGGCCAGGGGTGCACAAGCCCCCTGTGCGCCGAGCTCGTCTCTGCCAATGCACCGGCGCAACAGACTACCGGCAAGAGGCCTGTCTTGTCCGAAGAGTACCACGAGTTGATCTGTTCCGAATACGACGGGGACGACCGACGGGAAAAGTGCGCCGAGGCAATCATAAAATGCTCCAACAAACACGACCCCCCGCTGCAGGGCCCCCTGCATGACAGCCTCGACATTCTCTTCACCTGCGTCCAAATTTACGGAACGAAAGAGCCCAAGAGCCGCCAAGAGAGACAGGATCGGATCTGTGTCCACTACGACGGGAATTTTAGACGCTGCGGGAGAAAACTGAAAAGATGCCTCAAGTCTTTTGCCGAGAAGGGCAAGGTTGGTGAATGGAGGCTCATTATTGACTGCATGGACGAGAGGGCGGGAAAGAGCAGGTGGAAGGGCAAAATTGATCTGGATGACGATAACTCGAGCGCGAGACGCCCTCCATAATCCGAGGATGCCGTGGCAGTAATCCAAGTTGCCCCGAGTTCCTTTCAAGAGTCGAGGCTACATACCTCTACACTCAACTGTCAGCGTCCCCGCCAAGCAAAGACCGTTGACTTGGCCTGTATTATTTCCGCCTCCCCTATATGCTGTCCTCTTTTTCTGTTAAATCCACATCCATATTTCCACCTTGGTTCGTGCTTACACACAGCTATGTCCACATGTGGTGGGACACTGCCAGGCCAAGCTCGCCGTAAATGGCATGCCTCCGAGTGCCATTGACGCCCGACAGCATCATGATTTCAGTTTCCTTGGAAGCATCTGCTGCAAGCTTTCCGGAGGTGATTCCGAGCATAGTGGCATTGCGGTGTCTCGGAGCCGGGAGGCGTTTAGTCGTGACGAATCGCTGCTGGATATCTGGAACAGAGGCTGGAGCGTCGGCATGGCGGCCCGCCATCCGACCATTGAACTCTGGGGTCCTGCCGCCATGTCTGGCAAATGACAGTGGCCGGGGGTGGCTGAAACAGGAGATACGCGACGGGAGATTAGACGGAAAAACTGTGAATGTCTATATTTGGGTTTAGGAGAACATAATCAGACATTATGTTCTCAGTAAGCTTTACAATCGTGAATGCCTACTTTACGGAAGACTCGTGTTATTTACACGTGGGGACCTGGGTCTAGCATTCAACATAGCTACGTGCACGTGAAGATGGGCTTGTTGAATTGATGACACAAGCCACCTGTGCACCGGTTGCAGGTAAAATACGTCTGGTAACGCTAGCGGCCCAAGAGCAACTGTGCACTTCAACAGTGGGTTCATGAGCGCCGTCAAAGCCAGACGCCTAGGCGCCTCATGATCCCAGTGGTCCGAAGAGGTAAGGGATTGCTAGCCACAATCACTAAGCGCAGCAATTATTGTCCCACCGTCGTCTGGGGTATACTGTAGCAGGGTCAGCCACAGTATCCCTGCAATACAATCAAGTTCTGGGCTCTACCTTGAGCGGATCATCCATATAGGAGAGCCCCTTGATTCAGGTGCGACCAAAGGTGAGACGGTATAGGGAAAATATAGCAACACCGGGCCATAAGGGCTGCATGTCGATCATAACATCCACCATCTATAGTACGGCGAGTTTGATCAGCTGTTTCGACGCCCGCGTCGAAACATTGGACTGGAGAGCTCGAGGGCCCCGGCCATGGAAAATCCCCCAGTGAACTGCGAGTCGCCCAGCTGGCAGACGGCCCGGAGAGCCGTGGGCAACGGCGCAAACTCCTAAAGGCGCAATGAAGCCGTGTCGGCAGCTGTTGTAAACGGCTAAATCTAACGTCGCGCCTCAATGTCGTCCACACTCTCCCGCACGGCCCGTTGGGCCCCGGTGACAGCGCCAGGGGAGATGGTGCACGGGCAAGGGAGCTGAAGCTGAGCGAGGAGCGGCTCATGAATCGTGCAACGGGCGTCAACCAGGAAACGTATAAGAATGATGTGGATCGCGGGGGTTAGATGTCGAAGTGGACTCTGCTCTAATATCGTCGTCTTATATACTGAATTCAAGTACACGTATTGAGTCAACGCCGCTTGGGCACTCACACCCATCACCCGACCTCCAGGCCAACATGTTTTGGAGTGCTGCTTTGGTAGGCAGAGTCCATGACATGTAGTCTCAACGGTTCGAGCTGACCTGCCACCGTACATAGCTAGCCTCGTTCCTGATCCATTTGGGGATCTGGTCGGCCGCCGGGCAAAAGACTGCGAGTAAGCTGCATCTGTCTGTGTGCTTGACGGCGCTGACGCGAGCAGTATCGCAGCAACAGTTTGACACGTTCAAGCGCTATACGGAAATCTCGGCGGCGGCGTACGCGTCCGAGTGCCCGAACCCGCCGCAGGGCATCGAACTCGTCAGGCGCATCAACAACGGCAAGACGGACACGCAGGGCTTCATCGCGCGCGACGCAAAGGCCAACGAGATGATTCTCGCGTTCCGCGGGTCGTCGAGCATCAATGACTTTCTCGTCGACCTCAACACCAGGCTGGTGCCGTTTGAGACCAAGGGCGTCAGCGCAGGCGACTGCAACGGCTGCAAGGTGAGTCGAGCATGGCAGGCGCCCGGGACCATCTGACAGGCGCACCGCAGGCCCACGACGGCATCCTCAAGGCGTGGAACTCGGTGGCCGACGAGGCGATCCAGGGAGTGCAGGCCGAGCTGGGGAAGAACCCCGGCAGCAAGGTGACGGTGACGGGCCACTCGCTGGGGGCCACGCTCGCGTCCATGGCCACCATGTCGCTGCTGGGGTCGGGCATCAACGTGACCACCTTCACCTTTGGGCAGACGCGGACGGGGAACCAGGCGTACGCCGACTTTGTCGACAGGCGGGCGCCGCCGGGCGTCATGTTCCGCGTGACGCACTCCAACGACGGCGTGCCGCAGGTGTTTTCCGTCGACAAGGGCTTCCGGCACCACTCGACCGAGTTTTGGCAGCAGAACGACAACGCGGTGCCCGAGGAGACGTTTCAGTGCCAGGGGCAGGAGGCCCAGGTGAGTGATGGCGGCGATGGCGAGGGAGGGCGGCTGCTGACGGCTGCAGGACTGCAACAACTCGGTCAGGGGGTCGGGCGTGGGCCCGGGTGGCATCGGCATCAACGCCGCGCACTCGCTCTACATGGGCGTCAAGATTGGCGAGCCGACGGACCGCGGGGCCGCGATATGCGGCGGCAAGAAGCCGGGGCTGATCGGGACCGTGGCCGGCCTGCTGGGCAAGACGGACAGGAAGGGGCGGAAGGGGGGGAAGAACAAAGGCAACTGATGTCACTGGTTTGGAGGATGTATGCTGTACATGAATGTTAATATCACAGCAGGTTTGCAAGTTCCGGGTGACACGTTGACGTTGACACTGCCCCTGGCCTGTTGACTCGGACCAAGGTTGAGTCGGAGTTAATTAAGCCCTCCCCCGAGGCTATTCCTCCGGCTGACAGACCTCAGCCCGACAGGGCCACCTCACCGCAGGGGCTCACCCAGCCGTTCCGTGACACACAAGACATCGCATCCGGAACTCTCTTGCCCGCCAACCACACACAGGCCCGGCATGGACTTGGACAGCGTCGCCAACGCCTTCCGGTCGGCGCGCCTCCGCTACCTCCGCGCCGACGAGGCCGACGGCCACCTCCGGGCCTTTGTGCCGCGCATCGAGCGGGACCCCGTCATCCAGGCCATGGCCTCGTCGGCGGTGCTGCGGCCCAACGGCAGCCGCGACATGGCGCGCTACCTGGAGCAGCTGTCGCGGTCGCTGCTGGGCGTCGCCATCGCGCTGCTGCCGCCGGGGCCGGAGCCGGACGACGGCGGCGGCACGGCGCCGACCATCATCGGGACCATGTGCCTCGGCTACGGCGGCGTCGCGGCCGACGAGGCCCACCACCGGACGGCGCGGATCGGCATCACGCTCGCGGCGCCGTACCAGGGCCGGGGCTACGGCCGCGAGGCCCTCGACTGGATGCTCGGCTGGGCCTTCCGTCACGCCGGCCTGCACACGGTCGGCGTCACGGCCGCCTCGTTCAACGCGCGGGCCGTCCGGCTGTTCGAGGACATGGGCTTCGTGCGCGAGGGGCGGCGGCGCGAGGTGGTCTGGTTCGACGGGGGGTGGCACGACGAGCTCGACTTCGGCATGACGGAGGCCGAGTGGCGAGGGGCGCACGGCAAGAGTCGTCCCGGTAGTGCAAGTGGAAGCTGAGCCGACGGAGGTTCTGGACTTCAGGTAGCCAGCACGGGGCTGAGGCCTTGTCGCTCTAGACGAGCTGGTCGGGTGCAGTCGGTGGAAACCGAGGTTGCACCTGAGCTCGCTCGGATGCGGGCATGCCGTGGACAGTAGGCACACCGTGGACAGCACGGGTTTAGGAGCATACATGCTTTTTCAACGGCACATCGTGCACACGCTGTACATAGGTAGTCTCCGTTTGCCCACGCAACGGCGTGTTCTGGGCCCGGCGAGACACGAGCCATGACGTGTCGAGAACACTCGGGGGCTGCACGGGGACTGGTCCTATATGTGTAATAGGGGTTCAGCTGGGGGAATACAGGTATAAAGGGGGAGGTCCTGATAACATGGACAGATGAACGAGCACCTAGAAACCATCTGTCCAGCCGATACCTACTTGATCATCGACATCACATACCTCCCAGCCATGGCCAGCGAGACCCAACAGCAAGCGGCGGAGCTGGGCTGCGGCGGCGGCGCGATACCGTCGACCGAGGCCCTGCTGCAGCAGCCGGTCTGGGACCCGCGGGCGTATCCGGAAGCCGGCTCTCCGGAGGAGCGGGTGCGCGTCTCGTACCAGCGGGCGCGCAGCATCGCGCAGCACGTCAAGATGACGGTGGCCGACGTGGCGGGCCTGAGCCGCAAGTTCTGGGCCTTTCACGCCGACTGTGAGTGGCCCCTGAAGCAGTCCCCGGCGCCGCCCCTGACGCCGCCCCTGACGCCGCCCCTGACGCCTCGCCCCTGACGCCTCGCCCCCCAAGACATCGCCGTGGCAGACACGGCCGCGGCCACGATGCTCGCCATCCACTGGAACCTGGCCATGGGCACGCTGGCCGCGCACGCGCCGCAGCGGCCCGACCTGGTGCCGCTGCTGCGCGAGCTCGAGGCGCTCGACGTCTTCGGCGAGTTCATGCTGACCGAGGTCGGCCACGGGCTCGACGCGCGCCGCCTCGAGACGACGGCGACGCGCGCGCCCGACGGCTCCTTCGACCTGCACACGCCGCACCCGCGCGCGGCCAAGGCCATGACGCCGACGACGCCCGGCGCCGGCGTGGCGCGCGTCGCCGTCGTCTTCGCCCAGCTGGTCGTCGACGGCGAGCGCCGCGGCGTCCGGCCCTTCGTCGTCCGCATCAGCCGGCCCGGCGGCGCGCTCGAGCCCGGCATCGCCTGCCGCCCGCTGCCGGCCCGGCCCGGCCCGCGCCACGTCGACCACGCGCTGACCACCTTCCGCCACGTCCGCCTCGGCCCGGGCGCCCTGCTCGGCGGCCTGGAGCGGCCCGCCGACCCGCGCCGCGCCTTCTTCCGCGCCATCCACCGCGTCACCTACGGCGCCCTCGGCTTCTCGGCCATGAACACGGGGGGGCTCCGCGTCGTCGCGTACATCGCCGGGCGCTACAGCCAGCAGCGCGAGTCGCTGGGCACGCCCATCATCGTCTTCTCGACGCAGCACACGCCCGTCCTGCGCGCGCTGACGCTGGCCGCCGTTATCGAGGCGCTCACCGCCGAGGCCTATGGCACCGTGGCGGCGCTGCGGGACCAGGCCGAGCGCCAGAACGCCGTCGTGTGCGTCGTCAAGCAGTTCTCGACGCACCACTTCCAGGAGGCGGGCAGCGAGCTGATGCAGCGCTGCGGCTGGCAGGGCCTGTACGCGCACAACCAGATGGTGGAGCTACTCATGGCCCTGCGCGGCTCGTCCATTGCCGAGGGCGACACGCTGGTGCTGTGCATCCGTGAGTCTTGCCCCTGACCCGACCCCTGACCCCCCTATTCCTGACCCCAGCCCCGTCCAGGCCTCGCCTGCGAGCTGGTGCTCGGCCGCTACGCGCTGCCGCCCGCGCGCGACCCGTCGTCGCTCCTCGCCCGGTACGAGCGCGGGCTCTGGGCCGAGGCGGCCGAGCTCCGGGACTCGTGGGCCGGGGCGTCCGGGCTCGGGCTCCGGGCGCTGCTCAACGCGCACATCCTGCCGCGGGCGCGGGCGCTCGTGCACGCGTCGGGCCAGCGCATGGCCTACGAGGCGGCGGCGGCGGCGCCGTCGGCCGTGACGCCCGGCATGCTGCGCTTCTTCGAGGCGTCGTGCGTGGCCGACGAGCCCAGCTGGTTCGTCCAGCACCTGGGCATGACGCGCGAGGCCATCCAGGCCGACCTCGAAGCCGCCGTCGCCGACCTGCTGCCGGATCTGGACGTGATGCTGCGCCGGACGGGCGCCGAGCCGTGGGCGACGGCGCCGATCCTCGGGCGGAAGCGCTGGGACGCCTTTGTCCAGGGGCTGGCCGAGGAGAGGGGGGGCGAGGGGGCCGAGGAGACTGCGAAGCTATAGTTGGTGTTTATGCCTTTATTGATTATGCCTTTACTGTTTATGCCTCTGCTGTTTATCCCTTTACGTCGACGAGGCTGTAGGGAGTGCACGTTTAGACCTGCCATGGTGCCCATGCACAGCTCCTCCCCGCCCTCGGCTCACTCCCTCCACCCTTCAGCTCTCCCCGTCGCTGCCGTCGCTGCGGTTCTCGCGGCGGTCGTCGGTCGTGTCCCAGTCGCTCGACTTGATGGCGTTGACGCGGCGCACGTACATGGTGTCAATCTCCTCGAGCGTGCGGTCCTTGGACTCGATGACGAAGAAGAAGACGATGACGACGAGGGCGCCGCAGCAGCCGGCGAAGACGAGGCCGTACAGGTAGTCGATGCGGTCGACGATGAAGCGGGTGCTGCGACGTCAGTACGGCTGGCATCAGGGCCGCGGCCTCACCTACAAGAAGGAGATCAGGCTGCAGCGCGCGTCAGCATCGTCAACCGGCCGTCCAGGGGCAGCACCGGCTCACAAGTTCCAGAACCAGTTGGAGGCCGTCGCCAGCCCCATGCAGGTGCTGCGGTAGCGCAGCGGGTACAGCTCGGCGTTGACGGTCCACACGAGGGGGCCCCAGCTGACGGCAAAGGCGGCGATGGCGAGGCACGAGAAGGCGACGAGGGCGGAGCCGGCGCGGGGGGTGCGCATGGGGTCGTCGTGGTCGAGGGCGAAGTGGCCGACAAAGGCGTAGACGCTGTTGTTGTTAGCAGTCTGTCCGGTTCTGAGTTGGAGTTGTCTGCGGGCTCAGTGCCGCTGACTCGGGAGCCATGCTCGGTTCCCAGAGACGCCCCCGGAGACTCCAGAACTCCAGACTCAAACGACAAACAGAGACACCTACAAGAAGCACCCCATCATCCAGGCCGCGCCCGCCATGAGCGTCACGCGCCGCCCGAAGCGCTTGATGATCCACAGCCCGCCCACGGTGCACAGCACGTTGACGGAGCCCAGGATGATCTGCGTCGTGTAGCTGTTGCTGATGCCCGTCGCGGCAAAGACGGTCGTGCCAAAGTAGAAGAAGAAGTTGGCGCCCGTCAGCTGCTGGCCCGCCTGCAGCACCACGCCGAGCACGGTGCGGTGCAGCATCCGCGGCCCCGTCACGATCTCGGTCCAGCGGAAGGCCTCGGCGCTCGCGCTCTCCTCGGCCAGCTTGGCCTCGATGTCGGCCACCTGCCGGCGCACGGCCGCCGAGTCCGGGCCGTGGCCGGACAGCCGGGCGATGCTCCGGCGGGCCTCGGCGCCGCGCCCCCGGGCCAGCGCGTACCGCGGGCTCTCGGGCAGCAGCAGGATGCCGCCGCCGAGCGCGAGCGCCCAGGCGAAGGACAGGCCGCTGGGGATGCGCCACGACGCGCTCGACGCCATGCCCTCGGTGCCCCAGTTGACCATCTCGGCCGTCCAGATGCCGAGCGTGATGAGCAGCTGGTACGACGAGACGACGACGCCGCGGATCCGCGCCGGCGCGCTCTCCGACTGGTACATGGGCACGACGACGGACAGCGCGCCGATGCTGAGCCCCGTGACGAGGCGCCCGACGGCGAACTGCGCCCAGCTCGTCGACGACGAGATCTCGACGGCGGTGCCGACGCAGGTGAAGAGGGCGGCCGCGCAGATGCACAGCCGCCGGCCCAGCAGGTCCGCCAGCTTGCCGGCGATGAGCGAGCCCAGGAGGGCGCCGACGCTCAGGAGCCCGACGATGGAGCCCTGCCGCGCGGCGCTGAAGGTGTACGAGCCGTCGGCCTGGCGCGCGCCGAAGCGCCGGGCAAAGTCGGCCATGGGGAAGAAGCCCGAGATCTGGCCGCTGGTGTCGTCAGCGGTGTGCCTCGCAGGCGTTCCAGGGGCAGCGCCTCAGGGGTAGCTCCCAGGGCAAGCCAACCAACTCCCAGGCATCTCCTCACCTCACGTAGCCAAAGATGAAGCCGCCCAGGCTCGCCACGGCCCCCAGCACGCACGCCAGCACCGTCACGCGCTCGCGCTCCTCGCGCGGCCCCTGAGCCTTGACGACGCCGCCCTCGCCCTCGGGCCGGGGCTCCGGCGCCCGCTTTTCAAACAGCCGCATTGTCCTGGCTTAACAACTGCCAACTCTCGGGCGGATGGCGGCTCTCTGCTGCGGTCGGGAGCGCGCGCGAGACAAAGGATGGACGTAGAACCGGGGCAAAGAAGCTTCGACGACGCCGCCACCTTCCATGGGGCGGCAACCGCTTTTCAACCGCGCCCGGATGGGTCCACGTCGATCCAGGGGCCGCCGGCACGAGTCCCACCCGGAGTTACCCTGATTTCCGGCCGTCGATGGTGAGGAGAGCGTCCTCGCGGACGGCTACGGTGCAGACCGGAACGCGCATGACGACGGCGTCGACGACTCGGGGCCCTCCAACCATTACTCGCCTGCATCAGACAGCCTCTTCATGCCGTTTGCAGGCTCGCGGGCGTCGTCCGGCTCTCCGACTCAGCGTGTGCTCGGCCCCGTGCAATACACATGCTTCCCCACGCGCTCAGAGTTTTCACAGACGGGCCGATGAGCAGATGTCCGGTGGAGCCGTCCACTGCATCGACGGCCGCACCGATCCGGGTCCGGGTCCGCCTGGTGTTGCAGTCTGTATGCGCATACATACGACCTGTCTCCTCGACAGCAGCCGCCGTGGCATTGTGTAGTCGAAGGGCGTCGACGGCACGGCTCGCCTGGCCACTTGGTGTCGACTGTCATGGCCAAGGAACCGGGTTGCCCCTGGCGCCGTGCTAGAGGCGCCTTGCCGCGCTCGCATGACGTCTATGCGCTCGGTTCGGCTCCGTCGACGGGCGTGAAACACGAGCCTCCCCGCCATTCAACAAAGGCTATGTAAAAGCTTCGCGCGTGTTGGGCTGTCAACGGAGGAAAACACGAGGCGTCCGGCTCAAGCGGCCCGGGCCCAGTTCAGCGCACCGCCACGCTCTGCCATGCTCAAACCAGTCGTGGCGAGCGCTCCGACGCCCGCAGGCCCGCCGCGGTCCGGGCCAGCGGGTCCCGGCGGTCGCTCCGATCCGGGAGCCCCGGCGTCTCGGGCCCGGTGCGCCGCGGGGACGGACGCCGTCGGCCCGGCGTGCTTGCACATAGCTGTGCGTGCTCTTACTTACATGTGAAATGTAACCCCTCGAGTCCGCCGGCCAGGATTCCGACGCCGCCCCGGAGCGCGGCCCAGCTTCCGCAAGCTCTGACTGTGTAACAGCCGCAGCCTCGTGCTCACTGGTGGTCGCGCTGCACCCCGGATGGCTATGTTCCCCACGGGGACTGAACTGAGATGGCCGGGTGAGCGGCGCTAACAAACTGTCAAAGTCTCATCGCTCGTCGTCTTTCTTTTCTCACGTACCGGACGTCGGCAATGACGCACGTAATGCAACATGGTCCGTCGTCGGGGCGCCTCGCTCCGGAAGAGATGCCCCCGGGGCCAGACGGCGAGCGCCTCCTGGTGCGCAAGATGGACTTCTTCATCCTCAGCTTCTGCTGCCTCAGCTACTTTGTCAACTACGTATGCACCAGGCCCCGGTGCGGCGTGCAGCCGCTGACCCGCCAGCTCGACCGCTCCAACCTGGCCAACGCCTACGTGTCGGGCATGCGCGAGGAGCTGGGCTTCGTCGGCAGCCAGCTCAACGAGATCAACACGTGCTTCACCGTGGGGTAGGCAGTCGAGCCGCGGTGCGTGTGAGGACGAGGCTGACGTCCTCCCGGCTACGTCCTGGGCCAGGTGCCGTCCAACCTGTCGCTGCACTACGTCCGCCCGCGCCTCTGGTTCCCCCTCATGATGGTGCTCTGGGGCGGCCTGACCATGGTGACGGCCTCGGCGGCCAGCCCGCGCGCCGTCATGGCCATCCGCTTCCTCCAGGGCGCCTGCGAGGCCTCGACCTTTGTCGGCACGCACTACGTCCTGGGCGCCTGGTACACGGAGCGCGAGCTGGGCAAGCGCAGCGGCGTCTTCACCTCGTCGGGGCTCGCCGGCACCATGATCGGCGGCTTCGTCCAGACGGGCATCCACCGCCGCCTCGACGGCCGCGGGGGGCTGAGCGGCTGGCGCTGGCTGTTCCTCGTCGACGGGCTCGTCACGCTGCCCGTGGCCCTGTACGGCTTGCTGCTGTTCCCGGACACGCCGGCGTCGACGGCCGCGCCGTACCTGACGCCGGCCGAGCGCCGCCTGGCCGTGGCGCGCGTGGCGCGTGCGCGGGGCGGGGGGCCGGACGTCCCGGCGCCGGCCCCGGGCTCGGCCCCGGAGGCCCCGGACTCGCCCCCGGGCTCGCCCCCGGCCACCGCGCAGTCCCCCCTCTCCCTCCGCTTCCTCCGCCGCGTCCTCTCCTCGTGGCACTGGTGGGGCTTCGTCGGCCTCTGGGCCATCGCCGGCGAGACCGAGTCCTTCAGCTCCAACGCGCTGCTGGCCCTCTACCTGCAGAGCCACCCGGCGCGGCGCTTCAGCGTCGCCCAGCTCAACAACTACCCGACGGGCGTCGCCGCCGTCGGCATCGCCTCGACGCTCTTCTGGGCCGCACTGACGGACCGCCTCCCCGGCCGCCGCGCCCTGGTCGGCTACTTCATCGGCGCCACGGGCGTCGCCACGGCCGCCATGCTGCTCGCCGCCGCGCGCGACCCGGCGAGCCCCCGGTCGACGGCGCTGGCCATGGCCGCCTACTACTGGGCCGGCGCCGTCTACGCCTGCCAGGCCGTCTTCTTCGCCTGGTGCAACGACGCCATGCGCGCCGAGGACCCCGTCTTCCGCGGCGTCGTGCTGGCCGGCATGAACCTGGCCAGCAACGCCGTCAACGCCTGGTGGAGCATCCTCTTCTACGGCGCCGACATGGCCCCGTGGTTCACCGTGAGACACGTCCTCGTCCTCGCCGCTCGACGAGGCCTCTGCTGACCCTGGCAGCGTGGCATGTGGGCCATGATAGCCTGCTCCGTGGCCCTCGTCGTCTGGTGCGCCGGCCTGTCGCATCTCGTCCGCAGGAGCGAGAGGCAGGCCGTTCAGGGGGTGCCCCGCGTCGGCAGAGCGGGGGGCGAGACCGAGGTCAAGGCATAGACGTGATGTGTGCTGTGTTCCGCGAGCTAAGCCTACATGGTGGTGTAACATCATATAGACCGTGTTTACGGCCGAAAGGCCTCCCCCTCCTTTTCCCCTTTTCCGTCTCTTACCTTTTAACTCCCCTCTCCTCTCATCTTAACCCTCTCCTCCCTCTTCTCAGCTTGAACCCTCTCCTCTCTCCTCTCCAGGTCTTCTCCTCTTCTCTTTTCTCAACCCCTCTCCCTCCCTTCTCTCTTCTCAACATACCCTCTCAAACCCTCTCTCCCCCTCCAACTCCTCACGCAAACGAAATCCAGATCTGGTGCTCCCGCATCATCTCGCGCAGCGTCCACGGGCTCGTCGTCTCCGCCGCCCACTGCCTCCTCCACACGTGCTCGAGCAGCACCAGCGTCTCGCGCATGTTGCCCAGCCCGATCGTGTCCATCATGGTGCGCAGCCGCGCCCGCAGCACGTCGTGGACCGCCGCGTCGGCCGTGCAGCAGCCGATGACGGCCAGCGGCCAGCACAGGCTCGTGTTGACGCGCGCCGACGCCGGCAGCTGGGCCAGCAGCGCCAGCGCCTCGGCCACGGCGCCGTCCATGAGCTGGCCCAGCGCCGCGCTCGCCGGCTGCGGGCTGTACGGCGACCCCAGGATGCTCCAGAGGTACAGCAGCACCGCCTGCTTGAAGACGAGGCCCGCCAGCTGGCTGTGGGCGCTGGCCAGCGGCGACGGCGAGTAGGCCAGGATCTGCGACTGCAGCAGGCCGAAGCGGACGACGCCGTCGGCCGACATGTGGCCCTCGGGGTCCCCCGGAGCCCCGGAGTCCCCCGAAGCCCCGGAGCCCCCCGGCGACGCCTCCGATCCCCCCGGCCCCGGGCTCTGCGGCGGCGCGAGCATGCTCTGGCCCAGCTGGAAGACCTGCGGGATCAGCAGCAGCAGCTCGAGCCAGCAGCCGCACAGCTGGCCCACGTACTGGCGGCCCACGAGCGCCCGGGCCATGGCCTCGATGCCCGGGCTCGGCAGCGGCTGGACGCCGGCGCGCGGGTCCGTCGAGATGAGGCTCGAGGCCGCCATGTGCATGTAGTACTCGACGAGGAAGTCGGACAGGCCCTCGGGCGGCAGCGCGCCGGGCCCGTCGAGGAGCATCGTCAGCAGCGCGCGCGAGGCCGTCAGGTGGTCGAAGATGGTGCCGCAGACGTCGCCCCGAGCCACCTGAGACTCTGTAAGCAGATGATGGGTATATACACCGACGTATAACAGGGGAGGCCACCTCGGTCAGACACAAGATCAGGCTCCCGACGGTCAGCGTCAGCATCTTGCCCTCGCCCTGGCCCGCGACAAAGTCGCCGACGACGGTGCGGAACATGCGCAGCGAGTCCGTGTAGTAGCGCGCGGCGACGTCGCCGCTGGCCTCGAGCTCGCGCGACGCCTGGCGGTGCGCCGCGCTCTGCGCCAGCAGCAGCTGCAGCACCAGCGGGTTGCAAAAGGCCAGCGGGATCAGCTGCGCCACGAAGGGGTTGACGTCGGTCGACCCGTTGCCCATGCTGTTGGCCGTCCGGCAGAGGTAGTAGCTGAGCAGCTCGTACGAGTCGTGGCCGTGCGCCGGCAGCAGCGCTGGGGGCCCGCCGGGGCCGCATCCGAGGCCGCCGAGGTCGCCGGCGAGGCCGGGTCGGCGGCCGGGCACGACGGACCCCCGCCCGAGGTCGGGACTCATGTCGGGGCCGAGGCCGGCCACCGGGACCGGGTCCGTGTCGTCCGGGGCCGCCGCCGACGAGGCCGCCGCCGACGACGGGGCCGCCGCCGAGGACCTCGGAGAGCCATTGCGCGAGGGGGTCTTGGGGTGGATACAGGGCGCGGAAGAAGTGGACGAGGTGGTCGAGGCGCAAGTGGACGAAGAGCAAGTCGAAGAGCAAGTCGAAGAGCAAGCCGAAGAGCACGAGCAGGACAGCTCAGCGGGCGCCTCGGGCTCCAGCTCGTCGGGGCTCGACACGATCGGCTGCTTCGAGGCCATCGAGGCCCCCGACGACGACACGGGCTCCGCCGGCCAGCGGCACTCGAGCTTGTTGCGCCGGCACCCGCTGCATACCGGCTTCTCCTCGTTGCACTTCTTCTTGCGCCGCCGGCAGGTGAAGCAGCCCGTCCTGCTCCTGATGATGGGCATGGCCCGCATCCTGAGGCGTCTCGGGGCTGCCGGGCGCAGTGGCGAGAGGCGAGCGCCGTCAGGCATGTCTTGGGACGGGCAGAAGCCGTGGCCAGCAGCCGCGGGCACCAGTCTCGGCTCCGGCGAGCTCCATGGCAGCGCGCGGGCCCACCCTGTGGCCAACTGACTTGGGGCCTTTGCTTGTGTAACGCTGTGCATTGGTTGTTATACGTAGGCACCCTCGTGCTGGCGACAAGCTCGTCTCGGGTTGCACGCGTCCGCCGGGCGCAACGCTGGCATCGACGGATGTGTGCTGGAGCAGAGTTCAGGAGTCCAAGATGGCTAGGTAACCGTGCGGCCGAGACGAGGAACCCGGCTGGAGTCAGTTGCGCATATACATGTACCGAGCCAATTTCGAAGCCATCGACTAGGAGGCTTTGTCTATATTAACAAGGGCGTGCAACTTCTCCGTCCTGGCATCCGGGGAAGTCTGGGGGCTGCCGCCAGTGATATAGGCACATGGACTGCTATCCATATATCACCGTCGAGGTGCCAGTTCCCCGTGGGGGATTGTCGGCCAACAGGCAGCTCCCTGCTGGCGGTGGCATGGATCTTTCTGGAACAAGTCGGGCTTCCAGGCAGGCACCGACATGCCGAGCTTCGGCGGCAAAGGCTATACCAGCTGCACCATGGTGCCATGCCAAGGCAACCTTGAAAGGGATCGTCACGGGCGCGACTCCGCATCAGTCAGGCTCCGGGCTTGGCGTCTATATGACTGAGAGCACGATTATGTGCTTTCTTGTATATCGATGCTGCCATCATGATGTCCCGCGTCCAGTCGACGTCTGGGCATGTCGTAGTCTGCTCCTATGCCGTCAAGAATCGAGTTCAGAGAAACCCGGCCACTCGACGCCACCGTCTTGGACGTCTGGTCTGGACAAACTTTGGCATCAGTAGCATTGCCTTTCGGCAACAGGCCGAGCTACAATTAATATTGGACATGGGCTTCCATTCCCGGCCGGCGGAGACTCTGCCCAGCCTCTCCACCCATGGAAGGAGTGTTGATTGAGTCTATTTATACTCGCCGTCGTTACATATACGGCTCCAGCCTCGCCTTGAGATCCTCCACATCGATGGGCCGCGCGTCGTCAGCACCCCCGTGCTTGCGCGGCGGCAGCAGCACACGGTCGACAACCTGGATGACGCCGTTCTTGGCGACGGCGTCGCGGACGGCGATGCGGACGAAGCCGTTGACGCGCATCACCGAGAGGCCGCCGATGCGGATGATGTCGACGCCGACGCGGGCATCGCCAAGCAGCGTCGGCAGGTCGTAGTGCTCCCGCCCGAGGGCGCGGTCCTCGGATGCGGGGTCGGAGTCGAAGTCGAAGTCGGAGTCGGAGTCGGAGTCGAGCCCGGACCCGGCATCGGACTCGGCATCAGACCCCGCATCGGACCCGGACCCGGCCGCGCCCGTGCCGTCGTAGTAGGCGTCGCTGTAAAGCGTCGCGTTGGGCGCAATCTGGTACTTGAGCAGCGCCAGCAGGCACCGCCGGCCCTCGTCGGTGTTGAAGAGGAAGGCATTGGCCCGGACGCCGAGGCGCGCAAAGGCGGCGTTGCTCGGGGCGAAGACGGTGCTGCCGACGAGGGGCACGCCGTGGATGTACTTGACGAAGCCCGTCTTCTCATACGCCAGCAGCAGCGTCGAGAAGCGGCCGGGGAAGAGGCCGAGCTGGGGCCCGACGGGGAGCGGCGGCACGAGGACGTGGTCGACGGTGTGGAGGATGCCGTTGGCGGCGGGCTGGCTGGCGTCAGCGGACCTTGCGGGGGATGCCCGTCGCGGCGGAGACATCTACCATGTCCGAGTCGACGAGGTCGCCGTAAAAGTTGATCCGGACGCCGCCGAGGCCGACGCTGGCCCGCAGGCGCTGCGGCTCGTCGCCCAGGCGCTCCTCGTCGAGGGCCGTCGGCAGCGTGTGCGTGAGCAGCAGGCCGTGGGCGTCGACGGCGCGCGTGGCCACGTGGTAGCGCAGCACGCGCTCGACGACGGCGGAGCTGGGCTTGCCGTGGCGGTGGTGGTGTTCGAGGGCGTCGTTGGTGGGCACGAAGAGGGTGTAGTTGCGGCTGCCCGTGCTGTTGAGCAGCTTGACGACGGCCGGGTGCTCGTCGACGGCCTTGGCGAAGCGTGACGCGTTGGCGAGGCGCTGCAGGCGCTGGTAGAGGGTCGGCTGCTGCAGCTCCGGGAGCTCCGGAGCTGCGGGGCCCGAGGCGGCTCCGGCGCCGGGGCCCGTTAGGGGCTGCTGCGGGCCCGGCACGGCGGCGCGGGCGAGCGCGGCGCTCGTCAGGGCGGCGAGGGCCAGTCTCATGGTCACAGAGGTCGAAGAGTCAAAGAGTAGTCGTGGGCTTGCGGGTGAGTGCTGTAGATGTCGGGTTCAGGAGAGGGCAGCCCGAGTCTAATTCCGCTTGCGTCCTGGGTCATGCCACACTCGAGAGCATGCTTCATACGTACGTCACAGCCCTGCATGCCGGTTGACGTCAATGGGTCTGTCTGCCAGCGCCGATTGACGGCACAGCTGGGATCGAGGGCTGGGCGGAGCGGCTGGTCAGCCTCGACAGGGATGTTGGGGCTGAGGGGATGGAGCACACTGACCCAAAAGCCCTCGTGTCCCTCGCGGACGCGAGAGCAGGAGGCCTTTGCAGAGCCCTTGGCAGCCCGTTGGCCTCGAGGCGCACGCCGAGACGTCGAGACACCGAGACACCAAGACACGGACCCGAGAGCGGCGAGACACGAGACGCCAAGACACGACCTGAGAGTCGGCGAGACAGAGATGCTCCGCAAGAAAGAAAGCTTCACCGTCGTGACGCCCATCCCCGCCTTCATCCCCCGGCAGCTCGCGCTCGACATCCTCCACTCGCACAGCGAGGTCATCACGCTCAACCCGCTCGTCGTCGAGCACCGGCCCGTGCCGGCGCCGCCGACGGCCGCGGCCGACGAGTTCTACAGCTCGTGGTACGAGATCGTCGAGCGGATCCGCTACGCGCCCGACGTCTCGGGCCGCGTCGCCTTCCGCGGCTGCTTCCACGACCTGCCCTGGGGCCTGCAGACGCACGTCTCGGCGCCGCTCGGCGTCGACATCCGGTCCGTCTACCGCGTCGGCGGCAACCAGGCGGGCGTCGAGCCGCCCGAGGCGCGCCGCGAGCTGGGCCTCGGCGCCCTGGGCGCGCCCGCCGACGGCCTCTACCTGCGCGAGGACGTCGAGCTGCGCTGCAACGTGGCCCTCGCCGGCTTCGTGCGCGCCCAGCTGACGGCCGCCAGCCGCGAGATGGTGCGCCGCTTCATCCGCAAGGCCGAGCTGCTCGACGCCGGCGTCCTGCACGCCATGATGACCGACGACGGGCGCCTCAAGACCATCAACCCCAACGACCGCTCGGCGTGCGCCGCCGACGCCGCCGCGAGCCCGCGCTACCAGCACGTCTACGCCCTGTGGGCGCGGCAGCCGTCGCCGGGGCATCCGGCGCCGCCGCCGGGGCATCCGGAGCCGCCGCCCGCCGAGCTGCCGGCCCCGGACTGGCCGCCTCGGCTCCGGCCGCCGGCGTCGGACCCGGCGTGGTCCCCGGGCCCGCTGCCGAGCCCGTCGTCGCGGACCAGCGTCAGCTCCGCCGGCAGCGGCGGGCTGGCGTCGCCGGGCGCCGGGCGCAAGTCGATTGCGGCCGAGCTGGCGGCGCACGACGAGGCGGCCGAGGCGCCGTGATGGATGTGTGTATATGTTTTTCGACGGAGGTGATTTGGATCGATACCTGCTTCGCCCGTACGTTCGCAGCGCGTCTCGGAACGCCGTCATGTATATACATAGGCAGAATCCTGCATATGTGGCCAAAACGGCCCATCACAGCAGCTTTGCTCGACCCCGTCGTGCCTCTGGCTACCCTACACCTTGGGTCGGATCGGAGGCGCGGCCCGAGACGGGCCGAGCACCTGTCTCCTCACATCAGACGTTTCAGCCAGCTGCTCAACGCTCGTTTTCCCGACGCACCCTGCCGTTTGCCGCAGACACGCTGGCGAGACCGGCCAGAGGGAGCAAGAGCTGACCAGAGCTGATATCGGCGCTGATCCTTCCTCCTGCTCCTCCTCCTCCTCCTCCTCCTCCTCCTCTCTCTCCTCTCTCCTCGTCTCCTCCTCCTCTTCCTCCCCCCCTCCTCCATGTTTCTGCGCGCAGCCGCCAGAGCTGCCCGTTATTCAGCCATCGCAGCCAATAGCAGCTGCAATACGACGTAACCCTCGTCTACCCCTCTCGCGCCCCCTCCCTCGACCTACCTCCACCTGGCACGCTCCCTTTGCGCCCTCGACAAGCTCCCTTCAGCTGCTGACGCGTCCTCCGCCAGACCCTCCTGCCGACGACTCGTCTCGGCAACGGCCCCTGCTCTCGCCTCGTTCGATTCGTCCGCCCTCCGGCGCCTGCGACTCGCCCGGTCCCCGACCGGCCCCCGACAGCTCCCCCAGCAGGCCCGCCACTGCTCGTTCCGCCGCAGCGCCATGTGCCGAAGCCTGGCCGGAGCCGACATGACGGGCGGCGGCGGCGGCAGCGGCACCGGCTCACACGGCCGCGAGCTGCTGCCGACCAACGTGGTGCCGCGCCACTACGGCCTGACGCTCGAGCCCGACCTGGAGCGCCTGACGTTCGACGGCACCGTCGTCATCGACGTCGACGTCCAGGACGACTCGTCGTCCATCGCCGTCAACACGCTCGAGCTCGACATCCACGGCGCCTCCGTCTCGGTCGCCGGCCACACCGTCTGCGCCGCGGCGCGCGTCGCCCACGACGAGGCCAAGCAGGTGACGACGTTCCACCTCGACGGCACGCCGCTCGCCAAGGGCAGCCAGGCCCAGCTCGAGATCCGCTTCACGGGATGCCTCAACGACAAGATGGCCGGCTTCTACCGCTCCACCTACCGCAGGCCCGACGGCAGCGAGGGCGTCCTGGCCGTGACGCAGATGGAGGCGACCGACGCCCGCCGCGCCTTTCCCTGCTTCGACGAGCCGGCCCTCAAGGCCAGGTTCACCGTGACGCTCGTCGCCGACAAACACCTGACGTGCCTCGGCAACATGGACGTGGCCGACGAGACGGACCTGCCGGCCAAGGGCAAAAAGGCAGTGCGCTTCAACACGTCGCCCCTCATGTCGACGTACCTGGTCGCCCTGGCCGTCGGCGAGCTCAACTACATCGAGTCGCGCGACTTCCGCGTCCCCGTCCGCGTCTACGCGCCCCCCGGCCAGGACATCGAGCACGGGCGCTTCTCCGTCGACCTGGCCGCCCGCACGCTCCGCTTCTACGAGCAGGCCTTCGGCATCGACTTCCCCCTGCCCAAGATGGACCAGCTCGCCGTGCCCGACATGGCCCAGGGCGCCATGGAGAACTGGGGCCTCGTCACGTACCGCATCGTCGACCTGCTCCTCGACGCCGCCGCCACGAGCGCCGCCACCAAGCAGCGCGTCGCCGAGGTGGTGCAGCACGAGCTGGCGCACCAGTGGTTCGGCAACCTCGTCACCATGGACTGGTGGGACGGGCTCTGGCTCAACGAGGGCTTCGCCACCTGGGCCTCGTGGTACTCGTGCAACGCCTTCTTCCCCGAGTGGCGCGTCTGGCAGACGTACGTCGTCGACAACCTGCAGTCGGCCCTGGCCCTCGACTCGCTGCGCAGCAGCCACGCCATCGAGGTGCCCGTGCGCCGCGCCGACGAGATCAACCAGATCTTCGACGCCATCTCGTACTCCAAGGGCTCGTGCGTCCTGCGCATGATCTCCGACTACCTGGGCGAGGACGCCTTCCTCGACGGCATCCGCCGCTACCTGCGCAAGCACGCCTACGCCAACACGCAGACGGCCGACCTGTGGCACGCCCTGAGCGCCGCCAGCGGCAAGCCCGTCGAGGCCATCATGGACGTCTGGACCAAGCAGGTCGGCTTCCCCGTCGTCTCCGTCGCCGAGGACGCCGGCCGCCTCCGCGTCCGCCAGAACCGCTTCCTGCGCACCGGCGACGTCGGCCCCGACGAGGACCGCGTCCTCTACCCCGTCTTCCTCGGCCTGCGCACCCGCGCCGGCGTCGACAAGGCCCTCGCCCTGACGGACCGCCAGCGCGACGTCGACCTGCCCGCCGACGACTTCTTCAAGCTCAACGCCGACCACACGGGCATCTACCGCACCCTCTACACCCCCGAGCGCCTCGCCAAGCTCGCCCGCGCCGCCCGCGACGGCCTGCTGACGGTCGAGGACCGCGCCGGCCTCGTCGCCGACGCCGGCGCCCTCGCCGCCTCGGGCTACCAGAAGACGTCGGCCCTCCTCGGCCTGCTCAAGGGCTTCGGCGCCGAGTCCGAGTACGTCGTCTGGAGCGAGCTGGTCGACCGCCTGTGGGTCATCCATGGCGCCTGGCTCTTCGAGGACCGGGCCGCGCGCGACGGCCTCGACGCCCTGCTGCGCCGCCTCGTCAGCCCCAAGGCCCACGAGCTGGGCTGGGCCTTTTCCGACGCCGACGGCCACGTCGAGCAGCAGTTCAAGGCGATGCTGTTCGAGGCGGCCGGCCTGAGCGGCGACGAGGCCGTCGTCGCCGCCGCCCGCGACATGTTTGCGCGCTTCATGGCCGGCGACCGCGCTGCCGTCCACCCCAACATCCGCAAGAGCGTCTTTGCCATCTGCCTCAAGTACGGCGGAAAGGACGAGGTGCGTGTCCCCCTGGCCTGCGAGGCTGGCCGTCGAGGCTGGCCCCTCTGGTCGTCGAGGCTGGCCCCGAGGCTGGCCCCGAGGCTGGCCAGTCTCGACACTGGCTACACGGCTGACAATGACCCCCTCGGATAGTACGACAAGCTCCTCGCCTTCTTCCGCTCGTCGACGAGCAGCGACGAGCGCAACACGTGCCTCCGCTCCCTCGGCCGCGCCACCGACCCCGACCTCGTCGCCCGCACGCTGGGCCTGCTCTTCGGCGCCGACGTCAAGGACCAGGACGTCTACCTGCCCGTCAGCGGCCTCCGCGCCCACCCCGGCGGCATCGAGGCCATGTTTGCCTGGCTCGAGGCCAACTGGGACACCATGTACGCCCGCCTGCCGCCCACCCTGCCCATGCTCGGCACCATGGTGTCCATCATGACGTCGGGCTTCACCACGCAGCAGCAGCTGGCCCGCGTCGACGCCTTCTTCGCCGCCCGCGACAACAGCGGCTACGACCAGTCGCTCGAGCATAGCAAGGACTTGATCCGCTCCAAGATATCCTGGCTGGCCCGCGACCGCGACGACGTGGCAGCCTGGCTCAAGGCCAACGGCTATGCGTGAGGGCGGGGGGGTCAATGAGTGAGCCATGATGCCATTAGGGATTGATGGGGGGTGAGCCCTGATGGGGAGCGATGGGAGTGAGCCCTATGGGTAGGCATGGGGGGTGAGCCCCGACTCATAGATTCTCATCAACTGACCGAACAACCGTGTCCACGCCCTTTGCACCCGGATTGGGCCAGCATGTTCCAACTGTTCCGTCTTAGTAGAATGCTGGCCAGGCACATTTTGCTTCAAGTCACATGGGATGACCAACAGCTGGCGTTACTTCCTCTGCAGTCAGGCCCGAGATGGAATAGAACTACATGGCCTATTTCGTCGGATCCTCGGCCCTCTCTTTATACGGCGGTAAGTCCCGATTCCCAACTCCGCAATACGGGACCTCTGACATACATTGCGCGGTGCAGGTGCTGCCGAGCTTTACATTCGCGGTTATTGAGTGTCGGAGAAAAGGGGCAAGTTGGTGGAACATTCTAGAGACATATGGCCGAGGATCGTTGCACTTCTCGGCCGCCGTGTTGGCCGCGCCGAGGAGCTCGCCCAGAGTCGCCTTTTCCAGCCGGTGAGTCCAGGAAATGCAGCAGTTGGAGGCAGGGTCGATGCCTGAGTAGCAAACGGCCCGCGCAAAGCTGGGAATCGGCACGTCACCGCAGGCAGATATGAGGCCGATCAGGGCACCGCAGTTGAACGGGCTCAGTGGATTGTAGGCCCCCAAGCAACGCAAGTGGTTCCTCAGGTCTGGTTTCGAACAATCGGCGTGCGCGAGGCGGAGCCTGTGTTCAGGCAGAGGGACCCCGTGCCTTGAAGCGTACGTCCGGTCGTTAGCCATGTCTTGCGTGAGTGTTTCGGGGGGGTTAGACTTGCCAGGTAAGCTTGCTAATCTTGCCTTGAAACTGCCCAACCTCCGTGGCCGAGGCGATAGCAGGCAGCAGGGCCAGACTGAGATAGAGGACGCCAAGCAGAGGATTCTCCATGACGAGTTCAGTACGAGCTGGAAATTTGCAGCAGAGTTTAGCAAGGACGAATGTCTGATTTTACTAGAGCAGGTTTACCTAGTATTTATATGCGTTTAGGCACATGCATACTCGGCACCTAAGCATTCACCATAAACCGAATTCATCCGACTCAATTCTAAACCGCTATACCCGACTCTACGAGTAGGATGGACTATATGATAGGGTTATGCAGTAGCTGAAGCCTATGACCACAGCCAAGACGCCTTGAGCTGCTGCCGGCAGACCTAGGGTGTAAAGTGGCCCGTGGGAGCTTACCCATAGGTATTCCTATATCGCTATATAGGTATTTATAGGCTCTCTTTATAACCCGTAGGAGCCTACAGGTATTAATGGGTTACCTAAGTAAACCCGTAGAAAAATTATATCTCGCGGTAGGTACCTATATAATAAAGCTTAAATAAACCTTACTATATATGTAGATATTATTTTACTACTCTATAATGCCACTTTGTGTCGGACCGGCGGTTGAGTAGGCGGCCTGATATCCAATCCTAGACAAGTTGACTTGGCAAGGGAGGAGCGAGGCAAAGCTGGCTCTGGCGAGCCTGAGAAATAGGCACCGCGGAGGACAGGCCGGGTCCGGGTGGTTACCGCCGGGTGGCGGTGCATCCGGAGGTCCGCCGCCGGAGCGGCCGTGGCCTCCGAGTCACTGCCGGAAGCGCCAACAGCGACCCCGTCAGGCGTCCGTTGTCGACGAATTGAGCCAGGGATTATTAATTATATTATCAACTATTGAATGTTCGTGGCTAATGCCAAGGTTGCTTCATTCGCCGCGCTTGCGTAGGTCCTGTGCAAATAGAGATTCGCCCGGCTCATTAGGATCGAGCGGCGAGTTCCGGATGACAGCATCACCCGTGTACGAATACAGATCGGGCTCGATGGGCTCAAAGTCGCGCGGACACGCCGCGACCTTCTGCCCAAAGGTGGCCACGTTGCTCGTCGTGCCATTCGCGTAGTCAATGCGCACCATGTTGACCGTCCGCCGGCTCTGGTCCATGGGGAAGTAGTTGCTCGGCACGAGCCGGACGCCCGCATGCGCAGTCGAGAACACCGTGTTGGGCAGGTCCCCCGTGTGCGGGACGTGGTGCATGCCCATGTTGAGCCACACGACGAGGTCCTCCTGCAGCAGGCTCTCCCCGTTGAAGAACTTGTCAAAGTCGACCGCCGGCTCTGCTACGTCCTGGCTGTTGAACGAATGGCAGGACCTGGGCTCCGTGTCCTTTTGTGCGGTCACTTGGATGTCGTATCCTGCCCAGTTGCTCGCATTGGCGAGGTTGGAGCTGTCTTGCACCGTGAGGTGCATGAGTCCCGTGAGTGGTTGGATCCGGTATCCGGGGTATTCGCCGTAGCTGTTCTTCTCGTCTCGGTTGATGACCAGGACCTGCGTGTCGCCGTTCTGCCCCCAGTTGAAGCGGCTCGTGTCTTCGCTCTCGACGAAGGAGCGATTCAGCATCATGGTGTTGCGGGCCTTGCCGCCGGACCAGGGGTAAGTCTTTGATACGGGGACTTGCTGCACCAGTTGAACCGTGTTTTGGGTGCCGAGGATGTCAAAGTCGAATTTGAAGTTGAAGACGTGGTCGTGCATGCTGCCGCTGACGAAATCGTGGATATGAAAGCCGTAGTCTTGGTTGTGGGCTGCGTAGGCTGCTCGAACGTATCCCGAGGCCCGAACCTCGACCGTGATGGTGCCGTCCATGAAGAAGCTATAGCTAATGATGTAGTCATAGTTGCCAAACGTGCTGACTGTGCGGACTGTGAAATATATGTTCTTCGTCACGGACACGTACTTTTTCGTCCTGTGCCGTTGCATGGGGAAGTCGGCATCGAACTCGAACAGACAGATGCTGTTTAGATGGGTCCGGATTTCGTCGTCGATATAGAACGACGAGTTTAGGAATGTAGCGTAGGCTGGACAGTCGTATCCGGCGACCAGCTCGAAGGTTTTAAGGCCGAAGCCGTATTGAGAATCAAGATACGACGTCCCGGACTGGACGGGATCGATTCCTGCGACATGGAATTAGCTCAACCCAAGGATTCCAACAAAGACATTGCACACCGGCGTAATGCGACAGAGCCTCTTGGAGTGCAGCCTCGTAAAGAATTCGGCCCCCCTTGTATCTGATGTCGTATATGGCTAGGCCTAGGTCGCGCGAAAAGCCGATATAGAAGCTAAAGCCCATCCATTCCACGTATTTGGCCTCGGCGTCCACCGAAAAGCGCGAGCCCGACGGTGCGACCTGGATTGGGGGGTGGACGTCGTCGAAGGGGGGGACCGGACCCTGCTGGTCAGACCGAGCCCAGTCACCTTCGACATTGGCGCCGATCTTCTGGAAGCCCGGACTCCAGTACGCCGTCCTAAAGTCTTCTGTCGTCTCGTAAAATACGTCGTTGTACAGCCACCCTTGCAGCTTCCACTTGCTGGGGTCTCTTCCGGTGACGTCGGACTTGAAGTATAGACCCAGGGGAAGCCTTGCGCGGATGAGCATTTCGGCCTGACCAGGGGAGAGGCGGCTTACAGGGAGTCGACATCAAAGTTGTCAGAAGGAAGATTCCAGAATGTATCCCATCTGATGATGCGGCCGTCTTCCTCCCAGAGGGGGTCGATGCCCAAGATGAACAGCGTGTCATTGTCGAGACCCAGCGCGGTGCCGTTGCACAGATCCAAGGTGATGTCCGCCACAGAGGCGCTGAGGGGAAAGAGCCAGTCGCTGTAGAGCCTATCGGCATCGGCTTCGAGGTTGCGCAGCTTGCCGCTGTTCTTCTTCGTCGAGGTGTACTCGAGAGGCTCCCACGACGTGGTCGCGTTGTTGACAGGGAGAGGCCCTACGAGAATGTCTTGGTAGAAGGGCTCATCGGTGGCGCGCATGTCCAGCAGGACGTGTGCCCACCGCGGCGGCGCCGTGGCGTTGCCATCCATGTAGGCGAGCGCGTCGGTCTTGTTGGGTCGCATGGCCTCGACCATCAGGCTGCCGTGGGCCGTTAGCACTTGGTCTTTCGCTGCACGGAGAACCTACAGCGTGTTGTCCCATTCCGTCGAGTTTTCTGAGCTAGTGAGATTCAGCTCGGGCTGCGCCAAGAGCCACTGTACCACGGCGGCGGCATCTACGGCAGTCAGTTCTCCCCACACGTTCTTCTTTGGCGCCTTGATCGTAGGTGCAGCGGGTCCGGGACAGGAGCCTGTTTCGGTGCCGTTATGCCGCCGCTGCAAAGTCCTGCCCCTCAACATGTCCATGGCCTTCCTCCCGTGGCCGGGACTCTGCGCCGCGAGGCCATCCTGCCACAGCAGCCCAAGGATGAGGATGATGCAGCCAACAGGCCTAAAGGAGTGGCGAAAGGTACCTTCCATACCTATTGGTTGTTTGGACGCTGGCGGGAGGAAGCAAGCTGGGGCACGTTTCAATTGGCGCCTCGGTTTCTTATACATCTTGGCTGAACTGAAACAGTCAGAATTGACGATATGCGCAGCTGAATCAATAAAACACGACGGGGCATGTCATTCGCCAGATGAATTGATCTTGCTTCTTTATATTATGTGGCTTATTCTCAAATGCGATTGTGTGACGTGACGGATGAAGCACTCGGGGGCTGACTACCTGTCGCTGAAATTAGTGATGGCCGCCTGCAGGCGGCGATGCTTACAGTCGTGATTACTACATTAACGATGGGTCCCTTTAGAAGAATTTATTCGTTAGGTAAAGGCTCCTAGTGTTGCTCAGAACGAGAGGTCGTTCCAGAATTCGAGTCCCACGATTTGATCGTTCTTGTCGGCACCGCACGGAACCAACTCCTTGTGCCAAGAGGCATGTCGACCATATGTACCTGCATGAGAGAGCCGACTTGGCCAGATCGAGTTGGAAATGCCGAGCTAGAACACTCAGAGTGGAGGTTGAGCGTCGCTGCACATGGAGTTTGTGGAAGTTGGCTACGGCCAAGTCCTCCCTTTACGGCAATCGGGGCCGCACCGAACCGGCGAGGTCCGGCTGTAACGGTACAAGGCTGCTATCGAACCAAGGTGTAGCTAAGGTACTACTACTTATGAATAGAGAGACGTGCATTAAACATTGCCCCCAATACTATGTATTAATGTGAAGTATACTCAGAAAATCTCTTATACTTACTCCAATACCGACAGCAAATATCCCACGTCTACCTACCCGATTTTTAGTCGGGCAGAGGATGGGGGAGGACTGGAAACGGAGGGTAAATCAGGCAGGCTACGGTAAACAGTAGGTATCCCAAGAAAGGACGGGTGAAGGCTACGAAGTGTAAAGTGAAGAATAGTAATAGCCAATGTTTACAGGTCTAGAATTGATAAAACAAATTTTCCTTGACGTCTCTCGCCACCAGCGAGCTGCCACGCAGGGCAGAGTCGCCTTCCGTCAGGCTCAGTACAGCACGTCCAGAGCCCAGTCGCAGTCAGCATGCGGTGTCGACACATGGGACCAGAACATTGCAATGCTCGTCATTGTTCTCATCGATCCAGCACTGTCGCTTCGCGTGCTGGGTGTCGGTGTCCGCAGCCTGGGCCAGGGCGAAGCCCGCGAAAAGAGTGCAAAGGGCGCCGACGACCTTCATTGTGTCGACTGGGAGTAGACTTTTCGTAATGGGATATTGAAAACTGTATGTAGAGTGCAATCAACCGCTGGCATCGAAGCCCCTTTTATAGCTGTCCTGCTCCTGAACAGAGTGCAACATGGCGTTGAACGTCTGGTCCTATGCTACGGAAGACGGGGTCATGGGAGCATGTCAATCCGAGGTAAGCACGCACACTCGAGGCTAAGCGACAGGCATCAAGGTCGACGTCCTGTCAGTGTCAAGGCGTGCCGAACACCGACTAGCGGTAATCCGGACAGGGTGTGCGGCGCTGGCGCACCGTCCGTCAAAGCTTCAGGCCCCGATCCGCGGCCAGACGGACCTGAACCGGCAGTGTATCCGGGCCCCTTCGGGAGGCCATAAGAGCCGACGAGGAAGCCTAGAGGTGTTCATCGGGGCGCATGACCGACTAGGCAGGTTGCCGCGCCACTACCTGGCCGAGTCTCGTGCTTGAGCAACATATGCATCCCGTTCGTTATATGTGATGTCAAGATGTGGGCGATGGTGTGATTGCAGCGTTGACGGGAGGACATACAAGGTTGGAAAGGGGAGAGGAGGTTAGCTGGAGGCTGGTAACAACTAGAGCCAGCCCAATTGGAATCGGCTAGCCGTAGACGCGGCGACGGCAGTGACGGGAGAGCAGAGGGATAGGCAGGAGAGGGACAGAGGGACAGATAGGAGAGAGATATAAGATAGATAGGAGAGGGACAGGAAAAGAGAAGTATTGCGGTCTAGCAGGTGAAAACCGGCGTCCCGGCGCAACGGTCGGCTTGACGGTCGCGAGTCGTCGGGGTTGTGCTACGCTTGGCTTGTAGTTAATGCAGGAGTCACAACCCTATAGAGCATATGGCTAAAAATAGCAGGCGCAGTTTGCAACGCACCTTCCTCGTCTGAGGTGGTTAGCGCGTTCCTCCGTGGCGCAATTGGCTAGCGCGTCTGACTGTTATAAATAGCAATCAGGAGGTTGGAAGTTCGAGCCTTCCCGGGGGAGATTTTTGCTTATATTTTTTTACCTTTTTAGGTTTATTAGTATCGGTACTATGAATAAGTTCCATCTTTACTATAATCTTTTACCGTTATTTTTCCTTATCTATATTTTTAGTATAAATTCTATACTATAATGTATTGAAAAGGAAGGAGCCTCCGCGTGCGTCCGGAGAGCGGGGCCAGAGCGCAGCCCAGAGCGCGGCCCAGAGCGCGGCCCCAGAGCGGGGCCCCGGAGAGGATGCAGAACCTTGAGAGCCTAAGTGGCAATGGACGGCTGCGGTGGAACGCTGCGTGCAAGGCGATGCCGCGTCAACGATGATACATGCGAGTTAGTGTCTCGGAGGTAGCGAGATGCCGAAGCGAGGCTGAAAGCGAGCGTCAGAGCGTTCGGGCCTATTATGTAACGCGGCGCCGGGAGGGCCAGGTGACTGAGTGCTGACGTCGACGAGGCTAGCCAGAAGCAGCGGCAGTGCGACGCCGGGCCCCTTGGCTGGCTGTTGGCGACGTCGACGCCTGGACGACGGAGCCTTGGAGCGCAGAGCCCTGGAGCGCAGAGACGAGAGGCTGCGGATTGGCCTCGCGCGAGCACAAGACGACGACGACGACGCCTCGAGGGTCCATGGAGCGGCGGTGACGCCATGGCCGACGTGCTGCTGCCCGTGGTGCAAGTGGCGCCGCGGCCGAGGACCATGGCCAAGGCCAAGGCGAAGCCCAAGACCAAGGGCATGGCCAGGGGGAAGGCGAGGGGGAGGCCGCCGGGGAGGCCGGCGCGGGGCGACGAGGCGGGCCAGCAGCTGCTGCTGCTCCGGGCGGCGGCGGCGGTGTCGCGGACGTGGCTGAGCCTGGTCGGCCGGGCCGGGCGGCTGCTGCTCGGGGGGGCGCTGCTGGCCGGGGGGGACGACGCGGGCCCGGAGCGCGAGCGGGCGCGGCGGCGGGACGAGCGGCGGCGGGCGCTGGGCCAGCGGATGAAGGAGGTGAGCACGGGAGTCGGGGGCCGGGCCTGACTCGGGCTGACGGGCGCAGGCCGAGACGTACGAGCAGTGGCAGGCGGCGGCGCGCGAGCTCGACGCGCTCGAGGGCAACGACGCGTGGAAGCGCGACGAGGACGGCGACGACGGCGGCGCGTCGTACAACCGGGCGCTCATCGACCAGCGGCGGCGGGCGCTCGACGCGGCGCGGCGGCGCGGCGACATGGGCGCCATGATGCACCTGATCCGCACGGCGCTGTCGCGCGACCTGGGCGGCATGGGCGGCGTCGAGCTGTACCGGCACTCGCACGTGGGGACCAAGGCGCTGATCGAGGGCTACGTCGACGCGGCGCTGCAGACGATCGAGGCGGTGGTGGCGCGGGCGGCGCCGGGGGGGGGTAGTGACGCGGGCTCCGGCTCCGGCTCCGGCTCCGGCTCCGGCTCCGCCCCCGGAACCGCACCCGGAGCCGGAGCCGACGACTTGGCCGACCTGGCCGCCCTGGCCGCCCTCCCCCCCCACCCCCGTGACCTCCTCGAGGGCATGCTCCTCTCCCGGCAGAGCTTCGGGCGCTCGGCGCTGCTCCTCTCCGGCGGCGGCACGTACGGCATGACGCACATCGGCGTCGTCAAGGCGCTGCTCGAGGCGCGCCTCCTGCCGCGCATCATGTCGGGCGCCAGCGCCGGCAGCATCGTGTGCGCCGTCGTCGGCACGCGCACCGACGACGAGCTGCCGGCGCTGCTCGGCGGCTTCCCGCACGGCGACCTGCCGCACGGCGACCTGGCCGTCTTCGGCCCCGACGCGCCGGCCGGCGGCCCGCGCCTCGGCCCCGGGCTCGCGCGCCTGCTCGACCACGTGCGCCGGCTGCTGACGCACGGCTCCTGGGCCGACATTGGCCACCTGGCGCGCGTCATGCGCGGCCTCGCCGGCGACCTGACCTTCCAGGAGGCCTACAACCGCACGCGCCGCATCCTCAACATCTGCGTGTCGCCGGCCGCGCACTTTGAGCTGCCGCGCCTGCTCAACTACGTCACCGCGCCCGACGTGCTGATCTGGTCGGCCGTCGCGGCCTCGTGCTCGGTGCCGCTGGTCTTTGGCCCGTCGCCGCTGCTGGCCAAGGACCCGGTCAGCGGCGACGAGCGGCCGTGGAACCCGACGCCGCAGCACTTCATCGACGGCTCCGTCGACAACGACCTGCCCATGACGCGCCTGGCCGAGATGTTCAACGTGAACCACTTCATCGTGTCGCAGGTGAACCCGCACGTGGCGCCGTTCCTGGCGCGGGACGCCCTGGGGGATAAGATGACGAGGACGAGGACGAGGACGAGGACGTCGACGACGACGACGACGACGACGACGACGACGACGACATTCACGTCGACGACGACATGCTCGTCCTCGTCCAGCCTCGCAGACCTCGTCCGCGCCCTCGCCGCCCTCGCCAAGGACGAGGCCCTCCACCGCCTGCAGTTCATGGCCGACGTCGGCGTCCTGCCCAACCTCATGACCAAGGCGCGCAGCATCCTCAGCCAGACCTACTCGGGCGACATCACCATCCTGCCCGCCGTGCCGCTCGCCGACGTGCCGCGCCTGCTCAGCAACCCCACGGCCGCCTTCATGCGCCGCTCCGCCCTGGCCGGCGAGCGCGCCACCTGGCCGCAGCTGAGCCGCATCCGCGACCGCTGCGCCATCGAGCTGGCCCTCGACCGCGCCGTCCACCGCCTGCGCGCGCGCGTCGTCTTCTCCGAGAGCCAGCGCGACCTGCGCGCCCTGGCCGCGTCCGTGTCGCCCGCGGGCGCGTCGCCGCCGCCGCCGCCGTCGCCGCCGCCGCCCGTCGAGCCCGGGCCCGTGCCGCCGGACCGCGCGCCGGACCGCGCGTCGCCGGACCCGCGCCGCCGCCGCCGCTCCGGCGGCAGCGTGCGCGCCTCGGCCGACGGCCGCCGCCTCGTGCTCGACGGCGCCGCGCCGCGCCGCAGCCCGCCCGCCGGCGACGACGCGCCCGACGCCGACGACGCCGACGACTCGGCCGGCAGCGCCGCCGCCGCCGCCGCCGCCGCCGCCGCCGCCGCCGCGCCCCGCAAGCCGCGCCTCACGCGCGCCAGCCGCAGCCACGTCCACGTGCCGCAGCACCGGCCCGGCCCCGGCGCCGCCCCGGCCCGGCCCCGCGCCGCCGACGACGCCGACCTCGCGCGGCCGCTGCGCGCCGACTCGCCGCGCGACACGGCCACGTCGCCCACCGACTACGTCGACACCAGCGAGCCGCACTCGAGCGACGCCGACGCCGAGCCGGCCACCGAGGAGAGCGACCCGGACCCGGGCGACGCGGTCCGGGCGAAGGCGCCGTAGCGCCGGGGCTCCTGTCTGTACTGCGTCTCCTGTCATCTCCGCCTCCTGTCATACTCCGCCTCCTGTCTACTCTATCTCTGTCCAGTGTCCATCTGCTTCTTTCCAATTGCGTCAGCCCGTATCGGATGGCAGCATCGCCCCCCCCCCGGATGCCAGCTCCCCCCCGCCAATGGGTGCCCCCCCCGAGCACGCAATCATGCACAGTGCCCGTCCGTACTGTCTCGCCTCGCCTCGGATGCAGTTGTCCAGCTTCGCCCAAAGCGGAGCCATGAGGGGTCTAACCTTCCTAACCGTCGGGAGACGAGCCTCAGATTTTTTGCCTCCGTCCATCGCGCCAACATAGATTCGTATAAAGCGTCCGGCCATCTCACCTCAGCTGTCTCCGTCTTCTCCTCTCCATCAACACCACAGCTGTCTCTCTATATCCAACATCCACCAGCTTTCTCTCTATATCCAACATCCACCAGCTTTCTCTACCGAGGCATCCACACCAGCAAACCAGCAGCCATGGCCAACAAACAAGGCCAGCCCGTCAAGCCGCTCCGCCTCGGCTCCGACTTCCCCGTCTTCGAGGCCGACAGCACCGCCGGCCGGCTCAAGTTCCCCGACTACATCAAGGGCGGCTGGGCCATCCTCTTCTCGCACCCGCAGGACTTCACCCCCGTCTGCACGACGGAGCTCGGCGCCTTCGCCAAGCTCGAGCCCGAGTTCAAGAAGCGTGGCGTCAAGCTCATCGGCCTCTCAGCCGACGACGTCACCAGCCACAACAACTGGCTCAAGGACATTGCCGAGGTTACCGGCGCCAACGTCACCTTTCCCATCATCGGCGACCACGACCGCAAGGTGTCCCATCTGTTTGACATGTACGGCCTCCTCCTCCTCCTCCTCCTCCTCGTCGTCGTCGTCGTCGGAATACTAGTCTAACATACGCAGGATCGACTACCAAGACCCCTCTAACATCGACCACAAGAAACTGCCACTCACCATCCGCTCCGTCTACTTCGTCGACCCCTTGGGCAAGGTCCGCACCATCCTCTCCTACCCGGCCTCGACCGGCCGCAACGCCGCCGAGATGCTCCGCATCGTCGACTCGCTCCAGGCCTCCGACAAGTACAAGATCGCCACCCCCATTGACTGGCAACCCGGCCAGGACGCCATCGTCGCCTACAACATGCCAGACGAGGAGGCCAAGCAGCGCTTCCCCAACCACCGCGTCATCAAGCCCTACCTCAAGTATACACCCCTTCCCAAGCTTAACGATGCCTAGGTCCTCGATAGCTTCTATGTCACAACCTTTGCAGCCGCCAGCCTTGTCTCACACCGTGACCGCTTCAACTGTGCCACATATGCAAACTACCTCACGCCCACACCTTGCGGAACTTGTCGTCAAACTCCTGCTGCAGCATCCGGAACGCCGCCAGCACCCGCTCCAGCCTCTCCTCGCCATCGCCCTGCCACGCCGGCCGCCTGCCCCGGGCCGTGTCACCGTCCGCCGGCCCCGCGTCGTCGTCGCTCGTGTCCTCCTCGTCCTCCCACGAGTCCGCCGCCGCCTTGTTGCTCGCCTTCGTCGACGCCGCCCGCGCCGCCGCCCCCAGGACCCCGCCGTGCCCCGCCGCCGGCTCCGGCTCCGGCTCCGGCTCCGGCTCTGCTTCCGCCTCCGCCTCGTCCGCCCCGTCGCCGCCATGCTCCATGGCGTCGCCCACGTCCTGCACGTCCATCATGGCCTCGTCGCCGCCGCCCGCCGACTCGAGCCTGAAAAAGTTGGTCAGGCTCGTCACCACCGTCGCCAGGATGAGCGAAAAGTCCTTGAGGTGGAACCAGACGTCGCCCCTCTTGATGCCGTTGTCCCGCACCAGCGCCTCCAGGTCGCCGTGCTTGAAAAAGTCGTAGATGTACGCGTTCCACGGCACCCCCCCCGTGTCCCGCGGGTAGATGGCCAGGTACGGCACCGCCGACTCCTCGAGGAAGACGCCGCTCCGCACCGTCGCGCAGAGCTCGCGGATCGACTCGAAGTCGTCGCCGAAGCCGGACAGCGCAGCAAACGGCGACCGTAGCCTCGTCGGCGCCACGGGGTCCAGCATCGGCCCGGGGCCGGGGTCCAGCATCGGCCCGGGGCCCCGTTGCTGCCGCGGCCGCACCTCGAGCCCCGTCAGCGGCAGCCGCGTGTCCGGCGTCCCCGCCAGGTGCTGGTCGACAAACGTGCCGACGTACGTCTTGAAGATGGCGAGCGTCTCCCGGTTGTGCTCGACGAGAAGCGCCTCGGCCCGCTCCGGCAGCCGCGGCAGCACCACCAGCGACGGCGACCTGTGCACCGCCTCGGCCATGCGTCCCTGGCTGCTGCTTCGCACGGGCATCCGGCAGAACAGGTGCGCCAGCACGAGCACCAGCTCCAGCAGCACCTCCCGCCGCCGCCTGTTGATACCCGCGCACAGCTCGTGGAAGTAGCCCCCCTTGAGCAGCGAGTGGAGGGCGAAGACGGCGTTCTCCGTGAAGTAAAGGTGTCCGACGAGGCCCGAGAAGTTGAGCGGCGCCCCGTCGCGCGACACCAGCTGCTGCCGCCGCAGATACTCGATGGAGAAGCGCAGGTGGTGCTTGATGGCCATCTGGTCCGCCGGCCCGCCCAGGTAGAGCCGCGTCAGCGAGAGCAGCGACCGCATGGCCCGGACGGCGAACTCCGAGTTGCCCGTGTGGTGCAGCAGGCCCAGGAGCCGCACGACGAGCGTCGTCGACAGCGGGAAGTGGCCTCGCAGGTCCGGCAGCCGCGACGACATCACCTCGAGCACCCGCTCGCGCGACATGCCCGTCAAGACGACGTTGCCCAGCACGTCGAAGCCGCGCCGGCCCGCTCGCCCGCCCGCCTGCAGGTAGTTGAGCGCCGTCAGGAAGACCGAGTCGCCGAGGAAGACGACCGTCTTGCACGGCATGTTGAGGCCCAGCGCCAGCGTGCCCGTCGCGACGACGACCGTCAGGAAGCCCTTGCGGAACAGCATCTCGACCCTGTCGACAGTCAGCAAGCCCAGGGTCATGAAACAGAATCCACTTACACCTGCCGGTACCCCCGGTTCATGCCCGAATGGTGCACCGCGATGCCCCGGCGGAGACCGCTCAACATCTCCGGGTTGAGCTTGGCATCCGTTAGCGACCGCATCAGCCCTTCCAGCTCCGAGTCGACAAGCCGTGTCCGGTCCGCAAAGGAGAACATGTCGAGCGGCGCCTCCGGGTCGAAGCTCTCCCACGCGCTCGTCTCCCTGCCAGCCTCCTCCCGAACCATGTCCAGCTTGGAGAGCCCGGATCCAGAGTCGTCCTGCGCCCGGCCCCTGGGAGCCCTGTCCCTGCTGGGCCTGCTGGCCTGGCGTCTCGTCTGCTTCCACCGTTCGTATTCGCCCAGCTTCTTCTCCCAAACCGGGCTCGAGTCTTTCCATGCCGTCTCGGCACGCCGGAGCTGGGCAACGAGCGTCAAGAGGATTCTCTCGCACTGCATCCGATCGTAGTTGAACAGGATCGCCGGCAGGGCACCGTGGTCGAGCAGGTTCGTCAAGAGCGGAAGCACCGTGGAGCGGAGGTCCTTGCTGACGTCAAAGTCGACGCCGAAGTCGCCCGAGCCCGTCGCGTCCGCCGAGGACGGTCCCTCATCAGTAGGGGACGAGTCCGTAGCTGGCGAGATCGAACCGAGCTCGCTTCGCACGACCGCAAACGGCGACCGGGGGTCCTGCATCCATGCCCCCAGGACGCCCTTGAGGGCCCTCTCCCATCTGACAACGTCGGGCTTTTTGACAAGGTCGGAGAAGACACGCCGCGGACTCAGGGCGTCGTCCAGGGGATAGTCGTCGGTCTGGTGCTTCGACATGCACCGCCACAGTGTGAGGCAGTCTCGGGGCTCCAGGCTGATGTCGTCGATCGTTCCGCGGTTCCTGTCGAGAGTTAGCACGCGAGCAAGAGACAGACAAGAAAATCCATACCGGTTGACCAGGCTGGCGACGGGATGGACAAAGACAAAGGGCGACGTCCCGCTCCGCCCTTCGTCCAGGCCCGGAATCGAGAGTCCGTCGGCGGGCGCCAGGCCCCGAAAGGTAAACCGACTGTCGGGCGCATTGTACGTAAACTTGCGCAGATCCGAGTAGCGGGACGAGTGCACAATCATGTCCAGCTCATGGCCCTTGGCCCTCTCCGACGCCTCGAGCCAGGCCCTAAACTCGAGAGGGTTGCCGACCGTCGCCGACAGGGCGATGATGGGGCACGGGGCCAGCAGCAGCAGCTGCTCCCAGATGACGCCGTCGTCGGCCTGGCCGATGCAGTGCACCTCGTCGAAGATGATCCGCCTGACGCGCAGGGACCACGACCCTTCCCTCTCGGCGTTGGACGGCGCCAACAGCATGATCTGGAGCATGTGCGGCACCGTGACGAGGATCTGGCACCCCGTCGGGCTGTTGACCCGGTAGTCTCTCGTGTGTATGGCCCAGACGGAACGGCCGTCGTGGCCGTACGACTTGGAGAAGCGGCCCTGGATCTCGGCAGCGATCTGGTTGACGAGGGCCTTGGTCGGCGCCACGTAGACGAGCACGCCGTCGTCGCCCGACTGCAGCACCTTCTTCATGGCGTAGAAGGAGATGAAGGTCTTGCCGGCCGACGTCGGCGCCACCACGAAGAGGCTCTTGTCGGCGTCGATGCCGTCCAGCACCCTCCTCTGCCAGGCGTCCGGGAGAAAGGAGGGCACGCGCGGGTCCGCCGCCGCGTCGACGCTCCTCTCCAGGTACGGGCCGCAGTGCTCCAGCTGGAACTCGAGCGCGTCGACAGGAAGCCTCAGCCCGGCCCCGGACGCTGCCACGACGCTGGGGAACGGCAGCGCCCGCCTCTTCAGAGACGGCTTGCTGAGCGCCGTCGCCGGCACGCGCATCAGGAGGGCCTTTGCAAACAGCTCCAACTCGGCTAGACTCTCCGGGGAGAGCGGCAAGTCGACAATCTCGCGAATCCTCGACCACATCATGGCAAACATGGCCATTTCTGTTGGCTGCCAGTCAGCAGTCGACACTCTCCCAAGCAGATTGAGTCCCAGTCTGTCAGCTTACCCGATCCCCTGGCGCCTCTTCTCCGTCCGTCGAGTATCATCGACGCCAGTACATTGCAGACATACAACGACGCCTCGGCTCCGACAGCGGCCATATCCTGGCTCGGCAAGCCGGCGAGATACTTGGTAGCCTTGAGATATCGCTTGTCCAGCTTCCTCTCGGCCTCGAACTCGCGGCAGCGCTCGTCCCAAAAGGCCACCGCCGCGCCGGCCTTGTCGTTCAGCTTTCCCCTCTGGATCCTCTGGGCCTCCTCCAGGGCGCTCTGTCGGCCGCTCTTAAGGGGTTGCTTCTTATTCTTGCTCTTGTTCTTGGGCGGATTGGCCGCCGGCTTCTCGGTCCTCTCGCATGCCTTGCCGCCCGACTTGTCGCGCTCGGCGTCCGCCGCCGAGGCCGACACGATGACCTCCGGTTTGATGATTTTGCCCGAGGCGTTTGTCAGGCTGGCAGAGTAAGCGATCGTGTCCGCCATCCACTTCTGGTTTCGCTTCCGGGCGAAGAAACCCCTCGGCCGAGGAATGTGCCGCGGGTTGATGGCCGCGCAAGCGTTGTGCCAGTGCGAGAGCTCCTGGAAGATCTTGGACGTGCCAGTCGACTCTTCCGACTCGTTGGCGACGACGTGGATCGACTCGAGGTAGCTGTCGAGGGCGGGCTGGCTGAAGGGCAAGACAGCGGGAGTCGAGCTGTTCTCTGAATCAACGAGGGCCCGTTTGGGCTCGGTACCTTTATCGACGGGATCCGGTAGCATGAAGTCGGAAATGTCAATCTTGGTGAGGCGACGGATGCGTTCTGCAAACCTGCTAGCCTCGCCGGCAATTCCAGGAGGCGGTGCCACAGATTTCAGCTTCTTGAATACCTGCCGCAGGATTCGACCGTCGAGCAGGTCAAAGGCATCCCATGGCCCGACGGCCGAGAGCTTCTCGACGACGCTGATGCAGACATCCGCAAAGGAGGCCAGGAAGGAATCGAGACAGGTCTGTTCCGCTTCGTCCAGCGGTGTCGTGGCACACGACCTCTGCGAAAGACTGCAGCGTCTGATGGCGCAGAGGTGGACGACGTGAGCTGCAGCACACGCGCGCGTGCCGCTTCCAGGGTCCATCAAGAGGACGTTGCAGAGGCTGGTCAGCGAGATCACGTCCCTGACCGAGAGCAGCTCTCCGTCTTCCCAGGGGGTCCAGTCTCCATGCACGGCGCCGAGGTTGCTCTCAAGCTCAGGGACGGTCTGGAACGGGATCCGGGGCCGCGGGTGACACTTTGGGACTTGGACTTTTCTGAGGCCCGAAGACGGCGAGAAGACGGAAGCATGGACCTAGCCCGCGTCAGACGCTACAGACGATAGGGGACGGAAGAGGGAGAGTGGCGTTACCTTGGAGCTCACAAACTCGAGGTTGTTGATGAGGGCGATGCTGTAGCCGCTGGAGGCAAGCTTGTGCATTACGCCGAGGTATTGCAAGCTGTTGGCCGTCCGGCGGCCGTTGAAGGCGTAGCCGTCGAGACAGAGGAAGAAGTGAAGCGCGTGCTGCGCGAGGTAGTTCTGGAATTCGCCACAGTCGACATCCTGGAACTCGAACAGGAGGGTGTGCTGCTGGAGATGCTTAATGAGGATGGCCCGCGTCAGGCGGTGGTAGCTCGAGGCGGCGTCCGTGGAGGCGGCTTCCGGGACGCAGAGCTGCTCGTCGTCGCGAAACCAGACGACGTGGAAGTTGCATCCGCGCTGTCTGAGGTTGGCGAGGAACGATTCTACTGCATGGACGGCATGCAGAAGCTGGAATCCGTCTGCAAATATTCCATCAGCTTTTCTGTGTCTTCTCCGACGCCTGGGAGACGGGGGCATACTGGTGAAGTCGACTCTCGCCTCGGAAACGCAGTGAAGCATGAGGGAGTCACCGTGTATGGCGAACAGCTCCTTGCCGGCAAAGTCTCCGACGATGTCGACGCGGAGCGGTGAAAGGGGCCAGAACCAGCGCAGGAGCTCTCCCTCATCGTCGCGTGCCATATTCCCCCACTTTCTTCACCTCCAGGCGGCTTCGCTGAGGCTCTTCGCCAAGCCGCGTCGGTTGATGCGAGAAGATGGAAAGACGCCGTCAAGCTTGCGGTCGACGGGGCACTTTATAGGCGTGGAGGCCGGCCTTGTTTGCTTGGCTGGCTTGCTCGCTCCAAGATGACATAAGGGCGAAGGGGAGAAGCCGGGGTGCATGAGACGCCTTGGTTTGCCTGCTGCCGCCAGCAAACGGAGGCCGTGTGAACGCGCGAGAACCCCGCTGTGGCGCACGACGATAGGGCAGTTGTTTGCGGCTGCTTCCGCGCCTGAGGCTGCCTGGGGAATACATGTAGAGACTGGCGGTGCTACTGCAGGTCCTGGTTGTCGATTCGTCCGATCCGCGTAGGTGTCGGTAGAGCAGAGAGAATCGGCCGCCTTTTGCATACTCCAGTGCTGAGTGTTCACACGAAGCTTTTGACGACGTTGATTGCTGTCCATGCTGCCTCAGTCGTCATGAGTAGCGCTCGACAGGAACTGTCGTCGTCCTCTGTCAAGGTTGAAGGTGTTATTACAAGTTACCTATGCGAGTTCATGACTTAGGCAGGGTTGCTCTAACCGGCTGAAAGTAGTCGGTCTGTATAGTAGTATATAATAGAATATCTGGGCGTTATAGGCGACAGCTAAATAACGATAGCGGTGGATCACTAGATAATCCGGCAAATCACGGGGTAACCCCCTAGCCGTAAATCCTAATCCCTCTATTAAGAGAGCTGCTTTTTAAAGCCTAAGGCTGGGAATATCGGAACCCAGGTCTTTCCGTTATATTTTAGTTATTTCCGATTTTTCTTGTTGAGGTCTCTTGCCCAACTCCGTAACTAAGCCCCCTTTCGGATTTATCGGCGTTGTCCGATGAAGTTCCTGTATACCCGGAGCTGGGGGTCCCCCCAGCAGCGTCTTGTCAGGAGAAGCGATTCCGAGCTCTTCCACTGTCGCCTGATTGCTTCATAGCGTTATTAAACCACTGGATCACAGATGCCTGCTCATTCTGTCTGTCCACGTTTTGAGCCAGACGCAGGTTATGCTTTCTGCTTTATAGAATCTTCGGCCATTCGCAAACCACCTGGCTTTTTCGGTATCGCATATTCATTGAACTTCGCCGACTTTATAAGGATCGGGCCCTGTTGAATCGTCCGGCTCCTGATCGCTACTAGGATCACCTACTTGTTCCGAAGGACGTGGCTTGGCATTCTGAGGCGGTGGAGGCGGCGGAATCGGCAGAGGCGGCGGTACCAGCGGACGTTTGCTGGTCGGAGGCCGCGGTGCTGGCGGATGTCCGCTGGGTTGGCTGGGTTGCTGAGGCGGCGGACGTCGGCTGGCTTCATTTTGCTGAGGCGGCGGAGGTTGGCTGGGTTGCTGAGGCGGCAGAGGCGGCGGATCCGGCGGACGTCGGCTCGGTTGCTGAGGCGGCGGTGCCAGCGGACGTCGGCTCGGTTGCTGAGGCGGCGGTGCCAGCGGACGTCCGCCGGATTGCTGCGGCGACTTCGGTTGACGTTGGTTGGCTTCTTCCCCCCTGTTGTCTGCTCCTGGTCGTCGTCCACGGTTACCATCTGGTTTTCGTTGAGGCCTGGGGGTAGTCCCCAGCCCAAGTCCACCGCGTCGTAAAACGCCCAATTTGCCCGGGACTGGCGCAGCATTGCTCTCGCCCGGCAAGAGGAGCAGGAGCGCAGCCGCAAACAGAAAAATGGCCAAGCGTTTGTTAAACATAGCTCGTCTTGTCTACGAAACCCGTTGGAGTAATTTTGGGAAATCTGTGCTTCTAGCCAACAATAAACGAGGAAGGAGTAGCCTGATTTACGACGATGGCAAGACCGATAGACTCATTTCAAGACGGTCGCGTTAAGACCTTATATATATAGACTAAAACAAAACTACTAGGCCAAGGACCTCGCTAAGATAAATAATAGCATAACGAGTAAATACACTAAACGAGTCACGCGGTGTATATTATAGCAATTAAGGACCTTATCAAGTCATCCGCAACGTTCGACTATATACTTAAATAGTCACGCGGTGTATATTGTGGCAAGTAAGGACCTTATCGAGTCGCTTATGACACGAGTCCCCTATATTAATATACGTAAATCCGGCCTCGTATAAGTAAAATTACGTTATGCGGGGTGCGTAATGCTTGACACCGGGCCTTATCTGAACCTACACTCCGTAATAACTGTTAGAGGGTGGCCACGTAAAACGGAAAACCACTTAGCAGTACGGAAAAGGGACTGCTAAGAGCGCACTAAGGCCACCTCGAGACAGCATCGTCTGCCGTAGCTGTATGACGTTACTATCAGGCTATAGGGTTAAAAGGATGCATCTTAGAAGCTGTCAGAATGCTATAGAGGTACCGATACTTATAAGTAGCATTAACTATCCCCAGAAATTCGAATGTTAGAAGGTGTGTGTATTAATATACTACCTTTAGCGGCCCTAAGCCTAATTACGGCAAAGAAGTAACATATTATATACCTAAAGGAACCAATTAGCCTAAGGCGTACGAGTCATTAAGTTAGCTAGACAGGGATACGTTCTCTCAAGACGAGCTCACCTGAATATTTAGGCAATCCCGTGATTTAAGTATAAATAGCCAGCGCGAGTTCCGGTCTGCGTCAACTTTCTCTTTCCATGGCTATACTCTATTCTCTTAGTCATTATCGACTGGAGCATACGGTTTAATCGCCTCACGTTTTATCGGACAGATGCTAAGATGAGACTTGGCGCTATTCTCTCCGCGTCGTTCGTTATACTCGTTTTCGGCGAGGATATTATTGAATATTATGATGCCAATAAGTATGCAACTCTATTGCGAGGGAATATCTCGGTCGACTGGAACCAACCTATTTTCAAGGATGAACTTATCGCTAATGAACACCTGGACGGAATTTTTTCCGAAGTCTTTTGGAAATGCGCCGGCAAAAACTCATGGGGCTCAATGTGGACTAAGGTTGTCAACCGCCACACGTTAGTCGAACAGTCCGATGCCCGCATCTATCACACGAATTCTTTAGACTATTACACGATGAACAACTCTACTACAGCATTAAGCTTTTCCGTGCAAAAATCCCAAACTATAATAGATACAACGACGAAAGGCTGGAACGCAGCAGCAGAACTGGTGGTGAAGGGCGTCAAGTTCGTGGGCGGCTATTCCGACCACGCGACGTCTGGAACCTGGACCTCAAAGTCGATTAATACGGAGAGAGACTGCCCAGGTGGCCATGCGTGCCGTGCTGAGACCTGGACCCTGCACCTCCAGGTTTCTGGAAAGTGCCGCGCTGAGCCGATCCTCAAGTGCGGCAGTACCGAGATATCTCTCTGTCAGGGTACTTGGAGTATGGGCGTCACCGAGGAGCTTCGTGAATATCGGCAAAGATATTGCTTATCACAGCATAACATGAATCAAAATGAAATCACCTTTACCCCCCACCCCCGACGCCGGGACTGCGAGATTCGGAAGCCCGTCATGCAGGAAGGGAGACCCGTCACTATAGTGGTCCACCCGCCCGACATAGCTCTCGTCAATGGTGGCCAGAAAGACGACGACGCCGCCCAGGAGGTCCCTAAAGCCGTCGAAGTTGTTGAGAACGGATGGTTCAAGCTGACTAACGGCGAGCTTTACTCCTTGCGACACAACAATTACTGGAGCCCGGCAAATGGTTCAATCTATGAAAAGCCGCCGGATACGCCTCGGCCAGACCTCTCCAAGTTTGTTCCCCCTGAAGATTCCTATAAAGCGAAGAAATACTATGGCCCCCTCAAAGCCATCTCTAAAGGAAAGAAATATTACCTCCTGGACAGCGACGAGTATTACGACGCTGCCGGAGACAAGTTTTGCGACAGAGGGTGCGGACAAGAACACTGGTTCATTTCCATGCCGGGCGCGCTTAAGCCCGACCTCACTAACGCTACTGAAACTCCTACTACATGTCGCCTCGATGATAGGGTTTGCGAATGGCGGGACGGCGGAGCAGAAAATTGTCTGCCGCTTGATCGAGGATATGGAAAGAAGGATGCTTCTGGAAAAGAATATGTCGCTGTGTCGCACGACATAAGATCTGGGCAAGCCGGTCCTATATCCGTCAAAGGGGAGTGTGCGGACTATTTTGGCGACCCGTGTGGGAAGCGAGGACAGCAAGAATATGGATTCAAACAGCTCTGGTGCTCGGCCAAGGGCGAGGCTTCCAGGGCACCGACGGGACAGGTGCGGAGCCCAGGCAACTAGAGCCCTGAGGCAGGCTTCTTGTATTTCTCTTCTTCAGTCTTCATCAACGCATCAAGCACACCCCAACAGCGGATCTTGATCCCTACGGTCTGCCTTGTATGCGAAGCATAACAGCTGCGGCCCCTAAGGATGGGGCTTCCAGCTCTTGATCCACCGGCCCTAGTATTGCCGCTGTACTGGGACACGCGGGCCCGTTGACTTGGTTGCATCGCTTCGGCTTCGTCGAAGTCGTCTTCAGTCCGGCGGCGGCGCACGCTTGCGTTGGGCCGCCGCGAGCGCTGTTTGCTAGAGCTAGGCAACAGCAAAGCCGGCTGCCTCGGCCGCTGTGAGTATCGCCACCGCTACCTTGAGGGCCTCGGGCTTGTCGTCGTTGAGGGCTGCAGGGTTGCGATTTAACAGGAGTTGACGGGCTATTGCGGCATTAAGACTGCCAGGTACCTAGGTACCTAGCGAGCTGCGTCTTACTAACGCCGCCCAAACGACACCAAGTACCAAGTACCCCGTACCTGCCAAGTACCGGGTACCTGCTGGCGCCGCAGCAAAAGGGCATTGCACGCCTTCCTCCGACGCCTCAGGCATCCAACTCCCAGTGTCGCGGCGCTGCCTCTCCTCTCCCGTCCCGCCAGAACTCGTACGCGTCGACGCTGGTTACGCGTCAACTCGGTTGGTTGGCCTGCCCGGGCCCGTGTTAGCTCGCTGTCGACCCGCCTACCGCCGCGCCACGGCCACCGGAAGACGGAGCCAAGGGGACGTCGAAAAGCAAGACATCGCGAGGGTCCGGCAGACCAGGACGACGGGACGAGACGGGCCAGGCCATCCAGGCCATCCAGACAAGTACGAGCCACACGAGCCAAGCGAGCCAAGGCGACGGGCCTGGCACGGCCCAGCCAGCAGCCGCAGCACGGACGTTTTGCCTGCTCCTCTCCTCGTCAGCCTCGCTCCGCCTCCGCCGCACGCGCCCCCCGAACCGACCGCGCCGATCCTGAGCGCCACAGTCTGGACAGGTCTGCCCGACAGACGTCAAACTGCTGCCGCCATTAGGCTCGGCCCCAGCTGCTGCCTCAGCCGTCTCGAGCGCCTCATCGGGTATGTAGGTATGGAACTGCCCCGTAACCGACCTCCGCATCCAGCCTAGCCTCGCCCTTCCATCTCCCTCTCGCGCTCTCTGCCTTGGCTGCCCGGTCGGCCGTCTTGACTCTCGGGGCCCTCCTCCGCACATGCATTCCCATTTGTGGGCTCCCCTTACATGAGCCCTGCCTGGGTCGTCTGTCTACATGCTGCCGACCCTGGCTCCCCGACGTCATCCTTCCTCTTCTCCCTCTCCCTTGCCCTCGCTCGTCGCACGAGCCCTTCGCCGCATCCGACCACCCTTCCTTACCTCCGGGGATCGGACCTGGCCCTCGGTCGCCCTCCAGCCGGTGGCCTGATTTCCTCGCGTCCACAGCACAGCACCAAAGGGCCTGTTTCAAGACGACAGGTTACAAGACGACGCGCAGCCTTCGTGGCGTGGTCGTCGACGGGCCACACAAAGCAGAGAAAGCAGTCCGCCCGCCCGCCTTGCGCAACCTCCCCTCGCTGCATCTCGTCTCCTCTGCCCTCTCTCCTCCGTCTGCTTTTGCCGCTCCGTCTCGGTCCCAAGTCACGCTTGCGCTGCGCCCTCGGGCGCTGTCGTCGGCGGCAACATGGCTCATCCCCCAGGACTGACCGGCTCCCAGAACCAGAACCAGCCTCGCGCCGCTGGCCTCTCCCCGCGCTTCCACGCAGAGGCCAATGACCTTCAGCCGCCGACCGACCGCTACAGCCCCGACAGCTTCCCCGGTGTCTATCGAGGTGTCCACCTGTCGCCAAAGCTCAGGCTCCCCCGAAAGAGCTCCGCCCTCGGCCTCAACGACCCCGTCACCTCGAGCCTCGTCAGCAGCGCCTCTGCGTCCGGCTCCCCGCCCTCGCACCACCTGCTGCCGACCGCCAGACCGTCGCCCAAGCCGTCGGCCAGCCCGGCTTCCCAGCATGCGAGGCAGCTGAGCCTGCAGGACAGCCTCGCCAAACCGCTGCCGCAGACGCCCCCGCGATCGAGCCCCACGACTCCTGTCGCATCATCGCTCCCCAGCGGCCTCGTCGGCATCACCAGCCACTGGGGCGCCGATAGCAAGGTCCACCACCCGTCGCGAGCCCGGTCAGCCGAACCCACCATGGACAGCCGGACAAGCACAATGGACTCGGCCAGCTCGGCCGCGTCGGGCCACATGCTCTACAGCAGCCACGACCCGTCCATGCACGACGTGAGCAACAGCAGCATGAGCAGCTTGGCGAGCTTCGCGAGGCACGACAGCACCGACGACGCGAGGGATGGCCTGACCCCGAGGAGCAACGGCCCCGCCTCTGCCGCGCCGTCACCCGCCTCGGCCCCCGGCAGGACACAGTCGGCGGCCTCGGCCGCCACGGCCGCCCCCGGCCCCGTCGGCGGCCCGTTGCGGGGCTCCTCCACCCACTTGTCGGGCCTCATGTGCAATGTCCACCGCACGACGGGCCGCGAGCCGCCTCCGCTCGTGGGTGCCACGACGACCATACTGGGCGACAAGCTCTACGTCTTTGGAGGACGCGTCCTGTCGCGGAGTCGCCCCGCGCCCCTGACTGCCGACCTGTACGAGCTCGATCTCATCCGGCGGCACTGGACCAGACTCGAGACGACGGGCGAGCTGCCACCTCCCCGCTACTTCCACTCCATGTGCCCGCTGGGGGACACCAAGATGGTTTGCTACGGTGGCATGTCTCCTGCGCCGAACCAGCCCTCTACGACCGACCAGCAGCAGCAGCAGCAGCAGCAGCCGCAGCCGCAGCAGCCCGAAGTCACCGTCATGTCCGACATCTACATCTACGACATCTCTACCAGGAGGTGGACGTACGTGCCCGCCCAAGACGCCCCCCAGGGCCGGTACGCGCATTGCGCCTGCATCCTGCCCTCGTCGGCCACCTTCTCCTCCAACCGCGCGCCGCTGTCGGCCCTCCAGCACAACCCGTCGACGGGCAACCCAAACGAGGGCCGCATCGGGGTCAACATCGACGGCGGCGGCGGCGCCGAGATGGTTATTGTCGGCGGCCAGGACGGCGCGAACCATTACATCGAGCAGATTAGCGTCTTCAACCTCCGGAGCCTCAAGTGGACTTCGACGCAGCCTTTCGGCAAGAGTTGCGGCGCCTATAGGAGCGTCGCCGCGCCCCTTGCCGCTGCGGCGGCTGCCCGGATCGGCAGGGCCAGCAACCACAACAACCACCACCATCACCACTCGTCGTCTGGCGCCATGGGCAGCCACGAGACGCGCGAGTCGGGCTCGTCGATGCTCATCTACTCCAACTACAACTTCCTCGACGTCAAGCTCGAGCTACAGATCAGAGCGCCCGACGGGACGCTGACGGAGCGGCACATGTCGGGCACCTTCTCCCCCCCCGGGCTTCGGTTCCCCAACGGCGGCGTCATCGACACGCACTTTGTCGTCAGCGGCACCTACCTGACGTCGTCGAAGCAGGAGTATGCCCTCTGGGCGCTGGACCTGCGGACGCTGACGTGGAGCCGCATCGACGCGGGCGGCAGCGTCTTCAGCCAGGGGAGCTGGAACCGGGGCGTGCTCTGGAACCGGCGCAACACGTTTGTCATCCTCGGCAACCGGAAGCGCAGCCTGGTCGACGACTACAACCACCGCCGCATCAACTTCTCCAACGTGTGCATGGTGGAGCTGGAGGCGTTCGGCTTCTACGACAACCCGCGCAGGACGAGCCCCATGTCGGGCTTCATATCGGCGAGCAGCCCCTACTCGGGCCCCGGCCTCAGCGTGACGCGCAAGGCCGGCTACACGGCCGGCGGGCGCTTCCACTCGCGCGCCAGCGAGGAGCTGGGGGAGAAGGCGCTGGCCATGCGCGAGCTGGCCGACATGGACATACTGTGCATCGGCGGCGAGCGGATACCCGTCAACTCGAGGGTCGTGGCGCGCAGGTGGGGGCCCTACTTTGTGCAGCTGCTGAGGGAGGGCACGGCGACGCAGGACGGCAGCGACGCGGTGACGCTGAGGGCGTCGTGGGGCCTGGCGAGCAACCCGCTGCGGGCGTCGTCGGTGACCATCACGCCGAGCCCCAGGAGCGCGGCGGACGGCGGCGGCGTGTCGGCGCTGTCGGCGCCGTCACTGAATGCCGGCGCGCCGTCGACGGCCACGACGGCCTCGACGGCCTCGACGTCGGGCGAGGCCGGGCCCGGGTCCGGAGGCGGCGGCGCGGGCCAGGGCGGCGGGGAGATGAACGCCGCCGCCTTCAACTCGGCGCCGACGCCGCGGTCGCTGCCGCCCGGCATGAGGCCCCGGTGCCTCTACCTGCCGCACACGCACCTGACGGTGCAGGCGCTGCTGCACTTCCTCTACGCGAGCTCGCTGCCCCCGCCGTCGTCGGCGCTCTGCACGCCGCAGATCCTGTGCTCGCTGCTGCAGATTGCGCGGCCGTACCGGGTCGACGGGCTGCTCGAGGCCGTCGTCGAGCGGCTGCACGCCCTCCTGGACAGCCGCAACGCAGCGGCCGTCTTCAACGCGACGGCCATGGCGGCGGGCGGCGGGCGCGGCATCGACGGGTCGCTCAACCCCAACTTCTTCACGGGGAGCCTGGACCCCATCGGGTCGCCGACGGCCACGTCGGACTTTTCGCTGCTGTTCGGCAAGCTCGGCAACGAGGCGGGGCCGTCGGGACCGTCGGGGCCGTCCGGGCCGTCCGGGCCACCTCGGGCGGCGGCGGCGGCGGCGGGCCTGGCCAGCATCAACACGGGCGCCCAGCGGTCCGGCCGGCGGCCCAGCAGCGGCGAGCTGTCGGCGTCGACGAGCGTCAGCGGGTCCGAGTGGGGTTCTGATAGGGGCAGCGGCGGCGGCGGCGGCAGCGACGGCCAGCGCTTTGTGTGGAACGGGGAGCTCAGCAGCGTCATTGGCCTGCAGAAGCGCGGGCTGAGGGGCCTGATGGAGGGACGCAGGATGAGAGAGAGGACGGGGACGACGAGCATGAGCGGACCGGGCGGCGGGCAGCGCGTGGGGCTGGGCATCGCCGGGACGTGACGAGGAAGCGCATATGTCGACGCCGGCTACGGGATGTATAGAGAGGGCGGGAGAGGGGAGGTGCCGGATAGAAGGAGGCTGGGTAGAAGCAACGAAGTGACGACGCGGCACGGGCATGAACATGTACGACGACGAAGGGGCTGAGGGTAGAAAGATGACTTTATGTCTGGCAGGCCCTCGGGGCAGATGTGTGCTGGCAGGCACATGTGACGGCCTGGAGACTGATTCACACAACAGCCGACGCTAGGATGCATCTTGGCTAACAAGGGCATCTAGGCGCGCCTGTAGCAATCGCACGATGTGGGTGTGACGGCGTTCTGCGGCGGTATCAAGAGCCGTGCCGCGCTTATAAGGGTGCTTTCGCGGGTCGGCTCCCCTGTCGAGGAGCATCTGCACGATGTTCTCGTCGCCCCTGAATGCGGCGTGGTCCAGGGGCTCGCTGCCGTAAAGGTCGGTATCATCGATTTTGAGGCGGCATACGTCGGCCAGCTCGGCGAGGGCGGCGGCTTGTCCTCCGCGGACGGCGTGGAAGAGGGGCGTCCAGGCCTGCTCGTCGCGGTGGCCGAGGTTGGCGCCTGCTTGGATGAGGATGCGCATCGTGGTGACGTTGCCGGAGCCGGCGGCCAAGAGCAACGGCGTCCGGTCTTGGGCGATGGTCCGGTTTACATCGACGCCGCTGCTGAGCAGCAGCCGCACAACAGACTCGTGGCCGCCAAGGACGGCATGGCAAACAGGCGACCCGACTCTGCAACGCCACTCGCGCCGGTCGTTGTCGGCGACGGGGAGCCATCGGGAGGGCATGGCAGAGACAGAAAGCGACAGCTATCTCGAAAAGGGGGAGCAAAGGCCGGCGAGATACAGAAAGGGGCAGCAAAGCCGGTAAGACGCAGGCATTTATACGAAGATGGGGAAAAGCTGACATTTGTGTATATCTGCGCCTGCTCGAGTGCAAATAGCAACACCCATTTCATACCCGATGCACTGCTCCTGTCGCGGCTACAGTGCCAACCAGACACTCGGAGCTGGGCCCAACCGGTCGCATGCATGCAGCCGCGCAGAGGACGGCAGGGAGGGCGCTTACGGAGAATACGGCGTCAAAATCACAGCTTGACGCGTCCGGCCTCGAGGGACCGCCAGTTGTCGTCGCCAAAGGGCACGTAGGCGTCGCCGCGCAGCCAGTAGAGGTCGCCGGGGGCGGCGCCGGGCCGGACGCCGGCCTCGCGCAGGGCGTGCTTCTGCTGCTTGTTGGTGCCCGTGGTCAGCGCGCCGGCGCCGACGTCGGGCAGGATGCGGAGGAAGAGGGGCTGGGCGTAGCGCGGGAGGGCGCGGCGGACGTGGGCGGCGAGGCTGCGGAGGGTGTCGGGGGAGGGTGTGGGGCCGGAGCCGGAGCCGGGACCGGGACCGGGACCTGGCCCGGAGCCCGAGTCGGCGGCCGAGTCGGAGCCCGCCCCCAGGCAGATGGCGACGCAGCCGGCGCGGCCGTCGTGGTGCGGCACCTGCACGCCGTACACGTTGGCCTCGCGCACGGCCGGGTGCAGGCCCAGGGCGTGGCTGACCTCGGCCGTCGACACGTTCTCCGACTTCCAGCGGAAGGTGTCGCCGATGCGGTCGGAGAAGAAGACGCGGCCGTCAGCGTCCCAGCGCGCCACGTCGCCGGAGCGGAACCAGGCGTCGCCGCGGGCGAAGACGTCGCGCAGCACCTTGGCGGCGGTGGCTTCCGGGCGGCCGTAGTAGCCCTGGAAGCGGAGCTCGACGTCGTCGGCCGGCAGGCGGAACAGCATCTCGCCCGGGTCGCCGGGCCGGACGCGGCGGCAGAAGCCGGAGCGCGGGTCGCGGCGCGGCGCCTCGGTGTCCCAGTCGACCTCGACGACGGCCACCTGCAGGCGGCGCAGGGCGTTGTACAGCCAGCCGTGGCGGCCGATGGCGCCGGCCGTCAGGTCGTTGCGGCTGACGTTCCACAGCGCAAAGGGGCCCTCGGTGGCGGCGTAGAACTCGACGACGGTGTCGACGCCGAACCGCTGCTTGAAGGCGTTCCAGATGTCCGGGCGCAGGCCGTTGCCAAAGGCCAGCCGCACGCGGTGCCGCCGGTCGAGCCCGTCGGGCTGCGGCGGCGCCGCCAGCAGGTAGCGGAGCGTCTCGCCGACGTACTGGATCGACGTGGCGCCGCTGGCCCGGACGTCGGCCCAGAAGGCGCGCGTCGAGAAGCGCCGGCCGAGGGCGAGCGTCGCGCCGGCCGAGACGGTCGAGCAGAGGGCGAGGACGGCGGCCGACGAGTGGTAGAGCGGCATGGCCGTGTACATGACGTCGGGGCCGGGGTCGGCGTCGGGGCCGGGGCCGGAGCCGTGGCCCGGGCCGGAGCCGGAGCCGGAGCCGGCGCTCGACCCCCACCCCCAGCCCCCGCCCCGCCCGCACAGCACCTCGGGCACCGTCGCCCCCACGATGCACTTGGACCACGACACGACGGCCGGCTTTGGCAGCCCCGTCGTGCCGGAGGTGTAGATGAGCATGGCCATGGCGTCAAACTGGTCGGCGTGGCGGTCGGCGTCCGGGGCGCGGGCCGGCGGCGTGGCCAGCGCCTCGGCCTCGAGCTCGGGCGTCAGCACGACCAGCTCGACCGAGTCGCCGAGGGCGGCGCGCAGGGCGGCGTCGCCGACGGTGGCCTCGGCGAAGGCCGGGTCGACGAGGCACAGGCGCGTCGTGGCGGCGCGGATGCAGTGGGCCAGGGGCTCGCCCGTCAGGTTGTAGTTGATGAAGGCGGGCCGGGCGCCGACGGCCCAGAGGGCCCACCAGACGACGACGAAGAGGTCCGAGTTGGCCATGTCCATGGCGACGATGTCGCCGGGGCCGACGCCGAAGCGGGCGCGGAGCCAGGCGCCGACGCGCAGGGCGCGGTCGTAGACGGCGGCATAGGACAGGCGGCGGCCCTCGAAGACGAGCAGCGGGCGGTCGGCCGTGGCCGGGGCGCGGGCGCGCTCCTCGAGCAGGTAGAAGAGGTTGAGGCGGCCGCGGCGCCGGCGGAGCAGGACGCGGAAGGCCGACTTGGCGGCGGCCGTCAGCAGCAGGCGGTCGTACCAGAAGGACGTGCGGGCGTCGACGTAGGCGAGGGCGGCGGCCGCGGCGGGCACGGCGAGGAGGGGGACTGGCGGAGTCAGCGGAGGGGAGCACGGCGGACGAAGCACGGCGGACGAAGCACGGCGGACGAAGCACGGCGGACGGAAGCACGGCGGGACGAGCAGCATACCTGGCATGGCGGCGCGGACAGAGGCCAGCTGGTCGCGGGGCGGATCAGACGGGACAGGCGCTGGCTCGGAGACACGTCCAGATATATAAGCGGCCAGGACGGGGCCTGCGGCTCGCGGCGCCGGACAATGGCGACTCCGGGGGAGAGGCTAGGCGTCAAGTGCCGTCAGGTGCCTTGCACTGGGCACGACTAGGCGGCCCCAGCCTAGGGCTCATGCGCGGCCCGCGACGGGCTACTCGAGACGGCGCCATCCATGGCTGCGGAGGTCGCGGTCGGCGAGGAGATGCCTCGGCTCGGCTCAGGAAGCTGGTGCCACGCTGGCCCAGGCCGCCGGTTCGGGGCCGGATGCGGGGAGGTACCGGTACGCGCCGGGGCGGCGCGCAGGACGGCCGGAACGCCGGGGAAGCGCGCGCTGTGACGGCACGCCGGCGAGCGCGGCGAGGCTGCGGCTTCGGCGGCCGGGGCGCGGCGGCGTGTCGGCAAGCATCGCCACGGCGCTGCCGGCCCGTCATCGCGACTGCTCGTCCGAGCCGCTCGTACCGGTACCTCCGCCCTGTCTCCGTCGGCGCCTCGGGCCATTAGCCGCCCCGAGCCCGGAGCAGGGACGTACCGCCGGCACGTGACCGGCGCATGGTCAGAGGCCACGCACCGTCTCCTCCGTCGGCCTCGTCTGCCTCCGTCTCCGCGCCGACCTCCGAGTGCCCCCCGCGCCGTCTCCGCTGCCGATGCGCCGTCCCCGCGCGCCCGCGACGAAGAGGCACGGGCGCCCCCCATCGTGATCGACCGCGCGCGCGGCACGGCAGCAGCACCATGGCCCGGCGGCGGAAGCAGGAGAAGCAGCAGGAGGGGGAGGATGATGAGCAGCCCGAGAAGCAGCAGCAGCAGGAGCACGAGCAGCAGCAGCAGCAGGACGAGCAGCAGCAGCAGGAGCACGAGCAGCAGCAGCAGCAGGACGAACAGCAGCAGCAGGACGAGCAGCAGCAGCAACGCCAGCCGCAAAAGAAACCCCCCCCCGAGACGCCCGCCGAGGCCCGCTGCCGCGCCCTCATCGTCCTCTCCTTCTGGCTCGTCGTCGTCGTCGCCGGCCTGCCCTTCTGGTGGGCCACGACGTCCATCTACCGCGCAAACCTGCCCCTCGACCGCATGCTGCAGTGGGCCGACGGCAGGGCCTGCCGCCCCGTCTTCCCCCTCGAGATCGCCGTCGACGCCGCCGCCCTGGCCGACCACGAGGCCCGCCACCTCGTCCGCCTGACCCAGCACGCCCTCGACGACCTCGACGACGGGCTCGCCGGCCACCACCTGCGCCTCCGCCTGGCCCCGCCCCGCGACCCCGCCGCCGCCGCCGACCCGGACCCCGACGCCGCCCTCACCATCCGCCTCGCCCCCGGCCCGGCCACCGAGGCCGCCCTCGACCCCCACCAGCCCGTCCTCGCCGTCTCCTTCCCCCCCAACGCCGTCCCCTCGCCCAGCGCCGGCTCGTCGGCCCTGGCCTCCTTCATCGCCGCCGAGCTGCGGTCGACGTTTGCCGAGGAGCGCGCCGTCATCTCCTACCTGCTCTCCTCGTCGGCCTCGGCCTCGGCCTCTGCCTCTGCCTCGTCGTCGGCTTTCGCCGCCGCCGCCGCCGCCGCCTCGGTGTCGCCCGGCGCTGCTCGGCCGCCGCCGGCGCTCCAGCACGCCGACGCCGCCGACGCCCTCGCCAGGCAGACGACCAAGACGCTCCGCTACGCCCCGACCTACCACCTCACCCTGTCCCTCTTCACCGACGGCGCCACCCCCAACACGTGGGACATTGACGCGGCCGTCGACGCCTACATGCGGCCACTCCTCGACGTGCTGCGCCCCATCCACAACTTCACCATGGACACGCAGGTGCAGCTCTACGCGGCGCCGGGGGCCCAGGCGCGCGTGCTGGCCAAGGACGACCTGGCGTCCTTCATCAACGCGGCCGAGTGGCCGCTGTCGCCGTCCATCGGCGGGGCGCCGACGGTCAACTTCGTCGTCTTCGTCGGCAACCAGACCATCGCCGTGGGCGGCGAGACGTCGCAGTCGTGGATGATCGCGCAATGGGGGTCCGTCTACCTGCTGGCGCCGCCGCCGGGGGCGCACGTGTCGCGCGAGGCGCTGCGGCAGCCCATGCTGGCCTTTGGCGGCCACCTGCTGGCGCTGCTGGGCACGCCGCGGCACGGGTCGCTGCCGCTGCGGCTGGCGGCGCTGTCGCGCATCCGGTCGACGGACCTGCTGCTGCGCGCCTCGTCGTCGCTGGGGTCGCTGGCGCGGCTGGCGCGCGCCCTGCCGTCCATCTCGATCCCGCGCAGCGTCGCCGACGGCGTCACGACGACGCTGCTGCACCTGGAGCGCGCCTGCGCCTCGCTCGGCGGCCCGGACGGCCTGCGCCACGCGCGCGTCGCCGAGGACGAGGCCGAGCGCGCCTTTTTCGAGAAGAGCATGGTCGGCCAGCTCTACTTCCCGGACGAGCACAAGATTGCCGTCTACCTGCCGCTGCTCGGGCCCGTCGGCGTGCCGCTGGTCCTCGGCCTCGTCAACGAGCTGCGCGCCTGGCGGAGGCGGCGGCGGCAACGGGCGGGGGGGGCGCACGACAAGAAGAGCCAGTGAGGCCAGGCCAGTGAGGCCGGGCCAGCGAGGCCGGGCCAGCGAGGCCGGGCCAGCGAGGCCGGGCCAGCGAGGCCGGGCCAGCGAGGCCGGGCCAGTGAGGCCAGGCTACGCGCCGGATTCATCAGACGGAGACACGGGGCCATCAGAGAGTAGAGGCTAGATTCGAGAGCTTCCATGCTGGCATGTAATTCGCTGCCACATGATTCGTGTACTCGTTCATACCCAGAACACAGCATGCTTCTGCTCGCCATTGAGCAGCTAGGCACCTATGTATTCGCACTCGTACACCTGGTATAGACGTGAGAACTTATAGGTAGGTACTCGACAATGCGCGTGGAGCGCCGAGGCAGGTGCAATCCTCACCACCTACCCCACAGTAGACAGTAGACCGCCGACTACCTGCGGTCACGAGACCGTCGACTCTCTCGACTGCCACGGCAAAACTTTGCCTCCACAGACCATCGCGCTCGAGCGTCTGCGATGCTCCCCGACCCCGCTGTGACGCTGACGATCCCGAGCCTCCACGGTGGCACCGCCCTCGACTGCCGCGTCTACCATCCCGGCGCCGGCGCCGGCTTCGGTGCCGGCCTCGGTGCCGGCCTCGGTGCCGAGGCTGCTCTCGCTCCCCGTCCCGGGCCCCCCCGCGCGCCGAGGCGGGCCGCCGCCGTCCTGGCGCACCCGTACGCGCCCCTGGGCGGCTGCTCCGACGACGTCGTCGTCGGCGCCGTGGCCGCGCAGCTGCTGCGCGCCGGCTACGTCGTCGGCACCTTCAACTTCCGGTAGGCACACGACGCTGGACGACGGCAGCGCAACCTGTCCAGATCCCTCTGACAGTCGCCCGCAGAGGCGCGGGCCGTTCGGCCGGGCGGACGTCGTGGAGCGCGCGGCCCGAACGCGACGACTACGCCAGCTTCGTCGGATTCATCGTCTGCTACGTCGCCGGCCTCGACCCCCCGGGCGCCGCCGCCGAGCCCCCGCTGCTGCTCATGGGCGGCTATTCCTACGGCGCCCTGGTGACGGCCCAGCTCGGCCCGCTCGACGCCGTCGTCGCCCCCTTTGAGGCGCCCGCCGCCGGCAGCCCCGCCGCCGAGATTCGCCGCCGCGCCGAGCACCTGGCGGCGGCGGCCGTGTCGACCCGCCAGCAGCAGCAGCCGGGCAGCCCGGGCAGGCGCAGCGGCGTCCGCGTCGGCTGCGACGAGGGCCCGCCGCGCCGCAGCCGTGACAGCCGGGGCCGGAGGAGCTTCGCGCCCGACGCCGACGACGACGACGGGCCGAGGAGCCACCTCGGCGAATTCCTAGCCAGGCGGCGCAGGGAGAGCAGGGGCAGCGCCACGCGGCCAGGCAGCCGCGCTCGTCCGACGAGTGCCGCGGCGAGCGAGCCGTCGCCCGACTCTCCGCAGGCGCCCCCCGTCAGACGCCTCGCCGTGCCGCGCGCCGCCTACCTCCTCGTCTCCCCGCTGCAGGGCCTCGTCGCGCACCTGGCGACCATGTCGCTCGTCCCGAGGGCGCGGCGCCACGGAGCCGACGACGCGGCCGAGGCGAAGCTGACGCGCAACCCGACGCTGGCCGTCTACGGCGACGGCGACGTCTTCGTGCCCGCGGGCCGGCTGCGCGCCTGGGCCCGGCGGCTGTCGGACGCGCCGGGCTCGCTCTTCCGCATCGTCGAGGTGGCGCAGGCCGGGCACTTTTGGACCGACGCGGGCGCGCTGGCGGCCATGGAGGACGCTGTCGGACGCTTTGCCCGGGGGCTGCTCGAGGATGGGTAGTTCAACAACTATCCTTTCCCTGGGTTACCCAACAACTATCCTTTCCCCTCCCGGGGTTGCAGCTTTATCCACGACTATCTATGAATTCACTGTGCTAACAAAGTCAACGACTCCCTCCCGCTTCGCTCCGACCACGTCTCTGCGAAGTGGTGCCATGCCAGCCGGGCCCTGGTCCTTGTGCGGCGCCGCCTTGATCCCTCGGAGCTCGTCCTCCCGCCGCGCCGCTTCTTGGCTGCCGGGCCTCCCTTCCGACTCGGCGCCGGCGCCAGGGTCGTCGATAGCGGCTTCGGCACTTTGGGCGGCGTACAGGACGGGCTCGGGCTGCAGCAGAAAGGTGGAGTGGCCCTGGAGGAACCAGAAGGCGAGGGCGACGACGAGCATGACGCCAAAGACGGCAATGGCGTAGTTCATGTCGGCCGGGGCGGGGCGGGGCGCGCTGGGGAAGAAGAAGAAGACGGAGGTGACGGCGCAGTAGACGAGCGAGACGGCGTTGACGACGGGGCCGAGGCGGGGGCCGAGGTCGAAGTCGCGCGGGCCCAGGCTGTCGCGGCCGACGAGGACGAGGCAGAGGATGGGCACGGCGTAGGACATGGTCAGGGCGATGGTGCTGACGCTGAGGATGGCCTGGAGGACGGTGTCGGCGAAGAGGTAGAGGAGGCCGACGAGGGAGATGATGACGGCCTGGAGCCAGAGGGCGCGGGCGGGGACGTTCCAGGCGGCGTCGACGCGGGCAAAGTAGGCGCCGCAGGGCAGGCCGCGGTCGCGGGCGAAGCTCCAGGTGAGGCGCGAGGCCGAGGTGACGATGCTGACGCCCTGGCCGAGGCCGTTGAAGACGAAGAGGGCGATGAGGGCGGCGGCGGCGGCGGGGCCCAGGACGGAGCGCGTCAGCTCGATGAAGGGGAAGCCCGAGGGCGGGTCGAGCAGGCGGCCGAGGTCCTGGACGCAGGCGAGGCAGACGGCCATGAAGAGGAAGCCCGAGAGGGCGCCGACGGCGATGGCGAGGCACATGGCGCGCGGCGCGTGGCGGCCGGGCGCCGGCATCTCCTCGACCATGTGGATGACGGCGTCAAAGGCCGTCAGGCCGTAGGCGCCCTGGACGAGGCCGAGGAAGCCGACGACGCCGTCGGGCCAGCCGCTGGCGTTGATCCAGCGGCCGAAGACGAAGGCGGCCGGCTGGAAGACGAGGCGGCGGCGCGAGGCGGCCACGGCGGCCGGCAGGGCGACGCCGAAGGCGACGAAGAGGCCGACGAAGCAGACGCCGACGAAGCGGTTGACGGCCGGCAGGACGGCGGGCCGGCGGCAGGCGACGACGTTGACGACGGTCAGGGCGACGGTGATGGCGACGTAGACGACGAAGCGGAGCCAGCCGGGGCCGAGGTCGCCGCCGCCGTCGTCGACGATGAGGCGCATAGCGAGGACGAAGTCGGCCATGAAGGCCACCTGCGACGCCGCCAGGGTCCACCAGCCGAACGTGTTGACCCAGGCGCAGAGGTAGGCGGCGAAGCGGCCGGCCGAGGGCGCGAGCTGGTGGCCTCCGGGGTCGAGGCCTCCGGGGTCGAGGCCTCCGGGGTCGAGGCCTCCGGGGCCGAAGCCGTCCGGGCCGAGGCCGACCGGGCCGAGCCGCCGCCGCCCTGCGAGGCTGCACAGGCGGGCCGTCCAGTAGGCCTGCCCCAGGGCGGTCGGCATGCTGCTGCACAGCTCGCCGAGCGACGCGGCGACGCACACGTTGCAGACGGCCACGACCAGCAGGCCCCAGAGGATGGTCACGGGCCCGCCGTTGACGAGGCCCGTCGCTAGGTTCTGGGCGCACGTCGTCCAGGTGCCGAGGACGCAGACGGCCAGGGCTAGCATGCTGCGCGTGCTGAAGGAGCGCGCGAGGGCCTGCTCGTGGCCCAGGGCCGCGAGGGCGCGGGCGTCGCGCGAGGCCTGGTCGTCGGGGGCCATGCTGTCGGAGGCTGTCTACGGCGACGGCGACGCGACGACGAGTCGGAGGCAAACTGACGCTGCCTGGATAGCGGTAAGTAGCAGTAGTGAGGTTCGTTCCAGGGCTGACAGTGTCACGACAGGGGCAGGGGTGATGAAAAGGTCGTATCCTAAGCCGCCTTGAATGGGTGCAACGCAACCAGTACGTCTTGTTTGTTACTTTTAGGTGCTAGGGCTGACGACATGGCCGTGACGTCTACGACAAGCGAGGTCATGACGCCGGAGTCGGAGGCACTTTCGAGCCTCCGACGGCGACGGGCCGAGGCCCGGCCGCGGCGGAGCCGGAGGTGCATGCGCGCACCGGCGTATCAGGCAGTCGCGCCGGCCGTGCGGTGCGCCAAGGCGGCGTGTCGGCGTGACTATTGGCACTGCCAAGGCCGCTGCGCCGGATGGTTGACCCGTTGCCTGGTCTCACTCATGGCGCGCGGGCAGTAAATACGGAAAGGGGAGTAAAAGCTAGATGGGTACGGAAAGCGACGGGAATATATAGAAAGCGGCAGCAAGGTACAGAGAGCGACGGGAAGTTACGGAGAGCGGTAGGAAGGTGTAGAAGCGATAGGAAGATATAGAAAGTGAGGAGAAGATATGGAGAGCGGCAGGAAGGTGCAGACAGCGACGGGAATATATAGAAAGCGGCAGGAGGGACAGAGCGGTAGGAAGACATAGAGAGCAGCAGGAAGGTAGAGAAAGCGACGGGAAGGTATGGAGAGCCGCAGGAAGGTACAGAAAGCGACGGGAACATGGAGAAGCAATAGGAAGATATAGAAAGGAGAGTAAAACCCCAAGTGCAAATAAAGATTTGCTCGAAGCCGCCCATCCATCCAGCAACATCCCAGCACGGGTACGTACCCACCATGCGGGGCAGCTTATGCGGGGCAGCTTAAAATAGCAGCCCCACGTGGCGGTACGTACCCCTCTAGACGCGCGCTTCCGCGACCCACCTCCCCGGGCCGCAGCCAGCCAATCCGCTCACACCAGACGCCGCCCGCGACTCCAACCGCAGCCGTCCGTCTCTGCGCCTCTGTCTCTGTCCCGACGGCCGAGGCGACGCTCTCCAGCCCGTCTGCATAACTCGCGCGCCGGCGGCGTCGTCGAGCGAGCCCTCCGCAGGCCGGCCTCGTCCCTGCGCCGTCCGCGCCCGTCGCCGGCCGTTGCCGCCGCCATGGCGCGCCCCGTGACGAGACGGCATGCGCCGCTCCCTTCATTTCCGCGCCTGTTTCGCCCTGGCGCGCGCGCCCCCTCTGCTCGCGCGCGGCGGCTCGGCCCGGGCGAGCGTCGAGCCAGCCAGGCGGCCGCGGCCGCCTGCCGGCACCTCCGGCGCGGCTCTGCCCCTGCCGTAGCCGCCGGCCGGGCTGCGCAGCCGCCCAGGCCTCCGCCTAGCCGCCCGCCTCCCCCGGCGCCGGCCAATGCCAGCGACCCGTCCCGGCGACTGCTTCGTTTCACCCCGTCCTGCTCGCCCGTCCTTGGTTTCGTCTCGTTTCGTCTGGCCGGCCTCGCGGCCTGCGCCCCGGCCGCCCGTGTCCCATCATCTGGCCCGCCTTAAAACAGCCTCGCGTCCTGCCCTGCGGCCGCGGACCCGTTTTCTCTTCCCTTGGCACTGTTCGTTTCGTTTCGACCTCGATCCATCTGCGTCTGCTTCGTCTCCTTCTTGTTCCTATTCTTCTCTTCTTCTTCTTCTTCCTCCTCCTCTTCTTCCTCTCGTCGCCGGGCCGCCCGTCTTGGCCCGCCCGCCGGGCCTCGTCGTTGATAGTCCGTCTCCGACCCCGTCGACAGCCATGCCCAGACACGTGCGCAATGCCAGCGCCGCATCGCAGGGCCACTACGCCGCCACGCAGCAGCTCTCGGCCTCGCTCGGCCCGTCGCCGCTCTACAGCCAGCCGCAGCGCGTGCCCATGGCCGCCGCCAGCTACTACACGCTGCCCGGGTCGTCGGCGTCGGCATCGGCGTCGATGCCGCTCCCGCCGCAGCCGCAGCCGCCGGGCTACGACGCGTACGCGGCCGACGCGGCCGGCCCCGGCCCCGGCCCGGCCCCGGCCCCGGCCCCGGCCGTCCCCCTGCCGCCGGCGCAGCACCGCGCCAGCTCCGGCGCGTGGAGCCCGCAGGACGACCACCAGCTCGTCACGGCGCGCATGCAGGGGCTCAACTGGGGCCAGATCAAGGACGCCTACTTCCCGTCCAAGACGGCCAACGCGTGCCGCAAGCGCCACGAGCGCCTCATGGAGCGCAAGAGCGCCGACGACTGGGACAGCCGGAAGCTGCAGCGCCTGGCCCGCGAGTACATGGGCATGCGCAAGGAGATCTGGAGCGGGCTCGCGGCGCGCACCGGCGAGAAATGGAGCGTCGTCGAGCAAAAGGTTGGACCGAGAGGCCCTCGACGTCCACCTCGGCCTGCTGACAGCCGCCAGTGCATGTCCAACGGGCTCAAGAACCTGCAGAGCGCCTCGCGGGCCGCCTCGCGCCGCGACCGCCTCGAGACGGGCTCGCATGTGACAGGGTATGACGACGACAGCGGCGTTTCCGGTATCGGCCTGACCCCCGTTGATGAACTAGACGCCTCGTACAGCAGCCCTGAGATGAGCTCGTCTGGCCCGTCGTCCTACTCGAGCTCGGCCTCGGTCGGCTACGGCTTCCAGGCGCCGCCGCCGCCGCAGCATCAGCAGCAGCAGCAGCAGCAGCATGCTCATGCTCACCTGCAACCGCACGGCGCCTACGCAGTCGGCGGCGGCGGCTCCGGCGGCTACGGGCCCGGCTACGGCAGCCACCACGCCTGCTCGCCGGGCGTCGGCGCCGCCAGCCGCCGCCGCTATGCCGCCGCCGCCGCGCACGGGGCCCGCGGCGCCAGCCAGGCCGGCAGCCCGTACCTGGACGCCGCCGACCGGCTGCACGTGTCGAGCGCCGACATGGGCATCGGGGCCATCATCAACAGGCCGGGTGGCGGCAGGGCATCCTAGGACGGCAACGGGCGTCTTGTCTCTCTTTCTTTGTTCTTTCTCGTTCACCTGAGCAACGCCATGACGACACTCTTCTTCTCTCTTCTTCTTTATCTGCGCAATCCTTTCGCACTCACGAGTCGACGCGCATAACGACAGGGAGGGCTCGGTGGTGGCGTAACGGGCGTTTTCGGCTCGGGGCTGTTTGCGACGGGCACATGCTTTGCAACCGTCGTTTTTTTGGTGCGCGACTCGATTGACGGCCATTGATGAAGACACTTGGACGCGGTAATAGGGGGCCCATGCGCGCGTCTTGTGCGGGCAGCGGCGAGCTGGTAATGGGGCATCAATTTGTACAACACGAGAATAGAGGCGGCGACGCTGCGCCGTCCTTTGCTCACATGTCCCCGGCCCGCACGTGCCATCACGGCGCAGCCGCCATGCTGTCCATTTCGTCAAGCTCGTCGTCGTCGTCGGCGTGGCCAGAGAGGCTCCGCCAGGCGCGGTCCCAAAGGCCCTTCTTGTGCAGCAGGGCGAGGATCATGACGGCGGGCAGGTGCCAGACGCTGGCCCAGAAGAGGCCGCGGGCGCTGCCGGCGTGGCCCTGGTGGCGCCAGAAGCGCACGGCCTGGCGGGCCAGCCACAGGTTGACGGGCAGGCTGGTGAGGGCAAAGGACCACTCGGTGACGCCGGCGGCGCACAGGCCGAGGCAGATGGGGACGAAGGCCAGGCTGTAGCGCAGGGCGACGCGGGCGTTGCGCGAGGGGTTGGTCCAGGCCAGCATGCGCAGGCCGGCGGCGCGGTACTCGTCACGGATGGGCCAGCTGAGGGCCATGAAGTGCGGGAACTGCCAGGCGAAGAGCAGGGCGGCGAGCAGCCAGCCGCCGGCCGAGGAGCCGTCGGCGGCCAGGAGCAGCTCGCGCCACGAGCCGTCGGTGGTGGCGGCCTCGCCGGCGGCGGCGGCCCAGCCCATGAGGGGCGGGACGGCGCCGACGACGGCGCCGACCCACGTGTTGAAGGCGGTGACGGCCTTGAGCGGCGTGTAGACGGCGGCGTAGAGGAGCGTGTTGGCCAGGCCGAGGAAGGCGACGGTGGGGTTGACGCCGGCGTAGAGGGCGGCGGTGCCGGCGGCGGCGGCGGCGGCGGCGAAGAGGGCGGCGGCGCGGGGCGAGAGCAGGCGGCGGACGAGGGGCCGGTTGCGCGTGCGCGACATGAGGGCGTCGGTGGCGGGCTCGTAGAGCATGTTGAGCGCGTTGGCGGCGGCCGAGCAGAGGGCGGTGCCCGAGGTGAGGAAGAGGAGCGTCAGGGGGCTGAGGCTGGGCGCCTCCGTCGCCGCCGGCGCCAGCATGTCGGGCACGGGGTAGAGGGCGTAGGGGGCCATGGCCGACAGCACCACCAGGACCGTCAGGCGGGGCTTGGAGAGGGAGAGCAGCGACGAGGCGAGGCGGCCGAGGGAGCGGGGGGGGCGAGCGGCGGCGGCGGCGGCGAGGGTCGACGAGGCGTCGGGGGGGAGCGGCGCGTCGGGGGGGGCGGCGGCGGGGAGCGGAGCGTCGGGGGGGCCGTCTGCGGAGGCTCCGGCGCGGGCCCCGGCGCGGGCCTCGGCTCGGGCCCGCCGCCGGGCCTGGCCCTGGCGGTGGAGGGGGAGCTGCGACAGGGGCGCGCCGGCGGGGGGCCCGGACGCGGCAGCCGGGCCGCGGGACAGGCGGCCCGAGACGACGGCGTCGAGGCAGGCCGAGGGCTCGAGCAGCCGGCTGGAGAAGAAGAAGCCGGGGGCGGCCGGGGCCAGCCATGGCGGCGGGCAGCGGGCCGCCGGCGGCTGGTGGTGACGGTGGCGCTGGGGCTGCCTCGGCGGACGGGCGTGCTGCCAGGCCCGGGCGGCGCGGCCGAGGTCGGCGGCGCGGCCGAGGTCAGCGGCGCGGCCGAGACCGGCGGCACGGGCCGGGATTCGGGGGGGCATCACGCGGCGGCCGCTGCCATGGCGTCTCGAGGCCGGTGCCGGGGGAGCGGAGGGGAGAAAAGGTGAGGCTCGGAAAAGTCGAGCTCAGAAATGGTCCGTGGTCACGTGCGAGTCCAGGGCCAACGACGATCACGCGGGGCTCACGATCACGTGGCGGCAACGGCCAGGTCACGCCCCTGCCCTCTCCGCCTCGTCATCACCACCTCCATCGTCACCTCCATCACCACTCGCATCACCACCTCTTCAGCCTCTCGCAACGGCCACCGGACGGCCACCGACGGCCACCTGACGCCCCCCCTGGCTCGCCACCGTCCCCTATTTCCCGCGCCCCCCCGCAGCGGCCCCCCGGCGCCACGGACGTGGGCCCGCTTAGTCGCCGCCGCGCACCGGCGCTTCAGCCGCACAAGGCACCGGCGCGCCATGGAGGCCCTGACGCGCCTGCCCACGGACCGCACGGCCGCGTCTGCCGCGGGCACGGCATCCGTGTGGTGAGCCTTAAGCTCCAATAGCGCCGCTCTCCCGTCCCTCTGACAGGCCCAACTCCTGCAGCTTGCCGTCGCCACCCTCAGGGGCGCCGCCGTCGTCGTGCCGTTATAAACCATGGGCTCGCTGTCCGTCGCCTCGGCTCGCCTTGGCCCGGCAAGCACGTCCAGCATCGACGCCCAGCCGCCGTCCGCCATGCGTATCCTCTTCCTCTGCACGGCGCACAACTCGCTCTCGCAGCGCCTCTTCCTCGTCCTCTCGCGCAAGCACTCCGTCACCATCGAGTATGCCCTCTCCGAGGCCACCATGGTCGAGGCGGCCGAGCTGGCCAAGCCGCACCTCATCATCTGCCCCTTCCTCACGACGCGCGTCCCCCGCGAGGTGCACGACAAGTACCTGACGCTCATCGTCCACCCGGGCCCGCCCGGCGACGCCGGCCCCAGCGCGCTCGACTGGCTGCTCATGGGCGACGACGGCACCGAGCCCGACTGCGACAAGCTGCTGCGCGACGACACCTTCAGCCCCATCGGCCGCTCGCACTGGGGCGTCACGGTGCTGCAGGCCATCGGCGAGCTCGACGCCGGGCCCGTCTGGGCCTTTGACCAGTTCCCCGTCGACATCAACGAGCCCGGGCTGACCAAGTCGAGCCTGTACCGCGGGCCCGTGACCCAGGCCGCGCTGCTGGCGACGCTGGCGGCGCTGCAGCGCATCGAGGACGCGGCCGGCGCGGCCAAGGCGGCGGCGCTGGGCCAGCCGCTGTCGCCGCCGGCGTCGCCCGGAAGCCTGGGGCGCGGCGCGGCCGACAGCGCCATCCACCCGCGGCTCGCGGCGCGCAAGTCGTACGCCAAGCTGTGCGCGTCGTCGGCGCAGCCCTTCCGCGGCGGGCCCGTCCACCGGCGGCCGCTGCTCAAGGCCGGGCAGCGCGACTTCGACGTGGCGCGGCACAGCGCGGCCGAGGTGTCGCGGCGGATCCGCAGCGGCGACTCGCAGCCGGGCTGCCTCAGCACCGTCTTCGGGCCGCGGCTGTACGTGTACGGCGGCATCGTCGACGACGGCGCGGCGGCCTACGGCGGGCCCGACACGCCGCCGGGCCGCATCGTGGCGACGCGCGACGAGGCCGTGTGCGTGGCGACGCGCGACGCCAAGGGCGTCTGGATCACGCACGTGCGGCGCGTCAAGGCCAAGGCCGACGCGGCGCTGTGGCCCAAGGTGCCGGCGGCGGCGGGCCTGCGCGACCTCGGTTGCGCGCTGCCGCCGCCGATGCCGCCGCCGCGCGCCGGCCTCGACCACGACTGGGCGCGCGCGCGCCTCGCCACCTTCCAGGAGACGTGGGTCGAGTTCGCGGCCGGCGACAAGGGCCGCGTCGCCTACGTCTACTTCGACGCGTATAACGGCGCGCTGAGCACGGCGCAGTGCCGGCGCCTCGTCGCCTGCCTCGAGTACGTGCTGTCGACGGCGCGCCACCACGACGACGAGCGCCGCCGCCTGGCCGCCGTGGTGCTCATGGGCGGCCGCTCGTACTTCTGCAACGGCATCCACCTCAACGTCATCGAGGCCGCGCCCGACGCCGCCCTCGAGTCGTGGCTCAACATCAACGCCATCGACGACGTCGTCGAGTGCCTGCTGCGCGACTTCGCCCGCCGCGGCGTCACCACCGTCGCCGCCCTGCGCGGCAACTGCGCCGCCGGCGGCGTCGCCCTGGCCACGGCCTGCGACGTCGTCGTCGCCGCCGAGCACGTCGTCGTCAGCCCGGCCTACCGCGCCCTCGGCCTGTCCGGCTCCGAGTTCCACACCCTGACCTACCCGGCCCGCTGCGGCGGCCGCGCCGCCGCCCACGCCCTGCGCGCCATGACGCCCCTGAGCGCCGACGACGCCCGCCGCATCGGCCTCGTCGACGACGTCGTCGCCGCCGCCGGCCCGCGCCTCGACGCCGCCATCCGCGCCCGCGTCGCCGCCCTGGTGCCCTGCGCCGCCGCCTGGAAGCAAAAGGTGGACCTGTCGCCGCCCGCCCTGGCCCGCGTCCGCGCCGCCGAGCTGGCCCAGATGGCCATGGACTTCTGGAGCGCGCGCTCGACGCGCTACCACGCCCGCCGCCGCGACTTCGTCCGCAAGGCCAAGCCCGCCGCCACGCCCCTGCGCTTCGCCGCCCACCGCCGCGGGCCCGGCGCCCTCGACGACGACGAGCAGGACCGCTTCGACTCGCTCGAGTGGCACGCCAACCAGGCCCGCCGCCAGGTGGCCCGCGACCTGTCGGCCCACGTGGCCCGCCTGATGGACGACCTGTCGCAGGCGAGCCTCGACGGCGACGGGCCGTGCGCCGCCCCGGGGGCCCGCCGCGCCGAGGGCGGCCGCCCGTCCGAGGGAGGTCGCCCGTCCGAGGGCGGGCAGATGCTCTTCCCCTGCTATTATGCTTCTTCTGCGTCCTGATGGACACGAGGGCCCGTGGCGTTGGTTGGCCTTTTTCTTCTTCTTTGTCTTTATTCTCCATGTACATGTAATGATGCCGCCTAGGTATGCATTTAGCCAACGATGCCCATGTGTCCGAGGCCGGAGCCGCCGTCTACCTCGCCGTGCTCATGCTCATCTCATCTCATCCCCTCTCAGACGCCGCACCCCCGTCCAAAGCACGGGATGGGCACGGTGCCGGCGCCCAGCGGCCCGTCGAGCTGCGCCACGCCGCGCAGCTCGGGCAGCGTAAAGGGCGCCGTGTCGCTCAGGCTGGCGACGCGGCCCAGCAGCTTCTCGACATGGCGCAGCGAGGCGGCGGGCACGTCGGCGGGCCCGCGGTGGCCGGCCAGCTGCGTCACGGCCAGCGTCAGGCCGCGCTCGTGGTGCGTCGTGCCCTGGACGCCGGCGCCGCTGGGCAGGCGCGCGGCGTAGTGGCGCGGCGGCGGGCCGGCGCCGGCGCCGTCGATGGTGAAGCCGTAGAGCGGCACGTAGAAGGGGTCGCGCGGCGGCGCCTGGAAGCCCTGGCGGCCGCCCCACGTCATGTTCTGCAGGGCGAGCAGCAGGCCGTTGAGGGGCAGGGCCAGGTCCATGGCGCCGTGGGCGACGATGACGTTGCGCGTGGCGTCGATGACGCGCGGCAGCTGGCGGCGGTCGGGCGACGGCGACGGGTCGAGGCCGTCGGGCGTGGCAAAGGGCCGGCCGACGCACTCGGACCACGTGGTGGCGGGCGGCGCGTGGATGGCGCGCTTGACGTCGGCGCGGTCGAAGTAGGGCGGGGCCGAGGCGCCGTCGAGCACGTCGTCCGGGGCCGGGCAGTGGGACAGCAGGTTGAAGGGGGTGAAGCAGGGGTTGACGGTGGCGGCCTCCTGCATGACGGTCCAGAAGAGCGGGTAGCAGGCCGGGTCGCGGGCGAGCGAGCCGTCGGGGCGCACGGCCGTGGCCGGGGGCGCGGCCGGGGCCGGGCCGGCGGGCGGGAAGCGCAGGTGGCGGCGGTGCCAGGCGGAGAAGCCGCAGTCGTCGGCGGCGGCGCGGATGCGGCGGCGGACGGGCTCGCGCAGCGGCAGCAGGTCGTGGTGCTGGTCGACATAGTCGGCCACGGCCACGTTGCGCTGCACCATGTGCGAGCTGTCGGCGACGAGGGGGCTGTAGAGCAGCAGGCCGGCGAGGCGCGTGCCGGCGGCGGCGGCGTCGTCGAGCATGCGGCTGCCGATGTAGCTGGCGAAGAAGCCGCCGTACGACTCGGCGGCGATGAAGACGCGCCAGCCGCGCAGGGCGAAGACGTCGACGAAGCGGCGCCAGAAGCCGACGAACTGGCGCGCCACGTCGTCCTCGTCGGCGACGCCGGCGCCGCGGCGCGAGAAGCCGACGCCCGCGGGCTGCTCGACCCAGACGACGTTGGTCAGCCGGTGCCAGCTCCACGGGTTGGGCTCGGGGCTGCGGCGGCCGGCGCGCCAGAGCAGCGGGCCGTTTTCCGCCAGCAGGCTGGCGAGGGACGAGCAGCCGGGCTGGGGGGCAGTCAGCGGGTGCGACGACGGCGGGCGGGGGACGGGAGAGCCACCCCCCCGTTGAGCCAGATGACGATGTCCTGGTCGGCGGCGTGGTCCGGGCTGACGGTGGGGAAGAACCAGAAGAAGAGGTGGCCCTGCTCGTCGGCGGCGTCGCTGACGGGCAGCAGGCCGGCGTACGACTCGCCGACGTCGAAGGCGACGTCGGGCAGGGCGCTGCCGTCGACGGCGAAGGCGGCAGTTGCGTCGCTGAGGAAGCGCGTCCTGTTGTTCCTGGCGCCAGGGGCCTCTCGCCGGGGGAGGGCCGCTGCGCGCGCTGCGGCGCACAGGCCGACGAGGCACGAAACGCGCGACGGCCGCATGCTGGGTGATGCTGGGTGATGCTGAAAGGCGGCTGCTGGCCCGCGCCAAGGCAGTTGTCTCGGCAGTATTTATACAGGACACGCGGCCGCTGGCCAGTGTCCGGGTCCGCGGCCGCGACGGGCAAGGCGGCCGCGGGCTATCAGGGTCCGGTCTGGGGGGATGGATCCATCGCGCATAGCGTTGGACGCTGCTTTTCCAGGCTCGTGTCCGTGGCGGGCGCGCGGCCCGCAGCCGGTGCGACGTCGGGGCTGCCGGGGCCTGCTGGACACCTTGTGAGCCTGCGGACCTTGTGAGCGCGAGGGGCCTTGAGAGCCCCAGGGCCAGCGAGCTCGCCTGGCCGCGGAGCCGTTGCGGGCTGGCGTCGCATCCGGCCCGTCGGCTCGGCGCTTCGTCCTCCTTCTTCTGCGCGGAGCCGTCGCCATGCGCGGCGGCGCGGCGGCTCCGACTGGACGAGAACTGGCATTGTCGTTGAAAATGTCGTTGAAAATGTTGAAAATGTCGTCTTGGACGTTGCAGATGATGGATGATGGGAAAGCGCCAGCCCCGAATGTGGGGCCATCAATCTGGGCCAGCAACTGCCCCGGACAGCGGGCCGAGCCGCGAAACGTACCTTGTACCTGCATGTCGACCTCTGTTATCTGCGTTATCTGCCACGACAACTCGTCGCCCGCGTCCGTCCTCCGGCCCCGTCGACGGCTCGCGCCTCCGAGGCCCGGGTTCCGAGGCCCGGGTTCCGAGGCCCGGGGACGCATACGCCCCGATGTGGGTCCTTGGTCGGCCCCGCTTTGTCCTCCGCTCCGCCCCTGCCGCCCGGCGCTCGACACCCGTCTCTATAGGTCGTCCCTCATCAAGCGCAAAGGGGGCTGAGGCACGAAACCGCCACTGCGTCGACGGGCCCTTTTGCCCCCGCGCGTCCTTTGTGAATGGCCATTGTGAAGACGTACGTGCGTGAACAAGGCCATGGACTCAAACTCGCCAGCTTCGTTTGTCCGCCGCCGCCGCCTCGACGACGAACAAAGGGTGGCCACTGCGGAATCAATGTAAAAACCACCAAAATCAACAAGAACAAATGCTCGCCGCCGACGGCAAACAATGAATGCTCGACTCTCAATAAATCAGGGGGGCCACGTCGCCGTGACACACTCGCCCGTTTGCTCGCCTTGAATCGCTGCCACTCCGTACTGTCGCCCATTGTGTCGCCAGTCTATTCTCGTCGACTATTCATGCTTCCTCTTTGTGACTCATGCGCCCGACTTCAAAAGGGGCCCTTGGCTCCGTCTCTCTTCCTCGTCTTACTCTTCCTCCTCTCCCCCTGTCTCTCAGCCATTCCTCCTCTTCCCTGCGCCTCAGCCGAGCGAGCAACAGTTGTTTGCCAAGGGCAGGACGCCAGACCGACGACGGCCGCTTCCACTCACCGTCCATCCGCGAGACGACATTTTTCTCATGTCTAGGCTTTTTCATGTCCCCCCTCGTCTCATTATCAGCGACTGCAAGTAGACCGTGAGAGACAACTTGTTTGACCACCAGCCATCTTGCTTTCCTCCAGCAGCGTCCTGCTCGACGACACTCACATGGCCGACGACATGGACACGGATCCGCCTGCCGACTCGCAGCTTGCGGCCGAGCGGGGAGAGGCGCTTCGGCAGGGCCGCGCCGCCCTGGTGCTCGACGGCAACGGCGGCCAAGAGCAGGAGAATGAGCAAGACAAGGAGAGCAAGCAAGACAAGCAGGATGATCAAGACAAGGAGAGCACGCAAGACAAGACAGCCACCGCCCAGGCCGGCGAGACCTCTTGGCCAGACCAGTCCCGCCATGCCTGGTTCAAGCTGCACGGCTTCCAGGGCTTCGTCCACTTCCTCATCGGCAACCCGGACAGCTTCCGGGCCGCCGTCCGGCAGCTGCTCTCCATGCCCGCCGACGCCGCCCGCGGCGCCTACACGCTGCTCCAGTACAGCGCGGCGACGTCGAGCCTCGTCCGCATCGACGACGACCTGTCCTCGGGCCCCGGCGGCTCGGCCCTCGACTTTGTCGGCCAGCACTTTGGCTCGTCGTCGGAGCCCAAGCCGCACCCCGGCACCTGCTGCGCCCTCTTCGTCCTGCTGCCGGCCGAGACGCCGCCGCGGCTGTGGCGGCCGTACGACGCGCAGTTTGGCCTCGACGTCGCCCGCATCAGGCCCGAGCGGCGCGAGCCCGACTCGTGCGAGCCCGAATCGTGCGCCTACGTCGCGTTGCCCCGGGGCATCCGGGCCACGGCCGCGAGCCCCGACCTCGGCCGCTGGGACGCCGCCCGCTGGGTTCCGTACATGCGGACCGCCGTCGAGGTGCTCTTTGGACGGCCCGCGAGAGGTGGTGACGAGGAGCGAGACCCCTTTCACCACAGCCTGTTCTCCCTCGGCCGCGCTTCGCCGTCGTACGGCATGGCGACGCTGCTCCCCGGCGTCATGCGAGCCCTCGTCGACAACCAGGACCGCCAGCAGCTGCCCGACCAGACCATCGACACGACCCTTAGCAACGCCCTCGAGGTGGCCCGGTCGAGCCTCGACGCCGAGCTCGTCGGCCTCGTCGTGCCCGGCCTCGGCCCGGAGTCGACGGGCGCCGATGCGCCGCGCGTCGTCGAGGCCCGCCTCCTGCGGCCGGATGCGTCGGCGACGAGCCAGCTGCCGTCGGCCGTCGGCGTCATCCGCCGGCTCGTCTCGCTGCTCCTGGGCTCCGACACGGCCCGCGTCGACTCCCTGCTGCTCCTCTCGGGCCGCGCGACGCTGGGGCCGCACCCGGACCGCAACCACGTCAGGGGCCTGATAGCCATGCGAGGGGACGACGCCCCCCGCGACCTTGACCCCCTCGTCGACTCGGACCCGGGTTTCCTCGTCATCCACCCGCTCTTCGCCGCCGGCGAGACCAAGCTGCTGCCCGGCTGGCGTTCCGCCGCCGACGCCGGCCGGTCCGACGCCGACCGGTGCGCCGTGCCGCTGCCGCCGCTCGGCTCGCCCGTCGCCGAGCTCCGGGCCCGCGTCGCCGACCTGTGCCGCGCCGCCGTCAAGCCCCGGCCGTACAGCCTGACCTGCCACCAGATCAGCATCACTGCCGTCCCGCCGCCCGGCGACGAGGCCTGCAGACGCCGCTTCGACGCCTCGACCTACTTCATCACCCGCCACACGACCGACGACGAGTGGTTCAGCATCCGCGCCTGCATCCCGACCCGCCATGCCGTCGTCAACGTCCTCGGACCCGCCGTCGGCGACTGGCACATGGCCATTGCCCACAGCAACGTCTGGGGCCCGCGGTACGGCAGGGAGGCCGAGAGGCGGCGAGAGGGCCAGCGGCGGAGAGAGGTCGCGGCCCACGAGGTGCGAGAGGTAGAGGCAGAGGGGGGAGAGGAACAGGGGAAGCGAGCGGCCCAAACCAAGCCGTCAGAGAGCCAAGCTTGCCCGTACGACGGCTGCCACGTCACCTTGTGCCCCGACGAGAAGCCGCTCCTCGAGGCCCACGTCCGGGACCGCCACGGCGCCCGCAAGTGCCTCTGGTGCGACGAGGTGCTGTCCGCGTGGTGGACCGAGTGTCAGAGGAACGAGCATCTGCGGCAGAAGCACCGCGACCGGCTCATGGACGCTCTCGGCGTCCGCCGGGCCACTCTGACCCAGCACGTCGGCAGCGGGACCGAGACCGAGACCATCACCATCCCCCTCAGGAGAGGCCACCACCACCTGTCGGTCCTCGGCGCGCCCCGGGCCTACTCGGCGCCCCCTCCCATCACCACGTCCGGACCGGAGCGAGACGCCACGTCCGGAGCCGGGCCGCGCTTCTGCGACCGCTGCGGCCGCGACCGCCGGCGCTTCTCGGGCGACGCCGAGCGCCTCTACCACGACCGCAACTGCGCCCCGGGCGTCCTCCACGGCGCCCGCTGCAGCTTCTGCACCCGCTGCAGCGACTACCGCTGGAGCAGCGCCGACGACGCCGTGCTGAGCGGCCGCTGCCACGGCGAGCCCTCTCCCTGCGGCCACGACGAAGCCGACGGCGAGCCCGGCCGCTTCTGCGCCCGCTGCGGCTTCGACCTCGTCCAGCTGCTCCCCGGCGGCCTCCAGGCCCACGAGGAATCGTGCCGCGGCTACGGCTCGCAGCCCGGCCGCTTCTGCCCCCATTGCGGCATCCAGTTCTGGCACGGCCACGCCCAGGCCGACTGGGAACACAACAGCCGCCACATGGACAAGTGCAAGGCCAAGGGCGCCGGTGCTGTCGGAACCCCTGGCCAGGACGACAGCGACGACAGCGACGACGACGACGACCTGCGGAACGTGAGGGCCTGGAGCGCGCCCCCTTCTCGCCTTGCCCGCGCCGCCGTGCCCAGGACCAAGAAGCGGAAGAGGGAGCAAGACCAAGGCCGCGGCCCGCACAAGAGGCGCAAGCCCGGCGCCCTCCAGCAGCTGGGCGAGCAGGACCCGCCCAGGCAGAGCATCGAGCGGCCCCCCGGTCCGCGCCCCCGTGGCAAGCGACGACGCACCGACGACGACGGCTCGTACGCGACGGACAGCTCTATGGGCCCTTCCCACGGCTCTGACTGGGAGCCAGACGGCGACAGCGACGGCAGCGCCAGGGCCCGCCGCGCCAAGCGACGCAGGGCCGACGACGACCCTGCGTACCAGTACGAGACGGACGTCGACTCGGCAGACGGCCTCGTGCCAGACGTCGACGATCTCCACGGCGGAGATGAAGACCAGGGGCGGCCAGGGGGGGAGGAGGAGGAAGAGGAAGAGGACGAGGGGCCTGACGGCCAGAAAAAGAGGAGGAGGAAGAAGAGGAAGCAGCAGAAGCAGCACAAGCAGCACAAGCAGCAGAAACAACAGCCGCCGCAGCCGCAGCAGCAAAAGGCCCGCAAGACCGACGACCCGGCGTACCGCTACGCCAGCGACGCCGACTCGGCCGACGGCCTGCAGCCCGACTTTGACGACCTCGGCCTCAAGAAGCGCCGCAAGCCCGAGGACCCGACCTTCAGGCCCCCCAAGGAGGAGGAGGCGGAAAGACCATCCGACAACGGCGTCAAACAGCCGGACAAGCCCGGGGTCCCGGCGCCCTCCCCGACTCCGACTCCTCCTCATCCGCTACCGCCGCCGCCGCCTCCGTCCCCGCCGCAGCCCCAGCCCAAGTCGAGGCTGCCTCCCAAGCAGCCAAAAAGCGGGGGGCGCAAGGCCGCCGCACAGGCTTCCCGGGCACCCAAGAGGAAGCCCAGCAAGTTGACCGCCCCCAAGCTGGCCGGCTCCACCAGCGGCCAGCCTCTCCGTAGGTCGAAGAGGCTCATGGCCAAGCCGTGATGCTCCGGTTGGCGCTGCCGTCTGCCTTTGCCGCCGTCCGTTTTTCTCTTTGCCTTAAGTCTTAGCATCTGGTCATAGCGCAGGGGGAGGGGAGCAGTATCATAGACGAACTGCGCCTTTTGTCAACGCGAATCCATTTGTCCCGGCCCTCACCTCGACCTGTCCACCAGGCTTGCGCCCTTGTCCTGGCGCCGTCAGCCCGCCACCGCTTGCGCGTGTATGAATAGAAATCGGAGCGGATCCTCGCGTATGCTTCCTGTCCTCCGAGGCCGCCCTCTATGCTCGCCCGTCGCCGTCGTCTCTCGTTCCGTTTCTCTCGCGCCCGAAAGCCCCTTTCTACCACCCACCCGACCGTCAATGTCAGGAAAAAGGGGGCTGGCTCGCGCAAACAACCGACTTCTATTGCCCTTCCAAGTCCATGCCTCCCAAACATGTGCTCCAGCCGTCACCAAGTCCCTCCCATAAATCAAGCCTACAGACGGCCAATGGCCCTCAGCAACACGTCGACACCCCCGGGCCCCACGTCGCCCTTGTCGCCCAGCAGCGAGCCCAGGTCGCTCAGGAGGCCGAGCGGAATGTAGCAGCCCGTCTTGGCCCTGTCCAGGCTCTCCTTGAGCCGGCTCGTGTGCTCCCATTCGCGCGCCGCCACCTCGGCCCGCTCGATGACGCGCCCCGAGATGCCGCACATGGCGGCGCAGTGCATGCCGAAGCTGCCCTCGGCCACGCCGTCCTCCAGCCTGTACAGGAACGTCACCCGCCGCCGCTCGTCGTCGACGTCGATCTGCATCCGCCGCGCCCGGATCTCGGGGTGGTTCTCGAACTCGGTCGCCAGCGAGTGGTAGTGCGTCGCGAAGAAGCCCAGGCAGCCGATGTGCGTCGCCACGTGGTGCAGCACCGCCTGCGCAACCGCCACGCCGTCGTACGAGCTCGTCCCCCGCCCCAGCTCGTCCAGGATGACGAGCGACCGCGCCGTCGCTTCGGAAAGAATCTTCTTCGTCTCCGACAGCTCCACGAAGAAGGTCGACTGCGCGGCGAAGATGTTGTCGTTGGCCCCCAGCCGAGACATGATGCGGTCGACGGGCATCAGCCGCGCCGACGCCGCCGGCACAAAGCACCCCATCTGCGCCATGATGACGGCCACGCACGACTGTCCAAAGGCCTTAGCTGCCGGGAACGACTTCAAGCCGGGTCAAGGGGGGTAGAGCAGCGGCTCACGTACCATGCGGAGGACCGTCGACTTGCCCGCGGCGTTGGCGCCCGTCAGCAGGTTGATCTTGGCCCCGTCGCCGCCGAGCTCGACGTCGTTGGGGATGAAGTCGTCGACCGTGTTGACCATGCACGGGTGCCGCAGCTCGGCAAACTCGACGCGGCTGCGCTCCTCGTCGACAAACCTCGGCCTGCAGCTGGGCTGCCCCAGCGACGCCGACGCCCTGGCCAGGCTGACGAGGCAGTCGAGCTGCGCGACGATGCCGACGGCCCGCAGCCAGGCGCCGTGGTCGGCGTCGAACCTGGTGAAGAAGCGCGACGCCACCTCGCGCACCAGCTGCGAATGCGTCTCGTCGGCCTCCTGGAGCTCGCGCACCAGCTGCGTCAGCTGCGGGAAGTACCAGCGCTTGACGTCCTTGGTCGACGACATCTGCCGCCAGCTCGCCGGCACCTTGACGCCCTTGGGCGCCTCCATCTGGTAGATCTCCTTGCCCACGTCCGTGTACCGGAGGCCCCTGCACTTGAGCTCCGTCTTCTTGGCCTCGAGCAGCTCGTCCAGCCGGGCCCTGACCGCGTCCAGCCGGTCCAGGCTCTCGTCAAAGTCGCCGTCGATGCCGCGCTCGGCTATCAGCAGCTTCTCCTCGCGCGCCCGGCGCCGGTCAAAGGCCGTCTTCCAGTAGCCCAGGGGCTCCTCGAGGTCGGGCATCGACGAGACGAGCCGGTCGACGAGGCCGTTACCGCCCTTGAAGGCGGCCAGCAGGCTCATGGTGTAGTCGATCTGCTCGAAGCCCTCGAGCACCCGGACAAAGTCGTCGGGCTTGCAGGCCCCGGCGTGGATGCGCGAGATGAGCCGCTCCAGGTCGGGCATCTTGACGAGCTGCGACGCGAACTGCTCGCGCACCGAAGGGTCCGCGTTGAGCATCTCGACGGCGTCGAGCCGCTCGTCGATGCGCCTGATGTCGCACAGCGGGTGCGCCACCCACTGCCGGAGCAGCCGCTTCCCAAACGGCGTCACGCACTTGTTGAGCAGGCTGAACAGGGTGCCCTCGGGCCCGCCGTTGGCCGAGTTTGCAAACAGCTCGAGGTTGACGAGCGTCTGGCCGTCGAGGACGAGTGTCCCGTTCTTCCGGATCGGGCTGTACGTCTCAAAGTTGCCCTGGGAGAGGAGGGGCCGCTCGAGCTTGAGGAACCTGAGGTACGACACGAGGCCGCCGACGGCGGACATGACCAGGTCGTCGTCCCTGTGCGTCTGCAGCGCCTCGGGCCAGGCATCCATGGCGGAAGCGTCCTTGGCCTGTCCCTCCTTGAAGTAGCCGCCGCAGGCCAGCTCCCTGCGGGACACGTCGGCGTCCCAGAACTCGGTGCCCGGCCTGAGATGGGTCCAGATGGTCGTGGGGCCCGTGTTGTTCTTGAGGACGCGGAGCGCGCGGGTGGAGAGGCGCGACTTCTCGAGGAGCAGCTCGCGCGGCGCCGTCTGGGCCACGAGCGTCTCGAACCGCGTCAGGTCGGCGTCGTCGACGAAGCCGGAGAGGAAGAAGCGGCCGGTGGCCGTGTCGGCAAAGGCGATGCCAAAGGCGGGGGCGCCGTCGACGACGGACTCCTTGATGGCGACGCAGTAGGCGGCCATGTCGTCCTGGAGCATGGCGCCGTCGACGAGGGTGCCGGCGGTGAGGACGCAGGCGAGCTGGCGCGATATGACCTTGTCGGCCTTTTTGCTCTTGTCCTGGCGCTCGCGCATCTCCTTGGCGAGGTTGGTCTCCATCTGGTCGACGCGCGCCACCTTGTACTGCTTGGCGACGAATTGGTTGACCCAGTGGTCGAGGGAGCTCTCGGGGACGCCGACCATGCGCATGTTGACCCTGTCCGTCATCTTGAAGTCGAACTCTTGATGCCCAATCGTCGCGTCGTTTTCGTACAGCTCGTAAAACTTGCCCTTTTTGAAGAAGACGATGGTGTCCCAGTGGTTCTGCTTGATCTCCCAGTACTGCTTCTCAAAGGGCGAGAACTTGTTCCACGCCATGGGCGGGATGTAGATGGTCCTCGGGTCGTATTCTGGGTCCCCAGGCGGGCGCTTGTCCTTGTCGCGGATGTTGGCCAGCCAGGGGTAGCGGTCCTCGGGCTCCCTCGTGTGCGCCTTCTCCTTGACCTTGGGGTCTCGCGCCGCGCACTCGGCCGGCTTGGTGACGGGGCGCTTCTCGGTCGAGTGGGCATCGTAGCTCCACTGGGCCGCCGAGGAGGCCGAGGGCAGATCGTCCACGGGAACATCGTCCACGGGCACGTCGTCACCGGCCTGTTTCGGCGAGCCTTGGTGGGGTATCGGGGACGACACGTTGGAGCGCTTTCTGGCGGCCTGGGGTCGGGAGGGACGCTTCCGCTTCTTGGACCGGGGGGCATCGGCATCGGAGTCGTCAGGCACGACAAAGTCTGCCATGTCGTCTGCGCCGCCGTCAGTACTGTCCTCGCAGGAGCCTCCTTGGGGTAGACGGACCGTCGTCGTCGTTTCCTTGCGCCTCGACATCGCTCTCGCCGTACTCGTCCTCGTCGTTGACGACAGGCCGCGCCCGAGCGCGTCGTCGTGACCGAGGAGCGCTGCTGTAGGCAAACGGCTCGTCCTCGTCGGACGACTCGGCATAGCTGACAACCTTCTTGGTCTAGCCAAATAAAGGCAGAGGAGGCGTGGTAAGCATTGGTGACGCAGGGCTGGGTGCAGCGGTTGAGAGCAAGAGTTACCTTGCGGGACGGGCTCCTTTCGTCGGCCTTGGGGGCGCACGAGCGGCTGGCCCCAGGCGCAGAGGTCATGGCGGTGGGCGAGGAGGGCGACGGGTCGGCGGCCGGCCTGGAGGCAGAACCGAGGCTCCCGTTCTCCTGGGAGCTGGGCGGCTCGAGGGCGTCGCTGCTGGGGACCGGGGTGGAGAGCTTGGCCGAAGGCTTGGGCCGGGGCTCGGGCCTGAGGTCGGGCTTGGGGAGGGAGTTGGCCTTTGTGGTCTCCTGCAAACGGGAAGAGCGGTGAGGGTCGGCGGACGCCTCTGGGCGGGCGGCGGGAGAGGATGCAGTGCCGGGCGACGACTTGTGGAAGAAGGAGACGATGGACCGCTGCTTGGCCGAGCTCGAGGCAGAGGCGGGCTGCTTGGAGGCGGGCTGCTTGGAGGCGGTCCGCGCCGGCGTGCGCACGGAGCCGCTTGCCTTGTCTCCTGCCATGGCGTCTGTGATTATCCTGGTCGCGGAGAGGTAGGTACGGAGTCTAAGAGACCTAGACTCGGGATCTTGGTCGAGGGGTCGCGGCAGAGGCGAATTGGCGGCGACAGAAGGCAGCTCGGCTTGAAGACGAGGCAGGGGAGACACAAACGCCAGCCATGCGGGTGGAACAGACGCAAGTACAATGATTGACACAATTGAGAGGCGGAGACGAGAGGTGAGGAGAGGAGAGAGGAGAGGAGACGCGGACAGGGAAAAGATGCGCGTCGCGTCCGCGTAGAGCTCCTGCCGCGTAGATGGTGAGTGCGAAGTTTCACGCGAGACTGTGTGACGGCACTGTCACCCCCCTGCCAACTTTGATTGCCAATATCGGGCCTATTCAGGACCTCTGCCGCTTCATTCAACCCAGGCTTCACTCAACCCAGAGACTGACAGTCGACTCCAGGCCTCAGCGCACCCAGCCCAGCAGCCAGGCAAACCACCTGCGCACCAGCAGCACCACCCACAGCAGCCAGCGCCGCCAGCCCCTGCTGTGCCAGGCGCGCAGGCCCCTGCGCGAGCCCTCGAGGATGCCCCTGGCGCGCGGCTCGCTGATGGCGTCGTAGGCGGCCACGGCCTCGGCCAGCGACGCGCGCCCGCGGCACAGCTGCTCGGCCAGGTCCCAGGCGTCGGCCAGCGCCAGGTTGGCCCCGAAGCCGGCAAACGGGCTGAGGGCGTGGTTGCTGTCGCCGACGAAGACGACGGGCATGGCGGCCACGTCGCTGTGCCGGAAGGGCGCCTTGTCGCGCGCGTTGATGCACATGACGGCCGCGGGGTCGGTCCGCGACGCGATGGTCTGGAAGGGCTCCCGGAAGGCCGAGCCCAGCTGCCGAGCGCGCGCGACGACGGCGGTGCCGGCGGGGGCCCCCGAGCCCCGGCCCGGCTCCGGCTCCGACTCCGGCACCGGGTCCCGCTCCAGGTGGCCGACGAGCCACACCACCGTCCGGTCGTCGATGGGCGACAGGAAGCACGAGACGCCCGTGTCGGACACGACGAAGCCCCAGTCCCGGCCGGGCGGCGTCGGCAGGCCGCCGTCGAACCGCGACAGGCCGCCGCGGAGCACGGCGCCGGCGTACTGCAGCCGGTCGTCGGGGCGGAGCAGCGCGCGCAACTTGCTGTTGGCCCCGTCGGCGGCCACGAGGAGGTCGCAGTCGGTCTCCTCGTCCTGCTCCTCCTGGCCGTCCCCGCGCCGGATCCGGAGGCGGAGGCGGCCGCTGTCGAGCCGCCTCACGGCGACGCACTGCGACGCCCACTGGATGCAGCCCGGGTCCCAGTCGTCGACGGCGCCGTTGAGGACGCGGCGGAGATTGCTACGGGTGATGCGGATGCTGGCCGTCGGCAGGCCGCGCAGGGGCGTGCGGCGGACGCGGGGGCGCTCGCTCCAGTCGGGCCGCCACAGCTTGAAGGACCCGGCGCCGTCTCCGAGCCCGGCGACGGCGCGGGCGAAGACGCGGTCGACGAGGCCAAGCCTCTGGAGCGCGACGAGCCCGCCGGCGTCGGAGTGGCCGGAGAGCGAGAGGCTGTAGCCCTCGGCCGGGCGGCGGAGGGCCGGGTCACAGGGGTCGCGGTCGTAGACGACAATGGTCGGCGGCTGCTGAGCCGGGTCCCACAGCTTGCGGAGGCCGACGACGAGGGCGGAGCCGGCGATGCCTGCGCCGGCCACGACGATGGTCTTGCCCGCGAGGAAGTGCCGCGTCTCGTCATCCATGGCGGGCTCGCCTTGGGTCTCGCGGTGTTGCGGTCCGAGTTGACTGAGCATAAGCACCAGAGGCAAGGGATCAGCAGACTGCCGGGGTGTGTCTGGGGAGCAATTCATATACTTCGTACATGGCACGCAGATGGCTCGCCGACGTTGCACACCGACTCGACAGGTATGCAAGGAATAAATGAATCACAGACCCGGGGCATCATGGTGATGCAACACTGTGCTGCTACGCCTTTGATGAGCTCTGTTCCTGCATCGGAACGACCCAAGGAGCCCCGGCCATTGCCGTCTGGGAGCCGTGAGCCCGAGCCGGTCCAGCCGGCGGCCGAGAGGCGGCTCCGGGCATTGTCGTAGACGACCTCGGGCCGTCCTTGACCCTGGCAGGCATTGTTCCCAGACAGGCGCAGACCAGCTCATCAGCGGAGTCAGCGCTGCCGCATTCACGTTAGTGTGAGGGCGTCGCCAAAAGGAAGCGCAAGATCAAGTCCGCCGGCAACCGATGACGCTGCGACACGCCCTGTGAGTGAACGCGGGACCCTGGCCAGCTGAGTCTGCCAAGGGTCCGTCTGTCCATCGATCTGAGCCGGCTGGCACCCCGGCGGGCGCGGGAAGACGGACTTGGGCGCAGCAACACGGACGCTGTCAGTTGTGACGATGGTAAGGTGGAGTTGGGACTGACCAATCCGGGGCTCGTGATTCGCGCTGTCGTCGCGCGGAAAAATATGCACCCGCTCTCTGCGCAGCCACTCAAGACTCAGACTGCAAGGCCAACGATGAAGACTCTGGGCCGTCCAGAACGCATCGCATGACATGTCGGACCTCGCCGCGCCGCCGGTACTGTCGACGCCCGACGACCGCATCCGGCTCGAAGTCGAAGCCGCCGCCGAAGCCGCCGCCGGAGCCGCCGCGGCGCCGGAGCCGCGGCTCTCGGACGATGCGCTCGCGACGCGGTACGAGATCGCGCGCACGGCGGCCGAGGTGCGCGCCGCGGGCTGGGCGGGCGTCGCGCTGCAGTTCCCCGACGACATGCTCGGCGACGCGCCGCGCGTCGTCGAGGCGCTCCGGCGCGCGCTGGCCCCGGCGGCGCCGCGGATGCACGTCCTGGCCGACTCGAGCTACAGCGCGTGCTGCGTCGACGAGGTGGCGGCCGAGCACGCCGGCGCCGACGCCGTGGTGCACTACGGGCGCGCGTGCCTGAGCCCGACGGCCCGCCTGCCCGTCGTCTACGTCTACACGCGGCGCGACCTCGACGGCGACGCCGCCGCGCGCGCCTTTGCCGCCGAGTTTGCCGACCGCGACGCGCGCGTCGTCGTCGTGGCCGACGTGACGGTCCAGCACCACGTCGCCGGGCTGGTCGCCGGCCTGCGGGCGTCGGGCTACGGCAACGTGGTCGCGACGGAGCTCGTGCGCGATGCCGCCGCCATGATCCCGAACCGGCGGGTGCTGGGCCCGGAGACGGGCCCGGAGCCGGACCCGGCGCTGCTCAAGACGCACGCCCTCTTCCACATCGGCGAGCCGCCGACGGCGCTGCTGCTGGCGCTGCACTCGCGCTTCGCGTCGCTGCACGTGCTGCCGGCGGCGGCGGGCGGCGGCGGCGTCGAGAACCCGACGGCGCGGACGGCGGCGCTGCTGCGGCGGCGGTTCGCGCGCGTGCTGGCGCTGGCGTCGGCGGGCGTCGTCGGCATCCTCGTCAACACGCTGTCCGTGGCCAACTACCTGTCGTCCATCGACGCGCTGCGCGACATGATCGCCCGCGCCGGCAAGAAGAGCTACACGGTCGTCGTCGGCAAGCTCAACCCGGCCAAGCTGGCAAACTTTGCCGAGATCGAGGGCTGGGTCGTCGTGGGCTGCTGGGAGAGCGGGCTGGTGGACGAGGACTCGTCGCAGGGCTACTGGCGGCCGGTGGTGACGCCCTTTGAGCTCGAGGTGGCGCTGCTGGGCGAGGACCAGCGGACGTGGGGGGGGGAGTGGTGGGGAGGGATCGAGCGTCTGGACCGGGAGCGGCACGCGGCGGCGGACGGCGCAGCGGACGGCTCCGAGGGCGCCGAGGGCGCGCCGGACGCGCCGGACGCCGAGGACGCCGAGGACGGCGTCGACGACGACGAGTCGCTGCCGCCGCAGTTTGACCTGCGGACCGGCAGGCTCGTCAGCCACAGCCGGCCGATGCGGCTGACGGTGCGGGCCCGCAGTGAGCACAAGGGCGGCGGCGCGGAATGCGGCAGCGGGCCGGGCCGGGCCGGGGCGGTGGCGGCAGGGCCGGCCGGGGCGGTGGCGACCAGGGCGGCCGGGGCGGTGGCCAGCGTCAAGGGCGTGGCCAGCCCCGGGGCCGAGTTCCTGCGCACGCAGCGGACGTGGCAGGGCCTGGGCAGCGACTTTGACGGCGAGGCGAGCACGGCGCTGGAGGAGGGCCGGGGGGGGATCGCGCGGGGGTACCGCGTAGGCGAGGGGGGCCGGCGCTGACGTGTATATCCGGATATACAGACGTGTCCTATCCCTGTGCAGGTATCCGGCGTTCATGTATGTGTCCTTATATTTGCGTCCTTATATTTGCGTCCTATTTGCGGTCGTGATTCGTTCCTCTCATGCTCCCCTCTCATCTAGACGTAGACGCGGCGCGAGTGCGGGCTCCGGTGGCTGCTGCGGCTCCGGCGGCCCGAGCGCGAGCGCGACGAGCGGTGATGATGATGGTGGTGGTGATGGTGGTGGCGATGGCCGTCGTGGCGGCTCCGCGAGCGGCCGTCGTAGTAGTCGCCGTGGCTCAGGGCGGCGAGGGCGGAGAAGAAGAAGAGGACGAGGTCGATGATGGCCAGCGCCCACGAGGCCTTGAGCATGGCGCACGGCTTGTCCGGGCGCCAGCCGCCGGGGGCCACGTCCGGGACGGGCACGCGGGCGGTCCAGCGGCGGGCCGGGTCCGGCGGCTCGCCGGGCCCGCAGTCGGCGTCGGCGATGGCGCGCAGCTCGTACACGGCGGCGACGAGGGTGCCGAAGACGGCCAGGTCGACGAGGGCGACGAAGCGCGCGTTGGCCGACGAGCGGTGGTAGCTGAAGAGCGAGCCGACGGCCCAGGCGAGCGCCAGCACGGCCGTGATGAAGAGGATGAGCAGCGCGTCGGGCGTCAGCGCGTTGGCCGCGACGAAGGCGTTGACGAACCACGCGAGCATGCCCATGACGGGGATCTGGGCGGTCAGCTGGAGGAGCCGAAGAGGCAGCCAGAGGAGCAGCTGAAGAGGCGGCCAGAGAAGCATCACCACCTACCAGCGTGCAGACCTGCGCCAGGCGCGTCGTCACGAAGAACAGGGCGAAGAACATGCTGGCTTCTCGTCGGCGTCAGATGCCGCAGGGCAGAGATGGAGCGCGGTTACGGGCGCCGCGAGTTGCACGCTGCAGGCCGCGAGCTTCCGGGGCCGAAATATGAGGAGGCTGGTGACAAGGATCGAGGTTGCGCACGCCATCAGCGCCGCTGCCTGTCGGCCTGCTGCTCGACAGCCCTGGACCTGGACGTGGAGCCCGAGGCTCGATGCCGTGCTCTGGGGGCCAAGCCGAGGCGGCCAGACAACGAAGGCAGACACTGATGACAGCTCAATGGTGCAGGGGAGGCATCCGTTGACGTCGCGCGATAGCCGGTTACCCCGCGCTACCTGCGCGGCGGCGGCTGCCGCGGCAACGGGCGTGTACCCGCGTGTACCCGATACCACATATAAAGATAGCATACTGCATAAAAGAGTCGTATTCCAAGCCGAGGCCACAAACCGAACCGAGGGTATCTGGCGGCATCAGGAGCCCAACAAACAAGGAGAGGAAAGCAAGCGCATAGCCAGCAAGCGCGTCCCGACGGCCCGCCTGGGCCCGTGCCATCAGTGCCCGTATCGTCAGCACCGTGCCCGAGTCATCAGCATCATCAGCTTCATCACCATCACCATCATCTCATCACCATCACCATCACCACATCACCACCACCATCATCGCCACCGCCGCCTCACGCCCCAGGGTACGGCTGGCTCGCCGACCCCGCCTGGCTCGGCTTCCGCGCCGCGTCGGCCCGCGCCCCGCCGCCGCGCAGCACGGCCATGCCCTCGAGCGCCGCCAGCGCCGCAAAGGCGGCCCAGATGAAGAAGCCAAAGGCGACGGCCGCCTGCGCGCTCTGCTGCGGCGTGCACCCCCGGCCGCGGCACTGCGGCACGCCGACAAAGGCGGCCATGGCGATGGAGCCCGCGAACCAGAAGACCGTCGTCACGGCCAGCAGCCCGGCCGCCGCCGTCGCGTGGTACGCGCGCTCGGCCACGCGCGGCGCCCCGGCCACGTACGCCAGCACGAGCAGCGACCAGACGCTGTTGAAGAGCATGAAGTTGAACTGCGACGGCGACCCGCCAAACCACGGCACGCTGACCACTGCTGCCCGTTAGCCGCCGGCCGGCTTGCGCGCCGAGGCCCCGGCCAGCGCCGAGGCCCCGGGCAGAGGCGCCGCACCGTAGCTCGTGAGTCCCAGCTCGATGACGAGCAGCACGGCCAGGACGGCGTGCAGGATGGCGTGGACGCCAACGGGGAGTCCCAGGGCCATGGCGTCTGGATGCTGGATGCTGGACTGCTGTAACGACTGCTGGCTTGATGCTGCGTGCTCGCTTCGCAGAAACGGCCTGGTGCTGGCTCTCGACAGATGGCCTCGACAGACGGCTCTCAGATGGCCTCGACAGACGGCTCTCAGATGGCGCTCGGATGGTGTCTTGTCTGCGTTTGCTCCGCGTCAAACGTCTCAGACCTCGCACCATTGCAATGAGGTCATGCGACCCCAGCCCCTGCTGTGGCTCAGCGTGGCTATGCCATTAGCTTCGTCACGTGACCACCCCAGCCCGTGACACCTCGGATGCCCGGGACCCGCCCGGCTCGCGTCTCATCCTCAGCCTCGGCCCATCTTCTGCCCGCCTCGTCTTTATGCCCCGTTGGAGACAGTCTCTCGCCGAGACACGTCAGCCGACTCCTAGGCTCCAGCTTATGCTGCCAGCGCGTCGTCGACCGTCTCCGCCAGCATGCGTCCTCGAAAGTGTGGCCGCCGCCTGGGGCCTGGCATGCGGTCAGCCTCGCCGGCGTCCGTGACTTGACCGCAGGCATCAGCTACGGCAGCAGAGCGACGGTTAATCCCGTCCATATATCAGCATCAACCGCCGCCATGGCCTTGCCTCTCGCCATACCTCTCGCCGTCGCCTCGCTTCATGCTCGCCGCTCCCCGTCGCGACAGCTGCAATGCTCCTCCGCCTCCCCCTCTTGGCCGCCGCCGCCGCCGCCCTCGTCGTCCCCGGCCCGTCCGGCCCCTTCTCCGTCGCCCTCGGCGTCCGCGCCCTCACCGACACCTCGCGGCCGGACCCCCTGGACCCCACGGGCTCGGCCCCGCACCGCCGCCTCCTCGTCTCCGTCTTCCTCCCCGTCGATGGCCCCTGTCCCCTCGAGACCGTGCCGTACATGACGCCCTCCGTCGCCGACGCCTACGCCGAGCAGGCTGCCTCGGAGGGCCTGCCCGTCGGCGACCTCTTCCGCTCCCTGGAGCTGCAGTTCTGCCACCTCTCCCGCCTGCCTCCGGCCCGCTACGCTGACGCCCGGCCCGCGTTCCCGCTCGTCCTGTTCACGCCGGGGCTCGCCGAGTCGCGGCTGCTGTACAGCGTCATGGCCAGGTCGCTGGCCAGCCGCGGCTACGTCGTCGTCACCGTCGACCACCCCTACGAGGCCCCCTCGGTCGAGTTCCCCGACGGCTCCGTCGTCGCCGGCGTCAACGTCTCCGCCGCCGACCCCGCCGCCGTCCGCAAGGTCGTCGAGGTGAGCTGATGATCCGCCGTCTCTGCGTGGCCACCCCCGCAACTCGTCGCTCACCCTGCGCTCCAGGTGCGAAGCGACGACCTGTCCTTTGTCCTCGACCAGCTCCGCGACCCGGCCGTTCTCGGCCCCCTGCTCGCCCCGTTCCCCGGCGCCGTCGACGCCGCCCGCGCCGTCGTCGTCGGCCACTCCATCGGCGGCGCCGCCGCGGCCCTCGTCCTGGCGCGCTCCCCCGCTCGCCGCCTCCTCGGCGCCGTCGACCTCGACGGCCAGCTGCTCCACGACCTCGTCCGCCCGCTCGCCCCCCTGCGCGCGCCCGTGCTCCTCGCCGGCCGGCCCGGCCACCGCGCCCAGGACTCGACCTGGGACGCCTTCTGGCCGCTCCTCGCCGGGCCCCGTGCCGAGCTCGCCATCGCCGGCACCGCCCATGCCGCCTTCACCGACAGGCCCCTCATAATCAGCGCCGCCTTCCCCGGCGACACCCTCCCTGCCGCCGCCAGGGACGCCCTCGCCCGCATCCTCGGCACCATCGACGCCCACAGGCTCGACACGGTCCTCAACGCCGTCCTCGCCCGCTTCTTCGACCTCGCCCTCGACGGCAACGCCGCTCCGCTGCGCGCCATCGACAGCGCCTTGCCCGAGGTTTCCTTTACGAGGAGCCATCTGTGAAGCGGGGCCGGCGAGCCGTCGCCGATGCATAGACTTAAGTAGGCACCTGCGGGAAACAGGGGACAAAGGTTGCACCATCTCCGACGCATAGACTTCAAGTAGGCATCTGCGGGAACAAGAGGCAAGAGTTGCGTCGTTTCCGACGTGTAGACTTCAAGTAGGCATCTGCGGCAAACAAGATACAAAGAGTTGCGCCGTCGCCGATGCAGAGATTCACACCCCAGCGGCACGGAGTGACTCAAATCGTCGCGACATGAAATCCCTGGCCGCCTTGACCGGCCTCTCCGTGCCTCTCCCGCACACCCCGGCCAAGCGTCTTGGCGCAGCTGCACATGGCCGAGCGCCGGTTCGGCCGACGCCGGTTCGGCCGACGCTGCCGTGTGGGGCCGGCCCGGGGGGCGACGGCGTCCCCGAACCCAAGCGGGCCCGCCGTCGCCGCCGGGCCGTGCGCCCTCTTCGTCACAGGCCAACCCCAAAGCAGTTGGCATAAAACGTCACCGTGGCGCTCCAGTCCGAAAACAGGCCCGCGACGCCGACCTGCCTGTTCAGCACGTCGACGAGCTCGTACATGTCGCCGTCCTTGGCGACGACGTCCTGGATGGACGTGTAGTAGTAGTCGCCGTTGGCGTGCACGGCCGCCAGCGGGCCCGACCGCTCCAGGCTCCAGGTGATGATGCCGAGGCCCAGCTGCCTGGCCCGCCGGGCGTACTCGCTCGCCGCGATGGCGCCGCCCTTGGCCTCGACCAGGTAGGGGAGCGGGGGGGCCACGGTCCTGACGCCGGCGGCGGCGTACCGCGTCAGGTTGGCCATGGAGGCCGCGTAGGGCAACTCGTCGAGCAGCATGGCGTTGCGCCCAAACTCCGGGTCCGCCTCGAGCCAGTAGAGAATGTCGTCGTATTGGAAGCTCTGGGCCAGCACGCGCGACGCGGGGACGCCGGCCTCCTTGTAGTTGTCGATCATCTGCTGCGCGTAGAGGCGCTGCGTGTAGTTGCCGTCAAAGGGCATGCTCACGGCGGGTGCCTTGAGCTCGGGCGTGTGGTGCAGGCCGAGGGCCTCGACGAGGGCAATGTGCTCCTTGTGGTCCATGACGGTGCCGCACGTGGCATAGAGGTCGGTCCGCCAGCCGGGCGTGCCGGCCAGGTAGTCGTGCGGGTTGGTGGCGCTGGCGTTGACGCCCTCCATCTTGGCGCAGAGCGACTTGAACTCGGCCAGCGTCAGGTCGCTGGTGCAGCACTCGGCCGACGCGGGCCTGCCGTCGGCGGCCGGCTGGAAGGGCTGCCGGCACTTGGCGTTGAGCTCGGGCACGGCCACGATGTTGGTCGTCGAGTGCAGGTCGCACTGGCTGTGGCGGCAGACGAGCTGGCGGTCCTTGGTGAAGGTCACGTCGCACTCGAGCACGCCGGCGCCCATGCGCGCGCCCGCCAGGTTGGACTCCTTGGAGTGCTCGGGGAACTGCAGCGGCGCGCCGCCGCGGTGGCCGATGGACCACTTCGACGGCCGCATGCTCTTCTCCTTGCACGACGTCAGCTGCGCCTTGAGCGGCCCGTCCGTCATGTTGTTGACGAGGAAGTACGGCCGCGGGCCCAGCTCGATCTGCCTGATGCGCTGGGGGTGCGCGGCGGCGATTGCGGCCAGGCCAGCGACCAGAGACGACGGCGAGAGGCGCATCCTGCTGTCTGTGCTTGCTTGTTCGAGCTGGGGGGGGATTGTAGATGTCACAACTCAAGGGGCCAGCCGCAATGGGGGCGAGAGGGCAGAGAGGGAGCGGCCAGGACCAGTTCGCCGCCGATATGCCATGACGGGGCTGGCAGGCCTGCTGTATAAAAGCACGCAGGGAGAGAGCTGCCGTTCACGGACATGGTGCTGGCCGGCAGCCACCAATCTGGCACTCGTACCGCGGCAGCCCCCCAGGGCGCACGTGCGATTCGTCGCCCAAGACGGACGGCCGGGCGTGCGTCCATTGCCGTCATTGATTAGCTGCGTATAAGCAATTCGGGCCGCCGCTTGGACGGCCGCGTGGGGCCGCGGGCTTGCTGAGCCGGCGGCGTTGGCGAAGTTGGACAGGAGACGAATCGGACGAGCTTGTCGGCCGGACTAGCTTGTCGGCCGGACTAGCTTGTCGGCCTGTTTGCCCCGCGCACTGAAGCTAGCCGTCGTGGTCACAGCTCATCCCGGGTCGTCGCCTCGTCCTGGGCCCTGCTCGGCGCCAGAGCCGCGATTCCTCGGACCGTGGCCGCCCAGTGCGCAAACTGCGGCGCGTCCTCGCCGAGACCCCAGGCAAAGACTCCGCCGAGCCCGCGGCGCCCCACAACGTCAGCCAGCTTGCGGTCGATGACCCGCGGCGTGTCAAAGGACCACCAGCGCCTCTCCTCGCCGTCCCAGTAGCCATAGCTCCCGTCCTCGTCGTAGCGTCCCCGGGCCTGAGCGCGGCCAAACGACGGCACCAGCTCCCGGGGCGTCTCGTCGTGCCAGCTGAAGGCACCCGTCTTGCCCGTGTCGGCCCCGCTCTCGGCGTCTTCGAGCAGCTGCGTCGGACATCCCAGAGGCCGCTCCGGGTGGCACGGGCCCGTCATGAACCACTTGACATAGAAGCCGAGGCCGAGGTTGAGCTTGCTTGGCGGCGCACCGCTCTCCACATAGCGCTCCAGGGCGTCCCGGGAAGCGGCGACGCCGCTGTGGTGCCTGACGACCGTGTCTCGCCTGTTCATCATGTCGTAGGTCATGACGTTGAGGAAGTCGACTTGATCCACGATGCGCGGCACCGTCGACGAGGTGAAGGCCATCAGGTCGCGCTCCAGGGCCGGGACCGCGGCAGAGAGCGTCCTCGTCGGGCCGAGGGCAGCGCGGAGGTCCTCGAGCAGCAGGACAAAGGCCTCAATCTCCCACTCGCGCTCTGCGTTGGGGACGAGCTTGTAGTCGTCGCGGTTCCCGCTGGGGGGAGGTGCCGGACATGTTAGACCTTGGGGGTCGAGTTACGTGGCTGACGACCTACCCTGGGTACTCCCAGTCAATGTCGACGCCATCGGCGCCCGTCTGGTCGACCATGGCGCTGACCTGCCGTGCCCAGCGCTTCCTCGACTCGCCCGTGCGCGCTGCCTCCTCGAAGCCTCGCGAGTCGCCCCAGCCGCCAATGGCGACCATGACTTTGGTGTGCGGGGGGAACTGCTGGCGCACCCTGTCGACGGTGGTGAAGAGGGGAAAGCTGGGAGAGTGGTCCGCGTTGAAGACGTCGGATCGCATGAAGGCGAGCACCACATGCGTAGCCTCGGCGGTGAGCCGGGGGTCCGAGGGGACGACGTCGTGCTGGCTGGGCGGCCTTGGTTAGAACAGGAGCTGGAGGGCGCTGGAGCGTGTATGGAGCAGCGGCTCGCAGACGCGGCTCTCTCGGCTCGGCTCACCCAGTGAGATAGACGATGCAGCGGAGGGCGTCGGCGGCCGGCGATGGCGATGGCGACGATGGCGACGCCATGGCAGCCGCTGGCAGCGGCGACAGAGGCAGCAGCCACAGCAGCAGCAGCGGCTGCCAGGCGATCCAGGCGCTCGAGAGCAGCATGGCGGAGTTGGCTGGGGTTGGTGTTGTGGCGAGGGAAGCTGGCCTCAAGGGAGAGGTTTTTCGAAGCGTGCAAGTTGAGGGGTCAACTGTCGGCAGGTGCGCTCGACGGGGGCAGGTACCTTCCCACGTATCTCAATAGAATGTCAAGGTGAACCGTAGGACGGAATGCGCAGATGTCTGAAGAGCTATAATACTTCGTGATGCATGTGTAATATATGGCTGAGGATAGAGTAAGCTTGAAGTTCCCTGGAGAGCAGCTCGGAATGCTCTGTTGTCTGCATGTCTCCATCTATCCGTAAATCTCTTTCATTTGTCGTTCTTTACGAATAACTATAATTAATTACCTACCTTCATATACACAGCTGGCTCCTAGGAACTGGAGACGACACTGTGCAGGATACATAATTCCGCACCCCGCACTGTACACAGGACCCATCTCGAGCTCCTTCGTCCTCCACCTTGGCTTGGTGCCAACTACAGCGACGAAAAAATCGAGGAAACGACAAGACAGACCAGGCCAACCAGCTTTCCACCATGCTTCGATGAGACGAGCCGCCGTCCCAAAGCCGGCCCAACCCCCCGCAACGACCGCGAGGCCCCCGAGTCCGCCATCGCCATGTTCGAGAACCTCTGCACGCTGCCGCTCCAGGCCGACGTGTTCGCGACGGCGCTGCACCCGACGCAGCCGCTGCTGACGGTCGGCCTCTCGAGCGGCCATGTCGAGACGTTCCGGCTGCCGCCCGGCGCCGCCGACGAGGCCAGCGTCGACGGCGACACGAGCGTCCTCAGCGACGGCAAGGCCATGGTCGACTCGGTCTGGAAGACGCGCAGGCACAAGGGCAGCTGCCGCTGCCTCGCCTACGCCCTCGACGGCAGCGGTGCGGCCTCCGAACCCCGGCCCGATCCCCGGCCCGATCCCCGGCCGCACGCACTGGGCTGACCCCGGCACACAGCCGTCTACTCGGCAGGCACCGACGCCCTCGTCAAGCACTTTGACGCCCTGACGGGCCGCGTCGTCTCCAAGATGGCCATCCCCAGCACCACGACGGTCCCCGACGCCCCGACGCTCCTCCACGTCCTCAACCCCCACAGCCTGCTGCTGGCCACCGACTCGGGCGCCCTGCACATCGTCGACCTGCGCGACGCCGGCGCCCCCGGCCCCCGACCCGTCCAGACGCACTTCCCCCACGCCGACTACGTCTCGTCGGTCACGCCCCTGCCGCCCTCGGCCGCCAGCTCCAGCGGCTTCCCCAAGCAGTGGGTCAGCACCGGCGGCACCACCCTCGCCGTCACCGACGTCCGCCGCGGCGTCCTCGTCCGCAGCGAGGACCAGGAGGACGAGCTGCTCGCCGCCTGCTTCGTCCCCGGCCTCGGCCCCAAGCGCAACCGCGCCAACGGCGTCGTCGCCGTCGGCTCCGGCACCGGCGTCGTCACCCTCTGGGACAAGGGCGCCTGGGACGACCAGCAGGACCGCATCGTCGTCGCCGCCGGCGAGAGCATCGACGCCATGGCCCGCGTCCCGCGCGCCACTGGCCTCGGCTCTGCCAAGGTCGTCTGCGGCGTCAGCGACGGCAGCCTGCGCATCGTCGACCTCGCGCGCCGCGAGGTCGACGTGTCGGCCAACCTGCGCCACGACGACGTCGACGGCGTCGTCTGTCTCGCCTTCGACTCGCAGAACCGCCTCATCAGCGCCGGCGGCCGCGCCGTCAAGGTGTGGGAGGAGCTCTCGGAGCTCCAGGGCGCCGGCGGCGACGACGACGACGAGACCGAGGCCGAGGCCGAGGCCGCACAGGAGGGCAAGCGCACAGCCACGAGCGACGACGACAGCGACGACAGCGAAGTCGACGGCGTGGAAGAGATGAAGCGCCGGGCGAAGCGGCGCAAGGCCATGCAGAGCAGCAAGCTGGGGCCCATGGGCGCTCACGGCATCCTGGCGTTTGAAGGCCTCGACTGACGACCTTGCTGCGCTGCTGGGCCGAGCTGCAGGCAACTGCCTCGAGGGTGTACACTCGACAGGGCCGAAGCCAACTGCGATTCACCACTGCATAGCATGACAAGAAAAATACCATTATCGCTAGCTTTCGCGTGTGCACATATCGAACAGCCCCTGGATGCCTCCGTTGCTCCCGCAATCAATCTTAAGGGGCTATGCGGTTCGACCCTGCTGTACAGCTCGCCGGCGAGGCGGGCAATCATTCTTTACTGAGTCTCGAAGCGGACAACAGCGGCCAAGACTGGTCAAGACGCAAGGGGCAAGCCGCGAGGACCCAAGCGCGCGACCCGTGATCCGTACCGTATCCGTACCACGGAGACGTTAGGCGGCTTCCTTGACCGGAGCGGCATCGACGCGTGTCCCGGCCTCGGCGTCGGCAGCATCGACGCCGGCGTCCGACTCGGCGTCCGACTCGTCCATCTCGGGCGGCAGGGCGAGGTTGAGGGCCATGCAGACGGCGGCGGTGACGGCGAAGCCCGTCTCCATGATGAGGACGACTGCGTCGACGAGGCCGGCGACGGCCTGGCTGTCGCCCGAGTAGGAGAAGACGCGCTCAAAGTAGTCGGGGACGAGGGTGGCGCCGTAGCCGAGCGACAGGCCCGTCGTCAGGATGAAGCGGGTGCGGCGGTCGAAGGCGACGCCGCGGACGACAATGGCCATGCCCGAGACGGCGACGGCGCCGAAGAGAAAGGTGGTCATGCCGCCGAGGACGGGCTTGGGGATGGCGACGACGGCGGCGGCCAGCTTGGCCAGGACGCCCATGAGGACGAGCAGCAGGCAGCAGGCCAGGCCGGCGCGGCGGCTGGCGCAGCGCGTCAGGGCGATGACGCCGTTGTTCTGCGCGAAGCGGCTCATGGGCGTCATGGTCATCAACGCCGCCACGATGGCGTTGAGCCCGTCGGTCAGCAGGCCGCCCTGGACGCGCGACTCGTAGCTGCGGCCGTCGAGCTCGAGGCGCGACACGTCGCACGTGGCCGTGATGTCGCCGACGGCCTCGGTGGCGATGACGACGAAGACGGCCATGATGGGCAGCACCAGCGGCCCGTAGACGGACAGGGGGAAGGTGTGCAGCCAGACGAAGGAGGCGACGGGCGCCGACGCGATGCCGGAGCCGTCGAAGTAGCCGCAGGCGCCGGCGACGACGCAGCCGACGAGCAGGCCGATGACGACCGACGCCGACTTCATCAGCGGCGAGCCGTAGCGCTCGCACACGACGATGGTGACGAAGACGGAGAAGCCCAGGCCCAGGAACTCGGCCGAGCCCCAGGGCAGCGCGTGCGGCGCCGCCACGTTGGGGCACTTGGCGAAGAAGCCCGGCGGCGCGGCGGCGCACGGCCCGTTGCCGCCCATCCAGTCCTTGAAGCCGCTCTCGACCAGGTGGACGCCTATGAGCATCACCGTCGGCCCCGTCACGATGGGCGGGAACATGCGCAGCAGCACGCGCGGCGGCAGGAACGAGATGAGGATCTCGACGAGGGCGCACACGGCCGAGGTGCCGATGAGGGCGCCGAAGCCGCGGGGGCACGGCAGCCGGTTGCCGTCGGCGTCCGAGGGGCAGAAGCCGCTGGCGTACATCTGGCGGAAGGCGCCCTGCGCGATGGGGATGATGCTGAAGGAGACGCCGACGACGGAGAGGACGCCGGTGCCGATGAAGAAGCTGCCTCGGTCAGCCGTCAGCCTCCATCAGCCGTGGTCTGGGCGACGGACCGCGTCTTGGGGATGCGGAAGCGGTTGATCTGGACGCTCGAGAGGATGCCCGAGACGATGAGGGCCGTCGAGACGAGGTACTGCTGCTGCGCGGGCTCGAGGTTGGCGCCGCCGACGCCGCCGAGGATGAGGGGCGGCGTGATGACGCCGGCCAGCATGGCGAGGGCGTGCTGGAGGCCGAGGAGCAGGGCCAGCACGACGGGCATGTCGTCGTCGAGGCCGAAGAAGGGGCTCCGGCGGCTGCCGCTCGACGAGAAGGGCAGGCTGGGCCGGAAGAGGAAGCCGTAGTCGTAGTCGCCGAGGAGGCCGTCGCGCGTCGTCAGGGCGTGGCCGACGCGCCGGAGCCGGGCCCGGAGCCCGGCCCAGAGCCGGGCGCCCAGGCCGCTGCCCGCGCCGTCTTGGCTCATGTTGCTCATGTTGCTCGGCGCTTCTTGACCCGGTCAAGGCCGGCGGTTGTTGGCCGGAAACCTGCTGAAGCCGGGGGTCCGTCGCCGAGGAACCACTGGGACGCGCCGCCGTCGATATCGCTGACGTCAGATACTTCGTACGCTGCTGACCCGAGGCCGAAGTTGACAAGCTGGATGGACTTCGTCTGAGGGCCTTATATATTTCGGACAAAGTGTCATCAGAACTTACTGTGCTCCCACGGCCGCCGCGCGCCGCTTATTAGCAGCCCCCCTCCTGCGACACGGCGCCCTTCGACAACATCCAACGAAACCTTGCTATAGTGCTGCGGAGCAGGGAAGACTGAGGCTATTCTTGTCTCGCCCCGGTTTAGGCTCTGGCCAACGAGGCACTATGGCCAACGAGGCACATACGCCGCTGTGGGGGAGGCGCAGGAACAAAGCGTTCGGCAGATGACGGCTCCGGAGGCGGCCCGAGCCCCCCTCCGGGGCTCTCCGCTGGCGCCGCCGCCGCCCGTCTCTGCCCAGCGGCCCTGGCAGGCGTCCCGGACTCGACTCCCCAGCCGGCCACCTCCGATGCCCGCTGGCACCCCCGGTCGCGTGCCTGGACCAGCACCCGTGTCAGCTGTATCAGCTTGTCGGCTGTGTCGGCTGTGTCGGCTGCCTCGGCCAGTCTCCGACCTGTCCACGAGCGCCGCGGACAAGGCTGCTCCAGAGCTCCGGTTGCATGAATAGACAGCTATGTAGGTATCTGTCGCACGCGTCGCTGTCCCCAGCCTCGCTCCGCAGCCGGGGAGGGAGGCCAAGAGGGCAAAGACAAAGACCCAAAGACTCGAACATAAAAATAAAACAGCAGAGAACAGACGAACACTGGGTACTATTTACGCCGCGCTGACCCTCTCCGAGACGAGGGCGTGGATCCACGGCGAGTGGTTTCCCTCTCTCTACCTGGGATACACCTGGTTGCTCCAACCATCCCCAAACGTACGCGACTTCTCATGTTGCCTTGAACAAGGAAATCCGCCGGCACCGTCGCAGAAACAGGAGGTCGGGGGGGGAGAGGCAGCAGGGAAGGAAGAGCAGAGGTAGGAAATTCACGGAAACTCCCTGGCCTTGCGGGCAAGCACCCGCACGTTGTCAAGCAGGCCCTCGACGAGCTCCTGGTAGCGATGCGGAGCGCCGTTCATGGCCTTTGCGCCCTGGTCGATGACGATGCCGGGCGCCAGCTCGATTTCCAGCTCATGCTCCTTTTCCACCCGCTGCGAGTTCTGCAGAGACATGTCAGCGGCGACAACATGCAAGCCCGCAGAAAGGGGCAACGCGGCACTCACCCCCGGCCCCTGCGCCGTCTGCGTCACCTGCGTCAAGTCGATCTGATAGTGCCCCTGCGTGTAGCTCAGCCGGTCCTTGCTGCGGTCCGGCTGCCTCGGGTCGGCCTGGCTCGCCGCCAGCTGCTCCAGCTCCTCGACCGAGCCGTCCCACGCCATCTCCAGGTTGATGCTGAGCCGGCAGTCCATCGGGCACGACGGCAGGTGCAGGTCAATGTCGGCCACGCGCGCCTTGACAATCTTGTTGAGCACCTCGCGCGTCTTCTGGTCGTGCGTCACCCGCACCCGCACGCCGCGCCCCCGGCCCAGCCGCGACCGCATGCATCCCGGCAGCCGGTTCAGCAGCTCGGCCGGCAGCTCGAAGAAGCGGTCCACCTCGCGCCGGTGCTTGTAGTGCACCTGCACCCGCTTGGCCCCGTTGGGCGCCCGCGGGTCCGTCTGGATCACCACGTGGTTGAGGAAGTCGTTGAAGGCCTTGTGATGCGCCTGGGACCCAGCGTCAGTGTCTCTGGACCCGTCCGGCCCCATGCCCGCTCGCTCTCACCTCCGTCATGCTACTCTTGAAGGCAACCCGGCCCGTGTCGCGCAGGATGCACTCCGTGTCCAGCAGCCGGTCCACCCGGTAGTTGGTGTCCTTGTCAATCAGCGTCCCCAGCTTGGCCTCGATCTCGAAGTGAATCCCGCGGCTGGAAATCTCCTTGAAGTCGGGGTTGTTGACCACGTGGATGAAGATGAAGTCGGCCACCGTCTTGGAAATCTCCTCGTACGGCTTGACGCCTGCGATGCTCGCCTCCCACGGGCCCAGAAAATCCTGCGGACCGGGCTCGGCCGCGGCGTGATGCTGCTGCTGCTGCTGCGGCTGCGTCTGTTGCTGTTGCGGCTGCTGCGGTTGCTGCGGCTGTTGCTGCGGCTGCTGCTGCGTCTGTTGCTGCGCCCGCGATGCCTCGGGCGAGGCATTGCGGCTAGCCTGGTGGCTGCCGTCGTGCTGGCCGTTGACGTGGGCCTGCGGTCGCTTCTGGAGGACAAAGTTTGCATGCGACGGCATCTTGTTTCCCAGGCTGTGGGCACTCTGCGCCCACACAGGCGGCTGCGCCCGGCGGACGCGCCTCTTCTTGGGGGCTACGGCGGGCGACGCCGGTTTGGGGGCCGGCGGCGGTGCTGCGTACCCGCCGTTGGCCTCGCCGGGCGGTGGTCGGGGCTCCCTGGGCTCGAGCTCCTTGGGGCTCAGGCTGCGGTCGTCGAGCTTCCGTTTGGCCGGCGTTACGGCGCTGTCGGCGTCGACGGCCATGGTGCGAGCGGTAGCGGCGGCGGCGACGGCGGCGGCGACGGCGGCGGCGGCGGCAGACGCGGCAGAGGTGGCGGAGGCGGTCCTCCTGTCTGCGTCAGGCGCTGCGCTGCTCGCCAGAGACGCCACTCGCGTCCTCGGGCTCACCGACAGGCTGTCCTCTCGTTCGTGATGCGACCGCGGGCGGCCGTGGGCGTCGGGGGCGGGCGGTGAATCATAGGCGGCGTGCGGGTGGGCGCTCGACATGCGCTGAACAGCAGCCGGCAGCGGCGGCGGCGGGTGAGTCGGCGAGGCTTGCTGCTGAAGCGACTGCGGGCCGGCCGCCGACGATAGCCTCTGCTGCAGGTACGGGCTCGGCGGCTGGGTAAACGTGGCGGACGGCCGGGGAGCCGTCGGCTGTGGCGGGCCCAGGGAGGTGAGAGGCTGCGAGAGCTGACGGCCGAACTCGGCGCCGGCGCCGGCGGGACCAACAGCAGCAGCGGGCTGCGAGGGGATGGGAGGCGGCGGCGGCGGTAGCGGCGGTGGCGGCGGCTGCGCTGCGGCTATGGGACTACCATGGACGTGTGGCGGGCCAAACTGGTGCTGGCTGTGTGCCGAGGTTGGCGTGGTCGTCGTCGACTGGGCCGACTGCGATCGCTGGTGGAGATAGGGGTGTGACGACGAGCCGCCCGGTGTGGCGATGGGGGGGGTCCGCGGCAACGAACCGACAGAGGCAGAGTGCTGCTGCTGCTGCTGCTGCTGTTGCACGTAGGCCCCCGGGCCGTGTGCGGCGACACCCTGCGAGAAGCTGCTATCCCGTCGCTGGTGCTGGGGCTGGTAGTGCCCCGGCGGATACTGATGTCGCTGGCTGGGGCTCGTCATCTCGCGGGGAGACTGCGTCGGGGGAAAGGGGTATCCGGCCGCTCCCGGCCCTGCCCCGGGCGCGCTGGTCGGCGTCGGCGTCGGTCGGTAGGGCGACTGCACGGGCGGCGCCGTCATGGAGCCGGGCGAGCGCACGTCGTGGAACGACGAGGGATGCGCGTTTGCCGGCTGGAGCGGGGGCGGCGCGGCGCGGCCCGGGTAGGGGCCCGGAGGCTGCTGGTAGGGCGCCGCGTTGGGATACGGGCCGACTGCATGGTGCTGCTGGAGGCGAGGAGGGTGCTGAGGGTGCTGAGGGTGCTGGGGATGCTGGGGATGCTGAGGGTGCTGGGGATGCTGAGGATGCTGAGGGTGCGGCGGGTGCGGCGGGTGCGGAGGGTGAGCATAGTCCGGGCCCATGGGCTTGCCGGGCGACGCATGCGGCGGCGGCTGGGCGTACTCGCGATAGCCGTACGGCGACGGGCGAGGCTGCTGCTGCGGCGTCGGCGGCGCCTTGTTGGGAGGCGCGCGGTCGCCGTTGTCGGACGTGTTGAGGACGGAGCGGAGATCCATGATGGCGACGCAGCCCTCCCGGGGCGGCGGCGGTGTCGACCTCGATCTCGACTCTGGGCCTCGACGGGTCGGCAGCTCCGGCGAGCGCGCAGCCGGCTGACAGACGCGGCGGCGGCGGCGGGACAATGGCTCGCGCCGCTTCGCTGTCGCTTCGCTGTCGCTTCGCTCGCCGCGCGAGGCTGCCCGACCAGACGGACGGCGGCGGCGGGGATCAGGGTGTCGTCGGGCGCGCGGCGGGGGCAGTGGCGGTCGAGTCGCACAAGCCGCAGACGGACATTGTCAACGCGGCGACGGCGGCGGCAACGACGATGTCGACGGTGTCGATGTCGACGGCCAAGGCTGCAGGTGCAGGGCCACAGCAATCGTCGGGCGCGCGCGAGCGGAGCGTCTCTCTCTAAACGGCCATCCGGCGCATCGCAAGAAGCCGGCAGAGACGCAGACGGCAAGGCGCGGACTCCTGACGGATGGCGAGGCAGCAGGCAGACGCTGGACAAAGCTGCTGGACTTGGTGTTGAGGCTTTGCGTTGTGGGCATGAAGTCGCAAGTGGAAAGTGGGTCCTTTCCCTCTTAAGCAGGCCCGGGTACGTACCGTCTGCACAGCACCGCGCCTTCTCCCCAGACACGTCACGGCAAACAGGCCACTCACTGGACGAGGCAGCGGCCGTCGATAGAGTATTGCTATTTGCACTCACGTAAATTTCTATTTGCACTTATAACGCGCGGGCAGTAAATACGGAAAGGCGAGTAAAAGCTAGAGAAATATGGAAAGCGATAGGAAGGGGAAGAACGTGTAAGTAATAGGTAGAGGACGTAAAAGCTAGGTAGATTATAAAAAGCGATAGGAAGGAGAAGAAATCGACAGGAAGGGGGAGAAGTAATAGGAAGAGAGAGTAAAAGCTAGATAGATATAAAAAGTAGTAGGGAAGGCGAGAAAGTGATTAGAAGGGGGGGTAGAAGCTAAATAGATATAGAAAGCGATAGGAAAGGGGAGTAGAAGCTAAATAGATATAGAAAGCGATATAAAGGAAAAGTCAAAACTCTATAGATATATAAAGCGATAGAAAGAGGAGAAAGCGACAGAAAGGCGAGCATCAGCCACTAAGCGTCGGCAAAAACAGCAGCAGAGAAATCCACCGCAAGACACTTGCCACGCGGAGCAAAAGCGAATCCGTCTCCCCCGGGAAGGCTCGAACTTCCAACCTCCTGATTATTATATATAGCTCTTATATCACTATAAGGCCATTTATTTAACAGTCAGACGCGCTAGCCAATTGCGCCACGGAGGAAAGAGACAGGAATGTTGGGGGTCGCTCCTGCCATTCTAATTTATGAGGCTGTGCAGGGTACGTACCCACCACGTGACCGCTGCCTCGCGCAGAGCCTCGGGGTTGCGCAAAGGACAGAGCTGCCTGACGTGAGCAAAAACCTCCAACCACCACCTAACCTCTCTGCTCTCTCCCTCGGCTTCTTCGTCTCCTCTCTGCATTGCGTCTCCTCTCCATTGCGCCTCGGCCCTGTCAGACGGTCTCTTGTTCTCCCCCTCCCTCGGCTGCCTCCCTCGCGATGCCTGGCCTGGTGTCGGCAACGGGCGTCCTGGCCTTCCTGGCCGACGAGGAGCCCGAGCTCAAGGTGTTTGCTCTGCAGACGCTCAACGACGACATCGACACCGTCTGGACAGAGGTCGCCGGTGCCCTGAGCCAGATGTACGTCGGCCGACGAGGCCGATCCCCCCCCTTTTTGTCTTTCCGCGGGCTTCCTAACCAAGGCCCTGTCCAGCGAGGCGCTGTACGAGGACGAGTCCTTCCCCGAGCGACAGCTTGCGGCCCTCGTCCTCGCAAAGGTCTACTACCATCTCCAGGCCTACAACGACAGCATGGTCTTCGCCCTGGCCGCCGGCGACCTCTTCAAGCTCGACGCACCCGGCGAGTTCGAGGAGACCATCATCTCCAAGTGCGTCGACCAGTACATCGCCGTGACGGCCGCCAAGCACGCCAAACCAAAGGCCTCGAGCAGCGCCGACCTGCCCGAGCTCACGACAACCTTCTCCCACAACGCCGCGGACGGCGCCGTCATGTCGCCGACGACGCCCTTTTCCCACACGACGCTGCCGCCCAAGTCGCTGCTCTCGCGCGCCTCGCTCGACAACACCATACTCGACGCCACGCTGCAGCCCGTGGCCGCCAAGCAGGGCCGCTCGGCCTCGATGGCGCAGCTCCCCGACCAGGCCACCGAGGCGTCGCTGCAGCGCGTCATCGAGCGCCTCTTCGAGGGCTGCCTGAGCCAGGGCCGCTACCGCCAGGTCGTGGGCATCGCCGTCGAGGCCAAGAACCTCGACGTGCTGCGGCGCGTCATCAAGCGCGCCAGCGACGACGAGAAGCGCTCCAAGACCAAGGCGCAGGACGGTCTGGGCCAGGGCCCGGCTGAGGAGCTCATGGAGTACGCGCTGGGCATCTGCATGGACATTGTGCAGGAGCGCGGCCTGCGCACGCAGATCCTGCGCCTCATCCTCGACCTGCTCAGCGACATAGCCAACCCCGACTACTTTGCCATTGCCCGCTGCGTCGTCTACCTCAACGCCGATGACGAGGCGTCGCGCATGCTGCGGACCCTGGTCGACAGGGGCGACCGCACGTCGATTGCCAACGCGTACCAGATTGCCTTTGACCTGTACGACAACGGGACGCAGGAGTTCCTGGGCAAGGTGCTGGCATCGCTGCCGTCGGGCAAGGCGGCGGGCGAAGGCGAGGGCGCCGGCGAAGGCGAGGGCGCTGGCGCCGGCGCCGGCGGCGACAAGGCGGGCGAGCAGCGCCCGCTCCTCGACGACCAGCAGGCGGCGCCCGAGGCCGAGGTGCCCGAGTCGGTGGCCAAGGTGTACCGCAACATCGCATCCATCCTCGACGGGTCCAGGACGATCCGGCTCAACCTCGAGTTCCTCTTCCGCAACAACCGGACGGACCTGAGCATCCTCAACCGGGTGCGCGACAGCCTCGAGGGCCGCAACTCCATCTTCCACACGGCCGTGACGCTGTGCAACGCCTTCATGAACCAGGGCACGACCAACGACAAGTTCTTCCGCGACAACCTCGACTGGCTCGGCAAGGCGGTCAACTGGTCCAAGTTCGCGGCGACAGCGGCGCTGGGCGTCATCCACCGCGGCAACCTGTCGCAGTCGCGCAAGCTGCTCGAGCCCTACCTACCGCGGCAGGGCGGCCTGGGCAGCGGGTCCATCTTCAGCCAGGGCGGCGCGCTCTACGCCTACGGCCTCATCCACGCCAACCACGGGGCCGACGCGCTCGACTACCTCAAGGCGCAGCTGGGCCAGGCCGAGGAGGAGGTGGTGCAGCACGGCGGCGCGCTGGGGCTGGGCATCGCGGGCATGGCGACGGGCGACGGCGACGTCTTCGACAAGCTCAAGGACATCCTGTTCCAGGACTCGGCGCTCAACGGCGAGGCCGTGGGCCTGGCCATGGGGCTCGTCATGCTGGGCACGGGCAACGTCAAGGCGCTCGAGGACATGGTGACGTACGCGCACGAGACGACGCACGAGAAGATTGTGCGCGGCGTGGCCATGGGCATGGCGCTCATCATGTACGGGCGGCAGGAGGGCGCCGACGTGCTCATCGAGGGCCTGCTCAACGACCCGGACCCGACGCTGCGCTACGGCGGCATCATGACGGTGGCGCTGGCCTACTGTGGCACGGGCAGCAACAAGGCCATCCGCAAGCTGCTGCACACGGCCGTCAGCGACGTCAACGACGACGTGCGCCGCGTCGCCGTCATGAGCCTCGGCTTCATCCTCTTCCGCAAGCCGGGCAGCGTGCCGCGCATGGTGGAGCTGCTGGCCGAGTCGTACAACCCGCACGTCCGCTACGGCTCGGCCATGGCGCTCGGCATCTCGTGCGCCGGCACGGGGCTGGACGAGGCCGTCGACCTGGTCGAGCCCATGATGAAGGACCCCAACGACTTCGTGCGCCAGGGCGCCCTCATCGCCCTGGCCATGATCATGGTGCAGCAGAACGACGCCATGAACCCCAAGCTGACGGCCATCCGCAAGACGCTCAAGCGCGTCGTCGCCGACCGCCACGAGGACGCCATGACCAAGTTCGGCGCCGCCCTGGCCCTCGGCATCATCGACGCCGGCGGCCGCAACTGCACCATCGGCCTGCAGACGCAGACGGGCAACCTCAACATGGCCGGCATCGTCGGCATGGCCGTCTTCACCCAGTACTGGTACTGGTTCCCCTTTGCCCACTTCCTGTCCCTCAGCTTCTCGCCGACGGCCATCATCGGCCTCGACCACGACCTCGACATGCCCGTCTTCAAGTTCCACTGCGCCACGCGCCAGTCGCTCTTCGACTACCCGCCCGAGCAGGAGGTCAAGGCCGACGAGGGGCCCGCCCTGATCGCCACGGCCATCCTGTCCACGACGGCCCAGGCCAAGCGCCGCGCCCAGCGCAAGGAGCGCGCCCAGCGCCGCGAGAGCATGGACGTCGACCACCCGCCCAAGCCCGCCGACAAGATGGACCTCGACGACGACAAGAAGAAGGACAAGGACGAGCCCGTCAGGGACAGGCGCGACGCCGACGACAAGGACGCTGCCGCGACGGCGGCGGCGGCGGCGGCGGCAGCGGCAGCGGCGACAACGACAACGACCACGACCCCGGCCGCCACCACGACCACGACGCCCCCTGCCGACGCCAAGAAGAAGCCGGAGAAGGACAAGGTCGGCTACGACATGGACAACATGAGCCGCGTCCTGCCCGGCCAGCTCAAGTACATCAGCTTCCCCGCCGGCCGCTACAGGCCCGTCAAGAAGGTACCGCGCATGTCGTCTCCCTGTCCCGCCCCCCGCTGACCCTCTCCCCAGCCCACCGGCGGCCCCCTGCTCCTCGACGACACGCAGCCCGACGAGCCCAAGTCGCTCATGGAGGAGAAGCTGAAGAAGGCGACGACGGAGCGCGCGCCCGTGGCGGGCCAGCAGTCGGCCCGGGGCGGCCCCGCCGCCGCCGGCCGGTCCGGCGCCCCGGGCCGGTCGCTGCTCGACGGCCTCGTCGACCCGGGCCGGGCCACGGGCAACCCCCTCGTCGACCAGCTCCTGCGCGGCCAGGGCCGCTCCTCGACGTTTGGCCTCGCCGACCCGCAGACGCCCGCCGCGCACGCGTCCGGCAGCGGCGGCAGCGGCAGCGCCGGCGTCGGCTCGGGCGCCGCCGCCGCCGCCGGGGTGCTGACGGCCGTCGACGAGGACGGCGAGGGCGACGAGGAGGCGCAGGTGCCGGAAGAGTTTGACTACTTCTCCGACACGCAGGACGAGTAGTAGCCGGCCGAGGCGTGTCTGATGAGTGTGGCAGTGTGCGATTATCTGGCTTCCATGTGTACAAGTAGACGGGGCCGCAGGAAAATAATACCGCCCAACCTCCCTAGCCTGCAGCCGCCGCCTCCGCATCCTCGCGATTGAGCCGTAGCTGTCATCAGGTGCTCTTCATTCTCTCCGCTACCACGGTACCAACATGCTTCTGTCACATGACGCACTCGTACAGCGCCTACGGGCCTGAGCCGCCTCGAGACGGCCGCGGCCCGTCGCCCCCGGCCGGCGTCCCCTCCCCCCCGGAGCAGTCGGTGCACACCTGGATCCGGTGCCAGGCCGTGGCCAGGTTTCCGCGCAGGTTCCACGTGGCCGCGTGGCTCTCGGGCTGCGTGTTGTAGGCGTCGTCGGTCGCCTTGACCAGGACCGTCGTGCACCGCCGTCCGTCTCGGCCGAGGCGGTCCCGGCCCGCCGTCTCGTCCGACTTGGCATCGGCCGGGTACTCCTTGTCCTGCTCGCGCTCCCGGAAGGCCCCGAGGGGCACGGCACCGTCAAAGCGCCACCGCTTCCAGGCCCATGCTCCGTGTCCCTGGCACGGCGAAGGCGACCCGTCCTTTTCCGCGCAGTCGGGAAGCAGGCGGGCCTGGGCCCAGGAGCGGCCGCCGTCAAGGGAGACGTCGACGCGGACGATGGCGCGGCCGCCGCCCGAAAAGGCATACCCGCCGAGCGACACCTCTTGCGCTGCCTGCTGCGCCTCGCCCTCGGCCGTGTCGGCGCTGCCCGGGGCCGGGGCCCGCTGGCCCAGCCGCACGGCCGTGATGGCGCTCTGGACGGGAAGCTCCTGGATGGCCGGGGCGGCGTCCCAGTCGACCCTTGTCTCGTTGGGGCCGAAGCACTTGTAGTCTTTCCGCTGCCACTGGCTCATGCTCTCCTCGTCGCTCAGGGTGATTTGGTTGAGCCACTTGACGGAGCGGGCGGCCACGTGGCCAGGGACGATTGCGCGCAAGGGGAAGCCGTGGTCTCGCGGCAGCGGCGAGTCGTTCATGGAGTAGGCGAGCAGGACGTCGCCCTGGGGATCAATGGCCTTCTTGAGGGGTATCGAGGCGCCATAGGCCTCCATGCCCATGAAGTGGACGTGCTTTGTCTCGCTGGCGCCGCTCCGGCCCTGGGCAACGTCGAAGCCGGCATCGTCCAGGACGTCTGCGAGCAGCACGCCTCGCCAGGATGCGTTGGAGATGGCGCCGGCGGTCCACTGAAGGCCGTTTGCGGGACGACCAGAGCCCTGGCCCATGTGCTTCCTCCGGTTGCCCGAGCACTGCAGGGCGGCCGTGACGGTGCGGCTGGGAAACCTGGACTTGAGGTCGCCGAGGGTGTACTGCTTGACGGTGCCGTCGAGGAGCTCGACCGTCAGGACGTGCGCGTCCGAGGTGGTCTCGTCGACCTTGGGGACCCACATGTGGTTGCGCACGTAGAAGAGATCGATGGGAGTGAGGAAGTGGGCGCTGAGGGCGTCTGGGGGCGTCTCGGCATTGCGCGGCTTGGACGTCTTGGTGATGAGGGCGGGATGCCTGGGGGGGTCGTCGGCGAAGGGGTCCTCGATCTGCTCCTGGGCCGGCTTGCCGTCGACGAGGTCGGCCTGGTCGACGTAGCCGATGAGATACTGGGACAGGATGTCGTAGACATAGTTGTTCTTGTGGATGGCGAAGATGTCCCAGTAGGGGTCGATGGAGCCGCCGGCGGCCCGCAGGATGACCTGGCCGCCGGGATGTGCGGGCACCCAGTCGGTGATGTCGTAGACCTTGTCGGCGTGGATGACCCAGGGCTTCTCCGACTCGGGGCCGTGCTTGCGCACCTCTGCGATGCGGAAGCGCGGGAGGCTGGGATCGCGAGTGTCGGCGGGCGTGGCAGCAGCGGTGGCGGGCGAGGCCAGGGTCACGAAGGCGTCGACGAGGGACGAGCGAGGGGCCGGGGCCCAAGACGACCAGGCAAAGGCCACGAGGCCGAGGGCGGCGGCAAGGGCGGCGACGGGCGGCGAGGGACCACGCGCTGCTATGCGAGCCCAAGGGCGCCCAGGGCGGCCTGTGTCATTGGCAGAGGGCGCGTGTCGACGAGCGTTGTTGCTTCGCGTCGGGGGCGAGAGCCTGAAAGCTCGCCATTGTTGCCGCCGATGCTGCTTTGCTGTTGCCGTAGGCCTAGGCGAGCGCACAAAAGCCAGTGAGGGCCGGGTCCCGGGCAGTGGTTGCAGTCGGTGAGCGAGACAGCTCGCAGGCCGCGCGTTCATGGCCCAAGGAAACGAGGATGGCTGGGCGACGGACGGGGACAGACGGATGACCAGGGACGAGGAGCCGCTTCACGTTGCCATGTCGAGTCGAGGTCGAGTCGGTGTGCGGCAGGAATCGGATTCGACACAGGCAGCCGGGGCTCGCTTGGCTGGCTGGATACGGCTCGAGGCGGCGTAAGGTGACGGCGTTATTATTAGAAACAGGGCAAGACAAGAGCAATGCAGTTGATAGGCCGGGGTCTGCGCGGCGTCGGATCGACAAAGGCGGCGAAGAGGATAAGCGAGCGAAGGAAGGGGAAGAAAGGGAACGGGGGGGGCGAGGAGAAAAAGAAGCCGTCGTGAGTCGATCTGCCGTTGCAGATACCCGTCAAACAGAAGCCGCTACCGACGGTTTCCGCTCGGGTGGGACGTCACCTGCCCAGGTCACCTGCCAGCCTGCTGCGTATTGCCTGCGGGTATTAATTACCCAAGGTACCTACGACAAAGGTAGCTGGTACTTTCTTCCATCGGCAAAGCACACCAAGCTGGGCGCCATTCAAGGTACCAGATACCTCTTATGAAATCATTATGTCGCGAGTGCTCGTAAAAGTGCCTGGGTGCTCGCGATATTTACGTAAGTGCCGGTGCTCTTCTCCGGAGTCATGGCGATGGAACAGGACCAAGCTGTCCTTGGCTTGTGGAGCTAGGCTAGGGGATAAAGCAGCTCGGATAAAGTGCGTCGTTGTATCAGACCAGCTGCACGCGGCAGCAGGAGGGAGAGGAACTTTGGTCCTCGGGACTTCGACGCGGCAAGGGACAACAAAACTGCCCAGCAGCTGTCCTTGTGGCGAGCAGGGCTCTCTGCCTGATGCTGCGCCGTCTGCCTGCATTGACAGAGCGCTGCGAGGCGGGCGGAGAAGGGAGTCGGTAGTTGTCGTCCGGCTCCTTCGTCTCCGCCGCTTGCGTCGTGGCACGGCCTGAGCCTCCGTCGCCGACGCAGCACCAAGGCACGCGGGGCCGTGCGGAAGAGAGAGTCTTGGCTTCTGCCTTGGCTGGTCAAGAGGCCGGCTGTGCCTCCGGGCGGCGAGACGAGGCAGCGAGGACGAGGCACGAGGCACGAGAGCGAGGAAGAAGGGAGAGAGGAGAGGGAGAGGGACTCAGGCTGGAGTTGGCAATGCTGAGGCACGCGCGCGTGCTAATGCCTGCTAGCGCCGAGGTAGCACCTTGTCATGGCGCTGGTGTCACGGCAGCGGTGGCTGCGAGAAAAGTACCTAGACCCTAGCTCCCCGCATTAAGAATATAACCCGTCGGCAGTGATTGCTGCAAGGTTCTCTCTCCGCCTACTTCGTATCTGGGGGGATCGACAAATCCTGCAAGTCCTTTGCACAACGGCATGATTGCCGGCGGCCCGACCTTTCCGTTCCAGGGGACCAGCAGAGGCCGGGTTCGCGGCAGCACGTGGGCCGAAACAGGGACACCGGATCATCGTCGACATGCCCATCTCGAACACGACGACCAACACGCTCGGCCAGCATCACATGGCGCAGTGCGACGCCACGACGTCAATGACCCGCCTGCGATCCGATGCGCTGTCGAACACCTGGGCGTGGTCTAGGTGCGGGAACACGAGCACATCTACCCTGCCGTCAAGATGGCTCGGCCCAGCACCGTCCTCGACCCGCCCCTGCTGCAGGTACTGAGCCACGGCAGCCACGTCGACAATCAAGTCCCTGCCCGCCAAGCAGACGGTGGCTCTCCTGGCCCCCGGACGCCGCGACAGCAGCTCTTCCTTCCACATGATGTTCTCGCGCCAGAAGAAGTGCCGTCCCAGGCAGCTCGCGACGCCGGGGTCGGTGCTGGCAAAGTACCACAGCTGCCACTCGTTGGCCTTGGCGGGGGGCCTCCGGGTGAAGTTGTAGGCCACGCCCGGCTGGTGAAGCAGGATGGTGACGGGGTCGATGAGGACGGCAGACGGCACGCGGGGCCCGAGGGCCGGCGAGCCAAGCATGTGGGTCATGAGCACCGAGCCGTACGAGTGCGACACCGCCGCGAACCGGTCCCAGCCGCCATGGTGGTCGAGGATCCGGGCCATGTGGTCCAGGAACTCGGCCTTGGTCGGCGGCGGCGCCGTCAGGCGGAACGACACGGGGAGCAGCTCAAGCGCAATCACGCCGCGGCGCCTGTCGGCCGCGCGCAGGTCGGCGACGAACCGCGCGTACGTCCAGAGCCCGACTCCGATGCCGTGCAAGAAGACGACAGGCAAGTCGCCATCGGACCGATGGGGGCGGTACCAGTAGCCCAGGCGCGGAGCCGGCGACCGGCGCCGTGCGAGGAGCTCGAGCGGCCGCGGGGGGAACGTGGCGAGCGCCGCGGCGGGCGACCGGGCGTGGAGCTCGAAGCCGTGCCAGCGCATGGCAGCGTGGGTGGCCTGGTCGACGAGGAAGACGACGACGTACCACGCGAGGCTCCGGTACGCCGTCTCGACGCTGTCCAGGGTGAGCCGGAGACAGCGGGCCGTGCCGCGGCCGGGGCGCAGGGGCCGGCCCAGCTGCCTCTCGACGAGGGCGACGTACTCGTCCAGCTCGGCCGCGATGACCTCGCCGTCAGCGCTGGCACGCGCGTCTTCCTCGGCCATGTCGAAGAAGGCCCAGAGGAGAAACTGGCGCAGGTTTTCGCGGCGGATGTCGTCGGCGTCGGCGCCCAGGAACCACCACCGCAGGTAGCTCTCGGGGTCTGGCACGTTGGCCATGCACCGGTCGAAGAGGGCCCTCCTCCCGGCGCGCGACAGGGGCGCGGGGTGCGTCGCCGCCAGGCCGAGACGGCGCGCGTGCGGGACGTGGACGAGGGCGTAGAACAGCGCCTCGGCCGCGAGTAGGGCGCACAGGCCGCCGGCGGCGCCGCGGTACCATTTCGCCTGGCTGCACCGGAGGCTGATGACGGCGACGAGGGCGGCGTAGAGCAGCGGCGTGTAGCGGAACCAGACGACGCAGAGGCGCACCAGGGCAAGCTCGCCGCGGGAGGTGCCAATCATGGGGCAGGCGGGCGAGACAGGTTGCCTACCTGCCTCTAGGCTCAGGGGGGTGGACGGGCGGCATGGCAAGGTATGGATGGTGTCATGCCCTGGGCCTCGAGACGACGTCTGTCTGCATCACGTGTCGGCAGGGAACCTGAGGGGCACCGGTCGAGCTGAGACAGCGCCATGACGCACCCTTGCAGGGAGGCAGGGCTTTGCGATTGGCGCCGGCCCGGAGGGAGGTGTACAGTGTATCGTGGAAGAGGTCGAGTGAGGAGGAGGAAGAGGAGGAGGAGGATGAGCCAGGACGAAGAGATGAACTAGGAGTCCTGCGAGTATAGGGTAGCCCTTTTATTGTGAGCTCGGGCCTGCCCTGGACCCGCAGCAACCAATCAGACGAGCATAGAGCAACGACGTCACCGAGATCAGGGTTGAAAGTGGAAACGTCGAGCTCAACTAAAATGTCAAACGCTCGGTTCCCGGGGGCCCGGGAGGCCCGAAACGCTGGACGACGCCTCCCCTCGGCCGGCCAGGAGAGAGACACAGAGGGGGAGAGAGGCAGAGGGAGAGCGCGCGAGAGCCAGAGAGAGCGCGCGCGCGAGCCAGAGCGAACATGGCGGAAAAGTACATCCTCCGCGTCACGGCCGGCCCCGGCTACGACGAGGCGACGCATGTCGAGGTGGCCGTCAACAGGCCGCAGCCGCTGCGCATCCGGAGCGACGGCGCCGACGTCGAGCTCAACGTGAGGATACACAACTACCAGGGCCTCCCCCGGGGGTCGCCGCCGACGTCGGCCTACTTCGCAACGGCGCCCCACGCCTGCAACGAGGACCAGTACAGCATCGCCTTTCGCTTCACGCCGCGCAGGCCCGGCGGCGGCGGCGGCAGTCCCGGCGGCGGCGGCAGCCCCGGCGGCGACGGCATCCGGGGCTCGGCGCTGCAGTTCGGCAACGACTTCGACCGCCCGATCCGCGACCGGCTGCCGCCCGGCTTCGGCACGGCCATGAGCATCGTCAAGTGGTGGATCGACCCGGGCCTCGAGGGGGACGCCTACGCCGACCAGCCGTACCTCTACGGGCCCGCCCTGAGCTCCTTCAACGCCATCCACGTCGGCGCCGGCGCCTACGACGATGCCCGCGGCGGCCTGTGGTTCGACGAAGGCGGCGACGAGCGCGGCATGCGGACGCGGAGCGCGCTCGGCGTCCCCGGCGACCGCAAGGCCCGCATGAAATGGGCGCTGCGCGACGACAGCAAGGACAAGTGGGTGTTTGAGTACGACCGGACGTACGGCCTCGACTTCTTCAACCCCTACCTCGACTTCTGCAACCTCGCCCTCAGGCTGCCCGGCTTCCAGCTGCCCATAGTCAAGTACTTGGATGGCCATTCTTTCCGGTGAGCGCAGCCCCGGGCTCTGTGCCGCCCCCCGCCGGTTTCCTCGCCTTTTAACCATGGTAGGACCCGCCGCGCCAGGCGCTCACACCACCTCCGATATGTGCTGAGAAACAAGGAGACGGGCGACGTCTATCTCGTCGTCGTCTTCTCCCTGCACCTCCGCGAGGACGTCGACCAAGACGGGACGCTCAAGGGGGCGAGGGAGCTGCCGGAGACGGCCGGCCCGGAGGCCGAAGCCAGCATCGACGACGTCGACTAGAAGATGCAGTTGTCAGATATCTGGCTATCTGGGGGCGCGGGACCGAGGGTAGTCCTGCCTCGCCGTCACCCCGTGCAAGGGAGAGATGGGGGTCGCGGCCAGCATGCCCAGGCGACGCCATGGCTGGCCGAATCACTCGCCCGGCAGGCCTGATGCAGAGCAGCCGCAGCACAATGACACTCCGAGGCATGCCCGTGCACGAGGTGCTCGAGTACCACCATCAGTGCTGTGCCTGGGTAACCTGTAGCTCTCCAGCCCCCTGCCTGCCGGCTTGGGAGGTGCGACGCAGGAGAGGAGCCCGCTCCTTCCGCTCCAGCAAACACCCAACCCCGTCCAGCCCAGCCAGGATTCGGGGCCTCATTGTCTTCCCTCGACACCGCCGCCACCTCGCTCTCCGCTGGGGTCATCTTGATCTGTTCTTCTGGTACGCCATCCCCAGCGCCTGCCTGGCATACGAGCTCGGGCTCGAGACAGGCGGCATGAGCGTCAGCACCCTCTCCAGCGGCTCCAGGACGGTGCCGTACATGGCCATGACGAGCCAAAACTTGTCGTGCCCGCCGCCCGTCCTCGCCAGCGACTTGGACCGCTGCCGGGTCCCCGGCGGCGTCCATCTCTGGGCCCGCGGCGGCTTCTACTCGCCCGGCCGGTGCTTCGTCGGATACACGCCCTTGTGCACGCAGACGGCGGAGCCGAGCAACGGGTGGCCGCTCCGCGAGGGCGAGACGGCGGCCCGATGCGTGCCCGAGTGAGAACCTTGCCGACGCCCAGGCGCCGTCCTGTTTTGCTGCCTAACCAGCTAGAGACAGACACTTCGAGTGCAACGACGAGGCCCGAGACCAGCGGTACGCGACGACGAGCTTTTCGGGAACCGTCCTTTCGGTGCCCGCCTTTGAGATTCGATGGAGGCGCGACGACCTAAACACGGACCCGGACCGTGCGGGACCCGGAGGCGACGACGACGACAGCTCGACGCCGGCCCGCACGTTGCGGCCCCTGCCGAGCCGCACCGTCACCATCCCCGCCACGACGGCGCCGCCAGGCCTGCCGAGTTCGAGTTCCAGCACCGGTGCCGTCGGCCCGTCGTCAACGGCGCCGTCGCGCTCGGAATCGCAATCCACGGGCGCCGTTGCTGCGATTGCCGTCGGCACCAGCTTGGGCGTGCTGATCGTGGTCCTCGCGGCCGTGCTCTGTGCGCTGGGGCGCCGACTCAAGGCCAGCAAGGCGGCATCGCTGCCGCAGGGGGCGTCGACTCTGGGCCACGGTCGAGGCATGGCAGGCTCGGGACCAGGGCCACTGCCGCAGCACCAGCAGCCCGCAGAGCTGGAGCACAGCCAGATAGGGCCGGGCGAGCTGCCGGCCGCCGACTCGTCCAGCGGGCCGGCGTGTCGTGCGGTTTTTGAGATGGCTGGCGAGCCCGTTGCCGCGCAGCCGGAGCAACGACAGGCCGACTGACTGGGTGGAACACGGCCGACCACGTGGTGCTCGCTCCCGTGTCTTAGACCACGAAACGCGGCGTTCGCATGGTCGGGTCGACATGTGTCCAAGGTCGACGCGGGCTGCTATGGAAAACGTCTCGGTCGGCAGTCGTCCGGATGCGTCCCGTCTGTTATTTGCGGCTTAATTCCGGCGTCTGCTCACCGTTTGCCGGGAACCGGGGAGACCGGCCACCAGCAGACAGGGCGAGAGGCGACCTCTCGTTTGCCATGCTAGCCTCCTGCTGCTGCTGCTGGCACGCGACGGGACCGATGTCGGCCACACGCCCGACTCGCCCGCTCCTTCGTCGTTTCTCTCCTGGCAGCGGCAGGCTTGTTGAGGCCAGCACGACGACAAGCATCGCCGGCTCTTGCTTGCCCAACATCGCCGCCCAATCCCCCGGCTGACCCAGAAGGCGCGGGGCATGCGTCTGGTTGGGGCTGGGGACCATTTACGTACTTCCCGCTCCTTTCCCTCGCTCTGCTCCTCTTGCTCCGAGAGCCGGGTCCTCGCGATATCACGTCCCGCGATGGCGCCGCAAAACAACCACCACTGTCGCGGCAACGGCGGGCCGGACCTGGAGTCACTGCCCAGCATCGCCCAGCCGGCGGCAGACTCGGGCACCACGCCGGGCGAGAAGCGCCGGGGACCGGGGCTGCCGCGGGCGGGCCTGGATGCCAGCAGCCCCGTCGCTCGCTTCTACCTCAGCTTCGACACGGCCCTGCCCGAGCCGCGGGCCCCCGCCGGCCGAGAGCTGCCGCCGTGCCCCGACCTGAGGCCATACACGGCGCCGGCCGAATGGAGCCCCGTGCGGAAGAACGTGGTCCTGGCCATGTCGTGCATCGCCACCTTTCTCACCGCCTACACGGCCGGCGCCTACTCGCCGCCTGCCGCCATCATGGCCGACGACCTGGGCACCAGCCGGACCGTGGTACTCGTGGGCATCACCACCTTCTGCCTCGGCTTCGCCCTCACCCCCATGGTCCTCGCCCCCGTCTCCGAGATGTGGGGCCGCTTCCCCGTCTTCGCCGTCTCGGGCGTCGTCTTCGTCGTCTTCCAGGCCGTGTGCTCGGCCATGGCCAGCGTCGCCGGCCTCTTGGTCGCGCGCTTCCTGACGGGCGTCGGAGCCTCCGTCTTCAGCGCCGTCGTCGGCGGCGTCATTTCCGACCTGTGGGCCAAGGAGGACCGCAACACGCCCATGGCCCTCTTCAGCGGCTTCGTCATGGCCGGCACCGGCGCCGGGCCCCTCGTCGCCACGGCCCTGGCCCAAGGCGTCGCCAACCCGACGCTGGCCTGGAAGTGGATGTTTTGGCACCAGGCCATCATGGACGCCGTCTTGGTCGTCGCCCTCTTCTTCCTGTGCCACGAGAGCCGGGCGTCGGTGGTGCTGTCGAGAAAGGCGCGCGCCCTGAACGCCTGGTACGAGCAGCTCGAGGAGCGAGGCGTCTACGGCCTCTGGTTGCCCGACGCTCGCCCGACGCCCGTCGCCGAGTCCGTCTCGTCGAGCAAATCGACGCTGGCGGCCGGCGCCGTCGGTGTCTCCGAGCGCCCTGGGGCTCCGCCGCCGCCTGGGCCGCGACGGATCCGATGGGTGGTGAAGGAGGACGAGCAGCGGGCGGCCTTTGGCAAGGCGATTGCGCTGTCCGTCAAGCGGCCCTTCCACATGCTCCTGACGGAGCCCATCGTCTTTTGCTTCTCGCTCTGGTCCGCCTTCTCGTGGGGCGTCCTCTACCTCTCCTTCTGCGTCGTCCCCTTCCTCTACAAGACTGACCTGGACAGGTCGAGCCGCGTCTACGTGGCCATGATGGTGGCCGCCGCCGCCGCCACGGCCGCCAGCATCCTGCTGGAGCAGCTCCTGAGGCATCCCCAGTGGAGGAGCCGCGGCGACGACGGCTTCCGGCACGACGGGTCGAGGTTCTGGGCCTTTATGCGGCGCAGGTTCCCCGCCGAGTCTCCCGAGGCCCGGCTGTACTTTGCGTGCCTCTCGGCCATGCTGCTGCCCGCCGGCCTCTTTGGCGCCTTCATGTGCCCCCGGAGCATGGACGGCTACGCAGAGGCCGTTGGCCTGGGCTTCGCCACCTGGGGCATCTACTCGGTCTACCTGGCCACCTTCAACTACCTGGCCGACGCCTACTCCACCTACGCATCGTCGGCCCTGGCCGCCCAGAGCTTCTGCCGCAACATTCTCGGCGGCGGCTTCCCCCTCATCACGGGCGCCCTGTTCACCAACCTGGGCCTCAGGGGCGCGGGCGGCCTGCTGGGGGGCATCGCCACTGTCCTGACGGTCACTCCCTGGGTCCTGGTCATCTGGGGGGGAAGGATCCGGGCCCGCAGCGCGTTTGCCATTGTGAGTCTGGCACGCACGCACCCATCCAGAGACAGGGACGATGCTGACCATTCGGCAGTCGCTGCGGCGAGATGGTAGCTGCCCTGTGTCATCACGACGGGACGACGAGCAGCCGTGGGCAGGGGCATTGGAAGAGGTGCCGTCTCACAGTCGTGAACCGACGACACACGGCGGGAAGAACGCGATCTAGAGGCGCTTTTAAATAAGAGGAAAGGAAGGCGAACTTGTTAGACAATCGGCCAGCCATGAGGCCGCAGCGCCTGGGTTATTGTTCGGCACATGGCTCGCGGCCGTGCTCTCTACGGGCGAGCTGACATGGAGCAGTGTGAAAGGGACATTTGCGGTGCTTTTCAAGCCGAGGTACAGGACGAGATGAACACTGACGAAGCACCCAAAGGGGAAACGGGGTATGTAGAAGGGGAAAATCAGAGCCAAATCACGGGCTCGCAGCATCCCTCGCCAGTGACCTCTTCGTCTTGTCCCTCGCCGCTCCGTACTTGCCCAGGAGCGCCTGGATCCGGGTCTTCGCACCGCCCGCGGGCGGTGCCTGTTCGGGCCTGTCGGCAGCAGTCGCCTCGCGCTCACCGCGGCCGTCGTCGGGGGCCGTCGCGGCCGTCGCCTCCGGATCGGCCCTCGCCGGGCCCGAGGAGGCGCCGCCGGAGCCTGCCGTCGCGGCGGGCGGCAGCGACGAGGAGCCGCCGGGGCCGACGACGGGCGGCGGCAACTGCCAGGGGCCCGGGCGGACGCCGTGGGCGGGCGACGGCGCCGGGCCGTGGCCGAGGAGGACGACGCGGCCGCGGCCGTCGTCGACGCAGCAGCGCTGGCCGGACAGCAGCGGCCAGACGGTCGAGGGCGCGACGCGGTAGCCGTGCGCGCGCACCGGGCGGCCGCGGGCGTGGGGGAAGAGCGTGGCGATGAGCTGGTGCGTGTAGCGCTCGCTGAAGCCGCACATGCGGAGCGAGTCGACGCGGCCGCGGAGACGGGCCAGGTGGTTGCAGATGCGGAGGCAGGCGTCGGGGCAGGGCTCGGCCTGCTGGTGTTGGTGCTGGGGCTGCTGGTCGCCGGGCGCAAGGGACGAGCTGGCCGTGGTTGCGCTCGTGGCGCTGGACAGCTTCCTCGCCGCGCTGACCACTTCCCAGTCGATGCAGTCGACGGCGGCGTCCGGCGACTCGCCGACACCGGCCAGGTCCGCCCAAGAGGCCATGGCCTTGGCCGACGACGACGGCGGCCCGCTGCTGCGGGCACTGCTGGGGCTCGCGCGTCTCGTGAGGTGACGACGGCGAGGGCCAGCCGCCTCGGCGGCGTCGGTGGAGGCCTGGCCGTCGTGGGCCCTCGTGGCGCGGAAGCGGCGGCAGAGCAGGACGAGGCTCTCGAGCGGCAGCGACGAGTCCCTGCGCATCAGCGACATGGTCACGTCGCGCAGCAGGCGCTCGACGCGGCCCAGGCCGGGCAAGAGGCGCGTCAGGTCGACCTCGACGACGAGGCTGCGCATGTACGGCGCGTAGCGGTTGAGCCACGTGGTGGCGAGGGGGCTGAGCCGGGGTCCGACAAAGGGCGAGAGGGTGACGTGGAAGACGTGCTCCGAGAGGAAGACGAGCATCACGTCGGCGTAGAGGGAGAAGGCGGCGCCGAGGTAGGGCTGCAGCGGGACGAGCAGGTCGCCGAGGGCGGCGAAGTCGGAGGCGTCCCAGCAGTCCTTGTTGAAGGCGGGGCGGTTCAGGCTGACGGGCCTCGAGCCGTCGTCGAGCGCGCTGCCGCGGACGATGTGCCGGCAGATGCGGAAGCGGACGGCGGGGGGCAGGCTGGTGAACGAGGGCGACAGTCGCTGCCGTCTCTGGCCGTCGCCGTGGCCGTCGTCATGGCCATGGGCATCGCCACGGCGGCCGTGGTCCGACAGGAACCGGGCCCGGCGCCTGGCAAAGTCCGTCTCGGGGTCCCGGGCGCGCCGCGGGTCACCGTGCGGCAGCTTGTGGTAGACGACGTCGACGGTTCGGTCCCAGGGCGCGAGGAGCCGCCTGGGCGCCAGCTGCGGTCTCGCCACGGCAGGCGACGCGGTCGAGGAGGCGTCGCGCCGACGGCCTGCCAGCGGCGAGACGACGCGGCCGCCGCGGCGCCGCTCCAGCGTCGGCGTCGCGTCCGGGGATGCCATGACTTCCCAGCCCTCGTCGCCGGGGCTTGGGCTCCGGCGCGCTGCGATGGTGATTCCCCCGTGTTAGAAGACTGCGACGGCTTGACGCGGCGGCGGGGAGGGAAGACGGCTGGCGAGGCAAATTACAGGCCAAGAGAGATCGAGCATGCTGGGTGAGCTGCTTCATGGCAACGGCTGCGGGCGTGCTCCGCGACGGAGCCGCCGTCGAGGCTTCTTGTTGTCGGAAAGGGACCCCAGGCCGAGAATCGACAAGCCGGGGTTGCGATAAACAAGGGAGAGAGGGGAGAGGAGACCGAGGGCGTGTGCGCGCGCGCGGCAGAGCGAGAGCGAGCGAGGTAGAAAGAGAGAGAACGAGAGAGAAGAGGGAGAACAGGACATCAAAACAGACTGCCCGCCTCTGCCAGGAGAGCCGGATGGGCACGAGCACAGCGCCTTATGCTCCCCGCCCGGGCCTTGCTGTCTCACGACCTGGCGTGCGGCAAGCAGGGCGACGCATCACGCACATGCAGGGTCCTTTGTTCCGTGACGCACGTCTTGTGCGGCGGCGCCGTGGCACGTGTGCTCGGGCCATCATGTCTTTCTATACCGACTGCCCAAGCCGGGCCTCTCCGAGTCGATGCGGCGCCGTCAAGGGCGAGGTCGGCCGGGGGGGCGAGAATATGGGTCTGGCTTGTCTATGCACCTGAGATGCCTTGGCATCCTCTGTCTGTCTGTCTGTCTGTCTGTCTTGCTGTCTCCGTCTCCCCCTGGAGAGGATCGTCGGACAGCTTCGCCAAGGGCCTGCTGGCTCGTCATGGTGTATTGCTGCTGCTGCTGCTGCTGCTCGCCATGACACGCACGGCTGGCCGGCTATTTCGACTTGGCCTTGTCAGCCTGCGCCTGCTCGTAGATCCAGTCGTTGAGGCCTTTTTTGTTTCTGTATGGGGGCGAAAGGCGAGAGGTCAGCGAGACTCGCGTCGATGAGGATGCACGCAACGGTACCTGGCAATCTCGATGGCGTAGAACTGCATCCGGGGGACTGCGCGGCGCGCGTCAGCACATACGATTGGACGTGCTGTACGACTCGTCATCATACCAAAGATGGTCGTCGCCTCGTCGTACTCGGCCTTGGGGCTGTTGCGGACCATGGTGCCAAAGTTGTAGTCGTCAATCTTCTTTTCATAGGCCATCATAAAGGCCCTCCACCGCTCCTTGCCCGCCTTGCTCTTCATCTCGTCCTCGTCAATGGTGGCGGCGGGGTCGAGCTCGGGAAAGGCCTCGGCGAGGTGGTTGTAGATGTCGTCGTCCATCTTGGTCAGCCGCAGGGTCGAGCCCCTGACCTTTTCGAGGATGGCCCAGTACGTCTGCATGTGCTGGACAACTTTGGCCCGGCAGGCGAGTCAGCGAGCCTCGATGCTGGGCCAGAGAGGGCTCACCTTTGACGGCAAACTGCTTCTCCATCTTTGACGCCGTCAGCCTCAGTCTCTGGTGCGCAGACAGAGACGCACCTCCTCCATGTTGCCGGCGTCTTCGGCATTGAAGTCATTGGGCACAGGGCCCGTCGAGAGGCTCTCCATGGGATCCATGCTGTCGACGGTCGCGGCGTTTCAATTGTTTGCAGACAAGGCGCAGACGCAGAGCGCAAGGAGGGGTGGTGATGGAGCTCTGCCGTCACAGTGCTTGCGACGGAAAAGACTGTGCACAGGGCACTGTGGTCCCTAACCACCACGGGCGGACTCTGGCGATGCCTCGACGTCATCACCCAGACGCCTTACCAGTCACGACGGATTCTTGGTTGCCCCGTTGCGTTTCTCCATCTCCATTCCCGTCTCCATTTTCTCCGCCTCCGCTTGCCGCCATGCACTTCGGCGGCCGGGACGACACGTGCCGGCCGTCTCTCGTGGCCACGACCAGCTGCATGTCCGAGTGTGGCATAAAGCAGGCCAGGGATTGCCGTCTTGCTCTCCTTCCCCGGCCCCGGAGAGCCGTTGCCTTGGGACCCAGGAAGACAGATGCGTGTTGGGAGGGGGGCCGAAGAAAGACAATGCAAGGGGACAATGGCGTGGCGGACAATTGCCTCACCAGGCATTGTTCACGCGCTGGCAGCTGCGCCAACAGCCTCCTATAATGCCTGCCTACTCCCCTCTCCGCCGGCGTTCCTATGCGTCATGGACGACCATCAACCCGCCATGGCTTGCTGCCTCGTGGGCCCCCTCTTTCGCCACTCCCCCCTGGGCCTGGCACGGCACGCTCGTCCGCGATAGCCTCATCAATACGAAGAACAAGGCGGCCGAGACCAGGAGAGCCGTCGGCAACAAGACATGAAGCCCTCGATCGAGGCTGCGTCGCAGCGTGCCCCGGCTTCCTCGTGGAGCTGCCTCTTTGCCTTCACCAAGCGGTCTCATGCCGGCATCCTCGCCGCCGCCGTCGTCTCGTCGGGCCTCACGGCCGCCCTCAGGACCGTCCTGGCCGTCTTCACCGGCCGCATCTTCGACATCATTGCCGAGTTCGGCCGCGGATCCCTCTCCGGAGCCAGCGCCCTCGCCGACGTGTCGAAATGGTGCCTCGTCCTGCTCGGCCTCGCGTGCGCCAACTGGCTGGCCAACACGGCCTTCCTCGCCCTCTGGATTGTCTTTGGAGAGCTGCAGGCCGACAGCGCGCGCCGCGGCGTCCTCGAGTCCCTGCTGGCCCGCCAGCTCGTCTGGTTCGACTCGCTCGACCACGGCGTCTCGAGCCTCCTGGTGAGGACGCAGACGTACGCCGCCAACCCCCTTTCTCTCCTCGCCCGCCGCCCGGCTGACGAGCGCCCCCAGGCAGACGCGTGAGCTGCAGCTCGCCACCTCGCTGGTCTTGGGCTTCCTCGTTTGTGACGCCGTGGCCTCGTGCGCCTCGCTCGCCCTCGCCCTCTACTACTCGTGGAAGCTGGCCCTGGTCCTCCTCGCCACCTTGCCCGTCTCGTTAGTCGCCCTCTCTCTGACGACCCGGCGCATCGATCCCGCCATTCGCCAGCAAAAGGCCCATCTCGAGGCGGCGACCAAGGTGGCCACGGCATCCATCACCGCCATCGACCTCGTCAAGGTCTTCAACGGCTTCGACCGCGAGCTGCGCCACTACGGCCACGCGCTCCAGTCCGCCGCCAGGCACTACCTGGTGCAGGCCGGCTGCAGCTCGATCCAGGCCGGATACGTCTCCTTCTGGATCATCTCCATGTTTGTCGTCGGCTTCTGGTACGGCCTCGTCCTCGTCAGGCAGGGGCTGCCGCCCGGCCACGTCCTGACCACCTTCTGCGCCACCCTGGCCGCCCTTCAAGCCGTCCAGTCTGTGGTCCCCAACTGGCTGGTGCTTTCCAAGGGCATGTCTGCCGGCGGCTTCTTGTTGTCCGTGGCAAAGCCAGCAGGCGAACCGCCGAGGTCGCGCGTGGCCAAGGGCGCTCGCCCCGAGCGCTGTCTTGGTGAGGTCCAGCTCACGAACGTACGTGCCGTGCTGCCGTGCCCGATGGCGCCCCCGACTCCTCCCTGCTGACGACATTTGCAGGTGAGCTTCGCCTACCCTTCCAATCCGGACACCAAGGTTCTCGACGGGTCGTCGTTTGTCTTCCCTGCGGGACGGACCACCTTCGTCGTCGGCAGAAGCGGCTCTGGCAAGAGCACCGTCGGCAACCTCGTGGCCAAGCTGTACGAGCCCCTGGCCGGGCAGATCCTCATAGACGGACAGCCCCTCGACGAGCTCGACGACGAGTGGGTTCGCGACAACGTCACGTTGATCCAGCAGACGAGCGTCCTCTTCAACGACTCCTTCTTCAACAACGTCGCCCTCGGGCATCGGACCCCTGAACAGGCAACCTCGCAGCAAGTTCTCGATGCCTGCCAGGCGGCGCTCCTGCAGTCGACCGTCGCCAGCCTCCCGCACGGCCTCGACACCAACATCGGGCCCACGGGCCACCAGCTGAGCGGCGGGCAGAAGCAGCGCGTTGCCCTGGCCAGGGCGCGGCTGCGGAATCCGCCGGTGCTCATTCTCGACGAGATGACCAGCGGCCTCGACCACGTCAGCCGGTCCTTGGTCGTCGACGCCGTCAGGGAGTGGCGAAAGGGCAAGACGACGATAATCATCACCCATGACATGTCCCAGATAGACGACGGCGAGTACGTCTACGTCATGGACAAGGCCTCTGTCGTTCAGCACGGATTCAAGCGGGACCTGTCCGGCCTCTGCGACAGCGCGTCCTCGACGGTGGCGGACGAGGAGCCGGCTGCGTGCCCCAGCCCGCCGCGCGCAGACGCGGTGCCGTCGTTGACAAGTCGACCCCCCCGCACATCGGAGAGCGCTGCGACACAGGGCAGCCGGCCAGAGCTGCATCGGCGGCCCCTGTCGAGAGCCAGTACGGCCTACGGGTCGATCAGGAGGGCAGAGAGGAGACGGGCGCACCCAGTCTCATACGTCGAGGCTGAAAAACGGCGGTTTTCGGCCTTCATCAACAGCCGCTTTTCCTCGCCGCTTGACAAGGTGGCGGCGGACAGCGGGACGGCCAAGCACCGTCTCCCGTCTGCCGTGTCCGACGGGAGGGACTGCTGGGAGCTCACGGAAGATGACGCGGTCAGCTTCGTCTTCGGGGCGGCCGAGCGCCGCGAAGACATCTCGAGCCTCCGCCAGGCGGCCGCTCGCGACGCGGCCGGGGCGCCGGGACAGCCTGACGCGCCGTCGGCGGCGGGGCCGTCTCTGCTGTCGACGCTCAAGACGGTCTGGCCGACGCTTGGACGCGTCGACAGGCTGGTGCTCGTCGCCGGCTTCGCCTCTTGCCTCGTCAAGGCCGCGTCGACGCCCGTCTTCGCCTACTGCCTGTCCCAGCTCATGGGCGCCATGTGGTCGTCGGGCGACAAGGTGGCCGAGGGCCGCAGGTGGGCGCTCTACCTCGTCGCCGTCGCCTTTGCCGACGGCCTCGGCAGCGGCGCCTCCCGATACCTGTTCGAGAGGGCCGGCCAGGCCTGGGTCGACAGCGTCAGGCTGGAGGCGCTGCGCCGCATCCTGCACCAGCCCCGGCCGTGGTTCGACGAGGCGCCGCACGCGCCCGGCCGCGTCAACGAGTGTCTCGAGAGGAACGCCGAGGACATGAGGGCCATTGTCGGGCGCTTCATCCCCACCGTCCTCGTCGTCCTGGCCATCCTCTCCATCTCGGTCGCCTGGGCCCTCGCCGTCTCGTGGAAGCTGACGCTGGTGGCGCTGGCGCCCGTGCCGCTCGTCATGGGCGCCGTCAAGGGATATGCCGCCGTCAGCAGCAAATGGGAGGCCAGATGCAACCGCGGCGCCGAGGACTCGAGCGCCGTGCTGACCGACGTCTTGGTCAACATCCGCGTCGTCCGCGCCCTTGCCCTGGACCGCCGCTTCGAGAGCAGGTATCTCGACTCGGCCACGCACACGCTGGGCCTGGGCCTGAGGCGCGCCGCTCACACCAGCTGGCTGTTTGGCCTGTACCAGGCCGTGAGCTTCGGCCTGCCGGCCCTGATCTTCTACTACGGCATGACGCTGCTGGCCGCCGCCGGCGCCAAGGCCAACGTCACGGCCGTGCTGCAGGTGGTGAACCTGCTGCTCTTCGGCATCGGCACCTCGTCTGGCATCCTCGGCGGCCTTCCCCAGCTCGCCATGGCCCAGGCCGCCGCCGCCCAGCTGCTGGGCTACGCCAACCTGCCCCTGCCGGCGCCTCGTCCGAGCCGGGGGCCGCCGTCGGCGACGCTCCATAGCCCTCTCCCCGTGCGCATGCGCGACCTGGCCTTTGCGTACCCGCGCCGGGCCAACGACATGGTCCTCCGCGGCGTCTCGCTCGACATCGCCCCGGGCGAGTGCACCGCCATCGTCGGCCACTCGGGCTGCGGCAAGTCGACCGTCGTCTCCCTGCTGCTCGGCCTCTACGAGCCGCCGCCCCCGGCGAGCCCTGCGGACGCGCCGCCCCAGCCGCCCCTGACCTTTGCCGGCGTCTCGTGCTCCGACGTCGACATGGACCACCTTCGCTCCACCATGGCCTACGTCTCGCAGGCGCCCTTTCTCTTCCCCGCCTCCATTGCCGAGAACATCGCCTACGGGCTCGCCGCCGACTCGCCGCACCGCCGCGGCCGGAGCGTCGAGCGGGCCGCGCGCGCCGCCGGCCTGCACGAGTTCATCGCCTCCCTGCCGCACGGCTACGACACCCTCATCGGCGACGGCGGCCAGGCCCTCTCGGGCGGCCAGGCCCAGCGCCTGAGCATCGCGCGCGCCCTCGTCCGCCGCCCGCGCCTCCTCGTCATGGACGAGCCCACGAGCGCCCTCGACGCCGAGAGCGCCGACGCCATCCACCAGACCATCAGGGGCCTGCTGCGCCGGCCCGGCGTCGCCGTCGTCGTCGTCACCCACTGCAGCGAGATGATGCAGGCCGCCGACAGGATCGTCGTGCTCGACAACGGCGTCAAGGTCGAGGAGGGCAGCTACCCGGACCTCGTCGCCGCCAAGGGGCCCTTTTGCCACCTCATCAGCGGCGGCCAGTGGCTCGCCAAGGACCATGAAGGCGACTGAGGACGGCAAAACAAGAAGAAAAAGAAAAAGGAAAAAAAGGAAAATCACTGCGTCGAGGCGTCGGCACGAGCTCCAGGCGGCGGGGGCAGAATTGGACACGAGGCAGCGATGCCATAGTTTGCTGTTTACTCCATATACCATCCTTGGATTACGGGCAATGGGCGATGATGACCATGGACTGACAGGTTCACACGACGTTGCCAAAGGCATGCAGGTAGCGTACACACATACATATAATATAGCAACTGGCCACCGACGCTTCTTGTGCTGCAGTGCAATCTTTCGCCATGGATCCCTCGCTGGGACAAGATGGACACTACATGAAATGCCACGCAAAAATGCGAATAAAAACAACCCAAACCAAACCAAACCAAACCAAGATAATCCAGTCACCGCCTCTTGGACCTCAGGAAGCCCTCCAGCGACAGCCACTTCTTCTCCCGCACCGGCGCGTCGCCCGGGCGAGCAGCATCTACCCGCGCTGCCCCCCCCGGCGGCCTCGGGCGTCTCGCCGGGCCCTCGTCGTCGCTCTCGTCGCCGCGGGCCATGAAGCCGCGCAGCCCCGGGTCCTGGCTCGGCGGGAGGCTGCCGTCGCCCCAGGCCATCAGGATCGGATCGTCCTTGAGCGTCCTGGGGTGCAGCTCCAGCACGTCCTTGCCCGTCGACCGCCCCATCTTGGCGGCGTCAACCATGGCCTGCAGGTCGATGGCGCCCTTATCCGTCCTCCGGGCCTCTTCCGAGGCGTCGCTGGCCGCCGTTGGGCGCCGGCAAGGTGCCGCGTCCCCGGCCTGGCCGCCGTTGCCCGCCAGGGACGAGTCCGACGGCGGGCGCTGCTGCCGCTGGCCGGCGAGCGCGGCTGCGGTCCCGGGCGGCGTGCTGCCGACGACTGCGCCCATCTCTTGGCGGCCTTCGTCGGTAGACCCCCTGCGCTTGCGTGACCGCGGCGTCGGGCGGCAGGCAAGGAAGCCCCACGGCTTGGCGGCTGCGCGGAAGAGGCGCCTGAGGAAGCGGAACGTCGCCAGCACGTAGCGGTCCGGGACCTGTCGTATCAGCGCGCCCAGGGGTATCGTGAGCATGCCAAAGAGGATGCTCCAGCCCCACTGCGCGCCCGTCAGGGGCACCGTGTCGAAGGCTTCGCCGCCCTGGAACACGATGGCAAACTGGCCGGCCATGGTCAGGCACTGGACCCCGATGAACCAGGGGTTGCAGAGCACGCCCTGGTACCAGATGTCGAGCTTGTTGTCGACCCTGCGGCAGTTGTGCTGGTTGAAGAACTGCATCCAGACGTAGATGTTGAATACGAGCGTCTGCAGCTTCTCAATCTCGAACTCCGTGTTGGGGTTGAAGATGTCCCAGCCGGCATAGTGCACGGTGAGGACGACGGCAAGCTGGTACAGGGCTTGGCCGAGAATCATCTTCCACATGGTGATGCTGACGATGGGCGCCGTGCGCGGCTCGGGCTTGCGCTTGAGGAAGTCGGGCGAAGGGCGGTCGGTGGCGAGCCCGAACGAGGCGAAGACGTCCATGATGAGGTTGATCCAGAGCAGCTGCACCACGGTGAAGATGGAGTCGCCGGCGAGGACGGAGACGATGGTGATGATGCCTGCTGTGATGTTGATGGTGAACTGAAACTGCAGACGCGCCCGCGTGTCAGCCTGTGGAAGGGGGCGTCGTCTGACGTCGCCACGCGGTATTCTTTTACCTGGCAGAACTTCTTGACCGCGTCGTTGACGGTCCGGCCCCAGCTCACGGCCTTGACGATGGACGCAAAGTCGTCGTCGAGGAGGATGATGGAGGCGGCCTCCTTGGCCACCTCGGTGCCCTGGATGCCCATGGCCAGGCCCACGTCGGCCGCCTTGAGGGCCAGGGCGTCGTTTGTGCCGTCGCCCGTGACGGCCACCGTCTCCTTCATGCCCCTCAGGTGGGTGACGAGGAGAAGCTTGTCCTCCGGGCTGGAGCGCGCCAGCACCTGCAGCCGGGGGATGACGGCGTCGAGCTGCGAGGGCGACAGCTTGCGGAAGGTCGGGCCGTCCATGGCGACGCCGCCGGCCGTGTAGATGCCGCACTCGGCGGCGACGGCCTTTGCCGTCAGGAAGTTGTCGCCGGTGACCATGCGGACGAAGACGCCGGCCTCCTGGCACCGGCGGACAGACTCGACCACCTCGAGCCGCAGGGGGTCGCGGATGCCGAAGAGGCCGATGAAGACGAGGCCCGAGGCCAGCCACTCCAGGTTGACGGCGGCCGGGTCGTCGTCCGGGCCCTCGAACACCTCGGACGCGTCCAGGTCGCGGTAGGCAATGGCCACGGGCCGCAGCGTGCCGCTGGCACAGTCGCGGATGGCCCGGCGGACGCCGGCCCGGTCGTCCTCGGACAGCCGGTCGGCCGTGAGCACGTACGTGGGGTCGCCAATGGCGTAGGCGCAGTACTCAAAGACCACCTCGGCGGCGCCCTTGACGAGGAGCCGGTACCTTGCGCCGGGCAGCCTGACCAGGACCGCCATCCACTTGCGCGACGACTCGAAGGGCAGCGTCGCGACGGTGGGGCTGTTGGCCCTCTCGACTCGCAGCAGGCCCATGCCCAGGTGGTCGCGGCTGAACTTGAGCAGGGCCGTCTCGGTGCTGGAGCCGAAGTAGTCGGCCGTGGCCGAGTCGTCGCTCTCGAAGGCGGTCGAGTTGAGGGCGATGCTGTCCTTGATGAGGCGCTTGACCTCGCCGGACAGCGACGCGGCGAGTTGGGCCGACGTGGCGGCGCGGGCGGCGGCGCGGGCGGCGTCGACGGAGCCGGGCCCTGACGAGCCGGGCCCGGACGAGCCGCGGCCGTCGGCCGTTGCCGCCGGCTGCGTGTCGTCGAACCGCGTCTCGAGCCCGACGCGGCCGGCGACGACGGTCATCTTGTTCTGGGTGAGGGTGCCCGTCTTGTCGGAGCAGACGCAGGTGGCGTTGCCCATGATCTCGCACGAGCGGATCAGGCGGACCAGGTTGTTGTCCTTGAGCATGCGGTTGGTGGCAAAGGCGAGGGCCATGGTGACGTTGAGGGCCAGGCCCTCGGGCACGGTGATGACGATGACGGTGATGGAGACGATGAGGATGCGGACAAAGGCCTCGGCCTTGGCGGCCGGGCTCTTGTTGGCCATGGAGGGGAGGCGGATGAGGAAGAGGACGAACTGGATGAGGAAGAAGACGGTGCCGGCGAAGGCGCCGATCATGATGAGGTGCTTGCCGAGGCGGCCCAGCTTGGCCTGCAGCGGCGTCTCATCGACGTCCTCCCTCAGCGACATGAGGGTGCGGCCGTAGGTCGAGTTGGCGCCGACGGCGGTGACGAGGTAGCGGCCGACGCCGCGGGCGACGGTGGTGCCGCTCAGGATGAAGGGGTCGGCGAGGGCGGCGTGGGCGGCGTCGTGGTCGGCGGGCAGCGTCTTGTGGACGAGGGACGACTCGCCCGAGATGGACGACTCGTCGACGTGCAGGCCCGAGGCGTGGATGAGGAGGCCGTCGACGGCGATGACTTCGCCGGCCTCGATGTGCATGACGTCGCCGACGAGCACGTCGTGGAGCCAGATGCGATGGGCGCCGCCCGAGCGCACCACCGTCACCTCGCGCTGGCGCTTGCGCTCGTTGAGCTTCTCGAACTTGTGGTTCTGCTGCCAGTCGTTGGCGGCCGTGGTGAAGACGATGATGACGATGGCGACGACGATGGTGACGCCGTCGACCCACTCGATGTTGGACGTGCCGGGCTCGGCGCTGAGCGACTGGTAGATGCCGATGGCGAGCGAGATGGAGGCGGAGATGGTGAGGAGGATGAGGAGCTTGTCGTTGAAGGCGATCCACATGAGCTTGACGAAGGACTTGTGGCGGCGGCGGGGCAGGCTGTTGGTGCCCAAGATGCGCTTGCGGTCGGCAAAGCGCGCGTCGGCGCCGTCAGCGGCGGCGTCGGCGGCGGCGGCCGTGCGCCGGGCGGGGCGGCGCAAGCGGCGGCGCCGATCCGGGGCCTCGACGGCGGCGACGACCGGCGGGCGGGCCTCGCGACCGGCGGCGACGGCCTCGTCAAAGGCGACGGCGCCGTCGAGGACCGACTCGTCGGCGCTGAGGCCGGCGTCGAGGTCGGTGCGCAGGCCGGCGGCGAGCCCGCGCAGGCCGCCAAAGGCGTCGAGGGCGGCGAGGCTGCGGAAGGTGAGGAGGGTGTGCAGCTGGGCCGGCGAGAAGGCGAACTTGTTGCGCGGCGGCGGGTCGTCGTCGCGCAGGTCGGCGGTCAGCGGCCGGCCATGGTGGACGGGCGCGTCGCCACGGCCGTCACGGCGCGCGCCCGCCGCGGGCGTCATGGCGTCCATCGACGGCGGCCGCAGGCACCAGCGCTCGCGGCGCTGCGGAATCGCGGCCTTGTCGCGGGGCGCTGGGCGCAGGTTGGCGGCGGAGCGAGGGGGACCAGCGCTCCGGTGCTGTCGTCAGCAGGACATGATGGAGGCGGCAGGCATCGACAAGGACGGCCGCGCCCATCTCCCTCGGCAGCGCCAAATCGTCGCCGGGGACGCTGTCGATCCGTCTTGGCGCAGCGTGTGATTGATGGGTTGACGGATGATGGTGACGGATCCATGTCATCCAAGGCCAGGGACCGCCGCCAAGACGCAACCGTTGCACAACGGCTGGGGGCCGTTTCTCTGGGGGCCCTTCTCCTGGGGGCCGTTTCTCGCTGCTGCACCAATCGACGCCAGGCGTGTCCACTGCGGGCCAAGCGCGCGACCGTCGACGGCGCCTTTCCGGCCGCTGGCTGCTGCACAGGATGCCATCGCCGTCGAACGACTGGTCGATCTGGCAGCTCGTCGTGATGATGATTTCTGCCCCGACGGCGGAGGCGCTTTGCGAAACAGCCACACGCCGTCCGCGCTCCTTCCGCCTCTGCCGCACGCGCATTACATAACCACCGCGCTCTATCTTCCCAACCTCTTCACTTCATCCCTTGCTTGGCCTCGCGTCCTGGTCCCTGCAGAAAAGCACCTCGTGAGTCATTCAGCTCCTCGGCTGCCATCCGTCCTGTGCCGGCTTCGGCTCGGCTCGCTTCGTTTCGTCTGGCCTCGTTTCGACTCGCCTCTTCTAGCCACGCCTTCCCGGCCCCCCTCGGCGACAACCAGCCGTTGCACCAGGGCTTCCCTTCGCTTCCCGCCGACGTGTCTCAACATACATGTCCATATCCCGACATGCTGGCCCAGCGTTTCAACCGCGAGCACTGGCTGGCACTCCCTGAGTTATCGAGTCTCGATGGCTTTAGTCTACTTGCTTCTTTAAAAAACCATGGCTCCCCTCTTCCGGCCCTGACCGCTCCCTGACGCCTTATGACGGGGCGAGGGCAGAGGCCCGGAAGATGCAGCTTGGTCCCAAGGCCAAAGGCTGGCCGATCCTGTCAACACCATGTCGTTGATGCACCGGCCATCGTACCCTCTTCTCGGCCTGCTTCTCTTCCTCCTCCTTGCCGTTCTTGCCGCGGCCGAGAGAATCAGGCGATCTGGCGACGCCATCGCCCCCCGGGTGATGATAGTCTCCATGGTGCGTCTTCTGTCCCCCTCGGGCATCTCTACAGCGACTAACCCGCTCCCAGTGGACGCCCGAGGCAGACGTCTGGCATCGCCGGTTTCATGAGTCCGAGCTGGGGAACCTCTCCGCGACGGCCGTCGCCTTGCCCGGCCTCTCGATGCTCTTCCCCCGCGTCTTCTGCACCCAAGACGGCCGCATCTGCCAGCTCACCGTGGGCGAGGGAGAAATCAACTCGGCTGCCTCGATGATGGCCCTCGTGCTCTCCAGCGAGTTCGACCTCGGCCGGACCTACTTCCTCGTCGCCGGCATCGCCGGGGTCAACCCGCGCCACGCGACCATCGGCAGCGTTGCCCTGGCGCGCTTCGCCGTCCAGGTCGCCCTGCAGTACGAGATTGACCCCCGCTCTCTGCCCATCGACTGGCCGACGGGCTACATCTCGTATGGCCGCGACTACCCGCTCGAGTACCCGTGCATCACGTACGGCACCGAGGTCTTTGAAGTCAACGACAGGCTCCGCGACGTCGCCTTCGCGTTGGCGTCGAGGGCCGCCCTGGCCGACGGCGACGGGCCTCGCCGCTACCGCTCGAGGTACGCCGGCACACGGCCCAGCCACTACCCAATGGCCTCGCGACCCCCGACCGTCGTCAAGTGCGACAGCGCCACGAGCGACGTCTACTACTCGGGCACCCGGCTAGCCGAGGCCTTTGAGAACACAACCGACGTGTGGACCAACGGCACCGGCGTCTACTGCATGAGCGCCCAGGAGGACAACGCCACGCTCGAGGTGCTGCTGAGGGCCGACATCGAAGGCCTTGTCGACTTTTCCAGAATCATCGTTATGCGATCGGGTAGGCCCTCTGTTGTTTGTTGTTTTGCATGTCCCCTGGTTAACTCGTCAAAGGATCCAACTTTGATCGTCCGCCGCCAGACCTGTCGGACTGGCAGCATCTCACGAGCATGAACCAAAACGGCTTCGACATTGCCATCGACAACATATACAACGCCGGCATCGAGGTCGTCAGGGGCATTGTCGCCGGTTGGAACTGCACGTTCCGCCGCGGCATCGCCCCCTCCAACTACGTCGGCGACATCTTCGGCAGCCTCGGCGGCCACCCGGACTTTGGGCTCGGCAGCATCACCGACGGCAGGCGCGTCGCTCCGGCGGGCACGGCCGGCGACCTCGCCAGGCTCGAGATGGGCCGGCGTGGGCAGTTTGGCCCACGGGCCGTCACCAAGATGTAGTAGACGTGCATAATCAAGCTCTTGCCGCGTCCAGTCGACACGGGCCAAAGGCCTGCCTGGTTCCTTTCTTCTCGTCTATTCGTACGAGCGTGTCTTGGAGATTCATGAGCACATGTTGTTCATAGGTCATGCTTGCGACCGAGTCCTACCAGTCGACTCCAGTCGTCGTCATCGTCTTTCGGGACGGCGACGCACAGAGCGCCCCATCTGCGCGCGGTCCAGAGCACAGCAAAGTGGAATGCCAAGAGGGCAAGGCTTGTTCCCAGACGCGCAGAGACGAGGCGCTCTTCGACGGGCGCAGCCACGTCGTCGTCGGCCCGTCTCCGCCTCTCGGCCGACGAGCCGGCTGCGGTGCCGGTCGGCAGCCCCAGGTCCAAGGCGGCCACGACCACCAACGGGATGCTCACTTCGAGGCTGGCAACGTACGGCCAGCACGGGCGAGCAAGGGTAACCAGCTTGAGCAGGAAGAAGCCCAGGCGGGCCATGTGGCCCAGCAGATGCCGCCCGGGGCGCGCTGCGGTGGAGAGGCGGTGCCAGACCATCTCCATCTGATAGTGCAGCTCTGCTCCCCTGGTACGGGGAGGGGCCATGAGGAGGGGCGGGGAGAAGGACTCGCCGTCGCCTGCCGCCGGACCGCCGTCGCCATCGGGCGCTGCTAGGGCTTCCGGGACATCGTCCGTATGCCTGCGGCGTTGCGCGACGCCGGGCTGGGACCGCCTCCGCCCAGAAGCATCGACTCCTTGGGGCGACGGCGCGTCGTCTCTGCTCTCGCCCCGCCTCGGCCAGGGCCCGGCTTCTTGGTGCGCGGCTGCCTGGCCACGGACTTTGTCCTGTCGTGCATCTGCAAGAACAGAAAAGTCAGATGCCGCCCGCACGCACGCAGGCTCGGGCCTAACTGCAAGACTCACCACTTACCCGGGACAGGTGTGCCAGGGGGCAGAGGGGAGTCGAGGCTCTGGACCCGGCTGCTGCGTGAGCCGGCGGGCGGCGTCGAGGTCCTGTCTCCCCCCGTGATGCCGTCGAAGTACGTCTCACTCCTCATGGCGATGAGGACCTCGCTCGCGCTCGGGCGCTCGGCGGGGTCAAGGGCCAGCAGCTTCTTGAGCAGCTTGTAGAGCCGCGTCGGCAGGTCGGGGCGCTCGCGCCGCTCGTCGTGGAAGCCTTTCCAGCCGGAAATCTCGGCGCGGAGTTGCTCAATGTCCTCGAGTTCCTCCTGGATGGCGTTGGCGCCGTGGTACGGAAGCCTGCCGAAACACATGAAGTGGAGGATCATGCCGAGCGAGAACATGTCCGACTTTGTCGTGAAGTTGCCGTAGCGGCCGGTGGTGTCCGTCTGGAGCACCTCGGGGGCGCAGTACGAGATTGTGCCCGTCGAGCCCGTCGACTTGCGCACCACGTTCTCCGGCTGGACTTCGCCAAAGTCGCTGATGAGGCACCTCAGCTTGCCCCCGCCCTCCTTGTGCAGCAGGCAATTGCTCGGCTTCAGGTCGCGATGTATGTAGTTGGCGGCGTGGAGGTAGGCGACGCCCGAGGTGATGTCCTTGAAGAGGGAGTAGATGTCCTCAAAGGACAGCCGAGGCTTGCCGTACAAGAGGTCGTGGGGGGGCTCGGCCTGGCCCTTTGAGCGGCGGCGCATCTGGGCCTTGAGCTCCTCCTTGGTGGCCTGGCGCGGCGCGCCGCCGACGACGTATTGGTGGAGGTCGCCGCTGTTGCAGTACTGCTGGAGGATGAAGGCGCAGGCGACGCTGGGCCCGAAGCGCGTCAGTTGCACGTCCTCGAGCCAGACGTGGCGGTACGAGACGAGGTTGGGGTGCGACAGCTTGGCGAGGAGCTCGACCTCGATGAGCACCTTTTCCAGCCAGGCATGATCGTCGCCGACGGGGACGCGCTTGCAGGCAAAGTGGCCCAGCTGGCAGCCGTCAATCTCGTGGCGGACGAGCAGGACGACGCCCTTGCCGCCCCTGCCGAGGACGGCCTCCTCGACGAAGAAGGTCTTGAAGTAGTGGGGGCTGAAGGCATCCCTCCGGATCCTGCTGGCCTCGGCCTGGGCCAGGCCGCCGGGCGCACTCGAGACGAACTCGGCATCGCCGCCAATGGCGTTCGGAGCGGGCGGCTGGTGCGTCGACGCGTTGCTGGCGAGCGCCGGGTGGAAGAGGCGCCGGACGGGGCTCGAGGGCCCGTTGGAGGGGATCAAGTCGCGGCCGCCGGCGCGGAGCATGCGAAAGTAGTCTGGGTTGACATACTCGTGGCTCCGTTCGTACTCGTACTGCCGGTCGAAGGATCGCTCGGGCGACGAGGCGCGGTCCAGAGGCTGGTGGCAGGTCGGGCATTCGGTGCGGCGGATCTCGAGGCGATGCGAGTCTTGATCGCGAACGACGACCGAATTGTGATGGCGGCTGAGTCGCCGGGCCCGTCTGATCAGCATCCGCTCCGCTGCGCTCCGTTCAGGGTGCCGACGCACAGGACGATCTCGCGGCCCTCGCGAGGATGGTAGGGAATCAGCGACATGGCGAGCGAGCGGGGCCTTGATTGGGCGGTGCACGGGCGCAGACCGGGCCAGCCAGCGGCAGGAGCAGAGGGCTCTGCATGCAGCCGGAGCACGCGTCTGTCGCCGTGGCTCTTGAGCAGGGCGCGGATCGATCAGGAGAGCGAGGGGGTTGGAATGATGAAAGGACAAGAGGACGAGATGAGCCAGCCGTTGGACTTGGGACGGCACTTGCCTCGTAAGAGCAGCTTACGGAGGAGGTACTCCGTAGCTACAGTGGAGCTCAGTGGAGGCACATCTTCATCCAATCACGCTATCAACGGCTCTGCATGAACCACCAGACCGTAGACATCTCGCTGCTCAAAAGGATCCCAGTAGCCATGTATTGCCTAGGTACATACCCAGCCTGGCGGCGGCTACAAGACATGGTTCGCATTTTCCCTTCTGCCCATCGTCGTCATTCACGTGGTCCCTTCATCGTCCCCGAGCTTGCCGCCGCGGAAGCTCACGGCTGGCCAATGCCCAGGTGCTCTGGGTCGGCGCGCACGATGCGGAGCGTGTTGGTGTTGCCCATGCCGCCCTTCCAGCCCTGCACGACGACGACGACGTCGCCAACCGTCAGGATGTTGAGCTCGAGGGCGTGGTTGACGGCCCACTTGATGCGCCTGTCGACGTCCTCCTGCCAGTTGACCTTGGTGAAGTCGGGCTTGGCCTCGGGGAAGAGGAAGGGGTAGACGCCGCGGTACAGGTGGCTGAAGCGCGACGTCGTCGCGTTGCGCGTCACCATGAAGATGGGGCACACGGGCCGGTACTTGGACAGCAGCCGGGCCGACTCGCCCGACGTCGACAGGACGATGATGCCGCCGGCCCCGAGGTCGAGCGACGCGCGCACCGCCGCCATGGCGCACGACTCGACCGTCGGCACCGGCCGCTGCACCAGCGTGCACATCTCCTCAAAGTGCGACACGTACGCGATCGAGTTCTCCGCCTTGAGGCAGGCCTCGTGCATCTCGCGGACCGCCTCGACCGGGTAGCTGCCCTTGGCCGTCTCGCCCGACAGCATGACGCAGTCGGCCCCGTCGGTGATGGCGTTGCCCACGTCGCTGATCTCGGCGCGCGTCGGCCGCGGGTTCTTGATCATCGACTCGAGCATCTGCGTGGCGCAAATGACGGGCTTGCCAGCCATGTTGCACATGGCAATCAGCTTCTTCTGCGCCGCAAACACCTCGGCCGCCGGAATCTCGATGCCCAGGTCGCCGCGGGCCACCATGACGCCGTCCGTCTCGTCGAGGATCTCCTTGAAGTTGTTGAGGCCCTGGCGGTTCTCAATCTTGGCGATGATCTGTATCTCCTTGCCCTCGTCGCCCAGCACCTGGCGGATGTCCTTGATGTCCTGCGCACGGCGGATAAACGAGGCAAAGACCATGTCAACCTTGTTCTTGACGCCGAACCTGAGGTCGGCCTTGTCCTTCTCGGAGAGGGCGGGGAGGTCGACGTCGGTGTTGGGCAGGTTGACGCCCTTTCTCGACGAGATGAAGCCGTTGTTGCGGGCCCGGACCTCGATGGTCCTTTCGTCCTTGATGCTCAGCACGTCGAACGCGAGGACACCGTCGTCGACGTAGATGATGCGGCCGGGCTGGATGACCTTTGTGATGTTCTTGTAGTCGACATACCTGCCCACGAGGTCAGCAAGCCGGCAAGCAGCCGGCGGCGGGGGCAGGGCTTACATGTTGTCCGTGTCGCACGACGTGGCGTACTTGTCGTCGGTAGTGATGTTCATCACCTTGCCGACGGAGATGGGGAGGTCCTCGTCGCCTTTGGTGTTGCCGGTGCGAATCTCGGGGCCCTTGGTGTCGAGAGCAATGGCGACGGGCCGGCCGGGGTGCGAGGCGACGGCGGCGCGGGCATTGTCAATGACGGACTGGTGGTACTCGTAGGAGCCGTGGGAGAAGTTCATGCGGACGACATTGAGGCCGGCGTCGCGCAGGCGGTTGATGGCCTCGACCGAGTTGGTCTTGGGGCCGATGGTGCAGATGATGGAGGAGCGGCGGTAGTTGTGCTCGGGGCTGTAGGCCGTGTCGAGCGAGGCCAGCCAGTTGATGCGGCCACCGCCGTTGAGGTGGTCCAGCTGGGCAGCAGCCATGATGCTAAAAGAGCGGGAGCGGTTGGGTCTCTGTGCCATGCTGACTATGGACAAAAGAGAGGCGGAATGCCCTTACTTGAAGGACCGGGGGGGTTGGGGCAGGGACGATATTCACGCGAGGCCAGAGGGATCGAGAGCCGCAGGCGGGCTGGACAGGGCCGAAGAATCAGCTGAGGCCTGTCTGTGGCACAGCAAGGCCAATTAGCTATGACTGTCCCGGCTTGCGTCTGGAACAATGATGGGAGGGGGGGTTGGTTATGGCTCAAGCCCGGGTTGGCGGGGCCACGCACGCACCTCGCAGTCGGGAGCTCCAGGACGGAGGAGACACGGAAGACGTCTGGTGAATCGTCAGGCTGAGGCTCTCGAGAAACGCGGACGGACGGCGATTGCAGAGATTGATGGACGAGGGCAGAGAGGGACAAGGTAAAAAGCAGGCGAGGTTGAGGCGCCCGGATCGAAGCGGGTTGGGCGCGCAAAAAATGCCCCGCACTTTTTTTCCCTCTTTCCCCTTGCCGTTTTCTGTTTCTGGCAGCGTGCTAGACGGTGGAGGGAGGACTCTTGCAATTGGACAGAGATAGGAAGCTGATTTCACGACAGGCACGGAGCGATGATTGCGACTCGGCGGCTTAATATAGGAACCACGGAGTGACGTGAAACTGACTGGAGACGCGTGGCAGGGCCAGCAATGCGGCGGCTGCTATTCTTACATCCAGTACGTACATTTATGGTCTCGAAGCCGCGCACCGGAGTCAGGTCTCGGGTGAGGCATTTGCACACGTGGGTGCGTCGACCTGGCTGAGGGAGCCAGGTCTGTCGTCGAGCGGTTAGGCCTCAACAAAACGGATCCAATGGCCGGGGGACAATGGTACGTCCGTACGGAGTACAGAGTACGGACAAGATACAGCCGCAGAGCAGAGCAGGAGGCCCAAGCTGTCGGAATGCGGCCCATGGATACTCCGCGCCTCACGTGAACACCGACTAGTACCCAGGTCCACCGACGCCGCCCCCTCGTCATCACCATCGCCGTTCACCACCATCGTCCGCCAGAACAACCACCGACCGTCGCCGCTCTGCCTCCGGACAAGCCGTCTCCGTCAATACTTCGTCCTTGCGCACATCATCCACCATGGTGGTATGTATAGACGCGCCTCCCTTCCTCCACAGACCAGCCGAGGGTCCATCAGCATCCCCGCCTCTTGTGCATCCCGTCTAAGATGGCTCGCAGCTCCTCAACCTGCTGACGTTGGGGCTCTGGTCAAAGGTCGGACGATTGACGCACTACGCCTTCGACGCCGTTCTCAGTACGTCGCCGCCATCACTCGGAGACGCCCCTTGCCCGGGCCCTGCGGCGCTCGCTGACCGATATCCCCCAGTCTCTGCCTTTCTCGCAGGCATGAAGCGGTCGACGGGCTTGACGTGAGTGCTCGCCTCCTCGCTGGATGCCCGACCAGGCTGGTAGGAGACGTCGCCCGGCTAACTAACCGGTGCCCCTCTGCGGCATGTCCTAGGCCCAGTTTCAAGACCGACAAAGTCGCTGGCGACAACAAGGAAGTCTCAAAGTGGATCGACAAATATCTCGGCGTCGGCGAGTGGGTCATGGATCAGTCGGTCGCCATCGCCGGTTCCAGCGGCTTCTTCGAGCGCACACGATGAGCCGGAGCTCTGCCCCGCCGCCTGGGTCATCCTCTCCATGACTGTTTAGGCCGTCCCTGGCCTCTCTCCTCGCTCCCTCGGTCGGCACATGGAATCTCTCCCCTCGACGTCTTCGTGAGCCAGTGATGGATATTTGGTCATTGGAGGGGGCGCAGGCGAGCTCGGATGAGGCGGCCAAGCCGTTGCACGAGCCGCAATCCGGGAGCGGTGACGGACAGCGCATCCTCATCATTTCCCTCGGTGTCTTTCGCGGCGTTCAGGGAGCCATGTAGGTCGGGAGCTTGCAGTTCAAGACAGTCGCTGTTTCAAGAGTGTATTCAACAAGGGTGTTTGGTATTTACACATGTCTTGACAGACTTCTCCCCAGCCGTCCCGCTGGCCTGACGCTCCCATCGTGACGGCAGGGCATCACACTGCCGGGAGCCCACCGATGAATGGCCGTTTCTGCTCCAGTTTGGCCGCGGAACCTGATGCATACGCTCTGGGCAGTTGACTCAAAACGCTTCCGCGCCAACCATGGCAGCGTGGCACACACACCTGGACACATATGCGGCGCTTAGACCGGGTGGCCGTCGTCACCGTCGTGCTCGGCCAGGAACTCGGGCGGCACCTCGTTCTCGCTGTCGCGCCTCGGCGGAGGCGCCGTCGGCTCGCGATCCGCGTCGTCGAGCCGCGACATGAGGAGGTCTGCCGGGACTTCGTTGTCGCTCTCCCCGCAACCCTCGTCCCGGCCCGGCCCTCCTCCGTCGGCGCCATCCACGACGCCCTGGAGCATGGCCCGGGCCTCTTTAAACGCCTCCAGCTCGGCCCCGATGGCGCAGATGAGGAGGTTCCAGCGCTTGCTCTCGGCCAGCTGCATGCGTTGTTCCAGCTCCGCCACGACCTCGTCCATCCTGTGTAGCTGGCTGCGCACCAGCTCTTCCCCTGACGGCACCTTCTCCTTGCCCTTGGCCGAGGGCGAAGCAGGCCGGTCTGCGACGGGCCCCTTCGTGATGCTGCGCAAGTCGGACTCGAAATCGGCCACCAATTCCATGACTCGTTGCCAAGCGGCGCCCCCCTCCTCCAGGGCCTGCCGCTCTGCGTCGATGTCGGCTTTTCGCCGCTCCAGTACCCCTATCTCAGCCTCCCACCACGTCTTTGCCATCTCTGCCGTCCGGCGCTCCGGAATGAGCCGCATAAATTCGGCCCCCCCGGTCGATGTAGGCTCTGCGTCCGGGCCGTTGCAGTGGCTGAGCATCTCGTGATCCAGCGGCTCAACGGGAGGGCGGCGCATGAGGGCGCTGACTTTGGAATCCACGTCCTTGAGCGCGCCGCGGTATCCGCTGAGCCCGGCCTCGCGTCTGTTCCTGACGTCGTCCACTCTGTCTCTAAGCCAGCGGCGCCGGTTTCGCATCCCCACGAGCTTCTCCTCCAAGAGCCGGATCTCGCGGTCGAGGGCGTCGTGCTGCGCGCCGAGTTGCCGCATCTCCTTGCCCAGAGGCTCCTCGCCATCGCCTTCCAGTGCCCTGAGCTCGTCGCATATCCCGGACCTCCGGGCGCCAAGCCGGTTCAACCGGGCCAGGGCCGTCTGGCGCTCCGACAGGGCGGCATCCACGTGGGCGTCCTCCTCTCGCCTGAGGTCCACCAGGGCCGCCATCGACTTCTGCAGCCCGTTGCGTGCTGCCCGTAGGCCCATGGGTCGCGGTCGTGCCGGCTGCCTCACCGGAATGACATTGCCCTCGGGGGTGGACTGGGGTTGCATGTAGAGGCTCTTGCCGGGCGCTCGGGCGCTCGAGCTCGCCGTGCCTGAATAGAGGGTTCCTGTCGGGGTGCTACTCCCAGCAGAGCTGTGTCCGTCCACGTCACGAGCATGGGGCGTCGAGTCGAAGGCTCCGGCGCTGCCCGCCACCAAGGCTGCGGCCTGAAGATCAAGGAGGTGCTGGAAGTCGTGCTCCAGCGCCTGCTCCCTTCTCCGCAGCCCTCGCCATACCGAGTCGGAGGTCTGCGAGGCAAGCTCCCGTCGCTGGTCGAATAGGATACTGCTGCCGCCGGCCCGACTTGCGCCAAAGAGGGCGCCGGAGCTTCCCTGGCGACTGCTCCTGGACCGCGACGAGCTGGAACCGCTGGGCAACACGGCGGATGCCGCTATGGGCGGCGGAGGCCCTGAGAACATGGGTAGCTGGCCCAGCTTGGGGGATGCCGAGCACCGGGAGCTCGGCGAGTCGCGCCAGGGGCCGGAGGAACGCTCACGCTCGGGCGCCAGCGCTGCGGGCTTTCTGAGCCGAGGCCGTGGGGTGTGCTCGTCGAGAGGGGGGGGCTGGTCGGGTCGGGGTTCAAGCTGGTGCAGTTGGTACTCGCCGGGCGACTGCACGGGGGAGCGGATGGGGAACAGGATGGAGGATCCGTTGACGGCGGCGCTGGCGAGGCCATGAAGCATGGACGGAGACGTCGAAGCCATTGCGAAAGGGCAGGGCGCGTCGGGACGGGCGTGGCGGCCGTGGCGAGTTCTATCGGCATGAAGGCATTCTTGGGTGTCGGAGGAGGATGCCTGGCCTCGGCAAGAGCAGAGAGGGAGAGCTGCTCACGGGACAGTCATGTGGCAGCGTCTGGTGAAGCTGTCCAGACGGAGTGTCAAGGGTGATAGTGTGATCCGCGGTTACAGTCCGGGGCTCGCGGCGGACAGCACGCGGGACCTTCAAGGCATCTCCAAGGTACAGGGCGCAACTACGGCTCTGCCTGCTGATCGAGGTACCCGGCTCGTACCTCGCAAGTCCTGCAAAAGCGGGGCCAAGGGTGCAGGCAGCACCTGGCAGGCAGCCTGTGACCTCTCCCAGGTAAGCGCCTCTCGCCTCCAACGTCTCGACGCGCTTCTCCCTTCAACCCGGAGTCCTCCAGGCTGCCGGACCGATGCCAGCGGCGCTCATCCCGGGCCATCAGCTGCTGCGACGGGGCCGACGGGCCGCCCTCCGCGCCTCCGCCCTCCGCGCCCTCCGCCGCCCTCCGCACCCCTTTTCGGCCAGAGTGACCGACTGTCGGCCTCACGACCTGCGGCCTCACGACCTCTGCTGCATTGCCTTGTCCTCTCCGTCTTCTCCCTCTCCGCCCTGCGCCCTCTCCTCGCGCTCCTCCAGCGCTCGACCTTCGCCTGGGCCCGCCCGCCTGCCCGTCTCCGACTGCATACTCGCGCAAACGAGCGGTCCATGAGCCAATCACAGCAGCTCCCCCTGCCGCGAAGGCCGGTCGGGTCGGGGCCGTACGCTGGCGGCGGCGGCGGCGGCGGAGGCGGTGGCGGCCAGCAGGACGAGCTGCACATGGCGGGCGTGGCTGGCAGCCCCCAGGGCCAGCAGATGTCGTCGCCGCCCGACTACGCGGCCCAGATCAAGCTCCAGCAGCATCAGATGCAGCCGGCCGGCGCCGTGCCCAACGTCCTTCAGCCCGGCGGCATAACGGCGCGGCCATCGGCTGGCGCGGCGCCAACCGTCCTCGCCACGATGCCGCAGCAGCCGCCGCAGCCGCCGCCCTCGCACGACTACCAGAGCCAGGCGCAGTCCCAGACGCCCTCGAAGCTGCCCTCGCTGGTCATGTCGCACTCGCACGCCTATTCCCGCTCCAGCCCGGCCGCCGGCTATCACGACGCGCCTCCGCCCGCGCCCGCCTCGTCCTCGTCTTCCTACAATGCCTACACGCCCACGACGCCTGGCGGCTCGGCCTCGCAGTTCATGTCGCCCGCAGACACCGCAAAGTACGCTTCCCCTGGCTCCCAGCGCAACCTGTCCAACACGCCGCTTGGCCTCGCCGACATTCGCCCCCGCGCCGACTCGAGCATGTCCGACGGCGCGCCCGGCTCCATCGCCCACGGCCTAGCCGCCGCTCAGCCCGGCCCGAGCAACTACCTGGCTCCCTGGGCCGTCTATGCCTTTGACTGGTGCAAGTGGCCGCCTCACGGCGCTGGCGCCGGCAAGCTGGCCGTGGGCAGCTACCTTGAGGACGGCCACAACTTTGTACGTGCTGGCTGACGTGCTGGTTTGCTGGGCTCGCTCGCCCGCCCGCTTGCTCGCTTGCCCTGCCCCCGAACGTCTCGACTTACCCGTCTCTGCAGATCCAAATCCTCGACAGCCAGGTCGTCCCGGCCCCGCAAGACATCTACACGCCCGGCTCCTCCAAGTACAGCCTCGACTTCGCCAAGGTCGCCGAAGCCACGCACTCTTACCCCGTCACCCGGCTCTTGTGGGAGCCCCCCTCGTCCCAGAAACAGTCGACCGACCTCCTTGCCACGTCGGGCGATCACCTGCGGCTATGGTCTCTCCCATCCGAGACGCCGCCGCCGAACCCGGGCAACAGCATCACTCGTGGCGCGCGCGACACGGCAGTCACCAAGCTGACGCCGTTGGCCCTGCTCTCCAACTCCAAGACGCCCGACCACACGGCGCCGCTCACGTCGCTCGACTGGAACACCGTCTCCCCCAGCCTCATCATCACGTCGAGCATCGACACGACCTGCACCATTTGGGACATTCCGTCGCTGACTGCCAAGACACAGCTCATCGCCCACGACAAGGAGGTGTACGATGTGAGGTTCTGCGCCAACAGCGTCGACGTCTTCGTCAGCTGCGGCCAGGACGGGAGCGTCCGCATGTTTGACCTGCGCAGCTTGGAGCATTCCACAATCATCTACGAGCCGACAGGCAAGGAGGACAGAGGTGCCACCAGCCCACAGTCAAGCCGAGGCCGCCGTCGCTGATGCCAGGGATACAGATAGCAGCGGCCGCGCGAGCCCGACGGCCGCCCAGCAAGCCATGGCGAGCCCGCCTCCGCTGCTACGCCTGGCAACGTCGCCCCACGACACGCACCTCCTGGCGACGTTTGCCCAGGACTCGGCGGCAATCCGGATCCTCGACGTGCGACAGCCCGGCCAGGCCCTGCTCGAGCTCCGAGGCCATACCGGGCCCATCAACTGCTTGGAGTGGTCGCCTCTGCGGCGAGGCACCCTAGCTTCGGGCGGCGACGACTGCCAGGTTCTTGTCTGGGATCTCCTGACTTCGAGCACGTCGATGGGTGGGCCGTCGATCAACGGCGCCCCTCAGCAGGACAGCCACCGAAACCCGGTCGCTTGCTGGGAATGCGACTACGAAGTTGGAAATCTCGCATGGGCTCCCCACCTGCAAAACGCCGACTGCGGAGAGTGGCTCGGCGTGAGCGCAGGCCGCGGCATCTGGGGCACGCGGCTGATGTGACGTTGAGGGCATCCTCCGCGAGGGCCATGTCCAACGAGAGCGACGACGCCGTGGCGAACCAGGCCCTCCTTGGCGCACATCACTACACGCACGCATCCCCTGGCGCCTTGGGCATGCTATAGGCCTGCTGTCTTGGGCCTAGGTGCAGGCGTCGACGAGCTCGGCGGCCTGCCACGGGAGCTGTTTGCCCATCTGCCGAGCGACGGCGGCGCGGAAGGGCTCCACACGGGCAAACGGCAGAACGAGCGCCGAGCCATCCATTGGAAGCCCCCCTGGAAGCAGTCGCCGGTCAAGAGAAGGTAGTGTCGGTGGCCAACGACGGGCCAGTGGTCGAGTGTCCCGGTCGAGACGAGTCCGGCGTCGAGGCCTCCAAATCCACGGCAATGGGCTGTGTATGGGTCGTGCCATGCCAAGGAATCGACTGATAGAGGGGCAGCTAGGTGGCCACGCAAGACAGAACACCTTTGGGCTTCTTCAACTGCCTCCATCTGCCCCAGGCCTGCCTAGGTAGGGGTCTAGTCCGCCGTGATGGGGCCAGTGAGACCACCTGGGCAGCCATGGCGGCGGCACGCTCGAAAATGGTGATGCAGTGGAAGGCTTGTGAGTTATTTAGTCTCAGAAACAACATGAGGAGTACAACACGGCAGTTACGGCACCTGCTGCTGAAATGCGCAAGGCTCCAGAGCGTTTCGAAAACGCGCGAGGCTTTGCCCGGGACCGTGAATGAGACCCGGAGTTTAGCCGCCGCCGTACCGTACAACCTAGCCTCGCCGTGCTGCGCCGTCCCTCGCAGCCTGCTCTTCTTTTTCCTCCTTTCAACCCTTAACCTCCCATCGCCATCCGCTGCTCTCGTCCACAGACCGCCTTGGCACACATTGTAAGGGGCTTGTTTAGACCTGACTCAGGGTCAAAGCAGCCCGTCGTCATGGCTCCCGCGTCGCCTCCCCGATTTGACGATTCAGAGGATGAGGAGGAGTTCAACCCTGCGCCGGCCGACCTGTCCGACGAGGAGCCTGCAGACGACGACGGGGACCAGCAACCGAAGCAGGACGTCCGAGACAGCAGCCCTGGCGTTCGCGATGATGGGCCCGAGGACGACCACGAAGAGCCTTCGGAGCGTGCCGGCGCCAACGGCGACGGCGGCGAGCAGGACGACGTAGAAGAGGAAGACGACGAAGACGACGACGACGACGATGACGACGTCCAACAGGTTGGCGCCCGGCGCCCCATCCCTCTCCTCGTCCCAGAGGACTGCTGACAGGGGCTGGAAAGGGCCATCGCAGGAAACGCCGTCGAGATCGACGCAATGCCTTCTTCGATATCGAGGCCGAGGTCGACGATGAAGACGAGGGAGAGGATGAGGAGAAGGAAGGCGAGGAGATTGAGGACTTCATCGACAACGCGCACCCCGACGACGTGGCCGAGAGTGCGCGGCTGGACGACGATCGGAGACACCGCGAGCTCGACCGTCGCCGAGAGATGGAGGCAAGCATGGACGCGGAGAAGCAGGCCGAGATCCTGCGCCAGAGATACGGCAACCGTCGCCCAGCCAAGGGCTTCGGCGACTCGGCCGTCGTGCCCAAGCGGCTGCTGCTGCCGAGCGTCGACGACCCGAGCATCTGGGCCGTGCGATGCAAGGAAGGCAAGGAGCGCGAGGTCGTCTTCTCCATGACCAAGCGCATCGAGGAGCGGCAGGGTACCCGGGATGAGCTCGCCATCACGGCCGCCTTTGAGCGCGGCGGCGCACAGTCCGTCATGAAGGGCTTCGTCTACGTCGAGGCCCAGCGGCAGACGGACATCCTCGTGGCCCTCGACGGCATGCTCAACGTCTACCCCCGCTCCAAGATGACGCTGGTGGACATCAAGGACATGCCCGAGCTTCTGCGCGTCACCAAAACCCCGACGCTCGAGCCGGGCGCCTGGGTGCGCCTGCGCAGGCCGGCCAAGCACAGCGGCGATCTGGCCCAGGTCCTCGACGTGACGGAGAACGGGCTGGAGGCAAGGGTGCGCTTCATCCCCCGGCTGGACTACGGCATGCGCGACGACGCCCTGGCCACCGTGACGGCCGACGGCAAGAGGAAGAGGGCCGCGGGCATGGCGGGCCCCAGGCCGCCGCAGAGGCTGTTCAGCGAGGTCGAGGCTCGCAAGCGCCATCCGCGCCACATCCAGGGCAACCCCACCACCAACACGTGGTCCTACATGGGGGACGAGTTCGAGAACGGCTTCCAGGTCAAGGACGTCAAGATCCAGCAGCTGGTGGTGACGGACGTCAACCCGTCGCTGGAAGAGGTGACTCGGTTCGCCTCGGGCGCCGAGGACGGCACCGAGAACCTCGACCTCAAGGCCCTGGCGGCGAGCCTCAAGGACAGCAACACGCTCGTCACCTACCTGCCCGGGGACATCATCGAGGTGTACTCGGGCGAGCAAAAGGGGGTCGTGGGCAAGGCGACCAACGTCCAGGGCGACATCGTCACCATGGCCGTGACCGAGGGAGACCTGGAGGGCCAGACCATCGAGGTGCCCATCAAGGGCCTGCGCAAGCGGTTCAAGGTCGGCGACCACGTCAAGGTGATCGGCGGCAGCAAGTTCCGGGACGAGGTGGGCACCGTGGTCAAGATATCCGAGGACCGCGTCACCCTCTTGACGGACCAGACCAACACCGAGGTGACGGTGTTCAGCAAGGACCTGCGGGAGGCGAGCGACATTGGCGGGCAGGGGTCGCTGGGGCAGTATTCGCTGCACGACCTCGTCCAGCTGGACCCGACGACGGTCGGCTGCATCGTCAAGGTGGACCGCGAGTCTCTGGTGGTGCTGGACCAGAACGGGGACACGCGGCAGGTGATGCCGTCGCAGATCTCCAACAGGCTGCCCAAGCGGAAGCAGGCCGTGGCGGCGGACCGCAACGGGTCCGAGATCCGGCTCGACGACAAGGTCAGGGAGGTGACGGGCCAGCAGCGGCAGGGCAAGATCATCCACATCCACCGGTCGTACATCTTCCTGCACACCAACGACAGCACGGAGAACGCGGGCGTCTTCGTCACCAAGGCCAGCATGGTCAACACGGTGGCGGCAAAGGGCGGGCGGGTGAACGCGGCGGCGTCGGGCCCCGACCTGAGCGCCATGAACCCGGCGCTGAAGATGCACAAGAACGGCGGCGAGGGCAAGTCGATGCCGCAGCCGGTCAAGACGTTTGGCCGGGACCGGGCCGTCAACCAGACGGCCATCATCAAGAAGGGCCCGTACAAGGGCCTGCTGGGCATCGTCAAGGACACGACGGCCACGCACGCCCGCGTCGAGCTGCACACCAAGGGCAAGACGGTGACGGTTCCGCGGGAGTCGCTGAGCTTCCGGGACAAGACGTCGGGGGCCACCATCGACATCAACAGCAGAGGCCGGGCCCCGCCTGGCGGGTTCAACCGCGGGCCGGGCGACAGGGTGCCGGGCTGGCAAGGGGGGTCGCGGACGCCGATGGGCGCGGCGGGCTCGGACCGGGTCCCCGCGTGGGGGTCGCGCAGTAAGTTGCCGCCTGGGTCCGTCGCCGTCGCGGTATCCGGCTAACGAGGTGACTGCAGCGCCGGTGGCGGCCGGGGGGCGGACTCCGGCGTGGAAGGCACAGGACTACTCGGGCTCGCGGACGCCGGCGTGGGCAGACGGCTCGAGGACGGTCAACCCGTACGACGGCAGCCGAACCGCGTACGGCTCGGGGTCGCGGACGCCGGCGTGGCAGTCGGGAGCGCGGACGCCGGCGGCGGGCGACGCGTTCGGCGCCGGGTCCCGAACGCCGGCATACGGAGGCGGCCTGGACGGCGGCTGGTCGTCGGGGTCCAAGACGCCGGCGTGGGGGTCGTCGGCGCCGACGCCGGGGGCGAGCGGCAACGACGCGTGGGGGTACACGCCCGGCGCCGCGCCGTCAGGGCCCTACGACGCTCCCACGCCGGGGGCGGGCATGGGGGCGCCGACGCCGGGCGCGATGAACGCGCCGACGCCGGGTGCTTACTCTGCGCCGACGCCCGCCGCCAACGCGCCGACGCCGGGCGGCGGCTGGCAGGGGGGATGGGGCCCGGAGTCTGCGCCGACGCCCGGGGCCGGAGCGCCGACGCCCGGGGCGAGCGGCTATGCCAGCTCGACGGGCTACTACGGGGCGCCGACGCCGGGGGCATACGGCGGGGCGCCCGAGACACCCGCGGCCAGCGGGCCAAGATATACCGACGATGACTGACGGGAGGGCTTGGGCGGGCTGGGGGGTGTTGCACGGGGCGCGGGCACGACGGGGAGGGTTCTTGTGCTTGTGCTTGAAGGTTGCAGGCTGTCTGGTAGGAAGCGCTCTGCGGTCACTGGCATGGACCGGGAAGACAGTGAGATGCTGTCGGTGACGATGATTGTGTACCTATCCTGGGCGGTTGGGAACAGTGGTATAGGGTAGGTAGGTGGTCGCAAACTTTGGCCCCTGATCAACAAATTTTGTCGTTTTGCCTTTTCCACATCCAGCGTCGTCGGCCGTCACGAAAATGAGGCCCGCAACAACGAGGAGCCCGACTGTCCGATGGTGTCGGCAAAGAGCATGCCAATGGCGAGGCAGGCACCCGTATGCCAGCGCCGCCGGCAGGCCAGCAGCTTCCAGGGGCCGACCGACGACGGCCGGGCCCGAGACGACAGTGCGGGCGCCAGGGGGCAGAAGTGCCCCGGCGGCGGCTGACACTGCCGGCGGACCCGGGGGAGGCGCGAGCGGCGGCCCCAAGACGCGGAAGGGGGAGCATGGCGAGGCCGTGCGAGCCGCGGATGGCGTGCGAGCTGCGGATGCCGTGAGAGCGGCCGAGGCGCGCGAGGCTGCCCTGCGCGCGGCCCGCACGAGACGGCTGGGCGAGCGGCAGGGCAGGGAGGGCGTCGACGCAAGCCGGCGGCGGCTCGACGGCGACGACTACCAGCGGCGATACAAGACGGCGGCGCGGAAGTGGGTGTCTTCCATGATAGCCTTGCCCATCCTGCTCGTGACGAGCTACTACCTCTTTAACCGGCGTGAGTGGCGAGTGGCAAGCGCACATGCATCGCGTGCAGGCTGACCAGACGCAGTGGTGCTGGGCCGTGTCCCCGAGCCCCGACCCCGAGCGCCGCCGGCGGACCAGGAGAAGGACGGCGCACGACAGTCGCCGAGAGACTAGACGAGAGCCGGACGCGCACGGTACGAGTCGACCCGTCAAGGCCAGCCAGGCGCCAGCTGCGGCTTGCGGGCGGCAAGGAAGGGGACAGAGGATGAAGAGAAAGCTACAAGACAAATGCACTGGCCATTCTTCCCTGCGCCGACTCTGCATATCTGACACGGATCACCGGAAAGGAGCCCCGGAAAGGAGCCCCGGCAAGGAGCCCCGGCAACGGCGGCCTGGCAGACGACCAACTCCTTACAGCCTCGCCTTGGCCGCAGCACCCCCGACGCTCTGCAGCTCGGCGGCGTCCCCCTGGGCCCACTCCTTGACGACCCTGCGCTTGATCTTGCCGCTCGCCAGCCTGGGGATCTCGTCGACGAAGACGACGCCGCCCTCGAGCCGCTTGTGCCTGGCGACGCGGGAAGCCAGCCAGGCCTTGAGGTCGCCAGGCGTCACCTTTGCGCGGGACGCGGGTTGGACCACGACGTATGCGCGCGGCCATTGGTTGCCGTCGCTGCGAGTGTCGTCAGTGCTCTGGTGCCGACATGGCTCGTCGCGGCGGCTCACACGGTGATTCCCACGACGGCTGCATCCGCCACGTGCTCGTTCTTCAGCAGGGCCGCCTCGAGCTCCGCCGGGGCCACCTGGAGGGCGTTGACCTTGATGAGCTCCTGTGAATCATTTAGCGGTCCGGGTCACGAGGCGACGACGGCATGGGCCAAAAGCCGGAGGGGAGACAAGGGGACAACCTTCTTGCGGTCCACGATGCAGAAGACGCCGTCGTGGCTGCGGACGGCGACGTCGCCCGTCCTCAGCCAGCCGTCGCCGTCTATCGTCTCGCGCGTGGCCTGGTCGTTGCGCCAGTATCCGAGGCTGACGTTGGGGCCCTTGACGTACATCTCGCCCTGGGTGCCGGCTGGCGCCTCGCGGCCGTCGTGGTCGATGAGCTTGGCCTGGATGTTGGGCGCCAGCTTGCCGACGGATCCGCTGCCGTCGCGGGCGTCGGCGGGTTCCATGGTGCACAGACAGGTGGTCTCGGTCAAGCCCCAGGCCTGTCTGATGCGGAAGTTGAAGGTCGCGTGGCAGTGGTCCTGCAGCTGGCGCGACAGCGGTGCGGCGCCGCAGACGACGTCGCGGACGCTGGAGAGGTCGAAGCGGCGCGTCTCGGGCCGCTTGGCGAGCATGGTGAGCACGGGGGGCACGAGGTGCAGGTTGGTGATGCGGTGCCTCTGGATGCCGGCCATGAAGGGCTCAAAGGCGAACTCGGCCATGAGGTAGACGGGGACGCCGAGCCTAGCGGCGGCGAGGATGAAGAAGACCTGGCCATAGGCGTGGTAGAGCGGCAGGAAGCCGATCCAGCGCTCGTCGGGCCGCCGAGGGGAGGGGGAGGAGGAGGAGGAGGTGCCGGCATAGAGCATGAAGACGATCTGCTCGACGCTGGCGACCAGGTTGGCGTGGGACACGCAGACGCCCTTGGGGAGGCCGGTGGTGCCGGAGCTATAGTTGATGGCGGCGACGGTGGCGGCGGCCTCGCGAGGGCCCAGCGTCGGCCACGACCAGCGGGCGGCGTGCTCGGACGAGGCGACGATGGCGCGCCAGTCGTCGACGCCGAGGCAGCTCGGGCCGGGCTCGTCGGAGGCGGAGAAGTGGAAGATGCGGTCCCTGGGCATGCCGACGCGAGCGGCCGCCTCGAGGACGGGCCCGAGGACGGCGGGGTGTGCGAGGACGGCCCTGGCCGTGCTGTCGGACAGCTGGTAGGCCAGCTCTGGGGACGGGACAGGCGGCGTGAGCTCCCGGCATCGCCATCATGGGGTCAGGGGTCGGGGGGGTGAGGGGCCGGGGGGCCAGGGGGGTCAGGGCCAGGGGGGCCAGGGGGCGAGGGAGTCAGGGGCGCGTCGCGACATACCGTCGGCCGTGGACGCAGGGCTCGCGCCGGTGAAGACGAAGCCGGCGCCGGCGGCGGCCAGGAAGGCAACGGGGACGAAGATGTGGTTGGGAGTGCAGACGAGGACCACGTCGCCCCTGGCCAGGCCCAGGCGGTCGAGGCCAATGGCGAGGCGGGCGGCCCAGCGCAGGGCCTGGGCTGCGGAGAGGCTGCGGCTCGGCCGGCTGCAGTCGATCCAGAGGGCCTCGGCGGAGGGCGAGGCGGCAGCAGGAGCGGCGGCGAGGTAGCTGAGGAGGTCGGTCTGGGGGATGGAGAGGGGGGGGTAGTCGGACGAGACGGGCATGGTGGTGGTGGTGGTGTTATTGTCGCGGTGGTTGTCGTGGTGGTTGTCGTGGTGGTTGTCGTGGTGATAGTAGTGATGTGGTGATGGTGGTCGTCGGCTATCTACGGATGGCGACGAGAAGAGGACAAGGAGCGAAGAGCGCACAGACAGGCACAGACAACCTCGGGCCTCGAGTCAGACGGGACGGGCGGGCTGCATGATGCATGAGAGCGGCAGGGGCAGCGTAGCCCTTTGCAGTGTAGCTCACGTAGTGTAACGTAGGGTGAGGTAAGAGTACAGTGTTTCTGTTGTCGTCTAACGAGCACAGTCGTTGAATACTATGGTCTATGTCCTCGTTGACGTGGGAAATAGGAGAGGCCAACCCGATCCAAGGGGGGAAGCTGGTTGGGATTCATGCCAGGGCTGACTCCATCGTAATGGCGACCTGCACGTCAGACGTCATGGCACATCGGCTGCTTGGCCATTGCCCGTATATATTCAGTATACGGAGTATAGTGATAAATATTCCGATCAAAGCATATACTATATAATAGGTTCGCGTAGCGCGGTCAGAAACCCAACTTTATACTTTATGGCGAGTATTGCGTAGTATATGTCAATAAAGAAATGCTCCTTCCTCTCCAACTCAACTATCCATCTACCCATCCACCAGCCCATCTTTCCACCATAGCACCCCCCCCCATTTACTGTTACAACACCATCATTGCCTTGGCTTACGGCATTCCTGACTCGAGCACCTGCCTATGTCCATGGAGTCCGACATTGGGCCCAGCCTGCGCCTGCTCAGCCTCCTCGACGAGCTTGACGGCGACGACGGCGACGCTCCCTCCGACCGGGCCCTGGCAGAGCCAGACAAAGAGCTGTGCCGCATGCTCTCGCTGCATGGCCGGCTCACGACCGCCTCCGCCCCCGAACGTCACGCCGCGCGGGAGTCGTTCACCAAGATTGGTGCTGGCGCGTGCGGTGCCATCTTCGGGCAGGACGGCGAGTCTCTCGTTGTCAAGCTCGCCAAATCGTCAGGCGACGGGGCCCTCTGGAACGACTACAAGAAACACAACGCCATCGCACGCCAGTTCGCCGCCTTTGACTTTGGTCAGGTGGTGAAGATCCCGCAATGCTACTACTACGTGCCTTACGACGACCCCAGCTACTTCGGCCAGCACCCGGCCCTGGTTGACGCAGCCGAGCCAGTCTGTCACCTTCCCACCAATGCCATTGTGGCGGAGCGCATCTTGCCGCTACCCAAGACGGTGCGGACTCTCCTCATCGACAAATACTGCGCGCCACGGAACAAGCAAGCGGCCCTGGCTGACCCCGCCAACAAGGACTGTCTAGTCAGGCCCTACCTAGGCTCCTCCCAGGGTCGAAGCGGGGGGATGTTCTTCTCCCTACGGAACTTCAAGCTTCACCTAAACCAGATGGTGGAGCTCCAGTTGGACGTCGAGGCGATGGCTCGTGGCATGGCCGCTGCCATGGCGATGATGCACTGGGCCGCAAAGACGGATGCCCGCGACGTCGAATTTGTCCTCGGCAGTCTGACGACCAAGATTTCGACGCTTATGGACGAGGATGCACTGGACCGACTCCCGTCACATGTGTACACGGGCCCACCATCGCGGGAACACGACAGCTTTTACCGACGCACGACAGAGCTGTGGGTGTTGGACTTCAACCAAGTTCGCTCCATCTCCATGGACGACGCGGGAGTCGCCCAAGCAGTCGAGGCTGTCAAGGTCAACGACCCATACCTCCCCAGGCCTCTTCAGGCGTCCCCGACAGAGAGGCGGGCATGGAACGCCTTTGTGAAGAGCTACCTCGACGCGTCGGACACCATTCTTCGGGAGAAGGGACATGACAGGGATTTGCCTCGCAAGTTTATTTATGGGCTTGTTGATATGCAGAGGATGAAGCAAGAGTCGGCGTAGTGTAGGAAGGGGGAGTAATAGCTAGGTAGATACAGAAAGCGACAGGAAGGTTTAGAAAGCAGTAAGAAGATATAGAGAGGGACAGGAAGGTACAAAAAGCGACAGGCAGGTTCAGAAAGTAATAGTAAGATATAGAGAGCGGCAGGCAGGTTCAGAAAGCAATAGTAAGATATAGAGAGCCGCAGGAAGGTTCAGAAAGCAATAGAAAGATATAGAAAGCGGCAGGAAGGTATAAAAAGCGAAAGCGATAGGAAGGAGAATAACAGCCACTAAGCGTAAATAGAGATTTTTATGAGTATAAATAGCAATACTTAGTAATTAAGGGTATAAGAAGGTATTTAGGATATAATTATAATAGAAAATAAATTTAGTAGAAAATACAGGCGAGCTACTAGATATCATCTTTAATCGAGGCTAAATAGCCGCAATAGATTTCTAAAGGAAAGCCCTACCTTAATAGTCTAAAAAATCAACCCTAATAGAGAGGATTTCATCCCTTACGGGCTGCCCTAATGCATGAAGTATGATACCTTCCCGACGCTTTCTATATCTTCCTACTGCTTTCTGAACCTGCCTGTCGCTTTCTATATCTATCTAGCGGTTACTACCCCTTCCTATCGCTTTCTGTATCTATCTAGCTTGAGTCCCTTCCTGTCTCGTTAATATTTTCTATATATAGCTTTTACTCCCTTTCCGTATTTACTGCCTGCACGGATATGAGTGCAAATAAAATTTGCGTGAGTGTAAATAGCAATACTCTAATTGCTAGTCTCCCTTAACCCTACCCTATCTATATATTATATCGGACGATTATACGATATGGAATTAGTATCGGGATGTAACGGCCGTATATCTCGGGCCTATCGTGCAAACGAGCACGTCTTGACGGCGACGGCGACAAAGCGGCCTGTATACCTATCTAAACTCGCTTTAGTAGGATTACAACGTCCCTCCCACGGCACGATGCAAGAGCATCCACCATCAGCTGCTGGTGAAGCCGCCGTCGACGACGAGGGCGGTGCCGGTGACGAAGCTGCCCATGGGGGAGGCGAGGAAGACGATGGCGTCGGCAATCTCGTCGGGCGTGGCCATGCGCTTCATGGGCGTGCGGGCGAGGTGCTCGCGGATGGGCGGCGAGTCGGCGGCGTCGGCGACGAGGGGCGTCATGGTGAAGCCGGGGCAGACGGCGTTGATGCGGATCTGGTCGTCGGCGTAGGCGTTGGCGTCGGCGCGCGTCAGGCCGACGACGGCTGCGGCGGTCAGCCGGGGCCGGGGCCGGGGGCCACGGAGGGGGCCGAGGGGCGGCTCAGGGGGCCTCAGGGGGCCTCAGGGGGCCTCACCGTGCTTGGCGGCGACGTAGGCGCTCTGGTGGATGCCGCTCAGCGAGCCGACGAGGCCGTAGATGGAGGCCACGTTGACGATGGCGCCGCGTCCCCGGCGCGGGCCGAGGTCTCTGCGCGGGCCGGTCAGCCGGGGCTCGAGGGCTCGACGGAGGGACGCACTCCTGGCCCAGCATGGCGGCCAGCTCCTCGCGCTGGCAGCGGTAGACGCCGCCGAGGTTGACGTCGACGACGCGCTGCCAGTCGGCCTCGGGCAGGTCGTGCGTGCGCGCCGAGCGGCCGGCGATTCCGGCGGCGTTGACGGCCAGGTCGAGGCGGCCGAAGCGGGCGGCGGCGCGGGCGACGGCGGCGCGCACGTCGTCGTCGCGGCGCACGTCGACGGCCAGCGGCAGCACGTCGACGAGCGGCCAGGCGCGGGCCAGCTGGGCGGCGGCGGCGGCGAGGCCGTCGGCGTCGGCGTCGGCGAGGGCCAGGCGCGTGGCGCCGTGGCGGGCGAGGGCGAGGGCCGTGTGCAGGCCGATGCCGGAGGCGGCGCCGGTGACGAGGGCGGAGAAGCCGGGGAGCAGGGCGGCGGTGGTGGTAGTGGTGGCCATGGTAGTGGTGGTGGTGGTGGTGGTGGTGAGAGGCGAGGCGGGGTTCATGGGTTCATGTTGATGGGTTCATGGGTTCATGGGTTCATGTTCATGGGTTCATGGGTTCATGGGTTCATGTTGATGGGTTCATGGGTTCATACTGGGGCTCATATTGGGCTCATACTGGGGCTCATATTGGGCTCATACTGGGGCTCATATTGGGCTCATACTGGGGCTCATATTGGGCTCATACTGGGGCTCATATTGGGCTCATACTGGCGCTCATATCTCTACATACAGCGGCATCGACCCCTCACGACGTCGCCGGCGGCACGGTCCCGCTGCTGCCCCCGCGCCCCAGGCCGTCCAGCCCCCGGCGGATGCCGGCGTCGACGCGCCTCGCCACGCGCTCCAGCGGCAGGCGGCCCTCGACGCGGCGGACGGCCCTCGCCAGCGGCGGCTCCAGGCGCTGGACGGTGCGCTCGACGCGCGGCGCCAGGCGCGTCATGTTGCGCTCCCAGCGCGGCGCCCATTTGGTCGTCTGGCGCGCCAGCCGCTCCTCGGCGCCCGGCATGACGAGGCAGAGCGGCGCCAGCACGCCGACGCCCGCCGCGCCCATGCACAGCGCCTCGGAGCGCCGCGCCGGCGGCAGCTTGGGCAGGCGGTGGAGCGGCATTCTGGCTTTGCTGGAGGGCGTCAGCGGATGTCGTCTGTCGTTGCGGCGGCGACTTGCCTGCGTGCTGTCGGCTGCTGGAGTCGACGAGACGAGACGAGGTGAGGAGGTGGTGACTGGCACGAGGGCGAGGGGAGGGGCAACTACCTGGTGTACTTGACCTGTCCCCTCATCATCAGTCCGTCTGCGCGCCGTGGCGATACATGCCGCAGCCTGGAGGAACCTCGGACGCGCCCCAGACGCTCGGTCTGGCCAGGTAGATGCGAAGCGCAGTGCGTACCGCGTGCCGGCGCGCACTGTGCCGCCCGTTTCATGCGTTGCAACCGTTGGCTTGAGCCGTGGCTGATCGTACGACGCTCCAAACCTTCCTCCCTACCCGCCTCATGCCACCTGCACCAAGCGCGCGCGTGTCCGTCAGCCTCGACGATATCTTCCTACCGTAGACACATACCTGCCTAGGTATATACTATATATATACCAAGTGTCTCTGCACCATATGCTCCTGCAGCAATGGCTCCTCCCCGCAGTGACCCCGGATTACGACCCGCCCCCGCTTTCCCCAGACCGGCAGCCAAGGATTGGGTCCAACGACATCACGCCTCGCCCCCACAGCCAGACTGGCTTTAGGGCCCAGCCGCGTCTTACAAGGACAATTGGCTACTGTACAAGTGTTGGGCCGAGAGGTCTATGCACCTTGTTCCAGCTTACCGAGGCATGCCTCTGTATGGACGACACGAAAGGCACTCTGCGGCTGTCTCCCAGCGCGGCGGTCAAGGTGGCTGCTCGCTATGAACAGAAAATAACGACTCCTTTATCTAGGTATATATAACCAAATCCTCCGACCTGCCTACCTGATCAAGGCTTGTTGTCTCAAGTAATAGCGCCGTAAGACGATTACGTAGGGTTTCGACGGGTTTATAGGGAATTGCCGTAATATAGATAGATAGAGACTGAGGTGCTAGCGGGGTAAAGTCGGGATTATCAAACATAGTTAGAAGGGAAGATGATATATTTGCCGAGTAAAGGTATATAAAATTAGAGTCGTCTTTTATAGAATATAATATTTTAGGCTATATATTACTCGTTAATAAATGTAGGGATAGTTAAGTTATTCACTTACCTTAACGCCAGATACTGTCCCTACGTTCCTCCACTGATGCTGGGCAAGGCCAATAAGGGCCGCTACTATATAAGGCTCGTGTAATGGCTCCGTAGATATAAGCTTCCTTAGCTTAATCTGAATGTAGTCTATAGTGCCAGGGGGTATAGCAAATCGACCAGGGATAGGTCGATTTATCTTGTCTCTACGCATCCGAGTAATATTCCAGTCGTGGATATGCGCAGCGATAGGAGTCGCGTGCTGAGCATCATCGCCCTCAATCTCGCGCCGAAGGTAATAGGACGGGCAGGGGAGCAGAATACTGCGATAGCCCCCAAGGTAGAACCAGAGATTAAAACTAGACAAGGTCAGGCTCGGATAAAGAATGCAAACAATGGCGACTTACCGGAACTGTAATGGAACCTCGGACCCGCCCAAAAGAGCCCGTAGTCCGACCTCCCTATTGCGGAAGTGGCGTTCGAACAGTCCTAGACGGCGAGCATCGCCAGGATAATCGAGTTTCATGATAACCGGCGGCGCAGGGCAAGGTCCATGAAATGTGCATCGCAGCAGGTCGAGCTGCAGCTTGGTCCAGAACAGAGGTTCGACGATGACTCGTGATCGAGGCCGGTGGCGGGCTCTGTCATTGATAGAAAGGGCCTCTAGAGCAGGGGGTGCTTTCGAGGTTGCTCCAGAGGCGGATGGCTGGGATGGCGGCGCTTCCATTGCGAGAAGAGGCGCGGGGGCTCGGCATGACGGAGGTGTTGGCAGGAGGAGTTGCTGTCGGGGTGACAGAAACGGGAACGCGACGACGCGCCGGTCAAGGTTATGTAAGCTCGGCTGCGGGGTGAGTCAGCCAGGGCTGTGAAACGTCGACTATCGACTATGTCGACTATGCAATCCTGGCTGCATCGAGGGCAACAGCCTCATCACTTCCGCCCTTGTGTGCCGATCCACAGAATCCATGCTGTACGGCCAACCGACGGCGGCTTCCAGCTGCCGCTCTACCGCGCCAGCCTCGGAGCGACACCTCGCCAAAAGTCACACCGCGCCCCGCGCCCCCCTTCCCACGCCAGAGCATCGACGAGGCGGAACGTGTTGACGACGCCCGGCCCCTTGCGCACCAGGTAGCTCAGGTCGTCCGTCACCCTCACCAGGGACACGTCGCCGCCGCTCGTGTTGAGGTCCATCTGCAGCGGCGCTTCCAAGGAATACGCAGGCCAGTGCAAGCGCCCGCCCAAAGTCGGCACCGTCGCCTTGGTCGCGTTGGCCGTCGCGTCGTCCGCCGCTATGGCCGGGTCTCCGGCCATGATGAAGCTGCCCAGCATCTTCCGAAACGCCCGCCCAAAGCCGGCGCTGGGCACTCTGCCGCCTCCTCCGGGGAAGTAGGCCGCCAGGTCGGCGCCGTGGTACGACGGCGTCACCGAATACTGGTACTTCCAGGCCTTGCGCGGCTCCTTGCTGTATGCCTCGGCCAGCCACTGCGCCGCGCAGTCCTCCGTCGCTTCGGCCGCCATGTTGAAGACGGCCTGCTGGAGTCCCGTGGCCATGCCCGACTGCGTCAACGCCGTCGGGCCGCTGTCGCCGAGCGTGTCGAACCGGACCCCGTCCTTGCTGCCCTCCGCCTCATCGATGCCGTACTTGGCGTTGAGCAGAGCCACGTCTGCCGCCGTCAGGCCCGGAAACGTCGCCGACACAAACCTGTCGTACTGCTGCCGCGTCCTCACCCGCGGGTCCGTCAAGGGGACGCCCTCGTTTGCGTTGTTCTGCCCCGGCCATGCTCAGCCGGGCATTTACACAAGCGTGTGTGTGTCCGTCAACCACTCACCCCCACGAGCAGCCGTCGGCCGCCGACTTGGCCGAGCAGCAGCTGCTCCGATGGCCGCCGCCGGATCACGTCTCCGTCGACGACGGGCCCAAAGGCAAAGCTGCCAAAGTGACCCCGCGTCGTCGACACCTTGCCGCTGGCATTCTGCAGCGCCTCCGTGTCGGCGGCAACCAGGCAGTCGAAGACGCTCTGGTGCTGCTGCAGGCCAGCGCTGCCCTCGCCGCATCCGGCCAGCCGTGCGAAGCTGTCGTGGTTGCTCAGGGGGACGGCGTCGCCATAGCCGTAGACGGGGGGCGCGTACGGGCTGGCGGCAAAGACCTACCGACAGGGGCCAGCCCATGCCAGCCGTCCGTCAGCTACCGCGTCGCTCGGTGCTCGTGCCCGCCGCCCTTCCGGCGAGACACAGACACACCAACATTCTGGAAGAGGCCCGAGTCGTTGCCGCCGTATGCCATGGCCTGGAACATGGCCGAGGCCGCTCCCGACGACTCGCCGCCGACCGTGACCCGTGACGGGTCGCCGCCAAACTTTGCAATGTGCTCCTGCACCCATTCGAGCGCGAAGCGCTGGTCGAGGAGGCCGGCGTTGAGCCGACCCCGGGCCTTGACCTGGGGCGAGGCGAGGTAGCCAAAGGCGCCCAGCCGGTACTGCATCTCGACCGCGACAAAGCCGTTGTCGTTTGCCCCCATCCACGCGCTGGGGTCGTACTTGGCGCCAAAGACGGAGTGGCCGCCACCGTCTGCAGCCGCCGGTCAAGACTCATCGCCCCATCGTCGAGGGGATCCGTACGTACGGATCCAGACGAGCACGGGCAGCGCCGCCGCATCGGGGGCGGCGTAGACGTTGAGGAAGAGGCAGTCCTCGCTGCCGCGGCCCGAGTTGAAGCCGTAGGCCGGGGGGGTTCCGTAGGCGCCCGACTGCGGGCAGGCGGGCGGCTGGTCGACGGCCGGAGTGATGCCATCGCCACAGCTGGCCGCCGCCGCCGGAGCCTGGGGAGCCTGCCATCGCAGGCGGCCCACGGGGGGAGCGGCGTAGCGGATGCTGGGCATGTGAGAGGCCGACAAGGGCGGCTGGCCGGCTCGGGCAGCGGAACGACGCACCTCTTCCAGACGTTGAGCCTGCTCGTCTCGTTGTACGCGCCGCGGTAGGTTGCGTAGCCCAGGCGGACGACGGGTCCGGGAGGGGACGAGGCGACAGCCGCGGCGACGAGCGCGGCGACGACGCTGCTGCCCTTCATGATGCCCGTTGCTTGTGCTCGAGAGAAGGGAGCAGCTGGGTGCCTGAGGCTGTGGCCCGGGGCGGCCAGGGCACCAGTGACAGCCGTAACGGGCAACCACGGCGGCACCTGACTCTGCCGTCACCACCATCCCCATTCCCGTGAGTGCAACGCTGCCTCGAGCTTCCGCCCCAAGCTGACCGTGGCTGATGCAGGCTGACGGGCTCCTACGCAGCCCCGTCGCCATGCCCCTCGGGCATATGCGAGGCGAGACTTCCACGACGCCGTGATTGGCCTCGCCGCCAGGCCGCCCTGCAGCTGCTGCCGCCCCGCCAGCCAGCCTTGGTCGTCAATGGGTTGCGAGAGAGCGGCCGGGGGAGGAGATGATGAGCCCGCTGCTTACTCTTGCTGCTGCCATGATGGCCTTCGGCTGATCGTGGCCTTGGGCTGATCGTGGCCTTGGGCTGGCCCGCCATGATAAGAAGCAGCGTCGACGGCCTCGTCGACATCGATGCGCCTCGCGTGTCCGCCTAGCCGTCTTGGCCGCCATGGCTGCCGCCAGCAGCCCCCAGTATCTGGCCGAGTCCAAGGCCACGCTCATCAACGCCCTCTACTCGATCCCCATCCCCCTCGAGCTCGCTACAACGGCCTTCCGGCTTCATGTCAAGCTGGGCCACGCTGCCGGCGCCCGCCTGGCCTTTGACGACTATCTCATCATCTGGGCCACGGTCAGTCGCCGTCGCCGCCCGCCCTTCTCGTGCTGACCATGACGACGCCGTCGACGCCCAGGCCGTGGCCGTGGCGGAGTGCATCACGGGTCTTGTTTACGGTGCGCTCCAAGACGTCGAAGCTTTGACAAGTCGTCCAATGCCTGCCTGCAGGTCCGCCGTACGGGCTCGGCCGCCACATCAAGTCCGTCTCGGAGCATGAGCTGCGCCGCTTGCTCCAGGTACGCAAGCTGCCCGACCTCCGCCGGCTTCGACGCACGGTGACCAGACGCGCCCAGGGCGACTACATCTTTAGCCACTTCTACAACGTCGCCATCGGCTGCACCAAGCTCTCCGTCCTGGCCCTCTACTACCGCCTCTTCGCCACGGCCACCTTCCGCTCCCTCGTCGTCGCCGCCGCCTCGTTCGTCTGCGCCTGGCTCCTCGTCATGGAGGTCGTCCTCGGCCTCGGCTGCCGCCCCATCCAGGCCTGGTGGGACGCTGTCCCGGGCACCTGCGTCAACAAGGTCTCCTTCACCTACTTCACAAACATCACCAACCTCGCCGCCGACCTGTGCATCTTCTTCATGCCCATACCCGTCATCCTCGGCCTGCACACGGCCCTGGCCAACAGGATCAGCCTGTGCCTCCTCTTCTCCATCGGCCTCGCCACCTGTGCCATCAGCGCCGCCCGCCTCTCCTTTGTCTTTGGCGTCGGCTCCGACGACATGACCTGTGAGACTCCCCTATTCCTCACTCCAGCCCTTCCCGCCCCCTGATGACATGGCCACAGGGTGGATTGGCTCCCTCGGCATCTTGTCCGCGTGGGAGCCGTGCGGCGGCGTATTGTGTGCGAACCTGCCTATTATTTACAGGCCCTTGAAGCATATGCTTAAACGCGCCCCGCGAGCTCCCCAAACTGCCGATGACGCCTTATGCTCTAACCACGAACCCAAGGCCACCCAGCCTAGAGGGGAGGAGACTTGAGTAATAGCGTCTCATTACTTGGCCTACTATTTCTACATTAATAATTAAGAATCTATAAATAAATAGAACTCACAAGAGCGGTGTTCCTATCGCAGCGCTCGGCAGGACGGCGACTTATCTAAGAGGTACCATATACCTAGGCACCTAGTCCCACCTACACGCCTTTTAGGCTCACATTTTTTACTCATGCTCGAACTCTCACTTGTCTGCTCGCTCATGCCCCATTCCTGTCATTTCATCTCGTGCCCTGCGTGTCTCCGTCCGCCCTCGTTTCTTACGCATCGCTGCGCCGCAGAAGCCCTGGTCGCCATTGCAGCCCGTCGCCATTGCTGAACCGGGCCCGGGACCGGCCGGCATCGGGGAGGGGGGCCCCAGCATCACGTCAGTCAGCGCCGCGCCCAAGGCAGCAATGGGGAGCGCAACACACAGCAACTTGCCGGACCTGGGCTGGATTGTCCAGAAGTTTGGCGGGACGAGCGTCGGAAAGTTTCCAGACAAGGTGTGTGTCCATGGAGGCAGGCGGGAAACGTCGAGCAAGTGCTGACTCGATTTGGCCGCGATTAGATAGCTCGTGATATCGTCAAGTAGGTTGAGCCTCGGCAAGCACGCGCCCTGCCTAACCTCACGCGCCAGAGCGAGCTTGTCCCGCAATCGAGTCATCGTCGTCTGCTCAGCCCGGAGCACGGGCAAAAAGGCCGAGGGCACCACGAGCCGGTCGGTCCCCCGTTCCCCCGGCCCTGTGCGGCGGCGTCTGACTCTCGGCCGACAGGCTGCTGGGCGTCTACAGCAAGCTCAGGGGCGTCGGTGCTGCGTACGCCGCCAGCGTCGAGGATGAGCCCGAGTCCCTGGTCGAGCAGGCCCGGGGCCTCATCGTCGACGTCTGCCGCGACCACGTCCTGGCCACCGAGTCGTTCGTCCAGGATGCCGGCCTGAGGGAGTCGCTGGCCCGCAGGATCGAGGCCGAGTGCCAGGAGCTCATCGAGTACATGATGGCCGCCAAGCGCTTCAACCTCGAGATCAACTCGAGGGCCAAGGACCGCGTGATAAGCTTCGGCGAGAAGCTCGCCTGCCTCTTCATGACGACCCTGTTGCAGGACACGGTGCGTTCGTCTGTCCTCCCCGCCGCGACGGGAAAGCTGACGTGGCCCGGCCAGGGCGTCGACGCCGAGTACGTCGACCTGGGCGACGTGCTGCACTACGACACGGCGTCGCAGCTCGACGGCGGCTTCTACAAGGCGGCGGCGGCGGCGTTTGCGCGCAAGGTGTCGGCGTGCGAGAAGCGCGTGCCCGTGGTGACGGGCTTCTTCGGCAACGTGCCCGGCAGCCTGATCGACGGCGACATCGGCCGCGGCTACACCGACCTCTGCGCCGCGCTCTGCGCCGTCGGCCTCGGCGCCGAGGAGCTTCAGATCTGGAAGGAGGTCGACGGCATCTTCACCGCGGACCCGTCCAAGGTGCCCACGGCTCGGCTGCTGCCGTCCATCACGCCGGCCGAGGCGGCCGAGCTGACCTTTTACGGCTCCGAGGTCATCCACCACCTCACCATGGACCAGGTCATCCGCGCCCAGCCGCCCATCCCCATCCGCATCAAGAACGTCAAGAACCCCCGCGGCAACGGCACCATCGTCATCCCCGACCCCGTGCTGTCGGCCGGCCACCGGCTCCATCGGTCGCGGCCGTCCGAGGCGCTGCGCCCGCCCAAGACGCCCAAGCGCCCGACGGCCGTCACCATCAAGGACCACATCAGCGTCATCAACGTCCACTCCAACAAGCGCTCCATCTCGCACGGCTTCTTCGCCCGCGTCTTCTCCATCCTCGACAAGCACTCCATCTCCGTCGACCTCATCTCCACCAGCGAGGTCCACGTGTCGCTGGCCATCCACTCGGGCAGCACCCAGGTCGACGCCTTTGCCAAGGCCCGCGAGAGCCTCGAGGAGTGCGGCGACGTCAGCGTCCTGCCCGGCATGGCCATCCTGAGCCTCGTCGGCGCCGACATGAAGAACATGATTGGCGTTGCCGGCCGCATGTTTTCGACGCTCGGCGAGCACAACGTCAACCTGGAGATGATATCGCAAGGTATGCCCGTGTCTACGGGGGCTATGCGCCCTCCCGAGCGCTAACCCGTCGGCCGCAGGTGCGAGCGAGATCAACATCTCTTGCGTGATAGAGGCCCGCGACGCCACGCGGGCCATGAATGTCCTGCATACGCACTTGTTTACCTTTCTAGAGTGAAGGTACGGTAGAGAAAAGGAGGTACAGTAGAGAAAAGGAGGTACGGTAGAGAAAGGCCACCGCTTCAGCCCTGGCTTGGGACACGCCACCAGCGGCGTTTATAGGGTGGTGAGTACAAGATGGTGGCCGTCGAGTACATCTTCTGGGTTACACAAGAGGCATTAAAATAGGAGTATGTTGTTTGGGCACCGGCCCGATCGTTAGTCCGGCGATGGTGATGTTCAGGGCACAGGCCCTCGTGCTTGGCTCCTTGGACCCCGTAACAGCATCATGATGTGTGCGTGTCGACTTGTATATATGGCTAAATAACCATTACTTAATATGATTATATAATTTGTATAATTTATATAGTTTATGTGGCTTGATTTACATTTTAATACTTAAGCCATATCTAAGGCTTTTTGAAGCCCCTATTTCTACAGTACCTAGGCTGGACCCCACTTGGTTACATTAGTGGTGCTTACGAGTGCTGCATATCCCAGACAAAACAACCACCGCGGAACGTCCGTTATGGACGGTTGCGCGGGCGCGGCATCTCCATGCGACACGATAACCTCACGCGACCATGGCCTCGCATCCTGCTCCGAGAAGCGCAGGGCAAAGACGACTCGTTACGTATGGGCATTCATCCGGCAGGAAGAAGGCCAGTCTCGCACCGACCCGAGAACGCGACGCCTCTCGCCTTGCGCCGCCTCGAAAGTCTCGCAGCCCGACGACCAGCGACCAAACCATCGACTCTGCCTCTGTCCAAGCAGATGGCTCCAAGCCCGCTCCGGGGCTGCAAACAAGCGCCGCCAAGGGATCGATGGGGAGAGGGGGAAACGGGCCCCAACAGCTGGGCGACAGAAAGCGGAAGATGACTCTCTCGGACGCGTCTGCCGCCAACGCTGCACAGGATCGCCGCGCATCTCTCAAAATCGGAGCCAAGGCCATGGCGGATGGGCCGCAGAGGATGCCCAAGACAGTACATGGCGTCAACTTGGCCAACGCAGCCCCCCGCCAAGCGCAATCGAGATCTGGCGACAGACGCTCGCCAGGCGTGCCAAGCAGCACAAAACCTAACGCTACACCGCCGAGGTCCCGGCGCCGTCGCCTGATAGATGCCCTTGCGGCCCAGAGAGCTGCGAGCCCCGAACATGCGCCGGATCATGCGGATGAGGAGGTCGAGCTGGCGAGCGATCAAACTGGCTCTCCTCCTTCGCGGCCGACTACCGCCCTGCGGGAATTGCGTTTGTGCGCCGCAGATCGCCGGGGGGCGACGCCGACGCGTAAGAAAATCAGGCTCACATACAGCCAGTCCTTCAGCACTCCGGACAAGCCACGACGACTGGACGAACTCGACCGTCCTGCGACTGATGCCGAGGAGGAGACTGCCCTGTCCGACATGCAGGTCCCCTCCAGCCCCATGGGGCCCGCTTCGGCAGACGAGGACGACGGTGCCCACGCCAAGCCCGCAATCAAGAGCGTCCACGAGCTTCGCCGTGCCGGAGCAAACAATCGATTTGCTGACGAGATGGACGACCTGCTGGCCCGGATTGGGAACCCCGGTGCCGGGTCTTTGACGATGAGGAGGAATGCCCTCTGCGAACTGGCACACAGACTCGCGAGGGAGAGCTTTGCTGGACAGTTTCGCGACCACGGATGCCGCGATAACGTCGCCAAGGACATAGGCAGGGAAGAGGACGTCATCAGTGGGTTTGCCTTGACGGCGGCTCTGGTCATTTTCCTCAGGTCCGGCTCTGCGCCCCATCTGCTGCAAAAGCTTGCTGAGGAAGGGCTGGGCAAGATGTTGGGCCGCCTCGTACGGGTGAGCGAGGACATTGACGCCGTTGCGTCCCAGAGGAAGACGAACCTGTCACGGTCGACGAGGGCGTCAGTGCACGGGCTAAAGGGGACGCTGATGCAGATGCCCATCTGGCACGGGTTTGGGCCCGCCCGCCTTTCGCCGCGCACCCTTGGCCTGCAGCTGCTGGAGACGGTCTCACAGTGCTTGGACGGGCAGCTCCTGGAGCAGCTGGTGGGGGACCTGGAAACGGACCTCGTCTCCGTCGCCGCCGACTGCGCAGGGGCCGGGGCCGACGTGGTGGACCACGCCCTCGCAATCTTCGCCCTCGAGGCGTTGTCCAGTGCTGGAGTCACGCCCGGAGCCACCGGGCAAAGCAGCATAGCCACGTTCCTCCGACGGGCGCTGCAGCAATGGCCGCGCGAGCGAGGGGAGCTGGAGGCAGCGACGTTGAAGCTGGCCATCAACACCACCAATACGGACCGGGGAGCGGCAGCATTCGACAGCCCGGACCTGATGTTGCTTCTCGCGGGCTGCATCGGCGGCGGCTTTGCGACGGTGCTAGACGCCATCGGCGGTGGTTGCCTGGCAGACGACGGCACGTACGACGAGCTGCTGCTCATACTCGGGGTCACGATCAACATTGTGGAGCACAGCCCGTCCGCTCGCGGGTGCTGGGGTGACAAGGCGCTGGACGATCTGGTGGCGCTCTGGCAGGGAAACCAGCTGGCTGTGAACGAGGTGTGTGAGCAGTCTGACGTGGCCCCTCTCCTTCTCTCCCTCTGCCCTCCCTTCCTTTCTCCTTTCTGGCCTCGTGCCGTTGGCTGATGGACGAATGCGCAGGCGGACTCGGTGGACAAGACGAAAGTCAGCGTCGCCGTCGGCTACCTGGCAGTGCTGCTCGGGTATCTGTGCCTGGACACGAGAGCCAGGCAGCGGGTGAAGGCACGGGTCGGCAGCGGCGAGGGGATCCGCGGCCTGGTTGGGTCGATCCGGGACTTTGTCGCCATGTACAAGACTGTGGACAGCAAGGCCCATGAACTGGAGGCTCTCGTGGTTGAGCTTTCGCAGGCATGGCGCGCAGGCTGTCGGGCACCAGGGACGGGCGCATGAGGGGGCAGGCCGGGAAGAAGGGGCGCCGGCAACGGCATGATGACTGACGCGAACATGTATAATGAACAGGCTGCTGTATGGATAATGCCTGGCACCTCGTTGGGTAGTACCTAGGTAGGTAGGGTGTATGTTGAGGTGTATGTTGATGTCTGCCGGGATAGCCTGCTAGCGGGCCACATTGCCCTGTACTTTGATGATACCTTGGGCTTGGCCGTGTACTAACGTAGGGAGGTACCTTGGTGACTTGACATCACACGCTGTGCCGTGTGGGGTTTCCGGAGGTACTTGGGATCAGTAGGGCTGCAGGTACCATTGCGAGGAACGGAGGTACTCCTCACAAGGGCTACCGTCTTGCAGTACCGCGGCGCCGGGAACGGAACGCAGCTGCGACAACAGTGCGCGAGCCTCTGAGCGACCTGAACCAACCCCGACGAGGCCGAGGGCTCGGGTCTCGAGAGAAGACACCGTCGTCGCCTGCCGCGCGCGTCTCGTTCCGCCTCCCAGCCCCGTCCAGCGGCGGTTCCGTCCGTCGTCCCCTCGCCTCGCAAGCGCCGTCGCCGGACCGCCGCCGCCTCTCTCCCGTCGCCCCTCCTCCGATGCCGTCGCCCAAGCAGAGAAAGATAGCCATCGTCGGCAGTCGATCCGTCGGTATGTCCCTACGTGTCCCGAAGCCGCCGGGGGGCCGGGGCGATTGACGGGGGGGGGGCGACTGCAGGCAAATCATCGCTCGCGGTGCAGTTTGTCGACGGGCACTTTGTCGATAGCTACTATCCGACGATTGAGAACACGTTCAGCAAGACGATCCGGTACAAGGGGCAGGACTTTGCGACCGAGATTGTCGACACGGCCGGGCAGGACGAGTACAGCATCCTCAACTCGAAGCACTTCATCGGCATCCATGGCTACATGCTCGTCTACTCGGTCTCGTCGCTGCCCTCGTTCGAGATGGTGCAGGTCGTCCGCGACAAGATCCTCAACCACTTGGTAGGCCGCACGCCCAAGGCTGCCCTGCCTGTGCCCGCGGCGGCGGCCTCGCTGCAGGCGCTTACCGTTGCAGGGAACCGAGTCGGTGCCCATCGTCATCGTCGGCAACAAGAGCGACCTGCGGCCGGAGCAGCGCCAGGTCAGCCCCGAGGAGGGCAGGAAGCTGTCGGAGAAGCTCGACTGCGGCTGGACAGAGGCGAGCGCGCGGTACAACGAAAACGTGTCCCGGGCGTTTGAGCTGCTGATTGCGCAGATTGAGAAGTCGCAGAATCCGGGAGAGGCGCCCGAGAAGAGCAACTGCCGCGTCATGTAACGCGCGCGCCGGGGAAGCTTGCGCTGGCCGCCCGAGGAGACGGGGAATGGATGAATGGATGGATAGATGTGTATGCGCTCATGTACTTGTACGCTGTCGAGGAGCCTATTGATTCTATACTACCTAAAATTGGGCTAAAAAGACGTTCCTGCCCCGCCCCCGCCAGAAGCCGCCACGGATTCTTCATTCTTCCCCTCTCCCCTGGGAAGCGGCCTCAGCGCAGTCCTGCTCCCTTGCCCTGCAATTGCGCCGTCGCGAGCGTCGACTCCTGCTCGTTTGACCCCAGTGGCATACTCGAGCCGCCCGTCGCAGCCCAGCGGGACAAGCACGGCGAGCACGCCATCGAGACGGCCGAGCAGCAAGGAGAGCAGGCCCCGGCACCGGCATCATGCTCGACGTGACCGACTTCATCGCGGAGCGCGGCGGCGACCCCGAAAAGATCCGCCAGTCCCAGCGCCGCAGGCACGCCAGCGTCGAGGTCGTCGACGAGGTCATTGCCCTCTTCGAAGACCACCGCAAGAGTGCGTTGTTCCGAACCCCTCTGCGTGGCCTCGCCATAGGCTCACCGGCCGCCGCTGCGTATCCAGCTCAGTACAGCGCCACCCAGATCAACAGCAAGATCAACGAGGTCCAGAAGCAGATTGGGGCCAAGAAAAAGGTCGGCCAGCGGAAACCCGTGCCCGACGCCAAGCGTTGCTCCGACGCATGCTGATGCGGCACCCTCCTCCTAGGCCAAGGAGAACGCCGATGACCTGCTCAAGCAAAAGGCGGACCTGGAAAAGGAAAAGAAGAGGCTCGTCGAGTCGGCGGCGGACAAGGACGGCCTGCTCAGGGCCAAGATCAGGACAATCGGCAACATCGTCCACGACTCGGTCCCTGTCAGCGACAACGAGGTATTGTGGCCGAAGGCCGGCTCCAGCGGGCCCGTTGCGCCGGCTCCTGGCTGACGCGGCCTGCTCGCAGGACAACAACGAGGTTCTGCGCCGGTGGGCCCCGGAAGGCGTCGCGGTCGAAAAGCGCCCCGTCCTCTCGCACCACGAGGTGCTCCTGCGCCTCGACGGATACGACCCCGACCGCGGCGTCAAGGTCGTGGGCCACCGCGGCTACTTCCTGCGCCAGTGGGGCGTCTTCCTCAACCAGGCCCTCATCAACTACGGCCTCGAGTTCCTGACCCAGCGAGGCTACACGGCCCTGCAGGCGCCGCAGTTCATGCTGAGGGACTACATGGCCAAGACGGCCCAGCTCGAGGCCTTTGACGAGGAGCTCTACAAGGTGGTGGACGGCGACGCCAAGAACGACAAGTACCTCATCGCCACGTCCGAGCAGCCCATCTCGGCCTTTCACGCCGACGAGTGGCTCGTCGCCAAGGACCTGCCCATCAAGTGAGTAAGCCGAGGCCGGGAGCTGTCCTGGGTGGCTGACTGGCCGCCGCCCTCAGATACGCCGGATACAGCTCCTGCTACCGGCGCGAGGCCGGGTCGCATGGCCGAGACGCCTGGGGCATCTACCGCGTGCACCAGTTTGAAAAGGCAACGCCCGCCGTCTTGGCCGCCCGTGGCCGGGCTCGCATGCTGACGCGGTCGCGCAGGTTGAGCAGTTCCTCTTGACGGACCCGGAAAAGTCGTGGGAGGCGCTCGACGACATGATTGCCGTCTCGGAAGAGTTTTACAAGTCGCTGGGGCTCCCGTACCGGGTCGTTGCCATTGTGTCGGGCGCGCTCAACAACGCGGCCGCCAAGAAGCTGGACCTGGAAGCCTGGTTCCCCTTCCAGGGCGAGTACAAGGAGCTGGTGTCGTGCTCCAACTGCACCGACTACCAGTCGCGCGCCCTCGAGATCCGCTACGGAGCCAAGACGCAGACGGACACCAAGAAGAAGTATGTGCACTGCCTCAACGCCACGCTGTGCGCCACGACGAGGACCATGTGCTGTGTCCTGGAGAACTACCAGACGGAAGAGGTGAGCCGAGGCTTATGAGCCCGCATGGCATGCGGATGCTGACTTGGGCAGGGTCTCCGGGTGCCCGAACCGCTTCGGAGGTACCTCCCGGGAGCACCAGACTTTGTCCCCTTCACCAAGGAGCTGCCCAAGGAGTCGACGTCGCAAAAGTCGCTGCCGCAGAGAGCCAAGGGGGGGAAGTGACGGCGGGCGGTGGTTGGCAGGCGGAGGAGACCCGGGATGTCGAGAGAAGCAGCTGCTCGGTAGACAAAAGACGCATTCTGCGACGCCTCGTTGCCGGCATTCTTGCAGACTGAAGTCGGGCCTTGCTTGAGAGGAGGCGCCGTCGACTTCCAATAGCGCCGGACGGGTACCTCGGCGATGTACTTGGTGCTGACGACGGGCGCGTCTATTTTCCCCCGTCGCACCTCGCGTCACCCAGAGACGAAAGACGACATCCAAGGCGCGCCAGCCAGCCAGCCGTGGGCCCAATGCGCGAGCCGCGCGGCATCGCGGCCGCAGACGAAGCGCCTCCGCGGCCGCCCGGACGCAGACACGACGGCCTCCTGCAGCGCGCCTGGCGCCTGCTGCTGGGCAGCGGCCGCGCGCCGCCGCCGCCGCCCCGACAGCGCGGCGCGCGCCCCGGCCAGCGCCGCTCGCAGCGTCCCGGCGGCGGCCGGCGCCGCGCCGAGGCGTCCGGGCCGCAGGCCCAGGAGGCGTCGGGGCGCGCGCCCGCGAGGCTCGGGGTTTGTCCGCCGTCTGCCGCCGCGCCCGGCGCCCCGGCTGACGCGCCGCCAGACGTCCCACCTGGGCAAGTACGCGCACGAGGAGGCGATGCCGCGGTGGCTCGTCAGGGTGCTGGACAAGCGCGGCCAGGTGTGCACCCGGGGTAGGCACCCGCACGCGGCCGGACCGGACGGCGGCTGAGGCAGGCCAGGCGTCGTGCCCGTGCTCGAGCAGCTCCTCCGGCAGTGCCCGGCGACCGAGGCGGCGTACCTGTGCGACGCGAGCGTGCAGCACGTGTCCAAGCTGCGGCGCGAAGGTGAGGGCGGGCCGCCTCCGACGGCGCGCGGCGGCGCCAGGCCGACCGAGGCTGACGCTCTGGGCGACGCACAAGGCGGCTTCTGCGGCTACCGCAACATCCAGGCGCTCGTCTCGTACATTGTCGGCGCGCGCGCGGCGGGGCTGGAGCGCTTCGGCGACGGCCTGCCGAGCGTGCTGGAGATCCAGGACCTCATCGAGCGCGCCTGGGACCGGGGCTACAACCCCCAGGGCCGCATCGAGACGGGCGGCATCAGGGGCACGCGCAAGTACATTGGCACGCCCGAGGTACGCGGCCGCGGCTCCGTCGTATCCGTCGCTGCTGACCGGCCCGCGCCATCAGGCCCAGGCGCTGTTCCGCAGCCTCGACATCTCGTCGGTCCGCGCCGCCGCCGACCTGGCCGTTGCTGACGGCTGCCAGGTGTTCTGTCCAGGCCTTCCGCAGCGCGGCCGGCCGAGGCGCAGGGAGCGCCCTGCTGCAGGCCGTCGAGGGCTACTTTCGGCAGGGCTGGCACGGCGGCGACGGCACCAAGGTCCGGTGCACACGGCTTCCGCCCATCTACCTGCAGCACCACGGTACGTGCCCCCTGGGGACCTTTGGCCGGCCGTGCTGATGCTAGGGGCGACTCGAGGGCATTCCGTCACAATCGTCGGCATCGAGAGACAACGGGACAACCAGGTCCAACTCCTCGTCTTTGACCCTTCGTCCCGAGACGCGGCGCCTATCAGGAGACTGATTGGAAGGGCGCGCGGCGTGGAATCCACGACCAAGGCCAGCGTACTGCTGGATCCGTACCGCCGCGGCACCGACTATCTAAGCAGGCACGACGAGTACGAGACTCTCTGGTGAGGAGACGCGAACCGACGCCATGTCGTGCGGCCCCGGGGCTTGCTGACAAGTCCCGTGATAGCCTCGTCGCAGACGGCGCTGCGGGCGCTTCATGAGCCCCGGTCGGGCGACGTGGCAACGGCGTCCGGGTGCTGCCGGAACCACTCCTGGAGCTTCTGCAATGCACGGGCGCGGTGCGAGACGGCGTTCTTGTGTGCACCGTCCATTTCGGCAAACCTGGGCGGCTCAGAAGACTGGGGGACGACGGCGACGGGCAGGGGCAGTGGACATACGTCTGGCCTTGGTACTCGAAGATGGGGTCCCACCCTACAATGGCACACGGCCGGCGTCAGCGCGCGCCAGGTGAGCCGGCGGCCGACATACCAAAGCCGGAGGGCCCCCGGGCCGGCACGATGGTGCCCTGCGCGCGGATCAGCTCCGAGGGCAGGCTCGACATGGCAACGGCGTACCGGACAGCGTCCCTGGAAGAGGAGGGGCTCGTGGCCGGGCCCGGCGGAGAAGGCAAAGGTGCAGACGGCGTCGGCCGACTTGTCCGGGTAGGCGGCGATGAGGTTGTTGAGGCCCTGGTGGCCGACGGCCGTCAAGAACCACTTGCTTGACGGGGTGAGCCGCGGCGAGGGCAGCAGGGAGGCGCCGGGACCGACATGTAGGGGCCTGGCAGGCCGCCGAGGGCGTTGAAGCACAGGGCCGTGTCCTCGACGAGGACGGGGCCCTTGACCTGCGTCGACGGGCCCAGGCGTCAGCCCAGGCGTCAGTCGCCGGCCACGGCGGACGCACCAGGTCGGCGGCGCGGCGGCACTTGGACTCGCTGACGTGGTCGATGGAGCCCTGGACCTCGTCGAGGTCGAGGCCGTGGCTGCGCACCTCGATGCCGGCGGGCTCGAGCATGGCCGTGACCTCGCGCAGCTTGTTGGCGTTGCCCGTGACGAAGGTGACGGCCATGGCGGAGAGGGTGCACGGTGCGAGAGAGCACGTTGGGGGTGCGCGTTATAGTAACCGCGCAGACGAGACCCCGATAGCTGCATCGACCTACCCTGCACGCCGCCCTGCACACCTACCTACCTACACCTCCCTGAACCTACCTGCGTCCCATCATCACGACCGCCTCTCCCCGTTGTCGACCCTCCACTGCCTCACCCAGGCCTCGATGCGGTCCAGGTTGCTCTCCATCTCGTCGGCCGTGTTGCTCGCCAGCTCCACCACGACCTGCTCGTCAAACGCCTCGCGCGCCTCCTGCAGCAGCACCTCCATGATCTCCGAGTCGAGGTTCTCCTGCAGCTTCGCCTCGCCGTAGTTGCGCGCCCGCAGCCGGTCGTACAGCGTCGCCGACCCGGCCCGCAGCACCACCACCAGGTCGATCCAGCTGCGCGGGAAGGCGTCGCACGCGTGCCAGTCGATGATGCAGCCCCCGGCCGCCGCGTCGGCCTCGACGGCGTCGAGCAGCTGCCGCGCCCCCCCCCGTCAGCGCGCCTCTCTGCCGCCGTCCCCCCCCCCGTGGCCCTCACCTTGTCCTCGTCGACGATCCAGCTCTGGTGCTCGTCGCTCCAGCCCTCGTGGCAGCCCCGGTCCTTGACCACCTGGTTGACCGAGATGTGCCGCAGGCCCGTCCGCTCCGCCAGGCCCTCGCAGTGCGTCGTCTTGCCCACGCCCGGCGTCCCGGTGACGATGATGTTTGGCGACTGCCTCATTGCGTCCGTGGTATCGGCCTGCCGTGCCCTGTAGCGCAGGATGAGAGTCCAGCTGTCTTGCTTGTCTCTCTCCTCTCCTTCACTCTCTGGCCCTTTCTTCCTTGTCCTCGTTTTTCTTTGCTGTTTTTCTTTGCCTCCTTGAATCAACCCAATTGGCCCAGCAGAGCCATGCATCTACCGGGTCACCCATAAGCATAGGCAGCTAGCGGGGCATCCAGCAACCACCAACAAGCACAACGGCCATTATATATAAACGCACGCGGCCCTCTCACCCCCGAGCCCCGTGCTGGCCCCCCTCCCCTCCGTATGTGGTTGTGCGAGATACATGTATCGTGGCCCCATGACCCCATGACTGCCGCTGAGCTCCTTCAAGATTCGCCCGCGTCCTGGCGCCCGCTGCAGCAACAAACAAAAGAAACAAACAAACGCATGGACAGCTTGGCCGTGGTCTATGCCCACCCGCTGCCCGTGCACGCCGCCGCCCGTGCCAAGAGGCAACTCGCCTCCCCCCCCTTCCAATGGATGAATAGATGGATCGATAGATGGGTAGATGCCCGCCATGCCCTCAGCTCCTCCTCCCTCACTGCGCTGCCGCCGCCTCCGCCTCCGCCTCCGCCTCCGTCTCGTCAGCCTCGGCCAGGGGCTCTTGCCGCTCAAAGCCCTCGCCGTCGGGGTAATCAAGCTTCTCCTGCTGCGCTATCGCCTGCGCGGAAACAATCTCGGCCAGCCGCTTCAGCCGCGGAGTTTGAAGCCCTGCAGAGGTTGTCCACGTCAGCCACGACTCGCGCGTGGACATCAGGGGCACTTACACGATGGCGTATACGTCTCCAGCGCCGTGATGGACCGCGGCTCGGCAATCTCGTACGGCCCGCTGTCGTCCAGGTCGATGGCCTGGAGCAGCAGCACGTCGCTCTTCTCCGTCACCCGCGACGCCACCGCCTTCATGATCTCGCCGTTGATGGGCTGCTCGTAGTCGGCCACCAGGTACTGGTTCAGCAGCTTCTGGATCTGGTTGGGCGACAGCATCCAGCATATGTCCTGGATGATCTCGATGTCGTTGAGCGTCGCCTTCTTGAGCTGCAGCAGCTTGGTCGCCTGCATCAGGTGCTCCAGCAGCAGCGTGCCCTCGGGCATGTCGTGGCTCTTGCACCACTCCTCGATGCGCGTGATGTTGTAGTTGATCTGCAGGCCGCGCTTCCACGACAAAAAGTTGCGCCGCATCAGCAGGTCGTTAAAGGCCGTCACGCCCACGACGCGCAGGAGCTCGTTGAACGTCTGCATGATGATCGACTCCTCCAGGTAAAAGGCCTTCATGGCGCGGAAGGCGTGGTTGAGCAGGCTCAGCAGGTTGTCCATGCTGTACGCCGGCGCCGAGTTGGACTGCAGCAGCTTGCCGAGGAACCGGTTGCTCTCGTTGGTGATGAAGCCCGGCAGCGACTGCGACTCGATGATGGCCGGTATCGTCATCTTGAGCAGCCTCTTCTTCAGCACCTTCATCCACGTGTGGTAAATGTTGAACTCGAGGCTCTCGAGGTCGTGCTTGACAATGTCGAGCAGCCGGTCGTACTCGTAGTTGTCCGTCTTCTGCGTCTCGTACCAGTCCTCGGCCAGGAAGACAAACGACAGCATCTCGTGCACGTTGGACAGCCAGAAGGCGCCCGGGTTGATGGCGTCGTCGCCGTCGTGCTGCATCACCTCCTGCTGGATCGACTGCATCACGTTGGCCAGGAAGCGCTCCGACTCCTTGACGAAGCCGTTGTTCCACATCTCCGACGTCACCAGGTTGATCAGGTACGACGGGAACAGCACCTCCTTGTCCGACGGCGGCGGCGTCGCGTTGGGCGACGGGATCTTGAGGTTGCGGATCAGGCCCATCGTCACCTCCTCGTTGAGGCCGTCCTCGTCGGCCAGCAGGCTCTCGAGCTCCATCTCGATGTTGTCGACGCCCGGGATGTACGTCGTGCCCGACAGGTTCGACCGCCGCGCCGAGCTCGCCACCGCCATGGACACGGGCCGCGGGTTGTACGCGCCGCTGAAGCGGTCCAGGTCCCGCGGCTCCGCCCCGGCGCTGCGCCGCTTGGGCTTCTTGGACGACACGAGGTTGATGAGGCCCGAGGCCGCCGCCGGCACCGCCGCCGCCCCGTTGGCCGCCTCCCCGTTGAGCGGCGCGCTCCGCTTGGCCACCTCGAGCGCGTCCCTGAGCGCCTCGAGCTCCTGCCGCAGGCTGACGTTGTCCTTTTCGCGCTCGCTGCTGGCCTGCCGCGCCGTCTCCAGCTCCGTGCTCGTCAGCCGCAGCGAGTCGCGCAGCTCGCGCTCCTCCTCCTGCATCCGCTTGATGTTGGCCGTCGACTCGTCAAAGGCCTGCTGCAGCTTGCGCATCTCGTCCTCCATGGCCTCGAGCTTGGCCACGGCGATGCCCGCCTGGTTGGCCTCCGTCTGCAGCTCCTTGGTCCGCGCCTCGAGCGCGTTGTGCCGGTTCTTCCACGACTTGATCTGGCCCTCGTAGCTCTCCACCTGCGACGCCAGGTTCTTGTTCCTCTCCTTCATCGAGCCCAGCGACTGCGTCAGCTCCACCACCTTGTTCTCGAGCTTGTACGAGATCTGCTTCAGGTCGCGCGCCTCCTCCCGCTTCGTCTTGTACTCGCGCCGCGCGAGCCGCCCGCGCCACAGGCTCTGCACCAGCGTCACCTTGCGGCGGTACTGCCTCCACGACCGCAGCTGTCGCCGCGACCGCCACGCCCTCTGGATGACGACGGCCGCGTTGCCCACCCGCGTCTCCATGATCTGCTTCCGGCGCAGGTAGCCCTTGGCCGCCGACTCGAACAGCACCATGTGCTTCTTGATGAGCAGGAACTTCTTGCGCTGCTTCTGGCCGCGCCACACGCGCTGGATCGTCGTGGCCGCCTTGATGGTGCGCAGCCCCTGGGCCCGTTTCCTCGCAATGTAGGCCCTGGCGACCGACTGGGAGCGGATGACGGACTCGCGGGCGGCCAGGTAGCGCTGTCGGTAGAACTTGGCCCTCAGGTTCTTCTGTATCAGGATGGCGCAGTCGTTGAGCCGGTTCGTCCGCAGGTTCTCGAGGAAGGCCAGCATGCCGGCCCGGAAGAAGATCTTGGTCAGGCCCAGCTGGTACTTGTCGAGGCCCTTGCCCGTGCTCGTGCCCAGCGCCTTGGTCAGGATCGCGTTGGCCATCTCGCGGATCTCAGACGTCCACTGGCTCGACGGCACCAGCATGTAGTACCGCAGGGCGAACTCCTCGTACGTCCAGCGCGTGGGGTATCCCGCGCAGCTGATGCGCACCGTCTCGAGGACGCCGCAGGCGCGCAGCTGGCTGAGCACCATGGGGCCCTCGAACCGCCAGGCCTCCTTGGCCTCGTTGGGCTTGATGCACCGGATGTAGTGCACGTCGGTGTTGTTGATTGTGTTCATGAGCTCGATCAGCGAGAAGCGGAAGATGCCGCCCAGCGTCGGCTTCCTGTTGACGGCCACGCCAATCTTCCTCCCGGCCGCCGGCTTGACGGCGTTGGACGACGCCGAGGCCACGTCCTTTTCCCTCACGGCCGACGCCGCCTCCAACACCTGCTTCAGGAACGGGTTGGTCGTGGCCCGCAGCACCGCCATGTGCTCGTCGGGCACCGTGTCTCGGTTCTTCTCGATGAAGCCCTCCGACTCGTACGTGACGTCGACGGCGTAGTGGCAGACGGTAAAGGCCGACTTCCCGAACCTCGGCTTCTTGAAGAAGGTGTGCTGCTTGTCCGAGGCAAAGTTGTGGTACAGCTTCGTGGCGAACTGCTCGTCCGAGCCCATGGGCAGACGCGACTCCTCGTCGAGCAGCGACAGGATGCCCATCTTGCCCTCGATGAGGTCGATGCACGGCTGGTTGTCGGAGAAGTCGATGAAGGTCCAGTCGATCTGCTCCTTGAGGTACTCCTCCTGCTCCAGCTTGAAGACGTGCTGGTTGAACTCTTGCTGCAGCTTCTCGTTGGCGTAGTTGATGCAGAACTGCTCAAACGAGTTCTTGGCGAAGTGCTCGAAGCCGTAAATGTCGAGGACGCCGATGAAGGAGGAGACGCGGTTCAAGACGTCCTCGGTGGCCAGGCTGTGGTTGATGATGTCGACCAGCCAGTCGAACAGGCTCGAGTAGATGAACTTGGCCACGGAATCGCGCACGACAATGGCCTGAGCCTGGCTCAGGTTGGAGATGATCTTGTCGCCGCGCGTGATGAGCTGCTTCTTGACGGTCCACTTCGCGAACTCTGTTGCGTTGACCCCGAGGATGCCGCTCGCCCGCTCCAGCGACGGCTCCGTCGGGGCGAGGACGCTTTCGTTTCGCGCGGCGGCGATCTTGACATTGCCCAGGTGCAGCAGGCCGGCGAGGAGCCTGAAGATGTCGGTCTGCTGGGCGTCCGACACGCCAATCGTCTGCAGCGACTTCTTGGTCGCCTCGAACTCGGCCTTGTCGTCGACGCCATCAATCGTCGGGCAGTCTCCCTGATTCAGGTAGTCAAACTGCTCGACGGGCAGGATGTCGAGCCGCTTCCGCTCCTCGTCGGATGCGCCGGCCACGAGCTGGTAAAAAATGTGGTAGTTGCGCTCCTTGAGCGGCTGGAAGACCAGCCGCGACCGCTCGAGCAGGTAGGTTCGGATCTTGGCGCCAATGATGGCCGTCTTCTTGTCGAACATGATCTCGATGTACTTGCCGAATCTGGACGAGTTGTCGTTGCGCGTCGTCTTTGCGTTGCCAAACGCCTCCATGATGGGGTTGGTGGCCAGGATCTGCTCCTCCGTCTCGCTCATGGCCTCGGTCCCTCCTCGCTTGGATCGACCGCCGGGGTTGTCGGGCGACTCTCTGGTGGCAAAGTAGCGCATGATGTATTTTGCGCTGACCGTCTTGCCGGCGCCCGACTCGCCGGACACGACGATAGTCTGGTTCTTGCTGTCTCGAATCATGTCCCTGAGAGCCTCTTGTCAGCGCAGGCCTTGTGGACGGGAATCGAAGCTCGACGGACGCACATGAAGGCCTCCTCGGCGATGGCGAACAGGTGCGGTGCCTGCGTTGCTCTTTGCTTTCCGGCGTAGACCTGAACCATGCCGGGAACGTAGAGGGAGTCGACCCGAGCGAAGGGATTCGTGGCGATGAGGACGATGCCGCTGTAGGTGTATATTTCTTTCTGGAGATACCGCAACCGAATAGCCTGCAGCACTGCGCGTCGAGTTTGCGTGTTAGCATGGCTCTTTGTTCGTTTCCTCCTCTCTTTCTGGAGGGACAACCTACCGGCAGGCTCATTAAGGTGGGACAAGTTTGTGAGGTCATCACTAGCTTCGAGCATGGTGGGATTCATCAACGGCGGCAAGGAGGCGTCAGAGCCGGATTGCAGGGCCTCGACGGGCACCTCGATTGTCTTGGTCTGCATATGGCCCAAGGAGTTAGCGGCCGGGACAGTGCCGAGAGAGCAGTTGTGCTAGGGGCGTGGCAGAGGAGACAGCGCACCTCGCCATTTTCGAGCTGAAAGACGAGCTTGGCCTTGGAGCCGTCGATGGTTTTGGTGATGAGCTCGGAGGCTACCCAGCCCGCGGCAGCGTCGGGCTGCCACGCTCTCGTGCCAACATCGTAGGTCGATGCCATGGAGGGGGGGAGGAGCTGGCACGAGCGGCGCTCGGAGGGCTTCGATGGAACACGGCTCGGCAGCTGACGCAGGCAGAGGAGAGGGGCGACGGGAGCGGCCGGGGGGCGTTCATGGACGGATGCGCGCCCAGGAGTGTCCGCGTGTCCTTCTGTCCGTGGCACTCGATAGGAATCGCTCGTGACCACGCGCAACAATCGTCGTCGCCGTCGGCTGGCACGCGGAAAGGGGCCAGACGGGGAGAAGAGGGAGGAGGTACTAAAGGGCCTCGAGGGGAGCCGCGAGGCGGGAGACAAGACGACGCACGGACGAGGAAGACGGCGAGGACCAAATCGTCGGCCGGGTCAGCTCGAGGACTCTGACAGAGATGGCAGGGGACGAGAGATTGGGGGACAACTGGGAGGTTGTTGACGATGGCCAACGGCAAGGGGCTGCTGAGAATCGCAGCCAGATGCCAGTGCGAGGTACCTAGTACCCGTACCTCTATATGCCGGCACGCGTCTTTTTCCGGGTTGGGTTCCCCTGGGGAGGTTGGGCTTGGTGCCCGCGCGTATAGGTACTTGGACGGATGGATAGAGATTGGCGCACGGCCGCCTCGCTCTCGGGATGGGCAGCCAAGGACAAGGTACATGTACAAGCTCACCACGGAGCAGTACCTCGGCCGGGAGAGGAAGTGTTTGCCGTCCCTGGCAGCTGCGCTGCATGTTGTGCCTGCCTTGCAGCAGCTGGGGTCGCGTTTTGGTCTCCGGAGCCCGTCTGTACCAGCTGCGTCGGCAGGTGCTTGGCGATGCGAGCCGTATGTATATGAGGAACCTCCGGCGGCGTGTACTGCAGCCACTGAACTCCTGGGGGCTGCCGAGGTTAGGTACTCCGTCGGTAGGTACTGGGCTAGCACTGGGTTAGCACCGGGTACTTGCGTATGAACGAAGTACTCCGTACGGTGGAGGTTTGTCCTGCAATTGCTCCAGCCAACACCCATGGTCTCATAATAAAATGCATGTATGTAGGGCATGCACTGTAGGTAGGCATGCAATGCAACACGCTCCGTACATGCCGCTGGTGAGTGCAAGTTAATGCACGGCATTGTATCCGTACATGTCCTCCGCTGTTGAAGCGCGTCACGGGCGAGTCCAGGCCTGGATCCAGACTCTACCGCATTGCCCACGAACGGCTCCTCGTCCTGGGCCTCGTCTTGGCCTCGTCTTGGCCTCGTCCTGGCCTCGTCCTGGCCTCGTCCAGGGCCTTGGCCTCGTCCATGACCTCATCTGCGGCCTCATCCAGCTAGTACAGCACCCGGGTCATGATGCAGGCTTGCCGCCGCTGGTGTCAGCCCAGGTCTCGGAACGGGCGGACGAAAGACTCACAGCTGAGCGCATTCAGGCTGTCCGAGATGTCCTTGATCTCGCCGAAGCGCACATTGCTGATGTCGGCCATCAAGTAAGCAACCTGCCCGGCGTCTTCGGTTAGCCGAAGCGGCCCACGCGTCCCGTCGTTTGCCTTGGCTGCTCACATCGCCCCTGCTGTCGCTAATCTGCTTGTCGACGTTGTGGTCGCCCAGAATCTCGTTTACTAGGCATCTGGCGTCAGCCTCAGGGTGCGTGTAGCGGCGCGGCACCGACCTTTGCGCAAAACACCAGGGACGTTGCGGTGGATGTAAATGACCTGCAACGGGCCCGGCCCTGGTCAGCCACGTGCGTCTCCGACTGCGTCGCGTACGAACCCGCGCGTGATTGGGCTCGTCGAGCGTCAGGGACCGAAGCTGAGCCTCGGGCATGTTGACGCTGCCCAGCGTGATGCCCTGGTTGATGTAGCGCACCAGCGCGTCGCCGACTGCAGAGCAGAGCCGTGTCAGCTTCGACGCCGACGCCAGCGGCAGCGGCAGCCTCACCCTCGACGCCAATGGCCCTCTGTGCCTCCTCGGTGCTGCCACCAATGTGCGGGGTGAGGATAATGTTTCTGAGGCTGCGGAGGTCCTCGGCCCAGCGGTTCAGGTCGTTGTTGAAGTAGTCGCCGTTGGCTGCCGGCTCGTGCGGGTACACGTCGAGCGCCGCGCCGGCAATCTTTCCCGCACGCATGGCCGTGATGAGGGCGGCAATGTCGACGACGGTGCCGCGGCTGGCGTTGATGAGGTAGGACCCGTTCTTCATGCGCTCCAGCTGCGCCGTCGAGATCATGCCGCGCGTTTCCGGCACGTCGGGCACGTGCAGCGTCACAAAGTCGGCCTCCTGCAGCAGGACCTCGAGCGTCGGGACCTGGCGCGCGGTGCCCAGGGCCATGAGGGTGACGACGTCGTAGTAGATGACATTCATGCCCATGGCCTCGGCAAGGACCGAGAGCTGGGAGCCAATGTGTCCGTAGCCGACGATGCCTGGGTACGAGGTAAGCAGAGTAGGTATCCATGCTTCCGAGCAGCCTCACCCAGCGTCTTGCCCCGGATCTCCCAGCACTTTGCGCTGACCTTGTTCCAGGTGCCGCGGTGCATCTCGGAGGAGCGGTCGCCGAGCTGGCGAGCGAGCGTGATGATCTCGGCAATGACGAGCTCGGCGACGCTGCGCGAGTTGGCAAAGGGCGAGTTGAAAACGGCGATGCCGTGGTGGGCGGCGTAGTCGAGGTCGACCTGGTTAGTGCCGATGCAGAAGCAGCCGACGACGAGCAGGTTCTTGGCCTCGCGCAGCACGCGCTCGCTGAGCTTGGTCTTGGAGCGGATGCCGATGACGTGGACGTCGCTGTTCCGCCTCAGTCCGTCTCCTGCGCGTCTCCATGACGAGGCGGCGACGGGGCTCACCGGATCTTGTCCATCAGCTCGTCCTCGGGCAGGGACGTCTTGAGCGCCTCGACTTGGTAGCCCTGCTCCCTGAGCGTGTCCTGGCCCGTCTTGTTGACGTTCTCGAGCAGCAGGATCTTGATGTCCTGCGTGTTGAAGGGCTTGAGCTGCTTGGGCGCGCCGCGCTGCGCCATGGCGGCGCCCCAGCTCGATGGCGGCGAGTGCATCGTGGCCGTCGGGGACGTCGACAAGTTGGTCCAGCTGTGCGAGACGGCCGCCGCCGCGGGCCGGCTTCCCTGGATATCTCGCGCCGGAGTCATGGTCGTTTCGTTCCTTATGGGGGGATGTTGACGTGGACAAGACGAGGTAACGGTGTAGGTTCGCCGTCGGCGAGGACCCTAATAGTTAAAGGGCCTGGCCTGGCCTGGGACCACTTTATTTATGCCTGCCCCTGCAATGCGCCAACTCCTCTATCGACTCGGGAGCTGAGAGATTTTTGTCCGCAAAAATTGCGTGTCCGTCAGGCTCTTGTAAGCGGCGGCACAGGCGCCGTCGGCACGTCCTTTTTGAAAGTCTGAGCGACATTCAGTAGCCGACCTCGGATCCGTTGGTCTCACCGCGAACGGAGACCGACTGGCTGGCTCCGATGAGCGGAAACGGTAACGGGCCGGGGTTCATCCATATGCGTCATCATGCAGTCCATACTTCCGTGACTCACATTTCAGGGACGCAAGAGGTGCAGACTTCACAGCAGTACCAACAGCTACCTGGGTCGTCCCTCGGGCGCAGCAAACTCGCCAGAACAGCACACCTTTGTCCGCCTTCCATGCACCGTCATTATTACTCTCCAGAGCAAATGAATACTGACTGAATGTCGGCCCGCGTACGCCTCTTGCGCGTCTATCGATTGGATCCAGAGCCTTCGCACAAGCTTCTCAAGCCATCCCTCTCTCCGCCCTACGGCCACGGCCAGTCTTCCGCTTCTAGTAGGTAGCCACGCCGCTACATCTACCGGGGAACCCAGCGATAGGTACCCAGCTAGACTTGGACCGCGCTGCCAGTCCACCAATCTTGGCCCTTGTCATCTTCCTTCCAGCTGCCTAGAGTTTCAAGGCGCACGCACGAGAGACAAACTTGATGAGAGAGAGAAATAGAGAGAGAGAGAGAGAGACAGAGACAGAGACAGAGACCGAATAAAGGGGAAATGCATGGGGAAATAAACGTCCCCAACGAAAAGACCTGCACGTGGCATGGCGCCACCAACCTCGACTCGTCCCTCAGCTCTGCTTGCACTCGGCCGCCTCCTGCTTGGGCTTGCCAGAGTCGTCCTGCCAGCATCGCGTTAGCCTTGCCGCCGTCATGTAGACATGAGCAAAACTGCCCGGTACTCACGTCTTCGTCAGACTCCTCCTCGTCGTCGTGGTCCTCGCTCAGGTCGTCCTCGTCGTCGTCCTCGTCGTCTTCAAAGTCGCCGGCTTCGAGATCCTCTTCCTCGTCAACCTCCTCGAAGGCCAAGGCCTCGCCGGTGAACCAGTCGATGGCGCGGGGAATCAGCTTCTCCTTGATGTCCTCGCCGAGCTGGTAGTCGAGCTCCAGACGCTCCTCAATGTCGGAAACCGCGTCGTCGTCATCGGCGGCGTCTTCATCGTCACTCGGCGGCTTGGGCGGCGAGAAGAAGTTGAAGAAGGACTCTGTGGGGACTGTCTTCTTGACAATGCGAGTCTGCTTGGTGGCTTAAGGCCAGTCAGCCATGTCCGTTGGGTGGGCGGCAGCCTGGGCGGCAGCCTGGGCAGCCAGCGCTCACTCTTGTTCCGCTGCTTTTTGGCTTCGATGCGGACCGTCAAATCCTTGCCCTGGTACCACTCGATCTTGTCGCCCTCGGCGTGGTCGTAGATGAAGTCGCCGCCGTAGCCGCTCTCGTTCTGGTAGAAGTACGTCTTGGTGATGGTCTTGTTGGAGAAGAACTCGTTGGGGCCGAACTCGAAGATGAGACGGAAGCCAGGCTTGTCGAGATACTCCATGCGGATGTCGGTCAGGTGCTTCAGGGCAGGCTCGTCGCGGTCCGTAATCATCTCGGCAAGTGTGACCTGGTTCTTCATGGCGGACAGCCAGAACTCGGGAATGCCGGCCACGTTCTCGGGCATGTCGCTCTGTTTGGGCGCACTTTCGCCCGGGGCAGACTCGACCTGGAGCTGCATGCCCTCGTCGTCCTCGCCAGCCTTGACCTGCTCCTCGGTCGGCTCGGCCTTGCCGTTGACGATCTCGGAGCGCTTCTCGTAGAGAGGGGTGAACTTGGCGAAGTACTTCTTCTCGAGTTGGAGGACCTCTTCTTGGAACTCGGCCTCGAGCTTCGAGTGGTCCTTCTGGATCGCCCGCAGGCCAGCAACTCGGCGGCGAACGGGGGTGGGGAGGGACTCGATGTAGCCCGAGGACCGTCCGATGAGGGAGCCAAGCCGGCCCTCGATCATCTGAACGAGCTTGGGGTTCTGGGCGAAGATGGAGGCGGCCGCGGCGCGGTCCATGTCCTCTGGGGCAACCCGTCAGCCCATGGAGGAAGCAGAGGCATTCTCGCGCGAGGCAAGCTCACCTTCCTTGATGCTGGCTACGCCGGGCTGCTGGGCGTGGGACGCGATGGGCGCATTGCTCGCCGGCGTGTTTTGCGGCGTGCTGCAAGGAGGCGGGGTGATTAGCACACACGGCTATCGATCCAGCGTTGGCCACAAACGGAGCGGAGGGGGCGAGGCAGAGAGAAGGGCGCGCAAAGGGCGCGGAGAGCGACGCGGAGAGCGGGAGCGAGGGGAGGAGATGGAGAGATGCAGAGGAAGCGGCCGAGGACGAGGCCGGGGGAGAGGCGGAGAGGCAAAGGGCGAGGCAAAGGGCGAGGCAAAGGGCGAGGCAGAGAGCGAGGCAGCGGGCGAGACTCACGGAGCCGTCAGGTCGGGTCGCTTGTTCCGGATGGGCTCGGCCATGGTGCTCGCTCAGCGGATGCAGGATGATGCACAAGCAAGCAGTCGCGGTTCGCGGGACACCAGCTGAAGGCGAGAAGGGGGAAAAGAAGAAGTTGAGGACGAGAGCGTCGCTGATTTTGGCGTTTGGCTAAATTTCGGTGGTTGTGGTGGGGGGAGTACGAATCAGGTATCCATAAATGCTGCCTGTACCTCCTCACGCGCGGTGCTGACACAGGTACCTCGACGTGTTAGTGCCTGGTACCTCTCTCTGAGGGGGGCAAATCTGCTTGTTGGGCCGCTCGCTCGTGCCGACGCTAAAGAAAGCGCACTGTGGCTCTGCGCTGGTTTCGGCCAGGCGCTCCGTGTGGAGAAGCAGGCACACTATGCGCTTCGTTGAGTCGAACTCGCCTGCTCCGTAGGTACCAAGTACCCCACGAGTTGAAGACTCTACTCCGTACTCGTAAGGCTTCTGCCTGGGTGCGATATGGTTTGTTGTCCTTTCTTCAATTAATCAAACTTGTGCCAGGCCTCCTAGTGTCGTCTCACCGTGATACCACGCCATGCATTGGCATTGAACCGCCTTGCTCCATTGTCGGTGGCGACCTGAGATAAGACGTCAGACCTCAGCATGGGACCAGGTCCATGGATCCAATGAGCTGAACCGTCAGCCATACTTCACCTCCTCATCACCACCATGGCGCCCGCTCCCCCCCTCTCCCTGCTCCTCCTGCCCGCCGGCCGATCCGTCCTCGACGCCGAGTACCGCGTGCCGCTGGCGGCCGTCCTCGCCCGCCTGAGCCGGGAAAGCGCCGGCTCCGGCTCCGGCTCCGGGCCCTGCGTCCTCGTCGTCGCCGTCGCCGCCCCCGTCCTCGCCGACGAGGCCGAGGCCGAAGCCCGGCGGCCGGTCCGCTGGAAGGCGGCCCAGGCGCTCCTGGCACACGTCTACTCCGTCATCGCCTCCGTCTGCGCCGCCCACGCCATCCCCTCCGACGTCGGCGGCGACGAGCCCGGCTCCGTCGACGCCCGCGTCGTCCTTGTCGACCGCCGCCCGGCCTCCGCCTCTGCCTCCGGGCCCGCCTCCGCCTCCGTCGTCCTCGACCTCGCCGCCTTGGCCGCCACGGCGCGCCCCTGGCGCACCATCTTCCACGCCGCCAACGAGCCCGGAAACGAGCTGCTCGCCGCCTACCTCAGGCTCGCCGAGGGCCGCCAGGCGCTTCCGCAGAGCCGGGTGGTCGCCGTCGACGCCGGCCCGTGCCCTTCAGGACAAGCCGTCCCGGACGTCCCGGAAGACGCCGTCGACGGCTACAGCACCGTCTGCCTCGGCGGCACCTTTGACCACCTGCATCCCGGCCACAAGCTGCTCCTCCACGCCGCCGCCCTGCTCCTCCGCGTGCCCCAGGACGGCCAGCCGTGCTGCACGCTCATCGTCGGCATCTCGGGCGACGAGCTCCTCGTCGCCAAGCGCTACGCCGCCGAGCTCCAGCCCTGGCACACGCGCGCCCGCTCCGTCGTCGACCTGCTCTCCACCGTCCTCGGCGCCCCGACGACGGCAGCGCCCGCCGTCGCCAGCGGCCCCTCTGACAGAGAAGAGCTCCGCGCCGCCTTCCGAGACGGCGCCGTCCTCGTCCGCTGCGTCGACATCCGCGACCCCTTCGGCCCCACCGTCGCCGAGGAGGCCATCGACGCCATCGTCGTCTCGGCCGAGACGCGCGCCGGCGCCGACGCCATCAACAGGAAGCGCGCCGACCGCGCATGGCCGGCCCTTGACATCTACGAGATTGACGTCCTCGACGCCTCTCCCGACGCCTCTCCCGATGCCTCTCTCTCCGCCGCCAACCGCCATGGCGACGCTGACGGCCCCGGCCGCAGCTTCGCCTCCAAAATAAGCAGCACCGAGATACGGCGGCACAAGGCCGCGTTGCGCAGTCGCCAGCAGTCATGTGCCAGCCCATGACCATAAACTCCGAGAGCGACACTCACCGTAGTGACAGAGACATGAACCACCATGGCCTGCAGCGTAGACCCCAGCCCCCCTACGCAAGCTGGTCGTTTCGTCGTGCAAGCTTCCTCACGGCGCCGAGGGGACAACATCACAATCGTACCTTGTGTGTTCACGAGTCTTATCAGCCAGTAGCATAACAAGAGCACGCTTTTTTCCCCCTAGAAAAAACTAAAATAGAAAGGGGAACAACTGGGCAGGCAGGCGACAGGCGTTAGCCTCCTCACACGCGTCAACGTCTCCTCTGGCCCCGTAATCCAAGACGCGCCCGCTTCACAAGCTGCCCAGGCACCGCTCCTCTCGCCCCGTCCGCCGCTCATCGTGGCACGACAAAGTCGTCAATGTTGACCCTCTCAAAGAAGCTGATGTGCCCAAAGCCGACCCAGTACTGGGCCAGGCGGTTCGGCGAGATGAGAAGCAGCTGGCTCTCGATGAACTTGTCTGGGAACTCACAGTCAGGCACACGGTAGGCTCCGTGGCGGCACGGGGAAACTCACCATCGACAAACCCTGTCGCTGCGACGTGTCCCTTGCTCTGAACCACTCTGGCCCCGACAAAGGGCGCATCCGTGGCGATGCCGACGTAGCCACCGGGGCCCAGGTCGTCGGCCACAAACGTGTACTCGCCGCGGGGCACGTTGGGGTCGCCCGTCAGCTTGATGGCCTCGAGGCGGCCACGGTATATGCGCGCCTCCAGCCTCCTCTGCTCCCACGCGGCGTCCGTCTCGTGCCCCCGGCGCGCGAGGCCGAGCTCGGCGTCCGTCGCGGGCGCGTCGTCCGGCTGGTTGACGAGCAGGAACTCGCAGCCGTGCCCGCTGTAGTCGCCGACCCAGATGCCGCGCCAAGGCTTGGTGGCTGTCGGCGTGTAGAGCACCGGGTCCAGCGTCGAGTAGGTGATGATTTCCTCGCCGATGTGGACGCCCACGCCCGTCCCGCTGGCCTGCGCCGGGCTGCCCAGGCCGGCCAGGACCTGGACCATGGCGGCGAAACCTCCCGTCTGCCCCAGGAGACCCGGCGGCGCCGGCGTGCCCGCCATCTCCATCCACTGCCGGATGCGGAACGTCTGGTCCGACAGCTGGGACCGAGACCAGGGCCGGTCGTCGGGCGACAGGTCGACGACGGCCTGGCCGGAGCGGGCGCCGGACACGTGGTGGCGGGCCGGGATTGTCGGCGGCGGCCAGACGTTGTCGTACGGATACTCCGAGGCCAGCCTCTCGTCGGCCGTGTCGGTGTTCAGGGGCCGGGTCAGGAGGAAGTTGCTGAACATGGCCCCCATGCGGTCCTCGAGCGCCATGGGCATCTCGTCGGCAAAGCGGCACGTGCCGGGCCTCGACGGCAAAGACGGCCGCTTCTCCTGGCCGTCGCGGACGCGGAACTGCAGGACGGGCTTGTCCAGGTGCAGCTTGACGTGCGGCTCGAAGCCGTGGATGATGACCTGCTGGTCCGCGGGCCAGTGCTCGAACGTGGTCCGGTTGCTGACTGCCAGCAACTGGTAGCCCTCGATGCAGCCTCGCCGCTGGTCGAAGCGGGTGACGATGAGCTTGCCCATCAGGTCCCGGTCGCAGAACCAAACCTTGTGCTTGGGGAGGAACCAGAGCAGGTCGTGGGCGGCGTAGAGCTCGCGGAAGCTCGAGCAAGGGCCGGGCTTGGTGACGATCTGGCAGGGCACATGGCTCTGCACGCAGCGTTGCCAGTGGAAGTCGGACATGGCGTGCTTCCGCAGCGCGCGGCAAGTGGCTGAGACGACGGCGAGGTCGTGGGCCGACAGGTGGGACAGGATGGTGTCGATGAGTTCGGCCGGCAACGCCATCAAGGGGGAGGCGCCGGCGCGGCCCAGGAGACGGCCGAGTAGCGACGGTTTCCCTGCGACTGATGGTCAGCTGTGCATCTTGACCGTCCTGGATGGGCGGCGAAAGGAAGTGGGAAAGCCAGCATCGGCTCGTACCTTGGACGGGGCGAAGCGGGCGTTTGCCCGTCTCGGAGAGGCCCGAGTCGCCCGACATGACGGCGGTGCCAATGCGGTGATGGCTGCTGCGATGGTCCGGGAGGCTCTGCAGCAAGTCCAGGTTGCTCTCGTTTTCGGCGTTGATGCGGCCGTAGTTGGCCGGCGACGTGGTGGCGGACGTGGGAACGATGGGCAGCTGGTCCTGGATATATGGCTGGCGGGCGGGCGGCGGCGGCGGCGGGCGTGACGGCAGCGACGGCGACGAGGCAGACGGGGCCGAGGAGACAGACGGGGCCGACGAGGCAGACGGGGACGAGGAGGCGGCGGCAGGCGAGGCGCAGGCAGAGGCGCAGGCGGTATCCGGACGCTGGGCCGGGCTTGCAGCGAGGCCGGCCATGACGCGAGGGATGGCGATGGCTTCGTCGACGAAGCAAGGGACCCGATGCGGTGGACTCGCGGTACTCGGTACCATGGGCAGGCTATTGGCGGGCTTCGGTCGGCAGGGCGGCAGAGATGCAGATGCAAGACGCAGTCGCAGTCGCACTCTGTGCCGCCTCTGGAGGGCCTTGGCGAGACGGCAAGCGGAGGCGGGTAGCAGAGGCGGGTAGCAGGGAGAAGAGGCGGGCACCAGGGAGCAGCGGCGGGCACCAGGGAGCAGAGGCGGCACCAGGGAGCAGAGCCGGGTAGGTGCGGATGCAGGCGAGGAGAGAATTCCCGAGGGCGAGGGCGGATGCTCGAGAGACGCGGGGGATGCACACCGAGTCGTGCTCCGTACAGTGCTGGAGGCGGATAGAGATGGCTATCTATGTACGGCCGCGCCCGCGCAGACGGAGACTCGAGCAGTCCGAGACGCCGCCCAGTCGCTCTCGGGGGGCGCTGGCCGTCAGGCGTTGCTTCGCTCGCGGCACTGGTGATGGATCAGATCGAACGGCCGGCGTGGCGAAGCGGGACTGGTGACGGATCAGCATCCGCGGCCGGCGAAATGGCGAAACGGCCCTGGCCGCTGATGACGGGCTAGTGCCTGATGCTTGTTTCGATATAGGGGCGCAGAGCCGGCTCGCAATCCGTATACCTGGCCATGGCAGCCTGCCTGTAGCGACGACTGACGACGCGCGCCTTCGCTGACCTGCGCTACCCAGCTGAGACACGATGCCGTCCCCTTTACGGTTAGCACCGACCCAGGCAAAAGCTCGGGTGCCGGCGGCTGTCTTAGGTAATCGATCCGCGATAGACTTACACCAAACTCGCGGCCTGCGATAGCGCCGACTTCCTGCTTGTCGGCCACGCTCGCCTCCTCCTCGCCCCTCCTCGACCCGAGTCCTCGCAATCCGGGGCGCCATGAGGACCATCGCCGGCCCGTGAGCCTCGCCCATGGATCCTGCTGCGAGCCCCAAGGCCGGCCGCCGTCGCGACAGCCTCGCGACGGCGGATGGGGATGCCAATCCCGACGCTCCCCTCTGTCGCCTCAACTCGAACCGGAGCAGCTCGAGCGTCTTTGACGACGTCGAGATGGCCCACGAAGAGGTCAGCCAGCGCGCCTGCGCAGCCCGCGGCCCAGCCGCGTCCGCGTCCGCAGCGCGCTTACGCCTCTGCCGCAGCTCTACGCCGGCCCCGTGGCAGAGAGCCTGCCGAGCAGTGTCTCCGCCTTTTCCCACCGCAGAGCCCGCGCCGACTCGACGGCAAGCTTCACGTACTACGAAGAAGACCAGGAGCCGCCGCCCCCGTCGCTCCACGAGTCCAGCGGCTTCCGGCGCGCGAGCATGAGCGACGGCCGCATCCGACACAGCATCAGCGACTATGGCGACTACGGCGACGTCGACTTGCCCGTCGTAGAGGACGAGGGCCCCTGCGATGCCGAGTACCAGGCGCCGCCTGCCGACGGCTACGAGCTCCGCCGCTCTTCCTCGGCACACTCCCGGGCCTCGCTACACGGCCTTCTTCTCCGGCGAGACAGCACCGCCACCGCCGCAAGCTCGCGCCAGTTCGCCCGTGCCAGCCAAAAGTTGTACATGGCCAACGAGGACCTGACGATTGCCATTGCCGGCTTCCGCACAGGCTCCGCCCGCTACGCCGCATACGTCCTCCTGTGTCTTCTCTCCTGCGGCACCGTCTTCCTTCTGCTCCGATGGCTGCCGCGCTGGTACGTCGCAGTGGTGGGACAGGCCTGCCCCCTGAGGGACTGCGACTGGGTCGTCGTGGAGAATCAATGGGGCGAGCTGGCCATCGTGTCCGTCAAGACTCAGCTGTACGGCCGGCCAGTCTCCACCGTCTTCGGCCTCCCGGAAAAGATGTTCCCCTACGGCCTGGACGACGAAAACGACCCCCTGATGGACAGTCTCCGCACCTTGGACTACCGCTACGTGCGCCTCTCTTTCCACCCGCTCGAGGACAAGTTCGTGCTTTCCAACGGCTGGAAGGACCCCGAATGGACCGACGTGCGCCTGGTCCGCTCCGGCCTCGACAGCGACGAGAAGGCGTTTCGGGACATCATTTTTGGATACAACCTCATCGACATTGAAGAAAAGCCCATCGGGCAGTTGCTCGTGGACGAGGTACGTCCTCCGCAGCCGTCTCCGAGGAGCTGCCATCTCCGCCGGGGGAGCTGCCGCGTTCGCCGCCCCGTGCCGCCTTCTGACCAGCCCAGGCCCTCCACCCCTTCTACATCTTCCAAGTCGCCAGCCTGGTGCTGTGGTCCATGGATTCGTATTACTACTACGCCGCTTGCATCTTGGCCATGTCCCTGGGCAGCATCACGACCACGTTGATGGAGACGCGGGCCACCATGAAGCGACTGCGCGACATCTCGCGCTTCGAGTGCGACGTGCGAGTTTTTCGAAACGGCTTCTGGAAATACGTGTCGTCCAGAGACCTCGTTCCCGGCGACATCTACGAACTGAGCGATCCGAACCTGAGCCAGCTCCCAAGCGACGGCCTGCTGCTGAGCGGAGACTGCATCGTCAACGAGAGCATGCTGACAGGTGAGCGCTGCTGCCCGCACCCGCTGACAGGGTCCCGCGTGCTCACGCAAAGCACAGGCGAGTCGGTGCCCGTGTCAAAGCTGCCTGCCACCGACGAGACGCTGCGGAACATGGACCTCGGCGCGTCGTCCGTCTCTCCCGAGACGTCCCGGCACTTCCTCTTCTGCGGCACCAAGATCATCCGCACCAGACGGCCGCAGGAGGACCAGGACGAAGATGCGGCCGCCCTCGCCCTCGTCGTCCGAACGGGCTTCAACACCACCAAGGGCGCCCTGGTCCGGTCCATGCTGTTTCCCAAGCCGTCCGGCTTCAAGTTCTACCGCGACTCGTTCCGGTACATCAGCGTCATGGCCATGATTGCCGTCCTTGGATTCCTCGCCTCCTTTGTCAACTTTGTCAGGCTCAAGCTCGAGTGGCATCTGATCATAGTCCGGGCACTGGATCTCATCACCATCGTCGTGCCTCCGGCGCTCCCCGCGACACTGGCCATCGGCACGAATTTCGCCATCGGACGCCTCAAGAAGAAGCAGGTTTTCTGCATCAGTCCTCAGAGGGTAAACGTCGGCGGTAAACTGGACATCATGTGCTTTGACAAGACGGGCACGCTGACCGAGGACGGCCTCGACGTCCTCGGCATCCGTGTCGTCTCGCCCGACACCGGCAACTTCGGCGACCTGGTTTCCAAGGCCCCGTCGCTGGAGCCCAGGGGCGGTGTGCGGTCGGCAACCCTGGGCCATCTGCAGGCAGCCCTTTACACGATGGCGACCTGCCACTCGCTACGCTCGGTGGACGGAGAGCTCGTCGGCGACCCCCTGGACGTGAAGATGTTCGAGTTTACCAATTGGTCTTTTGAGGAAGGCAGGCAACGGCTGGCGGAGGCAGAAGCTGAGGAGCAAGGCGGCCTTGCCCCTTCGGTCGCGCGCCCCCCCGATGTACGACAGCGCTCCGCTCATTGGGCCCCATTGCCGTGCTGACGCGTATCACTCTCAAGGGGTCCCTCGAGCTCGGCGTGCTCAAGTCGTTCGAGTTTGTGTCTCAGCTGAGGCGGGCCAGCGTCATCGTGCGCCACTTTGGGCAGAAGAGCGGCGACATCTTCGTCAAAGGGGCGCCCGAGGCGATGCGGGAAATATGCCGCCAAGACAGCAGTGAGTGGCGCCGCAGTTGGCGCGGGCTCGCCCTGGCAGCTAACGGCTTGGCCAGTCCCGAGCAACTACGACGAGCTCCTTTCCCACTACACTCACAAGGGCTATCGGGTCATCGCCTGCGCGACGAGGCATCTGCCGAAGCTCAGTTGGGTCAGGGCACAAAAGATGACGCGGGCCGAAGCCGAGAGCGGTCTCGACTTTGTCGGGTTCATCATCTTTGAGAACAAGCTGAAGCCCATGACGGCGGCCGTGCTGAAGGAACTGGTATATGCCAACATTGGCGCGGTGATGGTGACGGGAGACAATATCCTCACCGCCATCAGCGTTGCGCGAGAATGCGGGCTTCTCGATCGCAACGCACACTGCTTCGTGCCTCGATTCGTCCGAGGTGAGTCGCTGGCCTCCCCGAGCATCCTCTGGCGGGCGGGCTTTGGAAAGTTGACGGACGAGTGGGAAGGCGATGCGCGTGACCCGACGGCCGAGCTCCAGTGGGAAAGCATCGACAACAGCATTTATCGTCTGGACAAGTCGAGCCTCCTGGTAGGGCCCTCCCCGGAACCGACGAGTCTCCCGTTGGCAGATGCAAGGTAATAACCCGACAGGAACGCACAGCCCCTTCCGGCCCCTCCCGAGGGGGACGCGTCGCTTCCGTACGACATCTTCAATCTTCGCAACTACTCGCTGGCCGTCAGCGGGGAGGCCTTCCGGTGGATCGTGGATTATGCGTCGGCCGAGGTTCTGCGAAGAGTACGTGCTTTGATCGGGTTGATTTCCAGCAACTCCCTCGTCGAGCCGGGACTAACCACTGGAGCAAAGATGCTTGTCCAGGGCAAGGTCTTCGCGAGGATGTCGCCGGACGAGAAGCACGAGCTGGTGGAGAAGCTCCAGAGCATAGACTACTGCTGTGGCTTTTGCGGCGACGGGGCCAACGACTGCGGCGCCTTGAAGGCGGCCGACGTTGGCATCTCGCTGTCCGAGGCGGAGGCATCCGTGGCAGCACCGTTTACGTCGCGAGTCTTTGACATTGGCTGCGTCGTGGAGGTGATACGGTAGGTAATGGATGGAGAGCTTGGCAGGGGAAACTGGCACGACGCTGACCTCTGTACAGGGAAGGGAGGGCTGCGCTCGTGACGAGCTTCAGCTGCTTCAAGTACATGAGCCTGTACTCGGCCATACAGTTCACGTCGGTGAGCTTCCTGTACGCAAAGGCGTCCAACCTGGGGGACTTTCAGTTCCTCTACATCGACCTGCTCCTCATCCTGCCCATCGCCGTGTTGATGGGATGGGCGGGGCCGGCGCCGGGGCTGTGCCGGAAGCGGCCGACGGCGGACCTGGTGTCGCGCAAGGTGCTGACGCCGCTGCTGGGGCTCATGGGCGTCTCCGTGCTGGTCCAGGGGGCGGCGTACCTGACGGTGAGGGAGCAGCCGTGGTACGTGCCACCCAAGGTCAGGCACGACAAGTCGAACATCAGCAACTCGGAGAACACGGCGCTGTTCCTGGTGTCGTGCTTCGAGTACATATTCTCGGGGGTGCTGCTCAATGCCGGGCCGCCCTTTCGGCAGCGCGCGGCGCAGAACTGTGAGTGGCCGCACTGCCCCAGGCGGGCGCACGGCGGAGGGCTGACGGCGGGGACCAGGGCCGTTTGCCGCGACGATCACGACGGCGCTGGCCGCGACGGCGTACATGGTGCTCGCGCCGGCGCGCTGGCTGCAGGAGCTCATGGAGCTGACGCGCACGAGCCGAGGCTACGGGGCGTTTCTGGTGGCCCTGGGCGTCGCGTACCTGGCCACGGCGTGGATGTTTGAGCAGCGCGTGGCGATGCCGCTCGCGAGGTTGCTGGGCACGGCGAAGCAGCGCGTGACGGGCAGGGCCAAGAGGCGCAAGGAATACAAGGTGATACGGGACGAGATGTGGGGCCGGTACTACTAGGCGGACGAGTCGGCGAGTTGTGAATCGGCGAGGCGGCGCCGGGGCAGAGCAAAGGCCGGCGCCGGTGGCGGTCGGTGGAGGTCGGGGCGGGGCCGGCAACGGAGCGGAAGGAGCCCGGCGGCTCCGGGGGCACGGGTACAAGGTACCTTGTCGATAAGGTATTTGTCGATGACGCGCTACACGTGAGAGCCTAGGTAGGTACTGTACGTGTCGCACGTCCCCCGACGTCAACATCAACTCTTGTGCGCTCCCCAGGCAATACGGCGACATGAACTACGGTGCGTGTCGGCGACAAGCTCCTCCGGACCCCCCCGGACTCCTCCGGACCCCCCCGGACTCCTCCGGGCTCTCGGCTGACGGCTGGGCGGCAGAGTGGATGCTCGACGGCGGCTACCTGCCGCAGGCGGTGATCCGGATGGGCATCCGGCGGCAGCTCCGGGAGCGGCTGGCGTCGCTGCGGACGGCGGGCCTCGGCGAGGCGGTCGCGGGCAAGATGGCCTTCCTGGAGCGGCTGCGGACGCGGCCCATGGCCATCGAGACGGCGGCGGCCAACGCGCAGCACTACGAGGTGGGCACGGGCGTGCTGGCGGCGTGCCTGGGCCCGCGCATGAAGTACTCGTGCTGCCTGTACGGCGGCGGCGGCGAGACGCTGGGCGAGGCCGAGGAGGCGATGCTGCGGCTGTACGTGGAGCGGGCGGAGGTGGAGGACGGGATGAGCATCCTGGACCTGGGGTGCGTGTGGCTCTTGTTGGGTGACTCTTGTTGGCGTGCCTTGTTGCCCTGCTTTTGTTGCCGTGCCTCTTCTTCCCCTGCATCTTCTTCCCCTGCCTCTTCTTCCCCTGCCTCTTCTTCCCTGCCTCATGCTAACGTTGCCGGCCAGGTGCGGCTGGGGCTCGGCGGCCCTCTTCTTCGCCGAGACGCTGCCGCGCGCGCGCATCACGGCCCTGTCCAACTCGCGCACGCAGAAGCAGCACATCGACGCCGAGGCCCGCCGCCGCGGCCTGGCCAACGTGACCGTCGTCACGGCCGACGTGGTCGACCACGAGTTTGAGCGCGAGAGCTTCGACCGCGTCGTGTCCGTCGAGGCGCGTCCCGGCCTGCCCCTGCCGTGCTTGCCACCCCCGGCTGACGCTCGACGCAGCTGTTTGAGCACATGAAAAACTACGAGCTGCTCATGGCCAAGGTCTCGGGGGCGCTCAAGCCCGGCGGCAAGCTCTTCGTGCACATGTTCGCCCACCGGACGACGCCCTACGACTACGAAGAGGGCTGGATGACGACGCACTTCTTCACGGGCGGCACGATGCCCTCGGCCGACCTGCTGCTCTACTTCCAGCGGCACCTCAAGGTGCAGCGGCAGTGGTGGGTCAACGGGATGCACTACTCTCGCACGTGCGAGGTGCGTATGCCGGCTGCGGGGACAAGTCTCGTCGTCTAACTCGTTACAGGACTGGTTGTCGTCCATGGTGGCCAACAGGAAGTCCATGTGGCCGCATCTGGTTGAGACGTACGGCGGGGAGCGGCAGGCGGCGACGTGGTACAACCGGTGGCAGGTCTTTTACATGGCATGCTCGGAGCTGTTTGCGTACGAGGGAGGCGACACGTGGGGCGTGGTGCATTATCTGTTTGAGAAGCCCAAGGACGACGCATAGACTGCCGTCTGCTTGTGTGTAGGTAGAGACACAGCCAGCCCGATCCGTGCCGCGGCCCGTCCGTGTGCGCCTCAGTGATCCCAGGGGTGCTTCCAACCCAGCAAGACGGGACCTGGCGCGTCGAATCGCATCGGGGAGCGTGTCAGCAGACGGGCGGGACGAGCAGCCGAGGGCAAGGATGTCCGTACCGTCCTTTTTGGCCCTGTACATGATCTGGTTGGCAGGTCAGCGCCGTCTCGCTCCCGTTGCGCGTGCAGACTCACCCAGAACCACATGCCGGCGCCCAGCGCCGTCGCTGTCAGCCGGTAGATGGGCGCCACGTGCGGCACGGGGGGCCTTGGAGGACCCATGGCGGCGGCGGCTCAGGGGATGTCGGCGGGCGGCGCGCGTCGGACGATGTCGTCGACTGATGGCCACCGTCACTGGTCAGCGCCCAATGTCTGCGTCGTGGCAGCCCGTGCATGGCTCTTGCGGCCGGCGGACAGGTGAGGACGGACCTGACTGGCAACTGTGATGGGGCTTCTTGGGCAGCGCAGAGCTCTCGGCGAGGCAGAGACGGGCGAGGCTGGCGATGAGAGCGAAGAGGCGGCGTCGGACGAGACTGTCGCGCTGAGTAAGCACGCTCCACGGACCGCGGCTGGCCAATCGGCAAAGCCCGGTCAAGCTCAGCCGTCAGGGAGCGCATACGGTGGCATCATCGTCGTCACTCCGACGCCGAACATCGCCACGAGCAGCCCTATCGCCGCCGAGCCTGCCGCGTCGCGCCTCCCGATGGCCTCGGCGCCTCCGACAGACGCACGGTAAAGACGTAGGTGGCCGGAGCGCGTCGCGCCGGTGCCGCACGCGCGCCGCTGACGGGCCGCCAGATCGCATCGCATCGCGCGCCATGGCGGCCGCAGCCTCGACGGCGACCCCCCAGGTCAGCTCCAAGTCGCCGACGATCCGGCGGATCCGTGCGTGGCCCCGCGCTCCCCCGTCGCGGCCCGGCTGACGCGCGCCGCCAGTGCGCGAGGCGGCCGAGATGTCGACGTCGCCGTCGGCCGACTACGCCGCCGAGCCGCTCGAGTCGGACCTGTTCGAGTGGCACTTCACCCTCCGCGGGCCGCCCAACTCGGCCTACAGCCAGGGCCTGTACCACGGCCGCATCGTGCTGCCGCCGACGTACCCGCTGCGCCCGCCCAGCTTCCGCTTCACCACGCCCAGCGGCCGCTTCGAGGCCAACCGCGAGATCTGCCTGAGCATCAGCGGCCACCACGAGGAGACGTGGCAGCCGGCCTGGGGCATCCGCACCGCCCTCGTCGCGTGCGTGCCGGCCCTTGCGCGCCGCCCCGCCAGCCGCTGACCTTGGCCAGCCTGCGCAGCTTCATGGAGACGGACGCCCGCGGCCAGCTCGGCGGGCTCGACACGAGCGACGCCGTGCGCCGCCGCCTCGCCGCCGAGTCGGCCGCCTTCCGCTGCGCGACGTGCGCGCGCGCCAACGCCGACATCATGGCCGACGCCGAGCGCCGCGCCGGCGAGGCCGCGACGCCGCCCGCCGCCGACGTGGCCGTGCCGAGCGAGCTGCGCATGGGCTGGCGGGACGAGATGGAGGCCGCGCCGACGCCGCCGCCGCCGCCGCCCGGCCCGCAGCCTGGCGGCGGCGACGGCGCGGACGCGGGCGACGCGCACCTCGCCGAGGGCTTCGTCGCGACGGCCGCGAGCGCCCCGGAGGCGCCGCCGCGGCCGGCGACGGCCCGGCCGCTCGAGCGTCGGCGCGGCGGCGGCGTGCCCGTCTGGGTCGACAGGGCCATTGCCGCCCTGGGCGTCCTGCTCGCGGCCCTGCTCCTCAAGGTCCTCCTTGGCCTGTAGCTGCTTGCTGTTGGGTTGATTTCTTCATGGGGCATCGTTTCTTGGGCGACGGCTGGTTGGCGCTCCGGGAGTTGCTGCGACGTCACGCGCATGCATGGCACAGGGCCGCGAGCTGCGAGACAGTGTTGATCAATGGCAAGACTGTCGTACTGGCGACGAGCGTCCGTACGGAGCATGACCTGTCTAGCATAACATGGCACAAGCAAGCACGCCGTCCCGTCACCTATGACCCGCACCCTCGACGCCTCAGCCACGGCACGGCGAGCCACCACCAGTCGCCGACGGTGGTGCCCATGCCGCCGACCAGGTCCGTCAGCACGCCCGTCGCCTTGCCCCAGTCGACGACCAGCTGGGCCTCGAAGCCGTCGAGCACCGGGCTGAGGGCGCTGCAGACGCCGTCGACGGTCATGGCGCCGCGCGTCGCCACGGCGAAGCAAAAGGCGCCCAGCACGTCGGCCCAGCGCCGGGCGTCGGGCCGGCCGAAGACGTCGACCCACTGCGGCAGCGCGCCCCGGGGGCCCTCGCACGGCGGGCGGCGGGCGGCGGCGGCGGCGAGGACGCCGATGTCGGCGTCGAGGCGGTAGGCGGCCGTCGGCACGGCGTCGAGGCCGAAGTGGTAGTACGACTTGGGGTGCTTGCGGCTCTCGTAGTTGCCCGGCTCGAAGCCGAAGGGGATGTCGGGCACGTCGACGGGCACCAGCCGCACGCGCCCGGCCGCCTGCAGGTTGGTCAGGGCCAGCGTCGCGCCGTCGCTCAGCGTGTACGGCACGCGCAGCGCCTCGCCGCGCGCAAAGGCCGCGTCGAGCTGCGCCTTGAAGGCCGCCGCCTCGTCGTACTTGGCGCCCTGCGCCATGCGCGCCAGCGCCGACACGTACCACTCGTTGAGCCGGTACGGCCGCGCCCCGGCCCCGGCCCCGGCCCCGGCCCCGCCCCCCGGCCCCCGGCCCCGCCGGCAGATGACGCGCTGCCCCGCCAGCTGCCCCACCGCCGCCCGGAACAGCGCCGACCGCCGCGCCCGGCTGCCCGCCGACAGCGCCAGCAGCTTGGCCCGCACCTCCTGCACCGAGTCCTTCGTCTGCGCCGTGCTGCACAGCGCCTTGATCCACGACCGCGCCACGGCCACGTCGTCGACGCCCGGCCGCGAGCCCCGCGCCGCCGCGCCCGCCTCGGCCGCCGTCACCGCCCCCGGCTCCGACGTCACCGCCTCGTAGCGCGCGAAGAAGGACGACTGCACGTGGAAGTACTTCTCGCGCCAGTCGTCGCCCCGGCCCGGCGCCTCGTCGAGCCGGTAGCGCCCGTCGAGCGCCGCCCGCGTCCCCGGCACCTGGAAGCCCTCCTGGCGCGCCACCTGCATCGTCCACGCCGTCAGCCGCCGCCAGTCGTAGTCGAGCGGCCGGTCAAAGTCCACCATGGGCAGCTCCTCGCTCTCCAGCGCCGCCACGAGCCGCTCCTGGAAGACGCGCGTGTAGTTGGCCACCAGCGCCGCCCGCTCCTTGCGCGCCTCCGTCCAGAACCGGCGCAGGCCGGCCAGTCCGATCCTGGGGAAGATGCTGGCGAGCAGGCCCCAGTCGACGGCCTTGTCGACGCCCCCCAGCAGCGAGCGCACCGCGACAAAGGCCGCCATGACCTCGTCCGGGTTGTCCATGTCCGCAGCCCCCTCGCCCGCGCTCTGCCCTCCGGCCGGGAGCGCAGTCAGCGGCCGGCTCACGAGCGCGACCCGTTTTATCCTCGGCTGCCTCGTCGCTGCTGCCGGCATTGCCGCCGTCCATGCCCTGGCCCCGGATTCGTCCTCGTCGCCCTCGTCCTCATCACTGTCGTCGGCATCCGGCGACGACGACCACGCCGAGATCGCCCTCTGGGCCGACGACGCCGTGAGCTGTCCCTCGGCAGGCCAGGCCAGGGTCGCGGGCGGCGGCCGGGCGGCGTGCTCGCCAGGCTCGACGGAGCATCCGACAAAGATGATGTGAGGGCCAGCCTCCCCGCGCACCGCATGGACAAAGCTCGCCCGCCACAACATCTCCACGTCCAGGCACGCCAGCACTCTGCTGACGAAGCGCTGGTGTGGCCTGCTGGCCGGGGCCGACGAGCGGCTCCTGTGCTGCCGAGCCGCGTACTGCCCCTCGACGGCCTGCGTGAAGCTTGCCCATTTGAACCATTTCCCGTACGGTATCCATCCCCTCATGGTGAAGCTGGTGCCGAGGCGGTCGAGCTGCTGGCCGTCAAGCAACGGCCAAGACGTGCCGTTGGATGCAGATATGGGAGTTATGTCGTCAAAGACATACGAGCCGCCCTGCACTCGGCAGACCTCTTCTCGGCCCTGTTGCGGCGGCCGGCGTCCGTCCCGGGGCCATGGGGCCTCGCCGGCATCGCTCTGTGGCCCATCGTCTTCCAGCTGCGTATTAGGCTCCAGAAACCGAAGGGTCGCAGGCGACAGGCCATCGTCGACGTCATCAGGCGCCCTCCTCGGACGGCCGCCGGCGGCAGGTCGGACGCCGGCCGCCCCCCGTCGCTCGGGAGAGGGCGACAGGCCGTCTCTCTCGCTCGGCTTTGGCTTCGCCGAGTACTTGACGCGCTTGGCCCGGCGCGGGCTGTCGCCTGCGTCCTCTGCTTCCCTCTTGGCCGCTAGCTGGGCCGCGTAGATGGGCGCGTCCAAGACGGCAACCTCCTTGGCAAGCGGCCGGCGCCCGCGGACACGCTGCCTGCTGCCGTCGCCCGCCGCGGCGCTGCCCGTCTCGTCGCCTTCGGCAGGCCGAAGCCGGGCCTGCTTGGCCTGGTCGATCAGGCCGAGGCATTCCGGGGAGAAGGCATCGACGCCGGGCCCGAGTATCAGCTGGCACTTTGCAAACATGCCCCTGTCGTCTCGAAACACATGCCAGTGCTCCGTCACCGCCTTGCTCCTCAGCATGCCGTTGACGGCCGACTGGCAGTCCCTCTCTGACGGCACCGCCGCGTCGGGGAACGCGGCGCTCCACGCCGCCGTGACGAGATGGCACAGAGTCTTGCCCCCCAGCAGCGCGCCGCCGTGCCCCCTGAGCATGTCTTGGACCAGGCTGCGGATGCGGTCGCATGTCTCCTTGTTCGTCTTGGCACGCCGTCCACGGCCTGCGTCGTCTGGAGCACCGTCTGCTCCACGGCCCGGGTGGCCAGGCCCAGGCCTCTCGTCTTGGAGCTGTCGGTGGCGGCTCTCGTCTTGGCCCGCTTCCGCATCGGCGTCGGACGCGACTGCTGATACGCCGGCTTCCTCGATCGGCTCGGCAGCGCCCCGGCCACTGTCCTGCTCGGAAGACGTAGCCACAAGCGTGTTCCAGCGACCGTGGCCTTCGAGGGCTGGTACTTGGCGGCGCCGGCTCGCCCCGTCGTGGAGGAGGAGCCCGGGACCGGCATGCGGCGGCGAGAAGCGGCCTGGTCCTTCGGGGCCCGTCCCTGGGCGCTGCCACGATTCCGCAAGCAGCGGAGAGAAGGCATTGCGCGGATAGGGCGGCTCGTCCCCCAGTTCCTGGTAATCGGCCGACGGTCCATCTCGGCGGCGCCGGCCGCGGCGGAGGCTGGTTGACGATGGCGATCTTGCATCGATGCCGGTTCCGTTGCTGCCCAGGCCAGGGCTGTCGCAGTCGCTCTCGCCCGGCGAGTCGGACGCCCTGGGCCTGAAGAAGCTCACTTGACTCGCCCCCCGGCTCGGGCGAGGGGCCGTAGGGACGTAGGACGGGTTGCACGACGTCTGAGACTTCTCGAGGTGATACTTGAGGCCGACGCTGTTCTTCCAGCTTCCGCCGCACTTGTCGCATCTCCACTGACGCGAGCTCGACGGCGCCGCGCCGCGACCCCCGCGAGACCCTCGCCCGCGGCGGCCACCGCGCCCCCGTCCGCGGCCTCGGCGGGTCGCGCCGGCCGGAGGGGCCGTGTCGCCGTCGTCTTCCGGGCTGGGCGCGGGCTCGCCTCTGTCTGCGGCGTTTGTTGCGGCATCATCGCCTTCCGGCTCCGGGCCCGGGCTCCCCCGGCCCTCTTGCGGCGACTGGCGCGGTCGAGGCGGCTGGCCCTGGGCCAAGGCCCTGAGCAGCGCCTCTGGTGCAAGCTTCAACTTGACGATGAGACTTGGGCCCTGCCGTCGTCCGGCTTCTTCCTCTTCGGCCACGTCCGGGCTCGGCTTCCCCGAGACGTCTTCCACCTCCCGCTCCGCCGGCAGATCTTCGCCTGGCTGCCCTGACGCATCTTGGCCGCGCCACACCGGGCGCTGGGCCTGCTGCCTCTCGATGCCTTTCCGCGGCAGCCGGAGACCGCAAATCTCAGTCAGGGTCATGGGCTTTTCCGTGACGGGAGGCACGGCCGCGGCCGGCGAGAATCCGTAAACCTCGGCACCTTCAGGTCCAGCACCCGTATCGCCCGAATCGCCGGCCGCAGTCTTCAGGGCGGGAATCGGCGGCATGAAAAACAGATACGAGGCTACTTTCCCCGCCCGGAAATGCTCGCTTCTTAGCTGCAGGTATTTCAAGCTCGAGGGCTGGATGTCCGAGGTCGACATTGACCCGGTCATGGAGGAGAGGAAACGGTTAAAGGTTGCCCCGAGCGTCAGCGTGTAAATGTCCGAGTTGGACATGCCGCCGTCTCCCAGGGATTGCACCATCCTGGCGATGGCGTGCGGCAGCGGCTTGTCCAGAGTCCAGGGAGGGCACATGCTCAGGCGAAGGTTGTTGGCGTGCTGCGGGCTGACTTGGTCGTCGTCGTCGTCCCCGTCGCCAGCGTCGCCGCCCCTGGCCGGTTTTCCGGGGCGTTTGCCCGTGGCCAGGTAGATGGACCAGTCGTCAGGGGTCAAGTCTCGATGGTATCTGAGGCAGTCCTTGAAGACCCTGTCCTCCAGCTTGGCGGCGACGTACTGGATGGCGCCGCGGGAGTTGAGGAACCTGCACGTCTTGGCCAGGATTTTCATCTGCCAGCGCATGCCGAGGACGCCGAGCTTGGCCTTGAGATCCCTGAGGCGTATCACGTCCCACTCCTTTGCGACGGCCATGATGGTCGTGGCCAGGGCGGCGTAGTCGATGTAGTCGCCCGTCCAGCGGGTATGCCAGGGAACCGGGTCGAGGTTCTCGGCCAGCATCTGGCGCGACAGGTTCATCTCGGCCTGGGGCATGGCCGTCGAGTCCTTGTTCTCCTTGGGCAGGGGCGGCGCGAAGGACTTGAGCCACATCTTGCTCGTCTTGGTGCCCCTGACGAGCGTCGTTCTCTTGGCGATGTATCCCTTCTTGGCCAGGGCATCGGTGCGTTTCGGCACGGAGCGCTTGTCCTGGGCAACCAGGCGGCAGAGGTCGCCCTGCAGGATGCCTTCCGACTTGCTGGACGCGATGCCGAGGAGGAGCAGCCACTCAGACCGCGGAACCCGCTTGTAGTCGACGGTATGGCCTGTGATGGCTTCCCACATGGTCGACTCGGTGGTGTAGATCCTGACGGCCTGTGGCAAGGCCAGGAGCTCGTGCAGGGCAACATGGTTATACCTTCTGTCACGGCCAACCGACACGTCGTTTCTCTCCACCAGCCACCTCCACACGGTCGAGGCTGCTCGGTCCGGCTGCGTCTCTTGTTTGACGGTCTGGGATGAGGAGCCTGAGGGAGCTGACGAGTCGCGGATCGCTCCCAGGAGGGCCTCGACGGAGCAGCCTGTCGCAGCTTCGTCAGCCCCGCACAGCAGCAACGCGGACGTCTCCCCTGATGGAGGCTGAGCAACGAGCCCATCTGTGGAACGGTCTTCTGGATCTCGCTTGGGGCCAATATTCGTCCTTGAGGGGGGCGGACTCACCGTGTTCGCCGGCGCATGAGATGAGCATCAGCAGATGCGCAATCAGCCCCTCGAGTTCCCATGCCATGGCTTCTGGCGCGCCCTTGGTCTCATGATAGAGTCGGCGAGCGACCTGGAAAAAAAAGTTGGCAGGTTACTCGCCGGGGATTTGAACGCGCGACCAGCCGAGCCGTTGTCGTGCCTCCTCTGGTTTTTGGTTTTTTCTCGAGTTATCCAGATGTCAGATGTGGGGCCAGCAATAGCCGATGTGATGACGTAATGTGTCCTCTAGACCGAATATGGAAAACAACCTGGCGCATTCATCGTTCACCTAGAACACCTGGCCTGATCTACATAATAGCCGGGTGTTTAAAATACGGCGTCCCATCTTCTCCTTTGTTGTCGTTCTGCTAGCTGTTGGTAATCCCCAAGTTTTGTTGGGTATGAGATTGACCGTGCAGCGCCGTGTCTCCGTTAAAATCCGCAGTCGCAGCGTCACTGCAGCTGTGAACAAGCAGCTGCGGCAAAGTACAAAGGGATGCCGCCAAGGATGTTGCGTATAGGGTCGAACCGACTAGCCGAAATGTTGCTATCGTCCGCAATTAGCTGCTGGATATCTCACATGGTACTGACATGCCGAGTACATAGACAGATTCCGCCAAGGAGCGCACCGGCATCCAGTTATGCTCTTGAGGGCCGAGGCGCGTTTGTTCTCTGGGGGGCGCCCTGCTACCGCCTCAACATTGCGCGGCCGTGGAAAACGATGCAAACGCTCGCCAAGGACTGCCGTTGCGCAGTAGACTGGCGCCTTGCCGTTTCGTAGCTTCGGCGTACACGTTCGAGCACCGCGACACGGGAACCTTGCGTCTAGATGGATGCCGCGGGAAGGTGCAAGAACTGCAATGTCCGATCGGCGCTCGGGTCGAGTGTAACTCGAGACCCGTCCATTAAGACAAGCGGCGGCAGACAGCCGCTGGGAGAAAGGGTGCTTCGAGTGCGGCTACTACGCCCACGAGGGCGTCTTGGTCTACGTGACGACGCGCTTCAGCGGACAATGAGGTCCGGCCAGGGCCACCCTAAGACCGTCTTAGGGCTCTGTTGCACCAGATAGTATAGGTATCTATAGTCTTACGCGACTTGTATAGAACAAGAGCCAAAAGACATGTATTCTTAATTCTGGGGCAATAATCGTAGCATGTGCCGTAGAGACTGTCCTTAGCTATGTCAAAATACCCATATGCCCCCTTTTGTCCTTCTGTTACTGACCCGGAGCCCGCCTGTGGGAAATTCTGGTAGTCGAAACGCCTGACTTCGACTTAAAGGTTACAGAATGAAGCGCGGTGATAATAATCTCAGTAAGCTGATTCTCATCCTCTTCCTCAAGGATATGCTGCTTAAACCCTTTCGTGGCCTCCGAGTTGAATAGACTATTTGTGGTGAGCTTGGCAACCGCAGTAGCCGCAGCCACAGCACCGACAGATGCTACCGGGCCGCCAGGAGCTGCGCTCAACCCGGCAATACCACCAGCGATAGCAGAAATTGTGTCTGGTGCAATACCCTCAAAAAAGTCGAAGACACCGCGGAAGTTATCCGGGTCAGTATAATGGAGCGTCTTCATATCCTCGCTATAGAAGACGAGTGCCCACCAGTCTCTACCGAGAGTAATCGGGCCAGTATTGTATTCTACTTGAAAAGGTTCGCTTGATTTGTAGGCCGGAATTATTCCCCACTCATGCCGGTTCTTAAAATTGTCGCTATACTTATGGATAACTGAGACTGCCATAAATGGGTACGGGGTTTTGTTCTGCACCGAGACGAAAGCCGTGCGCTTGGTAACCGCCCGCGGTTCAAGCCGCGAGGTTCCAGTCAACGACGGGCCGTCAATTCCGATGGGCGATGCCAAGGCGGCCCCCACGACGGTAATGAAGCCGAATAGAATAGTCTTCGTCTGCATTTTTCCAAGGCTAGACAGGTCTCAAGATCCAGAAGTCTAGCAACAGGTTTAATAAAGCTGGGATGATATAGATTTATTTGATATTAAAAATAAAGACAGAGTATAAAAAGAAAGAATAATGGCCCTATTTATATTTCTAGTATAAAGCTCTTTAAAGTAAAGATATAGTAGATATTTAATCTATAGAAAGCTTAATAACTAGTAATATTATAGTTAGATTAAATACTATATATAATAAAACTTATATCTCTTTATAAACTATAGTATAAATTATAACAATCGCAGAGTATAATATAGGGTTAGGTAAAGTAAATACTCTTAGATTTCTAATAAAACTAAAGCTTAGCCTCCCTCTAGCTTTACTGCCCGGGCGGGTGTAATTATATACCTAGCGAGAGCTACCCGATAACCTTTCTATACTGCGAGTATCGCAGGGAGTAGCTCTTACGTCTGCTCCGTGTTTAGCGCGAGCTATATAGTAACTTGAAGCCTAATTTAGCTCCCTTTCAATCTATTTTAACCCTAAAATCGCCCTTATGGTCTGACTGAGCCATATAGTTAAGAGTCGCTTTATTGTCGTCGTCGCGAGGCTGGGGCGCCTTAGGGCGTTAGCGGGGACGTGGGCGCCGAAGGAAGTTATTGTCGGAGGGGGTCTCGGCCTCGTAGAGGCAGCTGCTGTTGCAGCTGGCCGCCCCCTAGCGGGCCGTCTTGCGAAGGCTTTTGTAAGTTCATCTACGTCCGGCTCTCGAGCCTGCGCGGGGCGGTCCGGAGCCGACAGTTGCGGGATCGCATCGGCGGCGCAAGATAGGTGCTCGCAGTTCTCTTAGAGGCATGCTCGTCAGGCATGTGTGTAAACGATGACATAGGCAGCCGCTCAGCAGTCGAGCCCCAAGTTTCCAGAGTGCGCTTATAGCGATATCTACCTCTTCGCGGTAAGTTGTGGGTTAGAACCTAACTGGAGGCACTCGCGAGATTTAGTGGGAATCGTGTACCGGCAGACTATAATCCTGCTTTATTAAATAGTAAACGCAACATCCGAGTATATTTTTAGTATCATATAATATAATATAAACTACGAATCCACAAGCCCCCTATATATATATAGAGTCTATCTATATCGTTATTATTATATAAAGTAAGAGTAGAAGCTTCTAGGTTGTTTATAACGTATTGCCTCGTAATATTATTCTTTTCTAAAAGTTGCGTTATATTAGGTTAATACTTTAATAAAAGGAAGCGGTACGCAGGCGGAACGAGGGAAAGAAGAAATAAGGTGGAGTTCTTATAGTAAGGTCGTAATAAAGTTATAGACAATAGAGTAATAGAGAATAAAGACATTCTTCTAATATCACCACATTTTCCATTTACCTAAGATGAGCCATTGACTCGTCAAATTAACGGAGGTGTGCCTACTCTAATTAAATAGTCCCTAACAGGTATATAAACACCCTTATTAACGCCTTCCCTATTACTACGGGCTCCCTAGTCCCTTATCCCCAGTCCCTAGGGCGGCCATATATTTCCCCATTAAAATGCCCAGCGATATAACGTATTAGCTGTGGGCTAGTGGGTTTACGGCTTGTTATATTACTTATAATCCGTGTAACGCCCGTCGCGCTCCACGCTCCTAACATACTTACAGAGTCGCAGTCCGAAGATACTTTTATGGCAAGCCCCTAAAAGACTCCCACCTGACCCTGCATTGGGAACTTTCGGACTGTACCCCCATATTCATACAATCAGGCCATATAATATTCGTTAGGTTGAGTAAGAAAACCTCTATGCCTCTAGTATAGTTAAGAATATAAGCTTTCTTATATAATTGCCTTTTATATAGTATAGGGTGGTATGAGCGCTGCGTACTTTATACGACTAGGCGTTATATAAAAGTGCTATATAAGGGAGAAAGCCATATTTAATAGGTCCTTATTTAATATAGTTTTAGATATACACCTCAAAGTAATTAGTGATATAACTATATCTATTAATTAATAATCCTTTTTAAGTTCATTTAGATATTACATATGTTTATAGTACCGAGCATGCATTCTAGATGCAGACTGTCTATCCCCGAACAGGGCAATAACGCAAGTAAATTTGATCATCCTGTCCCTAACGTTGATAGAGTCCGATTTAAATGGAGGTGCGACTAACGGCGAGAAAGAACATGGTACTGGCAAGATTGGCCCAGCGCCTTGGCGTGAACAGTACTATAACAGTAGAGGAAGGATAAGAAAGAGGTCAGGACGAGAACGATGAGGACGATGAGCAGCAGGGGAAGAATGAGGGAAATAACACATTCGTCAGTCATTCGTTCGCTGCGATTCTCGTCAGAGCCTGTACATATCAAAGCCTGTACATACTCTGTATCTTATTAAGATAAGAGTCCCGGTCTGCAGTTTACTCGAGGCATCATGAGCCCAAGGCCGCCCTGCATCAGCACACGTCCAAGGAAGAAGAGATAAGGACACTGCCATCTCCTAGCTTCTATGTTTGTTCCCGCGGGCATCGAGCTTGGCCTGCTCGTGCTCTCTAATCTTCCTGTACGCCTCGACGACGTCGTTCCTCGCTGCCTGAAGCTCCTCGCGCCGACGAAGACTTCCGGCCGCCTTGGGCACGTTTTCGACGTCGACGGCGGCATCTCCGACTCTGAGCCGCCGCCGCGTCTGCTTGTGAAGCTCTGGCGGTGCCTGGGCCACATCATGGAGCCCAACCTTGGCTTCCGCCCTCTGCCGCTTCAGCTCGAGCCAGGGATCGTCATCCTCTTCGTCTTCCGCCTTGCCTCGTCGCCTCTGGCCTTTCTTTTTGCCAGGCTTGTCGTTTGTGCCGCTCATCATGGCCGGTAAAGACAGGCCTAGGGTGCCGCCGTCCATTTCACGCTCGGCGGCCAGCTCGAGCTCTTCTTGTCTCCTGTCCTGGATCTTGCGCTCTTCTTCCCGCCATTGGTCGTAGAGCTTGTGCATCTTGCGCTCCTTGCGTGTGGAGTACGCCTTGAGCCCGAGCTCGTCCTTGCCGTCCTTGACCTTGGTCTTCCTCGCCAGTCCCGCCACGGGCAGGGCGGCGTCGACGCGGGCGGCAAAGGACCTCAGGTCCTCGCCGGGGCGGATGCGCGGCGCTTCCGGTGTTTCCTGGGGCGCCGCAGCCGCGCGCCTGCCCTTGTCGCCGTCGTCGAGGCCCGATCTAATCCTGCTGCCTCGCGCAGCGGCCATGAGCCGTGTGAATGCGCGCGGCGCGTCGTCGTCATTCTTGCGGCTCTTGCGCTGCTTCTTGGGAGGCTGGGGCCCTCGCTGGGTGCCTTGCCTGTTGGACGACACGGGCAGCGGGCGGGCCTTCTGCGAGGGAGGGAGGTCGTAGCTGTGAAGGTCAGGCCTCGCTTCAACGGCAGCGACTCTTGCGACCTACTCTGCGTCCTCGCCTCGCTTTCGCTTGTGCTTGTGCGGCATTGCGTCGTCTGGCTCCTGGCCCTCTCTGCCGTCTGGACAGCAATAGACAGCCCCGGTCTTGGGTCGAGGGCGCTGCGCTGTGCTATGTGCGGCGCTGACGGCTATGGGGGAGCAAAAATCATGCAGGTTTTGAAAATGTGGCGCCAGCAGGGGCCCATCTGCGCTACCCTATACTCCGTACCTTGCTTGACCTTCTGTCGAGCTTCATCTCGACCTTGTCCATCTCTGTCTACCCATATGCAACATTGGAGACGCAGGAAGATTGGATAAAGCCCTCCTTCATTTCTTGGACGCCACCGCAGGATATGCAAGCCGAGGAAGCCTGGCGCGACGAGGGCGCCGAGACGATGGACATGCCGTCATCGCCGCACATCGACCGCGGGGTGAATCTCGCAGTCTAGCCAACACCAACGGCCGCCGCAGGGGCGCCGCGCCAGGCAGGTAGTCACGAGAGCCGTCGGTGGGCAACTAGGGCAAGCTGGGTGTTCTGCCTGACGAACAATAGCTGACACGGCACCAGAACAATACGCCTCCTCGCGTACCGAGCAGAGCCGGCGGTGACCCAGGCGCGTCCCAGCCGCTGCTCTGTTACTGGACTCCGTACGTCGGCCACAGCCGCGGAGCCTCACGCGGCGCTGTTGGTGGACCTCGAGATCGACGGCCGCACGTCACCGTCGTCGTCTTCCTCGGCGGGCCCTACGGCTCGACCGCCGCGTGCCATGCGAGCGACGGCCTGGCCCCTGCTCGGATGAACTGCGCCACGGCCCCGAGGCGCGCTGCCGGGGCCTCCCCGCTTGGGCGTACTGGGACGTGCTCCAGTCGATGACCTGGCCGCTGCGGCGGGGAAGCTTGCTCGCACGTAATAGCAACGGGGCTCCCCGTCGAGACAATACCAAGACAATATCATGTATGCGCCCAGACCAGCGTGGCGGATCGGGAGAGACGATCCCCGGGAGTGGCTCCAGCTGCCCGTCACCGTCCTCAGCGCCACTCGGCGCCAACAGGGTGCCCCGTGCCACCCAGCCAGGGCCCCTTGATTCCTGGAGGAGTGCGCGGGCGACCGGATCGGTCGCCAACGGCTACTCCAGACTGTCCCCGGCACCCCAGTGCAGGTGAAGAAGCCGGCAATGGCGAGGGTCGGCGGCGACCAGCTTGTCCAGACTCTCGCCCATCGTCAGACCCGGGAAACCTCGAGCCGGGCCACGTTCACACGAACGCCGACCAGCGGGCAGCAGGACCAAGGCTGCCCTGTTGTGCTTGCATGCAGAGCCCGCCTCTCCCTGCACGAGGTTGCTCTTGCGACGACAATGCTAAGGGGACAATGGCGACTCCTCAACACCCTCGTAGGCAGTTATGAATACGCAGGCCACCGATGTACTCCTGGAAGCACACGCCAGAGAAGGCTACGGTGGTCCCTGGCGCCGCGGCCAGTCATTGTCCTGCCCATATGCGGACCCGTCCTAGCGTCGAGAACAATGCACACGACAATGCGAAGCTCGAGGCATTATGGCCCAAGGTAGCCTAGGAAATAATCCACCAGGGGCAAACGCCCAACGAAGCACGTATGAGCTAGAGGCAGTCTATGGCGAGGCTCGTCTATATAAAGATGCTTGTCGCCCTTGCTCTGCCCAGATCATCAACTCACAACGGTCAATCATCAACGTGCCCAACTCTACTCACTCAACCTCGTTCTCCGACAGATTCCTGTTCCCCTTGACTCAGACAAAATGCCTTCCACTGCCGCTGTCAAGACCCAGAAGAAGGGCTCCGCCCAGACCAGCACCAAGGGCTACGCCGAAGACAACCCCCTCCCCGGCAACCTGAACTGCACCGTCATGTAAACGGAGCCTACTCTGCCACCGGGCATCGGCTTGGGCGCGCAAGACACCACGCTCGCTTCCATCGCCAGCCCTTCACGACGGAGACGAGCCGAGACGAGACGACCGGAAATGGGATACGCGCGCATGATTCAAACAGCTTATCACGACATTGTCCTATACTGAGGCTCTCTGCTGGCAGGACGCTGCGGCCGGCCGGAGAGCTTTTTGCCCCTCCCCGATTGAACCGACAGCGGAGGCCGTCGCGAGGATGAAAGAGCAGGAACCTCCTCTATTGGCCAGGCAACTGGGCCGGAGTGGGTGTTGTTTTCCGGATCGGGGTCATTCTGTATCTCTCGCTATTCTTTCCATCTACTGATAAGCTGTTGCAAGACGTCCCTCATGGATGAATGTGATGCATCAAACACCCGAAGACCCATGGCACAGAGCCGACCGGAAGTTAGAGAGAAGCATCGATGTCTTTGAGGATTTACTTGTATTGAGGCTGAATTTAGCTCACGGCATTCATGTCGAGACGGTCTCACAAAACGTCAACTGAAGCGTCATTTCCGGCCACGAGTTTCCGGATAAGAGGCGGACGTGGCCTTCGGAAATAACTCGAGGGCATCTCGCCCGGAATCGACGCCTCGAAGCTCCAGTCGTGCGTCGCATTAGCTGCCTCTCCCTAGTCTAAGAAATCGAGCTCGTTATATTTAGCGAATCGCCCGAAATAAAATGCATTGTGGCTGACTCTTAGTCCATTAGTTGACTGTAACTAGAAAGTGACGCCGCTACGCGGGGGCCCGCACACGTAGCTTCCTTCTTTATAAGGGCGAATGTTGCGTCTTCCTGGACAATCCGGCATTCCTCGCGCGGACCAGGCGGCAGTATGACACCAAAAAGCAACAACGCCAGCGCCAGGCGAACGAGTTGGCGGCCGCGAGGTTCCCAAACACCATCTCCTTGGCTTTACGCCATGTCGCAGATGCAATGTCACGGTTATGTGATAGCATCTCCCGTGCCACTCGATCCGACGCCTTAAGTTATAAAGAGCTTAGCTAGCGCCGTATATTATAAGGATCTCAGCTAAGTAGCTAGAGTGCTCCTTATGCTCCGGAGCTGTCCCTTGGGCCTCTACCCCCTTCCTCCTAGAGAGCGCTTGTAAGACCTACTTCTCCCTTTAATCTAATTAGATAGAGCATTTATAATTTCTTCCTAAATAATAATTGGCTTGCATCATAGTTATGCAACAACCTATAGGCTCTCGTTTAAAGCAGCCTGCTATTCCTACTACCATGACTGACTGCGTCCATAACAGCCCCTGCCGCATTTCGAGCTTTGTCTTTAAGAATCTTAGCTGTTCCCACTCTTGCAACGTTTAATACCGCTGAAACGGTTGCGCCAAATAGCGCTTTCTTTGTTGACTTAAATGCGGACCCAATAACTTTTTTAGTTTTTATAGCGGGAGTGAATATGCTAGAAGTGGCTTTATTTTTTGATTGTTCTGCAAGCTTCGCTGATAAATCCCTAAAATCGCGGGAACCGCTAGGAGCGGGGGTAGTAGGCTTTCCATCTCCTTTGTTCTTGTTTGGCGTTGACGTAAATGCGGACCCAATAACTTTCTTTGAAGAGTGAGAATTGCCCGAACCAGTAAGAGGATGGCCGGTGGCGGTCTTTATATTTTGAAGGCCAGAACTGCTGAGACCGGTGGGAGGGCGGGGGGCGGGGGCAGGGGTGGTTGGGGGTCTGAACTTCCTGGCACTCGTCACTAGCTGAGGTTGTTGTACGGCGCCCGGCAACCTCGTTCTCGGCCCCGAAGAAGACGGATATATTGGCGCAGCGTTTCCATAGTCACAATAGAGGAGCAACGAGAACAACGCTGCTAAAAGAACACCCCAGCTTCTGTATAACATGATTCCTGCAGGACGGGAAGTTTTAAGGTTATAAGTCTTTCAACGGGAAACTAATGCGAGAGAGCCGATATTGTGCGATTTGTTAGACTGTCTGTGACTGAATTCCACGGCAGGCTCGTTGAGACCTTATATTGACATGGGAGTCGCGTGCGGAGCACTGACCTAGGTCGCATTTGTGGTCCCTTGAATTGTAATAAGTAATCTTTTGACGTGCTGCCTGACTCGAGAGTTATATTACTTATGCTGTTCTTGCACCGTATTCTCGTCTCGACGCAGGGCTCAGGCGATATTGACTACATGTGGCTCTCGGGATAAGGTGATATACGTAGTTCGACCTTAGGATTTGCATAAGACAATAAATTGAATAATACAAGGAAAGTGTAATGCCCTACCTAGTGTGCGGTGGGGCAAGTGATAGTACGTGTGGAATTTCTAATAAGGATATACAGCAAGAATAGACATAACACTCCTATCCTTAATGCCCCGGGAGTCCGCAGTAGGCTAGGGTGTCCTATGACATGATAAATGCCGAAGCCCCATCGCAGCCCCTCTCCTCGAATGACATGGCATGGGTCGGACTGGCTCGAGCTGCATCCCTGATGCCTGCCCTGCCTCGTACTTGCAGTGTTTAAGAGGCAATGTGGCTCTACGCGTGCCTCGGCTTTACTTCATCCTGGATTCGTCTTTTGTCGTATTGTTGCGTGATCGGAACACTATGTCAGGTGACGGGCACCGGGCGTTGACCCGCGGAGCTAACCATAGCATATAATGCCAAAGGATATACTTGACGAATGGAGCTCCTAGGAGATGGAAGTATTGCACGGAGAAATGATCGCTTATGCGTTGGGCACTGACAGACTGACATAAATGGGGCGGAGTTATATTATTCACATCATAATCAAATGACCTGACTGCAAATACTTGTGGCGTAATCGACCTCGCCCCAAGTTGGAGACGTGAAGGAGCCCGCCCATGCCTCATGGTGGCGCCAATCATAAATTATAGGAGTAACCGAGATATAAAGGAGAGTCGCAGCCTCGAGTCTGCAGGGGCTGCGCTCGCAACGGTCCGGTGTAGCATGCGAAGCACACCGAAATAATTTCCCCATCGTCCCACTCAAAGATGTTGCTCGGCGCCATCGTTTCCGCCTCGCTTGCCGCTCTCGCCTCAGCTTGGGAGGATATAGCGAAGAGTCGTATAGAGAACTTACAGCAAAACTACAATATCGACTGGCAGAATCGCCCACACTCAGGCGACGGGAAGCGCCTAGATAAACATGAGGAGACTACTAACGTTACCGTCTATATCGAACGTTACGTGGAACAGACTTATATTAATACTGGTCTCGGCGACAGCGAGTTTTCGATCTTGAAGTCGACAACAATTTTGAAGGATATTACAGAAGGCTCAATTGCAACGACGCGATCGTCAGAAGAGTCTAATATCAAAGGACCCGTGTTTTTATCGATCTCTGGAAGCAAGTCCAGCTCCGGTCAGAAGTTTACTAATAAGGGGTCATTCAAGACAGAGATCAAAAAGAGAGAAGAGACTTGTAAGGGACGCCATGCCTGTCGTTTTGAATCCTGGACCTATTTCGTTCAGATCCGCGGCCACTGCGAGGGAGCTCCCTGCGACATACGCACCCCAATTGCCTGGGCCGACGGGAAGCCGCGTACGGATGTCGTCTATATTCCGGAAGAATTGCCCGAGGCTGAAGGCGGCGAGGAGAACATCGCAAGTGCTATTCAAGAGCGGCTACAGGCCGAGATGGCGCGCACGTACTGCATCGACTGGAGCAAGCCTCCACGACAGGAAGCGTACACGGAGCGAATAAACGATCATTTCTCAGTCACGTACCCTCCCAAGAGATTACTAAAGGCTCTTGACGTCACGGTCCACGTTAAAAGCTCTCCGGGAATTCGACACGACTCCTTGGGCTCCGGAGGTGTTATTACCATCGAAAGCTCGACAACAAATATAGATAGCTCTACGAGAGGCTGGAGCGTCGGGGCAGAAATGTCTACCTCTTTCGGACTATCTGCCGAGCTACCAATCCAACAAGGCTGGCCTAGCGTTAGGACAAGCATTGATATCTCGAATTCGCAAGAGAAAAGCGAACAAGTCTCTAATGGGATCTGGACATCAGTCGGCTTTACGGTCAAAACGACTTTTCCAAGCGGCTACGCCTATAGCGTTGGTACCTGGGCCTTTTACGCCCGTATTTCTGGGATCTGCCGGCATCTCAATTTTGACGGGATAACCGCACTTCCTTTCCAGAGCCGCTGTGAGCTGGAAGTTCCGATTTTCAATAGGGCCGGGGAACCCTACACGCTGTCCGTAGGTGTTTTTGAGAAGCAGAGCGGTGGCGAAAGTAACACAGAGGATGAAGCCAAAGGCGACAAGGGAAACAAGAGCCCCAAAGACGGCAACTCCAGCGGCGACAAGAAAGTCCCTAAAGCTCTCGGAAGGGAAGGAAAGTACTGCTTGCTCGACAGTTACGAATATTATAATCCAAAGGATAAGACGTATCTCGACCCCGTCACCGATAACTTCGTCGCGACAAATCGGCCTGAACCGGAAGATGTTCAAAGATGCGACGAACCTTTACGACAGGATCCTGAAGAACCAGGAAAGCAGTGTTACGACAGGAAAGAAATCTGGGCGGACTCATTGCCCCTAGGAACGCCGGAGGTCCCCGTGGATACAGGTATAGCGGCCTCTTTGCCCCTAGGAACGCCGAAAGGGCCAAAGGTTGCGTCCCGTGAACTAGTTGACGGCATCCCAATTTGCTACTTAAACAAAACCCATATTTTTGCGTACACAGGAAACGAGACGGGAAAGGACACAGGAGCGTACGCCACGGCTGACAGTCCGCATTGTTGGTTACACTGGCCGGACCTGCCTCTACCAGACATGTCGACAGTTAATGGTACCTGTGATAAGGACGGAACGGAGTACTGTGAAGACTTGGCTGTAAAATAAAGTTGGTCTAGGTCTCCTACAGGGGTTCCAAAGCTCATCCTTAAACCCATGTCGTACGGGAAGAGGATGTTCCTGATCCTCAGACAGAGCGGCTTGAAAATATCGAACGCCTTTGGGAATTGGCCTATAATTCTTTCGAGGCCGTTTACAGTCATGTCGCCTTCTTTGGCTAGTTATGTAGAGAACTGGTGTCCTTTGATCGCATCTCGCATTGACTCCAGCAGTTCCTTGACCGAATGGAAGCGGCTGGTGACACGGCCGGCTGACGAGACGACGAGGCAAGAACATATCCTATTCTCCCACAGGTCTCCACCAGGTGTAGGTGTATACAGACCCGGCTTAGAATTGCCGATTGACAGCTGGTCGTTGGACGCCGTGGCCAGCTTCGACTTCTGACTGTTGAGCCGCTGCCTTTTAGACGCGTTGTTGGATGTGTGATCGGACGATGGCTTGCGCTTGTGACCTGACGTTTTCGTGCTTCCTTGGCTGGCGTTGTCGGATGTGTGATCGGACGATGGCCTGCGCTTGCAAGGCCCTCCCGCATCTCTGCAATGGTGGTGATTTGACGATGCGCTACCACTCTCACCACCCCCTGGACACCTCGTTCTTCTGTTATCCGGTGCCCACGCGAACTTCGCGACATGGCCAATTCTGGTCGTGTAGCACATAGTCCCGCGACACACGATGGCGCGCTGCCTAAAAAACGCCTTCTCCAGGCTGACCCTCGTCTCGTTGCCGGTTGCGTGGTCCAGTGTGACATAGCCATCGCCATCCTTTCGCTCAATGAACGGGTCCGAGCCCATCGAATTGTCATCCATCGTGGCTACCCAACAAGAGCGCGCGCAAACTTATCCCGCTCGTCGTGAATATCGAATGGGCCCGAGCTGTACGGCCCTGACCGACCGAAGACCCGGAGCTCCATCGTGGAAGCACAGAGAGAGAATGCGTGGACGAATCGGCGCGTCGGCTGGAAATAATCAAGGCCGACGCGGCACGCGACAGGTCATGTGGTCGCAGGGCCCACCTCGTGTATCTGGAAGTATTCATGTACACCCGTACACGGAAAGCGGTGAGACACTTATTTGAACGGCAGAACCAAGTAGTTTTTCTGGCCCTCACTTCCCAGTTCCAAGTTCCCGACGCAACAGGCGACCCCTGGACTTTCAAGGCAGAAGCGACCTCACGAGCTTCTGGGTCGCTCGGCGCAATCACAGTCATGGTCATCAGGAGCAGACTACGGCAGGCCATCGCCGCGGAAAACGGTCTTGACATCAAGAAACTGAAGCAGGAGAAGAAGCACAAGATGGCCCTCAAGCGCAAGAGGGCAATGGCAGTGCAAGCTGGCGGGGCGAAGAACGACGACGACGCCGAATCGGGGGACGTTGCAGAGGCCGACCAGATCGCAGAGGAACAAGACGAGCGCAATGCTGATGGGCTGGTGCAGGAAGAGGGGGGGCAAGCCGAGGACGATGACGGGGATGAGATCGACGGGGACGAGGACGACGAGGATGAGGCAGAGAACGTTTGTCGAAACCACATCTTCCCCCCCCGAGCACGCAACGCCGGCTGACCCTCCTCCCTGCCCTGTCCGCAGCTGAATCTAGATGGCGTCGACGACAGCGACACGTCCGAGTCCTCCATCGAACTCGAAGACAAGCTTCCCAGAAAAGCCCCCAGGCAGAAACAGAAGCCGGTCGCGGATGAGGACGAGGAAGAAGAGGACGACGAGGACATTCCCGTCTCCGACCTCGAGGAACTCGAAGACGAAGATAAGGAAGACCTTATTCCCCACACTCGCCTCACCATCAACAACACCTCGGCCCTCCAGGCTGCCCTTGACCGCATAGCCATCCCCACCGACGAGACGGCACCCTTCGCCTCCCACCAGTCCGTCATCGCATCCGCCGTCACGGCCGACTCGATCCCCGACGTGTCCGACGACCTGCAGCGCGAGCTGGCCTTTTACTCCCAGTGCCTGGACGCTGCCCGCCGCGGCCGGTCGAGGCTGCTCTCCGAGGGCGTCCCGTTCTCGCGCCCCAAGGACTACTTCGCCGAGATGGTCAAGGAGGACGCCCACATGGAAAAGGTCAAGGCCAAGCTGGTCGAGGAGGCGTCGGCCAAGAAGGCCGCCGCCGAGGCCCGCAAGCTCCGCGACCTCAAGAAGTTTGGCAAGCAGGTGCAGGTGGCCAAGCTGCAAGAGCGCCAGAAGGCCAAGCGCGAGACGCTCGACAAGATCAAGACGCTCAAGAGAAGTGAGCCCGCCCTCCCCAGCAATCGGTTGCGCTCGGTACGCTGACTGGGAAACCTCCCCAACAACACAGAGCGGCAGGAGTCTGGTGCCGGCCCCGGCACCCACGAGGCAGACCTCTTCGACGTCGGCGTCGACAACGAGATATCCAAGCACGCGCAGCGCGCCGCCAAGGGCAAGCAGGCCGCCGGCGCCCAAGCGCCCAACGCCAAGCGCCAGAAGAAGAACGAAAAGTACGGCTTCGGCGGCAAGAAGCGCCACGCCAAGTCGGGAGACGCCGCCAGCTCCGGCGATCTCTCCTCCTTCAACGCAAAGAAGATGAAGGCCGGCGGCGGAAAGGCCAAGGGCGCGAAACCGCGGCCGGGCAAGGCCAGGAGAAAGGCCATGGCTACGAGGTGACGCGTCTCCTTCACCGTGTCCTGGATCGGGGCTACTTTGGGACGGCCGGTGTATCCATCAGGCGTCTCGTTGGCCCAAGGGGGAGGGAAACCGCCGCGTCGGTGCGTCGGCCAAATCAGCTGTATCCGGTTCCTGCACCGCCAGCAAGTTCCGCTTGGCTCGACGGGTTGCCCTGCTCATATTCGCGGCGTAGCCACTGGTAACTTCATAAAGTCGTTGATCCTTTCATCTATCACGCAAAGGAATATGTAGAAGATTCTGACTAGCCCCTGATATCCCCTTCTTTCCCCCTTCTCCCCCCTTCCCCCCTTCGCCCTTTCCCGGCCACTGCAAGCGTCAACATGGCCCATGGCCGTGGTGCGCCCCCCCGGCGTGTTTTGCGGCAACGCTTTGGCCCGTCTTGTTCTACACGGCGCCGACTAAAACTGATGGGGCCTATCTGACATGACGTGACGGACGCCCCCAGACGTGGACGTGCAGCTAGGTATGCAGTGTCTAAGTATGTGCATATGGGGCCCTGTCGTGGCAACCCATGGACGGGTCTCGATCCAAGGCGGCTTAGGAGGCAAAAGGGGTGGCCATCATCGTGCGCCGGATGCGGAGAGAAACCAGAAAACGAGGATGAGACAAAGGGCCAAAGACAACAAAAGGGAAAAGGGAGAGAGAAAATGAAAAGACAGGGAGGAGCCCCCACAGGAAGCCATCTTCAAACCCCAGTGCTCGACTCCCTGGACGCCGTCAAAACCCGTGGTATCGAGAAGAAATGCCGTGCGCTGTTCAAACGCTTTGCTGTGCTATGCAGTTGCGACCTTTCAGTCAACTTGAAAACAAAATCAAAATCCAGAGCGCTGCGGCTCGACTTGTTCCCCGGAGCTGAGAGAGCCAATGCTCCGTCGTGGTCTCGCCGAGAGGCAGGATGCCGTCCTCATTGCGAGGCAGCGACACACCAGTGGCGGTGAAAGGCCCAGGCGTTCTTTTGGCATTCCTTGCTGCAGTACTTGGTCCGCCGGCAGCGACGACACTTGGCAAACTGCCGCGTGTACTCCTCCCATTTGCCACATTGATAGTACGCACACTGTCGGATGCCGCCGCGCGTGTCGTCCTTGCGGCAGAGGTTCCGCATAACGACGCCTGCCCAGTACTGCATGTCGGTGCTGTGGTATCTGACGGTGAACTTTTCGACCAGAGGGAAGAGGTTGAAGTCGTTGGGCAAGAGATATTCCTCGTCGGCAGCTGCGTCGCAGTCTTCCACGTCCGACGTGTCCTCGTCGCCATCGAGGGGCTCGAGGTCCTTGCTGACGGTGAGCTTCGGCACCAGATGGCTCCTCTGAAAGTAGGATCGCAGGCCACAGTATTTGGACACGTAGGCAAGCAGCTGCAACGACATGAGGACATCCTCCTCGCGGGGCATCGCGCTAAGCATCTGCGGGTTCGGCACCAGGTGGCGATCGAGCAGGTAGCGCGGCACGACCGAGTTGGGCGCCGTTGGTTGCGGCGGCGCGACCATGGCAGGCCGACCAGGCGACGAGCCCATCGGCGGCACGGGAGTAGGGCTGGCATTGTTGCCGATGCTGCCGTCCATCGGGGTGCGGTGCGTGATGTTGAAGGCCCCGGCATCCTGATGGGTGTCGGCCACGGTTGGGTTCGTCAGCTCGAGGGAGGCTCCCGCGAGCATGCTCTCGCCGTCCTCCATGGAAATATCCTGAATGCCGACGGCGGACTGCATCTCGGCAGTCCCGGTCATTTCGGCGTCAGCAGACTCGTCGGATGGCATGCTGTCGGCGTTGAGGTCGTCGGCCTCAACTGTCGAGTTGTGGTGTCTGATCGACGGCCTCCTGCGCGGTCGGTTCGAGGCGTCCATGGCAGTTGCTGGCCGAACCGTTGGCGAGCGCAGCTGCGGCGGCGGGAGGGGCGTTGTGGGCGACGTTGGCTGAGACACCATGTCCAAGTGGCCAAAGGGCGTCGTCATTGACGCCAAGCGGTCGACGTCGCGTACCGGCCGCACGAAGCCGTCGAAGCCGTCGATTCCCGGCCCGGCGGTCGCGAGTGGCTGCACGGGCTGGCCGCCGGGCGAGATGGCCGCGGCATGTCGCCCTTCAGCGCCGCGGAAGCCGTGGCGATGGCGAGTAGGGGTTATAGTTGGTCGTTCTGGTGTGGTCAGCAAGCTCCTCGGGGCGGCGGCGGCGGCGGCGGCGGCAGCGGGTTCAGCACTTGGTTGCGCGCCGGCAGTCGAAGGTCCGGCATAGGTGGCGGAGATATCGATGGAGGGAGGAGGACCTTGGCGGCGGCCGGGTCTCTGGTCGGGCTCGGGGCGGCTAGAGCGGTTGGTAATGGAGGAAGAGGCCTTGGAGGAAGAGCGATGGTCGTGGCCTCTGTGCCGGCGATGGGTATTGTCGTGCATCTGCTTCTGGTTGGCCTCCTCGGCCTTCTCACGGCACTTGTCGATGACCTTGATGTAGTTGTCGAGGATGGTGGCAATGACGGGCACCATGTCGGCCTCGACGACGCGGGTCCGAACGGCTTCGGTGCCCCTGACACCAATGTTGACGACGCATTGGAAGGCCAGGTTCCATTTCCACATGCCCATCATATCCTTGCTCCGCCCCTGCTTGAGGATGCAGACGAGGCGTTCGATTCCTCCATCGACGGTGAGGATGTCGCGGATGCGGGCCGACGAGGTGGTGAGGTAGGCGAGGTGGTTGAGCGAGTTGATGAGTGGCAAGGTCGAGGTGCAATCGAGCGCCCGACGATCATAGAGGGCCGTGGTGATGCCCACGGACGCCTTGTTGACGTTGGGAATGCTGAAGTTGACTTCTCTCATGCTGGGCTGACGAAGCCGACGGCGACGAGGGGCGAATCAGGATGAGGTCGAGGACGACGCGAGGCGGCGACGGACGAGGAGCGGGTGGATGGGTTCGTCGGTGGCGAGCGCCAATTTCGAGTCGAGGTGGCACAGTCGAGGCTGACAGGCCCCTCGCGAGGGGGGATTTTGGACAAGACCGACGCAACAGGCAGGGCGATGGACTCGGCAAGGCGCTGGAGGATCAGGACTCGATGTCGCGGCCAAAGGGAGACGCCAAAGGGCCTGATATGCCTCCGGGGTAGCCGAGGGCGGTTTCCGGCCGGAGGCAAATAGCACGGAACGGCAGAGCCAGCCGAGACGCGCCAGATTGGAGGGAAAAAGGGGAGAGATTGGTGGGAGCAAAAGAAGACGACAAATAGGCTGTTGGCTGACGATGATGTCGATGATTGGGAAAGAGGAGAGGGAGTGAACAGGGTTAGGCAGGTCGTCGGAGCCGATGTTGATGGCGCGGGTGTGCGTCGTGTTTCAGGCAGGCCTTCTTGCGAGACACACGGAGCAGAACAAGGAAGCGTGGTGCCCAAATACCTCAGCTCAGCACGAGGGGCGGCGCAAGGACGGGCGAGGATCGGCACGAGCAGCGAGACAGGGCGCCGTTGATGGAGAGGAGGCGGAGGCGGAGGTGGAGGACGAGGAGGAGGACGAGGAGGAGGACGAGGAGGAGGACGAGGAGGAGAAGGAGAAGGAGATGCGGCGGCGGCAGCAGCAACCACAGCGACAGCTCCCTCACCGTCAAGTCGTCGTTGTCGCCTCGATGGTCCCGTCGTGATGGCAGACAGGGCGCAAAGGGGCGGCAAGGGGGGTGGAAGAGACGCGGAGGAGGGAAAAAAACGGCGAAGGCTGGCTGCGGCACGAGACGCCGACTTGCACTGTAACGTCAGGGCCTGGTAGCCTGGCATAGGGAATAAATTACCACACACGATGGGCATGTGCACTGTACGCTGCACGTCCGGGACAGTACCTTCCCCGGGGCCGCTTGTGCGTCCAGAGGCAGGTACCGCCCCTCCAGCCCGAGGTATCTGGGTACTGGCCACCCCGTTAGTGCAATAGGGACCGAGGCTAGCACCCTTCAGGCACAAACGGTGAGCGCAGCCGTCCCGTACGGGCAGCTGGGTAAGGCAGACAGAGAAAGGCACGTCCCAATAAGCATACAAATACCCATTTAAACACGGTTACTCAAATAAAGTACACATGGTATACTTAGACTCTGTTTATGCCTTTACGTCTCGCTGACGGCCAAGGCCTCGCTGCAGGATGGGACGGAAAGGACGGTGCAATCGGCCTGCGGGTACTGTACATAGCTCACCGGGGAGCTCCCAGGTGTCAGTCGATACTCGGGCACCAACCAAGGCAGGTTGGCATCAAGATTCTTGCGTGCCCCCAGTCCTCACTCCACGCCGCTAACATGATACTTACCTATACCCAAAGCTCTACCTTCATACGGCATCTACTAGACTACCCTTAAAGGGTACGGAGCACGTCTGCTCGAGATGGCTCCCCTCCGCGGTTGGCGCGAGAAACGCAACTGCAACGCAACGACGCCACCGTGCATGTGCAAACCAGCGGTTGCTCCAAGGACCAGGGCCGATGTCCTGGCTGGTTGAGAGAAAGGCTTTTTGGAGCAGCAGCTCACGAGACACCTAGACCTCCAACGCAGAGGACCTATGCTTTGCGTGTAAAAGGCGCTCGCAGGACGGCGAGGCCCCCTTTTCGTCGCCTCCGAGTCAGGCCGGCGAAAGAGGCTGGTGGTGTTGCTATTGCCTACCCACCAATGAAGCCAGGTGGCAGTGCCAACTCGACAGCGTCGGATTCGCGTCTCGGCAGCATCTGCTGGACTCTTGGCCGGCATGTTGCAGCTCCATCCGTCCGCGTGTGTGTTGGGCATACATCTGCGCGGCCCAAGCCTCATATAAGGACACTTCTCCCATGGTGGTGGTGCGCGGCGGCCGGGGCCCGAGTGAGCCGTCCAGCAAGCAATTGCCGTGCTCATGCGAGCTTGCACGCCTGGCACCGGCCCGGGCGGATTGTATCGAGCAAGGCGGCAACGTCGAGGGCTGGTCCGTCAGTCGCCGCTGATTTTGGCGTGTCGAAAGTATTTCATGCCGACCCACGCCACCACGACCCAGACCCAGGCCATGACGCCCGTCATGATGATGAGGGCGGGGTAGTATCCGACAATGGGCAGCGTCGGGTCGTCTTCGAGCTCGGGCGGCGCGTAGGGCGTCGTGCCCACGTCCCAGGCCCAGCTCCAGACGTCGAGACAGGAGCCCATGCCGATGACGAAGACGAACCAGGTGACGGAGAGCACGACCCATCCCCACCATTCCGTCTCCGAGTAGTCCCAGTCCGGGTCGGCGGGCGGGAGCGGGTTGGAAGAGATGCCGCTGTACGACAGCGGCGACTTGGCCTGCTGGAAGGACCTGCGGCTCTTGGCCGCCCCGCGGTTGGCAAAGTACGAGTCGGAGCCCGAGGACATGGACATTGCCGCTCGCGAGGGCAGCGCGGCGGGGGGGATCTGGAGCAGGTCGTCGTCGTCGGTGGTCGAGGCATACGAGTTGGACCGTTCGCCGTCGCGGTCGGTATGGGATCCCGTCGTCGTCGACGCCGACAGCGGGGGGTCGGCAAAGGCGGCCTGGCCCTGCGCCGGCTGGGCGAGGCCGTCCATCTTGAGGCCCAGCGCGTCGTGCTCGGGCACGGATGCGGCGGCGTCGGCTTCATGTGTCGTGTCGATGGTCAAGGGCCTGCCGTCGCGCCGCTCGCGCTGAGCCCCCCTGCCGAGTAGGGCCGCCTTTCTAAGGGACCCCCTGCGTCGTCGCGTCTTGTGCAGCTGGACAGCGGCGGCGACCGCCGGGGCCGGAGCCGGGGCCGGGGGCCCGTCGTCGTCGCCGGCGTCGGGGCGGGGCCTGGCGTCGGCGGGCGGCCGCATGAAGGGGAGCCTGGAGAGGAGGCTCGAGCCCGAGGCAGCCCGTCGGTGGGCGGCTGGCGAGGCGGGACAGGGAGAGCCATGGCGCTGGCTGCTGGCGCTGCTCGTCTTGTCCATGTGTGCGGTGCAAGTTGGCGAGATGTTGAGCCGAAGAAGTACCTATGAATAGGTACCTGTTAGGTACCTGTAGTACCTGTACCTGCCTATCAAGGTAGGTGCTGGGTTTCCAGCTCGTCAACTCCAGGGGTCCAGCTGCACATCTCCACGCGTGCAAACCACCGACTCGCGTGCCAGCCTGGCCACATCGACGGGCGCCTCGGGACATGGCCCTGCGTGCGCACGACTGACAGCCAGCAGCAGCCCAGCACCAGACATCGAGGCCCATGGCGGCGCAACCCCCTGACGCTCAGCGCCCCCCGACCCTCGTCGTCGACGACGCGGACCTGGTCGCCTCGCCGCCGCCGCCTCGCGCCGACCCGGCGCTGCGCCGGCCGTCGCCCTGCGCCTCGCCTCGCGGGTCGCGGCTGCTCTCGCCCGCGTCGGCCATGTCCTCGGACGGCGATGGCGGCGACGCGGCCCCGAGCCCGGCCGCCAGCCCGGCGCCGAGTCCGGCCCCGAACCCGTTCAACTTCCAGACGCAGGTCTTGTCGTCGTCGCCAGTCAAGTCGGTATGGCAGCCCGCCGCCCGCCCGCCCGCCCGCCGCCCGCTGACTCGCCTCGTGGGCAGAACATCGGCCAGCGCCGTGGCCACAGATACAAGCATAGTAGCATCTCGGCCCAGCACCACATCTTCCAGGAGCCGCCGCAGAGGCCGCCGCCCGTCCTCCCCGCCTCGCTGCCCGTCCCGACCGTCGCCGAGGCCTGGAGGAGCATGCACAGGGACCAGCGCAGCCGCCTCTACTGCAGCCTCTGCCACCTGGCCGTCGCCGTCTTCATCTTCTTCCGCTCCCAGGGCTCCCTCGCCGCCATGGCCCTGTCGCATCTCGTCTTCTTCGACGCCGGCAGCGCGGCCGTCTGCGTCGCCGTCGACGTGCTCGGCAACTTCGAGGTCTGGCGCCGCAGCAGCATCAGGCATCCCTTCGGCCTCGAGAGGGCAGAGGTGCTTGCCGGCTTCGCCCTCTCCATCTTCCTCCTCTTCGGCGGCTTCGACCTTGTCTCCCACAACCTCAAGCACTTCCTCGAGTCCCTGGGCCACCACGAGCATGCCCACCACGAGCATGGCCCCCACGACCGCGTCCCCGCCGGCTCCGTCGACCTGGCCGCGGCCCTTGCCATTGCGAGCACCCTCGTCTCGGCCTACGGCCTGAAGAACCATGCGCGCATCGCAAAGGTCATGAGGGTCTCGTACCTGGCCGCCCTGCCCAGCGTCCTGTCCAACCCCTTCCACTTCCTCACCCTCTTCTTCTCCGCCCTGATAGCGCTGCTGCCCTTGCTCTCCATTTCCCTCTACGCCTGGCTGGACCGCCTCATCTGCGCCGTCATCGCCTTGGCCATGTTCGGCCTCGGCATGCGCGTGGCCATTGCCCAGGGCCTCATGCTCCTCATGTCCTATGGCGGCAGCAACGGCAACTCGGGCGTCACGTCGGTCCTGCGCGAAATCGAGTCCGAGTCGGCCGTCTCGCGCGTCGACGAGGCCCAGTTTTGGCAGGTTCACTACGGCCTGTGCATGGCCAACGTCAAGCTCAGCGTCGCCAAGGGGTGCGACGAGCTGTCCCTGGCCAAGCTGCGTAACCGCATCTCGGCCCTCATCCAGAACCGCCTCGGCGAGGGCTATGGCACGGGCGGCAACATTCGCTGGGAGGTGACTCTGCAGATGAACGCCGAAGCTGGCCTCTGAGAGGAGCGCGTCGTAATTACCCGCTCTCTCTTGCAACGGGACCGTTGGATTACAGTCAGTCATGGATAGGGCCTCGCGTGAATATCCCATACATGAGGAGGGTATCCTTGTAGCTACCGACCTACCGTCGCCGCTGTCTATAGGCACGAAGTTGTAGCACAACGCATCTGTACAAGAAGCGAGACGAGCCTCCGAGACAAGAACGAAGAGGAAGCAACGCCTCCAACAAAAGAAAACCATATGAGAATCGAGCCCGCCGACGCAAGAAACCAAGAAACAAAACCATCGTCTGCGCCGTTGGTCATCGCAATCCAAGAGCCACGCACAGCCCCGACGGCTAGAACAAGCCCCATCGCCCGCGCTCCTTTTCCGAGTCGGCACGCCTCCGTCCGCCGCCCGTCCGCTCCCGCTCTCGGCCCTCGAGCTGCTTCAGGCTCTCCATCTTCTCGAGGACCAGCTCCAGCAGCTCCTTGCGGCGGATGACGTCGAGGTGCCGGCGGATCTTGGGGTCCTCTTTGGCGAACCGCTCCACCTCGTCGGCCGACAGGTGGCGCCCGAGGCGGAGGTCCAGCTCCCGAGGGAAGTTGTAGTAGAACTCGGACAGCAGCTCGACGTTGAGGAAGAGGACGGCCGTCGAGGCCAGCTTGGACGCGACGGCATCCAGGAAGACCTCTGGGCAGTAGTACTTGTTCTTGACGGATGCGCACTGCTTCGACTTGACGGCCACGAGGCGCATCCTGATGATGTCGGCCCGGTCGCGGAGGAAGACGGCCTCTCGCCCTGGGTCCTGGTTAGACGAGCTCCCCACGTGCGGGCGCAGCACCGCCGCGGCCGGCGACAAGCATACCTCTGCTGAGGAGGGCGGCGCTGAAGCCCCCGGCACCGCTCCGCCCGTCGCCCTCGACGGCAACGTCGCCCTTGCGGGCCCTGTCGACAAAGTTCATCACCTCCCTGAGCTTCCTCCGGCCGCCGACCGACGACTCGATGTTGCCGAGGGCCGACTCGCAGTCCTGGAGCTCCTTCTTGAGCACGTTGCCGACGTGCTGCCGGCCGTGGGTCCACTCGCGCTCCTCGACGTCAATCTCGAACTTGAAGGGCTTGATGCAGTTCTCGACCTGGTCGCTGGTGCTGTAGAACCGCTCGTTGAGGATGGCCGAGGCGGCGTCCATGATGGCCTTCTTGGCGAAGGGGTGCGTCGCAAAGTTGGACTTGTTGAGCAGCCGGTCGACGTGGCCCTGCAGCGACGACGCGACGACCGTCGTCGCCAAGCGCCCGACGCCGAGCTTGGTGAGCGCCGAGGCCGAGGCGTCGAGCTGCCGATGCCAGTACGACGACGACGGATCCGCCTTGGGGAGGTCGGCGATCTGGTCGGGCTCCGGCTGTGCCACCGAGAGGTCTGCGATGGGCTTGTTCCAGTACCGAGCCGCCAGGAGGTCCAGCACCTTCTGGTCCAGCTCGCTCTTCAGCAGCTCCCGCATCTGGGGCCGGCCAAACTCCTCGGCAAACTGCTTGAAGGAGTGCTTGAAGGTGTCGAGGCTCTCGGCCAGGTACGACTCGGCCGAGAGCGGCCGGTCGTTGTACTGGACCTTGAACTCGTAGGCCGCCTCCTCGAGCTCCTGCTTGATGGCGTCGCCCGTGCTCTGCAGGCTGGCCGACATGGTCTGCTCCAGCACCTGCATCAGCTTCTTGCGGAGCGTCGTGGTCCCGACGTCGACGCCGGCTCCCGGCCCGAACTCCAGGGGGTGGGCCGAGAAGAACGACTTCTCGTGCTTTGCAATGGCCGACAGCAGGTTCGCCGGCCCCATCTTGAACAGCGCCGGCAGCTGCGGCGCCTTGGACACGACGCCGACGTAGCCCAGCCTCAGCGGATACTGCTTGTCGTTGAGAATGGCCGCGCCCCTTGCAGGATCGACCAGGTCCATCTTGGTGACGACGCCAATGGTCCGCTCGCCTCTCGGATCCACCCTCCTGGAGGCTCGCAACGCCGTCGAGTTCGCCAGGTCCACGTCGGCGGCCGATATGGCCAAGATGACGTTGGGCGGCTGGATGTACTTGTCGCACAGCTCCGAAATCTTCTGCTTGAGCCGCAGCGGCTGATCCTGGCCCACCACCTGGATGTATCCCGGCAGATCGATGAGGGACAGGTCGGGCACGTTGGGCGAGTAGACGGTCAGATGAATGGGGTCGTCAGACACGCATTCGGCGTCCGAGACGGCGAGGTTGAGCTCGGTGAGGGTGCGCTGGATAGAGGAGAAGTCGGTGACGTGCCTCAGGCCGAGGTCGGGGAATTCGCCGTACTCCTCTTTGGATCCAGGGGTATTGACAAGCGTCAACTCGATGGGTCGACGCGTCACCATGTTGGTCCCCTTGGGCAGAAACTCATGGCCGACAATGGCCTCCAGGACGGAGCTCTTGCCCGACGACTGCGAGCCGATGACGACAATCGACGGCAGCGACAGGGAGCTCGACTGCCCGACTTTCTGCAGGATGGCCCGGATCTCGATCATCTTCTTGGTCAAGACCATCATCTGGTCGTCTCTGGCGGCCACCTCGTCGGCGTCGCGAGGGTCCTCGTCGGCGGCCCTGTCGTATCCGTACGCGGCGGCCGAGGCGCCAACCGCAACGGCCGCGCCAGCTTTGCTCTGCTTCGGGTCTCCGTCGCCCCCGGGCTCGCCGGATCCGCCGGTGCCGATGTCCTCGTGGATCCGCAGCATCTTCTTCAGCCACTGTGGAACGTCCACCTGCTCCTTGGTGTTCTCCCACCCCTGGCGCGTTTGCTCCGCGACCTCCTTTGCGCTGCCAAACACGGTCGATGCCGTGCTCGACACCGTGTCTTTGGTCGTGTTGAACAGCTCGATGGCAAAGTTGCTCGCCTCTGCGCAACCACGTCAGCACGCGGCAGCCATGGTAGAGGAACAGAGGGCAAGGCCGGGGGCGTACGGGTGGCTTGGTACTGGATCCAGGCGAACGCGCCGATGGCCAAGCCGCCGAACATGGCGGGAATCCTCGCAAACTTGACCACCAGCTTGGGCAGGAAGCGGGCAAACGACGCATTCCGCGCGATGACGGCATTGTGGAAGGCATTGCCGCCGAACCACACGCGTCTCCGCGTCGCGCGGATCGAGGCATCGGCGCGGACGAGGCCCCCCGTCGGGAATCGATGTAGGTGTCGCACCGAGCTGGTGGCAGAGGCGCGTCGCGTCACTGGGCGCAGCCCAGCAGCGAGGACCCGTCCACTCATCGTGGGGGGAATCTTCTGCTGCTATGCGCGGCCGAGGACAGGATACGCATGGGACGGACGCTTGGGCAGTCCCTGGCGACGAGGGAGCGGCGGCGAGGGCCTCGGGTCGAGCTGCTGCCGATGCTGCCGATGCTGCCGTGCTGCCGCTGTTGCTGCGAGGGAGGGGTGGCGACGGCCAGCGATTCGGCGCAAGACACAACAGCCCGTGCAAACGTATTAGTAGCCGCAGCACATGATAGAGCCCGCCCGCTTGCTGTTGGCCTGTTTTGCTGTAATATTGCAGAATCATGCGCTGGGGATGCGTTTTATGGGCGTCTCGATGACGGCGCATGGCCCGCTATCGCCACGTGACGGCGCTTATCGCTCTTCGTCGGCAAACAAAATTATTTCTGGCTTCTGCGGGCGCCCAAGAGCATCCTCACCAGCATCACCTTATCGCCATGGCGATCCAGAAGAAACACGGCAAGGGCCGCCTGGACAAGTGGTACAAGCTCGCCAAGGAGAAGGGCTACCGCGCCAGAGCCTCCTTCAAGCTCATCCAACTGAACAAGAAGTATGGCTTCCTGGAAAAGAGCAAGGTCCTCTTGGATCTCTGCGCCGCGCCTGGTGTAAGTCTGATCTGCTCGTCCCTCCTCCGTCATGGCCCAGCCAGGCTTACGTGGCGTGCCGCAGTCGTGGTGCCAGGTGGCGGCAGAGGTCATGCCGGTCAACAGCTTGATCGTCGGCGTCGATCTGGCGCCCATCAAGCCCATCCCCAAGGTCATCACCTTCCAGAGCGACATCACGACCGACAAGTGCCGCGCCACCATCCGGCAGCACTTCAAGACGTGGAAGGCCGACACGGTCCTGCACGACGGCGCGCCCAACGTCGGTGCCGCCTGGGCTCAAGACTCCTTCAACCAGGCCGAGCTTGCCCTGCAGGCCATGAAGCTGGCGACCGAATTCCTCGTCGAAGGCGGCACCTTCGTCACCAAGGTGTTCCGGTCCAAGGATTACAACCCGCTGCTCTGGGTCTTGAACCAGCTCTTCGCAAAGGTCGAGGCCACCAAGCCCCCGTCTTCCCGAAACGTGTCGGCCGAAATCTTCGTCGTCTGCAGGGGCTACAAGGCCCCCAAGCGCATCGACCCCCGCTTCCTGGACCCGAAGTCTGTGTTTGCAGAACTGGCCGGCGCGACGCCCAACAACGAGGCCAAGGTGTTCAACCCGGAAACCAAGAAGCGGAAGCGCGAGGGCTACGACGAAGGCGACTACACGCAGTTCAGGCAAGTCCCGGCGAGCGAGTTCATCCAGACTGCCGACCCGATTGCCATTCTCGGTAGCTGCAACAGGCTCGCCTTTGAGCAGCCGCCCAATGGGGACGTGGCGCTGGCTGCGCTCGACAAACTCCCCGAGACGACCCCCGAGATCCGCAACTGCTGCGCAGACCTCAAAGTCCTGGGCCGCAAAGACTTCAAGCTGCTCCTCAAATGGCGACTCAGGGTAAGGGAGATATTCGGATTCGCCACAAACGAGTCGACCGGCCAGGGCGAGGCCGAGGAGGTGGCCGAGGTCGAGTCGATGGATGAGGAGCTCCAGATCCAGGAGGACCTGCAAGCGATGAGGGACAAGGACAACGCAAAGAAGAAGCGGGAGCGGCGCAAGGAGAATGAGCGCAAGCAGCGCGAAATCGTGCGGATGCAGCTGAACATGGTCGCGCCTATGGACATCGGCATGGAAGAGTCTGGCCCGATTGGCGAGGGCTCCATGTTCTCGCTCAAGTCGGTCGACAAGACTGACGCCATGCGCCGCCTCTGGCGCGGAAAAATGGGCGTGGTACCGGGCCAGGAGAGGAAAGACGGCGGCAGGGTCATGGAGGGCCCGGCCGCAGACGGTGACGACGGGAGCGACGCCGAGGAAGATCGCCTGGAGCGGGAGCTCGACTCCATGTACGACACATATCGCGAGCGCAAAGCCGAGGCGGATGCAAAATACCGGGCAAAGAAGGCCAGAGAGGAGGCCGGCGACGACGAGTGGGAAGGGCTGTCCGAGAGTGGCAAGTCCCAGGAGAGCGAGTCGAGCGAGCTTGATGAGGACGACGATTCATCGGACCCCGGCGACGATGAGCCCTCTGTTGGCCTGCTGAGGGATCTCGACGACTCTGGACCCCCGGACAATGGTCTTTCTAAACGCGCCGCAGCCTTCTTCAACCAGGACATCTTCAAGGGAATCACGCAAGTCGTACCGGGTTCGGGAGATGGCGCGTCAAAACAAGAGAAACTGAAGGGTCAAGTTTCCGATACCAAGGCGGCTGTCCCCGAGATGGCGCATGCAGCCGCGTCTGATTCGGGGCAGGACGACGAGGACGGGCAGTTTGAGGTCATCAAGCACGAGGACAATGGCGACTGGGAGAAGGAAACAAACCGGCGCGCAGATGGGAGATTGGGTAAGTCTGAATGATTCAAAACGCCGGGCCCTGTGGAGCACTGCCCCTGACAAGACATCTAGACATCGATATCATCACGGCCGAGGCGATGACACTGGCGCACCAGCTTGCCACCGGGCAAAAGACGACGCACGACGCCGTAGACGACGGGTACAACAAGCATTCCTTCCGCGACCGGGACGGACTGCCGGAGTGGTTCCTCGATGATGAGGGCAAGCACGACAAGCCGCTGAAACCCATCACCAAGACGGCGGCGCAAGCAATCAAGGACAAGATGCGAGCCCTCAACGCGCGGCCCATCAAGAAGGTGCGGGAGGCCAAGGCTCGTAAGAAGCTCAAGGCGGCGCAGAAGCTGGAGAAGCTCAAGAAGAAGTCGGACATGGTTGCAAACGACGGGGGCATGACGGAGAAGGAGAAGGCGGAGAGCATCGCCAAGCTGCTGAGCAAGGCTGCCCGCAAGAAGCCGTCGCAGCCGGCCAAGCTGGTGGTGGCCAGGGGCCTCAACAGGGGGATCCAGGGCCGGCCGAAGGGGGTCAAGGGGCGTTACCGGATGGTGGACCCGAGGATGAAGAAGGAGCTGAGGGCTCAGAAGCGGATTGCGCAGCGCAAGAAGGGGCGGTTACGGTGACGGCCGGCTTGGCGGCGTTGTCGGTGTTGCTGGCCAGGGTTCGTAGGAACGAGGTGAATGGGAACAGCGTGCTGCTGTATTCCATGTCGTACCTGGCGGGAGAAGTTAGCCGAATGAATGTGACGCGGGTTTGCGCGGCGCACGGGACTGGCGGACCAGTAGTTGATGGCGACGACGAATCCCTCGTCGCCCGGGACACAGGACTGCTTGACCTTGTGGTACCTTGACGAGGTCAGCGGTCATGAGCAAAAGGAGTAGGCAGCCCTCGACTCACCACATGGCCGGCAGGTAGAGCATGTCTCCAGGCTCCAGGGTCGCACGCAGCGGCCTCGCCAGGCGAGACAGGGAGGTGGCATGCTCCTGGGGTCGATCCGGATCCCAGGTGACGAAGGGAACGGGCTCGGCGGCGTCGTCGAGGCGAAGGGCCAAGGCGCCCTGGGCAGCGCGGACATATGTGGCGGGCGGCAGGGGCTTCTCGTTCATGCAGGCATGGCACAGGGGCGGCAGGAGGACGAAGTGCTTGCGGCCGCGGATCTGGACAAAGATGTTTTCGAAGTTGTCCTTGTGCGCGGCTGTGACGGACTTGGAGTTGCCTATCCAGAGGTTGACAGCATCGGGGGCCTTGGCGAGGGCGATGCGGGCAAAGGGTATGTCTTTCTGGGCATCCGGGAGGAGAGTCGAGTACTCGTCGCGGAGATTGTCGTTTTCTAACCGTTGGTTTCAGCGAGGCTGGCGCAGGCCCAGGACGACGGATGGGTTGCGGGCGGCTGACGGGTCTGGGCATATCTCACCTCCGAGTCGGAGGGGAAGCCCGGGTCGGTTTCTTGGCCGACGACATATGCGAGGAACTGGTCAAAGGGCTGCGACTCTTCATGAGGTTTGGCGAGGACCGTTGCGCCGAGCTGGGGCGACCAGGTCGGCGAGTCGGCGTTTCTGAGAGGCCAGGTGAGGAGGGGAGAAAGGGAGAGGAGAGAGAGACGGACCCGTGGGGCGTGACGGCCACGTTGACCGTCTGGCCCTCGAGGGCAGAGACGAGGTAGGCGGCGTTCCATTTCCGCGTGGCCTTCCACGAGGCCGCTCCGCCGCGGACGATAAAGGGGGCGTTGCGCGCGACGTAGCGCATGAACTCGAGGGGGCTCGGCTCCGAGTCGAGCTCGTCGATGAGGCGGCTGTTGAGCTCGTTGAAAGTCGAGATGAGATGCTCGAGAGCCGACTCGACGGGGTGCGGGGCCGGCCGGGCCATGGCGACGGATGACTGTATGCCGGCAGAGGAGAGCTGTGATGTTGGTACGCTGCATGGAGGGTGGGGGCGAAAGGCCATTCCCTGTAATATATCCGCACTCGGTACGGATATACAGACACAGGATAAACCGAGTAACACACGCTCATGGCGGCCCGTCGACCTGACGATCAAACTCATCCGATGGCGACCGCTCAACTTCGCTCCTACGCTCCATCTTATCAGATAGATAGATGCACATGCAGTCGGCAAATATGCAATTAGACAAGGCATACAGTACATATGCACCTGCACATTGATCCAGAACACTCGTCGCGTTCTGACGCGATGAGGAAGGCGGCAGAGCCCCGGTTCGGCAGATGCTGGGGATGACATCAGTGGTGGCAGGTACGAAGTACCACGAGCTCCAGTGCCGCTCCTTGCCGCGTGTAGGAGTACGGGGAGTACGAAGCAGGTGAGTCATGTCTCACCTCGCTGCTCTCCTCACCGCGCGACCTCGTTCTTGTTTCTTCTCCATCGCCTTCGTCCCGAGGTTGGCAGCATCATGTGACGGCCGAGTCGTGCCCATCGTGTCTCTGCCCGTGCCCTCGCGCTGGCCATCGACCGCCCTGCGCTCGCATACCCGGGCTCTTGCGACCACGCCCATCCTCGCGACGACGACGACGGCGGCGAAAACGACGACGGCGACGACGGCGACGACGACGCCCCGAGTCGGCAGCCAGCTCGCCGTGCTACAGCCCATGGCGCCGTAGCCGTGCCCTGCAGCTGCAACGCGTCTGCCGCGCCATCATGATCTGGTACCTCCTGTACCCGCTGCGAGGGTGAGTCTTGGCCGTGCAGCACTGGACCGAAGCCTGGTCCGCCTGACCGGCCCTCGCAGAACTACCGAGGCGCCAATCCTCGCCCCCTCGCATCCCCTGTACAGCCTCTTTGCCCGCTACGGCCGCTATGCTGCCCGCCACGTCGTCACGACGCTGCTCGTCTCGGCCGCCGTGGCCACGGTGCTCATCTACCCCATCCCCTTCCTCTTCACCAGCGACTTCATCAACGGCGCCTCCAACCTGCCGCGTCATGTCTGGACCGTCGCCCAGCCCCTGTCGTACGACGCCGACGTCGAGCCCGACATCATCATGCGCTCCGCCTGGGTCCACGCCAGCTACATGGAGGCCCTCAACGCCGAGCTGCTCTCGTCGGCCCTCGAGCTCCAGGACGAGCTCCTCGGCATCACCAAGAACTTCAACCCGGCCCGCGCCCACGCCATGGCCCCGGCGCGCGACGGCGACGCCGCCGTGCCCGACGGCCCCCTGCCGCTGGCCCAGCGCGATGCCGTCCACGTCGCCAACGGCCTGACCAGCCGGTCGTGGTTCTTCCACTCGCCCCTCCTCTACTGGAGCTGCTCTCGCGACCGCATCCTGGCCGACCCCGACATCCTGTCGACCGTCAACGACAAGAAGAACCAGTCCACCTCGGCCAACGTGACGCTCCGCCACTCCATCGTCTTCAGCGGCAAGCGCTTCGAGGACCGTCGCCTCCTGGCCGCCGACGCGCTCGTCATCACCCTCCTCCATCTCCGCGACTCCCCCGTCGGCCGCGAGTGGCAGAGGCGGGCGCTCGAGCTGCCCAACAGGGCAGTCGCCGACCGATGGAACATGTACCCCCCGGACGGCCGTGTCGCCTCGAGCCAGCTCTACGAGTTCCAGTTCCGCCCCATCTCTATACACGACGTGACCAGCCTCAGCCTCGCCTACGGCCTCACCATGTTCTACCTCCTCATGAGCCTGTCCAAGCTGAGGGCCGTCAAGTCCAAGTTTGGCCTCATCGCCACCATCGTGACGCAGATTGTCTTCTCCACAATGTCCAGCTTCACCGTCTGCGCCATCTTCAAGATCGACCTCTCCCGCATCCCCCGCGACGCCTACCCCCTCGTCATCCTCTCCATGAGCCTCGAGCACATCTTCCGGCTCATCAACGCCGTCATCCTCAAGCCCCCCGAGGACAGCGTCAGCAACAGGATAGGCCAGGCCCTGGGCGAGACGGGCCCGACGGCCCTGGCCAGCTCCATCCAGAACGTCCTCATCCTCGCCGGCCTGTCGCGCCTCGTGTCGCCGGGCGTGTCCGCCTTCTGCGTCTTTGCCGCCGTCGCCATCGTCTTCGACTTCTTCTACCTCTCCACCTTCTTCCTCGCCGTCCTCAGCCTCGACGTCCGCAGGCTCGAGCTGGGGGACGCCCTGGCCAAGGCGAGCATGCGGCACAATCGCGGAACCAGGCCCGGCCGCCGCTCATGGTGGGACCAGGTCCTCCAGGGCAAGATCGCCATGTCGACGCGCGTCGCCGGCACCGCTGTCATGTTTGGCTTCGTCCTCATCGCGCAATGGCACTTCTTTGGCGACGAGGGCCTGTTCAGAGAGCTCCTGCGCCTCTGCAGGGGCGGCGACGCTGCCAACCGTGGGCCCGGCCCGTCGCGGGCCTCGCTGCTCGAAGACATCCACCAGGCGAGGAGCCCCATGTCGTGGCTGCGGATGCAGGACCACGAGACGGCCCGAGAGGTCATCAACACCATCAAGCCGTCGTCGCACAGCTACGTCGCCCGCGTCTACGACCCCCTTGTCTTCGTGTTGAAGGACTCGGACCGCGTGCCGCACAGCAAGGAGCCCACGCTGCTGCCGGCGGCCTACGACTTTGCCAAGCACGAGCTGCCCCGATTCGTCGTCATCGTCATCGTCGTCATTGCCGCCCTCCGCCTGCTAACCAGCTTCCTCCTGTGGGAGGACGAGCAGAGTGTCGTCGAGGAGCACGACTCGGACGAGGCGCCGCTCCTGTCGATCAAGTCGATGGCTCGGGGCCACCGGATGGACGTGGTCATCATGACGGCCTCTGCCGGCGGGCACGTCGTCTCCGTCAGCCTCGACTCCACCATCCGAGTGTGGTCGATCCGCGGCATGGGAACAAGCTACGTCGTTGCCAAGGGCGACGAGGCTGCGGCGACCTTGTTCCCGGTCATTGCCATGGCAATCGACGAACGGTCGCAATGGCTCGCGCTCCTGTCGCAGCCCAAGAGAGCGGCGCACCCCAGGGTATCCTTCTGGCACCTGGCGGACCGGACCTGGGGCCCATCCGTCGAAGCCGACAGCTGCAGAGAGAGGCCGGTGGCTATTTTCTTCGACCCGAGCGCCCCCTGCGGCGAGCCGAGGGTCTTGGTGGTGCACCAGAGCGGCACGTTGACTGAGATTTGGGCGGGCGAAGCGACAGAACGGCAGGGCGTCGCCATCTTCCCGTGGCAGCTGACGTGCGCCCGCCTGGTGGGCAGAAAAGGTTGACCAAGCCCCCCCGCCCCCCCGTCCGGCGGCTCCCAGCTTCCATTGGCAGAGCAGTCAGCGGCTGACGCGATGGTTTCAGCAGAGCACGGCGACCCGGCTTCGCAGCCCGTCATCATGGCTGTGTCGAGGCAGGGAGAAGTGTACATGGCGACCCGAGAGGGCGCGGCGTGGCTGTCGCGACGCGCGGCCATCGAGGGCCTGGGGGAGAGCGGCGCGCACTACATCGAGCTGTTGCCCGCGCTGGGCTTGTTTGTCGTGGCGGCGGGCGACTGCGTGCACCTGGTGAGCGCCGAGGACGGCGCCGTGTTGCGCAGGCTACCGACGGCAAAGATGATGGCCAGACCCCTCAAGTGCGCATACTCGTGCCACCGGCTGTCGCGGCGCGGATCCATAGGCCTGACGTCGTTGACGCTGGGCTACGTAGAGGCCGACTCCCGAGACTGCATCCTGCAGACGATTGTTCCGCCGGACGACTGCGATGCCATCTACCTGCGGACGCCAGCCGAGGCGCAGGGCAGCGACTGGTGCACGTGGGAGTCGGCAGAGGAGAAGAGGAAGCGCGTGGCAGAGCCGGGGGTGTGGGACGTGGTGTCGGACGGCAGCGCGGTGGGGATTCGGCAGCGCGAGCGGCGGGGGAGCCAGGGTTGCGGCGGCGGCGGCGGCGGCGGCGGCTGCTCCGGCTCCGGCTCCGGCTCGTCGGGGCTACGGAAGCGGCACGGCAGACGAGGGCCCGAGCCAGACCCGTTCGAGGGCTGGGAGGTGTGGACGGCGTCGACGAGCGGGCGGGGCGAAGCCGACGAGTCGCGGCGGCTGATCCGCGACGGCGAGCAGGCCGACCACCTCTTGGTGACGGAGCTGGGGCCCAGGACCAGGGTCGGGCTGAACTCGGTCGCGTTTGCCTTTGGGGACATGATCAAGCTGGTCATCGTCGGGGGGGCGGCACGGGTCGACGAGGGCTCCGACGACCGGAGGCGGGACGTGAAGACGGGGAGCAGGCGCCGCAGGGGGCGCACGGGGAGCCGAGCGAGGGCGGCGGCTTGACGGATCACGAGCGAGGGCGGCTTGAAGCATCACGAGCCATGACTGCAGTCGAAGCAACAAGGAAGCAACAAGGCGACTCACCGCCCCCGAGAGGGCGGAAAAGCAGGAGGCTGGGAGGCACGGCGGAGCGGCGCGTACGGACGTACAAAGCAAGAAGCATCTGCGACTCGGAGCGGTGCCGTGAGTGACGGAGGAGCTGGAGTGTCGGTCGAGTCGAGCGTCGGTCGAGGCGCGCGTCGGTCGAGTCGAGCGTCGGTCGCGTCGCTTAATAATCCCCGGCGCTCTTTCCCCCTCGGGCAGCAGCTGCTGACTGACGCGCCCAAGGGTTGAAGCCCTCACGACGTCGTCTCTCCGCTGCCATCAACAGCCTCCCTCGGCCGCCATCAACAGCCCGCCATCAACAGGCCGGCTCGCTCCCTCGACGCGCCACGCCGGGAAAGGCGCCCGACTGCTCCTGCGCAGCCGTCGGCCGGCGTCGCGTCTCGACAAGAAGCGCCGCAGCTGCCCCCAGACGCGCCTGGATCAGCGCTACTGCAACGCGCATGCAACACGCGCCGCCGCTGCTTGTTTACCCGGTGCTCCCAGGCTCCCAGGCTCACATCGCACAATGGCCTCCCGGAGCGCCAGCACGGGCCCGTCCCGACCCCGGCGGTGCGCCGCCGCTGTCTTTGACCGCCCCTTGCCACGGCGACACGGGAGGGCATAATGCATACAAATTTAACCCCATGTTTAAAGAGGCCGCCTCGAAACCCAATGCACGCGCCCGCCTCGACAAGGGCCTCGTCGCTCGACAGGGGGGTCGACGGCCCACGGTACATGCTTGGACCGACCCGAAAATTTATATATCTGCCCGGGGTGGCTGGTCCCGTCAACGCTTGGCATTAGATTGTCCTCTTCCATGGAGACGGAGCACCCGGGCTCGCTGCCGATCCGCCGCCGCCGCCCCGCGAAGCTCCCGTCTCGCCATTGACTCTATGCGTCTGCAAGAGTCCTCAGCCTCAACCCGGCCCGTGTCCATGGTCAAGCCGGTCCTTGTTGCCTGGCCAGGGCCCAATCACAGCTTGCCAGCTGTCTGCCGTCCCGTCGGCCGCCTCGCGACCTCTCCCCTCCAAGCCGTCCCGTCCTCTCTCACGCCCCCGTCCCGGCCCTTAGCCATCGCTCCTTGTCGAAGCCGAGCGCGAGGCCTGCATGGCGTCGTCCGAGGTGGACCAGAAGTTCCTGGGCAAGCTGGCCAGACAGGTCGAATCCGACAACCCGCTGCTCTCCTCGATGCTCTTCAAGATCCTCGGCCTCTCGCTCAACCTCGCCGACCAGCTCGTCGCCGCCAAGAAGCAGCGCCGCCCAAGCCCTGCCGCCTCGCCCTTCTTCCTCAAGCGCGTCCTGCACATCCTCTGGCTGTCTCGCGAGGGCCTCGTCATGCTCCAGCAGTATGTCATGCCCATGGTCGGCAACAACAAGGAGCTCAAGGTGCTCGCCCACAAGCTGCGCGCCAGCTTCCACCACGTCTTCGTCCTCTTCCACAACCAGCCTCCCGTCTCCGACATGGCCAGCTGGACCCCCGAGCTGATGGCGGCCGCCGCCAAGGCCAGGCCCGCCGCCGGGCCCGACGCTGACCCCCTGTTGCTGAGGTCCTCGTCCATCCAGCCCACGCACCCGCTCGAGGGCGGTCCTGTCGGCCCTCCGCCCGGCTTCGAGTCTCACGTCGCCCTCCTGCCGCCCTCGTTCCTCCTCCCCTCCAAGGACTATCTCCCCGACGCCCACCAGTTCTTCGCCGAGGCCGTCGGTCTGGCAGACCAGCTGCTCTCGGGCTCGCATTCTCTGCGCCTCTCTGTCAAGACCGAATACGCCGCCTTCCTCTACGACTGCGCACACGACGCCGACGCCAGTCGCAAGGTGGCCAAAGACACGATAGCCGACGTGTACGGCGCAACAGAGAGCATCGACGACGACATGTTCTTTGACTCCCGCGAGCTCGTCACCATTCTCCTCCGCATGATGAACCGTGGGCTTGGCCCCAATCAGAATACCAGGGGCAGCGGTACCAGGAGCCAGGAGCCAGCCTCGCCGCCGCCTGCCCCCGGAGCCATGCCGCCGCCCGGCATGGAAAATCCAATATGACGTGCTGACCGATGCCTGTATCCGAGACTTGCCGTCCCCCGAGGGAGCACGTCGGCCGAAAGACGAGGAACTGTACACTTCATGTGCGTCTTGCGTTGCTCGCTGCATCTACACAAGCGATTCGCCTCAGGAGCATCGGTGTGGGGCTTGTTGCGGCATTCCGACCATCTGTGTCGCGTGCCAAGAACCGGGGACCGGAGCTGAAGGCGTTTTGCATTTCTCTTCCGCTGTCAGTCTTTTCTTCTTTCTTTCCTTTGCAAACGTGGCCGGCTGTGAAGCAAGCCGGCCCTTGTCTCTGTTTCGACGTCATGTCCTTGATACCCTAGTCAATGTTTTCGGCCCAGCCTTTGTATCACGGCCTTTTGATTCCCATTTTGTCCATCATTCTGCTCGGTTAATGCTTACTTAGAACGGCGTGTGGCTAGATTAGGGGCCGTTGGACGTGTGTAGACAACAAGCATCTTGTCGATACTAATCCGGGCCAAGGAGCAATATACTACTTGGCAATGCCGGTGCGCTTGGCTCTCCTACCTTCACACACGTGGGAGCGCATCGGGGCGACGGACATGCTGCCACAAACACACATGTCATTATTTTACCCCCCATGAAGCACGTCATGTCGGTCCCGCAGCTCCATCATTATGTGATGAATGCGCATGCCCATTCATCCGTGCAGATGTCGAGCAGTTGCTTCCCTCGATCCAGGTCCTCCGACGCGCTCAACGAGCCATCTGTTGGCAAGGCGTGCTCTTTGCGTCTCGAAAAGTTCTCTCCAGAAAGTGCCCGGGTTACAGGCCAAAACGCGCACGGGCGTCTTCCCAAGGCCCACGCCTCGAGGCACAAGGCAAAAATTCGGCGAGCTGGTGCGTGCCTGCGATTCCCACCGAGGATCCGTCCTGACGCGAACAAGAGGGGAAACGCCGTCGCCCGGGTAAGACAGTTGCCCAAGAAAGCCCGCCAGGAAGTGCAGAAGGTCTTCGGATGGCGCCGCGCCCGCACCACACAGCCATCGCCCCAGCCGGAGACCGGGCCATGGGGCAAACGAAGGCCTTTGGCGGTCAGCATCTTCCTGACGGGGGGCGGCGACGGACACTCACGCCAAGGACACGCAAAGGGGCAGACGAAAAGAGAAGAGAGGAGAAGAGGATCGGCCAGTTAGCTGACCCTAAACATCAGGGTCCCCGAGGCTCTCCTGCTGGACCCCGTCGACCCAAGACTCGACGTGTTGGCGGCGGGCGCCGTCGTCTGCAGCCGCAGCCTTCGTCTGCGATGCGTGGCGCCTCAGGGCGCTCTGCTGCTCGGCGCGCTCGCACCTGTCGCGGATGAGATGCAGCGGCACCAGGCGCCCCGTGACGTTGTAGAAGTTGGCCTGCATCTCGAGCCACTTGGAGCGCTTGTACTTGCTGTCCACGGCGGCAAGCACGGCACAGTCATGCTCGCCGAAGAACTCGTCCGGCTCGGGCTGGATCATGTTGGGGTAGAGCTCCCTGTATACCTCGTTTTGCAGGTACCGGATGTCGTGGCGTTTCTGCTGCGGCCATCCGTAGTCGAAGCCGTCGTAGTCGTCGTCCTCGTCGTCCTCGTCCACGACCAAGGACGATTCGGAAGAGGCCTCCTCGCCCGAGAGGATGTCGCAGTCGCGCTGGCTCGACGCGGCGGCCCTGGACCGAGCCGACTTGTTCTCCATGGCCACCTTGTCGTTGCGCTGGCCCTGGGGCCGTTTGCGGGTGGAAGCGTCCGCTTTCGCCTTGCCCTTGCCCTTGGTGTCACTGGGAGGTTCCGCCTCGGCAGCGCCCTGGGACTCCCGGGAAGTCTTGGCATGATGCCCAGTCTCGTTTGACGCGTGCTCCGAAACCCCGGAGGCTTTGGAAGACTCAGCTTGGCCTCCGGGCTCTTGCGGAGGGCTTTCCTTTTCCTCCCCGCTCGTCTTGTCGTCAGGCATGGGCTGGCCAGGGAGGTCCTTGATGGCCTTCCAGCGGGCCTTGACGTCGTTCTTGTGGCGGTTGAGAGCTTTGCCTATGTCTGCCCACGACAGGTTGTCCTGCGACTCCTTCATTCCTCTGAGGAGATGGTCCTCGGACACAGACCATGCAGCGCCGCCAGCGCGGGCAGCTCCCTCGGCAGAGGCCTTCTTGGACTCTCCATCGTCGGAGAAGGCTTCCTTTGACGATTCTGCTCCAGGTGTACTAGCGGCCGTGGACGCGTCGTCGTTCTTTTCGGAAGACTCGAGCTCGTTGCCGCTATCTGCCCCTGAGCTACTGGGAGCCGACGAGTCTGCGGCGCTGGCCACGCTGCTGCTCTCTGTCGCGGTTTCAGGCTTGTGGCCGGCCTTGGCCTTGTGCTTCGTTGCGCTCTGCCTGACACGGCGACGGTCGCTGGATTTCTCGCTCATCTCGACAGAGGCGTCCGAGGTCTCGGGCTGGCTTTCTGCGCTGGCGGATGTTGTAGACTCTTGGTCTCCGCCAGCGACGTTGCTCGATTCCTTGAGGCACTCGGTATGCTTGAGACACTTGGCATCCTTGAGGCATGCACCCTTGCAGGCGTTGTGGTTGGACTTGAGGCAAGCAGAACTGGACTCTTCAGACGACTCGGCCTGGGAGGAGGTGGCATCGTTGGGAGAAGGGCCGGACTGCTGGTCTCCATTCGAGTCGTTGGCAGGAATCGGACTGGGAGGCTGAGCAGCTTCGGAACCTGGTTCGTCAGCCGCGAGCTCTTGTTCTGACGGTGCACCAGGAGCACTCCTCTTGCAGCGACCGATGACAGGATCCTGGCCCAGAATGGCCCTTGTCAGGGAGAGCTGGATCTCGTCGGCAGATGGGGAGTCGGCGGGGGCAGCTTTACCATTGTGGCTCCCGCCGGAGTTGCTGCCTTGTGGCGCCATGGCTGGATATGGCTGTTGACTGCGTCGGTCTGGAGGCTTGAAGATGGATCAGACTAGGGCGCGTAGGGCGCGACACGAAACTGGACAGGCGGCTCGCCGACTCGACGACGTAGGAGACAGAACCACTCGACAGAACCTCGGAAAGGAAGAGAGGGAGGTTCGAAGAGAGAGACTCGAAGAGAAAGTATCTAGAGAGCATGGTGTCAGTGACAAGCGTGGAAGGGTTTGTGCCAGCGCAGACTGGTCAAGACTCAACGGTTTGACGGACAAGGAGGACAAGTCGAAGGTGGTCGAGCCCAACCAAGAGCGTACCGCTGGCAAGGTGGGAAGCAGCAGACAAGTCGCGTTGGAAGGGTATGCGTGAAGGAAGAGAGGCACGTAGGTGATGGGCAGGTATGGAGACGTGGAGGAAAGGGAAGAGAGAAAGGGAGAGGTGTGAAAAATTGGGGTGCAGCCGGCAAGGGAAGAGAGAAGAGAGATGGACTCGAGACTCACATGACACGCGAGGCCAGCCAGAGTCCAGACGGGTCGTCGGCAGCTGTCAGGACGGACTGGCAGATGCGGAGCACTCGCTTTTGGGGGGGGGTTGGTAGCTCTGAAGAGGTCGCTGCGAGGAGAGAAGATGGGACGAAGAATTACGGCACTGGGCCGCAGCGAATCAGGCCGGCCAGGGCCCGACCGCATGCCGTGGATATTCACATGTCTATATAACGATAGCTTGAAGTCGTCGTGATACACAGCTGGCGACAGCTGCACGCAGTCCGACCTGCCAGCGGCGCGGGGCTCGGGGCGGCAGTCGGCATGTCTCTTGCAGTGACAGACGGATGCTGAGCCGACGCGTGGCAGGCGAACACAAGGCCATGTCGACCGCGGAATTGGACGACGAGGTGAGGTGCTGGCTCTGAGGTGCTGGAGGCGTTGAATCCGAGGTGAGGCGTTGGCTCACCAATGAGGCTATTGCCAATGGCGCTGACTCATCGCCTCTCACCTCCTCACCTCCCAGACTCTGTTCTCGAGCCTCAATCACTGAACCAACCATCCTGTCATCATGGCCCAAGGACGCCTCCCCCCGCTGCCGCCCCCGTATGCGCGCGCCCTCGACCTCATCGACGATGCGCACGCGCAGGACCCCAACCGCATAGACGGCCCAGACGGGCCCCAGAGCCTGCCCTACGAGCTGCACTACGCGCGCAAAATGACCGCCTGGCTCGAGGCCCGCTGCCCCTCTGCCTCTCCCGAGCTGCAGCTTGCCTGCCGCGCCCAGCACTTCCGGAGGTGCGTCCCCATGCCGGCCGCGGAGCTTCGGGCGTCCTAACCCGAGTCCGGCTGCAGATGGCAGCTCCCGCGCTCCAGCTTCCCCATGACGCGCCCCGGCTACCTCACCTGGCGGGCCAGGCAAAAGGCGAAGGCCTCCGCCGAGGTCGCCGCGCTGCTCGCCTCGCGTCACATCTCGCCGCCCATCGCCGAGGCGTCGCGCCACCGCGTCGCCTTCCTCGTCCGCAAGGAATGCCTCTCGTCGGACGGCGAGACGCAGGCCCTCGAGGACGTGGCCTGCCTCGTCTTCCTCGACGACCAGTTCGACGGCTTTGACGCCAAGGCGGCCATGGACGACTACAAGATGGTCGCCATCCTGCGCAAGACGTGGGCCAAGATGAGCGACCCGGGCAGGCAGCTGGCCCTGGCCATGGACCTGAGTGACAGGGCAAAGACGCTGATAGCCAGGGCCTTGGACCCTGCCGGCGCGTCTTAGGAGTCGACCGAGGCGTCTTGGGCTACGACGAATGCAGACCTTGGCGCTAACACTCGTTCTCTCTTCAAGGGCACCCAGACCAGCGACGATGCCCTCCTGGCCGCCAATGCCGTCGTCGACGTCGGCGTCCATCCTGCTGGAGCTCCGCCGGAACTGCCTCGACGGGAGCATCTGCCGCGGAACCGGCATCTTCAAGGCGCTGTGCCTCGGCGCCAAGGCCCGTCTACGGCCATGGGGTGTTGTCCAATGCTCCCTTGCTTGCCACATGACGCATAAAGCACTGCGGAAATGGTCCTTGTTGGCCCGAGGGCAGACAATTTAATTCATCATGCCGGGGCTTGTTCTAACCGCTTGCATGTCTTTCCAACAGCGGCTCGTCGTCGACGTTGACAACATTCATTCCCCCAGCAAGACATTGCCAAGCGAGACGTCTTCCCAACATGCGCCCCTCAATCTCTCGCGTCCCTCGTGGTGCCTGGCCGGGGTTCAAGTTCCGTCTGGGTGCCCGGCTCGCCGCCCGAAGTGCCCGCTCGGGAAGAGCGAGACGGCGGACGGCGCGGCTCCTTTGTGGCCTTTCTCTGCAGCGTCAGTTTGAAGCTCTTTGTGCACTTCCAGGCCAGCCAGGCCGTCGCCACGACGACCCCCAGGGCCCCTGCGCAAGCCGCGTGTCGCGCAGTCAGCAGCTTGCTCGTCTTGCTGGGGCCTGGACCTACCGACGCTGCCCAGCACTGTCAGAGCGACTGCCCAAGGCGACGAAAGCAGGGGAGCAGAAGGAGATGGAGGGGAAGCGGCGGAGCTCGGAGTGCTGGCCGGGTTAGCAGACGCAGATCCGGTCTTGGACGGCACGGGTGAGGATGGGGGATGCAGGGGCGTCGCCGTGCCGCCCGTCTTGGCCGTGGTGTATCGCAGAACCGTCTCCGTGGCTCTGTCCGTGTCGCAGATGAAGAGCGAGAAGCCGCGCAGCGCCGCGTCTCCGGCCAACACGTCCGTCTTGCAGTAAGGGGCCACGTCTCCATGGCTGCTTGTTGTCTTGTCAGCTCCAATCAAGGGGCGTGAGCCTCGCCCGAGTGTGCTCTGTGAACTGACCAGACCAGGTCCAGATCGCGCGCGGCCACGTCGTCTCGATTCGACAAGGTCCTGTCCTCCAGGCACCGCGTAGAGATGCGGCACGCACCGCCGACGGAGCTCCAGCAGCAGCCGACGAGGCGATGGACCGGGTCTATGCCGCATCTCTGGCCAGCGTGGCACGTAAGCGGGGATTCTGCAGGCATGTCAAGGCTCCCCGTCAGCCCTCGAGCGCTCGGTTCCCTGGCAAGCAAGGGCGGCTTACCCGGCCTCCCCGAGATCCAGCCACAGGTGTCCTTCTTGGAAGGGTTTCCCTCGCCCGTCACGGTGATGGGCGGAAGCGCCGACGGCTCCTGGCTCTTCTTCCCCAGCATTGTGTCGCCACCACAGGCCGCTGTCGCTGTAGACGGGGTCGTGAGCCGCAAATGCGACACGCTAGATCAACTGGCCCAAGGAGAGCAGCGTACTGTTGACAGTCTTGAAGAAGACTTCGGAGCGCAAGAAGCAGGCGCTCGCTAGTTATGGCCATTGTCCAGCCGCCGTGATTCCATGCCCGGGCACACGGCCATGAATATGGCACGGGCCACGATTTTGCTTTCCTTCTCTTGATTTCGCGTCTCACGTTTGCTTGTCTGTGGCTCCGTCATACTCGCGGGCGGGAGTGAATGGTGTGGCATGCCCGCTCCATTGATCACATCGCACCCGTCTGGGTCGGGCCTGTGAGAGCTCGGGACTCCAAGAAGCACTTGGCAGCCTTGAAAGCTCGCGTGAATGGAGCTCCATCTAGGCCCTCGGCGGGTCGGGGTCGCGACGTCTGCTCGTCCAGCCAGGGTAGTGACGAGAAATCTGTACGCCCCAGGACTTCATGAGGATCGCCCGTCACAGGATCGCCCGAACCGCCGCGGCTGCGTCGAGAGAATCCCAGCGGGATCCGTTCCTGGGAGGAAGGACATCAAGCCCGGCGGTCAGGGCGAAGATGCGATCAGCACGCCAGAACTACTGGGCAGGCTCGGTTTGATTTTCCAGCACCAGACGCACAGCCTCTCGTTGAGCACAGGCGCGCCGTGGACGCTTCGGTGGCCTGAAGTGAGGCGCTGCTGACAGCTGGCCGTCGAGACGTGAAAGGCGGCCGCGGCTCGGTGTGCGTGGCCAAGAGAAACAGGAAGCCTAGGCCAGTTATCAGGCAGGCTCTCCTTTTGCCTTTGCCAGGGCCGTGCCTTGGAAGGTGTCTCTGCTGCGGCTTGGACGGCTCGGATGAACAGGTGCGCCTTCAGGGCGGAAACACGAGAGTCGATGCCAAGGGCACGGAGGCATATCAACTCCCCCGCCGAGTAAGGGTCCGGGGTCCACGGAAAGCCGCCTCGGACCGTGACTGTGACGCCTTGGAGGGGGCTCCCACGGAGACGAGCCGACCGTCCTTGTCATGCCTGTCTCGCCGGGACTCCCAGCAGCCGTCCGGCAGGGACATGCAGCCCAGAGCCGCCCGGTAGAAGCCAAGGCCGACAAAAAAGAAAGCAAGGCGCATGGATATTGGCCAACTGTAGCGGGAAAGCAGTCCTCGTTGAATGCCGCTTGCCCGTCCATGGGCTACTTACGCCCTGGCGGCGAGTCGAGAAATGGCCCTTGAAACAGGAAACCGAGCCCACTTCCCGTCATTCTCCCTCAGCTCCGTGCCGTGGCGCGCCTCTTGTGTGATTCAGCTGGGACGGCTCGCAGGCCCGTCCCCCCAAGACGCAAGCCCCGATCGGATTTGGCTCTGTCGGCGCCACCGGCGGCAGCAAATGGAGCTTTCTTTCCTTGTCTTGTGCTGCCCCTGGAGCCGATGTCCACTGCACTCGGCACGAACATGGCTTCATGTCAACCCGGCAAGCTTGACGGGGGCATGATTGAGGGGACGGGGCTATTGCTGGCCGTCGGTACATACATACGTGATAGAAACAGACGTAAATGTATGGACCGAGGAGTGGCGACTTGTTGAAGCCGTGAGCACCGAGCACCAACGACAGACAGGGGGGACTGAACAACTCAGCTGAACCCCGACGCTAAGAATAATACCACTATTGCAGGGGTGCGACAGCAGCGCATCCGGGAGTGACCATTAGGATGCGCCTATCTCATTTCGTGGTGTTCCGCCGTTGTGGGCTGCACCACAGGGGCTCTCACCGACGAGAGGACCGAGAGCGAGGGAGAGATGGAGTTGCTCGGCCCGAGACTTGGCCTCCCATAATGGACTGCCGGTGAGCTGCGGCCCCGAGTCCTGATTCCCTGTGATGGCAGCAGCCGGCTCGCAGGCTGGTCGATGTCCCGCCGCTCGGCGGGAGGACCCTGGCGTCAAGAGAGGTGCGAGGGTTTATTAAGGCAGGTGATGATGGTAAATCGGCATGTGGGGTCGGACGAGTGCGTCTGGATGTCCAGCTCCTTGGTGCCGCCACGTGGACGCTGTTGCGAGACCGAGGTTCTTTCGATTGTTGGAGGGCTGCTTCGAGGAGCCTGCCGACCTAGGCAGTTGTCGACGGGTCAAGAGCCATCCTATCGACGCTAGCCAGCTGGCTCAGGTGGGCTGGAATCGCCGTCGTTTGCCATTGGCCTGCATGGGCCTGTCAGGAGAGGCATCGAAAGATGTCGGACGCATGTCGCCCGGCGGACAATGCGCCATGAACAGCCGGGAGGTGGGGCAACAAGAAAAAGCAAGAGAGGGAGAGGGGGCGAGGGCCAAGGGGGAAAAAGGAAGGCGAAGGCAATGGCGCCGACGGTGCGCCCTGAGCTGAGCTGGGGAAGAAGTCAGAGGAGGTGGAGGATGAAGCATCGCGAAGCCGTATGCAAGGTGCGGCAAGGATAGCCTCACGCGTACCTGCCCTCACGCGTACCTGCCTAGCTGGGAAGGAGGCGGCCGTTGGCGACGAGAGCCTGGGACTCGGGCAGGTGCGTCCTCCGGCACGGGCTGATTATGTCATGAGGCCTGGACGCTGACCTCCATGGCGCTGGCATCTCTCTCTCTGCCTCGTCAACGCCCTGCCTCGCAGCACCCGCGCCTGTGCTACCTGGGCACGGAGCGCTCGGCGCGCCGGCTCGATGGGCATATGCGAAAGCCACAGGTCACCCGGATTCTTCGAAAAGGGGCGTGCTCGCCCCCCTTGCTCCTTACACCCTGGACCGCCTGAACCGGTGGGGACCGCCCTTGTGGCACGACGCCCAGATCTGCACGACGACGTCGTTTGCCAACAGGCGAGACGGAACAAACAACCTCTCGACGGCTGGGCGGGCCTCGTGCCAGCCTCCCAGGCCCGGCTGGCTAGCGCGCTCTCCGGCCAGTCTCGATGCGTCATGGCAACGGAGGCCCAGTCGGCACTTGCTCCTGGCCCCGGTCGCACATACAGGCGACGGACTGCCGGAGCAGTCTGTCCATGTCGGCCCCGGCCCCGGCTGCAACAAAGAGCCCGTTTTGAGACGTGGCCGCTTTGTTGATGGAGCGAGAACGAGCCGCCTGGTGGCCACGAAACCCGGGGGATCCGCGCGGCCTTATCCGGTGGTACAGCTGCTTCGACCTGCGCCCAACAGCCAGGACCAGGAGCCCCTTGCCTGCCCTCCAATGCGCCCGGAAGCGGGACAGACTGCAACGAGGCTGATGACGCACGTTGGCGTGCCCGAACTAGACGGCAAGGCAAGCCTTGGCCTCGGCCCCTTCTGGGATTCCGGCCTCCCCGTGGCGTTGCCTTTTTGGCCTTTATGGTCGCATAATCAGCGCTGTTTTCGCGAATTCCATGGCCCGTCTCAACCTCGCTACTTGCTGGCCTCTCGCGCCTTGCCCTACCTTGGCTGGCCTGCCCAACCCTCTCGCCACCCTCTCACCCGCTGCCCTCTCACCCGCTGCCCTCTCACCCGCTGCTCACCCGCTGCAACTGTCCTCCTTTGTCAGACAAATCTCGCCCATTTGGGCTTACCGGATCTGTAGCCCCTTTGCGACTGCTCCCCGTCTCGTCTGCGCCCAGCCAGCGTCCTCTAGACTGCCGCGCTCCCCCTTGTCGTGATCCGGACGACACGTCGTCTCGGCTCCTCCCCTCCCCGTCGAGTCGTCATTGTACCTTGATTCTTCCAACGACGACATCTTCTCACCGAGCAGCAGGTACGTCGACTGACAGACCGGACGAGCGCATCCGTCATCTGATACACCAGATGCACACCCCGCGCCCTCCTCGCCTCGCTCTTGTCTCGCCCAGTTCCATCTTGATATTTCTCTCCTCTGCCTCGCAGTCGTTCCCTCAACCCTGCTGTCTGCCAGCAGCCTCCTTCGCAGCCAAGACTGCCCATCTGGCCAGCCGCTGGGGCTTGCCTCCTTGCCCAATGCCAGTCCCTTGTTTCTGCTCAAGACGTAAGTTATCCGTCCGTCATTGACAACTCTACCTGACACCTAGCACAGACTGACCGACCTTGTCAGATGCTTCTGGGAGTCCTCTTTTAACCCCATTCCTTGCTGCCAGCCCGCCAACATTCGTCTCGCGCTCTACCGTCTTGACTGCTTGCTCTCGGGGAGCATGAAGGCTCTCCCCTCCTGGCCATCCCCAAGCTCCAAGCGTCCGCCAACAGTCTGTATCGCCCTCCATCGACATGTCGAGGCTCTTTCGGCACGTGAGTAGACGCCTCGCCCATGCCCCAGCTTGTCCATAAATTCCTTCCGTGTCCGGCGCTCACGAGAGCTGCAGCCTTTCCAGGAATCCCAGTTTGACCTCTTCGAATGGCATCCCATGTACCGAACTTGCCACCGCTTCTTCGTCGACCATGGCCAGCATAGCGGTCCCGTCCAGACAGTTGCCGCCTTTGTCAACATCAAGCTCCCCTTCCAGAGACCAGCGGACACAGCTGCAGCTCCAAGTCCGGCCTCGGCCTCGGCCGCTAGCAGTCCCCGAGGCCCCGGCAGCCCTGTCGTGGCCATCGTTCCCTACGTCCGTCGTCTGGTGGCCACTGGCTTCGACACCCCCGCCGTCCTCCACGGCTTCTTCGGCGACGACTGGGCCGAGGGCATCGGCCCTATTCACGAGGCGGAGAGGCGCAACTATCTCTTTGCCGCAAAGAGCGACACGTGGCTCAAGGTCAAGGCCCACTACGACATGGAGGACGGCCAGACGATCCCCTTCCTGCGTCCACTGCAGGACGTGACGGAGGGGGAGATCGTTAACGCCGAGACTAACTGGAGCGAATGGCTGGCCATGCAGGACTGGATGTTGGGCCCTCGGGCTCCTCCGGGAGTCAGCGACCCTCGAGGACCAGGCGTCTAGGACGACCGAGGTTAAGGGCGGGAGAGCAGAGGAAGGCAAGCCAAGGCAAGCCAAAACCAGACGGCTGCGCGAGCCGCCGTTGAAGGGCGTCGCCGGACGGGTCCCGGGAGCAGCACACCGGACAACGATCTACATGAATTCACGAAGGGACTAATGCTTGGCTTGTGGGACAGTAGCTTCTGCTGTCTGATGGAACGACACCGGCAGCACCGGTCGGGTTTGCTTTCACGGCACGAACCGCACGCTTGGACGTCCGAATAGTTATGAATCACCGCGTCGTTTCCTTCCTGTCACCGCTTCTATGCTGCTGCCCAGACCCCAGCCACATGCAATACCTTACACACCCGTGTGTGTGCGCGCACGCGCATGTTTTCTGAGTGCTGATGTACACGTACACGATGGCCGCGACGCCCCGTCTCCTAGAACACTTACAATGGCCATGGAAAGGCCGCGCCCAAGGCAAGCCTCGTTGAGCAACACAGGCAAAGCCCCCGAAGCAAAAGGGGACCAGCGGGATATGAGAAAGAAGAGAGCAAAAAAGGAGAAAAGGACCCCCCGAGGCGATCCTCTTCCGTCGCGACGCGACATGTGGAGAAAAAGACGACCTCTCCCCACGCCTGCCATCTCGTCCCAACCCCCCTTTCCATGCCAAACGCCGCAACCAAACCTTGATCCAAGGCCGTGGAAGAAATCCCCTTTTTTTTTCTTGCCGGCGCCTCCCCCCCTTCCCTTGATGATTACCGGCTTGAGAGTCCCAGGAGCGACTGCGTCTGCCGTTCCCCTGCCACACTGAAGAGAATGCTCGGTCGGAAAGCATACGACGCAGGCCAGTTTTCTTTTCTTGTCTCTTGTCTCCTCCCTTTTCCTCTTCTTTTTCTGTCCTGCACGTCCGGGCCAGAATGAACGGGTCCGCAGAAGCGGGCACAGGTTAGTTGAGGAACCCTTTGCAGGCCGCAGTGCCGCAGAGACAGGGTATGCGATCCAAGCTGCCAATTTCCCGCTCAAACTTGTAGTCGTACGTCAACTCCTCGTCTAACATCACCAGTTAGCCAGGATGCCGGGAAATGGACACAAGGGGACCTACTCAGCGAAATGTCGCGGAGGGCATAGATGACGATTCGCTTGCTGCCGTCGACCTTGATGATCTTGGCCGTGCAGTTTGGCATGCAGCTGTGGTTGATGAATCGCGCAATGCCCCCCTTCTTGGTCGCGTCGATGACCGTGTCGTCGTCGATGCGGAACAGGTAGCTGCTCCCGATGCCGCTCTTGAGGTAGCGCTTCTCGCGGATTTCGGCAATCTGCTGGCGCACCTCCTCGCCCACGTACTCGATGATCATGTCGTCCTTGCCAATGTTCTCCATGGCGTAGAGCCCCCAGTTGTGGATGGCCGACCGGGCAAACTTGACCGGCTTCTTCCGCTTCTTAAGCTGGTTGAACTTGAACACGTCGGAGTCTTGGCCCAGCGTCTTCTTCTGGTCGTTGAGGTCGGCCACGTAGCGCCGGTTGCTGGCTCGGTTGGCGCGCGAGTTGCCCTTGGCTATGAGCTTCTCGGCTGCCAGCTTCGCCGCCTCGGACGCGGCCGCGCCGGCGTCCTTGCCATTCTTCTTGAACCGGGCCTCTCGCTCCTCCCGCGCCTTCTGCACCTTGATATGGTGAGGGAGGTATTTCGACTTCTCCGAGTTGAGTATTTTCTTGACGCCTTCGGTCCGCGCGCAGCCCGTTGGGTTCGGCACATAGTAGCCGCCAATCGTCACGGGCTGGTCCAGGGTGCCATCTGCCGAGTTGAGCTCCCTGACCCGGTTCCGCTTCCACAGCCAAAGCTCGGCGTTGCCAATGTTAGCCACAGCGAACTTCCTCTCGAGTCTTGCGAAGTCGGGCACATCTTTCGGCCCCAAGACTAGGCCCTGCAGCGAGGTGACGTCTGGTCGGAAGCCGTCCGGGAGAGTCAGGGCCGGCGTCATGGGCTGCGTCGAAAATAGCCTCTCGTCGTGCCTCTGCGTGACAGGCTCGGGCTCTGGCGGCAACTGCTCCTTGGTCTTTGGCGGCGCCGGCGTAGCCTCGGCCCCGGCCCGCGGCGGCTCCGCTTCCTGCTGGCGCTTCAGGGCCTCTCTCTCCTCAAACAATTGCTTCTTCGTCTTCTTCTTCTGCTTGGCCGGTTTCTTCTTGGTGCCCTTGGCCGCCTGGGACACGGGCGTCTCGGAGCGAGACAGCCCGCTGTCAGCAGCGTCGACGTCGAGGCCCGCATCGATCGAAGTCCTCCGGCCATCGACCTCGGAGTCCATGCCGTCGATCTTGACGCCGAAGAGCTCCTCGTCAGACTTCTTCTGGCGCTTGAACGCCGTCTCCATCGCAAGCTCTGACTTTCGCTTCCTGGAATGTAGACCATCGGTAACGGCTAGGCTGGCCTCCGTCATGGAATCATCTTCCTGCCGGCCCCAGAAACCGCCGTCGTCCTTGGAGGCTTCATCGTCCGTGCTCATGCGACTCCGCGGTCGCGACTCGGGCTCCTCGGTAATGTCACGAGCCGCCAACGCTCCCGCGTCCGTCTCTTCGTCCGACTCAAAGTCGCTGTCCAGGCTCTTAAGACGATGGTGCAGTGACCGGAACGCCGTGGGGGCCGCAGGCTGCCGCTTCCTGGAAAAGGGATCCACAAACGTGTTGCGATGGCCCTTGGCCTTTGTCTTGCGTATCCTGGGCAAAGCCATCGGTTCGAAGCGGCCGGTGCGGCGCTCGATGGGATCGGCGCGCGAGTTTGGCGTCCCCAGTCCCGGGCTGCCAGTGCCATCGTCAAAGGCCAGGTCGTCGTCGTCCTCCGGCCGGTCGAGGTTGAGCTTTCGCCTCTTGGCAACGTGGTTGGCGGGGTTGAGAAAGTCGGCGAGACACGGCGCCGCTACCTGGGTGCGGATATGGCGGATCAAGTGCTCCGTCATCTCTCTGCGGACAGCTTGCACGGCCTCGGTGACGGGGTCGAAGTTCTTCGCCCTCTGCCTCTTTTCCTCCTCCAGATCCGCCTCGTCCTCGCGGCGGCGCCGATTAAAGTCGTCATCTCGCCGTCGGTAAGCCGTCCCGTTGCCCCTGTGCGGGCTCGGACTGGGCTTCCGGGCGGCGGCAGAAGGACGACTGGGCCGCGGCAGACACAGTTGCATCGCCATGTCGTACGTGAAGAACTCGGTGTGGTTGACAGCCCGGAAGCATCGCTCGGCTTCTGACTGGCCCGAAAAGGTGTCCCGGAAGATGATGTAGAATCCAGTTCTATCCAGGCGGACATCGTCGAAGGCGTAGTTCTTTAACCGCTTCTTCATGTGGGGTATGATGCTCGGCAGCGCGGGGACACTATCCACGGTGACGAAGATGTAGGGGGTGTTGCTGAGCTGAGATGCGATGTTGAGCGGCTCAACGACACCGTGCGGCCGCGGCGGTGGCGCGGCTAGAGCTGCCTGCTGTGGTCCCGGAGCGGGCTGCTGTCTCTGCGCCGCCGGCCCCTTGGGCGCTGTCGGAGGGGGCCGCACGAACCCGGGCGCGATCGCGGGCGTGGACGACGATTTCGGACCGGTCGGGGGCGCCTTGGGGGCAGCAGAGGAGGCTTGTGCCAGCAGCTTCTCCTTGTTGAGCTTCTCCCTTTCCCTCTTCAGGTGCTCCTCGAGCATGCGGCGGCTCTTGCGACCCTCGGGGTCATACTCCACCTTGACCACGTCGGCATCGACCTTGATCCCGCGCGATCGAACGGCTCGGCGGGCGGCGTCGACGGCCAAGACTGGTGGGCGACCGGGACGCTTGGAATCTCGGTACCGTATCGTCGCGAACCCGAGATAGCTCCCCGTGTCCGGGTGCATCTTGTTGCTGCTCTCGGCGATCTCGCCAAAGGTCGCGAAGATGGCCGTCACCTTGTTGAAGGGGACCAGCGGGTTGTACCGAGTTACAACAATCTGCGTCGGGGGCCCGGGACCAATCGACGTCTTGGGGTCGTACGGATAGGGCTTGAGGTTCTCCAGAGCATGGCGCAGGCGGGACTTGGGCAGGTAGTAGTCGGTGTTGATGTAGCCCAGGCGACCACCCGGCCTCGCCAGCCGCGGGTCTGAAGGGGGGGCGTCGTCGTTCTGTCCAGACATCTTATTAGCCATCACAAGCACTGGACACGACGCCCCCCCAACTTGAACGTACCAATCCGAATTCTTTGTAGGTCGGCTTTGCATTCTTGCTCACGCCTTTGTTGCGCACTCGATCGAGTATCGGATCATAGGTGCATTTGATGCCCTTGACGGAGGACAAGGGGTCGCAAGCGGGGACGCGCTCGACCGGCGGAAGAGTGTCCGACGACGAGCCATTGCAGCCCGGGGGCCGGACGGTCCGAGATGGTTGCCTGGTCGGGTCGGCAGGCACGGACGCAGGCATATCTGGCTTTGGCGCCGGGGCGGGGGAGTGGCAAAGCGAGTCGCTGGGCGCGCGTGGCGTGGCGCTCGCAGAGAGTTGAGATGAAGGAGCTGTCGCAGCCGTCCGGAGCGAGCCGGCGAGAAGGGACGAAGCGGCGCTTGCGTGCGAGCTGGCGGAGCCGACAGTGCTCGGTATCTCCCCAGGGAGGGATTCGTTGTCGTCGGCGTGAGAGCGAGGGGCATCTGACGAGGAACGCGATGCATGCGAAGGCCGGGGGAGACTACCAGACGCCGCGTCCGTATCCAGCACGGCGGCGGCGGCGGCGGCGGCGGGTGCGGCTGCGGCTGCGGTTGCGGCAGGAGCAGGAGCAGTCTTTCGGGACGAGTCGGTCCCTGAGATGCTGCGCCCGTGGTGTTCTCGGTCTGGGCGGCCCTGGGGCTGGGGCAGAGCCTGCGACTGAGCTGGCGGCTGAGCCTGAGCCCGGGCCTGGGCCTGAGCCTGGGCCTCGGCCCTGACCTTGGGGGCGTTGGGAAAGAACTGCGCGAAACTCACGCCTGCTGGTGGGGGGCGAGTCATCGTGTCGATGAGGCGCTCCTGTTACCGCTCGCACCGCGTCGCGACCATGATAGCCCCCGCGCCGCCGCCTGGAGCATTCACGATCCGGAGCCGTGGTCTCGCGTTGGCGGCGGGCGGATTGCACGGTCGTGAAACGCACCGGGACAGAGGCCACGCGACCGAGACGCTGGCGGGCAGGCGGCGTCGCAGCGCTCACGGGGTCGTCGGTATTCACAGGCGCGCGGCGTGGGCGGGAGTCGCAGAGAAGGGGAGGAGGGGGAGGAAGAGGCGGAAGGAGAGGCGGAGGACGAGGAAGAGAGGCGCAGCAGGGCAATGAGGGCGCGACGCGGGCCGCGATGCAAAAGGTCGGGCACTGGGGAGGTGAGAAGGTCAAGGTTGGAGAGACTCGACGTTGGAGGGACAAATGAGTAAGGTGGTGGTTCTGGATACCCAGGGAGGCGCGAAGCACGGACTGGTACTTCGTACCTGCCTAAAGCCCTGGACGGAGTTGGCACTAGCGCTTTGCGATCTGCCGGCGGACGGAGACACGATTGTCCGAGGACCCACCGACGATGTTGGGTTTCGGGTGACTGAATGATTGTGAGCTGGTGACGCGATGTATGTTGGCGAGTGAAAAGCGCAAACGAGGCCCGGATGCAGCAGGACGGCGACGTCCATGGCAGGCCGGTTAAGCAGCATCGACTCACGAGTCACAACCCGGCTCGCATGGACTTCACACGCTTCGTAGAGAGCGCCACTGACTCGGACAACATATTACAAGGCATACAGTATGACGCATCAAGGTACAAACCCAAGGAATGAGTCGACGCAACCCGCCTGGCACATCTGGACCCCATGGCCTAGCATTCCTGAGAGTCCCAGCACAACACCGCAAACGCCGCTTCGGAGCAAAAGTCGTCATGCTCCTACTGCCCCGAACTCCAGAATCCCCGGATAGTGTCCCAACAGAGCACTCAGATGGCCAGCTCCAGCTCAAACTCATCCTCGTCGTCGGAGCCCGGGGACGGCACGCGCATTGGGGGCAGCTCTTCCTCGTCGAAGATGGACAGGAACTGGGGGCGAGGCAGCGGCTCCCAAGCCGGCTCGTCACCCTGCTCAGCCGCCTGATGCACTCGCGCGGGAGTGACGGCGAGCTCTCCGACCGGGTGCCGGGTATCGCGGGTGCCGGGGGCCTTTTGGTGAAGGCCTCCGCCGCGCGAGCGAACCATTGATGAGGCCGATCGGCCCATTTTGTAACCAATCGTGGTCCGTGACGCGGCCTCTCCTGCCGAGTTGCCCGTCGACGAAGCCGGGGCCATGGTCCTCGCGGAGCCCTTGCTGCCCGACGTCAGCGCCGACAGCGGTCTCCTGGAAGCCGTGCTGCTGCTCGGTCGGGCAGGCCTAGCCACGACTGTCTTCTGGCCATCAAAGGGGATGGCCAAGGCCGAGGCCGCTCTCCTTGAGGTGATGGTCGGGAGTTGCTTCCGAGCAGGACCCTTTGCTGTTTTCCCCAGATAAGGCTCGGGTCCTGCGACCGATAGAGGCTTCCGGCGCACAGCAGGCGCAGTCTCGGCAACGTCCTCGATGTTCCAGTACAGGCCAGACGCCTCGCGCCGGTTGCGCTCTTCGGCCTTGTTGAGCACCGCTTCCATTTCCTCGCGGAACCTCTTCTCTTCCCGCGACACGCCGTTCTCGTCGACAGGGTTGTGAAAGTGCTCGTAGAAGCCCCTGAGGAAGTTGCCCTTCTTCAGCCCCTCGAACGTCAGGCCGCTCTCTGGAAGCACATCGGACACATAGGGCAGTGGAGTAGGCTGCGGCGGAGCGTATTCAGGCTCCTCTCCGTCGTCCGATGCCTTGTCGTTGTCGGGCTGGATCGCGAGTTTCGCCGGGGCGGGCTCGACGGCCTTCTTGTGCCTTGACCTCTGGAGAGTGGCCGGCTTTGCCTGTGACCTCTCAATCTCCCTGACTATGTCCTTGACGCCGACGCTCCGACCGGTCCTGGCTTTTGCGTTGGTCGTCTTGTTGCCCAGGGGAGCTCTCGCGCGGGACTCTGTACAGATTCTATCAGCCCCGTGCGCCCGGGACGCTTGGTCGGATCCGTCGAGAGACATACCCATCGGCGTCACCATTGTCTGGCCCTTGCCGGCGGCGCCTTTGGCAGCCATCCAGTCATTTCCCCCGGCGAGCTTGATGGTTCCCCCTCCAGTCTTGCCCGCAAAGGCGGTCGGCGCATTCTCGTTGTTGCGGAGCCCAAGGGGCGTCTTTGGATACCGTGCGCCTGGGGTCTTCGGCTGCTTTGCAGGAACCTGGTGTTGGCCATGCACCAGGTTCTCCTGGTCGCGACGCGCCGCGAGCATGGCGAGGGACAAGGCGTGGCGTCTCGAGACTTGTCAAGTGTTCGGGCTCGTTCAGGCAGCGGCAGCGCTGGGCTCCTATACCTCTCTGGGTGACGGGATCGAAAGAGTCGGGATAAGTTCTGCGGAGCCGATAAGAGTCGAGATTGGAAGGGGACCTTGGGACCTGCGTCTGTTGATGATTTGTTGCGGTGTTGACGGGGCAACTGCCACGCTGGTCGAGACTCACGTGTATGCAGCCCCGCACAGGGGGACTCGCTGGTCAAGCCACCGAACCTAGCCACAGCACCGCCACTTGGTCATCCAGCGTCGTCAGTTGGAGGGGCAGGCCCTCTCCTTAACTTACTACCCCCCGTTCATGTCATCTCCTTTCCCCTACCTACCTACCTACACAGACCTGCCATCAAAGGACGAGTTGCGAATCCTGCACATAGCTACATCCATCGCCAAGCAAGCTCCCTCCATAAACTTCAGGGCGTGCCTCGATTCCGCACAGGCCGAGCAAAGATGGACCGCATCAAGGAGGTTTGTTGCCTTGCTGAAGCTCCCGCAACGTCCCCCGCACGGCACCCCCGTTTGGGGAAGCAAGCATGCAAGAGCTCGTCGAGGATCCGTCCTTGGCTGACTCGGGAGGCGTCTAGAAAATGAACTCGCTGCGCCTTGAGGCCGACGAGGCCTCCGCCAAGGTGGAGGAGCTTCAGACAAAGGTCAAGGCGCTGGAACAGGAGAACCTGTCCAAGGAACAGGAAATCACGTCGCTCCAGCACAAGAACAACCTTCTCGAGGCTGAAGTGGAGAAGCTCGAATCGGCCGTCAAGGACTTCAAGAAGGCGGCCGACGAGGGCCAACAACACGGCACCCAGAACGAGACGCTGCAGCGACGGCTGCAGCTGCTTGAGGAGGAGGCCGAGGAGGCCGACAAGACTCTCCGCGAGGCCAACGAGAAGTACGTTACCCGGCGGTGTATCTGCGGCGGCCGCAGTCGACCCTGCCACAGCCGCCTTGGGCACTTGAGACGGTTTGCTGACCGTGGGCGGCGACAGGCTCCGACAAACCGACGTCAAGGCCGGGCACTTTGAGCGCAAGGTGCAGGCCCTCGAAAACGAGCGGGACCAATGGGAGCAAAAGTACGAGGAGATGGCCAAGAAGTACTCGGCCCTACAGAAGGAGCTGGAGGAGCTCCAGCAGGAGATTGGCAACATCTGATTGCCGTGTGTATAGCGGTGGATGCCTGTTGCGTATAGCTACGATGCCCTTTGGCAGATCCCCCAGCCATGCAGGCGGGACACGGGGACCGTCCTAGGTTCATCTCATCTTGATGCGACGAGTCGAGACTTGGCGAGAAACGGCGGGTGGTTCGCCAGCAGCATGCAACGTCTCTTCTAGCAATATATGCCAACTGCGCCTTTCTCTCCCGGGTATCTATCGGCTCCTGATGAGCGCGGCTCCCCTCACTTCTGTCGCCGCGACCTGGCCCTCTGCTTCCTATTCGTCAGCTGTCTCTCGACTTTGGATTCGTATCGGAAGGTCTTCTTCTTTGATCTTGTTGGTCTCGTCTCCTTCTTTTGGGTCTCGGTGTCCGCCTCGCAGGTCCGACGCTGGTCGTTGTCGTCTTCTGTCTCGTCCAACGCCTGGGGTTTGTGAAGCCCATCCCGCGACACCGTCACCGACTCGACGGTGACGGTGGTGTAGCGGTCCTCGTCAATGTACTCTTCCTCGTGGTCAATCATTTGCAGGTCCGGCTTGTCGGGAAAGCCATCCCATTCGTCGTCGCCCTCGCCCTCGTCGCTCGAGCCAGACTCGACAGGGTTGGCGGCAGCGCCGGACCCTCTCAGCATTCGATTGACGGTTTCGACGTGCTGTTCGACCTCTCGCCGGCGGTCTTGCCGCACCTGGACGCGCATTCCGTTACCATCTGCGCCGAGAACGGGATCCGTTCGGACAAGACCAAAAGCCGTACCTGTCTGCGAAACTCCAGCCTCTCCTGGCGAGCCTGCTTGGCCGCCTGCTCTTGTGCGTGCTTTATGCGCTGCAGCTTCCGCTTGTGAAAGCCGGTGAGGAATTCGTGGCGCGCATCGTTGTCGAAGGCGATCTCTTCTACGGCCGACGCGGCCTTGCGCTTCTTGCTGGGGAGAGGTGGCAGGACGCTCTTCTTGGGGCGCGGCGTAGCGAACATTGCAGGAAGCGGCCTCAGCCTTGCAAGAGCCCAGGTCCTTCGTAAGTGCCGGCCTTGTCTTCGTCGCGAGTTGTCCGAGGGCCCACCAAAAAGTCACCTCACCTAGGTGTGCATCAAGTGGGGTGTTGCACTTAGCAGGCCATTCACGTATGTAAGCTGACCTCGTACGGGGTAGGTCCGGAGTACGGAGTCGTCTGGAAGCAGCCCTTCGACTGCGCGTCTCGTCACCGACCATGCGCCTCCAAATAACCGCCGGCGCGCTGGCGCTCTCTGGAGCTGTCGCTGCTCTTTCCGATTCCTCGCCGTGGCTTCTACTGTCCACGTCAAAGTATGCGTCCGATCACCACAGGGCAGCGGCCCATCGCTTGGCCTCGCCGGCTGACGTTCCATCCAGGTTCCCGGATGCCTCGAACCGGAACCAGATCCAGACGAGCGCCGGCGTGCTGAAGCACACCAAGGAGATACTGGCAACATGCCCGACTGACCGATACCTCGTCGTCGCCCAGCCCGGCATCCATGCTGCGGACCTCGACCGAGCCCACGGCTGCTCCATGCCGCATCTCTGCCGGGCCGTCGAGGACACCCGCATCGAGGGCCGGTATGCCGTGGCCGAAGTCGTCGGCGACGTGGAACGTGCCGGATTCGCCGAGCACATCAAGTCTGAATGTGCCAAGAGGAATAGGGCAGTCACCGTCGATGAGGTCGGCCTGGCGCCGCTGTCCTCTCGAGGAAGAGCCAGTGCCTTGTCGAGGAATGGTGCGCTCGCATCTGCCAGCCCGCGGCCGATGATGCACAGTCGCTGATGGGGGGAGTAGACGCGATCCTGGACGACAGCCTCGAGGCGATCACCAAGAGCCGCAACTACACCATCCTGTTTTACTCGAGCCGCGTCGAGCCGGCCTACGAGCCCGAGTTTGCCGGTTCCTTGCACATGGATCTCAAGAGGGACCTGCAGAGCATGCCCATGCGTCGCGAGGACAACAGCACGCAACGAGACACGCGACCGCTGTTTGAAAAGTACCAATTCTTCACGCCAGGCACGTTGCCCCTGGTCCTTGTCTTGGTGCGTTGTCTGGACGCTGACCAGCCGGCCAGGCATCTTTATGGGCATCGTCGTTACCCTTGTTCTCGTGTCTATTCTCGGCGTCGGCCTGAGGGCGCTGTCCAGCCTCGAGGTCTCATACGGGGCCTTTGATAAGGAGATGGGCCCGGCCGCTCAGAAGAAGCAGCAGTGATTGTCCCGGAGGCCTCGATGGCCCCGTTTTGCAGTGTGGACATGTACAGATACATCGAATATGGAGTTACGGGCTGTGCTTGGGAGTGTTTCTGTTGCTCCTCTGCCCAGGCAGTGAGCGTCTGCCGCGCACGACCTCGAGGCAGGATCGAAGAATTGCTTTACAACATGTACATGCCGCCGACTGCTGCCAACGCATCATGGCCTTTGGTGAAATTGACTCCTTGCATCTGCCGCGGCCCACGGCGTGCCCTGTTGGCAGAGAGGCAGCTGCGGCCATCAGACGAGGTGGCTGGGCAGGAGAAAGTTGGCAATGCCCTCCTTGATGGCATACTCGTGCCCGCAGTTGCCGCACACGAGCTTGCCCTCGGCGATCTGCGTCTCGAGCAGCAGGTGATGCAGGTCCCTGAGCATCTGGTCGTCGCCCTGCAGCGCCTCCTGGCTGGGCGGCTGCTCGGGCAGCTGCGGGAAGCCAAGCTGGTGGGACACGGACAAGGCAGACGCGCAGCCGCTCGTCAGCCTCGAAGCCAGGGCAGACACGGCCCGGGGCTCGGCGAACGTACCTCGGACGTGGTCGTCCGCAGTGCCGCCCAGTCCAGCCGCGGCAGCACGTTGATGAGCATCTCGGCGTTGACCTCGATGTCGTCCTGCACCAGCTCCGCGTCCTTGGGGTGCAGCGGGAACGAGGCCGCCGACGTCTTGCACGCCTTGGCGGCGCAGGTGAGGAAGTTGAGGCTCAAGACCTTCATGGCGGACGGCCCTGGTCGCTCTCTTTTCCCGTCCGCTCACGCTCTTTGTTGCCCTTTGGTCTCCGGACCGCTGGGAAAACGCTGCGCCCGTGTCGGTGTCGCGGGTTGTTGTGCTGAATGGGGACTGGACTCGCGACTTTTTTCCTCGTCCGCAAAGGCTCCACGTGACGAACCCAAGCTCTAAGCCTAAGCACCGCAGAACAGGACAATTTCATCGACTCATGGCAAGCCGCTGGCGTCGCAGCCTGTGCATATCCCGGATCGCACTTTTTGCAGTCAAAAGCTCAGCTGCTCTTGCACGGTGCCCTGTATGCCCGTACGGTACACGTCTATCTAGGCCATCGTCTTTTGGTAACCAACATCGCTCGACCCCTTCCTGGTTCGTACATAGACGGCGACAGCGCCCCCGAGGATGCCAAACAGCAACAGTTTCTGCATCACAGACAACCCAGATGCATCGCCCTCCAGTGCCGCGTGATCTGCGGGTGCGAGACCGTCAGCCCAGCCAGCCTTGCCCAAGAAATCTGCAAGAGGGTCATCGCCACACGCATCAACACAGCGACCGAGCGAGGGAAACAAGAGGCATCTGGGATTTTGCAGGCACGGCGCGGAATCTCAGAGTTCGACGTGAATACCTTCGGTGAGTTTCTCCGTTTCCGTGTCGGCGATTTTGACCGTGTCGACGGGCTTGTCGCCTGGTGTGGTCGGGACATTTTCAATCTTGTGGACGATGTCCATGCCCTCGAGGACCTCGCCGAAGACGACGTGCCGGCCGTCGAGCCACCTGTGCCTCCCATCAGCCAAGGTCCACCCGGGGGGCGTTTGTTGGACGAAGAAGGGTGCGTACGAAGTAATCTCGACGGTGATGAAGAACTGGGAGCCATTTGTGTCGGGTCCGGCGTTGGCCATGGACAGCATGCCCTTCTTCCTGTGCTTGAGCTTGAAGTTCTCGTCCTTGAACTTGTCGCCGTAGACTTGTTGCGGGTTGGCGCGTTAGCGGAGCCCGTGTCTGGCCATGGACAGCTGTGGCAACTCACTCGACTTGCCGCCCGTGCCATCGCCCTTTGTAAAATCACCGCCCTGGATCATGAAGTTCTTGATGACGCGGTGGAAGGTGCTGCCCTTGTAGCCCTCGCCCTCGGGCTTCTTGGGATCGGCCAGCTGAAAGAAGTTCTCGACCGTCTTGGGGACGGTGCCGCCGTAGAGACCTATGACGACTTTGCCCATGGGCTTGCCGCCATGTTCCATGTGGAAGGTGACTTTGTGGGTGATCTTGGGGCTCCTGGCTTCAGCATGGGCCGTGTGAGCCAGGAGCGCCAGCCCGAGCCCGAAGACTAGGACGGCGGAGGCGAGCAGCCGTCGGAGAGGGAGCATTTTGGCGCTTGGTCGCAGCAATTGGGCGTGGACCTGGCAATGGGAGCTGCCAGACGGATGCGAGAAAAGGGGGAGAGGACAGATGGCGGAGGAGGCGGAGGACACCTGGAACGAGGGCCGTCCTGCCGTCGTGCACGCCCCTTCCCCGCCACTGCCGCAGGGACCCCCAGTTCGCAGAGGGGCCGTTAGGTAAGCCAATCCGTCCATGCCTCTATTACCCGGTGCTTCTCCGAATTTTCCGCTACAGACTCAAGGGACCTCAAGAGCTATCATTGCATCCATGTGGCAGCGAGGGCCGTGAGATCCCCGAGCACCAGCCTGCCGCCGCAATGGTACGATGCCGCAGCATCCCCCGCTGCAGCCGGGCGCCGTGGTCGTTGACAAAGATGGCCGCAGGTCTTCATCTTGGGAGTCAATTTCCCCGAGGGCCAGCTCGTCAAGGTAAGGAGACCTCGAGCCCGTCGGGCCGGACGGCGGCTGACCCTGTGTAGAAGGCCCTCGAGTCCTTCTACGCGCTCGGCCCGACCGCCTCGGCCCGCATCATGGCCAAGCACTCGATCCACAGGCTCGCCAAAGTCGACTCCCTGGCCCAGCGGACCGTCACCTCCCTGACAGCCGAGCTGTCCCAGATGGTCATCGAGACGGACGCGCGGAGGGCCATGCAGGACAACATTCGGAGATTGAAGGACATCGGGTCATACCGCGGCAGGCGCCATGCCATGGGTCTGCCGGTGCGCGGCCAGCGGACGAGGACGCAGACAGCCACCGCCAACAAGCTCAACAGGGTCGACCGCAGGCAATGATGGCCGAGTATGAGAAAGCGTTTACACCATCGATACGAATATATGCAATGCCAGCAGCTGTTTGCTAGAGTCCCCTCCCCTCGTCCTCCAAGACGGGCGCTCGCTCGGCCTTCATCTTGGCAGACACGGCATCAACGTCGCTCCATACGCGAAGCAGGTTGCCGCCAATGACCTTCACCACGTCCGAGTCGCCGACACCGGCACGCAGCAGCGAGGCAACCAGGTCCGGGTACTTGGCGACGTCTTCGAAGCCCCTGGGCACCTGCAAGATGCCGTCAAAGTCAGTGCCGATGCCGACGTGGTCGTAGCCGATGAGGCTGCCAATGTACGTGATGTGCTTGACGACCTGGTCGAGGTCGGCGCGCTGCGGATCCGTCTCAGGGAGGCCGTTGTCGTTGCCGACGTCGGCGCACGAGATGAAGTCTGGGCTGATGTTGACCATGACGAGCGAGTTGCGCCGCCTGACGAGCTCGAGGATGTGGTCCTTGACGTTGCGCGGGTGCGGGCAGATGCTCCAGGCCGAGCTGTGGGAGTAGATGACGGGCGCCCTGGATCCTTGCCAGTCGCGGCCGCCGAGCACGTCGAGCATTGTGTCGTCGCTGCCACGTGTCAGGGCTTGCCAAGAAACGTGGCGGGCGACTTGACCTGGTGTGAGAGAGATCGACGATGACGCCGATGCGGTTCATCTCGTGGATCAGCTTGCGTCCCAGAGGGCTCACGCCCCCCCACCGAGGCTCAGCCTTCCTCATGGGGTTCTCGAGGAGGGCGGCGTCGGCGAAGTTGTTGTGGCAGTTGTGGGTCAGGGAGCAGTACCGGACGCCGAGTTGGTGGAAGAGCCTGAGATTGGCGGCGGCGTTGCCGATTTGGTGGAGGCCCTCGATGCCAAGGGGAGAGATGAGCTTGCCGGCGGCGAAGGCATCGACGGCGTTGGAGCTGTCGAGGCCCGTGGCGAAGTGGTCGGGGTAGGCGCCGAGGGCTCTGGCCGTGACGTCGATCTGGTCGAGGGTGAAGCGCACGGCTGGCGGCAACAGTGCCGTCAGCACAGCACTCAGACACAAGGCGCAGGCTCGCGACGGCAACAAGCTTGCTGCGGGGAGTCGAGCGAGCCCTTACTGGCGGCGAGGTTTTCGTCGGAGAAGTCGTCGCCCTTGGCCGGGCAGGGAGCATAGACGCTCCAGAAGGCACCGCCAGAGCGGCCGCGCCTCAGACGGGCGAGGTCTACCTGGCCCGCCAGCGTGCCGTTCTCAAACGACTGGGCCCACTGGCGGTTGGCGATGCGGTTGCCGTAGGCGGCACGCACGGTCATGGCGAGGTCGACATGGCCGTCTGCATACGGGCGGCGTGTGAGCCATGGGACGAGAGGGCGGGCGGCATGACACGATACCGATGAGGGGGTGCTGGGCGAGTATTCGCCGCGCCCTCTGCTCGACCGACAGGGGCCTCTGGCAGGCGTGGCGGAAGACGGGGCTCCGGAGGGCGCCGACGATGGCGAGGGCGAGGCAGAGATACAGGAGGAAGCGCCGGCGGCGGGTCGAGAGCTGCGCCGGGAGCTGCGCCGAGAGCTGCGGCTCGGGGCCGAGGCGGACGGAGTTCTTGGTCATGCTGATGGGGTGATGAGGTTGGAGAGGCGAGAGATGGTGTCACGGCCGTCAACAACAGGACGTGGTGCAGAGGTCCGGTTGGCCTGCCGTCCCAGCAGGTGTTTGCTACCTGCCAGAGGGAGCAGGTCAGCTGTATGATATCTCGATGACGGACGTCACATCGTTGATGCGCGCCTTGGCGTTGGAGACTGACGCCACCGCGAGAGAGTTGGGACGAAACCTCGATCCAGACAAGCGCCCTCTAGTTCGTGCCTAATTTGGGCTCGCACACGGCCTCTTTGGGCACGAATCGCTTTATTATGAGTATTTATACCGCGCGGGCGGTGGATACGGAAAGGGAGTAAAGCTACTTCGTAGAATGTTGAAGAGACAGGAAGGGGAGTCAAAGCTAAATATATATAGAAAGCGATAGGAAGATACAGAAAGCGGAAGGTACGAAGTACAGAAAGCGACAGGGAGAAAGCCACCAGTGCAAATACTGAGTGCAAATACGGAGTAGCAATACTCGTTATTATTAGCGACGAGTCGTCAGCGCCCCTGGCCAGCTGGAAAAAGCTTGTTGTAGCGAGTACCAGTAGCGCCGCGCGCACGTGGCGGCGGTGTCGCGTACCCGGTACCTGGGCCTCGGGCGGCTCAGCGCTGGGCAGCCAACACCAAACTCCGGCCCTGCGCTGATGAGCCCTGCACTGATGAGCGTCCACAACCTCTCGCTTGCGCGCTCTGTCTCGACCTCTAGCTCTCTCTGGCTCCCCCCTTCTCTCTGTACAACCCAGCGTCCAACCCGGCTGCTGCAGGCCCTCTCAACCCTCTCCCTCCTCTCGCGAGCCCAGCTGTCCGAGCTCTCCCCCCAGCGAAGAAGCGGCCCGGCGCGAACCACAAAGCGGCTACCACGCTCCCAGAAGAGCGCTTCCTTGTTGCTGCTCTCACGACGACTCACGACGACGTCGGCCAGAGACGGCCACGCACGCGCATACGCCGCATCCTCCGATTTCGATAGCCTCTGAGCTCCTCGCCCCTCGCCCCTCGCCCCTCGCCCCTCGCCTCCCCCCTTTTCCGCGAGCAAAGCACCCTCGCAGCGGGCCACGTCCAGCTGGCTGGAGCACAGCACCCAAAGGCGACAATGCCCGGCTTCGCTGAGTCCTTCTGGTCGAGCGACTATGCCGCAGGTGCGTTGGAATAGCGGCTGCGCCGCCCCTGTGTCTCGACCTCGGCATCTAAGACGCATCGCTAGGTCTCGGCGTCCTGTTCGGCAAGCTCCAGCAGGGCGTCATAGAGACCCGCCAGGTGCTGACCATAGCTCGCCTGCGCGCCGAGGCCGAGGAGACGTACGGCCAGCGCCTCGCCGACATTGCGCCCGCGGCCGACAAGATGTCCGGCGGCTTCTCACGAGACGACGGCGCCACCGTCCGCAAGGTACCCTCTCTCGCGGCAACAACCAAGGCTCGCGCGCGTGCTGACACGACGGCGTGCTCCAGGCCTACGACGGCATGCGCTCCGAGATGCAGGACGCGGCCCGCAACCACCAGCGCATGGCCCAGAACATCCGCGACCTCGTCGTCAACCCCTTCTCGCGCTGGTGCGACGCCCACGAGGCCCGCGTCCAAGACTCGCAGGACGAGCTGCAGAGCCGCATCAAGGCCCACGACCGGCAGGCAGACGCCGTCCGCAAGCTCCGCTCCAACTACTTCAACAAGTGCCGCCTCGTCGAGGACCTCGAGGAGGAGAACAAGCTCGCCTTCCAGGACCCCGAGACGAGCCCCAAGCAGGGCCAGCCCATCCCCGAGATCAAGGTGCAGCCGCACAAGGACGAGGGCCCCGACGATGACGACGACGACGAGATCTACGAGATTGGCGACGAGGTCTACCAGCGCGACCAGCTCAAGAAGATTCTCTCGCAGATGCTCTCCACCATCAAGATGGGCGAGACCAAGGTGCCCATCCTCGGCACCTACACCAACACCTCGGCCGGCTCCGACATTGTCGAGTACCTGCAGCGCAACATGGGCATCGGCAGCGTCAGCCACGCCGAGCGCATCGGCCAGGACCTCGTCTCCAACGGCCTGCTGCGCCTCATCGGCAACGTCGGCAGCACCTTTGCCAACAGCTCCCGCCTCTTCTACCAGTGGCGGCCCAAGGCCTTCAAGATCGCCGGCCTGCCGGACAAGAAGCTGGCCCTGGGCCGCACCTTTTCGCTGCCGACGACGGGCTCCGACGCCGGCGACTCGCCCGTCGTCGGCACCGTCAGCGAGTACCTGGCCCAGTGGAACGTGCTCAACAACACGCACCCCAACGAGACGCCGGCCGAGCGCCTGCGCCGCGAGTCGCGCGAGGCCGACGACAAGTACAGGGCGGCGGTCCGCAAGCTCGACGAGCTGCGCTGCGGCCTCGAGGAGGCCATCTTCCTCCACCTGCGCTTCCTCGAGCGCTGCGAGCTCGACCGCCTCAAGGCCATCAAGACGGTCGTCCTCGACTTCTCGGGCACTCTCGGCAACGTCATCCCCAGCCTGCAGTCGACCGTCGACAAGATGCTCCTCTTCCAGGAGACGGTGCAGCCCGTCGGCGACCTGCGCTACCTGCTCGAGAACTACCGCACGGGCAGCTTCGTGCCCCGCGTCGTCGTCTACGAGAACTACTACAACAAGGTCGACGAGCAGACCTTTGGCGTCGACCTCGAGGCCCGCGCGAGGGCCGACAAGAAGCGCGTGCCCGCCATCGTCACCACCCTGCTGACCTACCTCGACCACCACTATCCCGATCTCGAAGGCGACGACGCCCGCCGCGGCGTGTGGCTCGTCGACGTGCCCCTCGCCCAGGTCCACAAGCTGCGGGCCAAGGTCAACGACGGCAAGCCCATCTCCCAGGAGGCCCTGGCCGGGTTTGACATACCGACCGTCGCCAACCTCCTCAAGCTCTACCTTCTCGAGCTGCCAGGTGAGCCGTGCTGCGACGGGCGCTTCCGTCCACGACCCGTCCGCGCTGACCAGGCCTGCTGCAGACTCGCTCGTCAGCTCCCACGTCTACGAGATCGTCCGGACAATCTACACGACGCCCGCCGCCGACGCCACCGACGCCTCGCGCGTCGCCGTGCTCCAGCAGACCCTCTCGCAGCTGCGCCTCACAAACATCGCCACCCTGGACGCCTGCATGAACCACTTCACGCGCCTCGTCGACCTGACCTCGGCCGACGACGCGTACGTGGGCGCCCTGGCCGCGTCGCTGGCGCCCTGCGTCCTGCGGCCGCGCACCGAGACGTCGCTCACCATGGAGGAGAAGCATGCGGCCAGGCTGGTCCGGGACCTCTTCGCGCACAAGGACGCCGTCTTCAACGAGCTCAAGCGCATGTCGACGCTCAGCCACTCGGCGTCGGTCGGGTCCAGCCGCCAGCGCGCCGTCAGCACCGACGAGAGCAACCGCAAGGCGCTGATGGAGGAGCGCAACCGGGCGTTGCTCGAGAAGGCCAGCGCCTCGCGCAGCCGCGCGACGAGCCCGGCGCCCAGCCCGCGCGGCCATCGCCGCGACCGCAGCAGCGGCGGGCCCGAGACGCGCTTCCCCATCCAGACGAGCCCGACGTCGGCCGAGCGCCACCGCGCCAGCCTCGGCAGCAGCATCGAGAGCCGCCTCAAGCGCTCGTCGCTCGACGTCCCGGGCCCCGACGCCGACGCCGTCAACGGCTCCCCGCAGGCCTCGAGGGCGCCCGCAGACGGCGAGCCCGCGCCGGAGAAGCGCGACAGCGGCGGCCGCGTCGGCGCCAAGTTTGTCACCGGCCGCAGGATCGTCGCCTCGCCGCCTCTGGAGCCGGAGCCGGCGCCCCGGGGCGTCACCCTCGAGGACAGGCCCATGGACGACTAGTGACCGTCTGTTCCTGTTGTTTTCCTCTTCTTCTTCTTGGCTTCTTCTCTTCGTCATCTGCCGTCGGCGCCGAGGCCCGTGCCCGCCGCCCTCGAGATTGTTTTGCCCACCATTTTTGTACGGCTTGACGGGAACATGAGACCACGCATCGTGTAAAACCCCTTTCCACAACTGTGTAGCTAGGCAGCTTCTTGCATTTGCGCTATACGTAGCATGACACGATAAGAATCACGCCGAGGGGCACGAGGGGGGGCCGGGTCTGGGCGACCAAGCTACCCGTTCCTCCTTGTATACAATACAATACCCGCGGTCCCGTAGGCCACTCGACACGACAAGCCCCTGTTCGCCGTGGTATGCCTCGGCGCTTGAAGGAACTCTCGTGTCTTGTCGATTCATTACGTCCAACACACGCCAGCTTTTCCTGCTCGTGGCCTCATAACGTATACGCATCATGCCCCGCCGGCGAACCGTCTCAGCCTGCGTCCTCAATCTCCGCCAGGCGCTTCTTCTTCTTGGCCGCCTTCTTGGGCACAACCGCGGCGGCGTCGGCTGGCTGCGCGCTTGTCGACGGCCCTCCTGCTTCGCCGCCCGCCTCGCCGCCCTCTTCGGCTGCCGGCTGTTTCGCCTTCTTCGCCTTCTTCTTGGGCTTCGCCGCCGACAAGCCGCCCTCCCCCGCCTCACCTCCCTCTCCTCCGGCCGCCTTGACCACGTGCTTCTTCTTCGTCTTCTTCTGCTGCTTCGTCCTGACAACAGTGCCCGCGGCGTCCACGCCCTGCGCCACCTGGATCCGCTCGTTGGCGCGCTGCATCTCGAGCCGCAGACGCTCCACCTCCCTCATGGCCTGCTGCATCTCGGCCTCCTCGCGCTGCTGCTGCTCGTAGCCGAACCCGTCGGCGGGCCCGCCGCCCTCGAGGTTGAAGGACCCGAGGGTGCTCGAGTCGACCTGCAGCAGCGACTGCTTGAGCTTCCTGCTCTTGCCCCTGGTGAAGCTGTCCGAGTTGTTCTCCGAGTCGTAGCTGCGCCCGGGCCCGCCGTCGCTGCCCTCGATCGTCTCGTCGGCTGCGATGACGACCTTCTGCCTCGGCCTGGGCTGCGGCTTGGGCATCGGCGCCGACGCGCTGCCCACCCTGTCGAGATCCAGCTGCATTATCGGAATGGAGTCAATGTCAAGGTCGGGGCCGTTGCTGTTCTGCAGGATGTTGTGGATGGGGGTCGATGCTCGCGGCGTCTCGTTGCTGGGGATGTAGAACGGGTCGTCCCGGTTTCTCTCCCGCCGCTCGGCCTTCCTCCGCGCGATGATGTCTGCATCCAGGTAGCTCTCCTCGCTTGGCTGCTGGTAGGAGTCGACCGCGTTCTCGTTTGGCTCAGCCAGCCTGCTCATGGCCGGCGCCGCAGACGAGATGCTCGAGGGCGGTGGCGGCTGCGTGTAGTATGCTTCGAACTCGTCTGCCTCGGCGGAATTCGCCGAGACGATATCTGCCTGGGAGAGCAGCCGGTTGATATTTGGATGGATCGGCTCGTCGAGGTCCAGGCCCTCGGGCCTGGGTACGTTTCGCTGCGCTCCTGGCGCGACCGAGTTGAGCTCCCAGCCGTTGAACAGCGACGGGATGGCTTGTGTGAGAAGCAGGGGAGGGTCCTGCTGGGCCTCGCCCGTGGACGCTGGCTGCCCGGCAGCCGCCTCTGCCGTGAGCTTCAGCAGCTCGATAAACTCGACCGCCCGCTCCTGGACCTCCAGGTTCGGGTGCAGGGCCAAGGGTTCCGCCACGTGAAGGACGCGTGCCAGGAGGAGGGATATCCTCGATTTCCGCTCGGCCGTCCACGGCTCTGCCTCGTCCCCGGCCATGGACGCGAATACCTTGGCAACTGCAAGCAGAGCCGTCGTGCACGCTTCAGGCCTGCCCGTCCGGGGGACGACCTGGAGCAGCCGGTTCAGGGTGTCGTCCGACGACGAGAGCTGCGCGGCGTACTCGCCGAGGATCCAGGTCACGGACTTGAGGGCCCCTGAGGTCATGGAATGGCCCGCGGGAGTATCTGCGTTGAGCTGGGCGAGGATGATGTCCGCCGCTCTGACAGCCGTAGCCCTCATGGCCCTGACCTTGACTGCGACGTTGCGTAGCTCGTCGCCAATCTTCTCCGAGACGTCTGTCAGGGACCGTGATGCCACGCCCGAGCCGAACTCGGCGTCGTACGCTCGAGGCACGGGAGCCATGCGGACGAGCTGCGTCAGCACGTCGATGTACCAGTCGAAGTCCAACACGTTGGAGTAGTTGTCCTTGGAACACATGGACAGGATCCTGTTGATAACGTCGGTGCGATAGTCCTCGGGAAGGGGCGGAACATCGTTGTCGGCCTCGGCTGGCTCGGTTATGGCAAGGTGCGCCTCGTCGTCCGAGTCGGTGCTGAGCGCCATCGAGCCGGTCTCGGGCTTGTTTCGGTCCCTAGCAGGCGTTGCCGACTTGAGCTGCTTCATCAAGCGGCTCACAACCGACACCAGGTTGTCGCTCGTGACCATGCCTTGCACCAGGTCAAGAGCCTGTATCCGAATCGTGATGTCGGGGCTGTCGATGCACTCGAGTATCACGTCCTCTTGCTGGGCAACGAGGAACGGGTGGGTAACGACGATCTTGTTGAACGCCAGCAGAGCCACGTATTTCACTGGGAGACAGTCAGCCAAGGCACGCCTCGGGAGCGGACCTGCGACGCACGATTCGGGTCACCGTTAATCATGATCATGCCTCGCAGCTTGTTGACGCAGAGCGTGGCCACCTCGTCGGCTCCCGAAGCATCGTCTCCGCTGCCCAGGATGCCGCCCTGGATGATGCCGTTGATACATTCGTACAGCAAAGACATGGCCACCGTCGTCGCCATGATGTTGGTCAGGGGAGGCAGCAGCTTCCGCACGAGCCGAGGCTCCAGGGGCGTCAGGGTGGCAAACTAGTTCCAAGGGTCAGCGAAGCGACTGCAGGCGTGCCGGGGCGGAAACGGCGCAACGCACGAGCTTGATGAGCTTTATAGCCATCCAGTTGTTGCCTCCGTCGACGAGGAGCTCGAAGAGGCGCGGGGCAAGGGGGAGGAAGTCGTGAGGTCTCCGCCATCCCAGCTCACAGACCACGTTGACGATGGCAGCCGTCACGCTCGGGTCCTCGTCGGCGTCCATCAGACGCTCCTTGATCTTAGGCCAGGCAGCGCGCAAGGCCTCGGGATACACCAGCGCCAGGCGATAGAGCGTGACCAGCGTCTTCTTGCGAATGTTGGCATTGCTGTGCCCCAGGCGCGGGAGCAGATCGGCCAGGGTCGAAAGAGCAAGCGAGGGGGTGATGACGTGGGGGAGCGTGGCGATGGGGAGGGAGATGACGGTCGGGGTCGACGACGCAAGGTCCTGGACACGGGGCGCAGTCAGACGACAGCAACGGGCTGGGGTGGATGGGGGGAGAGAACAGACCTTCTTGAGCAGATTGGTGGCCAGCATGAGGACCTCGGTGTCGGGCCGGAAGCTCTGCACGGCGCCGAGATAACCGACGCGCTTCTGGTGATACTTGGGCGACGACATGACCTCGAGGACGTGGAACGAGGCCCACGACATGTCGTAGCCCACCATCTCGAGGTAGACGAGCTTGAGGAGTGCCGTGGCCTTGACGTCTAGGGGCGCAGACGACGGAAGCTTAGCATCTCGAGCGACGCACTCCAGGCCCCAGCACGGCGGACGAACCCATGTCCTGGCTGCGCACCTCGGCGCGGCATTCCTTCAGGCTCCGTTGGATGTACTCCTTCTCGTTGCCCTTGTGGTTGCGCAGGCCTCGGATGAGGTCGTAGAGCGACTTCTCGAACCTGCACAGCAGCAGCAGCCGTCAGTCCACGCGGCCCCGTCGGCGCTTCGCCCATGATGCGGCGTGGCCCCGTACATGATTGCGGTGGCGCGGGCGCCCCGCGGGGCTTCACGAAACGGCGACGCGCTCTCTCTCCTGGCTCCTGCTGCGTCCCAGCCGCATCGTCCGAGTCGTCGGGGGCTGGTGCGTCGCCGCTGCGGTCGACTCGAAAGGACGTGGACATCAGATGCATCTGGGCGACTTGCTGTCCAGAGATAGATGGCGGACTTTCCACGGCCCGAAGTACGTACCCTTGCGCGGTGAAGCCCAGTCTCCATTCTCGGTGAGGACCATCGTTCAGGCCATGCACATCGCCAACTCCACGATGCCATTGTTCGCAGCAGAAAGAGACGCGGCAGCCACGGCATAGCCGGCCGGCAACACTCTCTCAACCCTCAACCCGCGGTGATTCCGTCCACCCGCGTCCGTCCATGTGCGTCCGCGCCTCCCTCTCGCGGCTGCCCGCGCGAGCCCTCGCTCCAGGACCTCGACGTCCTCCAGGCCCTCGACGTCCTCCAGGTCCTCCAGGTCCTGCCGCTGCCGCCATTGGCGCCCGCCGCTCGTTCTTCACGCCCCCCGGCGCCGGCCCGCAGCACCTCGCCGCCTCGCGCACCCTCCCCTACGCCCACGAACCCCTCTACGAGCTCATCGCCGACGTCGACTCGTACCACCGCTTCGTCCCCTACTGCTCCCGCTCCCGCGTCACCCGCTGGTCCCCGCCCGACGACGGCGGCCGCTGCTGGCCCGTCCTCGCCGACCTGCACGTCGGCTGGGGCGCCTTCTCCGAGACCTTCACCAGCCGCCTGCGCTGCGTCCCCGGCCTCTCTGTCGAGGCCGTCAGCAGCGCCGACCCCTCCGCCGCCGCCTCGGCCGTCTTCACCTCCCTCGTCACCCGCTGGTCGCTGACGCCCGTCTCCCGCCTGCCCGAGCCGTCGACCGAGGTCCGTCTCACCATCGCCTACCAGTTTGCCAGCCCCCTCTATGCCGCCGTCAGCGCCGCCGTCTCCGACAAGGTCGCTGGCCTCATGATCGAGGCCTTTGAGAAGCAGGCCCGTGAAAGGCTGGCGTCTGCGCGCGTGCCGTCATAGAACAGAACAACAACTGCCACCATAGACCCGACTTCCTGCAGACCCGCGGCTCTTACACGGCGTTGGAGCAGCTGGATATCGCTCTATTCAACCACGTTTAAGCCCTCTTCTCCCGCGCGCCGACACGGTAATAATAACCAATCGCACTCTAGACGTTTTGCCTACCTCTCACACGTTACCCCTGAGGCGCATCTCTCCCAGTTGCCACATCTGCTGTCTCCCCCTCGACCGCCCCCAGACCCCCTTCATTACGCCCACCGCCTTCCAGTCGACACTGCTTCTGCCTCCCAAGGTATATCCGTAGTCCCTCCGATCCAGTCCCTCCGGCCCAGTGACGGTGACATTGGCGCTTCCACGCTGTCAAGACTCCGATGCAAATGCAACTAGATAGCAGACACAAAAATCGACGTTGACCTCGTACACTAATCATCAGAGAGGCTTCCTTTTTTTGGCTGCGCAACGTGGCAGGGTGCAGAAACAGGGGTAATGGTCAAGGACGCGAAAATAAAAACAACTCGCTCAGGTATCTGTTGGACATAGCCCGTGTCATAAATCGTCAAACTGTCGAGTCTGCCATGCCCATCATTTCTTGCTCGATCTACGTCCTCGCGTCAGTGCGTCGCGTTCGACGGGAGGAACTGGTCAACGGGGCCTCATCCCTACTTCTTCTTCGTCGGCCTACCGGCAAGGAACCCGAGCATGGCCGAGTTCTTCTTGTGGCTTTTGCCGGCCTTTGCCGGAGCCCGGCCGACGTTGATGTGGATGTCGTCCATATGGGTCGCCGGCCGTGCTCCGGGCCCGGGCCATCCCGGCGGAGGAGCCATGCCGCCAGGGACCGGGTGACGTCCGCCCGGCGCCCCTCTCGGCGGCGGCATGGCCACGCCAGGCACCTGGCCCCGCCGCATGCCCGGAGGCGGCATCGCGGCCATCTTGGGTAGCATCCCTGGCGGCGGCGGCTTCTCCACCGGCCACATGGTCATGCTGATGGACCAGTCCGGCTGCACCACCTTTTCCCACACCGAAGGCAGAATGATCTCGCCGTTGGGTCCGATCAGGTCGTAATGGCCCTCTTGCACGTGCGGCCCGATGAACTCGACGTGCAGAAATGCCTGCTTGATGAGCTCCTCCATTCCCTATGCCCAAGTCAGCTCAACCGCTCACGCATGCCAAGTTGGTCCGTCGGCGACGTACCTGCCACGTGTTGCAGATGTGGAAGGGGAAGCTAAACTTTCGTCCGAGGGCATCCTTGAACTGGATCCACCCCTTGTCCGTCTTCTTTTTTGCCGCCTCCTCCAGCTTGGCCTTTGCTTCGTCCAGTATTCTCTTCTTGAGGGCCTCGTGCTCCTTCTTGGCCGCCTCTTCGGCCTCGGCCGCCTTTTTCGCCGCCTCCTTTTCGGCCTCGACCTTGGCCCGGGCTTCGGCCTCGGCCTTGAGCTTCGCGTCCTGCTGGATCAGTTTGAGTCGCTCCGCATCCTCGGCGGCCTTCTTCTCGGCAGCAGCCTTTTTCTCCGCCTCGGCCTTCATGACGGCCTCGAGGTGGTCCTTTGCGGCCTGTTCCATCCTGGCGCGATCTTCCTGCTCCCGCTTCTTCCGTTCCTCGGCAGCCTTCATCTCGGCTTCGATCCTCCGGGCCGCGTTTTCCTCGGCCCGCTTCAGGGCCTCGGCTTCCTGGCGTGCCTTCTCCTCGGCTGCCTTCTTCTCGGCCTCGATTCTCCGGATCGCGCTTTCCTCGGCCCGCCTCAAGGCCTCGGCTTCGTGGCGCGCCCTCTCCTCGGCCGCCTTTCGGTCGGCCTCGACCCTGGCCATGGCGGCCTGCTCAGCCTCTGCCCTGGCGCGCGCAATCTCCTTTTGGGTTTCCTCTTGCTGCTTCTTCATCTCCTCCATCTTCTTGAAGATGGACTCTTCCGTCTCTTTGCGTATCTGAGCGTCTCGCTGTCGCTGCTCGTCGATGGCCTTTTGCCTGTCCTCCTGGGCCTGGCGCGCGGCCGCCTCGGCATCGCGCTTGATCTTTTCAATGTCGACGGGGGGCTCCTTGGGGGGGGCGGGCGTGGCCGGCTGGGCGGGGGCCTCAGTGGCCGGCGGCGGCGGCGGCGGCGGTGGAGAGAGGTGGAACTGCTGCATGTGGGCGGGCAGGTTATACTGCGGCGCGCCGTAGTAGCCGTGTTGGTAGGGCATCATGTCGTACATGTGCCTGGGCTCGTTGCCAAAGTAGCTCGCTCCGCTTGAGCCGTTGCTCATGGGGGTGAAGGGGTTCGCCGGACCATAGCTGCCGTACGGGACCATCTGGTTGCCGGCAGGATATCCTATCATGTAGTGGCCGGCGTGGTTCTGCGAATAGGGGTGGCTATGGCCGCGCCCGCCATAGTAGCCGCGGTGGGCAGCTTGGGGCGGGTAGGCTTGGCCATAGTGGCCGCCCAAGTCCTCGGAGGGATCCACGCTGGGCGGATTCGGTGCGGCAGCCTGCACCGGGGGATACTGTGTCTGATGGCGGGCCGGTCGGTGGCGGCGAGAGGGGGTCCTTGCGGCTCGTGAGCGCGGGGGATGGAGCCGGTTGCTGGCTGAGGCTGAGTCGGACGGGTGAACGTCTTCGTCGTAGTATTCGCCTTCACCTTCGTCTTCCAACTCGTCGTCGGTGGCGGTGTACCCTTGTTCGGGATGCGACACGTCTTCTTCCTCGCTGTTGTACGAAGTCGAGCGGGAGCTCTCGCCGCCCGGGTGGATGGGGACCTTGGCTGATCGTCTGAGTAGTCTAGTCAGCGAGTGGTGAGTGGGTTGAAAGACGACGAAAAAGGCCTTGTCCCGGTAGAGGGTCGACGGAGAGACGGAGGGCACTCACGGCATAGCAGACGGCGAGCAGGGAGACGGGAGGGGCTAGTGACGCCTTTTACTCGCGACAACCGGCCCGAGAAGGTCGGAGTAAAGGCGCGCGCGAGAAGGGGGGGGGGGAGGCAGGGGGACTGGCAGTTGGAGACGACGCCGCGCCAGACGCGAATGCTGACGGCAGCGCGACGGCTATCGTGCGGCTGCGGCTGCGGCTGCGGCTCTGGCTGCGGGCGCGACTCGGGGCGGCCAACAAGCCCAGAAGACCCAGGCAGAGGGCGCACGAGGCGGAGTGCGACAAGTGTGGAGAGTCGATTGGCCGGGCTCGGGAGAGCGCAGCGGGCTGGCTGCTGAGGAGAGGCCCGGGTGTGGCAGCGAGCGAGAGAAGGGAGAGGCGGGCGATGGAGGCGAGAGGGGTTCGGCCGCGAGGATTCCGTCAACTCTTTCCTAGCGCCTGCTGCTCCCGGGAAGCTGTCGAATGGGAGGGACGGCTCGGGGGGGCCCGTCGGAGGTGCAGGAGAGTCGTTCTGGACCAACCCGACGAGCGCGGATCGGCGGTGAGTCGACGAGGGCTGGAGGGGCACGGCGGAGTGGTGTGTGTGTGCGTGTGCGCACTCGATATGCACGGAGTCCGTAGGGGGGGACCAGCAGGTGGCCCGGGAATCGGAGAGGCGAAGCGAGATTGCTGGACGCTCAGCTGATATAGGAGGAAGAAGGCCGATGGAAGCTGTGGCTCGGCGGGGGGAGGCGAGGGCTGATATGGATGGAGAGCTATTATTGGGAGATATGACGAGAGGCCTGATGGATCTGGACGAGGGAAAGGTGCATTTCGACGCCCAGGCGCTGCTTGGTCGTGGTTCTGACGGTATCCAATAGACCTGCTGCAGGGTTCCGGGGTCGTGATTGGCAAAAAGGCCTCGACAGCAGCGCAACGGCGGGTGCGCGTCCTGCACAGAGAGAGCGGTTTAGCCAAGATTCGGGAGAGAAAAAGAGAAGAGGAAGGGCAGGGCAAGGACAAGGTTCTCTGCAGATGTGCTGCAGCGACAATCCGCCCTTGGAGTGTCACCAGGCAGGGGCCTGTCTGCTTGTCTCGCCGCCATCCATGTCCGTCTCCGGCAGCCGTGCGCTGCTCTCGTGCACCAGACAGCCCGAGTAGGCAATGAGGAGGCAAGGTGGTCGTATGGGGTAAGTCGGGCAACGACAGCTCCCAACTGCCGGCGCCTGGCCGCATGGTGTAGTCGAGGCCCGGGAAGCGGGCGCGAGAATGACGACGAGGAGGCGGATGGACAAGAGGGAGCCAAGTCGACAGCCAGAGCCCACGTACCTGAGCAAGTGACGAAGCCAGACTGCCTGTGCCCTCTTTCTCTTTCGTTGCGTTCACCGGACGGCAGCAGGGGTTGCCGGGGAGAGAGACGACGACGGGTCAGGTCGACGGATGTCCAAGCAATGAAGCGCCGCAGGGAGTGGACAGAGGGAGGCGAGGAATAAATCGGCGAGGAATAAATCGCGAGGGGGCCTGGCAGGGAGGACCACGACGAAGCAGGGGACCTGGCAAAGGGGCAACGGTGAGCGTCCTGCTGCCCTCTGGCGAGATGTTTGCGTGTTTGCGTTATACGGGCACGCCTTGGCCAGGTTTTTGCAGTCTGGGCGGGCGAAGCTGGTTGCTGTAGCTGCGGTTGTTGTTGATCTAGACGTTGCCGTCCAGAGGTATGTACCTCTCTAGGTCGGTCATGTACTGTACTTGTAGAGCAAGATGCAGCCCAACCGCTGCAGCCACCAGGAAGCCCGTTGCCGCGGCGAACAGCGGGCTGGCAACCTTATCGAGCCGAGGTACCTGTACCGCGCCGCCTGCCGCGCACGCGGCCAGTCGCAGGTCGCGGTACGTGGCGGTCCTGCACAGGGAGGGTCGCAGTTCGCAGTAGCACAGATTCCGGCGACTCGCGGCGACGGCCGGGATCGACGGCGGACCGGGCTTTGAGCTTCTCTCCGAGGTGAGCTTTCAGGGCCTGATCGGTGATGGCGCTGTCGTCCGAGGGAGAGCAGCAGATGAGAGCACGAGCGTGTCTACGGAGTACTTCCGTACTGTACAGCCGGTACGGGCGTCCAGGCACTTACACCGGCGCCAGCACCGCCCCGTATGACTCTGCCCCGAGCCGCCTCGGCCTCCTGGCCCCGTGCATGCAGCCATGCATGTCCGGATGCAAAGCCCAAGCGCAGGGCTGCTGTGTCGGCGCCTGATTGCTCGCTGCTTGCCTGGCCACGGCGTGTCGACTCACCCGCGGCATCACGGGCCAGCTACGAGACATGGCGGGTGCTCCGTCCAACATCCACCTTCGCACAGATGCTGCAGCCCTGCCCGGTCCCGGCATCCTGTCTCGGGCTGCCTCGACCCATTGGCTCCTCGTCGCCGCCAGCAAAAGGCGAGCAACTGCAGACGGGCCCGAGAACGCCAAGTCTGCCGAGCTGTGCAGCGCCCCGGCCAACCAGCCAACCGCCAGCGAGCCACCACATGCGCTGCAACACCCATGGCAGGCCTGGGCACGCCAGGAAGCCATCCGCCGTGTAGCTTGCCTTGCTTCCGCCTCTGCTGTCTCGTACGTACCGAGATATGCAAGTAATACGGAGGCACGTTCACATAGTTCCGTCGGGCGTGCATATAAGGCAAATGGGTAGGAGCAGCTTAAATAAGGTAGCCCCTTAGCGTATAGGGAGGTCTAAGACGTAATTTCTATAGCTATATTCCTCTTTAATTTATCTATTTTCCAATTTTCTTTATTTCTCGCCTTTTCTCGTTTATATTAATATTTCCTGCCGACGCAGAGGTATATATACGAGAGGCACCTAGTAGCGCAGCTACTTAGTTATTTCTAATTATGACCCGGCCTGACCAATTATATCCGGCCTGACCAATTATATTTAAGCCTTAAGCCACCTCACCCCACCTGCTGATATACACGCCCGACGGAACTATGTGAACGTCTCCGTATGTATGTTGCATGCGTCATGCTGGAGCCCAAGTCGACGCCCTGCTCACATGCCCAACCCCGGGTGGCGAGAAGGGAAAAAACGGCGGCGGGCGTCGATTCATGCCCAAACGAAGCCGTCCTGCTGCCCGCCCAGCCGTATCATCAGGCACAGCTGACGCATGCGCGGGCCACCCCCCCCGGGACCTGGATGCCCAATCTTCCGTCGGTAGGGCCCCAATCAGACAAATTCCTTCCATCTGCCCATCTCGGCCGCCATCTGTCTGGCACGCGCCAGGCGGACACGATCTTGAGTCGCAGCCGGTAGAATCGCGTCCCGCTCACCCAACCCGCTGGCCACCACCCTGCACAGGCGCCGGCATCGCGGTCTCGTCACAGGACCCTCACCGGACCACCTCGGGCGAGGACTGGGCCAGGAGTTCGCGGGCCGCAGCCACCTCGCTGGCATCGTATCCTTGCCAGAGCTTCTCCCCGGCCCCACACCGCCGCACAATCTCCGCCAGCTTCCTCGTTGCCGCCTGATTGAGCTTCTCGATGGTTGCCTGCTCCGGCAAGGAGAAGTCGCCCTCTGCCTCTGGTGGCTGCTTCTTCGGCTTGGCCCCGCCACTCAACAGCTGGTCCGTTGCCTGCTCACCCGTCAGCCGCACGAAAATGACATCCAGTATGTGCATTCATCGTACCATCTTCAAGCCGTAGTAGCCTCGCAGGTAGTCGTCGCACAACTCGATGCTCCGGCAGAACCGCTTCAGGGCCGTGGCAAGATGCCTTTGGGGGACGCCCTCAGGGCTGGCGCTGGCGGCCATCAGGGACACCTCGCCCAGTCGGGCATGAATCTGCAACAGTCAGCGCCTTGCTTCCCGCACAGGGCTGAGCGGCGGCTTACGTTCCAAGCGTTCGGCATCAGCACCAGGACCTCCTCCAGCGCGTAGGTGGCCTGAGCATACAGACCCTGCGTCAGGTACATGTCTGCCAGCTCCGCCCAAGCTTCCGGGTCCGTAGGGCTGAAGTCGAGGAACGAGCTGAGGGCCGTAATCGACTCGGACACCCTGCCCATTGAGCGCAGCAGGGCGATCCTCCGCTTGTGGATTGGCTGCGGCGACATGTCAGCCGATTTCCGCAGCGGCCGTCACGCCACGCCTCACAATGTTGGCTCCGTTCTGCTCAAGCAGCATCTCATACTCCCCGAGGACCTTGTCCAGGTCACTGTCGCCGGTGGCCTCGGCCTCCTTGACCAGCCCCTTCAACGCCATGATCCGTTCGTCCTTGTCGCCGAATCGAGTGGCAAGCCTCTCCAGGCACTCGCGCGCCGCGGCGTCGTCGCCCACCCGCAAGCATGACAGCATGAGATTCTCGTACGCTGTCCAGAGGTCGGCCGTCTCGGAGGCAGAGAAGAGCGACTGCAGCGGGGAGGCAGAGAAGGCCTTGGGGTTCTTTCGCAGGATCTCGGGGGCTCGTTGCGCGAGCTGCAAAGCCTCGGCCGGCGACAGGTGGCCTGGCGGCTGGAGGAGCGACGGCGGCATGTTGAGTCGACACGGCTGGACCGCAGGTGACGTGCTTCCTGTCGTAGGGGAGCAGTTTGCAACTGTGCACAGGCGAATGCCAATGGCTGCAGCTTGACAGCATCGCACGAGGGTGGCCAAGCTCTGGACGGAAACACACGCCAATCGGCTGCGTGAGTTTTTCCGGCGCCGACAGGGCCCGCCAACGCCCCTGTTTCCCCCACCACGCACCATTTCCACCAACTGCAGAATTCTCCTCGATGCCCTCTCTCCTGCTTCTCGCAGTGAGGAAGCCTTGACGGCCAGTGGCACGAGGCGCAGACGCTGGCCCTGCGCGCCACTTGGCGCGCCTGATCTGGCACCTGACAATGGCGGCGACGGAGGCACTGGCGGCCTCGGAGGCATTGGCGGCCTCGGAGACGCCTAGTTGGGACGAGGCCGCCGAGGTGCCGGCGCACCGGTCCCACGATCCGGCGAGGAACTTGAAGCGGAGCGACCCCTTCCAGTTTGGCAGCCGGTACCTGACCGAGGCGGATGACGTCTTCGAGTTCAATGCGTGGGATCACGTCGAGACTGACGACGCGTACAAGGAGTACGCTGAGCGTCAGTACGAGATGCAGCGCCAGGCTCCCGTCTCCGATTTTGACAAGAGTAAGTCGCACCCGTTTGTTTACACCTGACTCGCCCCGCGGTTGCATGATGATACCCTTCCAATGCATAGTTCATCTGAGCCTGATGACGAAAACATACCTTCACAAGTCTTTCGCTCCCATCTGATCACCTCTTGTCTCTCAAGCACTGTACAGTCATTCCTTGTCCCCGCGCAGGAGCTGACTGGCAACCCAAAACCAGACAGGTTCAATACGAACCCGGCGAGGTGGTGGAACCTCTTCTACAAGAACAACGCCTCGAACTTCTTCAAGAACCGCAAGTGGCTCCAGCAAGAGTTCCCGGTCCTGGCCAAGGTGACCCGGGAGGATGCGGGGCCGGCGACGTTGCTCGAGATTGGCGCGGGAGCCGGCAACACGGCGTTCCCCGTGCTGGCCAACAACAAGAACCCGCAGCTGCGGATCCACGCCTGCGACTTCTCCCAGACGGCCGTAGACGTGATGCGGAGCCACGAGGCGTACGACACGAGGCACATCCAAGCCGACGTGTGGGACGTCGCGGGCGACTGCCTGCCGCCAGGCCTGGAAGAAGGGTCGGTAGACGTCGCCGTCATGGTCTTTGTCTTCTCGGCGCTGGCGCCGGCACAGTGGGCACAGGCTGTGCGAAATGTACACAGACTGCTCAAGCCCGGCGGCCTCGTCTGCTTCCGAGACTATGGAAGAGGGGACCTGGCCCAGGTGCGCTTCCGCAAGGGCCGGTACCTGGAGGAGAACTTTTACATCCGAGGCGACGGCACCCGCGTCTACTTTTTCGACCGGGACGAGCTGGCCGGCATCTGGTGCGGCGGGGGTCCGGCCGAGAGCGACGGGGTCGACGGTCCGAGGTTCGAGATTGAGAACCTGGCTGTTGACCGACGGATGCTTGTCAACCGAGCCGAGAAGATCAAGATGTACCGGTGCTGGATACAGGGGTGTTTTAGAAGAGAATAGACGATAGACGCGCATTGAGAGCAGTCATTGTCAGTCGCCGCTGCTGTCTGCATCCGTCGATATAGGAGCATCTCACGCAGCCTGGCGCGGTCAGTCTCGCCGAAGCCAATGAGTCGAGGTGGGCGTTGGCCAGGTGCTTCGAGTGCTGGCGTCGACAGAGGGCTGGCGTGCGATGCCAAAACGACGCGTACCTGGGCACCCGAGAGGTCGAGCAAGTCCACGATGCAGTGGAGGGGGCCCGCGACGGCGACTGCCTCCCGGACGACGATGCGGCCGGCGGCGTCACGGTATGCAAAAATGAGCGGGCGTGCGTGATGCTGGAGACTCGGGAGCGCCGACGAGTGGCCATCTGAGCAGGTACTCACAGGAAGCTCCACCATGTCAGGTAGCTCAGGAGATGCCGCTTAAAGGCCGGCCCATGAGGTTGATCTTGCGGTAGTCGACTCCCTGGACGCGCGGCGGGCGCCGCAGGCGTCGTTGGGCGTTGCCAGTCTGTACCTGCCGGCCTGCCCGAGGAGCTCCATCTTCTGGTCACGACCGAACCTTAGCAGCGGGCCCAGAGAGCGCGGTGCTGGGCGTACTCTGCGCGGAGGTTTGTGATGGTCTCGATAGCCAGCTGGTCCCTTATGAGGGCCTGGTCGTCCGAAGTGGCATCGTCTTGTGTTGAATGGCAGCGTCAGGAAGTGACGGATCCGTCCGGGGCCGAGGCCTACCGGGTCTGGCGGAGCGATAGATGACGCCCTGGCGGACCAGCTTGCGGCCGATAAGTGGTTGACCGTGTAGCCGACGTCCCGGAAGTTGTCGACATGCTGCGGCAGGGGTGAACTCTGGGAGTCTTGTAGGCCACTGGCGGAGAGGTTGTACCTGGCAGGTACCTACCTACGTACCGACAGACCCAGTGCGGCACATTCCATCGGCCCCACATCGAGTGCTGATTGGCCAATGAGCGGCCTTGAGCCCGCTGCCAGCCGTGCCCGGCAACGTCATGCATCGTGATCTTGCTAATGACGTCAGCGCCAGCACCGATCCGGGGACCGGTGCTTGGCCTCGTCTCAAGGGAAAGCCCGCGGTGCCGGATCGTCGAGAATAAAACCGACCCGGGCCCCGGTGCATTGCTGTGGTTTGCAACCTAGACCACGTCTGCTACTCGGTGCATGGCCATCTACGCACCCGTCTTATCCATCCATCGTCAACGACCTGCTGGCCCAGGCCCTTGTCCCGACCTGGCCGGGCGCGCCAGAAGCAGCAGTGCTGACACCCCGTCCGCGAACTGGGCCACCCGCGGCATCGATTACCCTGGATCTGGCTCTGGCCCGGATTGATCTGGACCGAAAAAGGCCGACAGCGACTCGCCACAAGGCCAGCGGACCGCCATCAAGCCCTCACCGAGCACGGTGACGTCATACCCTACCCTGTTGTTCAGGAATCCGAATCGGCCTCGAAATGGCAGGCGCGGTAGCCAGCGCAAAGGCAGACACTGCACCTGCCGTGGCTGGCGCAGCTGACGGCAGGCAGCGCGCGCCTCCTGCAGGTGAGTCGAAGGCAGGTGCACCCGCCCTAGTGCTCGGGCTGCGCCTAGTCGGCCGCGTCATCTCTACATACTGAAGCATCCACTACACATCATCGCGTCTCCTCCTGAATTCAACTACCACATTCCTCGGTCCCTTGATAGCATATTCTATCCCCATTCCTACCTACCAGACTGCGTCCAACGGTCAGAAGAAAGAAAGGACGGCAAGCTTACACCCCCGCCCTCAGTCTCGACAGCCACCAGACTCAAGTACGCCGATCCTCGCAGCTTGCCCAGCTTCCCCTCGTCGGGTCTGGCCTCGGGCGGTGCCGCCGCCAGCGCCGCCGCCACCCTCGGCTGGGCCAACAAGAAGACGGTCGACCTCTGGAAGCCGGAAAAGACGCCGGCCGCCTCGTCGGCCGCCGCGCTGCTCGCCACCGACTACAAGATGGCGCCCGCATGGCAGCCCTCGGCCAGCCCAGACGGCCACAAGGCGGCCCTCCTCGCCGCCGGTTCCGCCGGTGCTGCCCTCAAGCAGTCGTCCAGGCCGTCGGCGCCGCATTCGCAGCAGACCTGGGGCAACTCGGCCGCGACGCAGGCCTTCCACGCCAGGCGCCCCATCTCAGCCGGCCCGACGAGCCTGGCCCCCGGAGGCTCCGCCGCGGCGCAGGCTTTCACAGTCAGCCGGTCCCGGTCCCTCTCGGCCAACAAAGCCGACGCCGGCGGCAAGTCTCTGGTGGCCGCTAGAGGCGCCATGTCGGGCCATCGGGCCAGCTATTCGCACCCGTCTCAAATCGGCGTCAGGGACGCGTATGCGGCAGAGGCCAGCGCCGCCTCGAGCGCCCTCGACGGCGCGAAAAGGGCGCACCGCGCATCCATGCAGAGGCCGTTGTCGGGCGGCGGCGGCGCCGTCCCCGTGACCACCATGACGCGGAACATGTTCACGGCCAACCCTCCCGTCAAGCCCGAGGTGGATGAGCGCAACTACAACGAGAGGCTTCACCAGTCCGCCGTGGAAATGGCCAAGAAGATGTACCGGCAGCAGCAGAAGATGGTCGAACAGACGAAGAAGGCCCACGCCGAGCAGCCGGAGTCGGCCGCACAGCCCGCCCCGTACCTCAACCTGCAGGACGCCGCTTACAAGCAAGCCCAGGAGCGCCTGGCCAAGCTCCACGACGAGCACCAGCAGAGGCGCGCGTACCAGGAGTACTACGGCGGCAGCGAGAGGAACCCGCGGCACAGATTCTCCGTGGCGGCCAGGCTGCGGCGCCGGTCATCCGAGGGCGACGACTTTGACGACCGCCAGCGGTCCCAGAAGATCCGCGAGCAAATGTCCCTCTTCTCCAGCAAGCTGTCCGAGGTGGACAAGGAGAAGCGCGAAAGAGACCGCGAGGCGCTCATGGCTGCGGCGCAGCGCAACGTCAAGGCGCGCCTGCAAGGCATGGACGAGAGGGTCTACCAGGAGACGGGCAGGGCGACGCCGGCCATGCTGAGCGAGTGGGAAATCAAGGCCCAGCAAGCGGCACAATCGCGCCACAGCGCCCGCGTCGAAAACAAGGGCAAGGTGGACATTGGCGGCGGCAAGTTCATGACGTCGGACGAGGTCAACGCCATCGCCTCGAAGCGGGTGCAGCCCGTCCTCGACGACATCAACGCAAAGGCCGACGCCGAGCGCGAGCGGCAGACGGCGCTCAGGATGGACGACGAAACCAGGCGGGAGGAGGCGGAGAAGCAGAGGACGCGCGACCGCGAGATCAAGGAGCTCAACAAGAGGGTCAAGGGTGCGTGCGACCAGGGCTATTTTAATCGTGGCGTATGCTAACCGTGGCTTGACAGAGCAAGACAGGCAAGAGGAAAAGGCCAAGAAGCTGCAGGAGAGGCAAGCCAGGAGGGAGGAGGAGAAGACGGCCAAGGCCGAGGAGAAACGGCAGGCGAGGGAGGAGAAGCGCAAGTCGAGGCATGAGGGGGGCCACGGGCACGGACACGAACACGGCCCGGACCAGCAGCGCGCTGCTGCTGCTGGCGGTACGGGCCAGGAGCGCGCTGCTGACGGTGGTGGTACAGGCCAGGATACCGTCCGAGACAACGACGCTCATGACGCTGGCTCGGGCGGCGTCGATCCGACGGTCGAGACGCACATGGAGTCGGCGGGCGCTGCGCATCGCAAGTCGGAGAGCTCGGCGTCGCCGACATCCAAGGTCAAGGGATGGATCAAGAACCGGTTTTCCCGCGGCAAGTCATTATCGGAGCATGGCGAGAAGCGGCGCAGTTTCTTTGGCGGCGCGGCCTTGAAGGAGCGCGAGCGGAAGGGCAGCACGGGGAGCCTCGGAAACAGGCCTCGGAGCACGCGAGACGCAGCCGCTGCCGGGACGAGCGGCGACGGCCATGGGGAGGGGCCGGCGACGGACGCAGCCGAAGGGGAGCGCGAGAGGGACTCGCGGGGAGTCAGCCCCGTCAGCACGGCGCTGGAAGAAGAGGAGAGGCAGGCCGGGGACAAGGCGGACGCGGACGACGAGGCGCGGCACAGCCGGAGGCTGAGCCTCGAGCCTCCGCGGCCGATTGAGGACCCGGTCGGGCGCTCAAGCAGCAGCCCGTCGCGCGACTCTCGCTTTCTTGAGATGATGGAGCGGTAGATGGGCGTGGGGGTTGTCTGCCATGATTTGGACGTGAAAAGCGGACTGGGTTGATCTTGTTGTCTTTTGACGATGGGGAACTGGGATGTAGAATGTGAGGCCAAGCTGTCTGCTGGGCTCTGGGTGGCGCCGGGGGGGGGGAGGAGCCACGAGTGTCAAGGAACATGGTCTATATGTCTGTAACAATAGTCGTCTATGTGCACAAGCCGTGGATGTGGTGAGCCTGTGCGTGGCATTGCCCAAGATGCGTATCCTAACAAAAGCATGCGGTGTAGTAGTAGTAGAAGTAGTAGTAGTACTACCACCACCACCGCTACTAAAACAAACAGGCCTGGCAGCTGCAGGCGACTCAAAAGTTGGGAGGATGAGGGCCCATGGACGGGCGGCGCTGGTCGCCGAGGCTGGGGGCGCTGCTGGCGGCGGCGGCCTGCTCGGCGTCGCGCGGCTTGTCGAAGCGGGCGGCGGGGTCCTTTGTGCGGACGGCGGGCGCGAGGTCGATGGCGAAGGAGAGGATGTAGAAGGTGAAGACGAAGGCGAGGATCCACTCGAAGACGGCGGCGACGTCCGGGTGGCGGGTGACGGCGGCGGCGACGAAGACGGCGGCGAGGACGAGCTCGACGAGGATGAAGGCGAGCTTGGTCCAGAAGGAGGCGCGGAGGATGCGGTGCTCGCGGTTCTCTGGCGCGGTCAGCGGCGGCGGCGGCGGCGGCGGCGGCAGCTTGGGGAGGGGGGCAGGCCTACTGGCGCCGAGGCGCTGGTACTCGCAGCAGGCGAAGACGGCGGAGAGCCAGTAGCCGGCGACGAAGAGCAGGAGGAAGAGGTTGTGCAGGCGCTTGTGGCGCCACGTGTCGAAGACGGCGAGCAGGACGAGGCCGGCGGCGCCGACGAGGGCGAGGGCGAGCGTCAGGGCGGCGAGCACCGCCTCGGCGGGCGACGCGCGCGGCACCAGGCGGCCGCGGTGGCGCAGCCAGCGGTCGGCGGCGAGGGCGAGGTCGAGCGACGCGGCCGTGGCGGCGGCGCCGGCGACGAAGAGCGGCTTGAGCTCGTGCGCGCCGACGTTGCTGATGTACGCGACGGACGCGCGCGCCGCCATGTCCGGGTAGCGGCGCCGGCCCGTGGCCACGGCCCAGTGGAGCAGCAGCCCGAGGAGGGTGGCGAGCCAGGCGAGCCCGGAGAAGACGGGGAGCATCTGGCGGCGTCAGGGCGGGCGTTGTGAGCGCCAGGGGGGGGGGGGGGGGCGCACCCAGTAGGAGATCCAGCCGCCGGCGGCCATGGTCGCGACGATGCCGGGGCGTGATGCGGGCGAGGGGCCGGGCAGCGCGCCGGGACGAGGGCGGCGTCGGGGCGGTGCCGGCGGATATTCAAGACACTGGCCGGAATGACGTCGTCAGCAGGGGCCGAGCCTATCGATCGACACGGCCGCTGCCGCGCCGACGCCACAGCCGCCGCCAACGGCCAACGGGCGCCGGGCTTACCTCAGCACCGCAGCCTCGACTCCAACGCCGCCCGGCTCGCCACCAGCGCACCAGAAGCAGCGCCATCGCCACGCGCCGCCGCCATCTCGCATCGTGCACCTCGGGCGCCCGGGTCCGCCATGGCCGTCTCCCCCGTCGTCACCGCGCCCGCGCAGGAGCGGCGCTCGCGGCCCGTCTCGTCGCCGCTTAAGATGGTCGCCTCGGGCCCGGCCTCGTCCGACGGCACGCCCAGGCCGGGGCCCGCCGCCGCGCTGCCGCCGCCGCCGTCGCTCGACCTGGCCGAGCTCATGAACGAGGAGGAGAAGCGCAAGTACGCCAAGGGTAGGCCCGGCCCGTGACCGCACCCCCCCCCCCCCCGTGCCAGCCGTCTCACCCGTCGCCCCCGGCAGGCAAGAAGCTCGGCGAGGGCACTTATGCCGTCGTCTTCCTCGGCCACCTCCGCGCGCGGCCGTCGACGCTCGTCGCCATCAAGAAGATCAAGGTGCAGAAGGAGTACACCGAGGGCATGGCGCCCGACGCGGTGCGCGAGCTCAAGCACCTCCAGGAGCTGCGCCACGCCAACATCATCTCGCTCCTCTCCGTCTTCTCCTCCAAGGACCAGAACCTCAACCTGGTGCTCGAGTACCTGCCGCTCGGCGACCTCGAGATGCTCATCCGCGACACGGACCGCGTGCGCTACGGCGCCGCCGACATCAAGGCCTGGATGGGCATGCTGACGCGCGCCGTCTGGTTCTGCCACGAGAACTTCGTCCTGCACCGCGACATCAAGCCCAACAACCTGCTCATCGCCGCCGACGGCGACGTCAAGCTGGCCGACTTTGGCCTCGCGCGCTCCTTCGCCGACCCGCACCACAACATGACGTCCAACGTCATCACGCGCTGGTACCGCCCGCCCGAGCTGCTCTTCGGCGCGCGCCACTACGGCGGCGCCGTCGACGTCTGGTCCGTCGGCGCCGTCTTCGCCGAGCTCGTCATGCGCGCCCCCTACCTGCCCGGCGCCAACGAGCTCGACCAGGTCAAGCTCATCTGCGAGGCCATCGGCACCCCCAACGACGACAACTGGCCCGGCGTCACCCGCCTGCCCGAGTACACCGTCCCGGCCCAGCACCCGGTGCGCGCCCGCGAGTGGTACGAGATGCGCTTCGGCATCGTCGGCCCGGACGGCGTCGACCTGCTCATGCGCACCCTCGCCCTCGACCCCAAGCGCCGCATCTCGGCCCGCGACATGCTGCGCCACCCGTGGTGGCACTCGGAGCCCAAGCCGACCCCCAAGGGCGACCTGCCGCGTAAGAGCGCCGCGCCCGACCTCAAGCGGGGACCGGGCGCCGCCTCCGCCGCCGCCGCCGCCGCCGGCGACGACCGAGGCGCCAAGGTGGCGCGCCGCCTCGACTTTGGCCAGCGCAAGTGATGGTCTGGAGGCGAGCAACAGCGGAAGGGTTGGCATTGTCATTCATGGCGTCTGAGAGGGGATAGAACAGGAGACGGGGGCGGGCATCGGCGTTGTCATTCCAGCGTTTCTAATGAAATATTCAAATATCCAACAGCAGCCCCGTTCAAGAGAGGCGAAAAGGGGACACCAAATTATTCACTAAGGAAACCGTCACATCACCAGGCACTCCATGCCGTACATGGCGCGCTCGACGCTCCTGCGCACCTGGTACCAGTCGGCGCGGCGCTGCGCGTACTCGTACACCTCCTCGGCGCGGAAGACGCCGCCGAAGCGGTCGGCGTCGGCGATGACGGCCGCCATGTCGCGCGCGTCGGTCGCGTCGATGAGGAAGATCTGGCTGAGCTCGCGCAGGGCGCCAAAGTAGGCGAGCAGGTCGGCGTTGCGCAGCCCGCGCACGTAGTCGGCGTAGAGGTTCATGTCGGCGATGAGCTTGACGGCCCCGGCCGTGCTGACGCGCTGCCGCTTGAGGTGCTTGCAGATGGCGGCGAAGAGGCGCACGCCCACCTCGCCGTTGAACACGTCGAGCATGGCCTTGTCCGTCGTGCCGACGAGCATCGACGTGTGCGCCGACACGAGGTCCACGATGCGCCGCGCCGTGGGCGTCGGGCCAATGTCCGGCTCTGACGCGGCGCCGGGGCCGGGGCCGGGGCCGGAACCGAGACCGGGGCCGGACCCTAGACCGGGGCCGAAACCGGAGCTCGGCCCCGACCCCGACCCCGACCCCAACCCCGACCCGGACCCGAGGCCCGCCGGCAGCGACACGGCCGACGACGAGGCCGCCGCCGGCGGGTTGTAGTCGGTCGGCAGCTGCACCGTGGCGTGCAGGTACTCGACCTCGTCCATGAGGGCGTCGATGCCCTTGTTGAGCCCCGCGGCGACGCTCTCGTCGAGCATCTGCTCGAAGCGCTTCTTGGCCAGGCCGGCCGGGTCGAGGAAGTCGTTCTTGTCGGCGATGCCGGGCGCCGCCACCTGCTGCTCGTAAAAGACGTCGACCATCTGCGAGATGAGGTCGCCGACGTTGACGAGCTCGACAAAGGTGACGAGCGGCGCCACGCCCTTGTGCCCGTCGTGGTCGCTCACGTCGCGCGGGTTGTAGTGCGACAGGTGGCCGACGGCCGTGTCGAAGCCCGGCTTGACGTGCCGCTGGCCCAGGATGCGCAGCAGCGCGACGAACATGTTGGCGCACTGCTCGCGCGCCTCGCCCCCGACCTGCCCGCCCAGGGCGATGAGCACGGCGGCGCGCCCGAGGCTCGCCTTGGCCATGTGCACCAGGTTGAGCGCCACCTCGATGCTGCAGAGCGACTTTATCCCCTCCAGCTTGGACGCCATGATGGCCGCCTTGGCCGCCAGCTCGTCCGTCGGCGCCTTGCCGCCGCCCGGCAGAGGCGCCGGGCTGTCCGCCCTTGCGCTCGCCGGCCGCGCCGCCGCCTGGCCCTGCGCCTTGGCCGTCGCCGCCGTCGCAAACGGCGAGCCCATGGGGAAGCTGGGCAGCGCCGTCACCGGCATCATGACCACCTTCTTGAACGAGCTCAGGAAGTCCTTCTTGTCCGCCGACCGGTTGATGTTGGACATGTAGAACGACTCGAGCGACGAGTCCTGCTCCGACAGCTTCTTCTCCCACCGCGACACCTCGAGCTCGGCGCGCTTGCCGAAGAAGTCGAGCTCCTCCTGCAGGTACAGGTCGACGTGCGGCTCCAACACCCTCAGCGCCAGGTCCTTGGCCCTCGCCGCCAGGTCCTTGGCCCTCGCCGCCACCTCCTCCTCTTCCTCCTCCTGGCCCCCCTGCTTCTGTTCCCCCTCGGGGCCCCGCGGCGGCGTCAGCGTCTGGAAGAAGCGCAGCGTCTGCTCGAACACGCCCGACACGGCCTTGAGGTAGCCCGCGATGCTCCGCTCGTGGCACTCGTCGAACAGCGGCGTCGCGTACTCCATGATGATGTCTTCGCGGACCTTGTCCACAAAGTCCCAGAAGACGGCCGCGGGCTCGGGGAAGATGCGCTCCACGACGCCGGCCTGCTCGTTGACCTTGGCCAGCAGCAGCCCGAAGAAGCGGCGCGACGGCTCGAGGGATATCTCGTCGGCCGACGCCCCCTCGTCGATGCACTCGACGGGGTTGGCCACGAGGTCGCCGTCGCTGAAGATGGGGTGCTTCTGGATGAAGAGCTCGATGGCGCCGCGGGCGCCGTTGAGCGTGTGCAGGACGTGGGCGTAGCGCCTCATCCTGCCGTCGACGTCGCCCAGCTCGTGGCCCTGCTCAAACTCGCGCACGACGGCGCTCTCGAAGATGCCCATCATCGAGGCCAGCTTGTGCTCCCGCTCCAGGCAGCCGGGCGCCCAGTCGCTCTTGGCAAACCTGCGCAAGTTGGCCAGCATCTGCGCCTGTCTCTCCGGGTCGCGGAAGGCCTTGAAGACGATGGGCTCCGTGTGGCTCTTTGCCCTGACCACGTCGAGGTAGAGCGGCGCGAGCGCGCCGTATATCTTGCCGTACTCTTGCCTCGCGCCGCCTCTGATGCTCTTGACCTTGTCGAAGACGTCGAGATAAGAGTCGGCGTCGCGGGGCAGGTCCCATCCGCTTCCGCTCCCGCTTGCCTTGCCGCCGCCGAGGCTCATCGTCTCGAAGCCGTCTCGCAGCTCCGAAGCGGCGCGTCTCCGCCTCTGCTCCTCGACCGAGGCGTCGAACAGCGTGGCCGCCGCCTCGGGGTGCCTCGACGCCGGTCCGTTGGCCTGCCCAGCTGCTTGTTCCGCCGCCTTGCGCCTCCGCCGCACGGATTCTTCGAACCGGCGCCGAGCCTCCCGCTCGTCCCAGCAGCCCATGCTCTTGAGCCGCGACACCCATCTCGTGTCGTCGTAGACCATCTCCTGGAGTCGCCGGGACGCGCGCGCCACACGCATCTGGTCGGCCACGGGCAGGTAGTCGAGAATCGCGACGAGGATCTCTGGCGGCCATTGTCAGCAGGGCTCCCGGAGGGGACGTCCAGCCGTTCGTACCTGCGGGGAGCTTCGACCTCGAGTCCATCATCTCGGTGGCCTTGAGGGCGCTCAGGATCCCGGCGCCTCTGGAGGCGCCCTTTTTGCTGCTGTACATGGCGCTCGGTGTCTCAGACAGTTGGGTCGTGATAGTCTGGCGTCGCTCGGCTCCAAGCCCGCATCGCGTCGCCGTCGTCGGCCGGGCGTCTGCTATCGTCGAGTCTGGGCTGCAGCTTAGAGACGCATCATGGAAGCACGCACTCCTTTTTCCCGAGTGACGGCGGCGGCTGAGGGAATGGATGATTTCAGTGTCGTTGTCCTTTCGGCAGGTCGCCCGAGTGTGGCGGGCTCGGACGCCCCTTTTTCCGACACGCTGCATAGTACCTGGTACCTGGCTGACGATGGCTCTCACATCACCACAGGCGCAAGTCAAAACGGAGACGGGACATCAACAGGCTCTGTTCGTGGCCGCACCTCCAAGCCAGCAGCAGCTATCCTGGGTGCTCAGAGCAGGGGCCTCCGCTCCCCAAACAGCCTGTTCCGATGGAATTCAAGACAGTATAGGTACCCAGCACTCGAACATGCCGCCGCGACGGGCCGGCGAGCTCCATCAGCCACTAGCAAGCGTGCCGGAAGCACAGCCAGCTCTTGTTCCCCCGGCCCCAAACGAAAAAGCGAAACAAAAAGCCGTCATGTCTTCGTCATCGTTGTCCCAGTCGCGCCCGTCCTGTGTCTGTACAACATTGGGTATAAAAGCCACCCGCTGTATAGCCCCCCAAACGCCGTTGCCAGTCCGTGGATGGACCCCAGCCCTTGCCAGTACATACGCCCGCTCTCAAATGGGATGCTTGCCGCCGTTGATGCTGTCACAAGCCGGATGCCGTCACAAGCCGGATGCCGTCACAGGCCGGATGCCGTCACAGGCTGCCGCCGCCGCCATCTCGGGCCCGGCGACCATGCGCACGCTTGCCGGCCCCGCAAAGGCGAACTTGTCCATGGGAAAGTCCTCTTCCGGCGTACGGATTCCTATGCCGCTGTCGTCGTGCGGGTCGCCGCCGCTCGGCCCCGTCGGCGCGTGGCTGCTGCCGCCGGGCGGCGGCGGGAACGGGGCGCGTCCCGGCTGCGAATGCGACACGTGCGACAGGTTCAGGTCCTCGCTGCCGCTGCGGCTGCCGTTGCGGCTGCCGCCGCCGCCGCCGCCGCCGCCGCCGCCGCCGCTGCCGCATCGCGAGTCGCCGTGGCTCGCCTTCTTGGGCGCCTCCTCGCGGCCGGCGCCGACGCTTGTGCTAGGCTGGCGAGCCTTTTGCTTCATGAAGCCGCCCTGCTCTGCCAGGAAGCGCACCATCTCGTCGATCCACGTCTTCGTCACCCACCACGAGCCAAAGCTCTTACCTTGGGCCAGCGTGAGGTCTCGCATCACGGCCGTCCCGACCCTCTCGACGCACCAGACAATGTCCGTGTGCGACGCGTACGGGAACTTGCCGGGCAGGCTCTGCAGGAAGCCGACCCATCGATCCAGCACGTTCTGCCCCGACGCGCTGCCTTGGCCGCCCTCGTCTGCCGGCCGGCCGCTGCGCGACGCCACTTCGCCGTAGACCGTCAGGCATTCCACCTCCCACGGCACCGTGGCCGGGTCGAGCAGGTCGCGCATCTCCGTCACCAGCACCTCGACCACGTCGTCCATGCCGCGCGTTGGCACGCTCTCGGCCACCTTGCGGGCTCGGATGAAGCTGATCCAGTCGGCGTACATCTGGTCGCGGTTGGCCGGGTTCGACAGCATGTTGGCCGCGGCGTGCGCCGTCAGGTTGACCCGGAGGGCCCGGTCCAGGAGCCCGGCAAAGACGGCGGCGGGGGCCTCCTTGGCCATGACAACATGGTGGGGCTGGCCTTGGAACGACAGGCGTATGTGCGGCACCAGCCTCTCCGAGATGTTGCGGAACGTGTCGAGCACGGGCTTGGGGACGACCTGCAGCGTCAGTCCGGCAATGATGCTCATCATGCGCTGATACAGCGCGTAGTCGCAGCCCTCGATCCAGGGCGCCAGGGCCGCGTTGGCAAACAGTTTTTGCACCGGCATCGTGAGCGTGCCCTGGAAGGAGGTGTAGAGATGAAAGAAGGTCTTTTCTCGGCAGTACCGGACGCATTCAACCAGCGACGTGCAGTGCGAGAGGTATAGGGCTGATAGAGACTTGGCGGCATCGGGGTCTGTTCCTGACGGCAGATACACCTCGATGGGAGGCATCGTCAGGGGCTCCGACTGCTGGACGCCTTGCTCGGCTGCCGACGGGAATGCCAGCTCCAGCCGCGTCTTGGTCGAGGTCGAGTGGAAGTTTTCCATGCTCTCCAGGTCAGGCTGGTTGTACAGGCTGTGAGATCTGCCAGCAGGCACCGGCTCGTTGTCCTTGGCGTGGCTCTGACCGACAGCTTGAGGAGACGGGAGGGGACCGCCAGCCGGGGCTCCGTTTGTCTGCGTCGGCTGTGCGCTGCTGGACTCGTGTTAGCAAAGGGGAACATTGGTTTTCTTTTCCTCTCACTTTTCTTTTTCCGCACGTACCTGAAGCTCTGAGAGAATCCCTTGGTCTCCGAAAGGGCCCGCGGAATCGGTGGCTGGGAGTCCCTCAAGCCGGACTGGTCCTCGATGAGGGAGAAGTTGACGTAATGGTACTTGGACTCGCCCCGGACGCCTAGGCGGCGAGTCTTGAGTCCGGGGAAGAGGACGCGGACGAGCTTTCCGAAGCTGGCCGGGTTCAGGACGGTTATTCTCTCGGTGGCACAGCGGGATGCGTAGTTGGCGTAAACGCGACCGCGAGGCACGGAGCCCTTGCCCTTAGCGCAGACGGAATTGATCCTGGCCGAGTCAGAAGACAGGCACGCGCAAGCGGGGGCGACGGCGAACGTACCACAGCATGGCGAAGACCTGGCGGGTGCGCTCCGAGTTGGGCCCGCGCTCGTTGCCGTGAAGCTCCCTGGCAACCTCCTGGAGGCTGCGGTGCCGGTTGGCGCCGAAGAGCTGCCTCATCTCGAGTTCGTTGTTGGCGCTCGATCTCGTGGCGACAGGCTTCGAGGCGCCGGCGGCACCCGTCATGGAGTCGCCGTCGTCGTTGTCGTCGCGGTCCAGCATCTGGCTGTCGGCGTCGGTGAAGCTCGCGTTGCCGGCGGCGAACTGCTCGGTGGGGAGCGGGTGCCTGGCCATGGCGTGCGGCGGCGGCGGCTGCTGCTGGAAGGACATGGCGGCGGCGTGGGGATGGGCCATGGGCGCCGTCATGGACCCGTCCATGGCAAAGTCGTGGTTGGCCGCCTGCAGATGGGTCGTGGCGTGCAGCATCATGGCCTCGGCGGACAGCTGGGAGGCGGCGCCCAGGTCCTTGGCGTGGGCGTGCTCGCTGGCGATCCATTGCCCGGCGGCGTACAGGCCCGAGGCGTCGGCGAAGGCGGCGGGGTCCATGTTGGCCTGCGTGGTCGCGCTGTGGACGGACGTCGTGGAAGCTCGGGACTGCGGCCGCTTTCGGGACCTCGCGGCTGCGGCTGCGGCCGCGGCGGCGGGGCCTCGCGCCGCTGGGTTTTCTGGAGCAGGCGGAAGGGAAGACGGGCCATGTCAGCCGACGGTCCGAGCACCGGGGCGTGGCAGGGCGAGGGCAGACATAGACATACCTTGGTCCATTTGGGTGTTGTGGTGCGAGCTGATAGAGTCGAGGGCTACCGCACAACAAACATTGGCTGCGGCAGGAGCTAGGGCGACGACGCAGGTGTGGCGGCGCAACGACGAAGAAAAGGAAAGAGAAGCGAACAAAGGCGGCAGGGGCGCAGCGTCGTCGTCCTCGGGCAGGGGCTGCCGGCGCTGGGTGTTGTGCGTATGTAGCGATGTATGTACTTGGTCGAACTCGCTGTTGTTGTGGTTGTTTTCTGTTGCGAGGCCAACGGGGCCGTGGGTGGAGGGGAAAAGCACGGGGCGGGCAGGTGACCGGGGCTGCGTCCTGGATGGCTGGGCCTGCAGCAGTACGTACCGCTCGCCTCGAGGCTGCAAAACAAAGCAGAGCGTTTGTTTGGGCGCTGAGGTAAGCAGGCGCCGGCTGTGCCGACGTTGCTCGGTGGCGGCGCGCGAGTGCCAGAGCGAGCCAGGTAGCGGTACGGAGAGCGACGCCGTCCTCCGTATCTGTACCGGCGGGGGCCTGCGGGTCGACGCGGCGGCGCCGGGCATCTTGACACGTGCGGGTACCTCGACGCGGGCGCGGGTACCTTGACGCGGCCCCGCGAGGGTCACTGTACTCTGCACCGCTGCGCCGCCGCTGGAACGCTCCTAGTACATACGCGGCCGCGTGTGGTGGACAAACATCTGCATGGCGACCGGGGCCATGCAGGAACAGGGCCATGGACGGACTGCCCGTCTGGCCGCGCGTGCAGATGATGACGTGCAGCTATCTTCTACCAGCCGCTCTCGCAGCCAAGTAACCCCCGTACCCCCGGTACCTGGCCGGTACGTGCAAGCAACGGCCGCAACTGTGGCGCGTGCTCCGCAGCCGCACAATAGCCGGCCGGGCAGCGCGTGCTAGGCTGCAGGTATTCCGGCCATTCTCAGCTCCGGCGAGCAACCGCGCCCGCCAACAGCCCCGCTATCTCGCTGCTTTCGCCCTTGCCATTGTCTCAGCTGGCCAGATCGCAGCCCGATCCCTGGAACACACCAGTCAGTTTCTCCCCCTTGGCCAGCTCTGCGACTCCAGCCTCACTCACACCACGCATCCTCGCAGACTCGCCGCGCTCTCCGCCGCCTCTCCGCAGCCACAACGCCCTCGCGTCGCCGCCGCTGTCCGCTTCCGAGCTTCCGCTTCACCGCTCCGCCCGCCAAAATGTCGGCCCAGGAAAAGGCTCAGAACTACCTCAGCACCCTTGACAAGGAGGTGCGTCTTGACGAGCGCTGGAGACGCCCGAGGCGCTGACTGGACAACCCGCAGCTGTCCAAGTACCCGACGCTCAACAACCTCGAAAAGACGGCCGGCGTGCCCAAGGCCTACGTCGTCATCGGCGTCGCGGCCCTTTACTGCCTCCTTATCGTCTTCAACCTGGGCGGCCAGCTGCTCACCAACCTTGCCGGCTTCGTCATCCCGGGCTACTACTCGCTCAACGCGCTCTTCACCACCACCAAGGACGACGACACGCAGTGGCTGACGGTGCGTCTGCCCCCGCTCGCCCCGGCCGACACGTGCTAACTGGCGCTGCAGTACTGGGTCGTCTTTGCCTCCTTCACCGTCGTCGAGAGCTTCGTCAACATTGTCTACTGGTTCCCGTTCTACTTTGTCTTCAAGTTCATCTTTCTGCTGTGGCTGTCCCTGCCCATGTTCCGGTACGACGCCCGACCAGCAGCGTGCGCGCGCCGGTGCTAACAGGACCCCAGTGGCGCCGACATCATCTTCAACTCGTTCATGGTCCCGACGCTTGGCCGCTACTTCCAGTCCGGCTCCACCTCGTCGGGCCTGCGCTCCAAGACTGGCGGCCTCGACAAGTCCGAGTAAACGGCTCGTCCGTCGCGCAGCCCCTGGCCGCCACTGCCAACCTCGTGGCTAGGATGCTGATGAGTCGACAAGTACACGGAAGGTGAACTCACGCTCAAATTGCAACCACTGCTAGCGCACCGCATCCTTACTCCGGTGTGCGGGGTTGGGGGCTTGACCGGGACAGGAGATTATGCAGAGCAGTGACGCGGATTTTGCTTTACTGTCTAGAGGTACTATGGTTTGGGACGGACGTTAACGAATGGCGCATGGAGACAGCTTATCTGTGCCTCATGCTGGGGGGGCGGCTGTCTGGATACGGCTCCGTGCCTGAAGGCTGGGCTCGCTGGCATGAACTAGTCATACACGTGTCCCCTCACCCTGAGGCTTGTAACAGGGGCAGCGTCCGGCAGCGACCGCCGCAGGTTTGCGCCAACTTGTCTACGTTGCTGTTTTCTAGCTGTTACCAGTAGAGGATTGCGAGTGATTCGTATTTTATTATACTCTTATCGAAGCAATACTTGTACGTCGTATTTACCTACATCAGTGCACCGGGGTGGCTGTGCACGGCTGCCGTTAGGACCGCGCCACGTCCCAAAATGGCAAGTCGTCATGATTGCGTCCGTCAGCCACTAGGGGGTCATCGATGCTGAAACCCTTCCTCTACTGCCGACGCCTCAATCAGCCCATCGAGCGCTGCCGCTCCCGTGAGAGCCATCCGTCCTCACGCTCGACCCCCCAGCATCAATATGATAGCGCGCGACCGACGACGGCTGCCGCATCGAGCATAGGCCCGCGCCGCGAACCGCCCGTTGCCCTGGAGGGCATCTGCGCTCCAGCATGGCTTGGATGAGCTCGCAGCCATGGTGGCTCGCCGTATCGCTGGCGGCCTGGCTGCTCCTCTCGCCCGGCACCGCGCTGGCCACGGAGCTGTCCCTCGAGTCCCATGAACAAGTCGGCGGCGCCGTCCAGGCCGTTGCCTACGAGCCCGTGTTCAACCTTTTCGACCGGGGCATAATCGGACGAGCGCCGCCGGGAGTCGAGGCTCTGGGAAACAACCAGCCCAAGACACTGAACCTCGAGCCCGGCGCGACGGCATGCTACGTGGTGGAGAGGGCCGCCATGTTCGGACAGGACGGCGGCGCAGGCAACAAGACTCTGTATCTGTCTGCCAACACGTGTCTGCAGCCCGTTGCGGCAGCCGGCGGCAACGACAGAACGAAGCCCCCGCAGCTGATGCTCACCGTTTCCAACTCGACCGGCGAGGCGGGCTGCCCAAAGCCCACGGGCGAGCCAAAGGACGGCCAGGGCAAAGTCTTCAACGAGGGCGCCGTCATGTTCAGCTTGAACGCGACGGGCGACGTCTACGTCGGCATCACGGCGCCAAACGTCTCGTCGGGCTTCCAGGGCGTATACAACTTTGAGATTGCCGCGTCGGTCGACCGCTACGTCCACCGCTACGAGAACAGCAGCGGCGCCCAGCTCCTGTGGATGGACAGCGACTCGAGCTCTGCGCTGCTCGTCACCAAGAACCTGACCGAGGAGGCGGCAGACACGCCGCGCATCATGAGCCAGGGGGCCCCGTACGTGCTGTTCGTCAGCAACAACGATTCGACGGCCATCAGCGGCATGAGGCACTCGGCCTGCGGGCTGCGGAACACGGCCGAGATCACGGCCGACAGCCTGACCAGCGGCGGTGTCGACAGCCCCGTCAGGATCAGCATGACGCTGAGGGGCCCGGGGAGCTTGCCCAAGCAGCAGTTCCACCTGGTTGCGCTCAACGCAAGCTCGTCGTACACGGGGATACTCGTCGGGAAGCCCGGTGCCACGGCCGGGCGCGAGAAGAGACAGGAGAGCAGCACGGGCGCGGGAAGCGTCGTCTTCCGGGCCACAGAGTTCCAGACCGTGTCGGGTAGGTGGAAGCGCCGGGAAGCGCCGGCCGGAGACTGACGCGCGCGGACAGGAAGCAACTGCAAAGTGGTGACGGACCTCGAGTTCTGCAACGAGACGCAGTACGCCGTGCCGGGCAACGACAACAGGTTCAACAACACGGCGCTGGCCAAGGCATACGATGACTACGCCAAGACGATGTACGCGAACTTCGAGAAGGTGATGATGCAGATCGCGTGCGAGGCGCCCAAGACGTCGCTGTACTCGCTGGCGAGGAACTGCGACGACTGCAGAGCGGCCTACAAGAAGTGGCTGTGCACGGTGAGCATACCGCGGTGCGAGGACTTTGGCAGCGGCAACGAGCTGGCCCTGGCCCGCAACGCCGGGCAGGCCTTTCCCAACGGGACGAGCCTGCCAGACGACGTGACGGCGGCGCTGCAGTCGAAGCCGTATTCGATGGCGTCGCGCAACAGCTTCGTCGACCAGGTGATCCAGCCGGGGCCGTACAAGGAGATCCTGCCGTGCGAGGACATATGCTACGAAGTGGTGCAGAGCTGCCCGGCGGCGATGAACTTCCAGTGTCCCCAGCCCGACATGGTGAGCTTCGGGTTCAGCTACGGGCAGCGAGTGCGCAACGGGACGACGGTTTCGTGCAACTATCCCGGCGAGGCGCGGACGCCGCTGAGCGCGGCCGGGGCGCCCGTGCCAGACGCGAGATTGCTGCTCGGCGGGCTCTCGCTCGCTGCGGCGGCCTTGATGCTGGGATGAAGGACGCAAGCGATGCGGCAACTGGACAAGCGATGGCGAGCCACGCGGCGGCGCTCTTGCCTGGAGGCTCGAAAACGAAGCGGCCACGGTGTTGCGATGACGAATCTCATTGCCGTGAAGGCGGTGGCCAGATGGCTGGGCCTGAGGGCGCGAGACTGGCGGACCCTTGCGGACCTGGATTTGCCGGCGGAGATGAGCGAGGGGGATTCCCTTGAGCACCGCTGGAGTGTGGGTACGTGTTGTCCCCGGAAGAGGCTCTGCTGAAGCGAGGCGTCGGTGCAATGATAGAGGTCTCGAGGCGAGTGCCGAGACGCATGGAGGGCGGCTACAGCTGGCAGGTGAGCCATGACTGCGTTGGACGGAGGCCTTGGTTGGCTAGGCGGCTGCTTGAATAGGCGTCGCCGCGAATAATCAGACATGCAGAAGATAGACGATGCGTACAACATCACCGCAGCCCCCCCGCCAGCAGAACCTCCTGCCCCGTCATGTACCCCGTCTTTGCGAACCTGGCCGGCGTCAGCGACGGCTCCAGCAGCAGGCAGAGGGCGCACATGGTCACCACGTTGGCCACCTCGTCGGGCACGCCCAGGCGGCGGACGGGGATGGCGGCGGCGACGGCCAGCCCGGGGTCCGTCTCGCGCAGCGCGTCGAGGTCGTCGTCGCTCCGCCACGTCCTGGCCGGGTCAGCGGTGCTCATCGGCGGGCGACGGCCGCCTACCGGGCCTTGGGCGCCGGCATCATGCCCGTGTCGCCGATCATGGCCGGCTGGACCTGCGCCGCCGTCAGCCGCCGCCTGCGTCGGCGCCGTCAGCCCGGGCGAGCGCTACCACGTTGACGGTGACGCCCTCGGGCGCCAGCAGCGCCGCCAGGTTGAGCCCCATGGACCTGGCGCGCGTCAGCCCGCGGGCTCGAGAGAGAGGCGCTGGGCGGCACTCACGCCAGCGCGCCCTTGGACGCGGCGTAGTGGCAGCCGTTGATGCCGCCGCCGCGGCTCGCGATGCTGCCGACGAGCACGACGCGCCCCCAGCGCTGCGCGCGCATGCCCTCGACGCAGGCGCGCGTCACGGCAAACTGGCTGGCGGCGTTGAGCTCGAGCATGGCGTCCCAGTCGCCGTCGCCGACGTCGCGCACGTCGCGGATGCGCCGGCCGAGGCCCGCGCTGGCCACCAGCACCGACACGGCGCCGTGGCCGCGGCCGGCCGCCGCCGCCAGCGCCCGCGCCGCCAGCGCCCGCGCCTCGGCCCGGTCGCCGAGGTCGGCCCGCACCGTCGCGAACACCTGGCCCGGGTGCCGCGCGCGCAGCTCCTGCGCGAGCGCCTCGGCCTTGGTCGTGCTCGAGGCGTAGTGCAGCGCCACGTCGCAGCCCTCGGCCGCCAGCGCGCGCGCGCACGCCGATCCGATGCCGCCGCTGCCGCCGTCAGCTGCGTGTGCGAGTCGAGCCGGCCGAGCCTCCGGGCCGAGCCTCCGGTCCCTCCGGCCGCCGGGCACCTACGTCGATCCCGTCACCAGCGCCAGCCGGCCCTGCACGCGGTTGTCCACCGGCTGCAGCTGCAATGTCGTCATTGTGCGAGGTCTTGCTCAGCGGCACATCCAAGGCAAGGTATGGCCCGGCATGTGCATTTATCACCGTAAGTGCGGCTATAGGGTCGCCATTTGCCGGCGCCGCGGCTGTCTGCTTCGGCTGAATACCTACGGGGTGACGCTGTTTTTAGAAAGCGGGTGCGGAAGTATTCGGCCGGGTGCCAGCTTCCAGGTCTATAGATACCTAGGTACCTCCTGTATTTAAGGCCGCTCCAGAACTTTTCTCCTTCACTACCACCTTGCGACACCGCCTATCCATCTCGTCCACGATGCCTCGACCACTCGTCACGACGCGTCGACCATCTCGTCACTGGCAGTACGACGCCTTGAGTCTTGCTGAGATCTGAGCCGGAATGGCACAAGTCACGCGTTACATGGCGTCGCGTACATCTCGCCGCAGCGTTAATATGATTCACATCTAACGCGCAGTAGACGCTACATCTCCAGTCAGCCCATCCCCGTGTCTTCCCGTGTCCTGAGCTAACTGAATGAATAGAGGACCCATGGAAGCGGTTACTCAACGACCCTGACGCCAAACACGAAACGCTACGCCGAGACCTACGAGCCGACATGATTGTCGATATGCAAACCGAGCTGCAAGCGGAGCGGGAACAGATATTCTACGCGCCGACGTGGCCCACTTCTTCAACAAATTCGTCTCAAAGGACCAGCGGCTTGTTCGACGGTACCATATAGACGCCGAGACGGAAGCCAGCTCTAAGGGGCTATAGGCATTGGCCGGCCTTATTAACGCCGGGTGGAAGGAGGCAGTCGACTTCCTCTTGCTTACACCGGCTCATTGATAGTTATGAGCCCGGTTGCCTCTCACAACCCCACCTTCTATCTTCGAAGCTATTCAGCACACACAAAAGATGGCTGGGAACCCGCCGACTCCGAGATACCGACCTCACCGGCGGCCTGGCCTACTTTTACCGGGAGGCCATGCTGGACCCAAACGTCCCCGCCCTAGTGACTACAAACGAGGTCGTTAGTAGGTTCACCTCTAAAGACATGCACCGAGAAACCCTCTCTAACGACTGGGACGCCTTTGCAGACTGGACCCTCGTCTTACTTAAGGATTTAGCCAATAGAGAAGTCACCCTAGCCACCCAAATCCAGGATGCTCGATAAATTCAGCTTCTATCTCAACTCCCTAGAGAATTACTTTGAAAGGGCGGACGATAAGTCAAGGGCCCTAAGCTTCTTTACAAAATTACGCCCAGAGCCACGCAACTATATTACGCTTTATGCCTCGGTCGAAGGACTCATACGAGAACAAGTCGTACAGATAGCCTAAAGGTTCTGGGACGCCATGGAGAGCAGGCTTACGAATCGGAAACAGACTTCCTTTTAATCTAGGAGCCTTATAGCCCTAGGATTCGGAGCTTTTCCCTCCTACATCTCCAATTTTTGGAAAAGTAGGTCTTTACGGGTAGCTCTAGACTGCAATTGCGCCGCTAATTCGGCTCCAATTCAAACAAACCCTGTACCAATCGACCCGTCTCGAAAAGCCCTATCTAACGGTACACTTTTTGGCCTCGTGCAGCCTCTTGCGGGCTCGCAATCGCGCTGCGAAGATGCCGACCGTCGGAGGAGCCTTCGGGCCACTTCTCGACCCAGGAGAAAATTTTCCCCCGCTTATTCAGCAGCCCAGTCAGCAGCCCCAGCCACAGCAAGCCACCCCCGCCACCCAAGCCACCCAGGAACAGTTATGAGCCCGGTTTGCGCCAAGGCTCTTTCTATCCTATTTTTCTAAGAAAGACAGGAAAAGCTGCTTGCTTGCAAGCCTCTATTATCTCTCAAGATCCTATTTACCCCCTTTTTGACCCTTGTTATAACAACCCTTGTGTTGTATTAACTTCAGTCAACTATCTTTATTATCCAAAATATCTGAATACGGTACGATCACGTAAAAGACGGTCTTTCAGCTTCATAAGCCTGAAGACTGGACTAGGTGGTATCGTCAGATTAAGAACGTCGCCCAGCTTCACCGCATTTGGCGATATATCGACCCCGACACAAATATCGTTCCGAGGAAGCCAATAAGGCCGGTCTACACAACCTCCTTAGACCCCTCTACACAAGACGATGATGCCGAGGAAGAGACCCAGCTCCAAGCTGGTCAACAGACCAGCCAACTACGAGCACAGCCAGGCCAGGCAATGGCCATCCACACCCATAAGGAAGTTGAAGAAGAAGAAGAGCACCTTGAGCCTATCGACCTTAGTGACAGTTATGAGCAAGACCGACAAGACAATAGGAACGGCTTATTTCCAGTCATATGGCAAGGTCGTTATCTGCGTCGCTTCATCCGGCATTGCGGCCTTATTACTACCAGGCGGCTATACGGCCCATTCTTCGTTTAAGATTCCTATTCAGATCGACTCTACTTCAGCCTATAATATACGGGCAAACTCGCAGCGGGCCGAGTTATTATTATATGGGACGAGGTTCCGATACAGCATAGATACTACTTCGAGGCCGTTGACCGTACCTTACGGGACCTACGTTCTAACGACTTACTTCTTGGCGGTATCCCTATTATCTGCGGGGGCGACTTCGCTTAGATTCTACCCGTTATCCGTCCGCCACTTCGACCCAAGGCGGCCGGTCCGGGTCGAGACGGAGGCTTCTAAGTTCGCAATGGCCGGCATCCTCTCACAACCCGATGACGACGGCCAGTATCATCCTATCGCGTTTTGGTCACGGAAGTTTAATGGGGCCGAACTCAACTATGGCACCCCCGACTAGGAACTCTTCGCGATAGTGGAATCGTTTAAACACTGGCGACACTATGTCGAAGGCGCGGCGCACCCGGTCGAGGTGCTCTCGGATCACCACAACCTCCAGACGTTTATGAGGCAGACCAGCCTAAACGGGAGGCAGGCGCGATGGTGTATGTACCTCGCACCATTCGACTTCACGATTAAACATCACAGCGCTCTTTTATCTGGCCGAGCCTTAAAGTAAGGCAGTTGACAGAGAACGTCCGCATCCGAGTTATAAGCCTGGAAAACCGGGCCTTCGTCCAGTGGCTACGGGACTTAACTTATGCCCTCGAGTTACAAGCCTGGAAAACCGGGCCTTCGTCCAGTGGCTACAGGACTTATCTTATGCCCTCGAGCTAAACGGCCTTATCCCGCCCTTACGGGGTATCCAGACGGGGACGTCTATCTTCACGAAGCTACGAGGCTTCAAGCAACAGGCAAGATTTGGAACCTACAGAAGGCTCTCTATAGGCTTAGACGATCCCCACTTCTGTGGTATAAAGAGCTCGTCAACTACCTTAAGGAACAAGGCTTCACACTCGTGGAAGAAGACCCGTGCGTTCTACACAACAACAAGCTACTAGTCTTCTATGTGATGACCTCGTGGTCCTTTATCGCAAAGGCTACCGACAGGTTCGGCTGCGTTTAAATGGCTAAAGCACGCATTCCAAACTGCGCCACTTCTCCATCATTTACTACGAACAGTTCCACAAAAGCCTCACGCCCCTCCAGCATCAAGTCAATGCCGCACAAGGCAACAACACTATCCAGAAAAGGGCCTGCCCGGGATGCTCGAACTCACATAAAGTCGACAAACCCGAGGCCTGGTGGGAAAGCTACTGGGGACACAAGCCCTAGCGCACCTCACAAGAAGCTACCTTGGCATACGAATCGACGGCCCGGCTCTCTGCGAGCACGAGGTCTGTGCCATAGGAAAGGCTCGAAGGGAAGTCTCAAGACTCTCACCATCTACAAGGCCGCAGAAACAAACATGCAGACCGAGAAAGCCTCATAACGCGCGGGCAGTAAACACGGAAAGGGGAGTCAAGGCTGGAAAATACAGAAAGCGACAGGAAGGGGAAGTAAAAGCTAGACAGATTAAGAGCGACAGAAAGGGGAGCAAAGGCCACTGAGTTCGGCCGGAACGCGTCCCGATTGCTCCGCGGAGCACCCGGGCCGGGTCGATGCTCCGTACCTTCCCGCAGCCCATGCACGAGACAAGTTCAGGCTCCTCTCCCCGCGTCTCGGCCGCATCGACAAGCTGCATCCAAAATGGCGGCCGCAACCTCGCCTCTCCCCATCCAAGACCAGCCGCCTCGCCATGTTGCTGTTGGCCATCGCGTGCGCGGCGGCCCTCAGCGGCCTCGCCGTGACGAGCCCCGTCGGCAGCCGTGAGACACCCCGCGGCCGCCTCCGCCTCGCCGGCCCCCGGCACGGCCCCCGGCTGACGGCCCCCGGCTGACGGCCGTGCTCGTCCAGCGCTCCTCGGTGAGCAGCAGCAGCAGCAGCATCGCCAGCACGGCCGCTGGGCCGACGCCCACGCCTGCGCGCGCCGCCTCGTGCGCCGGATGACGCTCGAGGAAAAGGCCAACGTGACGCGCGGCTTCGCCTCGGCCGACAACGTCTGCGCCGGCAACTCGGGCTCCGTCCCGCGCCTGCGCTGGCCCGGCCTCTGCCTCCACGACGCGGCCAACGGCGTCCGCGCCACCGACATGGTCAGCGCCTATCCGGCCGCCCTGCACGTCGGCGCCGCCTGGGACGCCGACCTGGCCTACCGCCGCGGCCTCTTCATGGGCGGCGAGTTCCGCGCCAAGGGAGGTGACACGCCCGCGCCCCCTCTGTCCAGCCTCGTCGCTCATCTCGCAACAGTCAACGTCGTCCTCGGCCCCAACGCCGGGCCCCTGGGCCGCACGCCCCTCGGCGGCAGGAACTGGGAGGCCTTCTCCGTCGACCCCTATCTCGCCGGCGAGCTGACGGCCCAGACCGTCGCCGGCTACCAGGACGCCGGCGTCATGGCCAACCTCAAGGTGCTGCCGCCGCCAGACATTGCGCGCCCGGCCCCTTGCCGCACTTGCTGACAACAGCCGCCGCCGCCAGCACTTCATCGCCAACGAGCAGGAGACCTTTCGGCGTCCTTACTGGGGCGTCGAGTCCGCCTCGTCCAACGTCGACGACAGGACGCTGCACGAGCTCTACCTCTGGCCCTTCATGGACGGCCTCCGCGCCGGCGCCGCCTCGGTCATGTGCTCCTACAACCGCGTCAACAACACGTACGCCTGCGAGCACCCCCGGCTCCTCGACGGCCTCCTCAAGACGGAGCTCGCCTTTTCCGGCTTCGTCTTGCTCGACTGGAACGCCCGCCACGGCCTCGACAGCGCCAACGCCGGCCTCGACATGGTCATGCCCCTCGGCGGCCTCTGGGGCGATAACCTGACGCAGGCTGTCCACAACGGCTCGGTCAGCGAGGCCCGCTTGACCGACATGGCCACCAGGTAGGCGCCCAGAAGATGGATGCGTCAGCAGACGACCCGGCCCGGCGAGGCTCAGGCTTGCTGACTGCCCGGGCCGTCGACGCCAAAGAATCGTCGCGGCGTGGTACCTCGTCGGCCAAAACGACCCGCGCTTCCCGGCCCACGGCGTCGGCATGAAGAAGCTGACGGAGCCGCACAAGCCCGTCGACGCACGCGTCCCCGAGTCCAAGCCCGTGCTGCTCGAGGGCGCCATGTCGGGACACGTCCTCGTCAAGAACACGGGCAACGCCCTGCCGCTGAGGAAGCCGGCCATGCTGTCGGTGTACGGGTACGACGCCGCCGTGCCCCGGGCCAAGAACATCGACTCCGCCTTCCAGCTGGGGTACACGTCGTCGCGCGACATGGCCCAGGCCGTCCTCGGCACCGAGCAGCACTTTGACCAGGCGGCCCACGGGGGCACCATTGTCGTCGGCGGCCGAGCCGGGGCCAACGCGCCGCCCTACATGAGCGATGTGAGTGTCGAGCACGCGCAGAAACATGGCGTCGGAGCGGGTGCTCACATGCAAGCTCGGCACGCGCGACCAGCCCCTGAGCGCCATCCAGCAGAGAGCCGAGGCCGACGGGACGTGGGTCAACTGGGACCTCGCGTCGCCCGACCCGGACGTCAACGGCGCGACGGCGGCCTGCCTCGTCTTCGTCAACGCCATGGCCACCGAGGGCTGGGACCGCGACGGCCTGCACGACGACGCCAGCGACGGCCTCGTCGGCAACGTGGCCTCGCGCTGCGCCAACACCATCGTCGTCGTCCACGCGGCCGGCACCCGCCTCGTCGACCAGTGGATCGACCACGCCAACGTGACGGCCGTCGTCATGGCCCACCTGCCGGGCCAGGACAGCGGCCGCGCCCTCGTGCGGCTGCTCTACGGCGACGCCAACTTCTCGGGCAAGCTGCCGTACACGCTGGCGCGCAACGAGAGCGACTACCCCGTGTACTGGCCGTGCGGGCGCGGGCCCCAGGCGACGGCGGCGACCAAGAATCCCCAGTGCGACTTCGCCGAGGGCGTCTACCTCGACTACCGCGCCTTCGACGCGGCCAACGTGACGCCGCGGTTCGAGTTCGGCTTCGGCCTGAGCTACACCACGTTTGGCTACTCGTCCCTGGCCGTCGCGCCCGGCCCCGGCCTCGGCCCGTCGGCCAGCAGCGGCGCCGACCTGTGGGCGCCGCTCGCTGCCGTCGAGGCGCGCGTCACCAACACGGGCCCCGTCGCGGGCGCCGAGGTGGCGCAGCTGTACCTGGGCATCCCAGACAGCCCGCCCAAGCAGCTGCGCGGCTTCCAGAAGGTGGTGCTGCGGCCGGGAGAGTCTGCGACGGTGCGCTTCGAGCTGACGAGGCGGGACCTCAGCGTATGGGATGTGGTGCGCCAGCGGTGGCTGGTGCGCAAGGGGGAGTACTCGGTCCATGTCGGCGCCAGCAGTCGGGACATTCGCATGACGGGGACGCTCGTTGTCGGCAAGCAGCAGCAGCCAGGCAGGGGAGGCTCTCCATAGGAAACAGACGGTGGCTGTAGCTCTTACTGCTGCCTCGAGGTAAACGTGTCCAGACCGGGCTGGTCAACCCATCAGCGGGCATGTCCGTTGTGCGAGTCCATTCCGCCTTAGGCGGCCTTGTTTAGCTTAGGGCGGCGCGTCTGGATGAAATTGTCCTGCTTGGTACCGAGAGTCGAGTCGCGGACGCAACGCCCTCGGCAGAATGTCCGCTCCCTCTCCTCCTCCGTCTCCTCTAGCTTCTCGACCGGCCGTCAGCACGCGGCCGCATCACGCGCGCCTCGGCCCGCCGTCCCCGGCCGCGCCGCCCGTCTTCGCCCCGCGGTAGGCAGCGACCTCGGCCTCGAGCGCGGCGACGGTAGCTGCGGCAGGTCAGCGCCGTCGCGGCGGGGGGCGCGCGCGGGACGCACCGTCGGCGCGGGCGCGCTCCTCGTCGGCCTCGAGCCGCGCCCACGCCCAGTAGGCGACCTGGTAGGTGAAGACGGCGAGCAGCAGCGTCTTGGCGACGGGCCGCGCGAAGGCCCCGTAGAAGCGCGCCTGCGGGGCGTCAGCGGCGGCGCGGGACGCGCGCGGGGGCGCTACCGTGGCGCTGGGCGGGCGCGACGACGCGAAGCAGCGCCGCGGCGGCAGCGGCAGGCGCCTCGTCGGCATGGTCTGGTCGATGGGCGGGTGTCGTGAAGAGGCGGACGGCGGCTGCGGCGAGGCTGCGGCGGTGTGGCGGTGCGGGCGCCACGCCACGCTGCACCCCGCATCCAGCCACGGGCGCGTGCCCTGCAGGGATGCTTGACGACACATGTCCCCAAAAAGGTACCTGGGCCGCCATCGACAAGCGCTCCAGCGACGACAGCTGGCCTTCTCTTCCATGCCTCCGTCCCCCCCGCCAGCCAACGCAGGACCCGACGGCCGCCCCCCCGCGCAGCGCCTGCGAGCAGCAACCGCCGCCCCCTGCACTTCCGCGCGCCCAGCTGGCACACGCCGCAGCGACCATGGTCCGGCCGCCGCCCCCTGACGCGGCCGCCGGCTAACACGCCGCAGGCGCAAACCCTCGAGCAGCGCCGCCGCAACGCAAAGTTCGCCAAGGAGCAGGAGGCCCGCATGGGCAAGTCGGACGAGGAGATCAAGAAGCGCGTCAAGGAGGCGCCCAAGGCGCCCATCTCCATGTTCTGGATCGGTCAGCCCCCCGCCCCCCCCCCCGCGGCGGCGCATCGTCGGTAGCGAGTGCGCGCGCTCACAGCCCGCTCCAGTCCTCCTCGGCTTCGTCGTCTTCGGCGGCCTGGCGTTCGAGGCCCTGTCGCGCATGTTCGGCTAGCACGCGCGCGTCCCGGCGCGCGAGGGCCGGATGAAAACAAGGCCCGGGGAAGGGGAAATAAATGTTCAAGGTAAATAGGGGGAGTACAAAAGGAGGCGGAAGGCTGCCGGGGATCGAGGAATCCGCCAAGAGGAGAGTCGAGATGGCAGGCGGCAGCTCGCGTCTGCATCTACCCTCCCCCCGGGCACCCTCTTATGCTCTCTTACTGCTTTCAGCCATGTATCATTCAAGTCCCAATGGACAGTCAGCGGCGCAGAGGAACCCGGATCTCAAAATCAGTCTCGTCGCTGGCAGCCCCTGGTATGTCTCGGTGTCGCCTGTCGAAAACGCCATGTCTGCTGTCCGCTGCGGCCAAAATGGAACAGACACCATTAAACGCACAACCACGCCGGGCGGCTCACGCGCCCAGGCCGCGACGCTTGCCGCCCTCGGCCTTGCTCTTCATGCCCGCCTCGAACTGCCGCTGGATGGCCTCCTCGGCCTTGCTCGACGCCGACTTGCCCTTGGCCGCGCCGCTGGCCTTGGCTGCCCCGTCGGCGCCGCCCTTCTTGCCCCCGAGCAGGCGCAGGTATTTGTCCTGCCGGGCAGCGCCGCCCCCCAGCTCGCCCACGTTCCACTTCTCTGCCTCGGCAGACGGCGAGCTGTCGCCATTGGCTGTGCTTGAGACCTCCCTGATCTTCTTGTCCTTCTTGTCCTTGTCTCCCTTGTCCTTTTTCTTGTCTTTTTTCTTGTCCTTTTTCTCCTTGTCCTCGTCCCCCTTGGCCTGCTTCTCCGTGTCTCTCTTCTCCTTGGCCTCGTCCTTCTCGGCCTTTTTCTCGTCCTTCTTGGCCTTCTCCTCTTCCTCCTCGGCCTTTTGCTCCTCGTCCTTCTTGGCCTTCTTATGTTTCTTCTCCTCCTTGGACCCTTTGGCCTCGTCGTCCTTGCGCTCCTTGTGCTTGTGCTCCTTGTGCTTGTGCTTCTTTTCCTTCTTCCCCTTCTTGGAAGCCGGCTCCTCTGCATCCTGGGCCTCCTCGGAAGCACCGTCGCGCTTCCGCTTCCCGTCCGCTTCCTTGCCCTTCTTGACGCGGGCCTCCTTATCCTTGACCTCCGGAGCCGGCGGGATAGACTCGGGAATTTCCTCCGTTCTCATTGAGATGTCTCCGTCGGCATCCCGGGGCCCGGGATCCTGGGCTCCGGTCTCCTTGTGCTTAGCCTTCGACTTGGACTTCTTTTTCTTGTGCAGCCCTGCCTCGGAGGCCTGGTTTTCCGCCTCGTCCTTCACCTTGGACTGTCCCTCCCCCTTGGGCTGCGGCTCGGCCGGTGGCGCGACGGCTGACGGACCGCCGTGGCCAGAGGCTGCATCGCTCTCTCGGCGTCGCTTGAGGGCAACCTCATCCGCGGGCACAGCAGGGGCGGCAGCATCGGAGGCCGGCGCGCTGCCCTCGCTATCCGGGGTGGAGTCTGCAGAGGACGAGGTATCGCTGTCGTCGTCGATTACGAGATCGTAATGCTTCGCGTCGGCGGCCGCCGTCTCCGCCTCCTCCTGCTGCAGTCGAAGCGTCAGCCCCCAACGGCCGAAAGGCGACGAAGCCGCCGGCAACTCACCTCCATGATCCGCGTCATGGCCTCGTAGAGGGCAGCCGCCTTCCTCGACTCGGCCATGAGCTTCTGGGCCTGGATCTCGAGCTTCTTGGAGCGGGAGAGCAGGCGCAGGCGCTTCTTCTCCGTCTTGACGGGCTTGCTGGCGATCTTCTTGGCCTTCATCTCGGCCCTGCGCTCCTCGGTCCACTTGGCGCTGCGCTTGACGTTGGCCTTTCGCGCCCGCTTCGCCTCGGACTTGACGTGCCGCTTTGCCTTTCGCTCCTCAGCTCGTCGCTGGCGGGCGGTGGTGGCGCGAAGCTTCTTGGCCTCTGCATCGACGCGACACTGGTCAGCACGGGACACGGGAGGACGGGAATTGCATCAGTCTGCCATACCTCGAATCAGCTTCTCCCGGTCGGCGTGCATCTCCCCGCCGGAAGGGGTTGCTGCCGGTTCCGTCATGGTGCTCGCCGGCTCAGCAGGTCGTAGCAGCGGACAGCGACGGGGCCACGGCAACGACTGAGCGCGAGAGGGCTTTGGGAGGCGTTGCCGCGAGCTGTGAAGCACTTTTTTCCGCTGGGCACATTTTTGTTCAATTCTGCCGGGCGGTCAGCGGACGCTAGCCAGACTCGACGGCGAGTGTTAGTCAGCATCTCATTGTCTTCGAGCCGCCTCGTTCCCTCGTTCAACGCCAGAACCCATGATTGAGCTGTCAAGGGCGGCAAGACGGACGACGAGGCACCCGCCAGCTGTCCCTGCAGACGCCAGAGGCGGCCACAGCAGCCGCGGACGACTCGAGCCAGGGCGGGCATTGGCTGTGTGTCTCTGTTCCTACAGGACGCGGCACCCGATGGATTCGAGAAGCATGCACCCAGCCTCAGCCTCATCAGCATCGCCGTCACCGCCGTCACCGCAAGTCGAGGCGTGCCGTATAGGACCTCGCCGCCCTCCTCTCTCCTCTTCCGCATGGGCACGCCACCCTGGCGGCTCGCAGGCGTCACCGGGCGGCAGGCCGGCTCTCTGCGCCCCGTCGGGCGCATGCGCATGTGCGCGCACGATAGCCCTGAATTCGATTGCATCTCGCATCTGCACAGAGGCCACCACCTCCAGGCAGCAAGCCATCGTGGCGAGCCGCGGCACCGCACATGGTCCATTCAGCGGCCCACGGCCCACGGCCGCCAGCCTGGCAGCGTCGCATCCAATTATGTGTGTATGCACTCCGGAGCTGGACTCTGCATACATAACCGTCCCGCAGCGCCTCTGGCTTCAATCGAGGACAGCAGTGAGCCACACACGTGCCAGCAGTGACATGTCGCCCTCGGAACGAACGCCCGCCCGCAGGGCTCCTATAGACCCATCCATGCACAGGCTCGGCGTGCCGCCGTGGTTGGCCGTGCTGGTCCGTCCACGCGCGTCTCGTATGTACACCACAACATTCATCTCTGAGCCATTGGAGCTCTACTCTAGGTAGGTACAGGGTATAATAAACAACAGGCCGAGATACGAACCGCAAAGCCGGCCCGGAATGAGAGGAACATCTCTCGACGCTGTGCCCGCGCAATCCGATGGAGCGGGGTTGTAAGCACTTCATCAACCCAGTCCTTCATCAATCAATATTACCTGCCCGACGCCGCCGCCCCTGTGACACACCAAACACCTTGCCCTCCCCCGCTCTGATGAACCGGCTGCCCGTCTAGGCGCTTCGAGTCCACCGACGCGAGAATGATGACGAGAAGAGCCCCATTCGCATCCGCAACACGAGCCGGCCCAACAAAAGCACCGCAGCTGAAGACAACCCGGGGAAACAGAGAAACCAAGAGTCATCATGGCATCGCCGGAAACACCGGCACCATGGCTGCGTCGTAGACGTAATTCGTCGTATCGTCATAGTACATGTCCTCCCCGCCACTGCTGCCGTAGCTGGTCGTCTGGTGCAGCCCGGGGCCGAAGGGCATGGTGAACGGGGGGCTCGCGTACGGCTCGTCGCCCACGTATGTGCCGCGGCCGCTGCTCCGCCGGCTTTCCGCCTCGTGGCCCCTCGACACGACGAGACTCAGGTTCATGCTGCCCCAGGGCAGGCCAGAAAGGTCCTGGTCGTTGCTGACGTCTGCGCCGACGGGGATGCGGTAGCTGTTGCCGGCATGCTCCCGGTTCCGCGACTCGCGCTCCGCCTTTTCCTTGTTCTCCCGCGCCTTTTCCCCTGTCCGCAGCGTTAGGCCCGGCCACACAGCGTTCAGCGAGGGGTTTGGACATACGAAACTTGCGCTGTGCGATTCGGTTCTGGATCCGCCTCCTCTCCTCCGGGTCCGTCACGTCTGCCCAGTCGACGTCCTTGGGGCTGGCCTTTGACGACTTCCTCGACGACGGCGGCGTGCACTGCTTCTTGGCCGAGCCGTCCAGGCCGTGTCTCGACGTCCTTGATGCCGTCATGTCGTCTTCGGCGTCTGTCTCGGTGGCTCCGGGACTTTGCGCGGCTGCGGGCCTCTTCCGCGTCGGACTTGGGACGGGACCGTGTGCGTTGACCAGCTTGGTCAGGAGCGTGCCGGGGCGCAGAGCGGCTGGTCCGATGGCTTGCAGGGAGCTCTTTGTGAATTCGGCCTCGAACGGCACGGGGGAGGCGCTCTGGATGCGTATCTTGGGGAGCGGTGTGTGCTGACTCGGTACGAGTTGGGCAGGCTGAGACATCTAACGATGGCAAGGACGCATAGAAGGTGCACGACGGGAGCAAGGGGCAGCTATGACGAGTCCGGTGCCGGCTTGTATCGCATGCTTGATCTCTTGTTTGGGAGTGCCGAGCAGGTTGGAGTCTTGGGGCCAGGGTCAAGCGGGAGGGAGAGGGTGCTTTGTATGCAGGATCGAGAGCAAGGCCGTGGCTGACGGGCTAGCGCGAGCCTGTCGTCGTCACGTCTTGCGTCTTCACGGAGGGGGAGCCGAGGCAAAGCCAGGATGAGGGTGAGAGGGCGTCGGCGGTGCGACAGCGAGGCCGGCGCCTCTAATAATAAATGCTCGTCGGCGTTGGCGCAACCCGGGGCTGGGGCTTGCCGGCCCATCTGCCAGCGGCCGGCACCGGCTCGGGGATCCATTGGACGGGTGGGGGAGAGGGGCCTGGGTTGGCAGCCTGGCAGCCTGGTAGGGCAGACGGCCGCTGGCATCCATGGATGCATGGCAGTGGTGACGCAGGTCGCTGGCAGGGTGCAGATGAGCCCACCAGGCCCCTGCTGCCGGCCGCAGCCACGGCGTGCCAGATGGGGCGTAGGGCAGGGCCGGGGGGGGCGAGCGGACGCGTGAGCAGGCGGGTGAGCAGGCGGGTGAGCGGGCGTCGGAGCGAGGGTGAGCAGGCCTCTGGGCGAGGGTGAGCAGGCGCCTGAGCGAGGTGAGCGAGCGCCGAGCCGTGAGCGGTGCAGCGGGCATGGCGCGTGCCGTACCGTCTGCGCCGGACGTGCGTAGGAGCCCTTGCACGCGTCCACATGCCAGGCAGAGGCTCACGTGCCAGGGACGGGTGACGGCGCCGGGCCTGCAGGGGAGAGGCGGCAGGGGAGCGGCGGCAGGGGAGAGGCGTGTGCCGAGAAGGCGGTTTGCCTCCTCGCTGGCTTCCACGGCCATGTCGAGAGGCGTGTCGTGTGAGGTGAGGAGAGGTGAGGCAAGGAATGGAGAGTGCGGTCGGTTTAGCCTCAACGGGAAGTGGAGCGGCGCCAGGCTAAGCAACGCTTACATAATAGACCATTGCGGCAAGGAACCTTTGGCCAGCGCGCGCCTCCACACCGCCCGCACCGCATCGGAGACAGGAATACGGCGAGATGCGAAGGCCCAGGTATCGCTACCCGGCACGCCCCGGCGGCTCGCCGTGGCGGGGGGGTACTGCGACATGGGCGCGGCGTACACGGTACATGGGCACCTGCAAGCGCACGCACTGCTCGCCCGAAAGGGGGCCTATCCATGGACGGCCGCGGTGGCAGGCAGCCAGCTGAACCGTCGCCAGGCGCAACACCGCGCTGGCCCTTCCCGAGGCGCTCGGAATGCGGAAAGGGGCGCGCATTGCACGGCCTCCGGATGCCAGATGGAAGCGAATCTGGCTGCGAGGGCGCTTTTGCCAATTTATTGGTAAAAGTGGGCAGTTCGCTGCCTCTCTTCTTTTGTTCGACACGGCCAGGAATGCGTTTGCATCGTCATGCAGCCGCTGGTACGAAGCCGCCGGCGTCGCATCGCCCGCCCTTGGCATCTCGGAGGCATGCTGCATCCAGCCAGCTGAGCTGGAGGCCCGGGGACGGCGCCTCGGCGAGCCTCCCAGCGCTCACCCCCGTGGCGCATCTCGCTGCAGGGCCGCCAATCGTCAAAAGATCCCTCCAGGGGTCCCGCCAGGCCATCGCCACCGACCTCGACATACATATGTCGATGAAAGCGAGATATACGACGAGCCAAAACCGGGGGCCTGCCGCCGGCTGCCCGTTGATGTGGACACGCCAGTGCGTCCCGTGGGGGCACAGCCCGCGGCATCTTGTTGGCTCTCGGCCGAATCCGATGAGCCGGGCCTCGAGCCTCAGCCATCGACCTGCTCGACCTGCTCCGTCCCGGCTTCAAGGTGAGCATCCTGACGCAGTGAGCATCCAGACGAGGAGCAAGAGAAGCTCCCTCGGTTGCAGCAGGCCATTGGGCTTCAGCGCCGGCATTCCCGGCATGCTCCCGCCTCCGCTCCGCCCATCCATCCATCCATGCATCTCGGGCGCCGACGGTGAGCCTCCCCAATCGCCGACCGCGGCAAGGGTTGTCGTCTCGTTCACGAGGCTCCGCCAGAGATTAGACGCGGCCACCACGCCATCCCTCGGAACAATACCTAGTATAGAGTTTGCCATTCGCACCACGCGGGCGGAAAGCCGGTAAGGTGAGGCCGCGTGTAGGCTCCCCACCTCGGCACCAAGTGCAAATAGCAGCGCTCATAGTTCAGTCCGACACGACTGTGCGGGCGAGCGGATGGGTGCCACCTCGTCGCTTTCCCGCCCTGTCTGTCGGGGGCATGTCGAGGGTTTGGCAGATGGCCCCCATCATATGGTCGCCGCCGGGGAATCGGGCATGACGGCATGCCGCAAGACTCGTGGCGCCTAGCTTTTGCGGCCTCTCGCATATGCATGTAATTGGCGCCTACATCGTGTACAGACAACAGTGGCGGTGGCGTAGGCAGGCGACGACGCAGGCGGAAAGGCGTCAGATCTGCAGTCCCTTGGGCGTCATGGGTCGCACACCAGGGAGGCGCGGGCAGGGGCCGGCTGGATCTGGTCTCGTCGGCATGGATTTCCTCGTATCGTCGCTGCTGCTGCCGCGGATCAGCCAGGGCGCCCATCAGTCGACACGTGCAGCCCGAGAGTCAAGAGCAGAGACAAACGATCCTGGGTCCCAAGCTGTGGGACGCTGCGGAACCCAAAACAGTGACACATACTGTAGCCGGCGAGGTGACATCGGCAGTGGGCGACGCGGCCGTCGCCTCGAGTTGGTGAGCGTCGAGGCCGAGACACGCACCTAGCCTCCGAAGCCGTGCAGAAGCGCAAAAGGCTTCGACGGCTCTGGAATGCGGCGGCTGGCAGCGTCGCCAGCCGGGGCACGTCGCGTGGCAACGGCATGGCCACGGGCCGCGGCAAGTGCACATGTATACGGGCCAACGGATGCATCGCGGCAGGTCGGCAAGGATCCGGCGTGTCGATCAAGGGTCGCGGCACGCCATGACGGATGCCATGATTGCGCATGATTGCGCGCGGTGCGTCGTGGCTTTGATTGTCGGAGAAATAGCCGTGGCCGCCGCAACAGCGCAGTGCAGGGCAGCGCGGTGCAGCGCAATGCAGCGCAATGCAGACTGCCTGCCGCCACGGCCCCCCGGTCGTGTCGCACAGGCAGTGGAAGACGCGAAGCTGGACACCGAGGTGCCCCTGTAGGTGGTGATGGTTGTGGAGTTGGAGTCAAGACCACGATTCCGCGTGTCGACGATGCACTGCAGGCCACGGGCCACCCCTTCCCAGGCATGTAGTACACACGTCAAGGAGGTATAGCGCGTCATCTCACCTTCCCTGCCTCGGCCAATGTCAGATGCATCTCCAAGAGGCAGGTACACGCTTCCAAACGGCCATGTTCTCGCCCCCGCGTCGTCTCTTCCAAACATGTTCTCCTCCAAGCCCGTGCAGCCTGCACGGCTCCCCTTCCCGGCGCGCGCGACTGCGGGGATCGACGTTGCTCCGCTGGCCAGCCGGGCTCAATGCTCAGTTAACCGCGATGCACGACGCCAGGCCGTTCGCGAATGCGACGCCCCGCGTCTGCAGGCGGCGCCTCGAGGCCGGAGCCGATGGCTCGACCCCGACAGCCCTGCAAGCCTCGGGCGCCATGCCGAGAGCGAGAGCGTCGCAGTTGTCTGATGGCCTTGGGCGCGCCCGGCAGCTTCCAGAGACCTTCGTCCGCGAATCGAGTCCTAGGGCGCGCTAGCCAGGATGCTGATCCCGCCGCCGAGCGCAGTCTGGGACGACGGCACCGAGCCCTGCCACCACTGACAGCCCGCACCACGAGGCGCTGCAGAGCCCTGGCACCACGATGGCGCCATGTCCCAAGAGCCGCTCGCCCGCTGTGCTTGGTGCCGCGAACCACGTTTTGCAAAAGTGCCGTTCCCTGCCGTCACCGAGTCGCGTCAGTCCCTAGGGTTTCGTCTTCGCAGCCAGTTTCCATGCGTCGGTACATGTGAGCGGATTGGTTACCGGCGGGTGACGCACGCCTGGCCATGGATATGCTCCCTTTCTCCTGGTGATTGACTACTGCAAGGGTGTTAAGGTTGAGCGCCGCGACGTCGGCCTGGCTCACGTCGTGCCCGTCGACGCCAAGATGCCGTGGCACATTGACCCGGAGTCCCCCGCGAACGCGTTCACGGTGGACTCCATACGACGCCAGCGAACACGCCGGCCACGGTTGTGAGACTGAGACAAGCGCTGGAAGTCGTACCCGGACATGCATGCGTACATACCTACGAACCCACCACTATAAGCTAGTGCGATGCAAAGGGGGGTGACGCACACAAGCAACGGTGCCATGTGGGAGATGCTGCGGCTTGTTGCGACCCGTCGGCGCGGAGAGCTCTGGCAGACACGGATAAGTGGCACTCTTCCATTGAGATGCCTCCCGGGAAGAGGGGGGTGCAATCTCTCGACGGCCGGGGTGTAGAATTACGGCAATGGGCCAGTGGCAGCGAGGTGAGCGAACGTCAAGTTGAGTTGTGCCTGTCGACGGCGCCCTTTCCGCAGGCGAGGGAAACACAAAAGTCCCCCTGTCGGCATCAGCTCGTGCTCGTCAGGGCAAATCCAGCCGCACTCAGCCCCGTCCGGCATGGCCGAACAGACGCCATGCCAGGCATGTGTCTGCCCGCGTGATCCCCTCGGCTGCCGTCACCGGCAACGATTCACGATGGGATGAAACGAGCTCGTTTCTCGTGTCCCTCGGAGCCGAGCCACGTTTCCTGATGCAAGGATGCTTGGGCTGACCGAGTACTTCGTACTGCGGGACTCTCAGCCGCTGCATCGGCCCTTTTTTTGTCTGAGGTTGACTTGGTACTTGATTTCGCCCGGGCAAAGCACGGACTCCGCGGGGGCCGTTTTCCGGCCAAGGAAAAGGAGTCTCTCCCCGGTCAGCCCTACAGGTCCATGACGCAAATCCCGGGCACGTGGGCGTTGGACGATGGGCGATGGGTCCGCAGGAGCTCCCGTGTCCCGGTCCCCGGTCCGTCGGCCGGCGTATGTATGTGTACCTGCTGTTGCCTGACCGGCCCTGCCCTTGCCGGGTACCTGGCGGTAGGCCCTGCTGCTGATCGAGCGGTGCTTCGGCGTCGTGGTTGTTCCAGAAAGACGAAGGCCCCGGGACGTCGAAACAAGCTTTGGCCAGCAGTTCCTCCGAAGCCTGCCGACAGCCGGCCACATTCGGCCAGGGCGGATCTCGGAGATGCCCTGTAGATGGTGACGTGAACGACGCCTTGCCTGGATCAAGCCTGGGTCGCGTAGCTGTCGTTCTGCCTGGTAGGATGTCGAGGCGTTTGACTTTGCGAAAGCGGGTTGTGAGACGGGGTCGCAAGCCGAGCCCCGATCGGCTCCGAGGACCCACTCTCCGGCGCCACACTGCGGACTACCCTACACCTACACCTCCGTGCAGCCACCGGCGTTCGCCTGTGTACAAGGCGACCAACGGGGCATGGAATTATGGCCTAGATCGTGGCTGTAAATCAGCCGCACAAGCTTGGTTGGAGCAGGGCCATCAAAGCCACACGTGATGGCGCGTTGCCGTCGGTGCTGCAGACGTACAGAGCCGACCCCGTGTCCCATTCAACGCAGTCTGGGCCTGGACCACGGTCTCGGTGAGATGGATCCCAGTTAACGTACACAGCACACTTGGCTGGAACCGAATGCCCCTCCCTGTTGCTCTCCGACATGGCCGCCCTCCTACATGGCCGCCAGCGTCGCCTCGCGCTGCGCCTTGCGCTCCGCAGAGCGCCTCTTGAAGCGCACCTCGGCCATCCTCCGCTCGCCGCCGTCAATCTTGCGCCCCAGGCGGTGTTCCCACATGCCCTCGGTGACCTTGACAACGGCGCCCGCCTGCCCGGGGAGCGCCGTCACGTAGGGCCCGGCTATCGTCCTCAGCCCGCGCACCGTGTATCCGCTGGGCCGCGGCAGCGAATCCGGCCGCTCCGCAGCCTCCTCGGTGTCGCGCGGCACGTTGACCACCCACTTGGCGGAGCTGATGACGAACGGCGGCGGCGTGGCGACCTTGAGGAGCGCCTCGCCGTCCTTGACGAACTGGAAGTCGCCGCCGGGTCCCAGCGCGCCCCCGCGGTACCGCTGCGTCCACTGGAGCAGGTAGCGCCGCGTGCGCGCCGGCTCGATGCCGAGTTCCCTGAGCTGCGGCGACGTGAGGGAGAAGAGGGACTCCCAGGACGGGAACTTGGACGCGTGCTTGCTGAGGCCCCGGCCGATGAGCGTGAGGAAGGTCTGGACGTCGGGGACGAACGGCCGCGGGCTGGGAACCGGCGGCGGGGATCTAGCCCTATGAAGCCATCTCTGGCTGGCGGGGAGTCGTAGGCATGGCTGGAGCCGGGCGGCGGCTCTCATGATGGCTGCCGAGACACATTCGGTCAGCATCTTGGCCCCTGCGCCCAATATTTGCAGCAGAGTCAATCGAATTGGAGCTTACCTACATGAATTGACGCGTTGGGCGGGCGCAACTGCCAGCATCTCCAGTCGTTCGTCACCATCGACAAGCGGTCGCAAAGTTTTGATATAGGCTGAGGTAAGCAAGGCTGTCGGGTCGCATTGGTCATCTATTGGCGGGTTGCCACATGGCGGGGCCGCGGCTAGCTACCTAATATCTCCAGGCGCGACCGCATACGTAATTTCCCAACTTCCTCTCTCCTCCATCCAAGACACCATGCGGCAGTCCCATCGTCATATAACATCCTCGCGGAAGCGCCACAGGTCTGCCGGTCGATTATGCCTCGCACAAAGACTGCCGCCCGACGGCTACGCAAGACCTCGAGGGCGCGATTCGTCGTCGGACTCGATGGTGCGGGCAGCCTGAAGCTGGGAACATGGTTGGCGGATGTGGAGCGAGGCTGACGCCAGGCGAAACAGACGTCCTGCCACCCAGCATCGTCGAATGCCTTCTCGCCATCCAGTCGGCCGACGCTGTCGGCTCTTCCCCGGACGCCTCGCCCGAACGATCCCCGAAGCGCCGCAAAGTCGAAACGCGTCCCGAATCCTGCGTCTCCGTAGCAAAGGGCGAGTTGTCATTTAGCCGCCAGTGCGCAGAGCTTGCGGCAACAGCTGTCTCCAAGACAGTTCTTGACGCTGGCTCACATCTGGGATTCAGCATCAGAGAGGGCTGCTTGTTTATAAGCTCGCGGTTGCCGCCGCCGCTGGGCCCGTTTGAAGCTCGGATATCGCTGAGGCCGCAGGATGCGACGGAAAGGGCGCGAATGATGCTCGAAATTGCTGGGCCCGACTCGAAGCGGAGCTCGCCCGGAGCTATCTGGAGCACGGTCGACATGCTGGTTGAGCGACGAGGAAGCACAGCCTTTGTCAAGCTGTCGTTGGAGCTCTTCTGGAACGAGACCCCGTCACCATTTCTGCCGCTGAGAAACTCTAAAGATCGCAAGACCAGCCAGAGGCTCATCGACGCCTTGTTCCCCGCCCCCAGGTCGTCACGCGAAGACTCTGCCTGGTCTCCCATGGATTTCTATGACGCAGCACACGTGCCGCCGAAAGACGACGACGCGCCACGGGCGATCGAAGTTCCAGGGCTGGAGGCGACGCTCTTCCCCTACCAGAAGAGAACGCTGCAGTGGCTGCTTTCCAGGGAAGGAATGCAATGGTCCGATGCCGACTCGCGGCTTCGGCCACTGCCGAGCGAGAAGTCGGTGACTAGGGTCGATAGCTTCAGAGTTGTCCAGGACACAGATGGCAACGACGTGTTCGTGAGCGACGTGTTTCAGACCATTACGAGAGACACATACCTCTACCGACAGGCGGACTCGGCGGTGAGAGGCGGCATCCTGGCAGAGGAGATGGGACTGGGCAAGACTCTCGAGATTCTCGGGCTCGTGCTGCTCAACCGCCGCCCGAGCCCGTCAGCACCGGGCGAGCCCTCGGGCGACACGAAGCTCAGACCAAGCGGCGCAACGCTGATTGTCACGCCGGAGTCGTTGAGGCAGCAATGGATGTCCGAGATGTCGCGCCACGCGCCCAGCTTGCGCGTCAAGCACTACCAAGGCTGCAAAAAGATGCAGGACGACGACGTGGACGAGGCAGCGAGGGAGCTGGCAGGGTACGACGTTGTCATCACGACCTACGCTGTCCTGTCCGTCGAGCTTCCCTTTGCCCAGGAACCGCCGCAGCGATCGCGCAGGTACGAGCGAGCATATCCTCGCGCCATGTCGCCTCTCGTCAAGATATCGTGGTGGCGGGTTTGCTTGGACGAAGCTCAGATGGTCGAGAATGGCTACAGCCAGGCGGCCGTCGTGGCACGGGCGATCCCCGGGGTCAACGCGTGGGGAATCACAGGCACGCCGGTCAAGGACGACGTCAAGGACTTGCTCGGCCTCTTGTCCTTCCTGCGTTACCAGCCTTACTGCTATGCGCCCCAGGTCTGGCAGGCCGTCGTCAGGCAAGACAAGACGGTGTTCCGGCAGATATTCCAATCGATTGCGCTGCGCCACACGAAAGCCCTGGTGCGGGACGAGATACGGCTGCCGCCTCAGAAGCGCTACGTCATCAGCATGCCGTTTACCGCTGTCGAGGAGCAGCACTATCAGTCCCTGTTCAGGGAGATGGCCGAGGAATGCGGCCTCGACCTCGAGGGCGCTCCCTTGAGCGACGACTGGGCCGCCGAGGACTACGAGGACGTCATGAGGGTCTGGCTCAACCGCCTGCGACAGACGACGCTGCATCCGGAGGTCGGGGCCTACAATCGTCGGCTCCTGGGTTTCAACAAGGCGCGGCCGATGCGGACGGTCGACGAAGTACTGGGAGCGATGCTCGAGCAGAGCGAGAATGCAGTCAGAAGCGACGAGAGGGCCTACCTCTCGAGCCGACTGACGCGGGGTCAGCTGTACGAGAACGGCCCTCGTGTGAGAGAGGCGCTCGCGATCTGGGAAGAGGTGCGGAGCGAGACGGAGCAGCTGGTGGCAGAGGCCCGCACGAAGCTCACAGACGCCATTCGCGAGCAGGGTGGCGACGAGGCCGTCGAGAGGGCAGAGAAGGATGGCCCAGCGGACCTGTCCGACTCGGACAACGAGCGCGACGACGAGGGCGGAGTCAGGGGACGGATCGGAGACTGCCGGCGCAGGCTGCGGTCTGCCCTGGAGCTGCACCACAGGGCTGTCTTCTTCTGCGCCAATGCGTGCTTTCAGATCAGGGACAACGCCGAGATGACGGAACCCGAGTCGGAAGAGTTCAAGCGGCTGAAGAAGCTCGAGGACGACGGGTACGAGCAGGCCAAGGCGATTCGAAGGGAGATACTCCGGGAGAGCAACGGCAAGGCGACTCGCCTCATGAAAAGGATTGCGCGCAAGGCCGCGAACCGGTCGTTCACCGAGATCCCCGAGCTGGTGGTCAAGGCGGAGAGGGGAATCGAGACCAGCGGCATCCTGGACCAGCTGGAGGTGCTGTACGGCGAGCTCAACGAGCAGGCCGGCGTGATTGACGAGTGGCGGGAGGAGGTGGTTCAGCTGCTGCTGCGGCCGCTCGTCGACGACGAGAACGACGTGGAGACGACGGGCGAGGAGCTCGGCGACTCTGCCAAGTTTCAGGAGCTGCTGCAGGTGTACTACCAGACGTTGCGGGCGGCCATCGCCGACCGGCAGGACGCCATATCCGGGCAGACAAACGAGCTCGTCAAGCACGAGGCCAAGACGTCGATGAAGCTGGCCGAGCAGGGAGAAGGGCCGGCGCCGGAGAAGATGGTGGAGATGCTGCGAAGACGAGGCGAGATGAAGCCGAGACGGGCACAGACGTCGATGCGAGGGGCCATGGGCGACCTGCGCGGGCTGCAGCCACGGCTGGGACGCGAGGGGCCCGACGGCGCGCGCGAGACGCTGGAGTCGAAGATTGCCGCGACGCAGCTGAGGGCGACGCAGGCGCAGCTCAACGAGCAGAACAAGGCGGCGCTCGCGCTGGAGTCGGAGGTTGAGAGCTTCAAGGCGGCCATGAACACGCGGCTCGAGTTTTACCGGCAGCTGCAGGCCGTGTCGGACGCCGTCGAGCCGTACGAGGGAGCCAGGTCGGACGAGGTGATTGCGAGGATGGAGCAGGGCGAGGAGGACCTGCGGCGGAGGCTGTCGGCGGCGGAGGCGAAGCACAGATACCGTGAGCCCCCCGTGTTGGTGGAGGAGACGTGCGGTCACTGACAAGGGGCGGCAGTGCTGCACCTCAAGGAGGCCGGCTCCAAGTCCAACGAGGCGCGCATGTGCGTCATCTGCCAGATGGCGTTCGTGACGGGCGTGCTGACGGTGTGCGGGCACCAGTTCTGCAAGGAGTGCATGACGCTGTGGTTCCGGGCGCATCACAACTGCCCGGTGTGCAAGCGGGGGCTGAAGCCGTCGAACCTGCACGACATCACCATGAAGCCGCAGCAGCTGGAGCTGCGGGGGGGGACGGCCCGGGGGACGCGGACGGGGGCCCGGGGGCGGGGGTTCCGGAGCCGAAGCCGGGGCCGGAACCGGAGCCGGAGCCCGGGCGCACGGCGGCGGGCCGGGCGGGGCGCATCTACTCCGAGTTCAAGGCGGACAAGCTGGCCGAGATCAAGAGCGTCGAGCTGGACGGGCCGTCGTTCACGACCAAGGTGGACACGCTGGTGCGGCACCTGCTGTGGCTGCGCGAGGCAGACCCGGGGGCCAAGTCGGTCGTCTTCTCGCAGTACCGCGACTTTCTCGGCGTCGTGGCCAACGCGCTGCGGCGGTTCCGCGTGGCGCACGCGTCGGTCGACGAGGCGCTCGGCGTCGCGCGCTTCAAGGCCGACGCGGCCGTCGACGTGTTCCTGCTGCACGCGCGCGCGCACGCGTCCGGGCTCAACCTGGTCGAGGCGTCGCACGTCTTCCTGTGCGAGCCGCTGCTCAACACGGCCCTCGAGCTGCAGGCCATCGCGCGCGTCGACCGCATCGGCCAGCGCCACGCCACGACGGTCTGGCTGTACCTGGTGGCCGGCACGGTCGAGGAGAGCGTCTACAACCTGGCGGCGCGCCGGCGCCTCGAGCACATGGGCCGCGACGCCCTGCCGGCGGCCGACCGGGCCGACGCGCGCCTCGACGCCGCCAACACGCTCGAGCTGGAGCACGCGCCGCTGTCGCGCCTCATGAGCAAGGACCGCTCCGCCGGCGAGCTCGTCGGCCGCGGCGACCTGTGGGAGTGTCTGTTTGGCCACGTGGCGCGCGGCGGGACGGAAGACACGGAGGACACGGCGCGCAGGCAGACGTGTCGATGATTCCCCGTAGCGCACGCACCATGTAGCGTCATGTAGTGTACAGCACCTTTCCCAGCACCCTGTCCGCCTCCCGTGACGGCCGAGACGCCGCGACGGCCGAGACGCCGCGACGGCCGAGACGCCTGCCCCTACTCGCCCTTCTTCTTGGCGTTGGCGCCCTTGACGCGCTTGGCGACGGGCCGGTTGATGTGGTGGTCGGGGATCCAGCTCTCGTCGTACGTCTTGCCGACGCCCGTCGACGCGCCGGCCGACTCGGAGCCCGAGAGGGCGGCGTCGGCGTCGACGGCCTTCCTGCCCCTGCGCGCCGGCCGCTTGGCCTGCGGGAAGAGGGCCTCGATCCACGTCTTGTAGACAAAGTAGAGGGTGCCGCCAAAGGCGGCCGAGAGGACGAGGTAGAGGAAGATGCTGCGCCGTCGCCGTCAGCAGGGGGGCAGCGACACAGGCTCGCGCGCGCGCACGTACATCTGCGGGTCGAAGAAGCTGGTCGGGGCCTCGACGACGGCGGCGACATGGTCGTAGGCGGGCAGCTGGAAGGGCGAGCCGCGGGCGTCGGTGACGACGGCGACGAGCTGCAGGCGCACGTCCTGGGGCTGCATGTCGAGGACGAAGGTGTAGGGCACCGTCTTGGACTCGCCGGGCGCGACGCCGACGCCGTACTGGATGGCCGTCAGGTTGTGCAGGATGGAGCGGTAGGCGGGCGCGTCGGCGGGCGGCGGCGCGGGCGAGGCCAGCAGGCCGGCGACGAGGGCGAGGGTGACGGCGGCGTCGTGCCGGTTCGTCACCTCGACGAGGGCGCGCGTCGGGCGGCCGTTGACGAGGCGCACGCCGAGGAAGTCGGCGTCGGGGAAGGTGGCCTTGACGTCGACGGCGGGCGGCGCGGCGTCGGCGGCATCGGCCTGGACGCGGCGCCGTCAGCGGAGGCCGGGCGGCGGCGGCGGCGGCGGCGGCTGGCTTACCTCGGCGGCGGCGGCGGCGGCGGCGGCGCAGGCCCGGGCGGCCGCGAGGGCGAGCAGAGACGGCGAGAAGCGCATGGCGGCGGCGGCGGCGGCGGCGGCTCGGTTCCGACTCAACGGGGGGGCCACAAAGGAAAGGAGGAATGGCGAGGCGGCTGGTTGAGGGTGCAGGATGCCATGCGGACGTTGAGAAATGTGGCCAGTCCAGCAGCTGCAGCTCGGGTGGAGACGGTACGTACCGCTGACCCCTATCCAGTGTGAATGCCCTCACGCGTCCCGTCAGCGCCGGACGGAGCGGCTTCAGCGCCGGACGGAGCGGCTCGCTCAAACAGGCTCGCTTGCGGCCCCGAACGCCGCTGGTATCGTCACATACACGGCAGACGAGGCAAAATCAGCCCCCCCCCAGGTCCATGCCGTCCCAGCCGCCAAACATGTCCATGCTGTCGATCCCCCCAAACAGGTCCCCGTCACTCCCCCCGTCCAGGCCGCCGCCGCCGCCGCTCGCCCCCAGGCCCAGGTCGGCCGGCACGCCGCCCATGGCCATGTCCAGGCCGACGCCGTCGACGGCCATGCCGTCGCCCGGCACGCCCGTCGCCGCCGCCACGGCGTCGCCCAGGCCGGCCGCGGCGCCGCCCAGCCCCAGCGCCATGTCCTGCCCCCCCAGCATCGCCTGCGGCTGCGGCGGCTCCATCTGCGCCTCGACCCTCCGGTGCAGGCGCACGACCATCTCGGCCAGCGCCGCGTCCCGCTTCTGCAGCTTGCGGCAGCCCTCGGCCTCGGACCGGAGCACGTCTCGCAGCACCAGCCGCCGCTGCAGCCTCGGCCGGCCCTCGTTGCCGGCGCCGTCGACGCCGCCGTGGTCCACCGCCGGCGCCTGGTTCGTCACGTCGGGCGCGCACACCATGGCCGTCACCACGTCGTAGACCATGTTGGCCACGCCCGCCTCCGACTGGCTCCGCATCTCCTCCAGCATCCCCCGCAGCACTCGCCCCGTGCCCACGATCCTGCAGGCCGCCAGCACCTGCCGGTGCGTGTACGACGTCGGCAGCACGTTGACCCCGTGGTGCATGCTCCACTGCACCAGCCCCTGGATCGCGTGCTTGACCGAGTTGGCGAGGCCGCACCCGAAGCTGCTCGACCACGAGTGGAGCTCGTTGTGCTCCGCGCTCCCCGTCCGCCGCGAAAGCGGCAGGCTGTCCCTGAGCGCCCGCAGCAGTGGCACGATGTCCTGGTTCTTGGGGTCTTGCTTCTGGTAGGCCCGGAGCGAGTACTCGAGCGGCTTGGCCACCAGCGTCTTCACCGACGACAGCATCGCGCTCGCCTCGCCCGAGATGGAGCTCGGCAGCAGGATGAGCTGCAGGATCTTGATGATGGACTTCTGCCCCTTGTGCTCCACCCACAGGTAATCGGCCAGGAACCGGAGCGCCGGCACCAGCGACGGCAGCAGGAACGTGTCAACCACGTCTGCCCATGCCGTCGTTAGCCTCTCTCCAGCCGTCCTCGTCCGGCCCGCGCCGCAGAGACTCACATTCGATGCCGCTCTTGAGCACGTCGTCGGTCAGATAGCCCGACGAGCACGCCACCACCATGTTCTCGAAGATGGTCGCCACGAGGAGGTAAAACTCCTGCGGCGGGCACGACGACATCAAGTCGTCCCCGAGCCCGCCCGTCTCGCTGTCAAAGAGGCCGTGGATCCACCCGCCAATGTGCTCCATCTCCTGCTCCGTCAGCTCTTCCAGCTGCCGGCTGAGGTGGCCTCGGCTCAAGATCTTGGCGACGAACGAGTCGGGCGACTCGATGCCAATGTCGGCTGCCGAGAGCCCGTAGCGGTACGCGAACGCGAGCACCAGCAGCAGGATGGCGCCGAATTCCTCGTACACGGGCTGGTACTCGCCCTGGTCGTCGTCGTACCTCCAGTTGTCCAGCAGCTGGCACAGCGGCTCGACGATGGCCGGCAGCTTCTCAAAGAGCAGCAGCACGTCGAGCGACTGGGGCTTCTGGGCCAGCTGGCCGCACAGCAGCTTCAGCGACATGGTCTCCTTGCTGATGCACAGCTGGCGCATCAGCTGCACGCAGACGTCAGCCAGCATCCCGGCGCGGACAACGGCCGTACCTCTACCAGGGCCTGGCAGACGGCGCCCACGTTGCCGTCCATCTTGTCCAGGTCCCGCACGAGCCCTTGAATCTTTTCCGGGTCCGACAGGCAAACCTGGACCAGCTTTTCCTTGGAGTACCTCTCGAGCGACGGTTCGTAGGACATGGATGTCTCGCCCAGTATCCTCTCGACGTGCTCGCGTTGCACCAGGCCATGGAGGGCGCAGGCGGTGCAAAACTCCTCTCTGGCGCTCTCTGTGTACGGATTGTTACTGCGCGTCTCGTCGAACATGAGCGAGGCCGTGGGGAATATGCTGGTGTCGACCTGGTTGAGTGCCTCGGTGATGCAGAACTCGGACGAGGCGGTGGAGAACTGTGGCGAGAAAAGCTGGCAGAGTAGCAGCGGAACCTTGTTCGTCAAGAAGGACCGCAGGAGATGGGCATCCTTGGGCCCCTCGTTGCGGAAGACGGCGTTGGCAAGGATATCAAACGCCGCCAGGATGAGGTCGATTGCGCTCGACTGCGTCTCGCCCTGCTCTCGCGCTCGTCAGCCCGGGGATTTGGGCCGGGGAACAGGCAAGGAAGGGCTTCGCACCTGATGTCTGTTATGAAGATAGGACAGCAGCGCAGCGTCGTCCACCAGTGGCCGTCCCGCGAACTGAGCCGGTGTTATCATGGGACACATGGCCTCGCCGCCGGGACGGAGCCAGGTGTACTTACGATGGCGTTCAAGTGCACGTAGAGCGCTGCGCGCGAGTTGGAGATGGGTATTTCTGGCACGACAAAGTTGTCGAGGCCGACGGTGGTCTCGAGCAGCTCGTCCATGGCCGCGTTCTCGGCCGTCTGGCTCTTCTCAGACGCCGGGTCGAGCCGAGCCAGCGTCTCGGTGCGGAATATCTCGAGCCGCTCGACAAAGCCCTGGAAAGGCTGGATAACGTGCATAAAGGGCGACAGATGGTCCGAAAACTCCCTCCGGATAGCTGAGATGGGTTGCGTCAGCGGCAGAGGGCAAACCGACAAGGAGCAAATTCCTACTTCTGGCATAGGGCACGCTGATGGCATTGACGAGCGAAGGGCTCTCGACCAGGCGTACCAGCAGCGGGACAAAGGCGGAGCGGGCAACCTCGACGGCCTCGCGGACTTGCGAGTCCTGCCGCAATGGGAGGGCGTGGGCATTGAGGGCGGTAGAGGCGGACGTGAAGGTCTGCATCCACTTGCACACAATCTTGACCAGGATCAAGGCACCGCGGATGTCCTGGAAGGCAGTGCCCTCGACGAGCGTCTTGATGACGTGGTAGAAGATGAACTCTTCGGCCCAGGCAGAGTTGCACCAGAATCGTTTCCGGCCCTCTTCCAACGCAGCCGCACCCTCGCCCTGGTCCGGGTCCTGGCCGTTGTAGCGCGCGTACGACAGATGGCGGTGGAGCGACGAGTACTTGTGCATGGCCCAGAGGATCGAGGGCGCGTCGAGATAGCCGAGGCGGCTGAGGATCTTGACGTAGAGCGGAATGCGCGGGTTGAGGCTGACATTGTTGTACGGCTGCGTCCTGAGGAAGAGGTCGGCGATGACGAGGGGGGGGAGCACGTGGTCGGCGTGGACGAGCGGGACCAACTCCTCGAACTTTGGGGGCTGCAGAGTCTTGACGATGGCCTGGTGCACAAAGTTGGCCCAGTAGCTGATGGCGTCGCGCATGGCGAGCCGCCCGTCCTCGGTGTCCATGGCGAAGAGCTGCGACGGCGGCGGCGTTATCGGGGGCCGGCGCGAGCGACGCGAGACAGGCAAGCGGCCATCGGGCGCGGAAGCTGGGGAAGCTGACTTGATGACGAGGGCGGCTAGTGACGATGATGTCAAGAACGATGTCGATGAAGCTGCCAGTGAAGCTGCCAGTGAAGCTCTCAGTGAAGCTGTCCGAAGACGTCGAGACGGCACGTGATGGGTCACGGGCGGGAGGTTGGCTGTCCTGTGGGGCTCTGCAGCCGACCCTGTATTACATAATGGTCGTCTCAATACTCGTCACTTCAGGCTTGCGGCGCAGCAGCATTGACACGGTAACAGTCTCCGCCATCTCCTGCTGGCATGGGAAACAGCACGGCCCAGCATGGTGAAGCTATACGAGCTATGTATTCACCACCCAGCGTCACATCCATGGATATCTATCATGCATCATCAAACCCACGCCTAGCGCCCGAATCCTACCGTTTACGCAGCAGAGTCTGGTGACCAGACCAGACCAAGGTTCCCGTCACTTCTCAAACGTCGTCATCAGGGTCCGCTTGCCGGCCGCGTACTGGCCCGCGTAGTCGGTCCCGAGGAAGCGCCCCTTGAGGTACCACAGGAGGAAGCTCCAGAGCTTAAGGCTGCCCATCTGGCCGGTGGCGCGGCTGCGGCCCAGCGTGACGCCAATCATCTCCTTGGTGTTGGGCGTGTACTCGGGCAGGCGCCCGCCGTCGAGGTGCATGGGCAGCGCCTTGATGAGGTGCCTGGCCTGGGCGTCGGCCGCCGCCGCCTTGGACGCCTCGAGGCTGCCGGCGTCGCCGACGACGAAGACGTCGGCGAAGCCCTCGGCCTGCAGCGTCGTCGTCTGGCGCACGTAGCCGCCGCTGTCGAGCATGCTGGCCGGCAGGAAGGACGTGTTGGGCCGGACGCCCGTCGCGGGGAGGTAGGCCTGCGCCGTGAGCGTGCGCGTGCTGCCGTCGGCGTGGCGGAGCTCGAGCACCGTGTCGGCGCCGGACCGCGTGGCGCTCGCGACGGTCGTGTTGGCCACGACCTTGACCTTCATCCTCTCGAGCTCCGTCCGGACCTGCTTGCGGACGCTGGGCAGCGTCGGCGGCGCCAGGGGCAGGTCGCCGCTGTGGACAAAGTAGACGTCCTTGCGGCCCGACTTCGCGTACTCGAAGCCGAGCTCGCCGGCCACCTCGGCGCCCGTGGGGCCGCCGCCGGCCACGACGACGGTCCTGGCGCCCTGGATGTCCTGCTGCAGGCTGCGGATGCGCTCGACGGTGCGCTCGGCGGTGCCGACGAGCTTCCAGGGCATGTCGCCGCTGGCCGACGCGCCCGTGGCGACGACGAGCACGTCGTAGGCGACGGCTCGCGAGTCGCCGGCGTCGAGGGCGACGGTGACGACCTTGGCCGACGGGTCGAGGGCGCTGGCCCTGCCAAGGACGAACTCGAACTTGTCGGCCGGGTACTGGCCGAAGATGGGCCCGAGCGGGAACAGCACCTTTTCGTCGGCCATCTGGCCGGGGACGATGACGCGCGGCATGGCGATGGGCCAGTGGAAGTGCGTCGTGGGCGCGACGACGACGAGGCGGACGTCGTTGCGCCCGAGGACCGTGTTGCGCATCAGCTGGCGGATGAGGGGAGCGGCGGCGAGGCCCGCGCCCAGGACGACGATGGTCTTCATGGCGAGCCGGGTTGGAGAGAGTATGCTGACGGGGCGAGGTAGGCGTGAGCGAGTCTAGACCTGATGCTGCGGTGGACACGAGTCGCGGGCGCAGAGCAGATATATACCCCTGGGAGCCCGTCAGTTGAACAGCTCAATACCCCAGACTTCCAATCGCCATTAATAATAACGACAAGTTCCAGAGCGCCTCTTGTCAGCAGCCCCTGTGCCTGACAAAACGGGGTCCGGACCGGGCTGGGCCAGCGGTGCGGCCCTGCGACCGGCCGACTATCAGGCAACTGACACAGAAGGGGAAGCGAGCGAGCCGGGCCCTGCCAGAAAAGGGTTGAAAAGGTTCAGAAAAGGTCTAGATGTCCAGGCAGGGATGGAGGGGCCAATGCAGCCGCGCGGGACGGAGATGCGGAGGTCAACGGCGGCCCCACCGATTCTCCGCCCCGGCCAATCAGGCCCCTTAACGCCGGCTTCCCGTCCGCCACGGGCGGTCCGAAGTTTTGCCGTGTGCCTGTTTGTCAGCCGCCATCCGCCTTTCAACGTCATTGCGCGACGCCCTGACTCACGCCACCATGTATCACTTCAGCCTCTCCGTCAAGTCCGTCCCCACCGGCTTCCAACTGAAATCTAATCTCCGGCGCGAGTCCTCAAGGAAAACTTGGCGGCTGTGACGTCGGCGCCGGACACGGGCGCACCCACGGCCGCGAGGTCGGTGCCGCGGAGCCGAGCCCGGAGCTGGCGCCGGACCCGAGAGCGCGCCGTTTGTCCGGCTCCGGGACTGCCCTCTGCCGGCCGTCAATGCTGGGGGTAAGTATTCCGGTGCCCAACTTTCGAAGAGTGGTCTGCCTCGTCCGCTGGCCCTCGCCTTGTTTCGATCTGTGGCCATGCTTTCCCTGACCGTCAGCCTGCTCTTGGCTGCCCTTGTTTCCCAAGCTGCCATCCGTGATATTACGAATCCTTTTGGTACATAACAGGTTTTGAAGGAGAGGCGACGCGAGACCTGGTTCGCACCACGGGCTATCGTGAGTTGGCATCCAAGGCGCGTTTCCGATGCCAACAGCACTTGACCTTGATTCGCGATCCTTGATGTGCTGTTGGATTTCATGAAGGGGCCCCTACGGATGAGCTAGACCCTGGCCGTTCTCCCCGACGTGATTCACTTGGGACGAATCCCCATCCCCCTAATTCACTGCCCGTGCCAGGCCATTCCCGAGGCCAGACGCAGCCACTGTGAAGTCGTTGTGTTAGTACAGACACAATAAATGGGGGCGGTTGGACACATTCACCCGCAGCCCTGCCATCAGGGGTATAAATACTCCCTCCTCATCCTTACTGTCTTGTCAGCAGGCCCCATAGGCTTATGGCCATGCTCCTCTGTGCATACATACATGCCTGCTTCCTGCATTCACACCCGAGGCCGAGACACCTACATCTCCCCCGAGTCACCGACACAGCGGCACTCTTGGACAGCTCGACATGCCCTGCAACAGCCAGGCACATCGGCTTTCGGCCCTGCACAGCTACAAGCCCACTTCTTGGAGTCCTTGGGCGAGGATGAGACCGAGACCATGGCTCACCATCATCTTCAAGCGCTGTGCCGCGTACGGTTGGCTCCCAGCGCCTCCGTAACAACTCTCGGTCCAGCAGTCGGGTCGATCAAGACGTGACGGCCCTGCGATTTTTGGAGACGCCCTCTCCGGCAAGGTCGACCGAAAGGAGGTCACTGAGCCCCCCCCCCCCGACGAAGGATGAGATGGACCGCGTCACGAACAAGTGCCGCCAGATGGCCAGCGTCCAACACGGCGAGGCCGGTGGAGGCGGGTGAGGTCCCGACATCTCCGCAATCCTAACTCAATCCCATGGCTTTTCCAGCCCCCGGCGGCCCGTCCTGTCTTGTGCTCATCCCTACGAGTCATCTACCCGGTGGCCCCGGCCCTCATGCCCCCAGCGCACAGCCTGGCGCCGTCCTCAACAAGCCCCAAGCGGCCGAGCCGGGACCATGGTGCGCCCGACAGGAGGAGCTCTCTGATGCCGTGGGGGCTTCACAGTACACTGTCTCGTCGACTCAGCCAGCCATTCAACAGTTGCCGCCCTTTCGACGAGCCGCAGGAGGCCCCGGCCATAAGACGGCTACTTCGCCTCGGCCTCGCTCCCCAGGTCGAAGCTAGCCCCCCCTGCGGTGCGAGACGATGCCACACACCACCGACTCTTTCCCCCACGGCACACCGGCTAGCGACCTTTGGTGCCTTGGTTGGTGGCCCGGAGGTGCCCATGGACCTCGACGCGGCCGTGGGCCCGGGTCTTTTCATGGACCGCCCGGTTCCCCCAGAGCTTCCCCGGACCATCACGTCTCGCATGCAGAGTCCACTGGCCCGGACTCGTGCCCGAGGTGACGCTAGGCTTTTCGGCCAGTGAGCTCTGTGAGAGGATTGGTGGCCCGGGAGGCGGTTGGCTGCAGGAAGGGAGGAAGTCCGCCCTCCTCCGAGTGCCCCGGTTATGATAACGTGAGACGGGGCCTGTGCCATTGGCCCTTCCCGATGGATGGCTGAGTTTGGGTGTTGGCTGCGGCAGGAGAGTGGTCGACTTTGTCTAAGCACCGGGCATGCTCTGCTTTTGGGAATCTGGGGACAACGGTGAGGCCAAGACAGCTGCGTCTACCTAGGCATTCGATATCCAGCCCGTTCCATGCCCAGCTTGCATCTCTACAGCCTGTGTGGGGGTGAAAAAGTCGACCGTCTGACCCCCCTGAGCGGCCAACATCTACTCCGTGATACTTCGTCCCACGCCCACATGCCGTGGCTAGAAAGCAGGCGACAAGCCGCCCTGCAGCGAGCAGGTCTCGTCCGGCAGCACAGACGCCGTGGCCCAGATGAACACCACACCACCAGGGCCGCAGACCTGGCCGTGAATGGCAGGGGGCCAACGCAGCACAACGCAACCGGCCGGTAAAACCCCATGAAGCGACACATTCCGCGTCGACGTGCAGACAGACGGAAGACATGTGCGAGGCTGTTGTGCCACGCCCTGCAAAGCCATGATATCAGATGGTTACCCTAGCTGCAAGGCTGCTGCGCCGCGGAACGCCGTCGATACACATGATATCAGACGGGCCGCCCCAACACGAGGCAGCAATGAGCTGTCTGTTTGGCGCCAGACAACACCCAGGGCGCTATACTGCTCCCGGACGTGCCGCTGCAGTCATCCGCTGCATCGATCATCATCCGGGTAGAGAGGCCCGTGTGGGCTTCGCCCTGATGGAGGAATCGAGCCCTCCATGCTCCGTGTTGCGAGACGAGTAGTGACGTCTTGTCGTTCTCGTAACTACCTCTGACAGGCTGTGGCTGTCGGCTGGCCCAGGGGGCACACATGCCCGAAACATGATGAGAATCAGGCATTGACGTCTCATGGGGTGCTGCATTAATGTCGTCGAGGCACATCGTCAGGTGCCTCATGGCTGCGCGCCGACGTCGTATGCGACCTGTCTCAAGCACAGCAGAAGAGAAGGCGAACCCGCCGGGGTGTATGCGTCGTTTCACCATGATGGAGGGGTGAAGGCCGTAAGTTGTCCAAGGCTCGCCGATCACACGCAGAGAGCATGCAAGAGGGAAAATCCCTACGTCAGGGGGGCAGCGCGATACTGAGCCTGCCCAGCATGCTGCGTCTTCAATGAAGAGGCTTCCAGAGCCCACCCAGCGCAACTCGGCAACCCTCCGGTGCTGAGAATTGGTCAAACGTCGAGGCTCATCAATCATCAGGATGCAAACGGGCGTTCGTTGCCGAGCCCACTGGGCATTCGCCGTCGACGCGAACGCCCGGCGTCCACGACGAGTCTTCCTGGGGTGCAGGGCCCGGGAACAGCCCCCGAGATCGCCAGACAGTCCAGCATGTCCCGGGGATCTCGCGCCTCTGTTGCTGGAGACTGGCACCCAGCACACTGTACCAGCACTGGTCTCTCTGCCGTTGCAAGCGGCCGCAATGCTGTGCAAACGGCGGCATGGATGCGCGGATTGGTCCGTATGCGCGTATCGGCATGTCGAGAGCGTGTCGTCGAGAGCTCCAGCCTGCGGGGCAGTTGGTGCACCGGCACGGCACGGCTCGGTGTCGAGCAGAGGCAAATCGTCGACGCCAAGACAACAGGCCCGCAGATGGCGCGTGACGTGAAAGCGCAGGCCGTCTTGGGCCAGGTCCGCTTGTGGGGCGTGTGACATCATGGCTGTGGTCGTGTGTAGATCGCCCCCGTGAGGTTGAGAGACAGCTCATGCTGGCTCCATGCCGCCCCATGCCGTCTCCAGAACGACGTATTGCGCACCGCACATACGTAATGGCAAGACAAGACCCACGTTCCTCTTGCAAAGGCTGTCTGCTAGCCGGCCAGGTCAGTGCTGTGTGACGCCATGTGTCTGTGAGGAGTGCGCGTGGATGCTCACCCGGGTAATGGAGGGCAAGCCTGGTTTCAAGGCAAGGCCGAGAGAATTGGCAGTCGTAATCATCTGTAGTGCTCGTCGTGGGCCAGGGCTGGTTATAATGGCGGGCAGGGACATGGCCATGGCTGCGCGTGCATGGAGGATTCAGCCTGGGGGTCGAAAATTAACCTTCCATGACGGAAAGCGAGACGGACAGCCGTCTTTTCCGGCGTATCGGCCCAGCACGAGCGGTGTAGAGTTGTCAGAAGACGGCAAGCTCGTCGCGTGCAGCCAGTCGATGCCTCCCCGGCAGGCCTCCAGCAGCTCCCTCTGTCGAGCCTCGTGGTGAAGCGGGTCCCTGCCGACTGCTTTCCTGCGACTGCTTTCCTGCGACTGCTTTCCTCCGATGCTTCCTCCGACTGCCTCTCAAGGGCCGTTGGCGACAATCGGCGACGATTTCCGGGCCTATGACACACATGACTTGGGATCAGCAGGGTCCACGGGCTCGGCACACAAAGTTTCCCCCGATCGCGTCCCGCACAGCACATACCAGCAAAGGCCTCGAACGCCCCGGACCCTTGGGCTGAAAAGGGCGTGAGCGTGGCGAGAGGACCCTGATCTCAGAGGTGTGGATGGCGGCGCGGGCCACGGAGCTCCGAGGCATTAAACAGCGGGGCCGACCCCGGTCCGCTTACGCCATGCCGTATGCGCTTGGCCGCGCCGATCGGCAGAGGAGAGGCTGCTGGGCCATTGTTTGCGTCGTGACGGATGGGGTGGTTGAGGCAAGAGGGCAGAGGCGGAGACTGGAGGGACAAAAGGTCTGCCTGCAGTCCTCAAGGTAGCTGCAACCCTGCAGCCACCTGCATCTCGTAGGACCTATGTACTTCGTAGGTAGGTACCATGTACATAGACGCCTTTCGTTGGTCGCTACAAACACGGGCTACGAGGCAATTCCCCGCCACAGCAGCCGGGCAACAACCGCAGGCCCTGACGCATCCATCCATCCTTCGTGGAGCTTCCCGGCTGTCCAGGGTCCAAAGGTACCTTCAGAGGCCTCTGCAGAGGTCTCCACAGTCACCCCCATGCCGCGGGTACGTACCCGCATCCGCGCTCGTCCATCTGCATTGCAGTATAAAGACCCTGAAAGCCTGCCGTCTCCCCCGCAGCGGCTCGTCGTCTCTGTTTCAGCAGCATCAACCAGCCATCCGACGTCCAGCCGTGCCTATCAGGGGCCCTCAGTCCATACCGCGGGCACTTGGGCTCTTCTCCCGCCAGCAGCCGTCCCGCGCCTCTCCGCTCTCGATACCCAACGACTCCCCGATCCGCCGTCCGTCGACACCGCAAGCTGCCTTGCTACCCGCACATGATGCCCGGCTCGGCAGACTCCTACGCCATCGCCATGCCCGTCTCCTCGCCGCCGCCGCCGCAGAGCCTGACGACCTACTCGCGCTTTATGCACGCCCACACCAAGCGCCAGATGGAGTCGTTTGGCGCCATCGTCCCCTCCGCCTCCGCCAGCGGAAGCCGCTCGTCGGCCAGCAGCTCCCTGACAAACGGCGCCCCGCCCCCCGACTACCACACATGACTGCTGTCCCCGATGCTGCCGGTCGGACATTTCATCATGGCCGCCGCTGTGGCGCAGCCTCGGTGGGCCATGACGCGTGGTTGCGCACCCAGCCACCATGACGTCGGGTCCCATGCCACAACAACAGCCAGGCCGGCTGTTTATTACCCGGTCGAGCAGCTTGGAGAAGCAGGACCAATATCTTGTTTAATCGATGCCGCCGGCGCCCGTCACGGGCTGCCTCGCTTCTTCATCCTTCGGCAAACGATAGGGCTATGCAAGGCGTTGGGACAGGCTGTATATGAGAAACGAGGCTGCATTACCCAATTGTAGTAGAGTATTACTATTTTCACTCTGCCAAATATCTATTTTTACTCATGCAAACCGTATTTACTGCCCGCACGTTATGAGTGCAAATGGAAATTTGCGAGAGTGTAAATAGCAGTACTCTTTTAGCAATGGCAACGAAACGCGATTCGGCAATGGCATAAGCCACTGCAGCACGGCATGGGAACAGCAGCGATGAAGAAAATGGTGCGAGTCCGCACCGAGTCCATTCTGGACGCCCAACGCCCCGCCGTCCGGCCATGATTAACATGTACAGCGCCATCCCGGTGGTATGCAGTGCCCTGTCCGCTTTCGCCCCATGCCTCTGTCCCCCCTCAGACCATCAAAACAACCCCCAATCTTCTAGACCAGGGCGGCCTTCTTCTTAATGCCCAACAATGCCGAGTGGTCCTTCTTCTTCTTGACGACCCGTTTGAAAGAGGGAGCTGGGGTCGCCGCCAAGGTGCCTGCAGATGCGCCGTCTGCTTCCAGTGTCTCTGGCCCGGAGCTCGGCGATCCGTCACTGACGACTGTGATTTCTGCAGTCCTTCCCTCCTCGTAAGCTCCGCCTTGGGGGAGTCCTTTGGCCATGGCGAATGCCCTCTTTGCCGCCGCCTCGTCTTCCCTGGCTTGTCGCGCACGCTCCTCGTCCTCTGTCCGCACAATCATGTCGGCAAAATCCACGCCTTCCTTCTCCGACCGGTTGATCCGGGCGTTTCGTTGCCTGATCTCGTCGAGCGCGTCCGCGGCTGCCATCTCGCGCCTGGCGTCGGCATTCTTGGCCTCCAGGTCTGCCATGGCGTTCCTCTCCTCCTCGCCGGCCGCTTCCGCTTCTTCCCTCTCGAGACGGTCCAGCCGCTGCTCCATCGTCTCTTCCTCCGCTTCTCGGTTCCTCCACGGCTCCATGTTGCGCACGGCGCCCTTGACCATGGCGTAGTCCTTGTTCTTCGGGTCCGTCCGAAAGGTGATTTCAGCACTGCATCGCGTGCACTTGATGTGGAAGAAGAAGATTTGGATCCCGAGGTACCGCTCTTCAAAGTTGGTCTCTTTTCTCGAGTTGAACTTGCGCCCCTTGCCGATGAACTCTCCGCACGTCATGCAGCGCATCGAGAAGGGTGCCATCAGGCGGACTGTCTGTATCCGGGGGCCGCTTGTCTTGGGGCCACTGCGGCGCGAAATGTCTCGCGGGTCGAAGTCGGGGGGGTAGTATTTCTGGAGGACTTTGCGTTCAGACATTGTGGCTGGCGACGCTTATCGCTCGAGTGACTGTTTGTCAACCGGCGCAGATGCAGGGGCCTTGCGACGCGAGAGTGGTGTGTTGATGCCGTAGACGGTTGTTGGAGGCAGATCTCGAAGTCTTGGGTCGATGGCGCTTCTCGCTTGAGTGCCTTTGTGAATCGGCAGGACGTTACTGCGATGCGAGAATCGCGGTGCAGTAGGATGCTGCAGACGAGTTTTGTTGGAGGCAGATGCGTGCTCGAGTGGTTTCTAATTATTGTAAATCGGCCAGTCTGTGCAGCGACGCGAGAATGACGGTGCGGTTGGATGCCGCAGGTGTTTCTGGTTGTTTTTCTGGGAAGACAGCCGCGTGACGATTTCGAAGGCGGAAAGGATGGAGCAGTGGTCACTGGCCCTTTTATAGCTTGGCGGAGCCGGAAAATCATTCGGCCTAGACTCCATTCTCCTATCGTCGCGACCTCGAGTGGCGGCTGATTTCAAACCACCGCCTTCACCCGATCGCAGAACGCAATAGCCTCGCCATTTCCTCCGCCGAACTCATTACCCTCGCCGAGAGCATATTGTGAACTTCTATCGCCAGCACGGCACACTCGTCGTCCACCCGCCCGCCTGCTATTTCACCGCGCGCCGCGCGCTCCTCCCAACCATGCCCAAGGCCGAGGTTGGCTCGACCAAGTACCTCTCCAACAAGCTCAAGAGCAAGGGTCTGCAGCGCCTGCGATGGTACTGCCAAGTGTGCGAGAAGCAATGCCGCGACGCAAATGGATTCAAGATGCACACGCAGTCGGAGAGCCACGTGCGGCAGATGCTCGTCGTCGGCGAGGACCCCAAGAAGTTCATCAACGACTTCAGCAACCAGTTCTTGAGGGACTTTTTGCAGCTCTTAAAGACTGGCCACGGCGAGAAGCAAGTCCATATCAACCAGTTCTACCAGGAGTACATTGCCAACAAGGTATGTTGATCCGAGTGCTGGGCCCGAATATTTTGCTGACGGCGCGTAGGAACACATCCACATGAACGCTACAAAGTGGGCGTCTCTGACAGAATTCGCCAAGTACCTGGGGCGAGAAAGCATATGCCGCGTGGAGGAAACCGAAAAGGGCATTCACATCTCCTGGATCGACAACTCCCCCGAGGCGCTGCGGCGGCAGGAGGCGCTGCGCAGGAAAGAGGCTCAGGACCAAGGCGACGAGCAGCTCGAGCAGCGCATCATCAGAGAGCAGATTCGACGAGCACAGGCCAGCGCCGCGAACCGCGAGACGGACGACCAGGCGGACGAGGAGGCTCGGAATCTGAAGAGGCAAGAGGGCGAGAAGATTAAACTCTCGTTTGGAGCCAAGCCGAAGACAGATACTTCCGAGTCGACGCCGTCGGACGAATCCCGGGGACAATCCTCCGCCGATGCAGCTGCGCCGACCGCGCAGCAGAGTGGCGAACCAGACAAGGGCCCTGCCAAGCCGGGCGCTTTGGGGGGCCTATCCATGAAGCTGGGTGGCAAGCCGCAGCCCAAGAACGTCTTTGCGCAGGCGAAAAAGAATGCCCTGGCAGCTGGCGCGTCGAAAAAGGCTGCGGCGACCGACGAGCCCAAGAAGGTGAGCGAAGTGGAGAGGATAATGAGGGACGAAATGGAGCGAAAGCGGTCTCGAGACGCGGGCGGGTTCGGTGGCCCCCCCGGCAAGAGGCAACGAGGCAGCTAGACGGCCACGATGGATTGGATGACGTTTAGGGAGGGCAACTGGCGCAGGACGGCTTGAATGATACCACGACGATGACGAGTTATGGAAACTAGAATTGTAAACAAGATTTTGCCGGCTTTCCCTGTGATGCCTTGCCACCCTACCAACGCCTCTTTCGCCTAAGCCAAGATGTCGCCTGCTCTCACTGATCTGCCTCGGTCTCGGTGCCGTCCCTCCTGCGCCGCCCCGTCAGCATCTCCGAGGCACGGGCAGGCGGGCCAACTCACGGGATGTACTGTATCCTATACTCGTCCTCGAGGGTCGACCGGATCTCGTCGGGCAGCTGGCCCGAGACCTTGATGGCGTAGACGCCGGGGACGTAGCCGTCGAGGCGCTGCCACTTTGCGATCCACGACTTGGCGGGGTCGGCGAGGGTGATGACGCCCTCGAAGACCTGCGACGTGCAGCCCTCGATCTGGTCCTGCGAGCCGGCCAGGTGCAGGAACTCCTCGCAGTTGGGGCAGCCCTCGTCGCGGAAGCGCTGCGCCCAGGTTAGCCACAGCGCCTTGCTGTTGGGCTGGCGCCGCGTACGCTGTACGTCATGACGATGGAGCACACCATGCAGGCGCGCAGGTAGCGCTGCTGGCCGGACGAGGCGAAGTTGGACTGGGCCGACATGGCTGAGGTGAGGTGAGCCTGGAGGCGAGGCTGGCTGGGATGAGGTTGAGTGACTGACGGAAGTACGATCCGGATAGTTACATAGGTACGGATACATAGGTATGCAAGTAACGAGACCTGTACTCCGCGGTACGGATACTTCTGTCTAGCCTTCCACCGCAACTCTATGGCATCAAATTCAGCGCCATGACACAGACCCCCGGCACGCAGGCCTCCGGCGCCCCCAAGGCGTGCCTCGAATCGTCCCACGAGCTGCTGACCTGCACCGTCAAGTCGCCGCCCTTCTCGTACGCGCACCTCGAGCTCGTCACCGACGGGCCCGACGCCGTCGCGCTCGACGCCCTCCAGGCCAAGGCCTACTGCACCGCCGCCCTGCGCCAGTTCCTCGGCCTCACCGGCGCCGCCGTCTCCGTCGACATCCTCAAGGCCGCTGCCGGCGAGTGCTGGGTGCGCGTCCCGCGGCCCGATCTCGGCGTCTTCGCCGCCGCCGTCACGGCGTGGCAAGGCGCGAGCGAGGGCGGCACGCAGTGCATGCTGCGCGTCAAGCAGTGCTCCGACTGGCTCGGCATGATGGTTGGGGCCGACGGCCAAGAGCGGCTCTGGAGCAGCTGAAGCCTCCGCCCCGTCCCCGCCGCCGAAATGCTGGATTTGTGCATTCAAGTCTAGTTTTATACGGGTATCTATGTGCTCGTACCTGTCAACCCGTCCCAAATACGATTCAAGCAGCATATTCCAGACGCCGGGGCTAAAGTGCGTTCCCAATGCTCTGCGCCTTTCCCGCCGGTCCTGCACCCTCACATCAAAGACGCCATGAGAGAGCTCTGGGCGTAGGCCTGTCCGCCGTCTGGTCAGCAGGAGCGCGGCCGGCAGGCCGAGGGTACGACGACGCGACTCACCATGGGACGGATAGCCGGGTGCGGTACGGCGTCGAACTGCTCGTACCTGAGCTTGTAGTCGGAACGAATGTTGATGTACGCTCCCCGGTTCTCCGTAGAGTCACAGTACTTGGGCGCCGAGAAGACTGACGGGGCCCCAGTCAGTGCCTGCAGAAAAGAATAGACAGCACGGCAATACGCACCGGTGATGCATCGCCCGTCGTGCTGGACTTCGTAGCCGTCCATGCGCACCTCGTGACTGCGGATGACGGCCTCGAGCCCGTTCTTCTCACAGAACCGCTTGGTCACGTCGGGCCCGAACTGCATGCCGACACCCCTCTTGCTCGGCGCGCGGCCCTTCTCCTCCTGCGGGTCCGTCCACAGCATCTCCATCATGAGGCCCGACTGGCCCGGTTGCCGCTGGTTGTGCCTGTTGAGCTTGCGGATGTCGTCCAGGGTGACGTTGTCGTCGGAGAACAAGCCGCCGTGGAGGACCAGGTACTTGTCCCCAATCAACGTCGCCAACGGCAAGGCCGAGAAACTCTCGGAAAACAGCTTGAAGACGCTGGGCGCTCAGTCAGCAAGCGCGACGTCGGTGCAGACACCGGCCGACTTACCGCTCGTTGTACTTGGCCTTGCACTCTCCCTCAAACCCGTAGACGCGGTTCATGTCGTCCGTCTCGTGGTTGCCCCTGTTCAGGAAGAAGCTCTTGGGGCGCAGCCACTTGTTGGCGTACAGCAGCAGGGCAATCTCGGTCGACCAAGATCCTCGGTCCACAAAGTCGCCATTGAACAAGTACCAGTGCTTCTCGCTGGGCTCACCGTTGCGCCGGAAGAGCTCCATGAGATCAAAGTATTGCCCTGGCAAGAGCGTCAGCAGAGCCATGCGCGGCGGCGAAAGGAGGGCGAACCGTGCGTGTCGCCGCAGACGGTGAGCTCGACGTCGTCGGGAATCTCCATCTCGACCATGGTCGGCTCGTCGTAGACAATCTTCTTGACGGCGATGACGATCTGGTAGACGTATTTGCGATGGACCTTCTTGCCGTTCCTGAAGCGCTCCATCATGTCGTCGACAAACTCCTGCGTCATCTCAGTCCCGAGGCGCACGCCGTCGTAGTCGTCCTCGACGACCATGGAATCGAGGTCGAGGCCCTCGGCAGCCGACGGTTCCTCGCCGACCTCGATGGCGGCAAAAAAGGCCAGCTGGCGCACAATCTTTTTGCATTCTTCCAGCTTGAGCCTGGCATCCTTGTTGTTCGGATCTAGCCGGACACACTCCTTGAAGTCATCGATGGCTTCCTTGGGGCGGAGAATCGCGGTGCGGGCGAGGCCGCGCCGGTAGTGAGCCTGCACAGGGGCGAGCGTGTGTTAGGCCCTGCCTGCCCGGCGACGAACTGCCATCTTGGCCCGCTCACCTTGACCAGCTTCGGGTTGAGCTCGATGGCCTTTCCGGCATCGGCAATGGCGTATCCATATGCCTCGGTTTTGATGTACGCCTGAAGAGTTGAGGGGACGGCGTGTCAGTCCAGGAGCTTTCTCGAGAGCCGGGACGGCAGGCTAGCTGACGCACTTGGGCTCGGTTGGTAAAGAAGGCTGGGTCCTTGTCGTTGAGCTCGATGGCTTTGGAGTACAAGGCGACGGCGGCAGGGAAGTCGCCGGCCGCAAACGCCTTGTTGCCCTGGTTTTTGAGATCGACGGCTTGCTGCGACATGGCTGGCGATGCACGCAGACGCTTCTGGATCGAGCCGAGGCAGAAACAAGATCAGGCGCAGTAATCAATACAGTTCCAAGGGAGCGATGTCGCACAGCGCCGCTGATGATGGCGGCCAGGATCAAGGAAAGAAGAACGAGGTCGGTCGTCAGAAGAAACTGGAAGGATGGCGGGGCTCGAGCGCTGAACTTTGGAGGCTGGAGGCCGATCCTCCACTGCAGCTACAGGGGGCCTGGCTGGAGCCCTTGCTCAAGGCTGCCCCGCGATTGATAGGGTGATGCGCGTTATACGCATGAATGGGACTTGTACCTCGGTAGTTGCATGGGCCGCTCGACGCACCGTCGCCACTCTCGCGTCTTGAACTCCATCGCGCAAGCCCGAGGTCGACTCAGCCTAGAGTGTACCGCGGACGGCGACGGAAGTCATAACCATGGGCTAACAGGACCCAGCGCGCACCCAACAGCGCTCGGCATCGCCATGGACTCCAGGCCGCCCGAGTCAAAGGCGCTGGTGCGCAGGAGGTCCGACACCGACTTGATGCCGCCCCCTCCCCCCGTCAAGCGGATCAGGAGGCCCAAGCAAGTCTTGAGCGAAGACGACTACACGAGCTCCATCTCGCACATCATCGCCCGCGACTACTTCCCCGGCATCGGCGTGTCGGCCATTCAAAACGAGTACCTGGACGCTGTCGAGTCTCGAGATGCGACATGGATATCAAGCGCCGGCCGGAGGCTGCAGGAGGCCATGACGCCGGGGCGGCGCAAGACACCCTGGGTGTCCGCGCAGCCGCAGGACGGCGGGCGCACCCCCGCCACCTGTGTCGGGGACACGCCGGGCTCGGTGGCGTCGACAACTCTGCAGGCAAAGTCGCGGCTGGATATCGACATGAGTCTGTCTAAGTTCCAGTCGACATACACGAGCGAGGACAACGAGAGCTTCTACAGGCTGGTGGACAAGCAGAACCAGAACAAGGCCGACAAGTGCGCTTGGCTGTGGAATGACAACAAGCTGCCCTCGAAGCAGATGATGAAGCAGAGGGAGGTCGCCGACAGGTTGGCCAAGACGCGGAGCCTGATCGATGACGGATTCAAGCGTGACCGGCTCGCCATCAAGGATGCCGACCAACGGCCGGCGAGGCCCGACACCTGGGACGCCGCTCCGAAGAACGGTCTCATGTTCGAGCCGGACGGGCTGGATGACGGTGTCGTCACGGTCGCGCAAAAAGCCGAGGACGCGTCGCGAATGCCGCCCAGGACGATTGTTTACGAGAACACGCGGATGCCGCAACCTCACGACGAGCAGAGACCGCCATCGCCCACCTCGTCTTCCGTCCGGGATGCCGTGGCAGGAAAGCCGCGCGAGCGAGATCGAGACTCGAGCGTCGTCGGCGGCCTTGAAACGCCGAGGGTGAACGGCTATGCATTTGTCGACGACGACGACGGATCCGACGCGGCCCAAGGCCCTCCAACCATCGACCTGGGGCCGGGCGATATGCACAATCCCTTCCGGGTGCAGGAGCAGAGGAAGAGAGAGTCACTGCACGAGCGGTTGGTCGAGCGGATCACGAAATCCAACAAGGAGTCGTCGCGCAACGGGCTCGCTGGGAAGGCCGACAAGCTACAGGTGCCCAAGTTTGCGAGCAGCCCGCGCGTCTCGGGGGACTTGACTCCTGCGGCCCAAAGGCTGCTGAACGGGATGGGCACACCGAGGAACAAAACGCCGGGCAACTCGTTTGGGCAGTCGACGCCCAAGAAGCCGAGGGGCTCGCTTTTGAGGAGCGTCACGAGGCCGAAACCCAAACAAGACTGACAGCTGGCGGCGAGTTGAAATACAGTGTCATCGACGCGGGCATTAGTGACGGCGTTTATGGAGCGTTGCTTGGATCACAAATTGCACGGGGCAGAGCGCAGGGCGGCGGCTGTCCGCTTATCTAGGAATGGACGGCGAACTGGAATATAGAGCGGAGTCCTCTTGGAGAGCATCACCGCGCAGGCTGCCAGATGTTAGCTATCGTCAGTTTTGATAATACCCAACGTTTGTTGACGACTTGCGAGCAACGTCTAATAGCAGCGCTTGAAACCAGACTGATAGTCGATATAGCCAAATTCAGTATATAGTGGTTGGAGAGTCGTCGTGAAATGGGTTGCGTTGATGCCCGCTTAGCTGCATATCCGTGGATCGATTATTTTCTCGCCATGCACCGCGCAGCCAGCAACCGCCAGCAACCGCCACAAGCCTCGATCCAGCCCGTCGGTGCCCATGAAGCTGGTCGACTTGGCGATCGACGTGGCGGCGCTGCTCAATGCCTCGCGGTCCGTGGCGGCCAAGCACGCCGCCTTACGCAGCCGACAGCTCGACGCCTACTGCAGGACGTCGAGCGTTGCCGCGTCGTGGCGAGAGGCCAGGCCGAGGGCCGCGCAGGGCCCGGCGAGTGACGCGGGGACGAGCGGCGGCAGCAAGGAGCCGAGCAGCGGCGGCGGCAAGGAGCCGAGCAGCGGCGCCGCGGCAGAGGCGACGACAGAGCAGCGGCATGCGACCGATGGCGGAGCTCCGGGCCGGGCCGCTACGGGGCCGGAAATGAGCCCGAGGACAGACGCCGTGGACTTGAATGCGGACGGCACGGCTTCTTCGGGCTCGTCTTGGCCCCGGCAGGCGTCTGCTTCGGCCGGGGACGGCCCAGCGGGGGAGACGCATGTGCCTCGGGGCATCGACGTCAACGTCTTCCACACGGCGCGGGGCTCCAAGATGCTGGAGTCGCTGGGAAGAGGAGACGGGGCCGGGGTGTCGAGGCCACGGCCTGGAGGGCCCGCCAAGGAGCATCCTCTGCGGCACTGGCCGCAGAGGCCGCCTGTCGAGGTCGACGACCCGATACCCAGCTCCACGGCGCGTACTGTCGAGGCGCCAGCCGTGACGACGGCAACGGAGCCACAGATTCCTTCTCCAGCCGACACTCCCTCGCCTGCCGAGCCCCAGCCCCAAGCCGCCCCGACGGCGCGAGCAGACCCCCCCAAGGTGGACAGGGAGACGGTCGACTTGGCCAAGGAACTGGCCGCCGGAGAGGCCCCGAGCACCCCCGGCACCCCCGCGTACAAGCTGCGCGAGTCCAAGGTGCCGGCGTCGCGCTTCAGCCGGCTGTGGAACTACGGCGGGCTGGCGGCCGGCATGCTCGGGGGCGCCATGAGCGAGAGCGTCAGCCGGGCGCTCGGCGGCGGCGGGAAGGGCTCCGTCCTCCTCAGCGGCAGGAACATGGAGCGGCTGGTGGCCAAGCTCTCGCGGATGCGCGGCGCCGCCCTCAAGCTGGGCCAGATGATGAGCTTCCAGGACTCCAAGACGCTGCCGGCGCCCATCCACGAGGTGCTCCAGCGCGTCCAGGACCGCGCCGACTACATGCCCGCGTGGCAGCGCGACGGCGTGCTCGCCGCCAACCTCGGCGACGGCTGGCGCGACCTGTTCAGCGACTTCGACGAGACGCCCATGGCGGCCGCGTCCATCGGCCAGGTGCACCGCGCCGTGCTCCGGTCGAGCGGCAGGCGCGTGGCCGTCAAGATCCAGTTCCCCGGCGTCGCCGCCTCGATCAACTCGGACCTCGACAACCTGGGCATGCTGCTCAACGCGACCAAGCTGCTGCCGCGCGGGCTCTACCTCGACCGGACCATCGACAACGCGCGCCTCGAGCTCGGATGGGAGTGCGACTACGAGCGCGAGGCGCGGTGCGCGCGGCGCTACAGGGCGCTGCTCCGCGACGAGCGCGCCGTCTTCCGCGTGCCCGACGTGCACGCCGAGGCGTCGGCCAAGCAGGTCCTGACCATGGACCTCATGGACGGCGTCGGCGTCACGCGCTGCCAGGGGCTCGGCCAGCAGCAGCGCGACTGGATCGGCACGCACATCCTGCGCCTCTGCCTGCGCGAGATGGCCGAGTTCCGCTTCATGCAGACGGACCCCAACTGGACCAACTTCCTCTACGACGCCGCCGGCGGGCGCCTCGCGCTGCTCGACTTTGGCGCCTCGCGCGAGTTCCCCGACGCCTTTGTGCGCCTCTACGTGCGCCTGCTCGAGGCGGCGTCGCGCGCCGACCGCGAGGCCGTCGCCGAGCTGTCGCAGCGCCTGGGCTACCTGACGGGCCTCGAGAGCCGCGCCATGCGCGACGCCCACGTCGACTCGGTGCTGACGCTGGCCGAGCCCTTTGGCGCCGGCGCGCCGCCCATCTACGACTTTGCCGGCCAGACCATCACGGAGCGCGTGCGCGCCCTGATCCCGCTCATGCTGCGCGAGCGCCTCGCGCCGCCGCCCGAGGAGACGTACAGCCTGCACCGCAAGCTGAGCGGCGCGTTCCTGCTGTGTGCCCGCCTGGGCAGCAGGGTGCCCTGCCGGGACATGTTTGCCGACGCGCTGGACAAGTCGGGCTACCTGAAGGAGTGATCAAATTGCGGGTCTGTATTGTATATATCACGTCCAGGAATATAGACAGACGGCAATGGAACGGGGCATCTGGGGGTCAGTGGCGGTCGCGAACCCTCTGCAGCGAATCCAGCTCCTTCTTCTCCTTGCCCGCCACCTTCTTGCGCTTGCGCTCGATGGCGCGGTCGACCTGGCCCTTGGTCATGGCCTCGAAGCGGCGCGTCAGCAGCTGCTTCTTCTGCTCGCTCTTCTTGAGGTAGAAGGGCCGCTTGCCGCGGGCGACGAGGTCCTTCTCGCGGCGGCGGTGGTCGCGCAGCAGGCGCAGCTCGTCGTCGCGGCGGTCGCGGGCGCGCTTGCGGTCCTCGACCGAGGCGAGCTGGCGGGCGAGGGCGTCGCGGGCGGCGGGGTCGCGCGCGCGCGCGAGCTGGGCGCGCAGGGCGGCCGTCTCGGCGGCGCGGTAGTCGTCGAGGAAGGCGTAGGCGCGGCGGGCGCGGGCGTCGTCGGGGGCGCGGCCGGCGACGAGCGGGTCGAAGCGCGGGTCGCGCGGCGTGCGGCTGCGCGCGGCGCCGTCGGCGGCGACGATGTCGCGCCGCCCGCGCGGCACCGGCCGCTTGGACGACTGCTCCTGCGGCGCGTGCTTGGAGGCGCGCTTGGGCGCGGGCTGCGAGTCGCGCGGCTTGCCGGCGCGGGCCGCGGGACGGGGCTCCGTGGCTGCGGCGGCGGCTGGGCGGGCGTGCTCTGCGCGGCGGCTCGGGGGCGGTAGGGAAGCCTGGGCGCGGGCGAGGGCGCCAAAGGAGATGGAGGACAGGTCGACCTCGGGCGGAGCGTCGTCGCCGTCGCCGTCGCCGTCGTCCTCTTCAGATTCATCCGACTGGGGCCGTCAGCGTCCCCGCTCACAGAGCAGCGACCCTCGGCGCAGACGCACCTCAGACCGCGACTCGGACGCCGCCGCGGAAGAGGGCGAGTCGTCGCCGTCGTCGCTGTCGTCTCGGCCCGTCGACTCGTCGTCATCGCTCGACCCGGGCTCCTCGGACTCGGGCTCCGGCTCCCAGTCCTCCTCCCGCCTGACCCGCACGCGGCGCTGGAGCGCGAGCGAGGGCGGCTTTCGCTTCGAAGACATGGCTGCCGCGGTCCAGGGCGCGTCTCAGCGATGTCTAGACGGCATGTCGTCTCCGCCGATTTTTGAGGCGGGGCGCGCTTATCGATACGCGCGCAGGCTAGCCGCATACGGGAGGCTGTGCAGGTACCGGGGACCCTGCGGGGCGGGCCGTGGGGTCCAGCGCAGTGGTGCGAGGCGTGGAAAAACTCGAAGCGACAACTCTCTGCCGCAGCAACGTCGCTCGCCGGCCTTGACTTTCCGCGACGCCGCGCGCCCAATTGCGGCCGTCCATGTGGCTCCGGAGGCCCTCTGCTCTCGCGACCCGTCACGTGGCACGAGCGCCCCGGCACCGGCCGCGCCAGCCGCGGCGGCTCTGTCACTGCGGCGGCTCGCAGCAGAGCCATGGATCGCCGCCCAGCCTCCAGCCGTCGGCAGCCATGAACTACCACCTCCGATCCCCAGGGCTCCCTCACGTGCCGTCCGCAAGGCGCACCGCAAACGGCCCGCCGATGCCGCCGCCGCCGCCGCCGCCCAGCGCGCACCCAGGCCGCTTGACGCACGCACATCAACACCACGGCCAGCAGCATCCGTCCGCGATACCAGGCCTGGCCCTCCTCCAGCCGCCCATGGCGCACCAGAGCCCGCCGCCCAGCGCCGGCCCGCCGAACCCTCCAGCCGCCGCCCAACCGGCCGCCACCAAGGGCAGGAAGTCCAGGTCCGCCCGAGCAGCCGCCGCCGCCGCCGCCGCCTCCGCCGCCGTCGCCGCCCCCAAGAACGGCCGTGACGAGCGCCAGCCCCCGAGCCAGGCCTCGGGCGGCATCCCCGACCCGACGGCCGCCTACCTCGCGCACGCGCTCCGCCCGCCCGCCGCCCTCGCGCACCCGCGCCGCATCCTCGTCATCCTCGACCTCAACGGCACCCTCCTCTACCGTCCCGCGCGCCACCAGCCCACCGTCTTCGTCGAGCGCCCCCACGCCCGCCGCTTCCTCGCCTACTGCCTCGACGCCTTCTGCCTCGCCGTCTGGTCCTCGGCCCGCCCCGACAACGTCCGCCACATGATCCGCCAGCTGCTCACGCCCGACCAGCAGGGCCGCTGCGTCGTCGTCTGGGGCCGCGACCGCTTCGGCCTCTCCCCCGACGACTACAACGCCCGCGTCCAGTGCTACAAGCGCCTCTCCGCCGTCTGGGCAAACCCCGCCGTCCAGGCCTCGCACCCGGATGCTGCCCAGGGCGGCCGCTGGGACCAGTCCAACACCATCCTCGTTGACGACTCCCCTGAGAAGGGCCGCAGCGAGCCCCACAACATCCTGCCCGTGCCCGAGTTCTCTGGCCCGGCCAACGAGGCAGTCGACGTCCTGCCCCAGGTCCACGACTACCTCAACGCCCTCTGCTACCAGCAAGACATCAGCAGGTACATGCGCCAGACGCCCTTCAGGCTTGATCCCGACTACCAGCTCTCTCCGGGCCCCGCCCTCGACGCTTGATGCTCGCCCCGCACGGCGACCCTAACGCCACCGAGGGTGGCTGCAGGTATGCCAATACGTCTCAGGTCGACCGCAGAGGACCTGTGACATGGCTTCGCCGTCTTCACACTCCCATCCATTGATACCCACACATCTGACGGATACGGGGTGCCAGGCGGCAGCCTCATACTGGGGCAATAGACTATACACGCACTGCTTGCAGCAACTACCTTCAGCTTGTTGCAAGCTCTCCTCTCCCGTGTCACACGTCTTCGCCGTGACGAATTAGACGCAAGTGTCTAAGAATTGCATTTCCGTGCAAGCTCCAGTCGTGAATCAGGCTGGTCAAGCATGCTTTGGTCGTGCGTCATTTCCTCTCAACTACCGCTACGTTTCAGCCATGAGCCACTCGGCCCCCTCCCAAACAGGCGCTTATTTGAACACCTTGCCGCACGCGTGGGCGTACTCCTTGCCGTCGACGACAACGGGCTTCTCCCACGACCACTGGGCCTCGAGGAACTCGCGGTCCTCGGGCTTCTTGGGGTCCAGCTTCTTGAAGCTGTAGCTCTCGTAGTCGGGGGCAACATCGAAGACAGGCTCAAACTCCTGGCCCCGGATGACAAAGGCACCCTGGATGACCGAGTCGTTGCTCTCTCCGTACACCGAGGCGCTGCCGAAGATATACTTGCGGGAACCCTCCAGGCGCGTGTTGAAGCCGCCGATGAGGTTGTTCGACATGAACGTCAGCGTCAGCTCGTCGTTGTACTTGTAGTCGCAGCGCCAGATCGAGTACTCTTCCTCCAGCGGGACGTTCTCCCAGAACCACTTGAGAGCGTCGGCCGTCTCGTTGTTGGAGTAGTATCGCTTCCACTCATCAAGAGCGAACGTGGCCTTGGGCAGGGACTCGCAGGGGTGCTTGGGCTTGGGGGCCGGCGCAGGCTCGTCCTCAGCAGCAGCCGCGGCAGCAGCGGGGGCAGCGGCAGGCTTGGGTGCCGCCTTGGGCTGCTCCGGCTTCTTGGGGGGCACGTTGGTGAGGGCAGGCTTGTCGAGCACGTCGAGCTTCTTGGCGACAGCCGAATAGATGGGCTGGTTGACGATGGTGTCGTACCAGCGAGAGACGTTGGGGTTCTCCTTGCGCCACTGCTTGTCGAAGAAGAACTGGAAGGCGCGGTGCAGGAGGCCGGCGCAGAACAGGTCGGCGAGGGTGATGCGCTCGCCGACCAGGTAGGTGTGGCGCAGCAGGTGCTTCTCAACGACGCCAACGGCCTTCAGGACAACCTTGGAGGAGTCCTCGACCGACTTCTTGTTGTAGGGGCTCTTGCCGAGGAGAGGCAGGAACCAGTTGCCCAGGTGGGGGACAATCTCCGAGTTGAAAAAGGACATCCACTTCAGGATGGAGGCATAGCTGACCCAGTCAGCTTCTTGTCCACGTAGCCTCCACATTCAGCAACGACTTACTCCTGCTTGGTCTTGCCGAGAAGGGTCGTCTTCTCGTTCTGGGAGGTAACTGTCCAGAGTCAGCGCGACCGCCTTGGACAATGGCAATCAAGGCATGGCGGGCGAGGGATAGGGTCAGAAAGTAGGTATTATCCACACGAAATCTTCAGACAGGGATAACTGTATAATAAGAAACATTCATCACACACGAGGGCGTGCCGCAGGGAGGACGCCGGGAGAACGCCGGGGCCGACGTACCGTAGATGGCGATGGCAACGCACTCGGACAGCGCAAAGCCGTCCTCGCCAACGAAGGCGGGGATCTTGCCGAGCCCATTGGCCTTGAGATGCTCGACGCTGGGCTTGGTGGTATCAGCCTCGACAATCTTGAGGTCGAGATTGTTGGCCTTGGCGACCGCCTTGATGGCGATGGAGCGGGGGTTGTCCTGAGGCCAGGTCAGCCAACTGCGGCGTGGTGGTGGCAGGGAAGAGGGCGGAAGCTGCGCACCGCAGTGGTGAAGAGCGTGCCAAACATCTTGCTGGATGTCTGCTTGGCTGGCAGGACGGTGCTTGCGAGGACAGGTTCGTGGTTCTGGGGAGAGCTGTGGAAGAGGAGAAAGGGAGGAAATTTTCAAGCACAACAAGGGGGAAGAGGGGTGCCCCGCGCGAGAGCAATCATGGCTCGTGAGTGGCTGCACGTGGTAGGTCTGGTTATCTTATCTCCACGTGACCGTACAGCTCGGAAGATTTGCTGCGGCTGCCAGCCTGAACGACGGCGAACCACGGAGCACCTCGACGTCGAGCCGCGTTTGCGAGCCCACGGTCGCTGTCGACATCCGGCCGTCACCATGGCGGCCCTGGCGAGCAGCTTGCGGCATCTGATATCCCCCAGGCGGCTGACGATGCCGCAATGGCAGCAGGCCGCCTGGCGACAATGGAGCCCGTCGCGCCTCTGCATCCGGGCGCTGGCCACCGAATCCTCAGCTGGGGCCCCGGACGTCCTGCCGGGCTCCTTGCGGGAAACTGTCGTGATACCCTACCACGGCATCACGCACGCGCGCACCGTGCCGGCGACGCCGTCCTACTTCTCGCGGGAACCGCACTTCAACGACCTTCACATCCGCATCTCGAACCTCCTGGCCAAGTACCACTACCTGCCGACGGTGTCTGGGGCTGACGCTCCGCTGGTGCCGTGGATCCGGCTCCGGGAGATGCGTTCACGGCTGGGAGAGCCCATCAAAGCCTCGCACTACGCCAGAGTAATGCGTTCGGCGAAGCGGCTCAACCGCATCGAGCCGACCCTCGTGCCGCCCGAGGTCCGGCTGGCGCTGCAGGACTTTACGCGAGACATCAACCCGTTCCTCAACAGGCCGAAGCCCATCGCAATCGACAAGTACGGTCGAGCCGTCGGGGTCGGCAAGAGAAAGGAGGCGACGGCCCGCGCCTTCGTTGTCGAAGGCAATGGGGAGGTTCTGGTCAACGGCAAGACGCTGGACAAGGCGTTTGGGCGCGTGCACGACCGCGAGAGCGCCGTCTGGGCGCTGACAGCCACGCAGAGGCTGGACAAGTACAACGTATGGGCGCTGGTGGAGGGGGGGGGGACGACTGGACAGGCAGAGGCCCTTACGCAGGCTGTGGCAAAGGCCTTGGTTGCCCACGAGCCGGCACTGAAGACGGCGCTGAGACGAGGTAAGCAGGTCGCTCCCTCTGTATGACGCAGGCGCTGAAGAGCCATGCTGACTTGGCTGCGAACCAGCTGGGTGCATCACGAGGGACCCAAGGGCGGTGGAGAGGAAGAAGCACGGGCACCTCAAGGCTCGGAAGAAGCCCGCCTGGGTCAAGCGGTAGAGCACCTGGGAGCCCTGATATACAGCGAGCGGGCGTTGGGTCTTCTGGAGCAGCGGCGACGCCGAGACTTGCAGGACCGATGAAGCGTTGTGTGCTGGAACACGGGCAGCTTGTATCAAAATTAACGCATCTAGAACGTGGACAACCCATCATGCCGGCTCCACATGTTCTGGCAGCAACGGGCTTGAAAGGTGATGGGCAGCTCAGGGCACGCGAACCGCCATGGCCCATCCATGGATGTTCCTGGGAAGCCAGGCAACCCGCGCCACCTTCGACCCTCCAACCACTCACTGCTCCGGCCGTTTGAGCCGCCCGGCCACGAACGCGTGCCCAACAGGATGGGACGGTCGAGGTCGGGCAACTCTGGGCGAGTTGGTGCGAACTGTAATCAAAGGACCCCAGGCACGTCGGCGAAGGACCCGGCCGGAGGCGGCCGCAAGGCGCATGAGGGCGCCCCAAGGCCGTCGAGGACGTGCAAAGTTGCGCGAGTTATTGAGTTATGCAAGGCCTTTTGTGGATGCGATCCAATTTGCGGGCACGCTTGAACCTTATTAAACGCATTGACGCTCACTGGGCCCCGCTAGCGGCTTCTAGAAGGCGTCGCCGCGAATGGTTCCCAAACATGGCGCCTGGCTACCTTGATTTGGTCGGCGGCCAGGCCCAGTTGGGCGTCATGCAAAGGGACGAAACAGCCTCATCGAGACGGACAGGCCGGCCGCGGCTCCATGGTCGCGTGGCCAGATTCACGCAGTGGGGAGGGGGTCGTCGAGCGGTCCCCATGAACGCCCACTACTGACGATGATCGTCCAAGGTATAACAGAGCCATGTGGTGGTGGTTGTTCGTAGAGTAGAGTCCGGGCTCCGCCTGTGAGGCTGACGGGCCCGCGGAGATCGGTCACGAATGTGCGCGCATGGTCTATCTACCCTGGATCAGAAAGGGAGAGGAGAGCCGGGAAGATGGCGAAAGCTAAAGGGACATGTGGTAAAGGAAGGGGTTGAGGTCAGTGCTGGAGTTGTGCGTCAAGGCAAATGCCTTCGCCCTCACCTACATGCGCGTCGTGCCTCCGTTCAGACCAGGCAGCATGCGCCTTGATACTCCATCCATACCGCGCCGTCCTACACCGTACAGACGGCTTCCGGTGATTGGGCACCACAGCCCAGCCCATCGCTGGTGGGCCAGGGTCCATTGAATCATGCATGCCATGACCATGCGCGTCAAGTGTGCGCGGTCCTGCCTGCGCCGCGTCCGGGTACCGGTACCTGGCCATGAGCTGAGGGTGATTTAGCGGCAGGCGCTAGGAGCAGCAGGTTGCGCGAGCCTGGCAGTCATGAGATGCAGGTGACGCGAGAGCAGAGGCCCTGAAGATGGCGAGCCAACGATGCAAAGGGCGGCAAATCTGCCACAGGCAAACGCGGCTCTGCGAGCCTCGGGGGCAAGTACGGGGTACCTGTGCTGGCTGCTCGCGCGCCTTCCAGCACCTCTGTCAAGGCACGTGAGCAGCGGCCATGGACGACACCAGGCTTTTCTTCTCTTTCCTGCCGCTGCTCTCGTGGCCGTCGCAAAAACACAAAACACCACGCCTTCGACACAGCCTGCAAAGTTGCGCGAGGCACGTCCATGTCCTTCTCGGGAGCGGCTGCTCGCGGCAGCCAGATCAACGCATTTGCAGAAGAAATGCAGCCGCGCTTCGCCCACTCTGGCTGGCCTCGCTGCCGTTATGGGTCGAAATGGCGCCGTGGCGCCGTGGGCAGGCAAGCGATGCCTTAGTTCGCTATCGGTCTCGAATGATTTTTAGCTTTTTTCCCTGCTGCACCTAATTTCCAGGTCCTTGGTTCTGCAACAAGAGGCGCACATTTTCCAACAAGAATGGGTGGGCTTCTGCCGGCAAGTTGCCCCATCCACCGTCGAGCAAATCAACCGTCGGTCCGCGCTCAGATGCTGCCAGATGGTCCCTGATTGCATGGCGAGAGAGATTGCGTCGGCGGCTGGGCTTTGTCGGCCTTGTCCTGATTGCCTGGGACTCGGCACCTGGCCGCCATCTCGGCAATGCCCTGGCCGCAGGCATAAGAGATTGTTTCCACAAACCCTCTCGGTGTGCGTACACAAGCATGTACAAAACCAGGCTGACATGGCCCAGGTCTCTCCACACACACTCATTCGCATCTCCCCACTGCGACGGGGCAACAGTCCATGTGGAACTCGGAGCGAGGCCGGACTTGACCTCGAGAGTTCATGAATTGGACTCGGCTTTGCCAGTGCCGCTAAACCATGCCCCGGTCTGCTGCGGTCCGCCTGCCGCCGTTGCGTCCCTGTTGGAGAAATCGTTCCGGTTCCTGAAGGGAGGAACGGCGCCGTCCGGCTCGCTGCCAGCCTCAGACGCCGCTGCACCCCGTCCGCCGGTCCGCGTCGCGGTATCAGCCACGCCGGTGTCAACCGCCCAGCCGGCACCATGTCGCACCCACGACTTGGCTTTGCGCCGTCCCCTTGGCCTTCCATATACATATGTATAGTTGTGGCTGGCCAAGGGTTGTCAACTATTTCCTTGGTCCTGCTTACCCGTCAGGGGCCGACTCGGCTGTCTTAGATCCCGCAGGTCGACTGTCTTGTGCCTGCTCCCGCCGATTGCCTTGGATTAGCTGCGATCAGCACGAAGAGACCGGGTGTCAGATTCGCCCAGTGGCCGAATTCAATCCCCGGCGCCTTTCCTTGCGTCAACCATTGGCTTTGGCAACCCACGCTCGTGCAGGCTGGCAAGGCCAAGCACTTGCCGACTCCGCAAGGCCATCCGAGATTGAGCCCACGGGGCGACAGCAGCGACAACTTATAAGACGGCGATGAGGGGTCGGCGCCGTCTTGCCCCGGCACCACGCCGGGCCCTAAAGTCTCTTTTCCTCAAGCCACGGTCAGCTGAGCCACCCTGATGTACTAGACTTGGGCCCAATCGCGCCAACTCGGAGCCCGAGCAAGGACAAATCAAGGCGGCCGGGGTCTTGTCTCAAGTGGTGGTATTCCCATCTATCGTGTCTCCGGTCTCCTCGCAGGCCTCGGGCTGCCATCTCCGTTCAGCACTGCATTGGGTACTTGTACTCCAAAACACGCCCCCCCCCCCCCTTTTTTTCCCCCCTCCCCCCTCCAGGGCTCTCTTTTTACACCCCTATGCCCTATTATCGCACGCCCTATTCTCGGTGAGCAGCCGGCAGCAGCCCCAGTCTTGTCGCCATCACGCAAGCTGCCCCATTTGCCCATTCGGTCCTCGCAAACTGGCTCGCGGCGTGGAAGCTCGGGCAGATGGCCAACGCGAAGCAGGGTGCATACAGACATGCTGCTCGAGCATGTCTTCGGACGGCAATGCATGAGCGCTCCCATGGTTTCCGGCATTTCCGGCCTCTTCCGCTGCTGCTAGCCTCACCCTGCACTCGGAACCCCCAAGTTTCAAGACACGAGTTGGTCTCGTCTACCAAATGCATGCCCTTCAACAAGACAGACAAGTGCTGGAGCCGGGGTGGCTGTATGCAAGCCAAGTCAAGCTCAACTCAGACCCCCCCTCCCCCCACCCCACTGTCCGTCTCTCGCTGGCAACAACGGCTGGCATGTTCGGCGGCCCTTTGTTTGTTGTCTGCTCGAGACATGGAGAGACGAGGCCGGGCGTGGGGTGGACGAGCCGGATCACGCCAGCTAGGCCTGTGCTCTGTTAGTGCCAAGTTGAAGGCTTGGTCTGGAGTCTGTGCCTGCGTACGTGCGCGCGCGCGTGGTGCAGCTGGGGCAGGCGACTAGCTCTGTGGATGCTGGGGCTTGCCTCGAAGCCACATGCTCTAGCTCGGGTCTGCTCTCGTCGGACGAGAATGTACGGAGCATGTGTGCGCGCGTGCGTGTGTGCGTGTGTGCGTGTGTGTGCGTGTGTTGTTGGCATCTCAAACCTCTGGGGGCGCTGGTGACGCATGACACACACCACCACCAACACGGGACGACTTTGGCTCGAGTGATTAGCGCGGGAGCCAGACAGGCATGCGTTGCTTTGCTGGGCGGCGGCTGTATAAGACAGGCGGCGGCGCGTCTGCTGGGCGCCAGTCAGCCGTTTCTTCTTGTCGCCGCCGACGGATCGAGTCGTCGAGGACAGCTAGCGCGCAGAGGCCGGCGTCTCAAGTCTCACCAGGTGAAATTAATAAGCCATCAGGCAAACTCGACGGCTGCCAGTGCCGCCCGCGGCCTGACTCGGCGCGGCTTCGTCAGCCACTGAGACCCTGGTGCGGCTTCTCTTGCGCCCAGCAGATCGGGCAGGGGGCGAGGTTGTCATGCCCTGGGGCGCGCCGCATGGGCAGTCCGGGATCCTCCCAGCACGACTCGTGACAGCGGCTCTGACAACTCACGGGCTGCTGTTTAAGCAGACGGACACCCGCCTCGCCTGTCCCTGTCGCGAGTAGATACAACATACTTGCGGCCAGACACATCAGCCTCGCATAGGCCATCTGGCCGGGCCCTGCTGTGGGACCTGCACCATCTTCCGTTTATATTTCTGACCTCGGGGCATGAATCACGGGAGCGTCTGGCTCCGCTAGGCCGCTGTGGTCGGCGAGGCTTTCTTTTGCAATCGACGGGAGCCTCTGACTCGTCGACTCGCCCGGGCAATAATAACCCGCCGTGTCTGCCGCCAGCCGGCGAGGGAGCCCAGAGCCCATCTCACGGCCGCCACGGCTCCGTCCCCGCCCGAAGGAGACAGGCAGAGCATCGCCTGAAGCTGCCCCTGGCCGGTGCTGCCCCTGGCCGGTGCTGCCCCTGGCCGGTCCGCGCGCGCCTCTGCTCCGTGGCCGCCGCCGACGAGACGACGCGACGGGCGGCGGAAGCCGGGTGTCTGGCAGGCCGCGCCCCCGTGCCCGCCCTCGGGACCGCGCCGCCTCGGGGCCGACCCGAAGCCGCCTCGGGGCCGCCGCGACGCCGCCGCGACGCCGCCTCGGCCGCCGCGCAGGATTCGCAGCCGCGCGCGCCGGGCGTCGCTGTGGGCTCGACGACGGAGCCATAGCGAGATACAGAAGCCCCGGGGCATGGATGACCCCAGTCGGCGGAGGAGGCAGAATGAACCGCCTGGCCATCACGCTCCGAACCCTCGATTCCAGCTGCAGCCGCAGGTCCCCTCGCCGCACAGCAGCTCCTTTCCCAGCGCCGGCGCCGAGAGGTATCGGCCGGCGCCCCTCAGCACGTCGCCGTCGACGCCGCGAAGCATGGGCGTCGGGGGCAGCTACAGCTCCTACTACCAGGAGCCGCAGGCTGCCTTCTCGACGCCCAACATGTCGACGACGGCCATGGGCTACGGCGCCGACTACGGCTCCGACACGCGCGCCCAGGGCCAGGGCTTTGGCAGCTACAACGCCGGCATGATGATGTACAACGTCGCACAGTCGAGCACCCAGACGCCCGTCTACGGCTCGCCCCAGTTTGCCCAGCGCCAGCAAGCCGCCATGCAGATGATGGCCCCAGACGTCGCCTCGACCTACTTTGGCTCCGAGGCCGGAGGATCAAGCCTGCAGCACGCGGCCCAAGGCTCGGGCGCGTCGTCGAGCGAGTACCAGCAGCAGCAGCAGCAGCAGCAGCAGCAGCAGCAGCAGCATCAACAGCATCAACAGCAGCAGCAGCACCCGCAGAGCGCGTCCATCGGCTACGGCGGCCACGTGCCCAACGTCGGCGCGATGCAGCAGCAGCAGCAGCAGCATTCGACCGCCGCCGCAGCCGCGTCCGACGCCCACGACTACCACGACGCGGCCCTCGAAGAGAAGTGGGTCAACTATCAGCGCCAGCTGGGAACCGTCTTCCAGGATGTCAAAAACGGCTCTCTCGAGAGCGCGGCCGAGACCCTCCTGGGCCTGTCCAACTGGCTCCTGACACAAGTTGCCGACCTAGGTACGCCCGTCTCTTGTTTCGTGCCGTCGCCCCCTCGGCGTCCGGCCGTGGTGCCGGCTGTCTGCTCTGCCAGGTCGCTAACGACGGGCATAGGACTCAGCCAAGACGACGCGAGCCTCCACGACGAGCGAATAAAGCTTTGGAACGACTTCAACCACGCGTGGCTCGCCTTGGGCTTCCAGCAGAAGCAGCTGATGGAGTCGGGCCACCAACTGTCGCGGTCCCAGGGCCTCATGGCCGAGGAGACGATCAAAAAGATGGGCGACGAGCTCGTCCGACTCTGCGACGGCATCGAACGGCACGGCTTGGTCGACTACCAATACGGCGTGTGGGAAGAGCAGATCGAAAGCAGTAGGCGTTGCCGCTCCCGGACGGCGTGGGTCAAGAGCTAACGCGGCCTGTCCAAGTTCTCGAAGAGTGCCTGGACCTGTACGAATCCTCGAGAGGGGCTGGCGAAGGCGACGGGCCTCGTTGAAATATCTGGCTAGGCGGACACGATCCAGATCTCGGGTGGCCCTCTCCCCTTCTTCCCCGATTTTCCTTTGCTCATCCCCGACACGACGGAACGACGAGGAGACTAATGGTGTGTTTTACGGCATCAAATTATGGCTAGCGGGCGCTCGGCTGTCCTGGGCACGCAGGTGGCACAGTGTTTACGAGACGGGAGTTGACTGCACGTCGACATGAGGGCGCATCGATACGCCCAGGCGAGACGCGGAACGGGCCGACGATTCTGCACCTGGACGCCGTCGCATAGGGCCGTCGCATTGGTTGCCTACCTGAGGCGGCCCACAGGTCCATGATTTTCTCTGCTACGCGTCATGGTAGGACGGGGTCTGGCGGTACGACCGACGACAGACGGGGCCTGGCCAGCGCCGCCGCGGTGGCTGGATCAGGGCCGAGGAGGCAGGCCAGGGACGGGTTTCCTTTGTGCGGTGGGAAAGGCGCGTACTGGCATGGATAGATGGGCGTGGCGTTGGGCTTGGAGAGGGGTTTGACGATGGGCTGCCTCTTTTGGACGGTGACGGCGGCGGGCTTTTGTCCTTTATTTTTCCTTTTCTTTGGTTTTTCTTTTCTTCCTGTCATTTCTTTTTTCTTCTATTCTGCTATCCCCCCCCTTTTTTCCTTTTTCGCCTTCTGTTCCCCCTCCTCCCGTTTCCATGTTCTGTTTTCTTTTCTCGGCCAAGAGACATGTTAACGAGCTGTACAAGTAGCCTAGACGATCAGCGGCAGCGGGGCGACGGGCTCTCACGAGCATAGGCGGGCGTCGGATGAATACCTAGACAGACGGGCGGGCATCGGAGTTGGCGGTCGAGGGGGGCATTGATATTGATGCATGTGACGACGTGGACGAAGCGGATGCCGGCTGTCACACTGCATGAGTCTCGGAAGGAGTGTACGCATAGTCACGGAATAGTCAGTATCGGATAAAGAGAGGCTCGGATAAAAGAGGCTCGGGCTCGGCCGCTGCCAAGTCCCAGGTGCCCGGGACGCGTGACGCGGATCGCCAGCCGCCGCCAGGGCAGGGGGCTGTTGTCGTACGGCCGGATGCATGTACTCGGGGCTATTTTTGGCCGGCTGGTCATCTGCGACGGATTTCGGGCGAGCTGGCCCAGCGCGAGATGGATTAGATTGGCGTCGTGGACTGCGTGAGCCCGGACAGGCCTGCCTGGGCCTGTCCGCCAAGGTGAAGACGCCACGAGGAGACAGGCACGCTGGACCCGAGGCCCGTCTCGGGCAGCTGGCGGCCGTCAGCACGCCCGCGCCGGGGTCCCGGACAGCCGTCGCGTGAGCCTTCCGGGGCCGTGAGCCGGGGCGACTTACACGTCATGTCGGACGGCACGCAGGGCTGACGGGGCCCGGTGAGGCTTTCCGCGCTCGGAGACGCCCCCTGCCGTCAGCACACATGGCGCACAGCAAGGCGCGCGGCGTCGGCGGGGGCTGTCGAGCCCGGCGGGGGCTGTCGAGCCCGGCGGGGGCTGTCGAGCCCGGCGAGGGCGAGCGTGCCGGCTGCCGAGCTGGGCCGGCCCGCCGGTGCGCAGACGCTCGCACAGGAGAGATATATATGGTGGCACAGGATTCCGCCAGACGGGGTGCCGGTAACCAATGGCATCCCCGGCCGGGGCGAGACACTTGTCTCTGATCGCTGCCCCTTGGGCCGCCCCCGGCAGAGCGTGCATCTCAGCCCTGTCGTCGCCGCGGCGGCGCCATTGGCCGCGTCGACGTATGTGACGGGTCAGCAATGACGGGGCATATGCGAGACTGAGACTGGCATGCCAGCGTGGCCAGGCATGCGGTATATATCGAGGCGCATCCGCAGCGCCTGCCCAGAGCCCGCCCGTCGCCGCGGCCGGCAGGGGCCCGTTCCGCCGTCTTACCTCCGGCCGGGCCCCTGACCCGGCGCCACGTTGCGCCCGGCGGCGCCCCCGGCCGGGGCCCGCGCCCGGCGTCGGCGTCGGCCCAGCTGCGGCTTACGCCAGCCACGGGCCGCGGCCGGGGCGCGCCCATTGGGCACGCCGGGGGGCCAGCGGCGTCGGAAAAGCAAGAGGGGGGGCGACGTGGCGCGGCCGGCGCCGGGAGGCCACCGCCGGGGCCCGGCTGTCTCAGCCACGCCGCTGTCATCCACGCCCGCAGAGGCTCGGCCGCGCTGCCGGGGCCCGGCGGAGCGGGGCCTGGGGGGTGAGGAAAGGGGGGGGATAAGGGGGTGAGGGGAGGACGGGGTGAGGGGAGGACGGGGTGAGGGAAGATCAACAACAGACGGGTGCTGAGATTTGGCGGCTGCGTCAAGCGCCGACGGGCCGCCCGTCTCGCCTGTCTCAGGGCCGCGGCTGGGCGCTGTCTCGAGCTGTGTGTCGCTGTCTCGGCACATGCGATGGGCTGTGGCAGGCGGCGGAGCGCGCCGGGGCTGCGATGGAAGATGAGATGAAGCTGAGCGCAGGTGCTCGCGCCCGTATAAGACGCAGGACTGACAGGACAGCGCGGAACTGCCATGACGTGGACTGCTGCTCCTTTCCGGACGAGTACGAGCTTGAATCAAGGCACGACTCTCTGACAAGGCCTCGACAGACTCGACCCGTCGCCCCTCGGCTTGACGCCTGCATCCGCAGCACGTCGGCGCCGGCCGGCGGTTTCTGCAGTTCCGCCTTGGCTCTGCTCGCCCGGGTTACAGCTGTCATGTCCCGGCGTTGCCGCGTCTCTGACTCGCACCATTTGCGACTTTGCCTTTGACCTGCCGCATCAGGGTGCCGGTTTCTGGCCGGGTAGCGTTTATGCTCTTGGGAGTGGCCTTCTCCCGCCCGCAGTTCTCATCCGAATCTACCTATCCGGCAAGGAGTCTTGGGAGACTATATCATTAGTTCTCATGTGATGGAAGCTCGTTCTTTCTTGTGCTACCTAGATTTAGCCTTCAGCATTCAATTGCTGCTTCAACGCCGTCTTTACTAAGCAATTCAGCTGCCGCCCTATTCCCGCGTCTACACGTAACTGCAAGGTGGAAGTCTTCGATGTTAATATCAACGCCCTCGTGTTCGACCAGCAACTTGACTACCGCCTCGTGCCCGGCCCAAGCTGCATTGTGCAGCGGCGTCACGCCGAGTCCCTCCGCAGCGTTGATGTCCATGTCGTCTCTGTCGAGCAGCAGCTTAACAATCGCCTCGTTCCCACACTTCACGGCTAGAAGCAGAGGCGATAACAGCGCCGAATCGCCGCCGCACATGGTATTAATGTCAATGTCATCTTTGCCAAACAGCAGCTTAACTACCGCCTCGTCCCCCCTCCCAGCCGCATGCATCAGCGGCGTCTTACCACTGAGGTCCTTCGCGTTGACGTCGACGCCGTCCTTGCCAGACAGCAGCCTGGCCACTTCCTCGTGCCCCTTTGTAGCTGCGAGGAGAAGCGGCGTCTGGTGGAACGTGCTCTTTGAATTACGGCACCCTCCGTCGACCAACACGTTAATTGCCTCGTGGATTCCAAAGTATGCTCTGTCGTTTTCCAAGGGATAAATCTCCTGCAGCTGGGGATGCGCATTGCTTGGTCCGATGCCGCCAACCTGGTTTCGCACTTTAGAAAGGTGACTACTTCCTGGCATGTCGTTGAAGCCTTGCGCATGGTGTCCCCAGTTACGTGCGGCATAGCCATACAACGGATTTTCCCGTAGCCGCTGCTGAAGCGCGGAAACCGGTTTGCAGTAACCGCTCTCGAATTCGCTGAAAGAGAGGTATGTCAAGCAGACTTGGGAGATGACCGTCTGCCCGTTGGAGAACCAACATTTCTCCCGTTCGAAGTACTCTTGGGCAATGTAGTGGACTAATCGAACCTTGTTGCTTTGTTGGTTAACAGTGACCAAGCCCGATACTACATCCTTGATGTTTGGGATGTTTTGCTCGTCTAGTTTTGGCTCGCTGACTTCCACTGCAAGTGCATGTTGAAGTTCTGGGAGAGAGCGGTCTTTCGGCCAAGACGATCCACGATAGAGCCTGCCAAGCAGGCTCCATGTGGTCTTTACCTTGCCCTTCGATCCGTTCCATTGTATTCGTATATGCTTGGTCATATGCTGGAGAGTAAGAAGACGTGCCTGGTGATGCCCTTGGCAATGGAGAAAGTGCCTAGTGACGGCCATGATAGCGTACCGATTGGGGGATGATCAGAGATCGAACCCAGGATGGATCTTCGTTAGGGCGTCACGAAGCTCTTGTTTGATCAAATATCCTTCTTGGAGATGTATATGTCATCCAGTTGACGGCTCCTTGACTGCCGGCTCCACCGTGTCTAGCCAGACAACTAAAAGTCGAGCTGCCAAACGAGCTGTTCAGAGAAGGGATCCGTAAAGATAGAGAAGGGTAAATCGGCGTTGGTAAGGAGTCATATATTGAGTTCCCGTACTACCTGGAACTTTACTCTAGGTATAGGACTATAAGATAAGCGCGGCCGCTTAGGTGGATCGGATTCGTTAGTCGAGAGGTCCGTATTAGCCTTTTAACTACCTTCGAAGATCCTATGTGCTCTATATATATTACCTACGCTTCGAAAAGGTAGCGTTGTGCATACTTGCGGAGGTGATCAGCAGCGGAACTAGTAGCAGTAGAAGGACTCGGGCTGGCCCTTGGCATTATAGAGGCGGCAAGCCCAATAGGGATTTAACGGCCTATTGCCGGCATCGACCTCGACAACATACAACCCGTGACGCTTGATCTAGCTCGTCCTGCATTTAGAGTCCTTCCGGAATAGGGACTCCTCCAAGACGTATCGTTTGTTCCTCATACGGCCTGGGGGAGATCTACAATTATTGGATGATTAGGTGTGCGGTCTGCGACGTTGATTCGAGTTGGCTAGCCAAGTTCTTCGGTGGCCGAACAAGCGAAAGCGAGGAGGGTGGAGAGGACATGGTCCTTCGTGCTAATCGGCCGGCAAAGACCTCAGCCGCCCTTCTTCTCCACACGCGACGCTCGGGGCCGCTGCCAACGGTGTGGGAGTTGCGTGTGGCTGTCGCAGGAGAAGAAAACATGGCTCGGCGACGCGTCTCTTCTGAAGAGGGCAGTGCTGAGAGAAAAATACTAGCATCGACTGCTCTATTAGGCACTGGTAATAACGCTGTCAAATATTTCAGATGTCAAATCAAATCAAGGAACCCATATTTGCTTGATTGATATGGAAATTCTGGTTATGTGAATGATTTGTTTGGTAATTTGTTTGATTTGATTTGATTCGAGGGCAGCGCTGAGTTTACAACGAGACGAATTAACAACCACCCCGTCAGTCTCTGGGCAAATCACCTCAAGTTCTGCAAAAGCTGACGACAACTACCGCGCTTGAAAGCACGCGACGATCACAAAAGGCCTTGTTAAAGCGATCTCACTAGAAGAGGCCTGTGTTTCCACGTGTCTGCTTGTGTGGGCATGGCGAGCGCGCGATACTCCCCCTTAAGGCAGCAGGGTATTGCGCCTCCGCGATCCTTGTCATACAGGGCGGGTATGGCGGGCGCGCGATAGCCCCCCTTACGACAGCAAGCAAGGTCTTGTCATGTGGGAGGGTATCGCAAGCACGCGAACCTCGTCAAAAAGGTGATCGGCGCACATGTCACTATTAGGAAACGGAACAGAAACGGGGGGGCGTTTCTTACGTTGCGGATAATCTTCGGAATGCAGGACCTGCTTAATAACTACATTCTTTCAGGGGAATGAGCCTTTTCTTTGCAACACGCCATACTGTTACGCACAGATAGATCTAACAGCCGCCTTGATGGAGTCAGACACGGCTTCCTTGGATTTCGCGAAGGAGACCCTCATTGCGGAGGGCCTCTGGCACTTAGAAGATCCACAATTATGGGGAGATATTTCCGAGATGGAGGCGAAGGGGTTTCCTTTCTGGACGGAAGAAGGCCTGGACTTCTGCATACAACATGTTCTTGGTAAAACGGTTAGTAGCACAGCGAGGACTGGTTAACTGGCTAATACTTTTCAGCGCATCCGATCTCTTATCGAATCTTGGTTTGGGGAAAGATGCGTTTTGGTGCACTGGATAAGATACCGTGCATACCCAGGCCATACTATCTGCTTCAGAGGCGGCGGCCCTGAAGCTGGCCGACGTCGTCTCATGATCCATCTCTTCGCCAAGGGATCAGAGACAAGGTACTACGTTCGTTCACATCTGCAGAAGCTGCCCACCCAAAAGACGGAATTTCTTTTCTATGAGATTCCTCAGCCTGCCATGGTTGAAGCGGGGTTCGAAAGTAAAGACATCGACAACGGCGAGGTGTAAGCCATCACTATACCTAATGCCAGCAAGCTCTGACAGATCTCACAGTGTGATATTTGATGCTCGGCTCGGCATCGAACTCAAGAAAGGCTATGTAATTGCCTTTTTATTCGCGACGGAAGACGTCGTCGCTAAATGGCCTCCGATGCTGCTTCCAGGCTTGCCCGGGTTGGCAGAAAAGGTCCGCAATGAGATGGAAAGTGGCAAAATCGGAGTCAATTTCGTGATTAACAAGCCCGCGTCAAGCGCGCGTCACAAAGGCAAGGGGGCCTCCCCTGTTTCCTGTCATAGTCGGAATCCTCCGGACGACGGTCAGCGTCCGTGATGATCAAGCAGATTTTAGATGGCAGTCAAGGAACATCATCACCTTATGCATCAGTGAGCTGCTCATGGCCATGGCTGTAATGCCTAGTCAGGCGCTGGAACCGGCCAGTCTATCGCATCCATTGAATCTGGATACATGGGGAAATTCAGGTGCATGAACAGCGGAGGATCCCATCCATGGTCATCCAGGATGTGGTTCGGTTGTTCCGTTCGAGGATACGATTGGGCTGCGATGTCGAGAGTGTTGGTATTCATCGTGTCTGCTTCAGGAGGCGATGCGGATACTGTGGCGATCCCTCCCGGAGGGAGAACTGCCGGTGGTGGTGTTCGTGTGACGTCGCCAGCGCCGAGGTATTCGGGAGGATTCGTGCTGATGGGTAGACTTGCTTCAACCCCAGGTAGATTGAGGTCATGAGCTTCATCCAAGTCTAACGCCGCCTCCTCCCAGTTCCTCTTCTTCTGGTTCGCTAACCGCCTGAAAAGCTCCTTGTCAGCCAGTCTTCGCAGCTCAGCAGCAATTTGCTCCATATATTTCCTCTTCGTTTCGGTTGCGGCGCTGTGCTCTCGCGTGTGTCTGATAAACTCGCTTGTCCGTCGGAAGACCTTGAAACAGCATACGCATACTTCTTCGCATGGGACATCTATAGTGAGGGCATTAATAGTAAGTGCGCATGAGGCCATTGAGACTTACGGACTCTAGAATGCACCCGAAGTTGCTGCCCCTTCTTGAATGGCTGAGTTCGATCACACCCCTCATAAGGGCATTTCGTGTTTGCCATTATTGTATGTAAATTTTCATCTTCACTGCCTGAACTATATCTTTGATCTTCGGTGTTTGCGTTCGCATGCGCCCGGCATTCTTCGAGTTCGGGAATCCGAGACAAGACGATGTCAGTCAGATCTGCGGGACCACCACTTGTGGCACGTACTCGAAAATATTCAAGATGCGTCTCTAGAAGGACGCTCGTTGCGAAGAGAGCTGAGCAGTAATTGCATTTCCATAGCTGGTTGGCTTCGCGCGACATCTTCTGGGTGATGTTGATGGTGAAATTGGCAACCAACGTGCGGGACGAGACGAACACGGCTCGCTAGATCGGCATTTCATTAGCCCGAAGTCCCACAATACTTACTGCTTGGCCAATCAACACTGAAGAGAAGAAGGACCAGTCGGGTGGCACACCTGATCAAGATTTTAATGCCTGATGGTTCCGCGAGAGGTTGGGCACTCAGTCAATCAACAACGTTCAGTCTTGTCTTGTCCCAAGCAAATGATGATAGCATTTTCCATCCTTAACAACTCGTGATCACCTTCTTTGACGGAATTGCGCTTCTTCTGCGCCTTCAAAATGTGCGAAACCTGCAAAGACAAGGGCCTCGTAGGCATGTCATGCCCGACATGTGGCCACAAGCCGAGATGAGATGGCAGTGAATGCCGAGCATCGTTGAGTAAGTTTCTTCATTTGAAACCTGTGCCTTTGCCTGCAATATCATGTCACGGGTGGACGACTGATCATGAAACAACAGAAAAGAGGGCAGATAAATGTTGGACTTGGTGAATTTCTCGTGTACTTTTGACGTTATCAACAGCCATCCAGCTTGTCCTGTGGCTGGTGAGCTCTGCTCTAGATTCATGCCTCGATCAAGTATCCGTGTCTCCGACCGTCAAACGTCGTCGATGCGTGGCTGATTACCCGCGGCGTTGGCAGAGCCTTACTTCCCCTTCCCATCCACCGTTTTGAGGAGTCACCGTTACGGTCAGAAGGTTGCGCATGGCGAGAGGAGGTCGCTTAGCGTGATGCAACCTGGCCATCTCATGCATTTTAGGCACCCACCCATCCATCCATCCAGTTCGAGCGGATGAAAGACTGCAGGGACAACAGGGCGGTGCCAGCGAATATAACTTTGCTGTTTGCCCCCCTCTTATGGCAGTAACTCGATACGAAAACGACATTGAACATTCAACCCTTAGATAGTTTGTTAACCCAACATCTCCCGCTTCCATCACGCAATGGCATCTTCCACTCTGGCTCAGCCACTCGACATGGCCGCTACCGTGCGGGTCTCGCTCGTTAACGCGGTCAATTGTCCCAAGTGCGGGTATAATAACATGACCGGAGCGAAATCCTGCGAAGGCACCCTGCCTGGGGGTGGTTCCTGTGGACGGGAGCTGCCTAAGGTCCTCTGAAATGGCCGTTCATGGTATAGTCGTGAGTTTTTTGTTCGACCATGGGGTGGAGACTCAACCGGGCAGGCCATTTGCAGGAAAGTGATGACAGCTGGACAGTTTGGCATGTTTTGTTTGTCTTATTCTGGTTGAAGACCGCTGCGATGCCAAAGGGTGCCCTGTCGGTCTCTTCAGGATTTATATGCTTTCTGCTGTACACGATGTCGCTAGCATACCTCACTTGCTCCACGCGACGAACTGTTCCACGACGTCAGTGAAGCCCATCTCTCCCATGCGAAGCATCACCCTCCTCCTCCAATCCACTTCGTCACCGCTGGAAAGATCCATTCCACTGGAAACGCGGAACTTAGTCCTAGCCCATTCTATGGGCACGAATCCGGCAGTTTCCCAATCGATGATGCCGATAGAACCATTGGTCGGGTCTACCAGGATGTTAGATGGGCCAAGGTCGCAGTGGTAGAACACAAGATTCGAGCAGTCCATGCCGAGCTTCACGCAGGTCTTGCGTAGATTCTGCGGACTGCAATCCACCTTTCGCCCACACAGATATCGCTCTGTGAGAGTATGTCCGTCCACACCGCTGATACTGCTGCCGTCAGTAGGGACCGCCAATTCCCTACAGATATCGGCAATTCTCTCGGCATAGTGCTGTCTCATGGACTCGTCCAAGGTTGTCCACAAGCTGTCGATAGTTTCTCCAGGAACCCGGCTCAGAACAATGTAGTAGCGGCCATCGTATTCGGCGTGGTGTAAAACATCAGGAATAGCAAAGCTCCAAGTCCGTTGGTGGAGCCATGCCAGTGTGACGTGCTCTCTCGTCACGTCTGGCACATCCAGAATCCTGGCTTTACAGAAGGCATCGCCAATGTTGAAGACGGCAGAGACACCCCCAGCATCGTATACCAACTTGATATCGCTCGTGTCCGATAGAGGTCGACTCTCTGGCAATGGAACTGGTGCGTCGGAGATCGAGTAACCTCCGCCATTTCCATCTCCCCAGGTACACTCTGAAAGAGAAGCGCGTGAGAGCAGGATTCTGTCCCCGATAAGCCAGGAATTGTCGTCTATTTCCCGGATTGACTCTCTGACTGGACGGTCGGCCATTGGGAAGGACTGATCCTGGCTGATCTGTGGAGTATGGCTGTCGAATTGTGGACGCTCGTTTAGCAGAAGATTGCCTAGATTGTAAAGTCAACTACGTGCTCGACCACGGTTGTCGTCATCGCTTCGGTGGTGTCTCCACGGACCTTTTGGGGGATATCGCTGGCCGCCTCGTCAATCGCACCAGTACGGACAACTGTCGGAAGTAACGATAATGCACTTCCGCGTGTGCCTTCAGTTTCGTCTCGGGTGTTCACAAAGTGGCTCGCGTCTGGCGGACTTGAAGTGAAGGTTGGGATAGTCGTGGATCTAAGGGAGGAGGCCTGCCCTGGCTTGTTTTGAACGCCTGGGTCGGATTCGGCCGCACATTTCTGCGGCTGGTTGACCGGGGAACCCAAAATTTCCGTCCTTCCGACGAATTGTGAGCAATCTTCTGTCTCACAATCACGTGTTGTTTTGGGACAGCCTCGCCGCTGGCAGGCGGTCAGTCTACCACAGGCTCTTGGTGTTCCTTGTTCTTTATTATTAATTGGCCAATCCCTCCTGGCTGAGCTGTCCAGCATTCGAAGGATTGCTACCAATGGCTCACATATCTGTCCCAGAGCCATCATCACCCTCCTTCCCCCGCAGCGACGAGCAGCGGGCCGGCCACCGGCTCCAGCAACTCCGTCTCGCGCTCCAATGGCTTCTCGGCCTCCAACGGCTTCGCCTCTCGTGAAGCCGCCATGACGCGAACAAAGGCGTCCGCAACCGCGAGCTGGTCCTTGCGGTTAGACCGGCATTTCTTGACGTGCACCAGCGCCTCATCGAGGCGGTATAGGGCCTCCCTATACTTCTCCTTAGCCTCCCTATAGATTACCGCCGCCTTTATCTTAATGCTCTCCTTATACCTCGGGCTGCTATACCACTACTATGCCTCGCGCGACACCTGCTGCCGAACATGTGCCATATGTGCTTCCCAATCCTTCCCATTGCGTAATCATTGTTGTCATGGGGGGAGACGTAGGATAGTTCGTGCTTCTCGTCGAGGAACGCATCTGCGGCAATGTGCTCCGTGCTTATTATGGCGCAGATCCAGCCGACGGTATAGTCCTTGGAATTTATTAGACATCGGCTAACAGGGTCCTAGGAAAAGGCCTTGGAAGGACGACTAAAGTTGGATTTTGATCGTAGAACTCGGTCGGCTTTTATGGTCGAGTAGTGAAGTTCGATAGTCGTGACTTTACTACGACCTCATCGCGCTTGTATCTCCTATGTCAAGTTCTATTGCTCAAGATGCAAAACTCCACCTTATAACTGCCTTATAATATTATAAATTGGGGGCGTGGCAGGTCGTGGATCCCGTAGGAATCTGGGCGGATGGGCGGCCGGTACGAGCTCTTTGATTCTCTAGTGAACATGGACAGACGAAACAGTCGCGGAACCATCATCCACGCAAGCAGCAAGGACAGCCAGCAGCAGGGCGCCGAGCCTCGTACGCGCACGACAAGTGACACGCCCATGCCGGAGGTGTGACCTGGTTCCGGAGCCGGACCCACCCGGCGGCTGCGGAGCCCCGGCCGTCTCGGGGCACGGCAGCTGCCATTTGGGGCCCAGGGCGCGACCGTCTGCTATCCGAAGCGAACCGGCGATGAATGTCGACGCAGTCAACTTCGTTGCGCCACTGCTGCTGCGCCCTCGAAGTCGGGGTCCGGGTTTGCGAGCACTCGGCACGGACAATGCTCGTCACTTCACCTCGGTGGATTGCAGCCGCAAGCCCCGTCCGGAATCATCATTATCTCGCTGCTAGCTCTTGTATCCAGCAACGCTGCCACGGGGGCTTCCAGCGACCCAATCTCTCGGGCGCGTCAAAACTGATCTGTCCGGCTCCGTCAGCCGCCCAGCCATGCTCGTGTCGTGAGGCAGACGGCGCTTACCTAGAGTCATGCTCATGCTCACGTCGGTGTTCTCCACCATCTTGGTAAACTCGTCGAAGCTAATCTTGCCGTCCCTGTCCAGGTCGGCCTCCATGATGGTCTTGTCGACAATCTGCTGCAGCTGCTGGTCCTTGAGGTTGCTCCCTACCATCATCTTGAGCACGATGAACAGCTCGCCGTTGCTGATGTAGCCGTCGCGGTCGATGTCGTAGACCTTGAATGCAAACCGCAGCTTCTGCTCCTTGTTGCCCTTGCTGCTGAAGGCGCTCAGGCCCGAGACGAACTCTTGGAAGTCGACATCGCCGCCGCCGTCCTCGTCGAAGATGGCAATCATCCTGTGGGCCAAAACATGCCAGAAGAGGCGCACAAACGGTCAGCGCGCGGGCCGGGGGCAAGTGCAGGGAGGCTGCCTGTGTCTTGGCAAGGAGCGCGCGAACCGTGTGGCTAGAGGGTTGGACGAGATCTGCGGCAGGCTAAGAAACTCGTCGCGCTCGATCGTGCCCGAGTTGTCCTTGAGCGCGCGGGCCAGAAGTCAGCACAGGACCCAGCGCGGGGACGGGGCAGCGCACCTTGTCCAGCTTCATGAACCGCTTCCGTAACCGCTCGACCTCTTCTCTGTCGACTGGCGGCACGTCAGTCCATCCGATGCAGGAACCGACGGAGCACGCGCCCGGGACCCACAGTTGGACCCCTGGACAATGCTGTCCAGCACGGCACTCGTAGTGTTGCCCATGGCGGCAGACAGAGGCCAGCCCGCTCGAGGCTGTTGGAGGGTATTGGAAGGCTCTTGACGCCGCCTGCGGGGGAGGTTCCTGGGGAAGGTTCCCGTGCTGCAGGGTGGGGTCGGGGGAGAGGTGGCTCGCTCTCGCCGGCGTCGGAGAAGGCTGTAGGGCTGGGGGTCGAGAGTCGAGATGTCGAGACGTCGTGATTGGAGGTGAGGTTGGCCGAGAGCCTCGTTCAGCCCAGCCGAGGGGCATCTCGAGCGCACGGGCCACATGCTCACCGAGGTGTGACGACACCGGCCATGTATTCGGTACCTGCCGAGTATCACATGCGACCTGGTAGGCACATACACACGAATACAGTTCGAGGGCTCGAGTATTGCGAACGAGCAAAGGCGCCATCTATGTATTAGAGACCGGCAGGACGGCTGTATATCTAATGGTATGCAAGCCGTGAGACACTGCCCATCTCGGTGCCGGGAGCCCGCGCGTACGTACATGCCTCCCTAGGTATCTCGGTACCTAGGCAGCGCAGTGCGCATGTGGCTGTGCGCAGTACCAACTGTGGCAACGCTTAATCCTCGGCTTCGGCTGTGATGCCAGCCGGCAGACCGAGGCCGGCTCTAGCGATAGAGTTGCGCCTCCCCGCAACCGGGCCAAAGAGGCTTTCGGCCATGGCTACCACGTCCAGCCAGGCCGGTCAGGCTAGCAGCTGGGGTTCTCGGGGGCGCGACGGCGCTGAAGGGAGGGGAGGGGGCGACAGAGCGTGCGGGCCCGAGCGTTCCAAGGTACCTCCCCGCCCAAAAGCCGGCGGCAAGTGACCTCCCCGCCTGGGGCGCAGCGCCACAGCGCTACCAAGACAGCCTGCCAGTTGCTAATCTTCCACGCATGCGCCTCCCCCCCAGGTGAAAAATCTTCGCGCGGCAAAACAATCTCAACGTCACCTCATCGATGGTGACTTTTCAGCCATCGAAAAGAGGCCACCACAGCACCATCTCCATCCTCGTTTGGGCACAGGGCGACCCTGCATGCCTCGCTTTATGACTTGATCCTTTTTTTTTCGCGGTTTTTCCGCTGGCTTCTCGCCGACCTCCCCCACCGCGGCATCATGTCGTCCCGCAAGGTCCGAGTCAAGAAGCTGAGTGTCAAAACCACCCTCCCCGTCCTCCGGGAAGACCAGATCGACCCCTCCGAGTATGAGGCACTTGCCACCGAGAACCAAATCGCAACCGGTGTCGAGCAGGCCGAGGAAAATGTGAGCTTACCTGGCCTCTGCATAGCGCCCGATATCACGTGCCCCACCACGTGAGATGGCTGAGCATGGTCTCATGCATGTCATGGGCTCTCACCCCATCACCCATCACCAGCCGTCGAATCACCGTGAGCGCCCCTGCTGACAGCCATCGCCTTGCAGGAGTACCATCTTCAGACCATCCTCAAGGAGGCGGGCACCAGCAATGATCAAGAGATCCCGGTCCCGCCTCCCCAGGAGAGCAGCATCAACTATGATGAGCTCTACCCGAGCGCCTTCCGCCAGCCGTCGTCCTATATCCGCTTCTCGCAGACCGTAGAGGAGTGCATCAGTTGCCAGTATGACCTGACGGCCGAGGACGACGAGTTCCTCCAGACGTACAACGGCAGCTCACCCGCGGGCGGGCCCCTCTCCGAGGACGACCTGGAGCGCATCCTGGAGGTGTTCGAGGACACGGCGGCGGAGCAGACGCCGTTCGCGGCCGTCGACAATACCGTGGTCGCCTATGACGTGATGGTGCCGGGCCTCAGCGATCTCGCGTCGCCCTCGGTCCTCCACCACGCCAAGGCGATATATGGGTATTGGCAGACGAGGAGGCAGGCGGCCGCCAACAAGTCGCTCCGGCCGACGCTCAAGTTCGAGACGCACCAGGAGAGGGACGACACGGACCCCTACGTCTGCTTCCGGCGGCGCGAGGCGCGGCAGACGAGGAAGACGCGAGCCCGCGACAACAAAATCGCCGAGACGCTCAAGCGCCTGCGGCGCGAGCTCGAAGACGGTCGGCAGCTCGTCCTGCTGACGTGTGAGCGTGAGATGATGAAGCGGGACCTCTTGCACGTGGACAGGGCCTTGTTCGAGGAACGAGCCCGGCTCAAGCAGGTCAAGGTCAGGATGGGCATCAGGGGCGACGAGGACGACCTCGTGAACCAAAAGGTATGTGGCGGAGGCGTCGCGGCGCCGCCAGCCCTGGCCGGCGTGGTCCACTCGGTGCTGACCCGGGCTGGGAAGCCGCAGAAACGCAAGGCCGTCGAGCCGGCGGGCGGGCAGAGGCCGCCCGGGACGCAGCTGCGGGCGCCGGTCCGCTCGGACGGACGGTCAATCGAACAGGAGCTGGTGCTGCTCTCCGACCTGCTGAAGCAGAAGGAGAGGGAGCTCAAGGAGGACATTGAGAGCAAGATGCAGCACCACCGGCGGTGGAATCAAAACCACATTGACCTCACTCGAGATCCGCTGTCGCCGGTGAAGGAGCAGGGGATGGAGCTCAAGTTCCGGCCGGCAAAGACGCAGTACTTGATGACGCCGCCGGCGTCGACGTCATCGGAGTCGATGGACGTGGATGATGACGCACCCGAGGCCATGGCGGCCGACAAATGGGAGCCTGCCGTGGCGCGGGCCAGGGCAGACCAGGCGGCCAGCCAGCAGACGCCAACGCGCCAGCCTTCGTTCCGCCGCCGCATCGGCCGCCTCCGACGGCTGTGGATCGACCGGAGAGGGATGGGGACGCCGCCGCGGGAGACGAGTGAGTACTCGGACCGGTGGAAGTACGACTCGGACGACGACGACTTCGAGCCGCCGGTGTACGAGGTCGACGCGTTCGACACGCGGGCGCTCAAGTTCCGGGCGACGATACCGCTGGGCCAGCACGCGTACCGAAACGGCCGGCCGCCGATGCCCCCGGACCCATCGGGAAGCAGAGGGCTGCCGCTACCGCAGGCGGCGGCACAGGCGCAGGCACCGGCGCAGGCAGCGGTGGCTCCGTCGTGAGGGGACCTGTCGAGCGGCGGCGGCGCCGTGTATGATGTGGCCGATGGCTGTGCATGTGCCCCGTGGTTCCCTCGCCTCAGACGGCGACGGGAGCGCGCTGGCAGCGTTGGGGTGTAACAGTAGCGGGCGCCGGACGGGATGGGCATTGCGCGGAGTTGGGAGTTGGGGCGGGCCTTGAGGCTTATTAGACGAGGCGCCCTCGGCAGGCAGAAATGGCAGAAACCTGCAGCAAGCGGTCGCTTGGACCGTGACGACGTGGCCGGCATCGTTTCCCGTGAGGAGCACCGTGTCCGTAGATGCCGAGGGGCGAAGCCGGAGGATGGACTGATGCCGTCCCAGCTTCGGACGGAGGGGGCAGCGCTTGCGGCGGCGACGGCCGGCCGGCACCAGCAAGGCCGACGGCGAGCCAGCGCCGCCGGGGAGGCGTCCGGCAGGAGAGACGGGCCAGACGGCCTCGCGGCCGCGGAGATGATCGTCGTCGTCGGCGTGCGGCCGCCGGGGTGACGGGGGTGGAGAGAGAGGGGGGATCTGTCCCACGCGCCGGAGCGAGCAAACAAGCGTCCGCGGCACGCAGCCGACGGCGGCCCGGCGTCCAGCAGCCGCGCGCCCGGCAGGGCGGCGATGCCAGCGGCCGGCCAGAGGCGCCGCGCGAAACGAGGGCGGCGGCGAGGAGGCAGGCGGAGGACCGGCGCCGAGCCTGACGGATTTATACAGCGCAGCGCAACAATTGTGGGTGAGCAAAACCGAGGGGCGGCCCCAGCTGGCCTGGCGCTCCACAGCCCCGCCGGCAGGGGCCCTGATTGCTGATGGCTGGCGATCGCTTAGCTAAGCGCGCTGACTCACGGCTGACGACATGCGACGACGCCGCGCCCGACGACTCGCCAGAACCATCATGGCCGCAGACGCGTTCCCGCCCGGCGGGCGGTCCCTCGTCGCCCTCGGGCTCGAGGGCTCGGCCAACAAGCTCGGCGTCGGCATCATCCGGCACAGCGCGCCGGCGCGCCCCGGCGCGGCGCCCGAGACGGCCGTGCTCGCCAACCTGCGGCGCACCTTCGTGCCGCCGCCCGGCGCCGGCTTCCTGCCCAAGGACACGGCGGCGCACCACCGCGCGCACCTCGCGGCGCTGGTGGCGGCCGCGCTCGCGGCCGCGGGGCTGCGCGCGTCGGCCGTCGACTGCGTGTGCTTCACGCAGGGCCCGGGCATGGGCGCGCCGCTGGCGGCCGTGGCGGCGGCGGCGCGCGCCCTGAGCCTGCTGTGGCGCCGGCCGCTCGTCGGCGTCAACCACTGCGTCGGGCACATCGAGATGGGCCGGCTGGTGGCCGGGGCGCGCGACCCCGTGGTGCTGTACGTCAGCGGCGGCAACTCGCAGGTCATCGCCTACGCCGAGCGCCGCTACCGCATCTTCGGCGAGACGCTCGACATCGCCGTCGGCAACTGCCTGGACCGCTTCGCGCGCACGCTGGCCATCAGCAACGACCCGGCGCCCGGCTACAACATCGAGCAGCTGGCCAAGCGCGGCCGCCGCCTGCTCGACCTGCCCTACACCGTCAAGGGCATGGACTGCTCCTTCAGCGGCGTCCTCGCCGCCGCCGACGCCCTCGCCGCCCAGATGCGCGCCGCCGGCCCCGCCGCCGACTTCACCGCCGAGGACCTGTGCTTCTCGCTGCAGGAGACCGTCTTCGCCATGCTCGTCGAGATCACCGAGCGCGCCATGGCCCACGTCGGCAGCTCCCAGGTCCTCATCGTCGGCGGCGTCGGCTGCAACGAGCGCCTCCAGGCCATGATGGGCCACATGGCCCGCGACCGCGGCGGCACCGTCCACGCCACCGACGAGCGCTTCTGCATCGACAACGGCATCATGATTGCCCACGCCGGCCTGCTCGCCTACGAGACGGGCTTCCGCACGCCCCTCGACGAGAGCCAGTGCACCCAGCGCTTCAGGACAGACGAGGTATACGTCAAATGGAGAGATTGACAAACCCGCGCAACGTGAATCTCCAGTTGTCGAATCCCAGCCCCAAGTAGGCCAGCAGGCTGAAATAAATAAAAAAAAGTAGTAGTACAGTGGTACTCGTAGAGGATGGACGAGGAGAAGAGGAAAAAGACGAAATAGCCAGCGTTACACATTGCCACGCCCCCCCCCATCACCAACTCCGTCTCAGCCCTCGTCCGCCGAAGTCGGCTTGTACATTATGGTCGTCACGTACTGCCGGGAACGCGCACACGTCAGCACGGCGCCGTCGGCGTCCAGGAATCAGGCGCTCACCTTGTTGTGGTATCTCGTCGTCGCCGACACAGCCAGGACATTATTCTTGATGCTGCTCGTGGCGAGGTGGTTGAGGACGGTGTGGTTGGGCATGTTGAGCACGCTGTTGTCGTCCTTCATGAGCGTCGCGGCGTTGAGGATGGGCTTGCCCAGGAAGCCCGGCAGGCTGGGCGGCGTCGGCAGCTTCTCAATGGCCGCGACGGCGTTGCGGTACGCCGCCGACTCCTCGGGCTGGTCAAAGTCAACCAGGTACTGCGGCACCTCGCTGCGGTAGCTCTCGGGCGGCTCGACGGCCTTGCCCTTGGGCGGCCGCGGCTGGTCCTTGGCCTGCGAGCTGGTCCGCGACGCGCCCTCGGCCTCGCTCTCGGGCCGCGACGCGCTGCCCTGCTTCTGCGCCAGCGGCACATCGTCCGGGTTGACCTCGATGTAGTTGACCAGGTTGTTGCCGAAGTCGACCGTCGTCGGCAGGTCTGGCGACGTCTGCATGATGCCGTCGACCAGGAAGCGCACATGGTGCGTGCCGGGGAGGATGTGGATCGTGGCGGCGAAGCATCCCGGCTTGCCTTCACTAACGACTTGTCAGTCGAGCGCTGCTTGTGAGACTATTGGACGCTCCTGGACTCTCGCGCAGCCGAGAGCCCAAACCCGATTCAGGGGGCGCCACGGGGGCACAGCATACGGCATGGCATCGGGTGTCTCGGGGGGGGGGAGGGGGGGAGACTCACACCGGATGTAGCCTCTGCTTCCGGTTCCACTGGAATATGGTGCCCGTGACGTAGATCTTGTCGCCGCCGCGCCTCCATTCGAGGCGCGTGGGGACGACGGGCCGCGTCTTGTCGACGCGCAGCTCCTCCGACTCGTCGTCGTCGAGCGTGTTGGCGCTCAGGGCCGAGCTCCGGCGCGTCAGGCCGTCCGACGACTCGCCCAGCTCGACATCGGCAGGCCCCTGGTCGGCGGCCAGGATGGGCGAGCCGGGCGTGTGCACCTCCTCCTCGATGGGGAGGGGCAGGCGAGGCGGGCCCCTGAGGTACATGTCTGTGAGGCTGCTGTTGGGCACGACCTGGGGCTCGGCGGGCGCCGACTGGTGGTGGACGAGGTGCGAGCGCAGCGACGCCGACTCGGTGGGCACGTCGACGGGCTTGGAGGGCTCGTCGCGGGCGGCGGGCCTGGTCGGCGTCGACGAGACGTTGCTGTGCGGCGAGCCGCTGAGCGACGAGACGGCGGTGCTGGGCAGGCTCTTGGGCCGGTTGACGACGGTGGAGCCCTGGGCCTGGGCCAGCGACGCCTCGGGGGGGGCGACGGAGCGGTGCGTCGTGTGCGCGGGGATGATGTTGCGCGCGTCGCGGCGGTGGCTGCGCGTCGAGTCGTGGTGGTGATGGTGCTGAGTCGACGCGGCTTGCGGGGCAGCGGACGGCGGCGACGCAGCCGAGCCCGCCTTGTTGGACGCGGATGAGTGGTTATTGCCCATGCTGATCGGCCTGTCTGACCCTTTACCTGTTTCTTCTCTCCGCCTTTCTTTTCCTTTCTTTTCTTTTTTTTTACTCGTCTTCCTCGTTTCCCCCGTCCGCCTACTTGTCCACGTATCTCGGCTGTTTCGTTCCGCTTCGGTGGCGGACGTCGTCGTCACGCGGACCGACGGGCGGCAGTCGGGACCTCGCCGGCGCGCGCAGACGCCAGACAAAAGAAAAAAAAAGGGCCGCGCGACGACACGATGCGACCGGCCGGGCCGTCAGCGTGCCGCTCCGTGCCAAGGCGGCCAACGAGGGCGGGCAGCGGGCCGTCGGTCGAGTCTCGGAGGCCTTCACGGCGCGTGCATCTGCGCGCCCCAGCAGCGGCTGCCCGGCGCGGCGTGTCAGGCCTGTGTCGCCTCGATGCTGCGTCGCCTCGATGCTGCGTCGCCTGTCTCGGCGCACGGCGTTGGCAGGTGTGATTTGCCGCGGGGATGGGCGACGTTGCTTGAGCGAGAGTAGCAGCAGTGATGCGAGGTGTAGCTCGATGGAGGCGCCAGGTAAGACGGTGCACGTGCTAGCCAGGTACATGCTCCCTCGCGAGCGCAGCCCCGCAGCAGCTGTACCCCGCTATTCCTCCACGCCCCGGGGGAGGCCCGTGCGCTCACCCCAGGTGCCTGCATTACGTCGTGCCGCTCGCAGCCTTGCAGGGAGCTACTAAGCAGCTGGATCAGCAGCTGGACCTCCTCGACCACGACTTCATGCGGCCGCAATGGAGAAGCCCAGCACCCTGTCCGCCGTCCTCGACGCCCTCGCCCCCGTCGCCAGGGCCGTCTGGAGCGTCCGCTGGTCCAGCCACCTGGCCTCGCTCGCCCGTCTCCTCGTCCGCATCGTCGCCCTGCCCCTTCGTCTCCTCCTCCTCCCGCTGTCCTATCTCGCCCGCTTCCTGCTCGTCCTCTTCGCCCCCGCCCTCTGCATCCTGTCCTACCTCCTGTCGTGGGCCGCCGCCGCCGCCGCCTTTGTCGTGAGCCTCGAGGTAGGCCGCTCCGCGCGTCCCTCCGTCCTGGTACACATCACGCGGGAACTGACACGACTTCGCCCACAGCCATTGTACACGTTTGTGGGTTCAGCAGCCGATTCTACAACGCCCGGCCGCTAATCTCCTGCCCCCCCCCCTGCAGTTTGGCGCCGCCGCCGCCGTTGGCATTGTCTCGGGCATTGGCCTCGGCGTTTCTTCTTCCATCATCACCTCGTACCTGGGCATGCAGGACGAGCCGGAACCGGAGGAGCAGCCGTCGCCCAAGGCCGAAACGCTAGACCTGGGCCCTGTGGCAGCCGTCGGTCCAGCCGTCGCCGAAGCCGAATGGTCCTGGGCTGAGCCCTCGCCCTCGAGGCGTCGCCGGCCGGCAGGGCTGCTGTCCCTGACGATCCACGAAGAGGACGATTCTGACCCGTAATCAATATAATGTATCATTGGCCAGAGTGGCCCGCCTCACCTTCTCCCGAGACACCGCCAAAGCCAGATGCCTGACCCTCCGAAGCCGTCCTGCCGCTGCTACGCACAAGCAAAGTCCCTTCCTGCCAACGCCGTTCGAAGCCCTCTGTGGAAATCCTGGATACATGCTCTCCCGTCCTATATCTGAGAAAATGCAAACAGCGCAGATGCCGCACTCTGTCAAGGTCGGTCCGTAAGGGACCACCAGCAGTGCCGAGGGAACAACTATTCATCGTCGGTACGCGTCGCGCTCCGTCCGCTCTCGGTCTCGCCTCTCGTGAGCCGGCGACCGGCTGCGGCTTCTTGGATGGCGATCGCGCTCATTGCGTCGGTCATTGCTGGCGTGGCGCCGCCGCTCCTCCCTCGGACGCTCGTCTCTGCGTCGTCCGCCATCGTCGCGCCCATAACTGGGTATGTACGTGTCGACATTATCGCCCGGCCGCCCGGGCACCCTGCTGCGGGGCTGTCCGCGGTCTCGATAGTCCGGGTCGTCGCGGTTACCCGGGCGATCCTGCGCGGGCCGCGGCACCGGCAGGCCACGGTCTCTCTGCCAGGCCGGCCGGCGCTCCTCTGGGGCCCGGTAGCGGCCTCCGTTGACGCCGTTGCGGCTGCCGTACCCGTCGCTGCTGTTGAAGCCGGCCGTGGCGCCGTTGGCGTCGGGCCCGACGCCGACGGTTCCTCCCTTGGGCGCGGGCGGGAGCGCGGCTTTGCGGTCGTGGAACTTTCTGCGGTCGAGCTCGTGGCTCTCCTCGTAGGTGGGGATTTCGTGCGGCTCCATGGGAAGAGGGGCCATTTTGAAGTAGGGATGCTCCAGCGCATCGACGGCGTTGATGCGCGTCCGCCAATCCAGCTTGAGCAGTTCTCTGAGCAGGGCGATTGCTCCCGAGCCGAACCTGCGAGGACCTGGGTCAGCCGACGAGCTCCAGCATTGCCAAGGTCGCGTCGAGGGTCAGGCATACTCCCTGAAGCGGCTCTGGAGACTGCCGGGTCTAGCACGGGGCGAAAAGTGATCGCCGCCGGGAAGCTGCCTCCACCCGGGCATGGTGTCCTCGGTGGGCGAGCCCATCAAGTCCCAGATGAGTTCGAGCTGATGGCCGTCGCTCTCGCCGGCCAGTATGGGCTTGCCGATGAGCATCTCGCCAAAGACACAGCTGCAAGCGTGGTCAGCACGCGGCAAAAGGCCAGGGTGGAGGGAAAGACGAGGCACGCACCCCACGCCCCATACGTCAATGGCCGTCGTGTACTGTCGCAGCGAGAGCAGGAGCTCGGGCGGCCGGTACCAGCGGGTGACGACGAGGCCGGTGTAGTCGCGGCGGCCCTCTCCCATGGGCCGGCCAGGCTGCGGGGTGCGGCCGTCGTAGTGTCTGGCCAGGCCAAAGTCGGCAATCTGGAGGATGCCCTGGTTGTTGATGAGGAGGTTGGCGGCCTTCATGTCGCGGTGCAGGATGTGGTTATCGTGGAGGTAGCAGAGGCCATTGAGCAGCTGCTTCATGTAGCACTTGATCTGCGGCTCCTTGAAGTGGACCGAGGGGTTGTCGAGGAGGCCGGAGAGGTCGTGGTCCATGTAGGGCGTGACCATGTACATGATGGGCTTTTTGCGCTTGTCGGCTTGGCCGAGTCAGCAACGGGAGTCCGGCCTGGGGCGCGCGCGGGCAGCCTACTCGGTCGCGACGGGTGCTCGACGGCCATGTCTTCGAGGCGCAGGATGTTTTGGTGCGACAGGAGCTTGAGCAGCTTGATCTCGCGGAGGGCGGTGATGGGGAACTGGAGCAACCGGCGGGTCAGCCAGGCACACGGGCCAAGGGCGGGGCGCGATGACTGACGCCGTCCTTTTCGTGGTGCATGATGATTTTCTTGAGGGCGACGAGGGCGCCCGTCTTCCTCGAGCGGGCGCGATGCACCTCGCTGTGGGGGTTAGCCAGGAGCAGCGAGGCAGCCGGGGCCGACGCACCCGAAAGTGCCCTCGCCGAGCTTCCCTTGCAGCTCGTAGTCGGCAATGCGCGAGCAGCCGTGGAAGCTGGACCTGGGCCGCAGGTGGTTGAGGGCAAAGGTGCGGGGCGAGGAGCCGTCGGGCGACGAGTCGGCGGCCCTGCCGTCCATGGCGCCGGCTCGCTAGGTCGACGGCGGGGGAGAGCAGGTCGGGCGATGGCGGGGCGGCGTCGCGACGGGCAGGGGAGCAGTCATGGCCCGCGGACGCTGGTCGCTGGGCCTCGCGACCGAGGCGCGCGCGCGAGGGCGGCGTTGGGCGCCTGTGAGGCGAGGCGCGCGGATCGACGGGCCGGTCGGGGCGGTTCCGGGGCGGGCGCGCCCAGCTGGGAGAGTCGGGGGGGCTGTAGCCCAGTTGCGAGCGGAAGCAGGTCGAGCCGCCGTGAAGGGAGTGACGAGAGGTTGACGAGAATCGAGCGTCGAGGCGGAAGCGCCTGGGGCGTGCGTCACGTGACGGATGCCAGGCAGGGAGGTACCTTGGCCACCCTCTCCGAGATGGTGACTGCATGTGCCCGGGACTGGGGATGACAATCGCGGAGTCCGGATACAAGTTAATTAATTCATTAATTCCATGTCGTCAGCAGCGTCAGCCTCTGGCTGCAGAATGCCTGCAGCGGCGCATCCGTGGCTCCGCTGGCACGTCGCCGTGTCTCATCCAGATACGACATGCGGCGCACGTCCAACAAACAACAAGCTCACCAACAAACAACAAACATCCGTCTCGAGCTCCACCGCTCGTGTTCCCATTACCTACGAGCTGCCTCTGCCGCAGCACGCGCTGGTCGATCGACGGCGCTGCCGACGGAGCCGCAGAGCAAACCATGACTAAACGCCGGAATTTCTCGCGCCGGGACCGGTCTCGCCGCCGCTGGCCTGCCGCACCTCGCCAGCTATAAGTCATGGAGCCTCTGCCGCCGCGCCGCTCGCAGCCTCGCTCGTCGCAGTGACCGGCTTCTGTCCTGCTCTCGTCTGCGCCGCCCGCCATGTCGCCCGCGCCCATCTCCGAGGCCGGCCTGCCCGAGTCGCGGGTGCTCATCATCGGCACCGGCGGCACCATCTGCATGCAGGAGACGGACGACGGGCTCGCGCCGAGCGAGGGCTTCCTCGAGAGCGCCATGGCGCCGCGGCCGTCGTTCAACGACATGTCGGGGCTTGACGGTATGTGTCCTGGAGAGGAGGGGGGGGGGGGGGGGAGAGAGAGAGAGAAAGAGACAGACGCTGACCTCGCAGTCAAACTCCACGCCTACCGCGACGGCCACCTCGTCGCCATCGACTCCCTCCGCACCCCCCCGACCGCGCACCGGCGCCACATCCGCTACGGCCTCCTCGAGTTCAACCCCCTCGTCGACTCGTCGTCCATCTCGGCCGCCGACTGGGCCGCCATGGCCGCCGCCGTGCAGCAAAACTACGCCCTCTTCGACGGCTTCGTCATCCTCCACGGAACCGACTCGCTCGCCTACACGGCCTCGGCCCTGTCCTTCATGTTCTCCGACCTCGGCAAGCCCGTCGTCCTGACCGGCTCCCAGGCGCCCATCTTCGCCCTCCAGTCCGACGCCGTCGACAACCTGCTCGGCTCGCTCATCATCGCCGGCACCTTCGCCATCCCCGAGGTCGGCCTCTTCTTCCACCACAAGCTCTACCGCGGCAACCGCACCACCAAGGTCTCGGCCGCCTCGTTCGAGGCCTTTGCCAGCCCCAACTGCGAGCCGCTGGCGCGCGTCAACGGCCTCGGCGTCGACGTCAACTGGGGCCTCGTCCTCCGCCCCACCGCCATCGCCGGCTTCCGCGTCGACGGGCCGCTCGACACGGCCCACGTCGCCTGCCTGCGCGTCTTCCCCGGCATCAAGCCCGAGATGGTCGACGCCGTCCTGCGCCTGCCCGACCTGCGCGGCCTCATCCTCGAGACCTTCGGCATGGGCAACGTCCCCGGCGGGCCCGGCGGCAGCCTGACCCGCGTCATCGCCGCCGCCGTCGGCCGCGGCGTCGTCGTCGTCAACGTCAGCCAGTGCGTCAGCGGCTTCGTCTCCCCCGTCTACGCCCCCGGCACCCACCTCGGCCGCGCCGGCGTCATCTTCGGCCTCGACCTGACCCCCGAGGCCGCCCTCGCCAAGCTGTCCTACCTGCTCGCCCTGCCGGGCCTCTCGAGCGCCGACGTCGCCGCCCGCTTCTCGCGCTCGCTCCGCGGCGAGATGACGGAGCCGCGCCACCCGACCTTTGCCCATCCCTCGGCGCCCCTCGACGCCGCAGCCGCCCGCCTGTCGCCCGCCGAGGCCGCCTTTGCCGCCCTCGGCTACGCCATCCGCGACGATGACGTCGACGCCGTCCGCGGCCTCCTCGACGGCGAGGCCGGCCAGCTGCTCACCGCCGCCGACTACGCCGGCAACACGGCCGTCCACCTCGCCGCCGTCTCGGGCAGCTCCGACATCATGCTCGAGCTGCTGCGCCGCGGCGCCGGCGTCCACGAGCGCAACCGCGCCGACAACTCGCCCCTCTTCCTCGCCACCCTCTCGGGCCGCGACGACTGCGCCCGCCTGCTCAAGTCGGCCGGCGCCCATCTGTCCGTCGACGAGATGGAGCGCGTGCCCCTGGCCAAGTACCGCCGCGAGCTGGACTGATTTTTCTTGCGTCCGGCATGTCGGGGTCGCCAGGCAGCTTGTTAGAAGCCCGTTTTGGCGATGAGCTGTTGGTGTAGAGGACACGACGCTGCTGCCTGTGCGGGAGAGTAGATGAATGAATGAATGAATATGTGCGCGCGCGGGTTCCACGTGCAGTATCATATTCTGCTCGACTCGTTGCGCCGGGCCAGGGGGTTCTAGCACCAACGCACTTACCCTACACCGACCACACCCAGACGCCGGGCCCCCCTTTTGCGCGCTTCTCTATATCCTAAAGTCTATAAACACTGTCTCTAGACTCGCGTTCGCCTGGGACATCGGCACAGACCATCGACAATCACAGTGAAGAGGCAGCAGGGGCAGACTGCCGGGTGAAGCAACCTCTGTTAGTAGGCAGCTACACGGCTACACATGCTCTCTCTAAAGAGTGTTGATCTAGACTACCAGGCCGGCGCCCCAGGCCCCTGCGTTTCTTCCGCTTCTCCGCCGAGGTCTGCCCCAAAAGTCGACAAAACCGTCATAGCCAACCGGAATCTATCCGCGTCGATGCGGCCACAACAAGAGAGACCACTGCTGCAACGGTACGCCGCCAAAGGGCTGTGACGCGGCAACATGGCGTCGCAGCCCCCTCTCCAACCCCCAGACGCCGTCTTCACTCGGGAAAAGAGTCCACCTCGCACAATGCTGAGTTTATCCACACAACCCGCCGCGCCGCGTCCCTCGCCTAGCGAAGGAACAGGTCCCCAACGCCGTTTCGCAACGACCGCGTTCTATCCACATGGTCCAGGCCCAGCAAGTCGTCCTCGGACGATGCGGCGAGCCACAGTTCGTCGTCTGTCGAGGTTAGCCTCTTGTCCCTGGAACCAAGCCGAGGAACCCACCATCGTTGAGGTACTGCGGCTTTGAGTAGTTTGTCCGCCGGACAACGGCAAACTTGATCTTCTCGAAGATCTTGCCCTTGAGGCCCGTGCGCTTCTCAAGACGCTTCTTCGTGTCGGCAAACTTCTCGCCCTGTGGAAACGGTCAGCCACGCCCATCCCCCGGCCGGCGCTTCACTCGCCTCCTTGAGCAGAAACTTGAACGGGACGCCGTGCACCCTGTTGACCTCGTTCTGAAAGTGGAAGACCTGGATAAAGCTGCTGTCGTCGGCCCCCACCTCCTCCTCGGGGACACGCTCGGCATATATTTGCGTGTACTCGTTGAGGTTCAGGACGGGGTGCTCGCGCAGGGGTTCGCGGTAGAACCTGTTTGTGCTCGCTTCGTAGACCCGGACCCGGCCGCCTTCTGCCTCGTCCGCAATCTTGGCCTTTTTGATGAGCGCCTGAATCAGATCCTCGATTGTTCCCGTTTTGGGCACAAGCAGGTCAAAGTGGTCCTACGCCGACGTCAGTGCCCCCCAGGTTCCTTGAAGCCAGAGATGCTTACCTCCTTGGTGATGCCGTCGCTCAGCCATGTGAGCTTGATGCTCTTCTTGGTGTCCAGCTCGGCAAGGCTCATTTCCAGCACTTCAAAGTAGAATGCGTCGTTTCTCTGCGCGGAGCTGAGCGTGTTGGATCCCATCGGGCTCAAGATCTGCCGCAGGCTGGGGTTGGTTCCCCGCCGGACCGGTGCCTTCGGGTTGTTGGACGTCGCGTTCACAGTCCACAGGCGAATGTGCGTCGGGGGAACAGAAAGATAGGCGCCGACGCGATCCGACAGCGTGTCGTAGTTGATCTTTGCGTTGAGAACGAGATCAAAGGGCGGATATAGGTTCTGATCGCATCGGGTCGGGTGGGGATGGAACTTGACCGTTCTCTTGTGCTCCAGAAAGTCGTAGTACTCGCGTGCGTCCTCGAAGCGCTCAAGAGTCCGGACCCTAGACAGGTGGAAGGGAGGCGTCAGCAAGCAGCGCAATCCAGCGGCAAGGGAGACGTACGGCTCCTGGAGCGGCTTGTCTGCGGACCGCGGCTGGTCTGCCTTTTCCGACGTTCGCTGGAAGCATATGATGTCACCGTCCTGAAGCTCGGCCGCCTTCAGCGACTGCTTCGGCTTCAGAGGCTCGATCATGGTCGGTTTGATTTCCTGCCAAGCGTCAGCGTCGACCACGACCCGAGGACGAGGTGCCGTACCTCCCACAGCAGCAGCTTCTCGTCAGACGGCAGCCTCTCGCCCCAGCCCATCTTCTGCAGGATTAGAGGGACCAGCTCTTCCACCTTTCGCTCCTTGCTGATGTAGACGTGGCCGGCGCCCTTCAGCGTCTGCTCGGCGTAGTCAAAGTACTTGAGAAGCAGCAGAATCGTGTCGTTTTTGACCACGACGCCGTTGGGCTGGCTCTGGTACGACGGCCAGACGGGCTGGCCCTCGGCGTTGAACTCGTCCGCAACCTCGGCCCAGACGCGCAGGCTCGTGTCTCGGTGCGCGGCCGAGCGGGCGTACGTGTCCTCGACCGTCGGCACCAGGTCCATGATGGGCTGGTCGGGTCGAATCGTCTTGTTCTGCCGGTTGACCATGAGCCAGAGGCGCAGCTTGTGTGCCTCCTGGCCCATGTCGGCCGCGACCTGCTTGGCAAAGTCGTCCATGGTCATCGCCCGACGAATCCTGTAGGAGCGTGGGGCGGCGTCGTCGACGTCGGGGTTCGCGTCAAATGTGCAGAGGTCGGTGCCGCCGTAGTGCCGGAACGTGTCGTCGTTGATCACCTTGGCCATCATGTAGAGGTGCGCCTCTCTCTGCTCCCGTCGGCGGGCCTCCCTGAGCGCGTTCTCCTCCTCGAACCGTTGCTCTGTTTCTCGGTCAGCGCCTCAGCCCGTGACGAGACAAGGAGGACGGGGACTCACGAAGGTGCCGGGGAATGTCCGTCTTGGTGACCGGGCACAGGATCCTGTCCACCTTGGACTGCCGGATGTAGACCAACATGTAGGCGCTGTTCTGGCGCAGGATCGGGGCCTTCTTCTGGAGAGGCGCTCGAGGGAACCCGTTGGGTGTCCTATATTCGCCGCCAAAGTTCTCCTCCAGCACCTCTCTCAGCGTGGCCCGGGTCACCTTGTCATCGTCGTACTTGTAGAACCAGCCGTCCTTCTCCGGCTTGATGAACGCGTAGTAGTGCCCCGCGTTGAGGTCGCCGCTGTGGACGAGGACGCCGTGGAGCTGGTAGGTCCAGGACTCGGACTTGCTGGCGTCGTCCGTCAGGTACGGCGCGGCGTCGAAGACGTCGGGGAACTCGTATCTGTCGTTAATCTTCATCATCATGTCTCTTTGGATGTCGTACTCGAAGCGCTTGAGCTGGAGGTGCAGGACGTCGGGGAAGCTGGTGAAGATGACGCCCTTGTTAGCGTCCTGCAGCTTGAACTGGTCGCCGGCAAAGTATTGGTTCTCCCCGTCCATCTTCTCTACCTGGATGTAGTCCTGGAAGCTTTCGAGCAGATTTCTGTTTCCGCTCACGTTGAGCTGGATGTCCCAGAAATCCTCGATGCGGCTCGATTCGTAGTCCACGTTGATGCACGAGATGTACGTCTTGATCTTGCCACTAAACATCTGAGGAAGAACGTTCTCGGCTTTGGTCCCCTTCATCTTCTCTTCCATTCGCTCCATGAGCTTGCGCGAGAGCTCCTGGACGTCTTGCTGCTCGAAGATGTGCCGCGTCTCCCAGCCGAACGACTTTGTCAGTTCGTTGGTGCCGACGGCCTGCTCCGAGGTCTGCAGCTGGTAGAAGAGCCGCTGGAGGGTGTAGGCCGAGTTCTGCATGCTCTCGTCGTTTTCCGTCGGAATTTCGTAGACGGCCTGGGTTGAGGCACTGGTTGGTAAGCAACATCGGCACGGGGAAGGGGGCCGAGCGCACCTTTCGGAATGCATTGGTAAAATATAGCGACTGGAGGAGCGAGTTGAGATAGCACGTGGCGCCCTGGTTCTTAAGTCCGACGTATCCAGTCTCCTTTTTGGAATCGTAGTTGACGAAGTTGTGCCACAAGACGCCCGTCTCGTCCTCGACAAACCGGAGGTAGGCGGTGATGTTGGCCGTGTCGTTCTCGCACAGCGGGCGCTTGCCGTGGTCCCAGGGGACGTTGAACATTTTCCTATGCTCGACGAAGCGGGTGAAGCCCCAGTCGCCCTCCTCCTTGGTGAAGCGATGATGAGCCACGTGGTAGGAATATAGCCTCGGGTCGTTGGGGTTCCAGAGCACGAGGGCGAACTGCACGCAGCAGCTCCAGTTTTCCGGTACGGCGTTGGCATCGAAGCCATGTTCCAGGTATATGGAACACTGGTCGGTGTTGTTGCCGTGGGGGAAGAGGAGGATGCGCCTGCGGGACGGGGAGAGGCAGCGTCAGCGAGGAAGAAGGGCAAGCAGAGGAAACGAGGGTGGACGCACCATGGGTAGCCGTGAGCATGGAACACGGGGCCATGCTCTTTCTTACCGAGACCGCGCCAGTTCTCGACGGTCCATGTGTGTTCGAAATCCTCGAGAATCCTGGGCTCGTCTAATAATGGCGGGAGAACCAGCTCCTTCATCGCCTCGTCTAGGTCGCGGTTAGTCGACGGGCTGAAAGAGAGGATAGGGGGCAGCGGGGTACGAAGACAGGGTAAGAAGACGTACGGTCGTTTGCCATGGGCAGATCCTGAAGCTGCTGGTCGCCAGACTCGCCCTGGTCGAGGTTATCGGGGCTGATGATGGCGACGGTGTCCTTGGTGACATCGGCGACGCCCACGAAGTCGTCCGGGTCCACCACCATTTCGTTGGGGGAGTCGACGTTGTAACTCTGGTAGCGGGCGACAAAGTCAGCGAAGCGCCGGTGCGGAATATTGAGATGATGGCGCAAAGGCATGGTGAAGGATGGCGCCCAGGAAACGGGGCAAAGCTGATGGGTGAAGCGGGCGGAAGGGGGTAACTGGGCGTCGAAGGCTTCGAGCGGCGGCCGCGATGTCACGACGGCGAGGGCGACGACGACAAAGGTGCTCTAGCGATGATGAACGGCTCATGCGGTTGTGGATCGGCGGGCAGGAGAGGCAGCCGGCCGCGAGGCAGGGCAGGCGTCGGAGGGCGAGGCAGGGCAGGGCAAGGGCGCGACGACGCGAGGCTGGCAGGCAGGAAGCAGGTCGAGATCGGCGCGGAAGCGAAGGCCGGCGCCGGCTGCCGGGGCACGGCGGCGCAGCTCGTGGTGGAGCGCGTCTGCGCTCAGCGGCTGAGGAGAGCTTACCATGGCTAGCAGCTGGCCGTTGCGGCCGTCGACGGCAGTCAGGGGCGGGGAAGGTGTGAATGCCGCAGGCGTGGCCCGTCGCCGCCGGGGAGAGAGCGCGGGCGAGTCGAGATGGCCTCGGGCGGCGCTCGTGGGACGCGGCTGGCGGGCAAGCAACAGCGCGGGCGAGGCGACGTCAGGCGAGGCGCAGGAGGCCAAGGGCGGCGGCGGGGGGGCAAGGATGCGGAGACGAGTAAAGATACCCAAGGACAGAAGGGATGGGGAGGAATCGCGGGCGAATGGAGCTGCTGGCGGTGCGCCGTCGGGGATGGACAAGGCGGCGTCGCGATTTTGCCAAAGGCGAGGGAGGTTGAGGCAAGGTCAGACACCAGGTACCCGGTACCTCGCGGCGGTTGGCCCTGGTGATTACTAACGCGAGGGGTCCATGTCGCCGGCGTTAGGGCTGAGACCTCGGCGGCCGCGGGGTGGCGGGGCGAGTCGCGGGCGCGCGCGGGTAGCTGGCTAACGCGGCGGCGCGAGGGGGGACCCGGCGGCTAACAAATCGCACGTGCCGCGGGGATGACGTTGTGGCCGGGCGCTGAGCCATGGCTTGGGGCTTGCAGGAGCAGCGAGGCGTGGCCTGGCATGGCTATTGTAGCGTCTGCGCTACCCATGGGGCTTCGGTGTGTTGCAGCTGGCCAATGCGCAGCCGGCTCGACCGCTGGCCGTGCTGCCGCTGGCTGCTCTGCCTCCAGACGGTGCGCTCCAGCGCGGCAGATGCGCACCTGGCGTCTCAGATAAATGCCTGCAGCTGGACGGAGCAGCAGAAGCAAGCAGGAGGCAACTCTCTCCACGTTGGACGGGCATTGCTCTGCGGCACCCCGTGGCCGATACCGCTGCTGTGGGGTACCCCAGCTGGAGACCTGCTAGGGAGCTCCCGTTCCCGTCCCGGAGCTTGGGCACATGCTTCCGACCCGTCGCCGTCGACCTCCATCCTCCTCCTCTCCTCCCCCCCCCTCCCCTCTCCTCCCCTCCTCCTCTCCTCTCCTCTTCTGCCCCCTCTTCCTCCCCCATGCATCGCTCCTCTTGCCCCCTGCTCCGCGACGCCTTCGCCCCCCCGACTGCGCTCCTCGAGCCCTCCCGCTGCCTGGGCATGTTCTCCATCGCGCTGCCCTCGACCAGCAGACGATGCAGATGGACCGGCTCGCTCGCCGCCGCCGCCGCCTCGGCTGCGACGTCGGGCTGCCCTGCTGACGCCTCGTCGCCGCCGCCGCCGCGCGTCGCCCGCCAGCAAGCCCGCTCCACCAGCAACGGCCCCTGGCGGCCCGTCTCCGTCTTGGACGAGTATGGCCTGCCTCTGCTTCCCGCGTGCTGCATGCTGACAGTCCCTTCTCTTCCTGCAGATGGGTTGCCCGCGAGGCTCGCCCCATCAGCCTCCGCCAGCTCATGGTCTTTGGCCGCTCCCTGACCGAGTCGCGCCTCATCAGCTCTGCCAACTACGTCCGCACCGAGCTGCCCGTCAGGTCACGACGGCCCAGACGCCGAGGCCAAGGCCCGCTTTGCTGACGGTGCCTGCAGGATAGCGCATCGCCTGCGCGACATGCAGCAGCTCCCCTACTCCGTCGTCACCAACCGCCACATCAACGACGTCTACAACCTCTACTACAACGCCTTCGACACCTTCCGCAAGATCAAGGAGGTCAAGACGCTCGAGGACAACGACCGGCTGTGCCAGGTCATCAGCCAGAACCTCAAGGGCCACCTCACCGTCATCCCCAAGCTGGCCATGGGCATCATCGAGTGCGGCGGCCTGATGGACCCCCAGGACCTCGACAAGTTCATGAACACGATTCTGAGATCGGTGAGCCGCCGCGCCCGCCTCGTCCGGGCCCCGACTGACGCGCCTGCCGCCAGCGCATCTCCCGCCGCGTCATCGCCGAGCAGCACCTCTCCCTGACCGAGACCTTCAACTCGCCCTACTTCTCCCCCGGCGCCAAGCTGGCCGAGTCGGACTTCATCGGCGAGGTCTTCATCAAGTGCTCGGCCAAGGACGTCGTCGACCGCTGCGCCAAGGCCGTCACCGCCCTCGCCCGCTCGACAAACGGGCCCGACGCCCAGGTGCCCGAGATCAGGGTCGTCGGCCACGACGCCAGCTTCCCCTACATCCTGAGCCACATCGAGTACATTGTCGGCGAGCTCCTCCGCAACTCGGTCCAGGCCGTCATCGAGCGCCAGCAGAAGCTCGCCGACGCGTCGCCCTCCGCCGCCGCCGCCCGCCTGCCGCCGCCCAAGCCGCCGCCGGTCGAGGTGACCGTCTGCGAGGCGCAGCAGCACGTCATCTTCCGCATCTCGGACCGCGGCGGCGGCATCCCCCGCGACGAGCTCCCCTACCTGTGGTCCTTCAGCAAGGGCCCCCAGAGTCAGCGCCGCCTCGAGAACCTGGGCCAGGTCCCGCGAATGGCCGCCACCATGCAGGAGCTCCACGTCGAGGACGAGCTCGGCCGCGCCGACCTCCGCACGCCCACCTACCAGGGCTCCCTCTCCTCCCTCACCAGCCGGCCCCCCAACCTGCGCCTCGGCATGGGCCTGCCCCTCAGCCGCGTCTACGCCGAGTACTGGGCCGGCAGCCTCAACCTCCACAGCCTCGAGGGCTACGGCGTCGACGCCTTCCTCCAGATCTCGAGGCTCGGCAACAAGAACGAGCAGCTCGCCATGCGGGCGAGCATGGATGCCGTCTGATCTTGAAGCCTGGTCGGCCTTTATTTGTTCATGATATCACTACTTGATGTAATAGAAGAGAGAGACTGGATGAAATGGGTCTTGGGGGCGCGCGGTGCATATGGGCATATCTATTACGGACGGGCCGGTCATACAGGCAGGGCACTCATTTTGTCTCAAGGTTATTGCTGAGGTGCCGTCAGCAAGGAGTTGGTTGCGCGCACGATTCTAAGCTGCGGGAAGGGTCGAGCTTTGGACAGGTCATGAAACGTGACGACTCAATTACATGGGCTTTTACGTGCCTATCTGAGAGAAAGGGGGCTTGTGTAGAAAGGGGGCAAATAAACTAAGGCTACCTACATCGTCAGCAAGCTCTCCACGCACGCCCCGCGTCTCTCGACGTGCCACACTTTGGCCGACAGCCCAGTTCATCACAAGACTAAAAGGGGGAAAAGGAAAAAAGGGGAAAACGACAGGAGAGCGCGCCCGTGATACCCCGTAGCCGCGGCCGACCGAGGGCGGCAGGCAGAATCGCAACCTATACCGCGCCCCAACTCCCATAGCAGCAGCAGTAGCGGCTGACACGAGTATCCATAATCAAGGCATTCGTCGGCAATTTTGTCAAGTCGGGACCGCCAGAGCGGAGCGGGGGGCCTAGCGGCGGCCGTGGCTGCGGACGGCGCTGCCCTGCATCGCCTCGAGCTCGCCCTCGAGCTGCTTGATCTGGGCGTGCGTCTGCTCAAGGTCCTTGTTAAGACGATCGCGCTCGGCAATGAGCTTCTGCTCCCACTGCCGGAACCGCTGCTCCTCGATCTTGACCTGCTCGGTGAAGCGCTTGCGCAGGGCTTCCTCCTCCTCCTTGAACTTGGGGTTGTCGAGCTTGCGGGGGCGGGCCTCGCCAAACTTGCGCGTCTCCATCTGCTGGGCGCGGTAGGCCTCGTAGTGAAGCTCCTCGGTGGTATGGATGAGGTCGAGCATGTGGGTCCGGATGAGGATGGAGCGCAGCTTCTTGAAGTCGCAGTGGTCCTCGTTTTCCACCTCGGCGACGCCCCACGAGTATTGGCGGCCCTTGACGATGCGGCCGTCGCCCGTCTTGACGTCCTTCTCGGAGCCGATGACGGCGAAGGGCATGGCAGCCATGAGGCTGCGGGCGTGCTGCGCGGCGGCCTCGTCATCCTCCTCAATCGGGGGCTGGTAGATCTTGATGTTCTGGGCCTCGATGACGGAGATGATCTACGAGGGGTTAGCCGGTTGTGCGAGGCAAGGAAAGCTTGCAGATGGATACCCGTTGCTTGAACTTGGCCAGGTCGGCAGGGCTCAGCGTGTCGGCCTTGGCAATGACGGGGATGAGGTTGACCCTGGAGCAGAGCCTCTTCATGACTTCGATGTCGAGGGGCTTGAGGGTGTGGCCGGTAGGGCGGATGAAGTAGAGGCAGGCATGGACGCGGAGGTCAATCTTGTCCTGGCGACGGGGCTGCTGCTCCTGGAGCATGTACGACTCGTGCTGGTCGTCGAGGAACTCGATGATGGGCATCCACGAGTCCCGGTTGTTGACATAGTCGCCGAAGCCGGGGGTGTCAATGACGGTCAGGCGGACTGCAGGGGAGACGGGTCAGCCAGCTGCAGGCGTGCTCGGGCGGCAGAGCTTGTACCCTTGAAGAACTTCTCCTCGAGCTCGGCCTTGGTGATCTCGATCTCGACAGTCTTGTCGACCTGCTTCTGGTGACGCTTCTTGTGGTCGGCGTAGTTTTTGATGGTGGTGGAGAAGAGGGTGTTTATGAAGGTGGTCTTGCCCAGGCCCGACTCGCCGGCGACCTAGGGTAAACAAGGGCATCCGTCAGCCACCATGGGCCAGTCGAGGCAGAAGCTGGGGTCTCGTACCATGATGGTGAAGCCGGCACCGCGCTTGGCGACGATCTTGTGTCGCTGGTTGGGGAGATTGGCAATGCCAATCGGCGAGGCGCTCTCGGGGGCTGGGGGAGCCATCTCGACCTGAGCTTAGGCGGCACGAGGGGGCGCGAGATGCAGAGGGTCCAGCTCGCGGCTGACGATGCACAGGCTGATGGAGACGGCACGAGACGCCTGCGGACGCGGTGCGAGGCGAATTGGCAATGGTGGAGGTACGGGAGCTTGGAGCGCTGGAGCGAGTTGCTCTTCAGGGGAAACGGGGCCAGCCTAGCCAAAAGGGAGATTTGGGAGGGGGAGGGTCGCAGCCTCCCATTTTGCTGGCCCTGGGTCACGGGGCAACCCTTCCCAACGACCCTGACAGGTGGCCGGGGGCGCCTTGCTTGATGCAGCCTAGCGCACGCCGCAGGATTAATGATGTGCCGACCTCGTCCATGTCCATTGGTCCACTGGCGGGCCAATTGGGTGGTGTCGCGAAAAATCTTAAGGCTCGCTATCGATAACCGAGCAATCCAAACCGAACCGCCCTACATCGACGAGACACCATCGTATCATGGCTTGCAGGTGACAATGAAGATCGACTTCAAGGTACGCCGCCGTCTCGTTGCGCGGCCGCGGATGCTGACCCGGAGGCCAGTTCTCGAACTTGCTGGGCACCGTCTACTGCCAGGGCAACCTGCTCTTCAGCCCCGATGGCACCCACCTCTTTTCGCCCGTCGGGAACCGGGTGACTGTCTTTGACCTGGTAGAGTATGCGCAGCCTGTGATATGTCTGTTTGTGTGCGCGTGTGGCTGATGGCCGGCCTCGACAGGAACAAGTCGTACACGCTCCCCTTTGCGCACCGCAAGAACATCTCGACGATAGGACTTACACCCCGCGGCAACATCCTCCTCTCGGTCGACGAAGACGGCCACGCAATCCTCACCAACGTGCCCCGCCGGATAGCCGTCTACCACTTCTCCTTTCGGACGCCGGTCACGGCGCTCGCCTTCTCGCCCTCCGGGCGGCACTTCGCCGTCGGGCTGGGCCGCAAGACCGAGGTGTGGCACGTGCCTTCGACGCCAGACGCCAACGCCGACGGCGAGCTCGAGTTTGCGCCGTTTGTCAAGTACCACACGCACACGGGGCACTTCGATACCGTGCGGCACATCGAATGGTCGAGCGACTCGAGGTTCTTCCTGACGGCCTCCAAGGACCTCACGGCGAGGATATGGAGTCTGCAGCCGGAGGGGGGCTTCACACCGACGGTGCTCTCGGGCCACAAGCATGCCGTCGTCGGGGCATGGTTCTCGGAGGACCAGGAGACGATATACACGGTGAGCAAGGATGGCGCCGTCTTCGACTGGCGCTATGTGAAGCCCCTCAGCCGCAGCGAGGGCGATGGGATGCGAGAAGACGACGACGACGACGACTCGGACATGCGATGGCGGATAGTCGAGCGACATTATTTCATGCAGGGGAGCGCGCATGTCAAGTGCGCCGCGTTTCATCCCGAGTCGAGCCTCTTGGTGGCCGGCTTCTCCAACGGCATCTTTGGGCTCTACGAGATGCCCGACTTCAACAACATCCACAAGCTGAGCATCTCGCAGAGCAACATCGACCACGTCACCATCAACAAGAGCGGCGAGTGGCTGGCGTTTGGGGCGTCGAAGCTCGGGCAGCTGCTCGTGTGGGAGTGGCAGTCGGAGTCTTACATCCTCAAGCAGCAGGGCCACTTTGACTCGATGAACTCGCTCGTGTACTCGCCCGACGGCCAGCGCATCGTCACGACGGCCGACGACGGCAAGATCAAGGTGTGGGACGTGGAGTCGGGATTCTGCATCGTCACCTTTACCGAGCACACGAGCGGCGTGACGGCCTGCGAGTTTGCGAAGAAGGGCAACGTCCTCTTCACGGCCAGCCTCGACGGGTCCGTGCGAGCGTGGGACCTGATCCGGTACCGCAACTTCCGCACATTCACGGCGCCGACGCGGCTGTCCTTTTCGTGCATGGCCGTGGACCCGAGCGGCGAGGTGGTGGCGGCCGGGTCGCTGGACTCGTTCGACGTGCACATCTGGTCGGTGCAGACGGGCCAGCTGCTGGACCAGCTGTCCGGGCACGAGGGCCCCGTGTCGGCGCTGGCGTTTGCGCCCAACGGAGGGTCGCTGGTCAGCGGCAGCTGGGACCGCACGGCCCGGATATGGTCCATCTTCAGCCGGACGCAGACGAGCGAGCCGCTCCAGCTGCAGGCCGACGTGCTGGACATTGCGATCCGGCCCGACTCGCTGCAGCTGGCCGTGTCGACGCTCGACGGACAGCTGACCTTTTGGTCGCTGGCGGACGCCGAGCAGGTGTCCGGGCTGGACGGACGTCGCGACGTGTCCGGAGGGCGGCAGGTGACGGACCGACGGACGGCGGCCAACGTGTCCGGGACCAAGAGCTTCGGCTCGATCCGCTACAGCACGGACGGCAGCTGCCTGCTCGCGGGCGGCAACAGCAAGTACATCTGCCTGTACTCGGTGACGACCATGGTGCTGCTCAAGAAGTTCACCGTCAGCGTGAACCTGTCGCTGTCGGGCACGCAGGAGTTCCTCAACAGCAAGATGCTGACGGAGGCGGGGCCCGTGGGGGAGCTGGACGACGGGGGCGAGGCGTCGGAGCGCGAGGACCGCGTCGACGCGAGCCTGCCGGGGTCGAAACGGGGCGGCGACGCGTCGGCGCGGAAGAAGCTGCCGGCGGTGCGGGTCAGCGGCGTCGCCTTTTCGCCCGCGGGGACGGCCTTTTGCGCGGCGTCGACGGAGGGGCTGCTCGTCTACAGCCTGGACACGAGCCTGCAGTTCGACCCGTTCGACCTGAACATGGAGATCACGCCGGCGTCGACGCTGACGGTGCTGGAGACGGAGCGCGACTACCTCAAGGCGCTGGTCATGGCCTTCCGGCTCAACGAGGCCGGGCTGACGAAGCGGGTGTTCGAGGCGGTGCCGCCGGCGGACATTGGGCTGGTGGTGGGCGACGTGCCGGCCGTCTACGTGCCGCGGCTGCTGCGGTTCGTGGCGGCGCAGACGGAGGAGTCGCCGCACATGGAGTTTTGCCTGCTGTGGATCAAGGCGCTCGTCGACAGGCACGGGGCGTGGCTGGCGGCCAACAGGGGGAGGGTGGACGTGGAGCTGCGCGTCGTGGCGCGCGCCGTGGCCCGGATGAAGGACGAGATCCGGCGGCTGGCCGACGAGAACGTCTACATGGTCGACTACCTGCTGGGGCAGGCGAGCGAGGAGACGCGCAAGGGGGTCGTGGCCGGGCCGGGGAGCAGACGGCAGCTCGCGGCCTCGGCGGACGGCAGCGCAGAGCCGGGCGACGACGAGTGGATGGGACTGGACTAGAGCTGGGTGCGCTACGGGAACGTGCCTCGGTACCGTGTCACATGGCCGCACATAGCCGCAGACCAAACAATTCCATGTTGCAACCTAGGCGGCGCGGGTCGAGTCCCAGCTCTCGCGCCAGGCCTCCTTGAAGCCGGCGGCGCGGACCCAGAGGAACTCCTGGCCCTCGACGCTGCGCAGCAGCATGTACATGGCGCGCAGCCACATGGCGTCCGAGTCGAGGCGCACCCAGGGGCGGGCGGGCCACGCGGCCGACGCCTCCTGGGCCAACAGCAGGCTGCGGGCGGCCTTGACGGCGTGGCCGTCGTCGACGACGGCGTGGAAGCGCGGCAGCAGGTCGCGCGGGTGCGCGACGAGGGCCTCGCCGGGCGGCGCGTAGGCGCGCACGGCGTCGGCGCTCAGCGGCGGGCAGCCGCGCGCCAGGTACTCGACGACGTCGAGGCGCATCTTGTAGGCCAGCATGCGCGCCTTGGCCGCGGCGGGCACCCAGGCCAGGCGGTTGACGGCGAGGAAGAAGGGCGCCGACGTGAGGTGGTGCCTGCGCGCGGTCAGCGGTGCGGACGCGGACGGGCGGCACACGGCCGGCGGCGAGCGAGGCGCACATGAGGAAGAAGTCGAACTTGGGAATGTACGGCGGGTTCCACGACGCCGCGGCGGCCAGGTACGCCGCGGCGTGCGCCATCTCGGCCGTGCGCTCGTCCAGGTCGTCGCCGGGCGCGACGCGGATGCGCGCCAGCAGCGCCACGGCCTCGGGCTCGGCGCGCGCCAGCACGCCGTCGTAGATGCGGTTGGGGTCCTCCCAGCGCGCGCTGGCGGCCAGCCCGGGGTGCTCGGCGCGGACCGTCTCGCACAGGGCGACGAGCGGGCGGCGGTCGGCGGGCGGCGCGTCGGCGGCGGCGGCGGCGGCGTCGACGCGGGCCATCAGGTCGCCGATGCGCGCGTCGTGCACGGCGGCCTGGGCGAGCGCCTCGGCGACGAGCGCCGGCTGGCCCCACTCGACGCCGTACAGCAGGTGTATGGCCGGGTGCAGGAAGCCGGCGAACAGGCGGCCGAGCAGGTCGCGGGCGGGCGGCGCGTCGGCGAGCAGGCGCGTCAGCAGCACGTCCTGCCAGCCGGCGGCGGCGACGGCGCGCTGGAAGAAGCGCAGGAAGTCGGCGTAGTGCGCGGCGCGGCCGAGGAAGCGCGGCGCGGCGGCGGCGTAGTCGGACTCGAGGGCGGCGACGACGGCGTCGCTGGCCGGCGCGAGCGGCCGCTGGTAGGCGCTGTTCTTGGCGAAGGCGCGCTCGAGGGCGGCGGGCGGCGCGCCGGTGCCGTAGAGGGTGAGCAGCTGGTGGACGATGTGGTTGTGGAAGCCGTCGTCGTTGAAGAAGACGTGGTGGCTCTGCGCGCCGTCAGCAGCCAGACGCGGCACGCGCACACGGGACACGCGGGACGACCTCGAGGTCGCGCTGGAGCAGCTCCGAGACCTTGGCGGCCGCGGCGTCGTCCTGCGCGACGCGCAGCAGGCCCGTGTCCTGCGCGGGCACCTGGATCTTGAAGGCCGTCGCCATGGCAGCCAGGCGTCGGGGGGCGAGCAGCGGTCGTGCGAGGCGGCGCATCGGGGCGGCGGCCGCGCGCTCTTATGTGCGGTCCGTCGACGGAGCAGCCCCCTCACTGCTGACAAATGGCGGCGCGCTCGCGACGCGAGCATGTCCGAGAGGCCCGCGACGGGCACGTCGGAGATGCTTGCAAAGCGGCGGCGCGAGATTGGCTGGCGCCGGAACGGGAGTCGTCGCAGCGCTACCCCGGATTTGACTCTGCGCTGACGTCACCGCCGCTCACCCTGGGTCTCGCACGAACAGGGACCATCAAGACGAGCAAAGGCGTCGCCGTCGCGTCGACGCCCAGGTTGAAGCAATCTATTATTCTGTCAAGGGCAACATAGGATCCCCGCGCCTCACGCCTTGCGCTTCTTCTGCGGCGGCTTCTCCGCGCCGTCGGCCTCGGCCATGTCGTCGTCCTCGTCGTCGCCGTCCGACTCAAAGTCGGCGTCGCTCATGGCGTCCTGCTCCTGCGCCTGGACTGTCGGCGCGTCAGCCGGGGGCACCGGCACGTCGGCGCCGCGGGGGACTCACTGAAGTACTTGATGGCGCCGGGCCACAGGTCCTCGGCGATGGCGACGGCCAGGTCGTCGGCCGTCGGGAAGATCTCCAGCTCGTACTCGTCGTCGTCGTCGTCGTCCTCCTCCTCCTCCTTGTCGTCCTTGAGCTCCACCTCCTTGCCCTCCTTGCGGGCGCGGCGCTTCTCCTGCTCGGCCCTCAGGGCCTCGCGGTCCTCGTCGGCCGACACGTCGCGGCCGCGGAAGCCGAACCAGGCGAAGAAGCTGACGCCGCCGAGGCCCGTCTTGTCCATGAGGCGCTTCAGCTCCTTCTTGGCGTCCGTGTCGTCGCCCTTGGCGGCGCGGTCCTCGTCCCAGACGCGGCGGGCGAGGCGCAGCATGCCGCCCGTCAGGTCCTTGCCCGGCTTCCACTTGACGTCGACGGGCTCGCTGACGAGGCCGGCCCAGCCGTCCCTGGCGCGGCGCCACCAGAAGCGCTTCTCGAGCACGGCGTCCTCGAGGTAGTCGTTGGCGGCAAACTCGAAGCGGATGGCCAGGCTGCGCGGGTCGCCGCCGGGCAGCTCGAAGCGGTCGACGGACAGCGCCTTGAGCGAGTTGAGCAGCAGGCCGGCGTCGGTCGGCTGGATGTACTCGTCGATGTCGGGCGGCGACTGCTCCAGCACGAGCGGCCAGAAGTTGGGGATCTGGGCGACGAGCTGCTGCCGCTTGGCGTAGAGGCCGTTGGTGAGCTTGGCCTGCTGGCGGACTGGCGGGGGCGTCAGCGGCCGGGCGCGCACGAGGGGCGGGGGCGCGCACGCAGCTCGAGCTCGACCTCCTCGAAGTCGTCCTCGAGGTCCTCGAGCTGCTCGTAGGAGACGGGCGTGTCGAGCTTTTCCGCCGACATGGTGGCGACGGATCAGGGGGAGGCTGGCCGGGCGCGACGGGGATGAGGGGCCGGTCGCCTTTTTATAGGCCGGTTGGGGCCGGCACGGCGTCAAGGCAGCAGGCTGAAAATTTTGCGCGCAGGCCAGAGAAAAAATGGACGGCGAGCAGAGCAGCTTTGGAGCTCTCGCCAAGTCGCCGGATTAGCTGTGGGGGCCTGGGGTTGATCGGGAGGGCAGGGTGGCAGCGCAGGAGCCGGTGTGTCTGACATGGGCATGTATATGTATGCGCATGCAAGGCGAGGCGATACATGGGAATAAAGCGAAAACAAACAAGGCGGCCTCTGGGCGGTGCGACGCCGCCAAGCGCCGAGGTCCACAGGTGCGGGCCGCTGACGCTGGCACTGTGATGGCGTCGTTACACGGCGTTGCGCTATGCGAGACTGATCGCCATGTGCCAAGGCGCCTATGCAGACGGCTCCAGCAGGGCCGCTGAGTCAGCGCACGCGCCCTATCGCCGCGGCGTTCGGCCAATCAGGCTTTGCGCCGCCGGCGACAACTCCGGATGCCCTCGCCAGCTGCCGCGCACCTGGCCGCTGCCGGGACGCACAAAAGGCGGCGCTGGGCCGCCGGACACGCTGCCCCGCGCCTCGCCCGCCCTCGCACCTCTCGCCTCGACAGCACCACGCCCCGCGCCATGAGCCGCCGCCTCCGCCTCGAGGTGGCCGTCTTCTCCGCCGCCGACGCGCTCGCCGCGCAGGCCCTCGGCGCCGACCGCGTCGAGCTCAACGCGCCCGGCTCGTACGCGGCCGGCGGCCTGACGCCGCCCGTCGACGAGCTGCGCGCGCTGCGCGGCCGCCTCGCCGTGCCGGTGCACGTCATGGTGCGGCCGCGCGGCGGCGACTTCGTCTACGGCGCGCGCGACCTGGCCGCCATGGTGGTGGCCGTGTGCAGCCTCAAGGCGGCCGGCGTCATGAACGCGCTGCGCGGCGACGCCTTCGTGTGCGGCGCGCTGACGCCGCGCGGCGACGTCGACGACGCCGTGTGCGAGGCGCTCGTCGCCGCCGCCCGGCCCTTCGCCTGCGTCTTCCACCGCGCCTTCGACGCCCTCGCCGCGCGCGGCCGCGCCGCCGCCGCCGCCGAGCGCCTCGCCCGCCTCGGCTTCGACGCCGTGCTGACCGCCGGCGGCGCCGGGCCCGCCGGCTGCACCGCCGAGCCGCACCTCGCCGAGCTGGACGGCCTGTGCCGCCGCGCGCCCCTGGCCGTCGTCGTCGGCGGCGGCCTGCGCAGCCACAACGTCGCCGCCGCCGCCGCGCGCCTCGCCGTCCACGCCCGCGACGGCGCCGCCGTCTGGCTCCACACCGCCGCCGTCCGGCCCCGCTCGCCCGGCCCCGGCGCCGCCGACGACCACGTCCTCGACCCGGACGAGCTCGGCGCCATCCTCGCCGCGCTCGGCCAGCTGCCCGACCCGGCCTAGCCGGACCCGGCCGGCCACTGGCTCCAGCACTACGGCCCAGGTTCGCGCCACCAGTAGCCGCCGCCGCCCTTGTTGTCCTTGATGCTGACGCTGGCTTCGAGCCCGATACGGACACCGATCCCGATACCTTTTCCCCGGCGTCGTCGACACCTGCGAGACATGCATTTGTGGAGGGGGAATAAGGCTCCGAGTACTCAATAAACTCACAACCTCCCATTACATGCCTACACGCTCGTCCCCCCGCAGTCGTCCCGCGCCAGCCCCAGGCAGCTGGCCATCTTGTAGAAGACGTCGACGTTGTTATACGTCCCCCCAAACGTCTCCTGGCACGGCCCCAGCGCGTACACGGGCACGTCGGTCAGCGAGTGCACGCCCTGCGCCTCGTCCGCCGGCAGCGTCCCGTTGACGACGATGCCGCGCGGCGCGTCGGCCGCGTTGACCACGTACTCGCCGCCGACCTTGACCGCCGGCTCGCGCGGCCCGGCCCTGTGCACCCGGTAGTCCTCGCGGTGGTCCGGCGCCGCCCCGACGCCGCCCGCCATGGCGTACCGCGGCTCCCAGTTGGCCGGGAAGCTGTGGCCCGTGCCGTACTCGACGCCCGCCGCCCGCTGCGTGTACTGCGACAGCCCCGACTTCTCGTAGACGCCGACGGCCTTGCGCTTGGCGCGCTCGTCGTCCTGCTCCGCCAGGTACTTGGTGTCGGCCGAGCCCCAGACGCTGCCCGCGGTTAGCCTCGGAATCGAGAGTCGGCGGGGATGCAGCCTACTCGAAGCCGTGGCCGTGGTCGGCCGTGACGATGACGAGCGTCTCCTCGAGCGCGCCCATCTCCGCGAGCTTCTCGACCGTCGCCCGCACCGTGTCGTCCAGCTCGAGCAGGTCGCCGAGCGCCCGGTCGTAGTCGAGCGTGTGCATCTGCTTGTCGACCGACGCCGCCTCGGACATGAGGAAGAAGCCCCGGTCGCCGCCGCGCCGGTGCAGGATCTCGACCGCCTTGAGCGTCATGTCCCTGAGGCCCGGCAGGTCGAGCGCCGGCTCTTTGCCGCCCTTGGCGTCGTTCTTGAACTTCTTGAGGTTGTCGCGGTACACGTTGCGGTCGAGCCAGACGGGCATGTTGCTCTGGCAGAACATGCCCAGCGCCCGCTTGCCTGGGTCCGCCGCGAGCAGCGACGTGCGGTTGAGGCTGACGGTGTAGCCCCGGGCGGCAAACTCGGCGTAGTAGTCCTTGCCCCGGTACGAGCCCTTGCCGGGGTAGAACTGCTCGGCGCCGCCGCCGAAGAAGACGTCGGGCCCGCCGTGGTTGGTCCAGCTGTAGTTGGTCATGCCGTTGAGCGCCTGGTCGATGAGCGGCCCGTACTCGGACCGGCGCCGCGTGTGGCCCGTCAGCGCGATGGGCGTCGCGTCGGCCATGAAGGCCGTCGACACGGCCCCCCAGGCGCCGCGCTGCGCAGCGTCAGCCGGGAGAGGTGGCCACGGGGGACGCGGCAGAGGCTCACGCGGATGCGGCGGAAGATCTCGACAATCGTCTCGACCTTGGGGTCGTCGAAGGGGTCGGCGGACGAGTCGGCGTGCACCCTGGGCTGGCCGTCAGCGGCTACGCGCATCCACGGCCGGCGTCTCGCACCCCATGGCGTTGACGGTGCTCTTGTGGCCCGAGTACAGCGCCGAGGCCGAGTTGGCCGAGTCGGTGATGTAGCTGTCGATGGAGTGCGTCATCTGGTGGCCGACGACGGGGAACTCGTCCATCTTCATCAGCGTCTGGTATTTGCCGTTGATGCTCTTGTGGCCGAGCAGGCGCGCGGCCGTGATCTGCCATGGTGAGCGATGCCGGCGGCGCGCGGAGCGGCCCGACTGACCATGTTGGTCGTCATGCCGTCGCCGATGAACAGGATGACGTTCTTGGCCCTGGGCTTCTTGGCGAGCGGGCGCACTGTCCACTCGGCCGTCGTCGTCTCGCCGCCGTAGTACTCGAGCCTGACGGTGTACTTGCCCGGCTCGCGCAGGGCCAGCTTGCGGTAGGCCTTGGAGGCGACGTTGACGACCGAGGGCGCGCCGCGGTCCTCGGCGAACAGGTCCTCGTACCACTTGAACTGCCACCGCTCCAGCGCCGGCTCCGGCACGCCAAACGCCTCGGCCAGGCCGCGGGGCCTCGCGTCGCCCTTGGCGATGGTCACCCTGAACGCCTCGTCGGGCCTGCCGTCGTGGGCCTGCTCGGAGCCGTTGACGGGCGCGTGCACCTCGACGCGCACGTCGAAGAGCTGGCCGGGCAGGAAGTCGCTCTGGTCGGGGGGGAGGAGGCAGCCCAGCGTCGGGCACGTCCCGAGGCGCTGGAACGTCTGCGCCGAGACGGCCGGCAGGGCCGCGACGACGGCCGCGACGGCGGCGGCGTTGAGCGGGCCGAGCATGCTGCTGTGCTCCGGGGGCGAGACGGGTCGGCTGCGTGCGGCGCTTGGCGAGCGAGGCAGGCGAGGGAGACGGCGGCCGAGGCTCGCGAGAGCACGCTTATATACGTATGTCTGACCCTGGCGGCCAGGTCAGCGGTCGCGCGCGTCGATAGCCAAGGCCCATCTGCCAATGTCCCCCCCTTGCGCCCGTCCGGCATCCTGCCCGTGACGGAGGGAGCGTCGCAATCCGATGTCACGTGCAGCCACCACTCGCGGCAGCAGGGGAGCCGGTCCTCGCGAGCGCGTCTGGCCTCCGGTGCCGTCAGCAAGCGCCGCCACGCCATCATCGACGTCGAGCCCGCATAAGCTTGTCCCAGCCAGGCGTCTCCGCACAAGCTTCTCCCAGCCGGGCGTCTCCGGCCCGGCCCCGTGGCCAGACGCGCGGGCCCCATTGGCGGCCATCCCTGCTCGGCTCGACCTCAGCTCCAAAAGTTCGCCAGCGGCCGTCGCTTCCGCAGTCGACAACGGCCAGGTCGCATCCAGAGCCCGTCTGGGTGGCCTCTCTTGGCCCGGGGTCCACCCGGCTTCAGTCGTCGGCCATAGGGAATGATAAGGACGGCCGCGTCTCCGCCACGGCTGGCCAACTGCCGCTGACTGCCGGCCAAGAGATAGACGGTACTTATTGCGAGACGACTCGTCCAGACGAGAAGTCCCCGCGGGGTAGCAGTGTACAAGGCATCCACCCCGTTCGGCGCGTGTCCGAGACGTGCCCGTGGGCCCAACGTCCTCGGCCCAACGTCCTCGGCCCAACGTCGACGGATCTGTATGTATTCGTACACCATGTACTCCGTACGGACGGCCACGTGTGGCTCCCGTGTTCCAGGCCCGCTCTGCGCCGCTCACATGCCAGCCGCCCCCGCCGCGGGCTGTCCAGGCCCGGCAGCCTCGCCGTTGAGCTCCGTCCAGCTGGGCCGGTTGATCCTGTCCTGGCCCGCCTCGCTCTTGAAGTGGTATCCTCGCGCCCGCGGCCGCTGCCCCGACCCTTGCGGCAGCTCCGGCTCGTAGGCCGCCAGGAACCGCCTGGTGTCGGCTTCCAGCGCGGCCAGTCCCTTGGCGAGGCTGCGGCGGATGCCGGCGAAGAAGGCGTCGACGACGTGCTGGTTATGCATCTGGAGCAGGCTCCAGCCCAGCATCTCCTTGGCCTGGAGCAGGTGGTGCAGGTACGCGCCATGGTGGCGCGCGCACGCCGAGCACGCGCAGCCCTCGGCCAAGGGCGCCAGCGACGTGCTGTGCTCCGGCGACCACATGTCGACGCCCATCGGCCGGGGGCTGCCGGCGGCCGGCGGCGGGAAGGTGAAGGTGAGCGCCACCCCGGCGTCCGAGACGCTGTTTACAAAGGGCACGATGCAGAGGTCGACGCCGAGAGCCACCTGGCGCAGCACCTCGTGCGGCGTCCCGGGCGGCTCCAGCGACAGCTTGGGCAGGGCCACCAGAGGGCGGTAGCTGGTGAGCTCCGGCAGCAGGCCGACGCTGTACATGGCCAGCCCGGACAGCGCGTCCGCCACGTCCTCGGCCAGGTGCCGGAGGTAGTCCCACTGCAGCGGGTGCTCGACGGGCAGCACGGGGGCGAAGACGGCGACGCCGAGCTCGTCGAGCCGCTCGCGGCCGCCGGAGCGCTCCACGAACTCGTCGACCCACTCCTCGGTGCGCTCGACCATCTTGACGAGCTTCTTGGAGGACGGAGTGGCGCTCGTGTGCAGCGTGTCGGCCAGGGGGATGACCACGTCCGGCCGCAGGCGCTCCACGGCGGCCGCAAAGTGCGCAACCGTCACGCTCCGGACGCCCATCGAGGTGAAGAGCGCGACCGACTTTGCGCTGTTCCCCATGGGCGTGGTGACTGCCGGGCAGCGTCTGGCGCCCAGGATCGTCGTCGTGTCCGGGGGCAAGGCCGTGAAGCTGTGCAGCCGCCGACGGTCCGCGGCGGGCGCCCTGTAGATGGGCGGCTCCTTTTTCTCGACAACTGCGGAGCGGCTCAGCCGCCGCCGTGCCTGCGATGCGCCGTCGACTTACAGTCCTCGAGAGCCACGTACGCAGCGCCCACCGACGTGTGCCTGTGCAGGTTGTCGGGCGTGAGGTGAGGCACGACGCCGCGCGAGGTGACGGCAGCGTGGTTGGGAGTGTCGATGGGCCGTCTGCCGGGGAGGGCGAGGCGCCCGAGGCGGGCTGTGCAGCCGTCCGAGGCGGCCGAGCTGAGGATTTCGAACATCTTTCGGGGGGGCATGATGCTGGGAGAGGGTGATGCTGGGAGAGGGAGTCTCTTGCCTGCCCCGCCTACCCGGGGGATGACAAAGATCAGAGGGCAAAACAGGGCGCTCGCCAACAGGGGAAACGGCCGTCCTGCTTCACGATGAAGCTGCTTCACGATGAAGCACCTCATACTCGTCGGGGCCTGCTACCTCGACACCATCCTCAGGCAAGCCCCCCTCCGCAGCCGCGGCCCCAGCTGGCCCCTCCGCAGTCGCCGCCCCGGCTGACCCCCCCAGCGTGCCGCACTACCCAGACGAGGACTCGAAGCTCCGGGCCGCGAGCCTCACGGTCCGCCGCGGCGGCAACTGTCCCAACGCGCTGCAGGTCCTCCAGCAGCTGCTCGACGACGCCGACCGCCTGCGCCCGTACCTCGTCGCCTGCCTGCCGGCCGCGTCGTCGCCCGCCACGCGCCGCGTCCGGGCCTCGTTCGGGCCCGCGTCCCCCGTCGACCTGCGCCACTGCCTCTTCCGCGCCGCGCACGCCGAGCCCGCCAGCAGCTACATCCTGCGCAGCGCCGCCTCGGGCAGCCGCACCGTCGTCAACTACAACGGCCTGCCCGAGATGACGGCCCGCGAGTTCGCCGCCGTCGTGCGCGCCTTCGCCCCCGCCGACGACACCTGGTGGCACTTTGAGGTGAGCCGCCGCCGCGTCCGCCGTGCGCCCGCGCGTGCCTGATCCGCCTGCGCTGCTCAAGGGCCGCATCCCCGACACGACGCTGCAGTGCGTCCGCCTGCTGCGCGACGCCCTGCCCTCGGCGCGCGTCAGCGTCGAGGTCGAGAAGCCCGGCCGGCCGGGCCTGCCCGAGCTGGCGGCCGAGGCGGACGTCGTCTTCTACTCGAGGTCCTGGGCCGAGGTAGGACCCCGTCGGCTTGGGCCGGATCATCATGCCTGCTGACATGTGTCGACAGAGCCGCGGACACAAGTCGGCAGAGGAGTGTCTCAAGAACGAGCAGCGGCAGCCGGGGTACGACGGGAGCCCTCGGACCCCGACCGCCGCCTCCGCTGACCGACGTGGCACAGATCCCTCGGCTTGTGCACCTGGGGCGCCGACGGCGCGGCGGCCGCCCGGCCCGCCGGCGACTGTCTCCGCTGCCCCGTCGAGGACCAGCCCGGGGGAATTGCAGTCGTCGAGTAAGCTGTCATCCCCCGTCAACGTCGCCGAGCCGACGCCGCTGACGAGCTCTCGGCGGCAGCACCGTCGGCGCGGGCGACACCTTCATCGCCGGCATGCTGTACGGCCTGGTCTGCCGGGCCGAGACGTGGCCCCTCGGCCGGAGCCTACGGTTTGCCGTCAACCTGGCCACTCTCAAGGTGCAGCGCGAGGGCTTCGACGGGCTCGGCGCCGACACGGCGGCGGAACGGCGATGCCCGTGATACAGTACGCTTACGGCCCTCGACTGATGCGCTGTGTCGGAGCTATTCACCCCAGGACGACGCCTGCTGCTCCTGCGGCCTGGATAAGACGGGTCGCTGACGGACGCCGCAGTCGAATGCCGAGTCGAATGCCGTATGGCGGGCCTCACCACCTACGGGGCCATGGGCTTTACCGCGGCTTCAAACACCCATCATACCCGGCCCTGGACTCTGGTGGCTGAGCGGGACAGGGCGAGTGCGAGCACTGCGTCGCATCGCCACGCATCAACGGAGCCGGCTGCAGCGGCGAGTGCCTTCAATCACCAGGGGTGCTCCGTACTCCCATTGCCGACTGGAGTCTATATGTTACGGAGAGGCTACAGGGATCAGATCGCTGCTCAGGCAGGACTCGTTTGCCGTGCCTTGCTGCTTGCCGCATCCTTGCTGCCTCAAATTCGTCTCCGTACACCAGCAGAGGCCAAGCGCACCCTACATGCAACCAGACCGGCGTTACAGCACAGTCTTCTCGACCAGCGCAATGCCGTACTTGTCCTTGAGCTCCTTCATGATGGGCGCGTTAATCTTGGCCGTCATGGGAGCCAGGACACCCTTCTCCGACAGGGTCCCGTCGAGGACCTGCTGGACGGCGACGGCGCAGGGCACGCCGACGAGCTTGGCCATGGCCGAGTAGCCCTTGGGGTCGCCGTACTCGACCAGCGTCGACGTGCGCGTCTCGCGGGACCGGTCCTTGTGCTCAATCTCAAACTTGTGCTGCAGGAGCACCATGTCGCGCTCGCCATGCTCGAACTGCATCTTGCGCTCCAGGGTGGCGCAGAGCGTGTCGAGCGGGTTGCCGCGGGGCGTGATCTTGTCGTCGGAGAAGATGCCGATCCAGCGCAGGCCGCCGAGGATCCGCTGCTTGTCCTCGGGCGAGTCAAAGGTCGACCTGGCCACGATGGCGGCCTCGAGGTCGGCGGGGCTCGACGACGCGGCGCCGACAATGGCCTTGGTGGCCTCCTTCCACGCCACCGGCTTGCCCAGGATGTCCTGGGGCGCGTCCTCGAGGAAGCCCGTCTCGACGAGCACGCGGATGAACTGCGGGAAGCCCTGGTAGCGCAGGGTGCCGCGGACGATGGTCTGGGCCTCGGGGATGTTGTAGCGCTCCTTGTACGGCGTCGAGTCGCGGTTGGGGTACGCGACGAAGGCGTAGCCGGGGTAGATGAAGTAGGGCTTGGCCGTGGCCATGAGGTCCTTGGAGGCAATCTCGACAACCTTGCCGCCCTGGTTGAACTTGGCGGCGTTGCGGAGCGCCAGCAGGACGCCGCGCGACGACCACGAGAACTTGTAGCCGAGCGGGTTGTCCGAGGCCTCGGGCGCAGGCAGGCCGCCGCAGTAGGAGAGGAAGGACAGGATCTTGCCGCCGGCCTGGTGGACCTCGTCGATGGTCTTGACGGCGTAGAGGTGGTCGATGCCGGGGTCGAGGCCGATCTCGTTCATGACGGTGATGCCCGCGTCCTTGCACTGCTGGTCGAGCTCCATCATGGCGGGCGAGACGTAGCTGGTGGTGACGACATTCGTCTTGTTGCGGATGGCCGACTTGATGACGGTGGCGTGGAAGGTGTAGGGGATCAGGCTGATGACGAGGTCATGCTTGGCCACCTCGGCGTCGAGGGCCTTGTCGTCGGTGACGTCGAGCGAGATGGGCGTGGCGTGCTGGACGCCGGCCGACAGCTTCTGGGCCGACGCGAGGGTTCGGCAAGCTGGGCGTGTAAGCGCGTCTTCCTCGGAGCCCCCGGAGCCGGAGACTCACCGACCGTGACGGCGATTCCCGCGCCGCTGAGGATGTCGAGCGTGGGGCGAGTCACGAACCCCGCGCCGAGCATCAAGACCGATCTCGGCTCGGTCAGCGCGGCCACGTCGAGCGGCAGGGATTGCGCGAAGCTTACTGTTTGGGGGCCATGGCGTCGTGTCTGCAGCGACTTCAATGGCACGACGGAGCAACTGAGCGAGGTGATTGGGACGAGTTGAAGCCCGACAAGATGTGCGTTTGGCGTTTGGCGGGGCAGGTCTGTGTTACATAATGCACCTGGATCCGGTAATGGCTGGCCAATGGCATCGCACTTTGCTCGGCGAGCTCTAAAAGCTCCTCAGATCTGGGCGGCATCTCGGATGCATCGTCGGCGCCGTCATCAAAGGGCATCTTATCAGCTGGGTCCCATTCAATGCAGTCCGCAGACAGCCTCTCGATGGCTTGCCAATCTGCCACCTGGTGCGAGCCGAAGCCACTAAAGGCGAGGAGCTGCTTAGCAAGATCAGCGTAATAGTCGAGTGGCTTGCTTAGGGTTGAAAACCTCGAGTCAAGGGCCGTTGGGTTACGCGAGCCGCTGGCCGAGGGGGGCTGGTCCCGTGTGTTGTCGACCTAGCCTACACGCGCTGGCTGTAGGCCACAGGACCCAACTTCCCACGGCGCCTTGCCCGGATCCTTTGGCCGGTTGGCCTGTCTTAAAGCCAACAGCAACTCAAACACGCCGCGGCAAAGGCCGTCTCGAGCATCTGCCTAATCCGTCGCTGACGGCGCCGGGCCCTACAATTAGGCATAGCGACGTGGGGCGCGTAGAGGCCACGACTCCACGTTTCACCTGATGCATAGCCATGCTCCTCCTCTTGACCCACCGAGCCATCCGGCGCGGCGAGCCCGGAACCGACTACCGACTACCTCGGGCCCTGGCCTGCCGCCCTCCCCTCTGCCTCGACCATGGCCCGCGGCCGCCATGACGACAGCGCCGAGACGCAGCCCCTCATGACCGACGCGGAGCGCCGCGAGGCCGCCGGCCCCGTCGACGCCGGTGCCGCAGGCGGCGCCGGCGTCCCCGCCCCCGTCCCCCGCGGGCTCGGGCCGCACCCGGACGCGCCGCTCGGCGCCGACAGCGACGGCACGCTGCGCGTCGACGACGACAGCCGGCCGCCGACGCCGCGCTTCGTGCGCGACGGGCGCGCCTGGAAGCGCTGCCGCTGGCTGCCGTTCCCGGTCCGCCGCGTCGCCGGCGCCGCCGTCCGCTGGGCCCGCGGCCCGCGCGACCCCCGGCCGTACCGCATCGCGCCGCTCCTCCCCGCCGTCCAGGAGTACCCGCTGTGGCTCGTCGCGCGCTTCCTGCCGCGGCGCGCGCACCGCGCCTGGCTGCTCGGCCTGTTCCTGTCCGTCTGGCTCGTCGCCTTCGTCCTCGTCAAGCGCCGCGGCACCGTCGCCACCGAGGTCGAGGGCTACGGCCAGCCGCAGACCGTCGCCTGCGGCGCCTCGTACTGGGGCCCCGGCAACGCCTGCGGCCTCGACGGCAGCGGCTGCCGGCCCTTCGACGACAGCGGCTTCCCCTTCCTCTGCCCGGCGCACTGCGCCAGCTACATGGTGCTGAACCCCAGGGCCGTCGGCGACCAGGAGGTGGCCTACAGGCCGCTCGTCGTCGGCGGCCCCCCGAGCGACGTCGAGCCGGCGCGGGCCACCTACCGCGGCGACTCGTACATCTGCGGCGCCGCCATCCACGCCGGCGTCATCTCCAACCAGGGCGGCGGCTGCGGCGTCGTCCAGCTCGTCGGCCGCCGCCAGGCCTTTGTCAGCTCGCAGCGCAACGGCATCACCAGCATCGCCTTCGACTCGCACTTCCCGCTGGCCTTCGAGTTCCTCCCGGACGTCGGCTGCTCGTCGCAGGACACGCGCTGGGCCCTGCTCGCCATCTCCGTCGTCTTCACCGGCGTGCTGTCGCTGCTGACGGCCGAGCCGGCCGCCTTCTTCTTCCCCGTCTTCGTCGGCGCCTTCTGGACCGTCGGCACGGCGCTGGACCCGCCGCCGCACCGCTCCGTCGCCGCCCTCGTCTCCAACGTCGTCGGCAAGTTCCTGCCGGCCATGTTCGTGGCCTGGGTCATGTACGACAAGATGGGCGTGCGCCGCACCCTCGGCGGCCTGACGGCCCAGGTGGAGAAGACGGTGCTGTGGCTGGGCGGCTGCTGGGTCGGCGCCCTGTCCAACTACACCCTCGACTTCATCCCCATCCAGCGCCTCACCGGCCACGACCTCGCGCAGCAGCCCGGCGCCAAGGCGGCGCTGGCCATCATCGTCGTCCTGCTCGTCGCCATCGTCGCGTCCCAGGCCTGCTTCTTCCGCAACGAGGGGCGCCTCGTCAAGTACATCCAGCTGTACGCCATCATCGTGGCCGCCATCGTCGTCGGCCTCGTTCTTCCGCAGCTCAACCTGCGCATCCACCACTACGTCATGGCGCTCCTGCTGCTGCCGGGCACCAGCCTGCAGATGCGCCCGTCGCTGCTCTACCAGGGCCTCCTCGTCGGCCTCTTCATCAACGGCGTCGCGCGCTGGGGGTTCGACCCGGTGCTGCAGACGTCGGGCGCGCTGCAGGGCGACGCGCAGACGGGCAGCCTGCTGCCGACGATCCGCCAGCCCGCCATCAGCCTGGGCTCCGGGCCCGCCGCGCTGTCCAACATCACCTTCACCTGGGACGTGCCGCCCGCCAAGCTGCACGACGGCATCAGCGTCCTGGTCAACGACGTGGAGCGCTTCCGGACCTATTTTGGCGACGCCGACGAGGAGAAGCAGTTTGTCTGGACGAGGAACAGCACGCTGGACCTGCCCGAGTATTTCCGCTTCGCCCTCATGAGCGGCAGCGACAGCGGCGACTACACCAAGGCGGGCATGTGGACGGCCGACGGGCAGTGGAGGCAGATGGAGCCGGGGCCGTCCAAGTGAAGCTGGAGGCGGCTTTCTCTAGAGTCATAGACAGATTTGTACGGCGTTGGGCTATATCGAAGTCGATTCGAGATCGTGCGTCGAGATCTCGGTGCGGCAGATCATTGCGCCGAGCCACGTGCAGCCTGCACTCCACGCTTCCGCATCACGACTCTCCCCATCACGACTCTCCCCATCACGACTCTCTCCCCCTCGTACAGACGCCCTGCTCGTCCGCCAGATCGCCCGCCATGCCGCCGCGCGTCCCGACAGAGGCCGACTTCGCGCCCCTCGCGGCGACGCTGCCGCTCGCGCTGCACTTCCCGACGCCGCGCGAGTCGACGACGGCGCTGCTGCTCCTGTTGCACGGGCTTGGCGACTCGGAGGCGCCCTTCGCCGCCTTTGCGCGCAGCCTCACGCTGCCGGGCGTCCTGGCCATCGCCGTGCGCGGCCCCGCGCGCCTCGCGCCCGCGCTGCTGCCCGCCGCCGCCGGCTTCCACTGGGGCGACGACGTGCGCCTCGACGCGCGCGCCGCCGGCCTCGACCCGGACCCGGGCTTCGAGCGCGCCGCGCGCCTCGTCGCCGACGCCCTCGTCGCCGACGTCCTCGTCGCCCGCTGCGGCTGGGACCCCGCCGACGTGCTGCTCTTCGGCTTCGGCCAGGGCGGCTCGCTGGCCCTCGGCCTGGCGGCGCGGCTGGGGCGGCGCGCCGGCGACGGCGCCGCCTTCAAGGGCGTCGTCTCCATCGGCGGGCCGCTGCCGCCGTCCATGGTGCCGACGGAGAGCGCGCGCCGCGAGAGCGCCACCAGCGTCCTCGTGTGCCAGCTCGACGAGGACCAGGTCGACGCCGTCGGCGCCGAGTTCAGGGACGTGACGGCCGTCCGGTGGAAGAGGAGCGACGTCGCCATGCCGCGGGACCGCGAGGAGGCCTACCCCATCATCAAGTTCTTCGCCGACAGGCTCAACAGCGGCTGGCAGGCTTGACCGTCGTCGGCACCCAGGCCATGATGCGCATTCGTCGCTACCTAGCACCATCATCTCGCGTCGCCGCTGCCCGCCTCAAGCATGTCGGCCAGCATGTCCCATTTGGCCGCCGACTGAGAGCTGCTGCTCGCCCTCGCGACGCTCCTCAGCCCCCCGCAGATGAAGCGCAGGTGCCTGTTGAAACCGACCCCGATCTCCTCCAGCACCTCCGCATACGCCCTGCCCCCGTCCCTCTCCGGCGCCGACGCCCGGCGCCGGCCGCGCTCGAGCTTGATGGCCAGGTCCAGCACGTCGAGGATGCCTTCGCGGATGGGCGTCAGCCTGCTGCCGAGGCACGCCTGGTCGATCATCTGCTTTATCGCGCCGGCGTGCAGAGCGATCATGGCATCCATGTCCGCAGCAGCCTCGAGGCCGCGCCGCATCTGGCGCTCCGCGGGCTCAAGGACCAGCGTCGCAAGATACGTCTGTATGGTAGTGCAGAACCAGAGCAGCCTGGTCCGCGACGAGTAGAACAGGGCGCGCTCCCTCCACGTCTCGTGGTCCGTCCAGTAGTTGTCCAAGATCCGCGGCTCGTGGAGGGCGTGCGCCGCCCTTTTGAGCTGCAGGAGGAGCGTGAAGATGGACTGGTAGTGCGTCACGCTCTCGTCCGTCACAATCATCTGCACCGGCCACGGCAGTCTGTAGCTGACCTCTATGCTTGGCAGCGCCGTCTTCACGGACTCTCGGCCTCGGGACCCCGGCATGCGCAGCGCTGCGGCGTCGACGCCGACAGACAGCCGGCTGGTGTCGACGAGCGACGCAAAGGCCTCGCGGCCGGCTGCCGTCAGAGCATAGCGGTCGTACCAGCCCGGCTTCGCCGCGTCGAGCTTGGAGAAGAGGCCCTCGGCGAACGACGAGGACGCAAACCCGTCCGACATGAGGTACAGGGCCTGCAGTGCGTCCAGCGCCGAGGACAGGCCCCAGTCTCCAAACAGCGCGTCCTTGAGCGTCGTCGACGTCTTGCGGTACTCGCTCTGGATCCACTGGTCAAACGCCGCGCCGAAGACGTCTGCAAACGGAGCCAGTTCGAGCCCCCGGGGGCAGACGGCGTCGTAATCGAGGGGCGGTTCCTCGTCGACGCGCCGAGGTGCCGCATCATGCTTGCCTAGCAGCCTCAGCACCACAATGTTCTTGCCGGCGTTGTAGATTTTGCCGACGGCTGGCTGGAGGAAGTCGGGGGCGTGCAGTCTCCCGTCAGCCGTCTTGCGGAGTTGGAATCGGCGCCGCCAAGTGTCGCTCAGTGGCACGTCGCTCGACGGCTCGTCGATGAAGAACAGCTCGTTGCCGGGCAGCAGCTTGCCCTCGTCCATCCAGTGGCGGATCGGCCGCAGGTACACGTTGAAGCAATCCACGAAGATCCGAGCGAGGAACTCGTACGTCTCGGGCTTGCCCGTAAGCTGCGCCACGCAGGTTTCGTCAAACATGAGCTCCAGGTAGCGAAAAGTTTCCGAGCCGGATGCTTCCTGGACCTGGGCAACGATGCTGGACAGGGTAAAGAGCGGCTCGAGCTGCGGATCCAGCTCGCCCTTGATTCGCACCAGGCTGACGACGACTTCGTCCTTGGGCGAGGCGAGACGCGCTTGCATCTCGGATAGCCGGCAGTCCAAGGCGCGGAGACGCCGGGAAATGCAGTCCTGGAGAGCCTGCATGTGCGGGACCGCCTGTGGCTGGCGTACAAAGTCTCGGAGGACGCGAAGCTGCCGGCCGAACTCGGAAAAGGTGCTCATGAGGGCCCAGTGCGTTTCCCAGGCCACGCCGACCAGCTGGAAAGCGGGCACGGTCGCACCCCTGGGGCCGAAAAGCGTGCATTCGAGGCCTTGGAGCATGAAGAGGACCTCGCGCACAACCTGCGCCTCCGGGACGGCGACCTTGCGGGCGTTACCGGAAGAGTCCTGCAACGGAGACTGCGCTCGCCATTCCTGTGCTTTCTGGACCGACTCCAGCGTCGCGTAGTCTTGGGGGTGGGTGATGAAAGCCTCGGCCGATGGCCCAGCGTCCTCATCGCCAGGGGCCGACGTCGCCTCGGATCCGCTCGAGTCGTGCTCGTAGTCATCTGCCGAGTCGTCGCTGTAGCTTATCGACTTCCACAGGCTTGCATCCTGGTCCCAGCCGTCTTCCCTGGCGATGTCCTCCCACCGAAGAGGTGCCTCCTCTTGCTCCTCTTCTTGCCGAAGCGCTTCGAGGTCGCTGAGCCTGGTCTTGAGGGTCGGCTGGTCCGAGAGCTCCAAGAGCAGGTGCAGGACTTCGGGGTGCCATTTCGCGGGATGCTGTCGCAGGGCGCTCAGTCTGTCGCGCAGAGCGTCGGCCAGGCCTTCACGGTGGTTGATCCGGAAGCGCTCCTCGAGGCCCCTCAGGCTGCTGTCGACCTCGAACGGATTCGTGCGGAGGTAGGGATGGGACTTGAGCCGTCGCAAGGCGGCGTCGCGTGCAGCAGAGACAGTGACGGGGTCCGCCTGGCATGCACTGTCAGTGTTACCGCGTGGATGGAGGATCCATTGGCTCTCACCTTGGCCGACGACTGAGTCAGGATCTCGACAAGCTCCTCGACCAGAGCCCCAATGCGCGAGGCAAATGCCATGTTGACGAGACGAGACGGTCAGTCGATCGTCTATATCCGATTAGGAGGTGGATCCCAACGCACGTGCCGAGTCACGTGCCGCCGCGCAGCCGCCGCGCCCCTAACCAACGCCATCGACCCTCGACGCCTTCAACGCCCTCAACGCCCTCGACGCTCACAACGCCGCCAGCACGCACAGCGCCCTCGTCATGGAGCAGCTGGATCAACAAAGCTTCCCGTCATACGACGCAGCCCTTAAGGCCATTCGAGAGCATCAGGCTGCCAAGGGCTTCGTCATCGCCGTCTCGAGCAGTCGCGTTGATCGTAAAACCGGCTGCAAGCACGGCTACGTTCGCTGTCAGAACAGTGGCGCCTACAGAAGGTGGGCCAACAGCTCTCGTCAGTACAACACCTCTACCAAGAAGACTGGTTGCCCGTTTTCTGCCCAAATCCGCCTCGATCGGCCAAATCGTACCGTGCAAGTCAAGGTTCTACACCATGACCACAACCACGAAGCCATCTCAGAGCCGCGGGCTTCTAGCCGCTTGCGCCTTCACACACAGCGTCAATTCGGCGTTGAACGCCTCCACGAGCTCGTCGAGACCCACTGCCAGAACCCAGGGGCCAAGCCCAAGGATATCGCCCTAGCCCTCACACAAGACCACCCTGAGCTTCTCATCAACCCCAGCGACGTGTTTTTCATCCGCCGGCACCTTCGACTTCAACAGCACGGCGCAGGCACCTCTGCAGAAGCCTTCCCCGACGACGAGCCCGACCCCGGCGCCGACCAGACCCGCCGCGATGTGAACAACCTTCCCCAAGCACCCCCGCCCGCCGAGACCTCTTCAAGCAGAACACGGAGCAATTTGGAGGTTGACGAGGAGAACGAAGAAGTGGCAATGGCTTCGCAGGTGCCGGGGACACGAAAGAGGAGGGACGGCGGCAGCAAGAGGCACACGATAGCCGGCATTATCAGCCGGCTTGATATGGCCTTGGAGCGGCTCGAGGCCCTAGAAAGAGCCATACATCAACGGCCGCCGCCGGTAGCATCACAAGGAGCTCCACAGTGGCCACAGCCGCCGCCTGCATCACAAGGAGATTCACCGTGGCCGCCGCCGCCGACGGCATTGCAACAAGCATCACGGTGGCATGAGGCATCGCAACAGCCGCCGGCGGCATCACAACAAGCACCACAAGCCATGCAGCCCTCGTCACAACAAGCTGGAGGCTTGTCACGGCACAGGGCGCCGGTCATCATGAACGTATACAATTTTGGCGGTACGGCTCTTCAATCGCTCTCTGGTCTCATTCCGGGCTCCTCACAGGGTCAGGCCGGCCCCTCCAACCCGCCCTTTGAGCCCTTGGACGAGCAGCAGCCACGGCGCTGATCAAGGGCTCAAAACGCACGATGCGTGCACAGAAGAACCGTCGGGCCGGTGTGCAGGGCAGCGGCTGAGCGGTCCATGGGCTGGCGCAGGGGCAATTGGCGCGGGGCAATACAAGTAATTTTAAAAGCTTGGGGCTCCCAGACTCCCTTGCTCCCCACTACGTTCTTCCGCCTTTGTCCGTCACCATCGCCATCGAATAGCCTTTATTTTACTATTCCTCATCGCCGTGCTCCCATGGGAACTTCTCCAGACGACGCCGCCTTCCGTCGCATCGTCCATCGACATGCGGACGTCGTTGTCGTCGGGGCGGGCATCTTCGGGGCCGCAATGGCCATAACTCTTGCGCGGCAATCTCGCTCGGTATTCCTCCTTGAGCGTTCCCTCCGAGAGCCCGATCGTATTGTCGGGGAGCTCCTGCAACCCGGGGGCGTTCAGATGCTCGAGAAGCTTGGGCTCGGACATTGTCTCGACGGCATCGACGGCATCCCGGTCAAGGGGTACCAGATCTTTTTCCACGGCCAACCGGTGACCATTCCCTATCCCCTCGACAATTCCACGGCCCCTGGGAAGCGGCGCCAGAGGCCAGAGGGGTTGTCGTTTCACCACGGTCGATTCGTCAGGAAATTACGAGCCGCTGCCGCCGAAGAAGCCAACATTACCGTCGTCGAAACAGAGGTGGATGGTCTTGTCAAGTTGCAAGGGACAAGCCAGGTTCTCGGCGTCAAGAGCTTGACGAGTGGTAAACGCGATTACTTCTTTGCCCCGCTGACTATCGTCGCCGATGGGTACAGGAGCAGATTCCGGGGCGAGACATCGTCTCGGAAACCCGTATCTGAGTCCAGGTTCTGGGCCCTTGAGTTGCGGGACGCGACGCTTCCTTCCCCGTGCTTCGGGCACGTCTGGCTAGGCAGCTTCTCTCCCGTCCTCCTTTACCAGATCGGCACACATGAGACGAGAGCGTTGATAAACGTGCCCGAGGGCCTCGAGGCCGCCAAGTCGGCCAACGGGGGGGTATCGCACTACATGAGGCACCATGTGCTGCCCCATCTCCCGCCTGGCGTCCAACCGGCCTTCTCAGAGAGCCTCGACAATGGCCGTCTCCGATGCATGCCCAACTCCTTTCTCCCGGCAGCTGCCAACCGCACGCCTGGTCTGATCATCGCCGGCGATGCGTTGAACATGCGCCACCCACTCACGGGTGGAGGAATGACGGTTGCGCTCAGTGATGTCGCCCTCCTAGGCGAGCTGCTGGCTCCCTCCAACGTGCCGAATCTGGACGACACCAGACAGGTCCTTGGGCAGATGAAGGCATTTCACTGGCGGCGAAAGAGCCACTCGTTTGTCATCAACGTCCTGGCACAGGCGCTGTACTCGCTCTTCGCGGCCGACGACTACTACCTGGAAGTGCTACGCCAAGGCTGCTTCGAATACTTCACTCGAGGCGGCGCATGTGTTGATGGTCCGGCGGGCCTTCTCGGGGCCATCATCAAGGAGCCGGCTGTGCTTGTCTATCATTTTTTTGCCGTGGCTTTCCTCTCAATGTGGACCTTGTTGCTGTCCCAACCGAGTTGGAGGCTGCCACTCGGTTTGATCCAATGCGGCGGCGTCTTATGGAAAGCATGCTGGGTACTCTTCCCTTACATTGTCTGTGAGTTCTAGGTTGGACGCGGGAGCATGTCAAGCCGACCTTGTGGACGCTGCTGGTTCCTCGCAAATGTGGCCCGTGATGACCTGAGCTCGCTAAGAGCGAGGAGTACAGTTTGGATCGCTTCGTTGTTTCGACTGGAAGACTTGGGTCGTTGTTCGACTGGAAGACTTGGGTCGTTGTTCGACTGGAAGACTTGGGTCGTTGTTCGACTGGAAGACTTGGGTCGTTGTTCGACTGCAAGACTTGGGCCGTTGTTTCGACTGCAAGACTTGGGCCGTTGTTTCGACTGGAGACTTGGGTACAGACGAACCTTCAATCTCCCGACGAAGCCACGTTCCAGGAAGATCGCTGCTCGCCCCCACCGATGCAATGCAGCGTGGCCAATGAGAGCACGAGCTCGCGCGATTGGTCAATGGGCGGCCACGGCGGCTGTGATTGGCGCACGTCGCGTTCCCCTTTCTGTACTTCAGCTGAACCGCTTCTGGATGGCGCTCGCTTCGACCAGTCCATGGCTGCCTGAGGAGTCGGCGCTCGAACCCTCGGCAGACACCATGGCGATCGCGAGGCCCGTCCGGGCGCTCATGTTCGCAGCCGCCGTGCTGTGGTGCTTCTTCGTCTATCAGATCGTCAAGCCGTCGTCGCCCATCCATGGACCCGGCGATCGATACGTGAACTTTCAGCGGGACCCCAACCTGGACCGTGGGTGCCTCTGCCGCCGCGCGCCGACGCTCGCTAACTGTCTTCCTCGTCCAGCCACCGGGGAGCCGGGAGGCGTCCTTCGCCGCGCCTCGGCAAAGTACGCGCCCGACGCCAAGGGCGGCGACCGCGTCCCGGCCACGCTGCTGGCGCTGGTGAGGAACGACGAGGTGGACGGCATGGTGCAGTCCATGGAGGACCTGGAGAGGACGTGGAACCGCAAGTTCAACTACCCGTGGACCTTCTTCAACGACGAGCCCTTTACCGAAGAGTTCAAGACGAGGACGCGGGCCGCGACCAAGGCCAACTGCAGCTACGGTACGCGCCTCTTCTCCCATGCCCTCGCTCCCCTGGCCGCTGACGCGTGACGATGCGCAGAGTTGATCCCCAAGGAGCACTGGGCGACGCCGTCGTGGATCGACCAGGCCGTCTTCGACGAATCCACCACCATCCTCGAGGAGTCCGGGGTCCAGTACGCCAAGCAGGTGTCGTACCACCAGATGTGCCGGTGGAACAGCGGCATGTTCTACAAGCACCCGGCGCTACAGAACCTGCGCTACTACTGGCGCGTCGAGCCCAAGGTGCACTTCTTCTGCGACGTCGACTACGACGTCTTCGCCTACATGTACGACAACAACAAGACGTACGGCTTCACCATCAACCTCTTCGACGACCCCAAGACGCTGCCCACGCTGTGGCCCGAGACGATCAAGTTCCTGTCGGACCATCCCCACCACACGGTGCACGAGAAGAGCGCGCTCAAGTGGTTGACCGACGACACCAGGCGGCCCGACCACAACAGAAAGGCCCAGGGCTACTCGACCTGCCACTTCTGGAGCAACTTCGAGGTGGCCGACATGGAGTTCTGGAGGAGCCAGGTCTACCAAGACTACTTTGACCACCTGGACCGCGCCGGCGGCTTCTTCTACGAGCGCTGGGGCGACGCCCCGGTGCACAGCATAGCCCTCGGCCTCTGGGAGGACGCGAGCAAGATCCACTGGTGCGTGCGCTCGTCGCGGCCGTTGCCGCCCTGCTGACGAGCCATAGGTTCCGCGACATTGGCTACCAGCATATCCCCTTCTTCAACTGCCCCAACTCGCCCAAGTGCAAGGGCTGCGTGACCGGTCGCCTGACCGACGGCGAGGCCTGGCTGCACCGGGACGACTGCCGGCCCAACTGGTTCAAGTACGCCGGCATGGGCTGACGGGGCGCCTGAGCAGGCGACATGGGCATCGAGGAGAGTACGTGCACATTTGTATTATGGGACAGCATCTTGCATTGGCCTAATGCCGCCGGCATGGATACGCCAGGGGCGCCCGGGAAGCATGTCGAATTCGGGTGTTGACGGCGCGGGGGGGCTGCGTTTGGCGTGTCGCGGGAGAGGTCGGCGGCCATTGCAATGTGTCCATGTAGATAATTCTGACGAAGATACGACGCCGCCACGGCCAGAGGCTCACCATGGTCCAAAGACGGTCACGACGCCCGACGTGCCGCCGACGCAGAACTGGTCTCCCCAGCCGTCGTCCCGCCACGCCATGCAGCTGATGACGTTGGCGCGGCCCTTCTCCTTGCCGTCCCTGCCGACGGCCCTCTTCTTGGGCTCGAAGCCGTGCGGGCCCCAGGGGACGCGGACCTTGGCGGCGAGCCTGCCGGAGAGCAGGTCCCAGGCCCAGACGGCGGCGTGGCCGTCGGCCTCGGCCTCGGCGGGCGTCTCGTCGCCGGCGAGCACGTACCTTTCGCGGCCGCCGACGAGGGCCTGGACGCGCAGCTCCTCGTTCTTGCGGGCGGCGTCGGCGTAGGTGCGCAGGCAGGCGCCGTTGTCGCGGTCCATGAGGCGCAGGCGGCTGTCGAGGGTGCCGACGAGCATGGCGCGGCCGTCGCGGGTCAGGTCGAGGCTGGTGACGCTGGCGCCGAGCACGTCGGTGGTGCGGCGGCCCATGCGCACGTCGTAGCTGCGGACGCGGCCGTCGACGCTGCCGGCGACGACGTCGGGCCCGCGCACGGCGAGGCAGGTGATGGCGTCGCGCGCGTCGGCGAGGACCTGGACGGGGCGGGCGCAGCCGCCGCCCTTGGCGTCCCAGATGCGCACCGTGGTGTCGAAGCCGCCGCTGACGACGAGGGCGTCGCCGTCGCCGGCGAAGCGGACGCAGTTGACGCGGGCGGCGTGGCCGAGGGCGCCGCCGGCGCCGAAGCGGCGCGTCGTCAGGCCCGCCGCCACGTCCCAGAGGAAGACGGCGCGGTCGCCGCCGGCGGAGACGAAGCGCTCGTTGTCGGCGGCGACGTCGAGGGCGAGCACCTCGTAGCCGTGGGCGGCGTACGTCTGGATGAGGCGGCCCTGCGGCACGGGCGGGCGCGGCGGCGGCGGGCGCGCCTCGGGGACGCTGGTGCTGGGGAACGGGTTGTACAGCCGGACGGCGCGGTCGGCGGAGCCGGTCAGGATGTAGGTCCCGGGCGACGCCGAGTAGGCGACGGCGTGGACGGGGCCTGCGGGCTGTGAGCCGTGGGCGAGGGCGAGGGAGGCGCGTCAGGTACCATTTGAGCCGAGCAGGTGCGCCGCGGGCTTATCGGGGAACGCCATGCTCGAGGGGCGTGTCCATGCTATCGTTGGTGCGCAGTTCTGGGCGCAATGCCTGGCACTGGTTGTCTTGGGGTCGTGATGCGGTGGATGAAGTGATAAGTTGCGGATGACATAAGCGGAGCATATGTTGGACCCATCAAACCAATCACGTGTTGCCTGCCCGGAGCACGACCTACTCCATCTTCAACAGTTCAAGACTGCTGACTCGATCCAAGACACGAGACGACACGATCAGAGACAGCGTGGACGTCCAGGCCAGCCGATCCTTAAACAGTCAAAGCGCAGTCCTTCAAGACACGTCAGACACAATCTCACTGGGACCATCGTCACGCCGCCATGATTCAATTTGGCCACATGCCCTCCCAATCCGCAGTCAATGCGGCGCAACAAGGCTTCCAACTCCAAAGACACATGTGCCGCCATCCGTGGGGATCGTCAAGCCAAAACTCTTTGCCCCCGTCATTATACAGACATGCGTCAAACAAACTTGAATTCATGGATCCGCCGGCAATGGCCCAGAAGGCCGACGAGCAAGGTCGTGTACAACGCTCAAGCAAGCGTGGAATAAACAAGATCCATAGGATACGGCTTCTCCATCGGCTCCGGGATCTGCCAGCAGAGGTGTCTCTGGTCGGCGGGCTCGTCGTCGGCGCTGAGCAGGACGCGGTAGCCTTGCATGGGGCTCGTCGGGCGCGAGCCCTGGCTGTGGTATATCTGGATCAGCTTCTGCAGCCGCTGGTCGACGGCGTCGCGGGCCGGATGCGAGTGCTCCCAGATCTTGGCCATGCTGTCGACGGCCGTCTTGGCGACGCGGACGGCCTGGATCAGCTCGTTGATGGACGCCATGGGCCCGCTCGCCGTCAGCACGTCGACGGCGGCGACGACGGCGACGGACATGGCCGGCGGCGAGGTGCTCAGGATGGTCGGCCGGACGCGGAGGATGCGGTCGAGGCAGTTGGTGATGTCGAGGATGCTCGTCGCGTGGTCGCGGCACTCCTGGACATGGCCGGCCCGGGCCTCGGCCGCGACGCGGTGGCGGTTGAGGCGTATCATGGCGTGGTGGTACAGCAGGTGCATGGTCAGGAAGGATCCGACCTTGCCGGAGAAGGCGGCCGACTCGAGGTTGGAGCCGCCAAAGACGAGGCGCGGCGGCAGCGCGTCGTACCAGTCGCGGGCCCGCTGCGCAACGTGCCGGACCCTCGCGCCGCCTGCTTCCGAGCCGGACCGGGTCGCGAGCCGCGTCATGGCAGCCTGGCAGGCCGACCAGATGTGCACCATCTCGACCAGGTGGCCCGTGATCTCGGACGGCTTCTCGGCCAGCCTCGACACGACCGACTCCTCCGGGTCGAAGACGGGCATGAAGGCGTCGACCTGCTTCTCGAAGCTCTCCGAGTCGGCCGGCAGGCGCACGTAGATGTCGTCGGCGCCGATCATGACGGGGCGGTCGGGGAAGACGCCGTTGAGCCGCTCCAGCATGAACAGAGACCACAGCGTCCTCCGCCGCGCCTCGCAGTAGCCGACGCTGTTCATGCCGAACGGATAGGGCGCCGCCGCCTGGTCCCGCGACTTGTCCATCTCCTGGTTGAGCTGCAGGGCGGCGGCGGCGGCGGCAGCCGACGAGATGAGCTCGCTGGCGTCGCGCAGACGCCAGGTGGCGATGTGGTAGACGGCAAGGAGGATCCTGCTCTGGACCAGCTGGAGCGAGGGGCCGGCGGCCGTCTTCTGCGCGTAGTGGGCCACCTGGGCATACTCGTAGGCGATGTGCCTGGGCCCTCCGGACAGCGCGACGCCGATGGCGAGGACGCTGTAGAGAACCATCAGGTCGTCGGGCGACTTGTCGCGGGCCGGGCCCGAGACCCACGAGCGGAAGATGCTCTCGGGGAAGAAGCGCATGATCATGGTGTTGTCGATCTGGCCGAAGAACTGGGTGAGGACGGCGCTGATGGACTCGGGGTCGGAGCCGTAGGGGTCGGTCCTGCACGCGCGGCCGAGGACCTCGTCGGGGATTCGAGGCAGCAGCTCGGCCGGGGGCCGCGGCAGGGAGAGGTGCGACTTGGCGTGGTCCACGGGCCGGGCGGCGGCGGCGGCGGACGAAGGCTCGCCGTTTGCGACGTACGACTCGGGGCCGAGCTTGAGGCGCTTGGCGTAGCCGCTCTCGGGCGACGACGGGCGGCGGAGGCTCGCGCGCGGCGACAGCGGAGGGCTCGAGCCGCTCTCGGAGAGCCGGGCGTCGGCGTGGCGCGTCAGCACGCCGGCCCGGCGCAGGTCGTCGAGCTCGGCGGGCGGCGTCGACGGCGACGTGTTGTGGCCGCCTCGCGGTCTGAGACAAAGGGGGCGGCGGTCAGCGTCGTAGGCGCGGCTGGCCCGGGGCTCTTGGGCTACTCACGCGTTCTTGAACTTGCAGACGCGGCCGAACTTCTCGCACTGGACGCAGCGCGGATAGTCGGGGTCGCACTTGATCTTCTTCTCGCGGCAGGTGACGCAGGCGATGGCCAGGCGCTTGCGCGGCTTGCCGGCCTTGGTGACGCCCCAGTGGGCGTTGACGGCCTCGCCGTCGATGACGGTCTTGCAGTGGCTGCCGTCGTCGTAGAAGTAGCACATGCCCTCGCCCGGCACCTCGGCGGCGCGGACGAAGCGGGGGAGGAAGTGCGTGCCGGTCCAGATCTTGGGGCCCAGGCCGTCCTTGGACGGCAGGCCCTCGGAGGAGGCAGCGGAGCCGGCGGGCGGCGGCGGCGGCGGCGGCGGCGGCGGATGGGCGGCGGCGTGGTCGGGGTAGTCGGGGCCGAGGTCCCTGGAGCCGGGGAGCTGGCTCCGGGCCTTGTCGCCGGGGGAGCGGAAGGACGGGTCGCGGAAGGACGGGTCGCGGAAGGACGGGTCGCGGGAGCCCAGCGAGTACTCGTGGCGGCCGGCGTCGCGGAGGGAGGACCAGCGGCCGGCGGCGGCGGCGGCGGCGGCGGCGTCGGCGTCGTAGCGAGAGTCGGGCCGGGCGAGCAGGGGGTCGCGGTAGCCGGGCGACCTCGGCCCCGAGAAGGCGCGGGCAAAGGCGTGCAGGCTCTGGCGCTCGGGATCGAACTGGACGTCGTAGGTGCTGCGCGGCTGAGACAGCGGCGGCGACGCCGTCTGGGGGAAGCACGAGCCGAGGCTGCTGCTGCTGGCCAGGCCGGGCGAGGCCCGGGGGCGGTCCAGGGGCGAGCGCGACAGGTGGGCGGCGTCGCGGTCCGAGGGCGAGCGGAGGGCGCGCATCGACGACGGCGGGCCGAAGAGGCTGCTCAGCGACGGCAGCTGCTGGCGCGAGGCCGGGCGGCCGGGCGAGCCGGGCCGGTCCGGGCTCTTGTCGGCGCCGGCCGCCACGTCGACGGCAGGGGCCTTGTCATGGCCGGACATGAGGAGAGCGGCGGGGGCGCGAGGCTCCCAGGCGGGCTCGGTGGCGGGCGAGGACGTCGAGGACAGGGACGAAGCGCCGGGGCTCGCCAGCTCGGGCGGGCTGTCCGGAGGAACCAAGAGTCGACGGGAGTGCGAGGCCGGTAACTCACCCATTGAGGACGAGCGGGTTCGGGGGGCCGGGGTCAACGGGGGGGCATGTCCCGGAGGCGATCCAAGGGCGACGACTGGCCGTGCCGGCGAGCGGCGGCCACTAACAAGGCGCAGCGGCACTGCGAGAGGACGGAGTGCCCTGGCAACGAGTACCGACGAGGCGGCGGCGGCGGCGGCGGCGTCGTCGTGTCGCAAAGGGCGAGCCTCCTGGAGCGTCGGATCCGGGGCGAGCTACGGCGAGTGGCGGCGCTGGGGGGCTGCTCCGACCAAGGCCGCGGAGGATCGTCAAGGCGCGTGGCGAGCAGGAAAGGGGGCCGAGGGGGGAGGGGGGGGGAGTTGGTTTTGAGAGAGGCTGAAGGATGGGCAGCTAATAACAACAACAGGAGACGGCGAGGAATCCAAAACGAGGCCCCAAGGCACAATGGGCTGATGGGAGTCTGGCTCATGACAGCTAGGCCGGAAGGGAAGAGACAGCCGGCAGGGCACGAGAGATACGGCTTGGGCCGGTGCGTAGCGGACACGTGCGTCGACCCTCTCTGGGGGCCCTGTCTCCCATGAGATGACTTGCGGACGCTAGAGGAGCTTCCAAGATGGTGGCTGTCGGCAGCGACGGCATGCATTAGCAAGCAGAAGCCAAGTACCAGCAACGGCTGTCGCTGGGCGTTGGGATACTTGGGCATGGCGTCACACCACCGAGGGTCCTTGATACGAGCCACCCCCCCCCCATGCTAGTCGTCGCGCCTAGCGGGGGGCGTGGGCGCGGAGGCGGAGGAGGGGTGGCGCCTGGGAGCTAAGACGGGCCAGCCAGTCGCGAGCGGAGGCGTGGTGGTGAGGGCCTGGTATATGCGGCATGTGGTATACGGTATAAGGGGTATATGCGGCGGCAGATCTACAGCAAGGGCGAGGGCCTTTTGGCGGCAACCGAGGCATCGACGCCGGGAGTCGGTCACGGGCTGCAGCGGCGGAGTGACGACACGGCGGGTTGGTGGCGCGGCCTGTGAGACGGGGCCAAAAGTGCCACGGGGGGTCGAGGAGGCTGCCGGGGTGCGGTGAGCCGGGCCACTGGCGAGGGCGGCAGGGTGTTCGGAGGACCAGGAGAAGGCGGACGGGGCTGGGGCAGGCCGTCCGGCGCGCTGGGAATGCCGTCGCACTGGCTGCGGGCAGTCAGTCCACGGGGGGATCAGTCGACGGCATCGCTTGCCACTGCCGGTTCGGGCACCGGCCGCTGACGGGGCGGCGACGGCGAGGGGCGAAGCAGCGGGCGGCGAGGGCCAAGCAGCAGGCGGCGAGGGCGAGGTATCAGGGCGGCCAAGCGTCAGGGCGGCCACGCGTCAGGCGGCGACGACGAGGCCCCCGAGCCGGCGCGGCGCCGGAGCCGGACCGGGCGAGGCAGGCAGGCAGCCGGAGACGGACGAGGCTCGAGGCGGACGAGGCCCTGGGCCGTGGCGCGGCAGGTTGGCTGCGGCCTGTGCGCCGCCATCAAGCCACGCATGGCAGCGCCTGGGCCGTGCTGCGGGCCTCGACCCTTTTCCTTTTTTTTTTTTTTTTTTTTTTTTTTTCCCTCTTGCCTCTTTTTTCCCTCGCCTCCCCCCTCGTCTCCTTTCAGCCGGCCTCGTCTCGCTTACCGGCCCGTTTCGCGCGCGCCAGATTGGGCCGCATGCAGCAGACTATCTGCGCCCCCCCGCGGCCGGGCCTCTACCGGAAGCTGGGACGGCGACCTGAAACCTCGGACGCGCAGCTGAGGCGGGCCGTCGACGAGGCGGCGTCTGAAGAGGAAGGAGCCAGAGCTTTGGCCGTTGGCCGCGGCGGCACCAAGGCTGAGGCGTGGTGCCGCCGCGGCCAACGCGAGTCACGATGGATGCCGGACGGGGCGCCGGCGCGGCCAATCGGAGGCGCGCGGCGGCGGCGATGCGACGGGCGAGGGCGCGCTGGAGCCGATGGCACGTTAGGCGACTGCCGACGGCGCGCCGCTGCCTGCCGGCGCCGGCGAGCTCGTGGCCGCCGTCTCACGGCCCCGGCTTGTACGTCCGAGCGACGCCGACCCCTGCGCCACGGGCTCGGACATTTGCGCGCTTTTCCCGCCGACTGCCGCGCCGGGCACCGCCGCCGCTGCTGACCCGCGCGCGCAGGCGCCGAGGCTCGCCGCCCAGCCGCGCCGCTGGGGCTGAGGCGCGCCGCCGCCCGGCCGCTGCTATTTTTAGCGCCCGCGCAACGTGCGGACGAACGCCCCCCCGAACGCCCCCCCGGCTCAGCCGCCGCCCTGGGCGCTCCCTGACTCAGATCCGCGCAGGGGGGCCCGCGCCGGCACTGCATGCCTGCCGCGCCGCTTCCGACGTTCCGTCGCGCGGCCGCGTTCCGCCCGCCAGAATGCACAACATGCTTTGTTCTGCCGCCGCGCGAATGCCGAGATGGCGTCGCAGCGGGGGCCGCGGAGATGGCGAGCCCGAATGCCGCGGCCAAGACGGCCGTCGACGACGAGCTGGTCGGCCGTCTGCATGCCCATCTACAGACATGCTCACCAGTGGCCAACGCCTGCCCCGTCGCCACCGCGCGTCCGCCCCGGCCTCGTCGCCGCGCCGCCGCCCCGGAGCCCGCCGACTGGCCCCTCGCGCCGCCCCCGCCCCGTTCGAGCTGAAGGATTAGACGGATTTCCTCTTATGTCGCGCCGCCGTGCCGCGCCGAGAGCGCGCCCGCGCCCGCGGCGCCCCGTCGCCTGCCGCCGCGCCCGTCGCCTGCCGCGATCCACGGCCCCGGGATGCGCACCGGCACTCTGCCGTCCGTCCCCTGCCCGTCCGTCCCCCCGCTGCATTCCTCGCTGGGACGTCGTCGTGCCGGGGGGGGCGTGGCGCCGCGCCCGGGCGTGCCCCCAGCGCCCTCGGCCACGCGCCCAGGCAGATCCCCCAAGTGCCGCGGGGGCGATTCGCACGCGCGCTGACGACGCCGCAGCGGCCGCCGCCCGTCCGTGGCCCGTCACATGCGCCGCGCCCGCCCGCCCGAGCGCCAGAGTGCCGGCATGCCGCGCAAATGCCGCCGCCGCCGCGCCCCGACTTGCCTGCCGTGCGCCGACTTGCCTGCCGTGCGCCCAGCTGTCCGCCCGCCGTGCGACGACCGGATGGCAAAAGGACGCCGGGGAAACGGGGGCCGGGGCGTGGCGCACCCCCCTATGCGCCGGGGGGGGCGTGGCCTCGGATGGCACCTCGCGGCCCTGGATCCGCCCGTCTTGTCGCCCGCCATCTGAGATCCATGATCCACGCCGAGTGCGCCGACATGTGCTCGTATCGATGCCACCCCGAGCCTCGCCGCCGCGTTGGCCGGGTCGTATATGTATGCGTTGTCGCCGTGCGGAGGGGGGAGGGGCGTCTGCCGTGGCCGCCCCAGGCCGCCGCCTCCGACTCTCGGCCGGCGACGTCAGCCGGGCCAGCAGCGCGCGGCCTGCCTGCTTACCCGCTTCTAGAACTGCTGTAAGCCGTCGGCTGCGCGTGCCTGGGACGGCAGCCGGGCGCGGCGCCAGGCCTCGTGGCCCAGCCCCCGGCGCCAGGCGACGAATCCTCGGCGGCCACGGAGCCCGCGGCGGGCGGCCCAGGACGGCCTCGTGAGTGAGTTCATGCACGTCGGCGCGCCGTCGATGCGCCAGCTGGCACGCCGCGCTGGACCGCACACGCTGGGCATGCGACATATTACTACATGCGACCGGCGCGCGCGCCAGAGCCGGGCAGCGCTTCGCCGCCGCGCACCCTCGAGGCGTCCACGCGCCACCCGTCGACGCCCGCAAACCTGTTCCATGACCCAGACTGTCGGGTCCGTCGAGGAGACGTTGCGTCCAACGTCAGCCCATGTCGGCGGGCGCGTAGGCGGAGCGCCCGGGGGGCTCGCCAGGCCCCGTGTCGTTGCATCCCGACGCCCTCGGCAGCTCCGGACCCTCGTCGCGCCGCCCTCCGGCCGCCATGCAGGCGAGACGGGAGCCTCGGCTCCGGGCGGCACTTGGGCGCCCGCGGCATGTGCCTCTCGCCGTCGCCGGCCCGTCGCCGCCCGTCGGCCGACGCCCGTCTTAACGCCGCCGTCTGCGCCGGCGCAGCAGAGCCGAAGCTGACGGTCCGTGTCCGGCAGCTCGCAGAGCCAACAGGCCGGCCAACGCGTACGTAATGCAACGGCGCCGGCTCCTCGAGAGGGGGCAACAACAACAGCGGCGGCGGCCAACGAACCGTGGTCCCCGATATGGAGCCCCGGTGTGGCAGGTCGCATGTCACCCGTGCATGGCAGGGCCAACAGCCCATCGCCCACACACCCTGCTGCGCGCCCGAGGCCGTTCATGTACGTCGCTGCTCCGAGCCCGTTGGCCGCCCGACTCGCCCGCGCCCAGCCGCCGCCGGGCTCGGGGCCTTGGCTCTGCCGCCCTCGCCTCTCCTCTCCCTCGCCTCCTCTCCCTCGCCTCTCCTCTCCCTCACCTCGGATGCCGCGTCGCCGGCTGTCCGCGAGCCGCGACGGCACCCGTCCTCTCGTGTCGCACAGCCGCGTCCAGGACAAGGCGTTCGGGGGTGCCACGGCCCGAGGCGGCAACGTCGCAGCCGCCCGTCGTCTCCTCGCCCCTCTCCCGATCCGGGTCCTCCCCCGCCCGACTGACGTCTCGCCTGCCATCTTTTCTCCGGCCGGGAGTGTCCGTATTGTCCCGGCCGCGTCGAGACGTGGCACGTCGGCCGCCGGCCCCTGGTCGCCCTGCGCTGCCCTGTTCTGGGCCCGGCGCGGCGTGATAGAGCCGCGCCATTTGGCAGTGCTATGTGCCGCCGGCGGACGGCCGAGGAGGGAGACGGGCGCCTTGCTATTTGTTCAGCCCGAGTCGGTCCGACTGCGTGTGCTCTGTTGACGTGGACGGCCTCTTGTCTTCCCTTCCTTACTCCTCCCTCCCCCTTCTCCTCCTTTCTTTTGCTTGGCCTGTGTGCGCGACAATGTGCGTACGCGAGCCCACGCCATTCGCCCAGATGCGCCGGAGGGAGGGGCGTACAGCCTGCCCGTCGCGGCAAAGCGTGGCCGCAGCGCAGGCATGTGCCCTGCACCGGCCCGGCAGACGACGAGTCGTGGCCGTCTTGATGTCATGGACGGAGCCGCCGACGATCGGTGCTGTCGATGTGAGATGTGAGACTGCAGCGGCCGAGCTTCAATCCGGAAGCTGGCGCGGCATTGGCGAGGGCGTCCGAAGCCCCGGCGCCAATGCTGCGCCGTTTGCTCGCCTTCGCATGCCGCCCATGGCCGCGCCGGCCGTCCGTGGCCTGACCGTCGCAGCCGGACAGGAACCGCGGCGGCTGTGGCACGACGAGCGCCCGCGCTGCTGTGTCACCGCCGCGGGCCAGTGGCAGATCCAGGGTGAGACAGTTGGAGCAGCTCGATGCGCCATGGCCAGCAGCCGTACGGGCACGATATGGACATGCCCGCCGGTGGACACGGTGACGCCGGGCCTTGGCTCGAGCCGTGTTGGCATGGGTCTGCGCGGCTGAAGGCCGTGTTGCCGCGGGGCGACGCGCTCGCTTTGCTCGTCACCCGTGGAACCGTGTAAATTGTCCCAAGGGCCGCGCGCCCAATCGTGTCACAGAGCTGTCATCGGGTCCTTGCCGTCGACAGCACATCTCCGCCGCCGCAATTCGAGGATTGGCACTCGTCACTCGTCGCAGCGCCCGGCAGCCGAGTCATTGACGCCCGTTGCCCTCGGAGCGGCCGCATTCCGGTTTCTCAGGTCGGCTCGGCAATCGAGGGCAGCTCTCGAGGCCGATGCACCGGAGACGCCGCGACCTGGCCAGCCACGTGCGGAGCGAGCCGCCGCTGCAGAAGAGGCCCCGGAAGCAAAGGGCGATGAGGAAGCCAAGGCACAGGCGGCGGTGCAAAAACTCGACGCTGGAGCCGGGCTGACGTCGCGCCTGGGCGGCGCATTACGTAAGGCGACGTCGCGGTGCCGTGCAAACTCGTCCGCTTGCAGACGCCGGCGCCGACGCCGAACCGTGCCGTCGACAGCGCAGGCCCTCCGCACGGGCTCGCCAGCATGAGCAGCAGCAGCTGGCCCGTGGCCTGCGCGCGCTACGTGGCGCCCGTCTTCATGGCCGTCTCGCCGGTGCTGTCGTACGGCGACCAGGCGCTGTCGATGCACCGCAGCAAGTCGAGCGCCGGCTTCTCGCTCGACATTCCGCTCATCATGCTCGTCGCCTCGTTCTTCAGGTGCGCGCGCGCTGCCGTGCCGTCGCCCGCGGGGCCCCGCTGACGCTGCCGTCGAGGATCTTCTACTGGCCCGGCGCGCGCTTCGACGCCAGCCTGCTGCTGCAGTCGCTCGCCATGGTGGCCATGCAGCTCGTCCTGCTCAAGATCGCCCTCGACCACCGCCCGGCCCCGCCGGCCCGCGGCGGCGACGCGGGCCTGCCGTTCGCGGCCGTCGAGCGCGACGGCTGGCTGTCGGCGCCGCGGCCCTGCGGCTTCTGGCAGTGGCGCTCGCCCAGGCCGTGAGTCGGGCCCCGTACGTACGCCGCGCGAGAGAGCGGCCGCTGACGGCCGCCCGCGCAGCTACTGGCAGTTCCTCGTCTACCTGGTCGCCGGCCTCGTCGCCGCCGAGGTGCTGCTGGCGCCGCTGCCGCCCGTCTACGCCCGCTACTCGGCCGCGCTCGGCTACCTCGGCCTCTCCGTCGAGGCGACGCTGCCCGTGCCGCAGCTCCTGGCCAACTCGCAGTCGCGCTCGTGCCGCGGTTTCCGGCCGTCGGTGCTGCTGGCCTGGCTGGGCGGCGACGCCGTCAAGATGGTCTGGTTCTTCACCGCCACCGCCGAGATCCCCCTCGCCTTCAAGCTGTGCGGCCTCTTCCAGGCCGCCTGCGACTGCCTGCTCGGCGCCCAGTACTGCATGTACGGCGGCGGCGGCGGCGCCGACGCCGTCAAGGGGCACCCGCTCGACGAGGCCCGCCAGTGGTCGACGGCCTACCGCGCGCACGCCAACGGCCGGAGCATGTCGCAGACGCGCCGCGCGCCGCTCGTTGGCGACGCGGCCGACGAGTAGGCCGACGAGTAGGCCGACGAGCAGGCCGACGAGTAGGCCGACGAGCAGGCCGACGAGAACGAGTAGGCCGGGCGTCGCTGCGGCGAGATAGAGCGGTTCCGCAGCACCGCGGCGAGATAGAGCGGTCCCGCAGCACCGCGGCCATGGAGGGAATAAGACGGCGATAGACGCGGCAGAGAGCAATCTGCTTCTAATCCGGGATCCGCCACCCCGTTGCCTGACGTTTTGTCTGAACCTTACCTCACCTGTCCTGTTTTGCTTTCGCCGGCGCAGGGGTGCTGGTCGTCCCGGCAACGGCCGCCAACGTCCGCCTCACCAACGTCTTGTCGAGCGAGCCTGCGACCGTCCACGCGCAACGGTGAGCCCCCGCGCGTTCGCTGCCTCGCCCGTTTCCCTGCGGCCTGACGTTTCCGGCATCCAGCCCTGCGCCCTGGGCTCTCTTGCGCGCCACCCGCCAGGCCTGCCAGCTGCCGCTCGCCAACGGCCGCCGCCCTGCCCCGACAGCTTGCCACAGTCCCTCTTCGCCCTGCCCTCGTTCAACCTCGTCGCCAACAGGTTGCGCCGCCAGCTCGCGTGCCCTGGAAGCCTTTCATCGCACTTGCCATCGCGCCGTCCTGCGTGAGTTGCCCCGACTCAACCCTCTGTCTCAGCCCCGCGCCGCTTGAGTCTCGCGCAACTCGCCGCAACCTCGCCCCAGCTCCCGCCAGAGCCACCATGGCGCCCAACGTGTCCAAGGCAAACTACAAGTCGTACGAGGCGCAGGCGCGCATGGTGCGCGCCATCGTCGCCGCTCACCCGGACGTCAAGTGGAACTACAAAGGTGAGCCGTCTCTCTCTCTTTCTGTCTGCCCCTGCCCTGGCCCTGCCCCCCCCCCAGCACCATGGGACGAAGCCTGACCTTCGTCCCAGACATCGTCGCCTGCTACGGCTCCGACATGACGGAAAACGCCCTCAACCACCGCTTCCGCCGCCTGCGCGCCCAGGCCCTCATCGTCCGCGAGGCCCGCGAGCGCGGGCTCGACATGAAGGACATGATGGGCTTCGACGAGCTGCCCACGACGCAGGACGCCGTCGACAAGGACAGTGCGCGGCGCCCCCCCCCCCTCGCGTCTCTCGTCTTCACCGTGTCCAGACCGTCGCTGACCGCCGCAGACATCGCCAAGTACTTCGGCCAGTCGACGGCCGACGGCATCCAGTTCCAGTTCCGCGGCATCAAGAAGGACGCCGACCGGCTGCGCCAGGTCGAGGCCGAGGGCGGCGACGTGGCGACGTGCCTCGCCGGCTCCATCGGCGCCGGCGCCGGCACGCCCGGCTCGGCGCGCGCCACGCCGTCGTCGCGCGCCCGCAAGCGCACCGCCCGCGCCCTCAAGCGCTCCTCGTCCGACGACGACGACTCGGACCCGGACGACAGCGGCAGCGACGCCGACGGCACGCCCTCGAAGCGCGCCCGCCCGGCCTCCAAGACGGCGCCGCCGCGCCAGGCCGCCCGCAAGGCCCGCGCCAGCGCCGCCGCCCAGCTCCTCGACAGCGAGTCGCCCGACGGCCGGCCCGCCGCCCGCAGCGGCGCCGCCGGCTTCGGCCCCGCGGGCCTCTTCGGCTCCGGCCCGGCCGCCGCCGACGACGACGACCTTGGCGACGGCGAGATCTAGGGGCGGGTGACGGGCTTTCCTTGTCAGCTGTGGTTGGCAGACCTCGTGCGGCAAACGCCCGAGAAGAAAAGGGAAAAAAAGAAAGGCAGGACACGGCGTTGAAGATCCGCAAGGCTGTCATCGGTGGCACGCTCCGGACTTGCTTGTTTGTCACGAATGATATCCGCCCTGGCTCGATACACGAGGGAACAGCACATGGCGCGGGATTCGGCCTGTTGGCATGGACGACTTAGTCTAGATTGATTGCAAGGCAGCTTGGCCGCCGTTCATTCTCATCCGCACGGGACTATGTCTGGTGAGCCGACTCACGTTCCGCATCACCTCGCCCTGTAAACCGCCACTCGCTCCATTCTTCCAGACTATCCATAAAGCGCCGCAGTCGCTCCATTCCCAGACTATCCACAAGCTCTGGAGCTCACAACTTGACAACCTATTCGTAACACATCTCACATCCTCAGCCCAGCAGCAACTCCCACAGCGCATCCCTGTCGACAAACTCGTGGTGGATTATGTTGACCAGCCAGCAGTCGTCCCGCACGCCGCTCAGCAGCCTCTGGCTGGCCGAGCCCCGGCCGTAGACCCTGGCCCACTCGCCCCAGATGCCAAAGGCCTCCTCGCTCCAGGCCCGGAAGCTCACCTCCTCGATGATGGTCGGCGTCACGATCTCCTTGCCCGGGAACACGCCCCACGTCACCGCGTTGGTGCTCGCGCCGTCGACGCCGCCGTCGCCGCCGCCGCCCGGGCCCGACGAGACAAAGTCGCCGCGGGCGTTGGCCGCGTAGAAGCAGATGGACTCGCGCACGGCGGGCGTGCGCAGCTTGTCCAGCAGCCGCCGCCAGTCGGGCGACGACACGAAGAACTCGACAAACGACTTCTGGAAGACGAAGCCGTTGGCCGGGCCCCAGCCATACGTGGCGTCGCTGGACAGCGCCCCGTTGACGGCCGGCTGCGACGCCACCGTCCACCAGCCGCGCGAGTTGAGCTCGACCAGGCGGTCCCGGATCGTCGACGACTCCTCCCGCAGCTCCTCCTCGCTCCACGGTATGGCCGTCAGCTCGCCGCGCATGTGCCTGACGAAGATGGCGCTGATGTCGTCGCGGCTGGCAGGATGGCCCCAGAGCCGCACAGCCTGCGCCAGCGACACGTGCAGGCTGACGCCGTAGCCGTCGATCTCGCCGTAGGCGGGCGAGCGCGCGTCGCCGAAGCGGCCGTTGGGGAAGTCGTCCCACGTGGCCTCGCGGCCGAGGACGCCCTCGCCCTCGGAGATGGCCAGCGTGTTTGCGCGCGTGTTGATGCTCTCGGCGGGGATGCCGGCCTCCTGGGCGCCCGCCTCCCATTCGGGGTGGGCCGGGTGCCGGCCGGCGACGATGACGCGGTTGTGAGGATCCGAGCCGACCGACGAGAGCCGCCTCGAGGTGCGCGAGTGGTTGCTCGTCCGGAGGGGCGCGCTGCCGTTGACCTGGAGCAGCGGCGGCGAGACGAGGGCCTCTTCGACGGCCGCCTCGTCGGGCTCCGACGCGTCGGGCATCAGGCCCGTCCTCTCGACGATGAAGGAGACGGCCTTTTCCAGGTTGAGCGTGTAGAAGTGGAAGCCCCTGCGGCTCGAGGTCCTGCTCTGGATGGCCCGGATCTGCTCGACGAGCTGCGTGACGATGTCGACGCCCACCATCTTGACCTTTTCGTCGTCGCCCTTGACGGCGTCGAGGCGCGCCAGGGTGGCGCCGGGCATGCGGGCGTGGCTGAGCTTGGCCGTGCGCTTGATCATCTGGTAGCTCTGGATGGGCATGAGGCCGGGGATGATGGGCAGGCTGGCGAAGAGACGGCTGGGGTGGTGCCTGAGGGCGCGCTCGAAGCCGTCGTAGGCGTCGATGTCGAAGAAGAGCTGGGTCAGGATGAAGTCGGCGCCGGCGCGGACCTTGTCGACGAGGTAGGGGAGGTCGTTGTCGAAGCTCTGGTCGACGGGGTGGCTGCCGTCGGCGTGGCCCTCGGGGTAGGCGGCGACGCCGATGCAGAAGTAGTCGCCGTGGAGGCGGCGGATGTAGCGGACCAGGTCGACGGCCGACGCGAGCTTGGCGGCGGCGTCGGGGGCGTCGTCCGGGGCGTCGTCCGGGGCGTCGTCCGGGCCGTCGCGGTCCCGGTACTCGTCGCCGCGCGGCGGGTCGCCGCGCAGGGCGAGGATGTTGCGGATGCCGAGGGCCTTGGCGTCGTCGAGGGCCTTGTCGATGAGGGCGAGGCTCGTGTTGGTGCACGTCAGGTGGAGGCACGTCGTCAGGCCGAGCTCGCGCTGGCACAGCTCGGCGAGCTCGAGCGACTTGGCCGCCGTCGAGCCGCCGGCGCCCCAGGTGACGTTGACGAAGAGCGGCCTCAGCGCCTGCTCCATCCTCTGCAGGCGGTGGCGCAGGTTGGAGAAGCCCATGGCCGTCTTGGGCGGGAAGAACTCGAGCGAGAAGTACTCGCCGCCGGGGGGCAGGGCGGCGATTTTGTCCGTGATCTTGTCCATTTTGGATGTGTGCGGCGTCGGCAGCGGCAGCCGTATGCTAGGCAGCGCGTCTCGCAGGAATTCTTGCCAGCAATCAGAGGCTGGGCGGCGGCAGGAGGCGAGGCTGGGGAGGTGTTTGGCGGTTGTCCATGGTGATGGTTAGATCGAGCTGTCGTCGACGCCTCCCCCACTTGATATGTACACCTAGGTGAGCGCTGACATAAACCCGCGCCTTCGGTCTGCGCCCGCGATGGACTGGAAACTGGAATAGCTGATGGCCTCGAGCCTGGAATCAGCTCAAGGCCGATGCCAGAGACTCTAAGGCAAGACGACGTGCTGCGCCGTTCATCGTCGCACGACGTCATTCCAGTCACCAGCCACAGCACCCATGACCTGCGGGTCCACTGTGGCTCGAGCTAGGTACTTGTTGAGGTTCACAGGCACGAGCACTGCTTCCTCTTGTCTGCTTCCTCCTTGTCGACGACATCCCTCGCCATGCGCACGCGTCACTTCTCAGACTCTTGACCGTTGACGGCCTGCGATGCAGCTGCTCCGCGCAAGGCAGACGGGCTGCAGAGGGGCCTCGTCCCGCTGGGCCTCGTCCCGCTGGCCCTCGTCCCGCTGGGCCCTGCCGCCGTCGCCGCCGAGCCGCCGCAGCTACGCCGTCGACCTCAGGGCGCTCGACCGCAAGTGGCAGCGGGAATGGCAGAGCGCCAGGAGCCAGCAGCAGCAGGGCCGCGCCGCCCAGACGAAGCCCAAGTTCATCCTGCCCATGTTCCCCTACCCCTCGGGCAGCCTCCACCTCGGCCACCTGCGCGTCTACACCATCGCCGACGTCATCGCCCGCTACCATAGGCTCCGCGGCGAGGCGGTGCTGCTGCCCATGGGCTGGGACGCCTTTGGCCTGCCGGCCGAGAACGCGGCCCGCGAGCGAGGCACCCCCCCCGGCGAGTGGACGGCGGCCAACATTGCGCGCATGAAGCAGCAGCTCGAGCTCATCAACGGCAGCTGGGACTGGGATCGCGTGAGTGCCGCGCCGGCTGTTGCTCCTCCTCTGCTGGACCAGCTGACCCAGGCCCGCCGCAGGAGTTGACGACGTGCGACGCGCGCTTCTACAAGCACACGCAGAAGCTGTTCCTCATGCTCTTCGAGCGCGGCCTCGCCTACCAGGCCGAGGCCGAGGTCAACTACGACCCCGTCGACAAGACGGTGCTGGCCAACGAGCAGGTGGACGCGCAGGGCCGCTCGTGGCGCTCGGGCGCGCTGGTGCACAAGAAGAAGCTCAAGCAGTGGTTCCTGCGCATCTCGGCCTTCCGCGACGCCCTGCTCGACGGGCTCGACACGCTGGCCGCCGACGGCGCGTGGCCGGAGCGCGTGCTGGCCCAGCAGCGCAACTGGCTGGGCAAGTCGACGGGCGCCCTCATCAAGTTCCCCGTCCTGTCGCGCGGCGCCGACGTCGGCGCCGCCATCGAGGTCTTCACGACGCGCCCCGACACCCTCTTCGGCGCCCAGTACCTGGCCCTCTCGGCCTCGCACCCGGCCGTGGCCCGCCTGGCCGCCGGCGACCCGGAGCTGCAGGCCTTCCTCGACACGCTGCCCGGCCTGCCGCCCGACTCCAAGGTCGGCTACCTGCTGCCGCAGCTACGCGCCGTCAACCCGCTCGCCTACCACGACGACACGCCCGACGCGACCAAGGAGTCGCTGCCCGTCTACGTGGCGCCCTACGTGCTGGGCGACTACGGCGCCGGCGCCGTCATGGGCGTGCCGGGCCACGACGTGCGCGACCACTCCTTCTGGCGCACGCACCAGGCCGACGAGCCGGTGCGCGTCGTCCTGGCCGCGTCCGAGGACGAGTCGACGACGGCCCTCGCCAACGAGCCCTTTGTCGAGCATGGCATCATGAACGAGCTGGGCGGCCCGTTTAGGGGCAGGCCGTCGGCCGAGGCGGGCGCCATGGTGGTGCGCATGCTCGAGGCGGCCGGCCTGGCCACGCCCGTCGAGCGCTGGCGCCTGCGCGACTGGCTCGTCAGCCGCCAGCGATACTGGGGCACGCCCATCCCCATCGTCCACTGCGCCACCTGCGGGCCCGTGGCCGTGCCCGACGACGAGCTGCCCGTCGAGCTGCCGGACGTGGACGCGCACTGGGCCGAGGGCAAGGCGGGCAACGCCCTCGCCTCGTCGCCCGCCTTCGTCGAGACGGCGTGCCCCCGGTGCAAGGGGCCCGCGCGCAGGGAGACGGACACCATGGACACGTTTGTCGACTCGAGCTGGTACTTTGCCCGCTTCGCCGACGCGCGCAACGCCGCGCAGCCCCTGGCGCCCGAGGCCGGCCGCGACCTGCCCGTCGACATATACATCGGCGGCATCGAGCACGCCATCCTGCACCTGCTCTACGCGCGCTTCGTCTTCAAGTTCCTGGCCTCGACGCCCCTCCTGCCCCAGTTCGCCGACGACGCGGCGGCGGCGGCGGCCGAGCCCTTCAGGCGCCTCATCACGCAGGGCATGGTGCACGGCAGGACGTACGCGGACCCGGCGAGCGGCAGGTTCCTCAGGCCCGACGAGGTGGACCTCTCGGACCCGGCGGCGCCCAGGGTGGCGGCGACGGGCGCGGCGGCGACGGTGGCGCTTGAGAAGATGTCCAAGTCGAAGCACAACGGCGTGGACCCGGCCGAGATGATCGCCAAGCACGGCGCCGACGCGACGCGGGCGCACATGCTGTTCCAGGCGCCCGTGGCCGAGGCGCTCCACTGGGACGAGGCCAAGATTGCCGGCGTCACGCGCTGGCTCCAGCGGCTGCACGACCTGGTGGCCGAGGCGGCGGCGGCGGCGCCCGACGAGGCGACGCCCGTGGCCGACCACCTCGAGGCCCGGTTCGCGACGCTCGACTCCATGGACGGCGAGGCGCGCGCCCGCTGGGAGGCGGAGGCGGCCCTGTGGCGCGAGGTGCAGCGGACCATCGGCTCCGTCACGCGGTCCTACGACGACGTCTACTCGCTCAACACGGCCGTGTCGGACCTGATGACGCTGACCCACGCGCTGGCCGACAGCGGCGGGCTGGCGGGCGGGCTGGTGCGGCGGCAGGCGGCGCGGACGCTGGTGCTCCTGGCGGCGCCCATGACGCCGGCCTTTGCCGAGGAGTGCTGGCGCGCGCTCTACCCGGGCGGCGGGTCCGTCTTCGCGGCCGCCTTCCCGCGCGAGGACGGCAGCCTGGCGTCGCGCATGCTGCGGCCGCGGCGGCTCGCGTGCGCCGTGCAGGTCAACGGCAAGATGCGCGGCGTCGCCGACATTGCGCCGCCGCCGGCCGGGCTCGACGGGCCGGCGCTGGCGGCGTGGATGACGGCCGCCATTGTCGACTCGGACCTCGGCCGCGAGCGCCTGGGGGCCGGGCGGTACGACGTGCGGGCGGCGCGGCGCGTCGTCGTGGCGCCGGGGGGGAGCGTCGTCAACTTTGTCGTCTAGAGAAGCAGCTGAGCAATCAGACCGGAGTCGGGGAGGCTCACGTCGCCGAGAATGAGGACGCCATGTACAGCGGATGCATTGCATATATCGACGCCCCCGGCGAAGACAAGGCCAGCCCGCCGGCCCTCCTCCGCCCCCCTCTCCCGGCTCAGTCCAGCCGCCTCCTCCGGGCCTCGTCGTCGTCGTCGGCGGCGGCGGCCGGCGGCTCCTCCTCGTCGCCGCGCCAGCGCGGGCGGCCGCGGGGCGGCAGCTTGGCGCCGGGGGCGTCCGGGTCCGGGGCGTCCGGGTAGAGGACGTAGTGCTGCAGGGCGAAGAGCGAGTCGTAGACGAGGCTCGCGTTGCCCAGGGCGAACTTGACGGGGTTGCCCGAGATGCCGCTCCAGTCGCGCTGCAGGTAGCTGTCGAGGGCCTGCTGGGCGATGCTCAGGACGCCGCCGACGAGGTCGAGCAGCACCTGGCCGATGCTCCAGCCGCGCGTGCTGCGGTTGCGCCAGTTGGCCGCCATCTGCGGCGCGTACTTGACGAGGGTGACGACGAGCTTGGCGTAGCCGGCGGCGTAGACGACGTCGAGGGCGCACCACCCGGCGGCGGGGTCGGGGCGCGGCGGCGCGGCGGCGGCCCGCAGCGCCGTGGCGGCGACGCCGACGACGCACCCGGCGGCGACGCCGAGGGTGAAGCGCGACGGGCGCGTGCCGGGCGCGGGCGCGAAGGCCCAGGCGGCGCGCGCGAGGTACTGCGAGGCGGTGAGGGCGGAGAGCAGCAGGGCGTGCAGGGCGAAGGCGACGTCGTTGGGCTGGGCCGTGGGCGCGAGGCCGGCGTGGCGCGCGGCGTACTGGGCGCGCACGCGCGGCGAGGCGTACAGCGCGGCCGTGGAGCCGAGGTATGCGGCGAAGCCTGCGGGCGTCAGCGCGGCGGCGGCGCGGCGCGCGAGGGGGGCGCACCGAGGACGTTGAGGAAGGGGAAGTCGACGGTGGTGCCGGCGGTGGTGCGGCGGCGGGCGTTGAGCAGCGGCTGCGGGTAGAAGGAGGCGCTCCAGCAGAGGGTGTAGACCCAGCCGCAGAGGGCGGAGAGCAGGGGCAGCAGCGCCATGGCCGGGCGGCGGAGGAGGCGACGAGGCGGCGGTGGTGGTGATGGCGGAGGAAGAAGCCAGGCGTGGTGGAGGTACGGCGGGCGAGGTACTGTACATGCACGCAGGTACCGCAGGCGCCCCGCATGATGCAATGCGCGCAGCCTCATGCGCGCTACCACGACGCGCCTATATGGACGATGCATGGCGTCTCGTTGCGCCTCTAGGTCTAGTCTACGCAGCACTCATCCAACGCAAAGACACCAAGGCAATGCTCGTGCCCCCAAACGCCGCGTCTTGCCCCCCGCCCTCAGGCCGCGCCGCCGCCGCCCATGGCGCGCGGCAGCGTCCGCCACGCCCTGCCGTCGGGCACGCGCAGCCGGCCAAAGTCCTCGTCCAGGTCCAGGATGATCTTGAGCGCGTTGCGGCTGCGCGCGAACGGGCTCGTGTCGAGCGCGGCGGCGGCCATGTCGGCGCGCGGCCGGCCCGGCATGGGCACCAGCGTCTGCAGCACCTCGTACGCGGCCAGCGTGAAGCCGAACTGCGGCGACGAGCGCAGGATGCGCGCCGGCCCGCCCTTGAAGAAGGCGCGGAAGCCCTCGTCGCGCCAGATGGTGCGCGCCGCGTGCCGCAGCCCCGTGTAGCTGGCCTCGCCCTTGCGCGCCTCCACCTGCAGCCGCGTCTTGATCACGTCGCACGGCGTCGTCAGGTAGGCCGCCGGCATGCCGGCCATGGCCCCCGCCGCCAGCAGCTGCAACACCCCGAGCTTCCGCGCCGCCGACTCGCCGAACACGTCCTTCTTCAGGTGGCTGTACGTCGGGAAGTAGATGGCCGAGAAGGGCACGTCGCGCAGCAGGCACGCCGACGCCCCCTTGTACAGCCCGACCAGGCCCAGGTTGCGCACGATCCACATGGCCGAGCGCTTGGGCGTCCCCTCGACCGACTTGGCCACCTCGCCCTGCACCTGGAGCCGGATCTTGACAATCTCGAGGGGGTTCGTGAAGATCTGCCTCGCACCTCAGCAACCCTTCCGCGTCCGCGTCGTCCGCGAGCCGTAGACATAAACTTACCACCTGGCATCCGCCCGCGCTCGCGCCCGCCAGCACCTCGGCCCCCCAGCCGATCCTGCCCTGCTTGTCGGTGAAGTGGCCGCGCACAAGGTCGTTGACCGTCAGCTTGATGGCCTTCTCCGGCGCCACGCCCACCAGCTGCGGCAGCACGCCCGAGTACAGCCCGCGCACGCCCTCGTTGCGCACCACCTTCTGGAAGCAGTCGATCGAGTTCTTGTACAGCCGCTGGCCCGGCTGCGCGCCCCGCTGGTTCTGCAGCCGCGTCTTGACCAGGTCGATGGGGTACACCATGAAGGCGCCAAACGCCCCCGCCAGGCTGCCCAGCGCAAAGTTGTACGTCGACTCGAGCGCCTGCTGCATCATGGCGCCCGTCCGCGTCGCCGCCGCCGTCGCCGCCGCCGCCGCCGCCGCCGCCGCCTCGTGCACCGGCCGCCGCCACGACGGGTCCAGCACCTTGGCAAAGTCGGCCAGCCCGAGGCGCCCGGACGGCTCGTCGAGGCTGGCAAAGTGGAAGAGGATGTCGGCCTCCATGGGCGTGAAGAGCGAGAAGCGCGTGGCGCGCGCCGCCTCGTTGACAAAGTCGGCGCGCGTGATCTTGCCGTCGCTGCTCTTGGCCACGGCGCGCCGCAGCACCACCTCGACCAGGTCCATCTCCCGGATCATGTTCTGGAAGGCGCGCACGTTGGCGTATGAGATCTTGGTGCCGGCCGAGATGTTGCACAGCGTGTGCAGGTTGGCGAGCAGGTGGTCCGACAGCTTGTGCCGCGACGTCTCGCGGATGATGCGCTCAAAGTCCTCGGGGTTGATGTAGCCGTCGCCGTCGCCGTCGAAGAGCTGGAAGGCCTGGCGGATGCGCTCGCCCTGCAGCCCGCGCAGCATCTGCGCGAACTGCGGGTAGCTGAGGTCGTGCCGCTTCTTCTTGCTGCCCAGGTACAGCCGCGCCCACTCGCAGTCCCAGTCGAAGGGGATGTTCTCCGGGCCCTTGTTGAGCTCGTACAGCCGCCGGAAGTCGTCGTACTTGACGCTGCCCGTGCGGTCGACGTCGAAGAGCCGGAAGGCAATCTCATACTCGGCGTCGGGCTTGATGAGCAGGTTCTCCAAGACGCCCCAGTCCGTCAGCGTCACGCGCCCCGTGCCCTTGCTGTCGGCGACGCGGAACAGGATCGAGTACTGCTCGCGCGTGATCTTGTGCTGTCGGCGGGTTAGCCGGCGCCCTGCCGCTGCGTCCGCTCCGGCGCGCGCGTCCCGGGCGACTCACAAAGTCCTCGTTCTTGGGCGCAATGGCCTTGATGAACTCGTCGGGGCCCAGGAACAGCTCGCCCGTCTCGGGGTCCTTGGCGGCGTGGCTGACGAAGCGCGCCCTGCTCTGCGCCGAGAGCTGCGTCGGCTCCGCCGAGCCGACCAGCGTCCCCTTGACCGCCTCCTTGACAGCCGCGGCTTTCGACATGGTGCCTCGCGCAAATGGGCGGCGACGGGTGCTTCAGACAGCCAGCCGTTTGCGCGCCTTTTGTCGGCAGAAGCGCGACCGGGGACGGGTCACCACAACGGGAGCCAACGGCCGCGGCGCAACCAACGCTGGCGCGGGAAAAAGATCGACAGAGAGTGGGAACGATGCCTCTAAAACATAAAGAACAGCAAAACAAGGAGCAATGGCAGCGCCGTGGTGCTCCAGCGCGGCGTCGCAGCAGGAATGTACAGGGCACAAGTTGCAGGGCGAGAAAAAAAAATCCCAGTCTCGAGAGATGCGAGAACCCCTGGCCGCGCCTGCTCCTAGACCCGGCCGGGTGGCAAGCCGTGTGCCACCCCGGCCTTACTTTTCCCCGGCACGTTGGCTCCCTCCGCTCTTGCCGCTGGGGGCCCGCGCTATGATCATCAACGGGGGCCCCACGTGACGGGCCCAGGGGCTCGGGATGGGTCCATTGGCTCCGGTCCGTGCCGAGCCTGGGTCCCCGCCACCGTCGTGTAATTGCCGGCTCACGCCGCTGGCGATTTTCCAGCGCAGGAGAGCAGCACTTGATCTACAATGGCCGCTATGTTTGTGCCAGGTCCTGGGCCGTCATCGGAGCGCAGCTGACTGCCTGACTGCGCTTACGTGGGCCGCTCCGTCCACGTGCTCCGTGCGCAGACCCCGGCTTCGGCATGTCCCGGCTGATGCCATCACCTCGGCGTGTCCGGTGCTCCGACGTCCCCTGGAGCCAGCTCGGCATACGGCCGCCCATGGCTTGTGGGCCTCGGCTCGCTCGCATCACGGATACGTCCGCGACACAGACGGCTTCAAGTGTCAGCTTCCCTTTTATAACCTTCTGTCTTTTTCCTCGTTCCTTGCTGCCGGCTGTGATTAAAGACACTGCACAGCCCCCTTTCGCGGCGGGCAAGATTATAGTCCGTACAGGATCCATGCCTCGACCATGGTCATCTGCGTCCCCCCGACACCAACCTCGCCAAAGAACCGCCGCCCGTCCTACCCTCGGGCCCTTCCGCTGTCCTGCCCCTTCCGTGCTCCCTTCCGGGAACACCAAGTCTAAGCAGCCCAAACGCCTGATATGAGTTCGCGAAATTGCTAGCGCAAGCCTCGCCTGGAAAATATGAAAATAGCTCATAAACCTCGTTAAATGTATTCGTCAAGAGAGCCCATGGGCATCCTCATGGGCCCCGGCTGCGTCGGTCCACGTCGAGTCGATTATCATTAACGGCTTGCGCGGGGCGTCGTCGAGCGGGTACAGAACACCAAGCGCGGCATCCTGGTCGGCGAGTTCACACTGCTCGAGGGAGAGACACACTGCCTCCCCAAGGCGAGCGAGAACGGCCGCGGAAGCTCTGACAGGGCGTAATTGGTGACCGGCGGCGGCGGCGGCGGCGGCGGCGGTACGCGGACAATACTCCGACAGGGTTTTTGTTGTCTTTGTTTTGTACCCGCACTCATCCCTCTGCGGGGACAAGCAGGCCGTTGGGAAACGAGAGCCGGCCCGAGCCGCCGTCGGCATTCGAGGACCGCGACTGCACATGTCGGATAGGCATGGTATGATGAGGCAGCGCAAACCCCGCGTCGAGGGCCCGTTGGACAATGGTCGATGCCTCCTTGAAGCGTCTGTCCTGGTACTTTTCGTAGACGGCCAAGTGGTGCAGGCGGGGCTGGTCGCAGCATTCAATCATCATGGTGACGAGCGGCTTCAGCTGGCTCCACGTGTATCCCGAGTAATGGACGTGCAGCTTGGTCTGTCGCCGCGTCAGCATCCTCGACGTCAGGTCCTTGCATGGGAAACGTACCCAATCGCCCTTGTTGAGCACCAGCCTCGACAGGCAGTGGGCCCCGGCCGCCAGGAAGCTCGGCGGGGAAGCGACGAAGCGCTCGTCCATGATTGTCAGCTCGAGGAAGTATTTGGCCAGGGTGCGCGTGTCGAGATCGTAGTCGTCGGCCTTGCTGACGCGCCGCAGGAAGCTCATAGGACCTGGCCAGCCGAGCTCGAAGCTGAGCATGCTGAGCATGAAGCGCTCGGCCTTGAGGATCTCGTCCATGCTGTAGCCGCCGTCCACCATATAGACAATCTCTTCCAGCGACGGACAGTTGATCTCCTCGTACTTGGACGCAACCAGGATCGCCGTCGCGCCGACCAGCTGCAGCTTTCCAATCGAGACGACCTTGCACGAGAGGAACCGGTCGATGTAGTTGACAGTCAGGAAGAGCGTCTCGGGCAACAGGCTGAAGCGGTTGTGGACCTGGACGAGCCAGTCCATGAGGACGGATCGCATCGACCAGTGGATCTCCGTCTGGATGTCCATGTAGTGGGGGTTGGGGAGCATCTTGACCTGTCCAGCAAGCACGGGTGAGCAGAGAGGGTGGGACGGAGGGGGGAGGGGAAAAGCACTCACCTCGAGCTCTCTCAAGTAGTCAAAGATTTCCTCTCCGTACTCGGCAACCATGCTCGGATCCCAGAGCTCCTCCTCAATGTCCTCCCGCGAGCGAGTTCGGACGACCTCGAGCTTGGCGTCGTCCAGCTCACGCTGCACCCGGGCCGTGAGGCGAGGGGCCAGCAGCGTGGTGACCCCTCCGGCGGTGAGGTCGCGGGAGCGGAAGGAATGTGCCGTCGTGTAGGCCTGGTCCTGGTCCTCGTAGTCCTCGTCGTCTTCGTCGTCCCAGTACTCCTCGGGCTCGGACAAGGCAGGCGTGTGGCCGTCGCGGTAAGAGACGGCGGCGTGGCATGGCTCCTCGGAGATTTCGGGGAGCTTGGGGGGCAGGTCGACGTAGTGGTGGCTGTCGTGGCCGGCTCCCGAAAGCGGGCCGTGGTCGGCGGCGGCGGCATAGGGCAGGCCCGGGTAGGCTGCGTGTCCGGCGGGTCGGTCCCAGTTGCGCGACGGCATGCCGCTGAGGTCGGCGTTGGGTATGGCTGCCCGGACGGCGGCGGCGGCGTCGGTCGTCTCGAACTGCTTGCTCTGTGTTTTGCGGAGCGTGGGCGGCTGGGGCTTCAACTGCGGCTGGCTCCTGTAGTGCCGGGAGAGCAAGGGCAAACCCTCGAGCGCGGCCTGGGGAGCAGGGAAGCCCGGGCCCTGCTCAGGCTCGATGGCCGCCTTCTGTCGTGGAACGGCCGGGTTGGCTTTGCTGAGGTTGTATGCACAGTCCGGGGCGAGGCCTGGCGGCGGCGGCACGGGCTTCTTTACCGCCTCGGTCGGCCGGGCTTCGGCAGCAGCCTTGGGTTTGCTCGCCAGGGCGACGGGTCGTTGCGCAGGGCGAGAGAGGCAGTCCTTGCCGCCGTTGTACGGGACGTTTTCCTTGTTCACCAGGGCCAGTGGCTGTGCGTGGTGGGAAGCCACGGCAGGCTGGAGCTTCACCACCTTGGGCACGTCGTCGCGCGCGCTCACCGAGTTCTTGGCCGTGTTGGTGACGTCGCCAAAGGCGGCCCGCCTGGCAGCGCCTCTGAATCCCGCCGTGACGACCGTCGGCATGGTGGCGAGGTTTCCGGTCGACTTGTGCCGCTGGTGGAGAGGAGCGTTATCCGCGGCGCGCGGTCGGAAAGGCTGGGGGCGCAGAGGCGTCAGTCTGTGACGCGGAGAAGAGAGGCAGGAGAAGAGATCAGGAGAAGAGATCAGGGCGGAAAAAATGCATGGCAGACACGGGGCACGGGTGAAGGCATCCGCGGCAATGTCCAGGGCCGCCAGCGGCTGGAGTCGACTTACCCGAGCGTCCATGATTGGCAGCAGCCTCAGCTACCTGGCCGCGCTATGGCTGGCCTGTAAGGATAATGGTTGATCCTGTAAACGCGCTACGGCAGCCTGAGAGGCGGGATCCAAGGCAGCAGGGCCTCGTCGATGCCTTCTTCAGTCGCGTCGAGATATCATAAGAGGGGGGAAAACAGCTGGTGTTGGTCGAGCGCGGGCGTGGATCCCGTATCGGCTGCTTGTCGGCTCGCGAGGCGCAAAGACGACGGACGGCGAGGCGCAGAGGCGTGAGGCCGTCGGAAACGGCCAAGTCGTCGACGTCAAGAAGGGACGGGAGGATGGTAGTCCAAGACAGAGAAAGTCCAACAAGCTGCGCGGCGCTCCAAAAGGAAAGGAGACGGGACCAAAGGCGACGAGATGCGAACGGCGGCAGACGTGGCGCGGCGGAAGAAGGCGCCGACAGGGGAGCAGGGCAGTCGAAGGCGCAGCGTCGGGCACAAGATGCGCCAGCACCTTATGTCATGGCAGCGCAGAGCTGAGGCCTGCTACGGCTAAGTTTTTCTAGGCTCGAGCATCGTTGAAGGCATGCTGCGCCCAGCGGGCGTTTTGTTTATTTGTTTATGTAGCTATCCAGCCACAGCACCCAAGGTTATGCTTGTAAGCGATGCTAGGCGCTGTTAGCGCAACCTGGCTCAACGGCCAGCGCGCTTGCGAGCCAAGGGACCTGCGCACGGGCCACCCTGCGGCCCGGCCGCGCATTTCTGCCGTCGTCACGGCGATGACGATTTTCCGGGGCCTGCCGCGGGGTCCTGTCAGGCTGCTGCGCTAGTCCCGATCGGGGGCCGGCTGTTGCGGCGCGTCTCACGCAGCCTGGGCGCAAGGCAGCAAAAACGGCCGCAGAGACGGTGGCGGATGCGCGTCGTGCGGCGGTGGTCTAGAAATATTTCGCACAGCTGCCCCTGCAGGCCCAAAGTGCTGCTCTATATTTTCCTCCGGCCAAAGCTGCGAAATGCGCCGCCGAAGCGACATCAGGATTACTGGCAAGCTGCGCGCGTCGGCTGACAGGGCCGCTGCGCCAGCCAGACGCGACCGCACGTGACCCGAGCCGTCACCAAATGGCCTCGGCATCTCGCAACCGCATCTGCCTCTCGTCGCATCCGTTGAGCAATGCGCAGCGCCCTCACGGCTCGCGTCGAACCTCGGCGCCGCAGGCCTGCTCCCGGCGGCGCGGCTCGGCTACGCGCCCGATGCAGCGTCAAGCGCGCAGCAAAGCGCCGGCGCATCCAGGTGTTTCATCTCGGCTGGCTCGACAACCGCCGGCGCGCTGGCACGAGCGCGAACGCAGGCGACAGCTCTCGTGGGCCCCGTCCCCTCGCAGCCGCCCCAAGCGCCCCTGTCAAAGGGTCGGCGCAAATTACCTGGGCGCTAGAGATGCTCTGACCATCTAACAGCGCCGGGATGAAACGCAATTTGGCCGCGCTTGGCCTCGAGCGGCGGCCCCGACGAGCTGCCGGCCGTGTCTTGCGCTGGCCGTGTCTTGCGCTGGCCGGGTCCTGCGCTGGCCGGCGCCATGCCGTCGACGGCGACTCTGCCACGGGCGTCGAGGGCCGGGAAGCGTGCCAAATTGGAGGGCGACGAAAAGGCGCCATGTCAACGGCCGCGACGCCGATCTGGCGCCGGACCGGTCTGAAGAGGGCGGCGGGCGCCGTTATTCATGCCACAAGACCGGACCAGAGGCTTGGACATGTTTGAGCTTGCCATGTGGCCACGCTCGGGACGGCTGCATCTCAACAAAAGAGCCAACCGGCCGGGCGCCGCCCTCACCGTAATTCTGCGTGCGCCGCTAGACGCGCCGCCATTGGAGCGCCGCAGCAGCCGAAAGGGGACAGCCGACCTCACCTCTGCCAGATGCGCCGTCCAGTAGCGCGTACAGGCGTGGGCTCGCGGCCGTCGACTTCAAACCCGCGGCCGTCTCACCGGCCTTGGCCTGATTCGGCCGGGATCGCTTTGTTTACAAACATGCGACAGGCGGGCGGGGGTGACGGTGATTCGTCGCCGGCGCTGCCCCCCACGGCTGGATGGATGGCCCCGGCATGACGATGGATCGCCTGGAGCGGCGCGAGCGAGCGCAGAGGGCGAGGGCGGGCGCGACCGTGCCCGGGCCAGGCGGACCGAGGAGGCAGGGAGAGGCGCATCGTCGGGCGTGATGCCATGGATCCTGTCCGGGGCTCGCCGCGTCGAGGCAGGCCCAAGCCGCCGCTGCCGGCGCGAGGCTGGCATACAGATATATTCTCGTCGTCGATGCGCGTGTCCATGCGCGTGTGCCGTCTGCGCCGACTGCCGAGTCGCGGCCGTCAGGCGGCGCCGAGATCAATGCTGCGCAACAGAGGGGCGGGCGTCGTGCGCGGCCAGGGAGCGGCCACCCATGCCGCGTCACAGGACCTGCTGGATGGGGATGGGGACGCACAAGGGCCCGGAGTCATGAGGCGCATGGCTCTCGAGGGCCTCCGTCTGGCTGTTTGCTCGCGCCGGCCGCGGCGGACGGGCAGTGCGGCCGGCCGTCGGCGACTGATGCCCAAGCATGCCGCCGTCGAGGCGTGAACGGCCGTCCCTGGTGCTGCGTGTGCGTCGGGCGTCCCCTCGAGCGGATCGACAGTCGAGCGGCTCCAATGGCCTCGAGCGGCGCCATCTGGGGGTTGCATGCCCTGCCACGTAGGTTTGCTGCGGCGCAGAGGTGGCCGCCTCCTGTTCGTCGCCAGGCAGCATCAGGCCGTCTGTTAGTGCCCCAGGCCGCCGCCGCCCGCCAGGCCGTCGCGCCCCCTGCGCCCGCCGCCGTCCAGCGCCCGACGGCCCTGGAGCCGGAGCGCTGGCAGGCCCTCCAGGCGCCCGTGTTAGTGCCGCGCCTGGCCCGTCCCTCCGCCACGACAAAATCGTCCGACGGCGCCCAGCTGCTCCTCTTTTCCCATGCACACATTCTTCCGCCGCCGCCGCCATCGCCAACCGCCCAGCCCGCGAGCGCCGTCTCTGGTGAGTCCCATGGCCTCGGTCGCCTTGCGCGATCGCCCTCGAGGCCCAGCACCGCCCGCCCAGCTGCCCCCAGAGCCGCTGGCGTGTCGTCGCCGGCGGCCGCCTCCCCCCATGACTGCGTCGCCAACCCGGCGGCCACGGCTCGCCGTGCCCCCTCTGCCCCCGTCTCGCGCCCCGGCCTGCCGGACTCTGCTGATCGCCTCGCCTCGCCGTCCAGTTCCCGCCGCCCCGAGCCGCCGCCGGCCTCGGACTGCCGCCGCTGCCGCCGCCGCGCTCCGCCCGGAGCCGTCGCCACGCTTACCGCCCGCGGCCTGGATGCTGCCGCCGCCGCCGCCGCTCGCCCCCTCTTGCGTTGATCCCAAGAGCCGGCATCGCGCCGCCGTCGACGACGTGCAATACAGCCTGCTGGCCCCCGGCCGGAACGGGACTTGTCGGGCGCCGCGCTGAGCGAGACGGCTCGTCAGGCTGTGCACGCACAACGCAAAACCCGCACCGCCGTCCCCAACCATCACCACCTCTCCTCTCCTCCCCCCCGTATCTCCCCCCCGCCGCACCGCCCCCCTTCCCTCGACCGCCCCGCCCGTCGTCGACTCCAGTAGCCTCGGTCCAGGCGCCATGGCTTCCTCCATGTCGCCGATAGACACGTCGGCGGCCGTCTCGGGCCCCTCGTCGCACGGCGGCAGCGTCTCGCCGCGCCAGGCGCCGACGCCCAAGAACGTCGCATTCGAGCTCATGTTCTCAAACTCGCCCCAGTACCGCGCGCGCCTGCCCATGCGGGTGCAGATCTACCCCCATGACACGACAGACTCCATCGTCACCACGGTCAAGAATTTCTACGGCCTGTACGCCGGGCCGACCGGGTCCAAGGGCGTCAGCTTCGAGGACGACAACGGCAACACGCTGATTGCGCGCTACGAGAACTTCCGCAACAACATGGTCGTCTACGTCCGGGTCATCGACGAGCCGCACCCCGCGGCCTTTGCGCCGCACCCCTTCCACGCCGCCGCCGTCGCGCCCGACGCCTACTACGCGCCCGAGGCCTTCCCGGCGCAGCACCCCGACCAGCCCTTCGACCAGGACCTCCCCAGGCCGGCGTCGCGCGCGTCGCGCCGGCGCAGTCCCTCGCCCAACACGGTCCGCGGCCGGCGCAGCGACTCGGCCAGCACCGCCGGCGACAAGGGCCGGTCCCGGTCCGTCAAGAACAGGAGGTCCATGGCCCACAGCCACGCCGACGCCTACAGCGACAGCATCAACGGATACAGCAGCGGCGACGGCGGGCCCCCCAGCACCGCGGCGTCTGCAAAGACCAAGGACCAGCTGGGCAACACGGACATTAGCGTCGACAACATCGTCGAGGGCGGCCGACGCAAGAGGGCCAAGTTTGAGAGCTCGGTAAGCATCGTGCTTCATATCGCGATGCGTCCATGGCTGACGGCCGCCCAGGAGCTGCCCCTCTTTGCGCCGCCGCAGATGCCTGCGGCGACGTCGAACCCGTCCGTCTCGCCGGCTCGCCGCATCGAGCACCACCGGCCGTCGCTGCCCTTCGTCCACCCGGGCCAGAACCCCTTCACGAACCCGCGGCCGATGCAGTCCCCCCAGAGCTACAACAACGGCATCGCCCACGCCAGCTTGTATGCCACGCCCGCCTCGCACGGCCACCGTTCCCGCGGCAGCATCGGCTACGGCGGCAGCGGCATGGTGACCGGCCTGGGCGTCCTCCCGACGCCCGACCCGACCGTCGGGAGCTGCATGTCCGAGGAGGACAAGGACGTGGCGATCCAGCTCATGAGGCTGGGCGAGTCGTCCAACATTTCCCACGGCCGGACCTCGGCCTCGACCATGGACGACACCTTCAGCGGCAGGGCCGACGTGGCGTCGTCGACGGGCGCCACTAGCGATGGCGACAGCGACAGCGATGACGAGGGCCCCGCCGCGCGCCGCCAGAAGCTCGACGTGGCCGGCGGCGCCAAGCGCATATACCAGACGACCGAGGCGCACTCGATGCCGACGGCCGAGGGCGGCCATGTCAGCGGCGACGACGCCGACTACGAGGACGGCGCCAACGGCCCCATTGCCGAGGTCAAGGCGGCTCCGGCCACGAAGCAGCCGTCGGCAAAGAACGTTGGCGCCAAGGCGCCGTCGGGCGCCAAGCCGGCGGCGGCGCAAAAGCCGCCCAAGGCGTCGCGGCCGTCCAACGTCAAGACAAAGAAGCAGCTGCCGGCGCCGGCGCCGGCGGCCGGCCCCATGTCGCCGGCTTCGATGACGCACTCGCGCAAGCAGTCGGTGGCCTCGACCGGACACGGCATCGCGCAGGCCGGCGACGAGGAGCAGCCGGACCTGTCGACCAAGCCCCGCTGCCAGCGCTGCCGCAAGAGCAAGAAGGGCTGCGACCGCCAGCGCCCGTGCGGACGCTGCCGCGACGCGGGCCTCTCGGCCGACCAGTGCATCAGCGAGGACGAGGGGAACGGCCGCAAGGGCCGGTACGGTTGCCACATGGGCGTGCCCATCAAGAAGGAGGAGGCGCCCGTCTCTGCCCAGCCCGCTCTCCTGCCGCCGGCGCCCATCACGGCGGCGGCGGCGGCGACGGCCGACAAGTCGAAGAAGCGGAAGCGGTAGGCGCGCTGATGCCTGGCGCAGGCGCAGATGGTCGACGGCGCGCTCGCCGTGGCGCCTCTCCGAGATGGGCTGGACCACCTGCTCGCCGCTTTCTTTCCTGCGTCGTGTGGAACGACGGATGCCCGGACCCTCGTGTCAGTCCCTACCGGATGGCGGCGCGCTGCTTGAATGCGGTTGCAAGCAGCCTCCCCATGTCCCTGGGCTCCGTCCCAGGAGAAAAAAAAGAAGGAAAAAAAAGAAGAAGAAAAGAAGACTAGACGGCCATGTCCCGGGCTGTCGACGGCAATCACGAACAAGGGGGGTTCTCCTCATTGTATGATTTCCGGATTGGAATTTCCACGACTCTATTAGGAGGATGTATTCACGTCGGTCTATGCTAGGCCATTACGTTCCCTATATCAGGCGTTGAGAAGACGAGGTGTACGGCGCTGCCAACAGCAAACGGTTTTGTATTTATTTCTTTTTCTCTTTGACCCCTGGTGTTGCGCGCTGCCGTGCAGTCGTCTCAGGGTGGCGGGAGGGAGGGCGCTGACCTATGCCGCTGGGCATGCCAACGGCCGCCCTTTCAGACGAGGCAGCGAACGGCGCAGCAAGGCTGGGGCTCGGCCTTGGAAACATGTTCCCGAGCGGAGCGGGGGGGTTACGGGAGGGGATATATGTTGTCCCCGCTGGGATGGATTGCGAGCACCGGTGGAGGGTGGTGGTCTGGATGCCCTTTTTCCTCGTCTTTTCCCCTCGTCGTTCTCTTTCCGTTGAATCTGTCCGGCGGACGAGGCAAAGGGTTGGTACAGGCGGCTACGGAGGGGAGAAGGGGCGGTTTGCTATCTTCTGATTTCCTGTTGTCTCGTCGATTTTCCTAAAATACGGCCGGTAGGCCCGTTCTCGCCGTCCTTTCTGCTGCCGTTGCGCGTCTGGTTCTCACCGTGTGCCGGGGGCTGTTGATGGGCGGAAGCGACGGGTAGCGCCGAAGACGACTCTCTTATATACGCGCGCGCGTGGCGCGGTGATGCGACGCTGGTGGTGCAGGTGCGGAAGCACGCGCGCGGCTGCGGCTGGCGCCGGCGCACAGCACCCGGTCCCTGCGCATGCCGCGCGCAGCTTGTCCATGCAGCGGCGGCCCTGCGGCGTCGTCTGAAGCATTCCACATAGACGGATCGTCGGGCTAAAGCTCCCCGGCGCTAGTGCCGGGAAAAGCCGCGGCGGCGCCGCGCGCAGCCGATTGGCCGCCGGGCGTCACGTGCGGGCGGCGCCCCGCCGATTGATAACGGCCGGACGGCCCCGAGCCCGGCCGAGCGCCGCAGCCCGGCGCGCACGGCTCGGCGCCGAGAGCCCGGGGCGGCGATGTCGGCGCGCTCGCGGTGGGGCGCGCGCGGCATGTATATGGAGCAGGGGCAGAACTCTATTGCCGCCGGCTACTTAATGCGACGGGTGGCCGCCGCAGGACGGCGGCGCGGCGGACTGCCGTGGACGGAGACCATGGCCCCGAGCAAGCACGCCGCCGCCGACAAGCCGGCCGCCGACGAGAAGCCAGACCCCGCCGCCGGCGCGCCGCCCGGCCCCGGCCTCGACCCCCCCGACGGCGGGCGGCGCGCCTGGTCGCAGGTGCTCGCGGCGCACCTCATCAACGCGCTGACGTGGGGCTACGCCGCCGCCTTCGGCGTCTACCAGCTGCACTACGTCGACGCGCTGGGGCTGCCGGCGGCGCAGGCGTCGTGGATCGGGTCCGTGCAGGTGTTCCTCAGCTTCGCCGTGTGCGCGGCGGCGGGCCGGCTGGCCGACGCGGGCCACGCGCGGCGCACCGCGGCGGCCGGGTGCGCGCTCGCCGTGGCGGGCACGGTGGCGACGAGCGCGGCGGCCGGGCGCTACTGGGCGCTGCTGCTGGCGCAGGGCGTGTGCACGGGGCTCGGGCTGGGGCTGGCCTTCATGCCGGCCATGGCGGTGGCGAGCTCGTACTTTGGCCGGCGGCGGCCGCTGGCGCTGGCCGTGGCGGCCGTGGGCACGTCGGTCGGCGCCGTCGTCTTCCCCGCGACGGTGCGGTACCTGACGCCGGCCGTGGGCTTCGGCTGGGCCGTGCGGAGCGCCGCCGCCGTGGCCCTGGCCTTCGGCGCCGTGGCCTGCGCGCTGCTGCGGCCGTGGCTGCCGCCGCGCCGCGCCGGGCCGTGGGTCGAATGGGACGCCTTCCGGGAGCTGCCCTACCTGCTCTTCGCCCTGGGCGCCTTTCTCAACTTCTACGCCATCTACTTTGGCTACTTCTACGTAGGCGCCCTGCCGCCCGGCCGCCCTGCCGCCCGCCGCTGACGGCCGCCCAGATCAACAGCTACGCGCGCGACGTCGTCGGCTTCTCGTCGCTCGACTCCGTCTCGCTGCTCCTCATCGCCAACGCCCTGGGCGTCCCCACCCGGCCCCTCGCCGGCTACCTGGCCAGCGCCGTGCTCGGCCCCATCAACGTCTTCGTCGGCGCCACCGCCCTGCTCGCCGCCGTCTTCTTCGCCTGGACCGCCGTCGCGACGCGGCCCGCCATGTACGCCTACAGCGTCGCCTTCGGCATCGCCTCCAGCGCCAACCAAGGCACCTTCTTCGCCGCCCTCGCCACCCTGACCGACGACCCCGGCAAGATGGGCATCCGCTTCGGCATGGTCGAGACGCTGTGCTCCTTTGCCAGCCTCGCCGGGCCCCCGACGGCGGGAGCCATCATCGACAGCTGCCGAGGTGAGTACCTCTGGGCCCAGGTCTGGGGCGGCACCGTCATGGCTCTGGCGGCACTAACCTATGCGGCTTCGCGCGTCGCCGTCACCGGCTGGACCTGGGCGGTCAGGGTTTGACGGACAGGGCTTCCGACGACTGGCCACGGGAGACAGCATATAGAGGCATCCGGGGAGGTATGCATCGATAGAATAGAATCCGCTCCACACGCCTAGCAGACCCCGTTGGCCCGGTGCTTGGCCTGCAGCCGCTCGAGCACCTGGCCGACGAGCCGCGCAACCTGGGTCCCGTCCTGCCACACAAAGTCGTGCTCGCCCACGAGGTCCCCCGCGACGTCGACGTCGACGCCGTCGGCCGCGAGCTTGGCCGCCATGGCGTCCATCTCCGGGCCGTCGACGAGGCTGTCCTCGGGGGAGTGCGCCAGCAGCGCGTAGCCCCGGCCCGGCCAGCTGTCCCCGAAGCTGCCGGAAAAGCAGGCCGGCGACACCCTCCGCCAGGCCTCCTGGTCGCCGCCAAAGGCCGAGCTCATGAAGTCCGCATACGCACCGTCGTGGCGGGCGTCGAGGCCGACGAGGTCGTATATGCCGGCGATGCCGATGACGGCGGCCGGCAGCGGCACCGGGCGCTGCTGCTTGCCGTGGGCGTCGAGAGCCGCGGCGCCCATCAGCAGCTGGAGCGCCAGCGTGGCGCCGGCCGAGTGCCCGACGAGGACGTAGCCGTCGCCGAGCCCGTGCTCCGACGCGAGCAGCCCGAGGGCGGCGCGGACGTCGAGGATGTGGTCCGGGTGCCGGGCGGTCCGCAGCTCCGGGCCGGGCGTCTCGGCCGGATCCTGGGGCGCGGCGGCCGAGGGCGACAGCCGGTAGTCGATGCTGGCGAAGCCGCGGATGGGCAGGCCAAGCAGGTGCTGGATGGACGGCACAAAGTCGTCGAGCGTCCTGCGAGGGTCCCGCCAGGCTCCTCCGTGGATATACCTTGGGGATGCCTCGTCAGCCCCGGCCCACCGAGCATGCCAGCCTGGCGAGGAGGGTGCTTACAGGATCCAGTAGCCCGGAGATAGGCCTCGTCGCGCTTCTTGTTCCCGGGGCGGGGCACGCTGCCAGATGCCGACTCGCTGCAGGGCATGCTCGCCGTAGCGGCGACAGGCGTAGGTGAGAGAGTCGCCGACCGGAGCCATTTCTCTCCGCTTACGCGCGACGGCAGGCGTGCGACGTCCGTGTGCGACATGATGCTGGCGCTCCGGAGCCCACAAAAAGTAAAAGGCCTCACGAGGCCCAAGTTCCCCGTAGTAACGACTGACTAACCGGCGCGGCTCTCGGCTGGCGGGTCCTCGGATCGCGACGGCAAGGCCCGGCCGAAACGGCAGCTGTAGGACTGGTTGCTTGCTTGCCCAACAGACAAACCGCCACTCCAGAGCCGGATGCCTATCTTCTCCTTGTCGCCCGTGACGTACGAGGCGACGCCGTTGGAACCGGGATAGACTCGGGGCTTGCCGTCGCCGTCAACTCTGTTGGTGCGCCGCGCGGTCCTGGAGCGCTTGGGCCTTGGCTTCGGATCCTGCGTGCGGTTCCTCACCCATGCCCGGCCATGGCAACCAGTGGCATCCGATCTGTGCAGTATATGTATCCCATCGTCTCGTTTTCTGCCCAAGGTGCAACCATGACAGGGCACGGGACAGTCCGTCAACCGTCCGAGCTGGAACCCTGCAATGCGCCTCGTACATTGCAGGAGAGCTGAGAGCCGTCCCGCGTCCCGCACGCTCCCGCGTGGCACAGTTTCAGGACGCCGCTGCCGCTCGCCTGAGATACTGTAGGGAACCAGCCCGTCGGCAGCGGATCAAGGCAATCGTCGTCAGCTCTGCCGACTACCCGCGTCGGGCCCGTGGTCGCCTGATGGCAATGCGGATCGACAGCATCCGTCCTCCGTGCGCCTCCCCGGCCCGTCTGTCGCTTGTTGCCGTCCACGAGGCGCCGCTCCTCTCGCCGTCGCTCCGTTGTTTGATCGTCGGCGCTGCCACGAGGGAGACGTGGAGAAGCTGGACGTCTTCGAGGTCGGTCGCGACATGGCGAGCATGTACATACGTCCTGCGCGCTCTTGCCAAACCTGTGTGTGCATGCAGCAGGAAGGAGCCTGGTTACACGCGAGTTCCCAATCTGGCAGGCTGCAGGTCGCGATGCCTGCTCGGCACGTGAGACGAACCAACGTCTTCTGGCAGTCCTTGCTCTCGACACTCGCACAACCTCCTCGTCCATCTCTTTCGCGTGCACGCACGAGCCCGCCTCTTGCACGAGCTGGGCTGAGATCCGCGTCGTCCAATGTCCAACCATGGACCCCCCGCTCCCTGGCCAGCCTCGGCGACGATGCGATTCCACCGAGGCCAGCGCGGCACCACGGCTCGCGCTCCCGGGGAGCCTTCTTGGCGGAATCTCCATGGACAGACCAAAGAGACGGCCCATGCGCTCATTTCACTGCACGAGAGATAAACGAGAGACACAGGCAGCGTCCCCGAGGCCGTCTGCGCTCGTCACCGCACCAGGGCCTCAACCCTCGCATGGCCATGTCGCTCCCTGCACAAGGCAGGCCTTCAGCGTTCCGAGGCATCAAAATGCAACGACAGCGCTACGCGTCGGGCTGCTGCAGAGCGCCTCTGGTCTCGTCCCCGGACCGGCCTGGTGGAGCCGTGCTTGGACCAGGACACCCGGTCGCGCCACGCCCCCGGTTGTCGCTCGTCCGTCCCCCGCCGCTTCCGGGTCTTGATGCCGCAATCTTCCGTCAACGCCTTCGCTCTCGCGGCCCGTGGCACGGATGTCGAAGGCGCCGCCACAGACCCTGCCAAGTGGGCCGCGCAGGCCGACCCGGGTCCCGTCTCCAGCGCGAGCGCCTATTTGCCCGGCATTTTGCGAATCCAACCAGCGCACTGCCGTCAGCGTTGCACAAGAGATATCGCGCACGGGAGCCAGACCACCCCCAACCCCGGCCCACTTGCTGCCAGGACGGCTCGCCTATCTCACAGGCACCCTTAACCCGGCCGCGCTTCTGCCACGTACGCGGACGGACATGAAGGAGGCGAGCCCGGCAAGCCACGCCGCCGCTGAGGAAACCTGATCGTCTCGGCTGCGCTCTCCTCCGAGATACTGGTAGATATGGTTGCCATGTGCCGCTCTCGAACCCGCTCCCGCTTCCCGCCGCACGCTCTCTCCTTACGCTCTTTTTGTTTGTCGCTCCCTCGTCCATGCGCACACGCCGCTGGTCCATCGACCAGTACATTACCCCTTGCTCTCCCTCTTCGTCAACCCCCGTTTCCTCGTTCGCGTCTGCCGTATTGACTTCTTCCGTGCTTCCCTGTCGCTCCCTGCCTGTCCCTTTGGCGTCCAGCCGCCTTTCAGCGTCCTCGTTGCCTGCATCAACAGGCGGTCCGTACTGGGCGGCAGTTCCGGCCTGCAACGTCGAATCGCCATGGTGGGACGGGACGTCGACCTGAGCCAGAATATCGGGGGCTCTCTGGTGGCCACATGCGTCTCGTTGCTCGTGCTGAGCTGGATCGCTGTCGGACTGCGCACGTACGTGAGGGTCTTCTTGACAAAGGCCTTTCAACGTGATGACTTTCTCATGCTTGTCGCCCTGGTTGGCCTCTCCTCGCCGCCTTGTTCCTGCTGCTCTCCCACGCTGACACGCCCTCGCAGGTGTTATTCACCGTCACCTGCGCCTTCACACTGGCAGGGGTCGCAAGAGGCCTGGGAAAGCACAATTCTGCCGTCCCTGTGGATGATCAGATTGCAGCTCTCATGGTAAGCTCCCGGAGCCGGGCCCGGGTCCCAACAGTCGCTTACACCCAGGCAGTGGCAAGCTCTTGCGACGGCCCTGTACGTCGTCGTCATGATGTTTGTCAAGCTCAGCATCGGCTTCTTCTTGGTCCGCCTCTCCGCAGGCCTTGTTTACAAGTACATCCTGTATGGCAGCCTGGTCATCGTCACCTTCTGGAGCTTGGGCATCTTCATCTGGGACGTTTTCCAGTGCACACCGGTGGCAAAGCAATGGGACTTTCTCATCGACTACGGCCACTGCGCCTCCGGCGACGATGTCATTGCGGCCGCTTATGCCCTCAGCGTCATGAGCATCCTGTCGGACTGGTTCTTTGTGAGCCATCTCCCCAAACCAACAGCACCGCAGGACGCTGAGACGTTGAACCACAGGCGCTGCTTCCGATCCCCATGCTGTGGAGCGTCAAGATGACGAAGCAGGCCAAGGTGACCGTCATTATCATTCTTGGCCTCGGCATTTTGTGCGCCTCTTCCCGAATGTGACAAGACAAGCAACTGACTCCAGCCAGTGCCAGTATCGCGACTCTCGTCCGGCTCAAGTTCCTGTCTGGGCTCGAGCAAGAGGATGACCTGATGTGTAAGTGCTGCTCGCGCGCCACCAGCATGGTCGCTCTGTCTAACGGCGCCCAGACGCGGCAACCGACGCCCTGGTCTGGACCCTGGTCGAGCCGGGCGTTGCCATTATCGCCTCCAGCCTGGCGACGATCCGGCCCCTGCTGCGAGCGCTGAAGATTCGGGGCTTCCAGTCCACCGACCGGACGCCCAGCACTGGCATCTCTGCTAGCAGGCAATACGCGAAGAACAGCAGGGTTTCGTCGTCGATGCCCGGATACGACGCCAACGACATAACGCTCCATGACGTCGGATACGGTGGCCCCCTGGGGCACGAGCCCATGCCCTCGGCCAACGTCGGCCTGACCGTGGGCAAGAGCGAGGCTCCGGGCCGCGGCTCCGACGGCGAACGGCAGGGCGACGCCAAGAGCGAGGTCTACGTGATTGAGGGCAGCAGGCAGTCGCCGACGTGGAGCACGCAGGACCTCAACCCGACGAATCGGTCCGGCGAAGAGGGCCGCGATCTTGAGGCGCAGAGCCAGGAGGACGGGCGCCTCGGCCTGGGCATCTCCCAGCGGTGATGGCCTGCCAATCCGCTTGTCTGCTTGTCGGCGATGCTCGTTACGGGTTACGAGACGGAGGATGGTGGCGTTTTGGCCAGGGGGCGCGGCTATGATACCAATGGGGCTCGGATTCTTTCACGTCTATATTCTCACAACCTTTGGACGGGTAGAGACAGCAATGACTCCTAGCCCGTCTAGTACAAGCCAAGGGGGCGCGTGCGCGCTCGCTGCCACCCACGTACATGCGACGAAACGGAGGCGCGTGGAGATCGGGGGATCTCATCCTGTCACGTTGCGCATACGGACAGGGTAGACGCAGTGTCCGATCCTTCTCTCTCGATAGACAGGGATGCCGTTTCGATGCAACGGCTGAGTCTTTATTGGATTCGACTTGATTGCCCTCCCCTCTTTTCGCCTCCCTTCCCTGGCCGGTGGTTTCCCGGCTCACCCCGTCCGAGCGAGACGGCGGGTCGCATGGCAGTGACATATCTGGAGAATAATATTCCCTGCTTGCCAGATGGCGGCGACGCAGGGGACCTGCTTTTGGGCAGATTCGAGACGGGCGGTGCGCGACTTCGCCTCGTTGCGGTGCCGGTCCAAAGTTCTTCGCGGGGCGGGTCAGGAGGAGCGGTGGAAAAGGCAGATATGGGTGCATGTATGTATATGCAGGCTGTGATCCGGGTAAAGGGGCGGCGGTGCTTCACCGTGGATGCCTTCGAGTAGGCGGGCCCGGCGACAAGCGCCTAAAGGGTCTCCGCGGACAGGGGGCGCGGACAGGGGGCGCCGCCGGACGCGGGTCTTTTTTGGCGGTAGGTAGAATTAGCAGCTGCTTGATAACCTCACCCGACTGTCAGCTGCGGCGGCGCAACGTTCCAATCCTCCTCGTCGCTCCACACGGGCGCGAGGACGAAGCGGCCCATGATCTTGCCCATGGCGATGCCCTCGCCGCCGACCACGTCCTGCTGCGGCTTCTCGTCGTTCTCCTCGACGATGACGGCCGTCGTCAGGAAGTTCATGCCCGCCGCCGGGCTCAACTCGAGCGTCACGCCGCCCCAGTCGAGCTCCACCTTGCCCGACCGGCGCACGTTGAGCCTGCCGATCATGCCGCCCTGGGAGAGCGGCTGGGACCGGAAGCCGCCCGTGTCGTCTTCCTCGTCGTCGTCGTCGCCTCCCTCGCCCGTCGCTTGGCGGCTGGCGTCGTCCTGCGTGAGGTCGACGGGCGTCGCGGCGCTCGTCAGGGCCGGCGCGTCGAGCACGCTCAACGCCTTGGGCTCCTCCTTGACCTTGGTCTGGGGCTGCGGCGCAGCAACCTGCTTCAGGGGCGAGATCAGAGGCGGCAGCTGGAACAGATACAAGCGCCCATCCTTGTTCGTCGGCCCCTCGGTCTTGGTTTCGCCGTCCTCGGTCACTGTCTCAGCTCCCAGCTCGCTGGCAAGGAGCTGCAAGTCGGCTTGGATCGTCTTGTCCTCGGGGTCTTGCGGCACTTCCTTCTTGGGCATCTTCGCCGGCGCAGGCTTCTTCTCGCTGTCGGGCGGAGGCTGGATCCCGGCATCCACGTCCATTGCATCGTCGACCCCGGGCTCTTTCTTTACCGGAGACGGCTTTTCCGCCCTCGAGCTCCATACGCCCTGCTCCTCTGGCTGCGGCGCCGGCGGCACGCCCTCGTCACCGTCGACCCAGAGGCTCTCCTCCTCGCCGGTGGCGTTTTCCGCGGCCTCGAGCTCGGCAGTCGTGGCCACAACGACGCCGGCCTCCTTGTGTTCTCTCCGGTAGATGCCCATGGGCAGCGCGCTGGGCGCCCGGTTGCTCAGCGCGGCCATCATGGCCTCGTCGTCGCTGTCGAGCTCCTCCTCGGGCGTCATGGGATGAAGCTTGTCGGCATTGATTCTCGTTTCGCGCGTTCGCAAATCGTCCGCCTGGCTGAATCCCTTCGAGTCGGATTTGAGGGACCTGCCGCCGGCGCCCTTGAAACTGCCGCCAGGCACCCCGCTGCCGCCGCCGCCGCCGCCGCCGCCGAACCAGCCGCCTGCCCTTCCAGAAGCTGCATGCCAAGTCAGCGCAATCCGAGGTCCGGGAGGCGGCGCTGGCGGGACGTACATGCGGCAAATCCTCCCGAGAAGGGCCCGCTGGCAGTCGTGATGCCCCGGCCCCAGCCGCCTCGGCTGCCCATGGCGTCTCCGCGGCTCCTTTTGCTTCTGAAGCGCGAGCGGCCGCGTGCGCGCCGCTCCTCGGCCGCCCGCTCGTTGGCCTTTTGCTCCTCCTGGCGAGCCAGCAGGTCTCGGTCCGCCTCGTCTCGTCGGACCGCCTTGGGCCGGAACCGGCCCACGGACGGCGCGCGCGTCGCCCGGGACGTCGAGCCGCGGCGGGACGCTGTGCTCGGGGCACCGGCGCCGGAGGGCTCGTCGGCAGCCGCTTCGCCGGCGTCTTGGGGGGGTCGCGGAGTGCCGGCCGGGGCGGCGCCCCGGCGGCCACCTCGAGCGGTTGCTCTTCCGCGATTCATCCTGTCGCTATAACGCAGTTGAGGTCATTGAAGTGCAGGTGCTCGAGCTCCAGAAATTTGGCGGCTGAATGACTCTGGTGGGGGACGACTTTCTGCCGTCCAGGCCTCACCGCCCCCACCTTATGTCGCTACAGGGTAGGTGACTGGTCTATGCAGTATGCGACAAACGCCGAACGCCATCAGGTTTGTGGCAAGCCTTACAAAAAGCGACCGGCGCCCTCTGGAAATCATCAGGAGCTCTGCATCTTGTTGACATAAGAGTCGCTTTCGTACCATATCAGACCGGCTTCACCGTCCCTTTTCAAAATATCACCAACCGCCATTGTATTTCTTCTCTGTCATCCAGTTTTATCACGTCGAGTTGGGTTTTCAGATGGTTCGCAGGGACGAGAAAAGGGTAGCAAGTATTGCCCTCCGCTCAATGAAGAAGCGTCTTGTACGCCACGTGTATAGAGGCGTCTTGACGGCCAGTCTCTCCGACTCGGCGCGTCACCGAACACACATCAAGGCCTCCTCGCCAAAGCGGGCATCTATGGTGCCCTCCTTGACGAGCATGGACCCTATCCATTCTCTGCCCGCCTCGACCGTCGGAGCCGCAAACTTGACCACGACACAACCCCTCACATGTGCTGCCGACCACAGCACGCCCTGGCTCTTCTCGGCTTCGATTCTCTGGGACCGCCAGTGCTCGAAGCTGGACATGTTGCGGGCTTCTTCCTCTCGGGCCTCCTCTGTGCGGAAGTCTCGCGCCCCCAGACGGGGCAAGGCGTCGAACTCTGCGAGGAAGAACTTGCCGAGCGGCTCCACCATGGTCCCCCGGAGTATGAGCGTGCCGAAGATGGTCATCTGGTGCATCGTGTCTCGGAGCGGCAGCCCGACAGCGGTGCTGCCGTCTGCGGAGAGAACGATCGAGTCCCTGACCAAGAGGCGATCCTGCGGCTGGTCGGCGCCGCACAGCCAGACCTCGTTCCGTCCCTTCCATTCGCGGAAGCTCCAGTTCTCCCCGCGAGCCGTGCGGCCGGCCGTCACCCAGTCCAGGAGGCACAGGGAGCAGCGGCTGGCCATCTTGAAGATTTGCGTCTGCGCATAGACGCTGTCCTCGAAAGGCTGGATCGGGTCCGGCAGGAGACAGAGGGCCGAGTCCTGTTCCATGCGCGCGTGCATGCCCTGCTTCGTCACGACATCGGCTGAGGGGGACTTGAAGATCTTGGTGTGGCCCTGGGTGACGAGGCTCAGGCGGGCCCCGGCGCGGACATCGATGGACAGGTCGACGGCGTCGCCGCCGACGAGGCCGCCGCCGTAGGAGAGGAGGAAGACGAGGACGCTCTTGCGGCCGCTCGACGGCGACGTGGGCGAGATGAGCTTGAGCGGGTACTGGTAGACGATGGTCTCGAGCCCGTAGCCTCCGCCGGGGAGGCGCCTGGCGACGATGCTGCCGTGCCCGGGGGCCGTCGACGTCTTCGGAAACGGATGGCTCCACACTTGGACCATTGCAGACCAGTGCATATGGCTGGACGGGTTCGGTCAAGAAGCAGACGGAGCGGCAGCGGAGGCAACGTCAAGGGCCGGAGACGTCGGTCAGGCAGCCCTCGCACCCCGCCATCTCCAGCCGTCCCATGTTGCGTAGGTGGTCTCAATACTTGGCACGGGGTTGTCGACGGGCAACGGGCATCTAAGCGACCTGCTGACGCCAAGACTGGTCGACGTGAGGTGCTGCATGAAAAACGGCTCTTGTGACGCAGTGCGAGAGCCTCATGCGGCGCTCTCATTGGCTGGCTGCCGGATCCTCCGGGTTTTCCCCGGCCGGTGCGCCTGCTGTCGCACCCCGCCACGTGACAGCTCAGCGGGCCCACTTTTCTGGCTGGAACCAGCCTTTGGCCCATGCAACCAGCCTTTGGCCCACCCCCCCTTCCAAAAATCGCCAACGCGCGCCAGAAACACTCGAGATATCGCGACGAGCCCGCTTGTTGCCCGCTGCCTCTGCCCTGCGCCGCTGCCAGATGCCTCGCGCGTGAGGCCCTGCCAGCCCTGTGCGACACCACCATGGACGCCGGCGCCAGCACCTCGCCGGAGCCCGACGCGACGGCGCGTCGCAGGTCGGGACGCGTCGTGCGAGCCCCGGCCAAGTTCGCGCCCGAGGCGACCGCGTCCAAGCGCAAGCGCGGAGACGACGACGGAGACGGCGCCGGTGCCGGCAGCGACGCCGAGGACGATGAGCCGGCCTCGGATCCGGACGACATGAGCGACGGCGCCGACGCCAGCGACCCGGACCATCCTGCGCCGAGGTCGCGCAAGCCGTCGTCGCAGGCCGCCCGCGCCCGCAAGCCGTCGTCCAAGAAGCCCAGGATCAACGGCAGCCAGCCCGCGGGGTCCGGGCACGTGGCCCGCATCCCCAGCCGGCCCAAGAAGGCCGCCAAGGCCGTCCGCATCGACGCCGGCGACAAGGGCACCGGCCTGTTTGGTAGGCCCAGCCAGGCTCGACCGCTCCAGGTGGAATCGCCGCTGACCTGGCCGCAGCCGAAATCTTTGGTTCCGGCGATGCCTCGGGCGCCGTCGCCCAGCGGTGGCTGGAGACGTATCGGGACGACGACGCGACCGCAATGAGCGACCTGGTCAACTGCATCCTGCAGTGCGCCGGCTGCGACCTGCACGTGACCCCGGACGACATTCGCGACCCGGAAAACATCCCCAACAGACTGGTCGACCTGCAGAGCGTCTACCAAGAGGTGCGTGTCCTGACTTGAAGCCCCGCTTGGCAACGACGGACTGAAACCGCGCAGCAACAAATCACAGACTACCCGCTCATCTCCAAGGCCAAGGGCACCAGGTCGTTCCGAGACCTGCTTGTCGGTTTCTTCCAGTCGCTGGTCGCCCTGCTGCATGAAACAGACGTCCTCTACAAGGAGCCCGACCTGATGGACAACCTCCACGCGTGGCTCGCCAGCATGTCATCCTCGTCCCTGCGCCCCTTCCGCCACACGGCGACGACGATTTCGCTCGCCGTGCAGTCGGGCTTGGTCGAGGTCGCCGGCATCCTCGACCGGAGGATAGCAACCATCGAGCAGCAGCTGCAGGCGGCAAAGAAGGGCAAGAACAAGACCAAGGCCGCCGAGATCCAGCGCGGCCTGGGCGAGGCCAACGGCTACCGAAAGACGTGCAGCGAGGCGATCCAGTCCTTCTTCGACACCGTCTTCGTCCACCGCTACCGAGACGTGGACGCCAGGATTCGGACGGAGTGCGTCGAGGCCCTGGGGACGTGGATCTGGCTGCTGCCGACCGTCTTCATGGAGCCGGGCTACCTGCGTTATCTCGGCTGGATGCTCTCCGACACCAACGCGCCCACTCGCCACGAGGTCTTGAAGCAGCTCCTCAGGGTCTTCCGGCGCGACGCACAGCAGCTCGGGCATTTCATCGACAGGTTCCGGCCGAGGCTGATCGAGATAGCGACGCTGGATTCCGAGGTTTCGGTCCGCGTGGCGGCCATATCCGTCATCGACACGCTCCGCGCCGCCGCCCTCCTCGAGCCCAGCGAGATCGACGCCATAGGGAAGCTGATTTTCGACACCGAGTCGAGGATCCGCAAGGCCGTGGTGAATTTCTTCGTCGCTTGCATCCAAGACGTCCACGATGGCAAGGTGGAGGAGATGGGCGGCGCCGATGCCCTCGACGAGCTGGACGATGCCGAGGAAGACGATTTCGAGTCGCCGCGCAAGGAATGGGTCAACATCAAGTGTCTCGCCGAGACGCTGGCCATCTACGACGCCCAGATCGAGGAGTCGCAGCAGAACGGGACTGGCGCAGAGCTGGACGCCGCCGCCGACCTGCTCGAGGCGGCCGTGCCCGACACGAGGATCTCTCTGGCGGCGCAGGTGCTCTACGAGAAGCTTCCAGAGGTCAAGACGTGGGAGCTCCTGGCCGGGTACCTGCTGTTCGATCACACGACCAGCATCAAGTCCAAGACCAAGTCTGGCGCAGCCAACTCGACGGAAGCGGCCTTCAAGAAGGCCGTCGCGCCCACGTCTGCCGAAGAGTCGATCCTGCTTGACGTGCTGAGCTCGGCCATCAAGTCGAGCCTGGCGCAGACGAGCGAGCACGACAGGAGCAAGAGGAGGGGCCATCGCTCCGAGGCCGCCGAGACGCAGGACGAAATCGCCCTCGAACTCACAACAATCATCCCCAGGCTCCTCAACAAGTTTGGCGCAGAGCCCGAGACGGCGGCGATTGTCCTGCGGCTGGAGCACTTCCTCAACCTCGACGTCTTCCAACAGCTGCGGCAGGACTCTTCCAAATACGAGAAGCTGCTCGACGAAATCAGCACGCAGTTCAGCCGGCACGACGACAAGCGAGTCCTGTCCGAGGCTACCGCGGCTCTGTTGCACGCACGCCAGCACGAGGAGCTCGAGGAGCTGACCGACAGCAAGCTGTCGCTGCTGTGGGAGAACGTCATCAACGCGCTCCGCAACTTCGACAACACCTGCGAGCTCTCGGTCCGTGGCAACCTGGCCGCGGCCCCTCTCCGCGAGCTGTCGACGGCCCTGATGAAGATCAGCAAGCTGGGCAGCGTGTCGGACTGCGTCGACGCGCTCGAGGCCAGCCCGCGGTCCAACGAGTCCAACGCGCCGGCCATCGAAATCCTCAGCACGATTGTGCACCGCGGCAAGTACGAGCCGCAGGACGACGAAATCGACGACCTCGAGGACGAGGTCGTCACGTATGCCATCAAAGCCTGCCAGTTCTACTTTATGTGGAAGACGCGGGCGCTGTCCAAGCTGCTCTCCGCCGGCGCCGACGTTCCCGACGCCGAGCTGGACCGGCTGTCCGTCCTGCGCCAGTCGTACCGCAGGCACTTGATCGAGACCTTTTCGTCGCGGGCGGCCATTGACCAGCTGCGGCTCTTCTCCACCGGAAGCCTCTGCGACCTCCATCTCACCTTTGCCACACTCCGTCCCCTCATCAGAGGCCTGCGCCCGTCGTCGGGCTCGGCGGCGCAGCCTCCGCGCGCCGACAGGTTCAAGGTGCTGACGCAGGAGATCGAGCCCGGCCTCGTGCCGGAGCTCATGTCCATCTTCGACGGCGCAGAGAGGCAGTACGCCAAGAAGGCCAGGAAGGACAAGGCGCTCAACGAGCCGGCCGAGGACGAGGACCCCGTCGCCGACGACGAGGAGCTCGACGACGACGACGACGACGAGGGCCTCTCCAAGGAGGAGCGCTACGCCGCCGAGCTCCGCGCCGAGAAGACCTTCTGCGAGCTCGCCGCCAAGTACGTCCTGGCCGTCACGGCAAACCTCATCGACGACCGCGGCGCCCAGGCCGACAGGCTCCGCCGGCGCATCCTGCGCAACAGGGCCAAGCTCGGCAACAACTTCAAGGAGGTCGTCGCCTACCTCGACGAGGACCACCACGTCAGCGGCAGCACCAAGGCGGCCAAGCGCAGCCGCAAGCCGGCCGCCAAGCCCGACGCCCGCCGCCAGAAGCCCGCCGCCAGCGAGGAGATTGACGACGACGACGACGACCGCATCTTTGAGGACGCCGAGCCCGAGGAGGGCTCGCGCGAGGACCTGCGCCGCAGAGAGCTGCTCGACGACGACCCCATCGAGGATGACGAGGAGGAGGCGCACCGGCAGGGTCGTGATGTAGATGACGATGATGTCCTTGGCGACTGAGCCGTGTCTGGGAAACGCCCGCCACGGCCTACCTTGTTGTTTCCCCCTTTTGTTCACCTGCCGCTCTGCCAATATTCCCTTCTTTATTGTGTACCTGCCTATCAATCCAGGGTGTACGTAGTCCCGTCACGTCCGGGGGCTGGCGTAGCGAGTGTCAGATTCAGGAATTGACGAGGTTGCCAGGGTGGAAACAAACACGCGGGACTCATGAGCGCGTCCATCACAGGCATCTCCGTTGTGGCGCCCTCATGAAACAAATGACGCCCACGCGGCCTCACATCATGGCGATGCGGGTGCCAAACAGTCCAAACACGCGCTGCCACCGCCGCCCATTTCCCGCGTCGGCCCGGAGCGCATCCTGCTCGGCAACCTTGACGCCGTACTGGCGGACGCAGCACGAAAAGGGGCGGTTCGCGACCTGCGCCGCCGGCGGCTCCTCGGCGCCGTGGGCCTCGTCGTCGGAGCTGTGGTCGGGCGGCCCGTCGCGCTCGGGCGCTCTCTTCTGCGCGCGAGACTTGTGCTCCTCGAGGTCCCCCCACAGGAGGAAGAGCCGCTGGCGCAGCGCCTCGAGGTTCTGGCGGTCGCGGGCGAGGTCCGTGGCGTCCAGGTCCATCAGACACTGCGCCGCCTGGTTGTCGACGAGGACCCAGATCCGCCGCTTCTGCTGTCCGTCCTTGACGACGGCGTCCTCGAGTTCGAGGAAGAAGCGCCACTCCCAAGCCCGCTCGGCCGTGAATTTCGCCATCATGGCCTGTTCCGGCTCCGACTCCGACTCCGACTCCGACTCGTCATTGTCCGAAAGGACGTCGTATTCGGACGCCTTCTTCTTCGGACAGGCAAAGTCCTTCAGGTTCGAGGGCATAAAGTCGACGACGCGCACGTTTGCGCGGTAGTTGGCGTTGATGAACGGGAGCTGCAGGTCGACAGCCTCGCCATCGACGGTTGTCTTGTGGTGCACTCGATCGAGGATATCCGCCACGAAGCTCGCCGGCTTGGTGTTGTTTTCACATTTCACTGCCTCGTCAGCCCGGCGTCCTGGTGTGATGGCGTGCGGCACTTGCCTTGCTGGTTCAGATCTGGTATGGCGATTGGCGCGGCTTCCTGCTTGCTCTCCTTGTTCATCTGCTCACGGTTGGCCTTGCGCCGTGCCTTGGCGTTTAGCTTGGCCGGCTCCGCGTCCGACCCCGGTGCGGCCTTTCGCTTCTGCCCAGCCCTCGCCGCCTCTGCGATATTCTCGAGCTGGCCCTTCTTGGCCTTCTCGTAGTCTCGCTTGCGACGAATCGCGTCCCTCAGTTGCGGGCTGATGGCTTCCGGACCCTGCGTAACGTCCAGGGGCACAATGTTGATCTTGGCTCCTTGGGCCCCGCGGTCCTCCCTGAGGTATCCCTCGAGGTTGGACCCGTTGTGGCCGAACTTGATTTGCAAGTTGCGCAGAGAGATCCAGGACCCATCGGACAGCTGGCGGTTGCGGATAACCGAGGCGTGCGGCTCGTAGCAAGTCACCTGCATGCTTCGTTTCCCAAACGGACCTGTCCACTCGGGCTTTTGCTTGCCGTTAGGCAAGTTGGCCAGGTAGCCGTACGGATCGTCAGGTGGGCCTGCCGCGTTGCCGGGCGAGAATGAGAAGTGGTAGAAGGATTGGTTCTCGGTGTAGTCGGATACCCAGAGAGTGATCTTGTCGCCCAAGTCGTACGGCTCCCGGACAATCTGCACGATGGCGTCGGCGAACCTGCCGTCCCAGAGGTCCTTGAGCTCGCAGGACTTGTCCTTGACGTTGACCGACGTCACGGTCATGCTCTCAAACTCGGCCACGTCCGGGACTCGCCCCTTGTCAATGGAGTGATACAGGGCCGAGACAAACTCGTTGTCCGCCTTGCTCGGCTGCCGAGACGTCCCCCTCTTTGACGGCTGCAAGGCTGGCGACGCCTCGCCTGGGGGCTTGGGAATCCTGGCTGCCGAGTAGATGTGGACGGCCGTTTTAGCAGCGCCACTGCAGGTGGTGATCAACGAGATGGGCTCCGAGTTGAATTGTTGGACCTGGTTTGCGTTAGACCATGCGCACAGGATGGACGGTACTTGCCTTGGCCGCGAAGATGACGACCACGTCGCCACAGCTCGCGTCCGGCATGGCGTCTGCGGGCCAGAAGATGTTCAACAAGAGCGAGTCATTGGGGTCGTCCTCGACGGACTGGTCGTATATGCGAAGCTGGCACTTCCAGTCTGGGGTTGTCAGGACTGCAGCCGGCAGCGCACGTGTTCTCCTCACCATTTCCCCTCGTCGGGATGGGAGCCCTAAAGTCCGTCACGAGGCCGGCGACACTGACCACGGTTCCCATGCGGCGCTTGCCGTCGAGAATCTCTCGTACCGTGGCAAAGCCCAAGGGCAGCTTGGGGCACGTTGGCGGGACCATTCTGGGCCCATCGCCCGCCAAGGGGGTGTTTTCCAGAGCGCTCTTCAGCGGAGGGCACGCTCACCGGGCGAAGAGCCCAGGTCGCCGCAAGGTTATGGATGCCGACGCGTGACGATAGCCAAGTCGCGTCTCGACGCCGTCAGTCGCGGCGGCACGTGAGGGCGCATGTGATGTGACGACAGCCCAGTCCAGGCGGGGAGCTCGGGCCAAGCAAACTCTAAAGTAGCCACTAACGGTTGGTACACGTCGGGGGCGCAGCACGCCCGGCAGCAGCGAGTAGCCAAAGTTTGCTGGCCCCGCCCAGGCTTGCTGCCTCAGGCACCAAGCACCCCGTTCTGTGGCCCAGTGGTAGCGGCTTCTCAGCTTTGACAACGGGGGCGACGAAATAGGCTGGGCCATTCTCTCTCTGCATCCTTCCACTCCAACTTTTTTCCCCATCACCAGCGTCTGCATCCCTGCCTCACGCCGCCCATCTCGCGCAGCCGAGCAGCATCCTCAAGCCGTCAGGGACGACTCGTGAGCCCAGCGTATTGCTATCCCCAGCGGCTTCTGGATCGGGTCGGCGCTTCCTGTGTCAACAGAACCAAAAACCCCCGCACTGCACTCTGCAACGTTTGCAGCCCGAACAAAAACAACAGGCCCAAGGCAACAGGACAGCGCCGACACCATGGCGGAGCGATACATCCCCGAGCACCGCCGGACGCAGTTCAAGGCCAAGAACACGTTCAAGCCTGAGGAGCTGCGCCGCCGCCGCGAGGAGCAGCAGGTTGAGATCCGCAAGGCGAAGCGCGAGGAGAACCTGGCGAAGCGGCGAGGCATCGGCACCGGCGAGAACCGTCCTGGTGCCTCGCTCGGCGCCGCCCCGGACAGCGACGATGAGTCGGCCCCGACAGAGTCTCAGGTATGTGCTCGTCCGTCCCGTCCACGCACGCGAGCCCATTTTTGTTTTGCCCCCGGCTGCGGCGCGAGCGAAACATCGTGGCCGCCCCGTCGCAGGTGTGCGTCGCCTCCGCTGTGGGGGGACGCATGGGCTGCCAACCCCACACTCTCCGTTGCCTGCGTCACACTCGCCAAAAACATGCACAACAAAGAAGACCATGTTTTATTGTTTTATTGTCTCCGGGTGGGACTGCAGCTGACGCTGGTGAACAGTTGAACGAGGACCTGCCCCAGATGGTCCAGGGCGTCTTCTCGGACCAGATCGACCTGCAGATCCAGGCCACCACCAAGTTCCGCAAGCTTCTGTCCAAGGAGCGAAACCCGCCCATCGAGGAGGTGATCAAGACCGGCGTCGTCAGCCGCTTCGTCGACTTCCTGCGATCGCCCCATACCCTGGTGCAGTTCGAGGCCGCCTGGGCCCTGACCAACATTGCTTCGGGCTCGGCCACCCAGACCCAGGTCGTCATCGAGGCCGGCGCCGTCCCCATCTTCGTCGAGCTCCTGGCCAGCCCCGAGCCCGATGTGCGGGAACAGGCCGTCTGGGCCCTCGGCAACATTGCCGGCGACAGCCCTCACTGCCGCGACTACGTCCTCAGCTGCGGCGCCCTGAAACCGCTGCTGAACCTGCTCGGCGACAGCCGCAAGCTGAGCATGCTGCGGAACGCGACGTGGACCCTGAGCAACTTTTGCCGCGGCAAGACGCCGCAGCCCGACTGGAACACGGTACGTCGCGCCGCGCACACGTCGCTCGCGCGCCGATGGATCCTAACGCTCCCGGCAGATTGCCCCCGCGCTCCCGGTCCTCTCCAAGCTGGTCTACTCGCTCGACGACGAGGTCTTGATTGATGCCTGCTGGGCCATCTCGTATCTCTCGGACGGCTCCAACGACAAGATCCAAGCCGTCATCGAAGCCGGCATCCCGCGCAGGCTGGTCGAGCTGCTCATGCACGCGTCGACGTCGGTGCAGACGCCGGCCCTGCGGTCCGTGGGCAACATCGTGACGGGCGACGACGTCCAGACCCAGGTCATCATCAACTGCGGCGCCCTGCCGTGCCTCCTGTCCCTCCTCAGCTCCACTAAGGATGGTATCCGCAAGGAGGCTTGCTGGACCATTTCCAACATCACGGCTGGCAACTCGTCGCAGATCCAGTCCGTCATCGACGCGAACATCATCCCGCCCCTGATCCACCTGCTCCAGAACGGCGATCTGAAGACGCGCAAGGAGGCCTGCTGGGCCATCAGCAACGCCACCTCTGGCGGCCTCCAGAAGCCGGAGCAGATCCGATACCTGGTTTCCCAGGGCTGCATCAAGCCGCTTTGCGACCTCCTGTCCTGCCCCGACAACAAGATCATCCAGGTTGCCCTCGACGGCCTCGAGAACATCCTCAAGATTGGAGACCTCGACAAGCAGGCGGCCGGCGACGGCGCCGACTCCATTAACCGCTACGCCCTGTTCATCGAGGAGTGTGGCGGCATGGAGAAGATCCACGACTGCCAGAACAACGCCAACGAGGAGATCTACGTCAAGTCGTACCACATCATTGAGAAGTACTTCTCGGACGACGTGGAGAATGCCGACGAGGGCATGGCTCAGCCGGCTGGACCCAATGGCACGTTTGGCTTCGGAACCAACGTGCCCGCGCAGTCGGGCGGCTTCAACTTTGCCAACGGAGGCGACTCGATGGATATGTAAGGGCTCTGCGTCTCTTGGCCCAGCTGGTAGCGTCGCGGCGGCTCCCCCCCCCCCCTGTCGCGGAAGGCCCGCGTCGATATGATAATCGCTCCCCGTACCAACACCCCTACCCCAACCACGTCCCCTCCCCCGACAGCACAGCCGTGCGTCGTACCCATTGCCCCTGACATCATCATCCCCAGACCCCCGAGTTGATCTTGCACGAAGAGGTTGCGCGCGAGGAGAGCCGTGCAAGATGCAGGCCCTATGGTAGCTTGAAAGCTCCAGCCTGAGAGAGGATTGGCGAGCGAGACGGAAGGCAGGCCTGTCACAGCGGACGAGAGCGCTGACGAAGCTGGGCGGGCTATGTAGACGGCGAAGGACATCCATTCACGACATGTCATGAAGGGTTGGTGGGACCCATGACGGCTGGCGCGGAATGGAAGGCTCGGCGCAAGATTCGACGCCGTCTCGGAGGCTGGTGCTAGTGTACCTCGCCTCTGAGGAGCAGACGTCACGTCGTGGCCGATATGACGACCAAGTGGTTGTATATCGCGATGGGAACACGAACGTAGTAAAAGAACACTTTGCCCCCTAGGTGACTGAAGCTGGATGCGGCTGTGTGAAGACTGGACACTGGCCTGAGAGGTGCGCAGGGATGTGATGACGTCCTTTAGTGGTTCGAGTTAGTGTATCCGGATTTGAACCGGCGCTGAGTGAGCGGGAGATTATCGTACTGTCGGTTCCACGATTTACGCCCATCATCGCACAGTGCGCCGTGTCTCGAGCGTTTTTTCAGCCCATGGCGCCCGAGGTCTGCAAAGGCAGAAGCTCGAGGACGTCAAGGAGATGGTGAAGAAGGGCAAGGCAAAGGCAGAGGTGCCTGCTTCGGGCCCGCCGGACGCGTCCAAAGATGGCAGAGGCAAAAAGAGCCAAAAGGCAGAGGCTCAGGCGGCTCCAGCGGCGACGGCAGGCCCTCCCAAGCCGACGGTCAAGCAGATCATCGGCGGCTCGTCGTGGACGGGAAAGCTGCCGGTCAACATGCTGAGCGAGCACTGCCAGAAGCAGCGGTGGCAGAAGCCCGACTACGAGACGCGGAAGACGCCGGAGGGCTTCTCGGTGTTGATCACGCTGAGCGCAAAGGACGCCAAGACGCAGCAGCTCACGAGGCTGGAGCCCTTCAAGATACCGCCCAGCCACAAGCAGCTCCTCCTGCGAGAGACGGCGCTCGAGGCCAAGCACGCGGCGGCCACGTACGCCCTCTTCCGCGTCTGCAGCATGCAGAACAAGCACACGGTGCTGCCGCCCGACTACAAGACGCTGTGGAAGGAGTTCCAGGCCCTCAAGGAGCAGGACGTCAAGGACGGCAAGGCGTGGATGTACGACGCGGATCCTTTCAGGACACAGCAGGAGCGGCAGGAGGCCAAGGCGGCGGCGTCGAAGAAGAAGCAGGAGGCCGAGGCGGCCAAGGCCAAGGCCAAGGAAATGCCCGGCGCATCCGGGCTGGTGCTGATGAACAGCGCCGCGGCCGGCGCAGGGTCCAATCCCATGAAGGGGTGGATGGCGGCGCCCAAGGTCGAGATGGGCCGGCAGACGAGGGCCCAGCTGGAGGCGCTGCTGCGCGAGGGCATCTCGTGGAACCCGCACGGCGTCCGCATGCCCCAGAGCCGCAAGGATGCCGTGGTGGCCGAGCTCGGCAAGATCGGCTTCCGGCCCAGCCATGTGGCCGAGGCCGTCGAGCACTGCAAGGACCGAGAGGAGGCCCTCGAGTGGCTGCTCATCCACGTGCCCGAGGACGACCTGCCGCCCTGGGCGCTCCCCGAGAGCTACTCGGCCGGCATCTCAGTCGGATCCACCAACCTGAAGAGGGAGGGAATCATCAAGTCGCTCTCCGAGACGGGCTACTCGCTCGAGCTCTGCGCGCGCGTCCTCGACGAAAACGGCGGCGACGAGGGCCGGGCAGCCGAGGCGCTGCAGGGGATCCTCCTCGCAACCGTGGCGTCCAGCGACCAGAGCCCCGGCGAATTCCTCGACATGGGATCGCCTGACGAGCAGTGGGCGGACGAGGTGGCGAGCCTCGAGGCCATCTACGGCGACAGCTTCCGCCGCGAGGGCGACGGCGTGATTCGAATCCGCCTCGACTCGGTCACAAACGCACAAAGCCCGCAACGGGGCGAGGTGGAGACGTTACTACAAGTCCGCAAGGCGTCGAGCTATCCGAGGCATTTGATCCTGGCCATCGTTGCCAAGCTGCCGTCGTACATAAGGCTGAGCATCGTCAAAAGGGCGCTGGAGTACGTGGAGGAGTCGCTGCGGGAGGAGCCCATGAAGATCTACCTCGTCATGGACTGGATCCAGCAAAACATCAACGACATCATCAACAGCCCGGGGAGGCTGGTGGACATTTCGGCCGTCTCGTCGGCGGCTTCCGAGCGGCATCCGGTGCCGGAAGCAGCGCCTCGGGGGCCCTCACGGGAACCGGCGAGGCCCATCGACTGGAGGCCCGATGCCCGGAGCAAAGAGGAGTGGCTAAAGCGCCAGCAAAGCGCGTGTTGGCGCGACATGCTGTCGAAGCGCCAGAGGCTGCCCGCGTGGCAAATGCGCGAGCGCATCGTGCGGACGGTCAACGAAAACAACGTCACCATCATCAGCGGCGAGACGGGCTCGGGCAAATCCACTCAGACGGTGCAGTTTATCCTCGACGACCTGTACGGAAAGGGGCTCGGCGGACGCGCCAGCATGATTGTCACCCAGCCGCGGCGCATCTCGGCGCTGGGCCTGGCGGACCGCGTGGCCGAGGAGAGGTGCTCGCAGGTTGGAGGGGAGGTTGGATATGCTATCCGCGGGGAGTCTCGCCGGTCGAGAGACACCAGAATCACGTTTGTCACGACGGGCGTGCTGCTGAGACGGCTCCAGACGTCGGGCGGGCGCGTCGACGACGTCGCGGCATCGCTGGCGGATGTCAGTCACATCGTCATCGACGAGGTCCACGAGAGGAGTCTCGACACGGACTTTCTCCTCAACCTGATCCGCGAGGTCATGAGGGCGAACAAGAAGCTGCTGAAGCTCGTCCTCATGTCGGCGACTCTGGACGCGGCGTCGTTTGAGGACTACTTTGCCGCCGAAGGCCTGAGCGTCGGGACCGTCGAGATTGCCGGCAGGACGTTCCCGGTCGACGAGTACTACCTCGACGACGTCATCCGCATGACGGGCTTCAATGCCGAGGTCGGCGACAAGGGGTTCATCAGCGACGAAGCGATGGGCAAGATGATCCAGAGGCTGGGGCACCGCATCAACTACAACCTGCTGGCGGAGGCGGTAAAGGCCATCGACTACGAGCTCTCGTACGAGAAGAAGCCGGGGGGGATCCTCATCTTCCTCCCCGGCGTGGGCGAGATCAACCATGCGTGCAACAGCCTGCGGGGGATGAGCTCGCTGCACGTGCTCCCCCTTCACGCGTCGCTGGAGACGCGCGAGCAGAAGAGGGTGTTTGCCAGCGCGCCGCCCGGCAAGCGCAAGGTGGTGGTGGCGACCAACGTGGCGGAGACGTCCATCACCATCGACGACATTGTGGCCGTCATCGACAGCGGCAAGGTCAAGGAGACGAGCTTCGACGCGCAGACCAACATGAGGAAGCTCGAGGAGAGGTGGGCGTCGCGGGCGGCGTGCCGGCAGCGGTGCGGGCGTGCCGGACGCGTGCAGGAGGGCCAGTGCTACAAGCTCTACACGCAGAACCTCGAGGGGCAGATGGCGGAGCGGCCGGAGCCGGAGATCCGGCGGGTGCCGCTCGAGCAGCTCTGCCTCTCGGTCCGGGCCATGGGCATGCGCGACGTGGCGCGGTTCCTCGGGCGGTCGCCGACGGCGCCCGAGGCGCTGGCCATCGAGGGCGCCATGAAGCTCCTGCGGCGGATGGGGGCCCTGGACGGAGACGAGCTGACGGCCATGGGCCAGCAGCTGGCCCGGCTGCCGGCGGACCTGAGGTGCGGCAAGCTGATGGTGTACGGGGCCATCTTCGGATGCCTCGACGACTGCGTGGCGATCGCGGCCATGCTGAGCACGCGGAGCCCGTTCCTGTCGCCGCAGGAGAGGCGGGAAGAGGCGCGCGAGGCCCGGATGAGGTTCTCCGGGGGCGACGGCGACCTGATGACGGACCTCGCCGCCTTCCGGCAGTGGGAGGGCATGATGAGGGACGCAAAGGTGCCGCAGCGCGAGGTCAGGGCGTTTTGCGACGAAAGCTTTCTGTCGATGAACACGCTGTCGGACATTTCCAACACGAGGACGCAGTACTACGCCGCCTTGTCGGAGATGGGCATCGTGGCGCCGCTGGGAGCGGCGGGCAGCGGGCCCGGCGGCACAGGGGCGCCGCGTGACACTCGGCTCCTTCGGGCGCTCGTCGCGTCGGCCTTTACGCCGCAGATCGCGCGGATCCAGTACCCGGACAAGAAGTTTGCGAGCTCCATGTCGGGGGCGGTGGAGCTGGACCCGGAGGCGAGGGCCATCAAGTACTTCAACCAGGACAACGGGCGGGTGTTTGTGCACCCGGGCAGCTCGCTGTTCGGCAGCCAGGGCTTCTCGGGGCACGCGGCGTACATGTCGTACTTTAGCATCATGGCGACGAGCAAGGTCTTTATCCGCGAGCTGACGCGTGAGTCCCCCCGGAGGCCCCCCTGGAGGCTTGGTCAAGGCGCGGACATGCTGACGCGGACGCAGCGCTCAACGCGTACACGCTGCTGCTGTTCTCGGGCGGCATCGAGCTGGACACGCTGGGCCGGGGCCTGCTCGTCGACGGGTGGATCAGGCTCCGGGGGTGGGCGCGGATCGGGGTGCTGGTGGCGCGGCTGCGAGGCATGGTGGACGAGCTGGTGGCGCGCAAGGTGGAGAGCCCGGGGCTGGACCTGGGGCAGGACAGGGTGATTGCCATGGTGAGGAAGCTGATAGACCTGAACGGGCTGGATGCGTGAGGCTGGAAGCGTGAGGAGCCGCTGGAGAGACGGTACGTGCTGGCGGCATGTCCTCATCTTGGGTACGGGTATTACGGAGGATGGCAATAGAAGCCGCCGAGACGGGCATAGAGGCGTGTTGTTGCGAGCTGAGCTGCTGTCCGAGTTCGGTGTGGCTCGGTGTGTGCGGTGTGGTTGACACACCGGCGCTGACCGACCCCAACAGGGTACTCACCGAGCACCTCCACGTGCCTCCGCCACCGCGCTCACTTCCCCCTCGGTCAGCACCCGCCCTGGACGCCATGGCGAACGCAGAGCCCGGCTCGGAAGAGGCCGCTGCCAAGGAGGAGCCCCGCGGCGACGCGCCGGCGGCGGAGAGAAACGCCTGTACCAGCCCCCGTCTCGCCGCGGTGCCCGGCTGCTGACGGCGCCCAGTCACGGCGCTCATGGCGCCGAAGCCCAGCAGGCCGCCCGCGGCGGCGGCGCGGCCCCGGGACCGCATGGCGCTGGGCGCGTACATCGCGGACCCGGCGTCGCTGCCGGCGTCGGTGCTCATCTACTACAACGACGACTTCGTGGCGCTGCGCGACCGCTTCCCCAAGGCCACGGTGCACGCGCTGCTGCTGCCGCGCTCCGGCCGCCACGCGCTGCGCCACCCGCTCGACGCGCTCGACGGCGCCGACGGCGCGTTCCTCGCGGCCGTGCGCGCCGAGGCGGCGCGCCTCAAGCGCCTGGTCGCGGCGGAGCTGCGGCGCGTGCTCGGCGCGGGGAGCGCCGCCGACGCCGCGCGCGAGGCCGCGCTCGACGGCGCCGCCGAGCCGGAGCCCGGCGCGGGGCTGCCCCCGGGCCGCGACTGGGCGGCCGAGGTGCGCTGCGGCGTGCACGCGGTGCCCAGCATGCGGCACCTGCACGTGCACGTGCTGTCGCGCGACATGCACTCGCCGGCGCTGCGGCACCGCAAGCACTACAACTCGTTCGCGACGCCCTTCTTCGTCGACGTGGCCGACCTGCCGCTGGCGCGCGACGACGCGCGGCGCGACGCCGGGCGCATGGGCTACCTGCGGCAGGAGCTGCGGTGCTGGCGCTGCGGGCGCGGCTTCGGCAGCCAGTTTGCGCGCTTCAAGGCGCACCTCGACGAAGAGTTCGAGGCGTGGCGGCGCGAGTGACGGGCGGGGCGACGGGAGCAAACGGTATTCAAAAGATAACTGCAGTGTAGTTGTACATGTAGACATAAGCGCAGACGCGACGCGCGCCGGGCCTGCGCCCGGCGCACCATGCGGACAGCCGGAGAGGCCGGGCCAAATCATCGTCACCAGCCGCGTCTCATGGCCTCAGTCATCGCGGCCCGACTCGTGCTGCAGGGCGCCGCGGCGTCATCAGCGAAATATGCTCTTGAGGCCAGAGATCCACGGCGAGGATGATTGACCGACCTCTCCAGACTCGTCGGCGAGATGCTCGGGCGTCGCGGCGTCGGCCCCTGCCGGCAGGTTGAGCACGGGCGCGGGGGAGGCAGACGGCGACTCACCCTCGTCGTCGCGGTCCTCGGCGTCGACGTCGGCGTCGGAATCGACGTCGTCGTCGGCGTCGGCGGCGGCGGGCGGCTCAGGCTCGGCGCCGAGCGACTTCTTGGGCGGGCGGCCGCGCTTGGCCTTGGGCTTGGGCGTCGCGTCGGCGGCGTCCGACTTGCGGGGGCGGCCGCGCTTGGAGGCGGCGGCGGCCTTGGGGGCGGCGGCCTTGGGCTTGGCGGGCGCGGCGGCGGCGGCCGTCTTCTTGCCGCTGCCCTTGGGGCGGCCGCGCGGACGGCCCGTGGGCACGTACGTCTTCTTGGGCTTGGGGTTGTCGCTCTTGGGGCGGCCGCGCGGGCGGCCCGTGGGGACGTAGGCCTTGCGGACGCCGTCGCCCGAGGCGCGAGGCCGGCCGCGGCCGCGCGGCGGCGCGTCGCCCGTCGTCGCCTCTTCCTTGGTGCGCGCCATGGTCTGTCGTCGCGGCGGATCGAGGCGGTGTTGTTTGGCGCTGCAGCACTGTGCGCGTGAGACGGGTCGCGTCGGGCAGGCGTTACGTGTTGGTCCGCGCCCGGGCAGCAGCAACAAAAAAAGAAAAAATAGGGCAAAATCAGCCGAGCGCAGGCGCGGCGGCAATGGCAGCGGGCGACGGCGGACCAAGGCGAGGCGGCAGCGGATGGCGAGGCGAAAGGGGCAGAGGAGAGGAGGTGCAAGAAGCAACGAGTCGCAGCAGCGGGCGACCCTGGCAAACGCGTTCGAGAGGTACCGGGTACGGGGTACAGGTACGGAGCCCCAAGTACCCCGTACCCCGTACTTGGTGCCGCGGCTGTTAGCGCGCGGGCGGCTGCGCGGGCCGACGTCGGCTAAACGCGACCCGGGTACGACAGTACTTGGGCCCCGCGTTGACCCTGACAACAGCAGTAAACAAGGGCTCGCCTCAACACGGCTGCGACGACGGGAATGTAGTGCATTCTTCGCCAGCGGCTCCACGACAGCGTCGACGACATCGAGGCGACGCTGCGCACCATGGCCCTCGACGCGCGGCTCATGCCCGCCGCAGCTGCGCCCCTCGCGCCGCGCCTGCACCCGCGCTCGTCGGCCTCGACGCCCTCGCTGCGGTCGCGCCGCGGCAGCACGCCGGCGCGCATGGACGGCGGCAACGTGCGCGTCGTGGTGCGCGTGCGGGCCTTTCTGCAGCGCGGTAGGCCTCGCGGGGCCGGGGGACGAGGCCTGGGCACGAGGCTGGGCTCCTCGGCTGACGCCTCGCAGAGCTCGAGCGCGGCGCGCGCTGCCTCATCGACATGGACCCCGTCTCCCAGGTCACGACGCTGCGCGCGCCCGACGCAGACGCCGGCCGGCCGCGCGCGCGCAAGCCCGGCGAGGACAAGCGCTTCGCCTTCGACCGCTCCTTCTGGAGCCACGAGGCGCGCGACGGCCACTTCGCCGGCCAGGCCGACGTCTACGACAGCCTCGGCGAGGAGTTCCTCGACCACAACTTCGAGGGCTACCACACCTGCATCTTCGCCTACGGCCAGACGGGCGCCGGCAAGAGCTACACCATGATGGGCACGCCCGAGCGGCCCGGGCTGATCCCCCGCACGTGCGAGGACCTGTTCGAGCGCATCGAGGCGGCCCAGCGCGACGACGCCAACGTGGCCTACCACGTGCGCGTCTCCTACTTCGAGGTCTACAACGAGCACGTCCGCGACCTGCTGGTGCCCGTGCTGCCCGCCGCGCCGCCGCACTACCTCAAGATCCGCGAGTCGCCGACCGACGGCCCCTACGTCAAGGACCTGACCGAGGCGCCCGTGCGCTGCCTCGACGACATCCTGCGCTTCATGCGCCGCGGCGACGCCTCGCGCACCACGGCCAGCACGCGCGTCAACGACGCCAGCAGCCGCAGCCACGCCGTCTTCACCATCATGCTGCGCCAGATGCACCACGACATGGCCTCGGACGAGACGACGGAGCGCAGCTCGCGCATCCGCCTCGTCGACCTGGCCGGCAGCGAGCGCGCCAAGGCCACCGAGGCCACGGGCGTGCGCCTGCGCGAGGGCGGCAACATCAACAAGTCGCTGACGACGCTCGGCCGCGTCATCGCCGCCCTGGCCGACCCCAAGCGCCAGCAGCAGCACGTCGTGCCCTACCGCGACTCCATCCTCACCTGGCTGCTCAAGGACTCGCTCGGCGGCAACAGCAAGACGGCCATGATCGCCTGCATCGCCCCCTGCGACTACGACGAGACGCTGTCGACGCTGCGCTACGCCGACCAGGCCAAGCGCATCCGCACCCGCGCCGTCGTCAACCAGGACCACATCTCCACCGCCGAGCGCGACGCCCAGATCGCCGCCATGGCCGACGAGATCCGCGCCCTGCAGCTGTCCGTCTCCGACTCGCGCCGCCGCGAGAAGAACGCCAAGGAGGCCGAGGAGCGCCTCGAGGAGTACCAGGAGCGCGTGGCCCACATGCAGCGCCTGATGGAGGAGCGCAGCATCGTGGCCGAGCGCAAGATCAAGACGCTGCAGACGGAGAACGAGGCGCTCAAGCTGCACCTGCGCCTGGCCATAGACAGCCTCAAGAACCCGATCCCGCCCGTCGTCGACGGCGACGACGACGATGTCTACGACTCGGACAGCACGGCCGCGTGCGGCGACGACGGCGACGACGATCTCCAGGACGAGCTGCGGCGATACCTGGCCGACGTGGGTAACCTGCGCAAGCTCCTCGGCGGCGACGTGGCGCGCTTCCGCGACGACGAGAGCGTGCGGAAGCCCCTGGGCGTGAGGCAGAACGCCTAGCCTTTGCTCTTGTTTGTCGTGCCTTGACGACGCCGGCGAGATTGGACACTTTGGGTTGTGGCGAGCGTCGGTGTTTGGGATTGCGTGGCTGCTACGACTCGAGCCAGGGATTTGTTTCGTCTCATGTCCTAGTCCTTGTTTAGATAGTTTTGTTTCAGAATCAAAGTCGGTTGTTCAGACGAGTCGGTCGGATGAATCGAGCCGGTTGTTCAGACGAACCGGTCGGTGGTTCAGACCTGGAGTCCAAATAAGTATTTATGGACCTACTTCTACGACCTCAAAGAGCTGACGGGTATTAATGACGGCATGAGAAGAATGACATTATCAAGTATCCCATCTCGTTGTCTTTATACTCTATTTTAATCTCATCTGACAGTCCTGGTCCTCTTCCTTTGCCTGCAAGAGAGCCTGTATCCCCATCAAATTGCCTTGTCTTCATCCATCCTAACACTCTTCTTCGGCCATGGCCACAACCCCCCCAACGGCCTATCATCATAAACAGTATTAAAACTATCCTCAGGATGACGTGCCTGGAATTTATATATCTCTTTCCCTTCGCGATTCCAGGCGGTAGCATCGTATATCGTATCGTCTGAGAGATGGTCCAGTCTAAAGCGTGAAAGTATGGACATCTTTCGGCCGCATACCCAGAGTCTGGCCATCCACCGCGGCTTCCCGTTCTTTGCGATATCTATAAGACGGTAGAGGCGACAGTAGGTCCAGTCGCTACCCCTAAAATGGGCTGGGAAGGGGTCTGGTTTAGTTAGGAAACATCCTTCCCGCTTTCGTATATTTGACCTTTTCGGGTGGAAGCCCTCCTTCATTAGACGTATTACATCGTAAGTAGTAACGTATAGTCGGGCTTCCCAGTCGATATCGGCTTGTAAATCAGCCTGAGGATTTGAGCGGTATCCCATAACTAGTCCATTTGTCCAATTAGGAGGGCATGGGGGGAATTTGTCTTCCGAGTCGGAGTCTGAGTCTAAGTCTTGGGTAAGGATGGGCCATCGACATCGTAAGGCGGCGGAGGTATACCCGGCTGCTCTGGGCCTTGCTCTTGCGGTCCCTCCGGCTTTATGGCTGTTCGAAATATTTTTGTTTTAAAGCGTAGACTCGCGACGAAAAGAGTGATAAACCAAGTGATAAACATAAGGAGAGCCTGAGCGGCACCTGGAAGGGGCACCATTTTGTCTTTGACCACTGTGAGCGTGCAGGAGGCACCAACTATGGATCAGTCCAAACGGAGAGCCAGGTAGGCACGAGGTGACACGAGATGCACGAGTGGAGTGAGAATTCCTTGTGTTCAGACTTCTAGGTCGGGGGAATGTCCCCCTTTTATACCTAAGCAAAGGCGGGGTCATGGCTTGCCTCTCTCCTAGTAGGGATGCCTTGTCTAGGGCGCGTATTGCTCGTGTCATAGTGCTGCCTTTGCCTGCGTCATGGCTACGCGTTTTACAGGATAGAGTTGACACATTGTTTCCAGATTATTCTGTTACACGTTGCGGTATTAGCATATGGCTGTAGCGGCTAAATACATGACGCGGTTTAGGGCGCTATAAAGCGGCCTTGGGACCCTATCGTCATGTCATTATAACGGGCACTAAAGTTAGCTGCGTCATGATGGCTGAGGTGATAGCGTCATAGAGACGAGCGTCACTCAGGGGTAGGGGGAAACAGCCTTTTCTCTCCCAGGCTGCAGACTTCGTCTGCCATGACGCTTTGACCTGACTGCCTGACTGAACGCCCATTAGAGTTACACGCGGAATGGCTGCGAGGAATGACGTAGGAAAGAGAGTTTACTGTACGAACACACGTAGCAATACCCGAAACGAAATGCCTACGATAGAAACCTGGGGTGTCGAATGCCGATTCGCTGCTTTGGCGACTAGGTTCTGTTGCATTATAGGGCTCTATAAGACCCTATAAGTAAGGCACGCGTTAACACAAGGGTCTGCATAAGCATAACAAAGAGCTACCCTTTATATAGCCACTTTTGTACAAGAAAAGTCGTACAGTTATGTAGAGGCCTCCTATAAGATGCCTTTAGTACGACCGTATAAAACTAACAAGAGTCACCACATTTAGAAGAACGAGAGTCTCAACCAGTATCTCCTGCACCGTAACTATCGTGAGACAGGTGCTATTCTTAAGGCAAACATGGAAAATGAGGGCGGCAGTTTGATGCACGGCAGCTGCTGAGAGTTAAGACAATGAGCTCTTGGATGACTTGTTGCCTTCATAAAGGCCGATACTAGGGCTACCAACGTAACCGCCACGACAACCACGGCCACCTTTACCCCCATGGCCTACGAGAGGGACCTGCTACAAGGACACTATATGGGTGCATTCTGGTCGAGACGTACTGTCCTTTCCACCGGCCAGGCAGGGCGGGTCCTGAGCGCGGCCCGGCTCGACGGCCGGTCACGGAGAAGCGGCCCAGGGGCATTGATGGCGGCGGCAGCGGGGGCGCCGGCGACGGCAGAGCAGCGGGTGCGCGTCACCTTCGGGGTGGGCCCGCAGGCGCTGGGGCTCTGCCTCGCCGTCGCCGCGGTCCTGGTGGCGGTTGTGGCCGCGGCGGTGGCATCTCTCTCTCTCTCTCTCTCTCTCTCTCTCTCTCTCTCTCTCTCTCTCTCTCTCGCTCTCTGTGGGGCCCTACGGGGCATTTATGTTGAATGATATTATAAAGCAGCGAATACAGCAGTGTTTGCATTGCCTCTTTCGATGCATGGACTAACTAGTGCTTATACAAAGGCAACATATACCTCTCTGTAACTGTAGTTGATCTTAACGTGCCATGAGGCACGAGGCTTCCTTCCACGGGGCACGGACCATCTCATGTCCTAGTATGAAATCAACAAGACCTGGATATTCCTTGTAAAAGGCATAACAGACCATGCCGATTTAGATCTAACGGACAAAGCCCGAAACTTAAACCCTCACCCGGCACATGTCACCGCCTCCACTGCCGCGTGTACTTAAGATCAGATAATAATAAAGGGGCAAGCAACAGCCAGAACGCTCATATACATACAACAGAGAGTGGGATGAATTATTACTACGCCATGCGTCAATATTATTCTATTCTTCTTGCACGTTTTATGAGGCCCCACGTTGAGGCTTGCATTTCACCATCTCCAGGTCTCTTCTGCTCTTTAATCGACCGCGCGTAGACTAGTGGCCTGAATTTTCCACATCAGAGTCGGGAGGATTCAAGGAGTCGTACCTACGGCCCGCCATAGGAGCCACCACGCCGTGTCTAGATTATTCAGGGGTGGAAACGAGGTGCCGTCGGATCAAGGCCAGGGATAGGCCACGCTGCATGACCGAGTCGTGCCAGGGACGGACAATGATGGTACGGCTTGCGGCCCTCGCCCGAGCCTACCGCATCAGCGTGGCCCGCAGCACACGTAGGCCGCAAGCTCTAGTCTGGAGCTTTGCATTGCTCTTTGGCCGTCGTGAGCTCCGGATTTGCGGTGACTGCTCCGTCTCCGAGTGCCAGCGAAAACGTGCAAATCAATACCCCCGCTGTTCGCCGTGCCAGCATAACTTGAGTGAATATTGATATGCCCAGACAGCGCGGCTATATGTGACGCCCATAACTATATCGCATAATGGTGGCTCTGGCATGTCCATGCCGTGAGCTGTAATTCCTGATTAACGCCTCACGGCTGCGCCCATCCTCCAAATAAGACCTGCAGAAGTCGTTATTCTACTGTACTATTTATGGATTGTGATTATACGATAGCTATTCACCATATGTATATCCACTTCTTGCGAGGCTGCGTCGACGATATAAATCCGCCCGTCCACCTCATGCAGTCGAAAAAGAGCAGCAGGAGTTGCCAGACCCAAGGATTATGTTCTTCTCTCGTCCACTTCTTTCATAATGAAGTTCCCCTCTCTTCAGTCTCGCTGCATTCTGCTTTCCTGCCGTTGCACTGGGCCGCCCCCAAAGCCCGACGCCCGACCAAGCGCAGCATGACGACAATGGACGTGTACCCCCAACCTACATCTCCTACGCTCAGGCGCAAACCTTCGATGCTGTCAAGTCGATTAATTATCCGGCAGACTACGTCGCAGCCGCCGAGGAACTTGCTCGTGTCTTCTTCCCACATCTTACCTTCTACAGAGCCGACGACTCCTATGAAAGTTCCGACGGAGTGGCTCACGTTTACTTCTCGCTTCAACTTAATGGCATGGTCTCTTATAATACCCATCTCAACGTGAACGTGTAAAATTCTATAAAGATAAAGACTCCGGCTAACGGTATATTAGGTTATGGTAAAATCTTTTCCTTCGGCGGCGACCTGCAAGATCTCTACACTATCAATCTCAACAGTTCTATTGTCGAAGTCGGAACCAGCTCTTCGGCTACAGCCCAAACCTTCAACTCTGGCAAGGACGCGGAGAATTCTCCTACGAAGCGCGATATTTCTGACCCCATGGCGGCCCTTAAGACTGCCATTAATGCCATGAAGCTTAATGTTACTACCGACGCGGTCAAGGCCGAGGCGGTCAAGGGCACTAAGCACTCGTACGTCTTTACAGGCACCGAGGAGCCCTTTGTCAAAGCCACAGCCCAGCTTGGCTATTTCTTTACGGGGGACGACAGTCTACCCCTGGCCCAGTGCTGGAAAATTGACATCGATATATGGTCAGACAGACTGGTAATCTATGTCGATGTCGCAGACCCCACCAAGGTGCACGACACGTCTACCCTCGCCTTGCACTATACGGCTACCTACGAGGTTTATCCGTGGGGCGTCACCGACCCAACCCATGGCGAGCGCGAGGTGATCGGGGATCCCTGGAACCTTGAAGCCTCTCCCTTTACCTGGCTCGGCCAAGGACGCGGTGGTTATGAGAATACTACTCGAGGAAATAATGTCATCGCCGGCATGGATCTCGATTATCCCCATACCAGCAATCTCTACCCGACCTACTTTCCTGTCGCGGGATCTGACCGGAGGTTTGAGTATCCGTACTCCAACCACTTACTTCCCAACGATTATCGAGATGCCTCCATTACGCAGGCCTTCTACACCATCAACATGTACCATGATCTCCTCTACACCCTCGGCTTTAACGAGAAGGCCGGCAACTTTCAGGCAAATAACCACGGCCAGGGCGGCAAGGAAAACGACCCACTTATCGTACTCGTTCAACATAACTCCAGCTTTAACAATGCCCAATATGTCCCCACTGTCGATGGGGAGAGCCCTCGCATTTTCCTTCATGTATTCGATAACGGGTCCGGCGAGACCCCTCGTGATTCCTCCTTTGACGCCGACGTCCTCCTTCACGAGTACACACACGGACGTATGAGATGCCCGTTTACCCATTAAATGAGAATATAACTAACACATATCTGCTATGTTTAGTATCTTCGCGTCTGACCGGTGGACCAGCCAACATCTACTGTCCTTCGTCACGCTTTGATATCGAGCCATGGGGAATGGGCGAGGGCTGGTCCGATTTCATGGTTTTGGCCCTCCGCGTCAAGCCAACCGATAATCGTGATACGCAATATAAATCCGGCGTATGGACTGCGGGCCGGCTTAAAGGAAGCCGCTCCGCACCCTACACAACTGATAAGACGATCAACTGGATGTTGTACGGTACTGTCCCAAATCTTCTCGAACTATATAACCAGGGCGGATCGACGGCTGAGATTCTGCCCTACTGGGTTGGCGAATTGTGGGCGAATGCCCTACTCGAAGTCCTATGGAACCTTGTCGAAAAGCATGGCATTACCGACGCGGTTATTCCTAGGTTTGATTCGAGAGGCGTTCCTACTGACGGTCGCTACCTTACCATGAAGCTTGTTATGCACGCCATGATGTTGCAGCCATGCCACTTCAACATGGTCAACGCCCGCGACGCTATACTTGACGCGGATATTGCCCTTACTGGCGGCGAAAACCAGTGCGAGATATGGAGAGGCTTTGCTCAGCGGGGTCTCGGCTACGACGCATATTCCCTGCCGGATTTTGTTCAAGGCAGCCAAGAAGTCCCCGACGGCGCATGCCATGAATAAGCTAAAGAGGGTCAAGTGGGGGAGAGCGCGCAAGAACCGCAGCTAAGGATAGATGCAGCGGCTACTGTGGTTACCAAAGAATCCAAGTGAGAATCCAAACCAGTCACTCAGATGGAGCAAAGCAAGAGACATTGTACGAAGTCTGCGGGTACTATAGAGACTGGAGAAACTCTTGATTCTTATATAGCTGGAAAAGGGCAGTATCGCATGCCTCCGAGCCTAGTTACGGATTGTGAGATTAATCGTAAGGACAGAGGGCCTAGGGACTATGTTACTCTATTTGACAGGAAGTGCCCTTCAACTTCCTCTTTGTTCTGTGAGACCTTTTAGCTAGGGGAGGCACGAAGACATCTCTACTCCTTACGCAGCGACACTTTTTCTTCCACGAGGTAGCAGACCAGTTGATCGTGCCGAGGCATGAGAAATGTTCCTTCCATGAGGCACGCAACTTTTGATCTGCCGTGCCTCGAGGCAGCCGATTTCCTTCCTTGCCGCGACGCACGAGAATTCCATCTTTCCCTGTCTTATCGCTACAGCTCCCTCCCTCCGGTCGAATGCAAACCCACAAACCCCACAGACAGCTCTCCGGTCTCAAGCTCAGTCGCAGAAAGCCCCCCACCGCACTCTATTTCCCCGGTTGAGTAGAATCACTTCCCTTTAGATGCCTCCCCTCCGGGACATGGTGATACTACATCCTTAGCCTGCCGATCAAAATAGCATTCTCTCTCGTCTTCATGTCTATGGCTCCGATTTGCTTGAGCGTAGATTTCAACACTGGTAAGGCGTTTATAAACCGTAGATTACCTACTTATACATACCAAGGAGCGTAATAAGAAGGTCCCCTGTTATAGAGCTACAATATCGCTCGAGTTACTATGAATAACGAAACTATCCCAGGTAGTAAAGTAATGGTCCCACGCCCTTTTGTTTAACCCCTGCTTTATCGATATAGTTCTTCCTATAAGTCTTTCGCTAAAGTAAATAGATCTAATGGCCTAACGTGTACTGACCCGTATGACCGGCTTTTTAGTCGTGCGGTAACCTTCAAAAAATCAACAGATTTTGAATAGCGTGGTATTAAATCGCCTGGGGCTGGGATACTGCTATTTTGACCAGACCGTAGTCGTCGGATCAGGACTCATAACGCATCTACAAGCCGAGACTATCTCCCTTTCGTCATATTCAGCGTAGTTGCACCATTGTTTCAACTCCTCATCCTCCTTATCTCGTGGAACCCAGATGTAGCCAGCGAGCATGTCGTTGCAGAAACCGCTAATACCGTCCTTAGAATTGAAGGTTTTCTCAATAGCTTGGTAGCATAAAATCTCCATGCAGTTAGGATATTGCCATCCGGTGACACTGGGGACAGGAGGAGCGGTGGAGGTCTTGAATGCGATAACACCGCTAAAGGCGACGAAGCCGAAGACGAAGAAGCTTTTCATTGCTCTTACGCACCGCCAGCTAGTAAATAGGTAAGCAAATAACTAAAAGTCTGGTATAAGATAAAATAAGTGACTAGGAATGTTAATCTTTTTATGGACACTAACGATTTACCTTTTAAAAGCCTTCGTCTTGCGGAAAATAATATGGCAGAATTGTGGCCAGGCTTGGATAGATGTCTTAGGGAGGTATGCAGACGAAGAGGAGAGACCCTTATTATATAAGGGTCACCAAACTCAGATAATATAATCCCCTTCGTAATAAGGGACTTTAACTAGTCTCTATAGGGCAATCGTACGTTATTAAGTTTTGTTAATTCCGCTAGGCCCACTATCCCCACCGCCCTTCCTCTTTTTATCCTAAGCCCTAAGGCTATAGAATGTTAACTATACTAAATAACTATAGCTATAACTTATAGAGCTCCGGCTGGGATTATATTTAAAGTATATAAGGACTATCTATATAAGTCTTACTAAAGATAAGGCGTTAAAGGGTCACTAAACTTAGATAATATAATCCCCTTCGTAATAAGAGACTTTAACCAGTCTCTATAGGGTAATCGTACGTTACTAAGTTCAATTAATTCCGCTAGGCCCACTATCCCCACCGCCCTTCCTCTTTTTATCCTAAGCCCCAAGGCCATAGGATATCGACTATACTAAATAACCGTAGCCACAACTTATAGAGCTCCGGCTAGGATTATGTTTAAAGCATATAAGGACTATCTATAGAAGTCTTGCCGAAGATAAGGCGTTGCTCTAGTTATGCGATGGCAAGAAGAGAATCGGATATGACCGGAGATATATACGGGTCTCGGATATGCCTTTATAGGACCCAGGATAAGCCACAGCGGACGGGCGCCTCGGTCAGGTCCTTGACACTTGAAAGACAGATCCAAGACAAGGGCTGGGGCTGGGGCTCGACTTCTATTTCAGCCGACGTGCTTCTTATCGGGATTAGGATAAGGAAGGCGAAGTGTTTTGAAGTTGAAGGGGATTATGTGGAAATACAATTCAACATTTCGGGCCTAAACATATACATCGATTTGTCAAGCTAGGTCTCGTACGAGAGTGCAAGAATAACACTATACCCCAGCCTCCATGGCGCAATTGGTGCATGCGTCTGGAAGCCTTGCTGCGGGGCGAGGTTATCGGTTCGAATCCGGCTAGAGGCACCCGGATTTTAAGGGGACCCGTATATTAGTAGACTATACTATCCTACCTAATAAATAGTAAATAAAGTATTTCCGAGGGATAGCGTCCCCTTAGCGGCCGCGTCCCGTTATTACGTCGCCTTTATACTATAGGTAAGATTATATACTATACGATTAAGCTAAGCGGTCGGAAATCCTCTAGCTATAGGGAGCTATAATAATAGCTAAACTCTATAAAGTAGATAGATGTCAAATGCAACAACACACGAGCCCCACTTAGCCCCTATTTAACAAGGGTGCACCTTGGCCACAAGGCATAAGGGCAAGAAGAAGCCATATGACGTTCACTACGCACAGTTAATTAAGGAAATAATAGTATAAGACCAGCCACTCACTTATTCAGGCACTTTGCCTCAATGTCTATAAAAGGCTATAGAGCCTACAGCCTAGTTAGAAGAACAAGAGCTCTGATCTTGATGTCTAAGTCCCCTCTGGCTATTATCTATTAATAGATAAGGATATTAAGGTAGGATTAAGGGATATATAGTAAAACCGCCTTTAAGCTAGGTTTATATTACTAACGTATTTTAAATACGCTATTTATATATAATTATATACTATATTATATTAAATTAAATACTTATCGCGCGGGCTGATTAATATACTTATATTAATCCTAGAGTATACTATAAGTAATTTAGTAGTTAGATTACTTATTACTATTATAGATTACGGCTTGCCTATAGGCTAACTTCGCTATAAATTAGGGTATAGGTTTTCTTCCCTAAAGGGTTTTTTCTATACTATCTACTTATAGAGGTTCTAGGAGTCCTTAAGGACTAGCTAGTAGAATATAATAATATACTATACCCTAATTATAGCAAATAGGAATACGCGATGGGACTGTCCTTATATTCCTCTAATTCATTCCCGTCCGGCCATATAACCTTGTCTCCCCGCCTCGGAGTAGAGTCCTTCTCCTCCGGAGAATGTGTCGCCTCTTTAAGAACGAAGTCCCCTTTACCGGTCGTATATCCGCCCTTCGTAGCTAGGGAGGGCCCCAGGACCAACATCTCACCAGGCTCGACGGCATGGCCACTGCAACAACACCATAAAAGCACAGAGCCCCAGCTCCTGAGTCCTGTTGGAGCATTGCCTTTGCAACGCCCCCTACGACCCCTGTCAATGTCCCACTTTAAGGCGCTGTCCCGATGAGTAAGCAACATTTTCGCTTTTTCATCGCGCCAAGCGGCCTCCCTCGGATCTCTGTTGACAGCTGCTTCTTCCTGACCATGCGACGTTCAGGCATTAGGACAGCGTTTTGTTGTCCCTCATTTTCTTGCCATCCCCTTTTCCGTGTCCAAAGTGCTCCATTGGTGAGCTTGAACGTGAGACGCCCTTACCTTTCTCTTATCCCAAGACCCGTGACGGGCAGCGGTTGTCCTCATTCGCGATTTTCAACAATGTCGCCTAATGAATCGATTGAGTACAACTGGATTGATGGGGTCGAGCGGCTGGAAATGTACCAGCCTGGCGGCTATCATCCTCTGATGATCGACGACGTACTGCGCGATCGCTATCGAATCGTGGACAAGCTGGGATTTGGTGGCTACTCGACTATCTGGCTCGCTCACGACGATCGACTAAAACGCCATGTCGCCATCAAAGTGGGAATCTCTAGTCCGTCACCCCCTCGACGCGAGCCCAGTATCCTACGCGACCTATCTGGCTCAAGGTCAACTTCACATGCTGTCCATGCAGCTGTCGATGGACGCGACGCCATACCGAGTATTTTGGATGAATTCGACATCCAAGGGCCCAACGGGACACACAGATGCTATTCATTGGCTCCCGCGCAAGGAAATCTTAAAGAAGCGTCATTTAGCCGTCTCTTTCCCATTCAAGTCGCCCGGGCCTTGGCTGCGAAATTAACAATTGCTGTCGCATTTATCCACTCACAAGGCTTTGTCCATGGAGGTTTGTTCATTGCTTTCCCTAATGATCAGCCAGAAAACTAAAAGCGTTTGCAGATATTCACCTTCGGAATGTATTAGTCAAACTTCCATCGACCTTTGACGAGCTCTCAATCGACCAGTTGAGGAAGAAGTTTGGCGAGCCTGAGACGGTACCCATCAGCCGTGTCGATGGCAAACCACTCCCGCCCAATGCCCCTGCCCAAGCTGTCGTACCTCTGTACCTCGGCAAAAAGGCCCAAGATTTCACCCTGGCTGACGCGCGTGGCCTTGTTCTTAGCGACTTTGGCGAGGCGTTTGCTCCAGCTACGGAGCAGCGTCTCGGGAAGGATTGCAATACACCTGCGGCCAAGAAAGCACCAGAAGCTCTTTTCGAGCCTGACGCACCTCTGTCATACCCATCAGACATATGGAGTCTCGGAACTGCTATATGGGAAATCCTGGGCATGAAATTCATATTTAGCGAGTCAGAAACAGAAGACGAAATTGTGGCTCAACAAATTGACGTCCTGGGTTCCCAGCATTTTCCTCGAAGCTGGCGGAAACACTGGGAACAACCGAGCACGGAGGGAATCGACGTGGATGAAGGGATACCTCGCCGGCCCATGGGTGATCGGGAGACATGGCCTCCTCTCGAGGAGGCGTTTGAAGAGTTTGTGCAAAAGTATAGAAGGAAACGAGAGGCGGTTGGGACTTTTGGGGAGGAGGAGTCGCAGGCGATTCTTGATTTGATGCGAGGTATGCTCAAGTTTCGGCCCGAGGAACGGTTGACGATAGACGAGGTGCTCAAGTCCGAGTGGATGGCCAAGTGGGCATTGCCTCAATTAGAGTAAGCTTCCATGAGGCGAAATTACGCTGAGAATGCTCGGTTCAATAACATATCAACTCAGTCTCATTAGCTTGCCCATGGCTTCCCACTCGATAATCAGGGGGAGCCATGGCTGGCGGTTGTTCTAACGATCTCGGTGTAATCCTACCGTGCCCGAATTGGCATCGCCGTTATGGAGCAGCAGTTGCCATAGATCATTGCCGCCCGTCTCCTCGCCCCCGAGGCCGAGAAATTCGGGGAGCAGCGATAAGACGGCATCTTGCTGGCTCGCTGGCACTTCTTCCGCTTCTTCTTGTTCCGGAAGTCGCCGGCTGACGAACCACGAGTGAGCTGGCTCTCCAATCGGAGACGCAGAGGCTGCAGGAAGTCATGCGTCCAGGTGGACAGCACGCCTCCGATGGCCATTGTTGTCTCTTACTAGTACCGCGAACAACAGGATTTTGCCGGTCAACTGCGACCAATTGGCCCTGTTTGTGGCGATCTGGCTCTGGAGATGGGAGATGGCTTCTGCTTGGCCGACATCGTTGCGCTCGGGATCCGCCACGCATTTCTACAGATTGAGCGCTCTCAGCTGCTCTCCCTGGCTGTCTTTGAGCTGGGACGCCGACGCCCCTGGTCGCCGTGGTCGTTCGATTCCGCGCGAACGAAGACGTCTCCACCGCTACTTCGACTGAAATATTGTGGACCTTATCTTTAGCCTCGAGCTGCGCATCCACGACGTCGTCCTGGGCGAAGAGAAGGGCTTGGATGGCCGTGACACTAGTCTCCGCCCCGTGTATCGTGGCAGTCTCCTCGTTGGCATGCACATACGCCAGCAAGGCGTTGAGCTCGTGGGACCCTCTGAAAGGATTCAGCTCTAGAGACCTTCCTATAGTACTTATTCGAGATCTGCTCTAGCAAATTGCGGTGTCCTCTACGGGGTTTTAGGAAGCTGGGAATCATCTAATGCTATAAGAAAGAATATCTTGTATTGGCACCTGGTTGGTTGCCAGTAATGCTAGGGCGGTATCCTGCCCTGTGTACCACCGCCCTGCCCGTCCTCCTCTGCCGCGCTATGCCCGTCTCTGAAGTGGCCAAATACTAGAAGTCGGCATCTTAGTGCGTTATTGGAGGAGTCCCAAGTTGCAGGAAGACAGCCAGCACCGCGGCGTACATGTACCTACAGTGTATCACAAGTTAGCAAACACAGGGTCTTGCTGTCGTAACTGGTGGCCATACCCTGCGCTCGCAGCCAATATTTCAAATGGTTTAGCTAACGTTCCCCAGTTCAATACAGCCAGAAAGGCTACTAAGAATGTTGTGATGACGGTTAGTTTCTGGGATGTCTCGTTGAGGGCCGCGAGGACCATAAGGGGGTGATTAACATGACCACAGCTGTGGCGAATATCCCGATTGTTTGGCTCGTCATCAACTTGCGTGGATATACCGGTTGGGGCGGATCTTTCTTCCAATGGGCCGCAACACGTCGTGCTATAGGAAGAAGAATGAAAATACCTCTAGAGCTAAGAAATAGTATAACAAACAGGGCGGGCGCGAAGTTCCGGCAGCGGAACTGCAGCCCCGTTAACAGGTCCCAGGGAAGTCAACATACGATGTCTCCGTACTTTCCTTGATCCATTTACCTATAATTTCATGCGGTTCAATGCCAACAGCTACTGTAGCGTTCCATACTTTATTTAACTCAGCTCTTGCATCCGTTAAAGCCCTTTCAACGTCGTCAATAACCTCTTTCTTGAAGGCTGTTTTCAATGCTCTCTCGGCGTTTGCTAGAGAAACTCTGGCTGTTTGATCAAAGGTGACGACGCGGTGCAAAAGTTGACTAGGTCTCTGATCCAGCTTAAACTCGTGGATGTGTTCAGTAAACAAACTAAGCCACTGGGATAGGTTATAGCACATATTTGCTTCCTGGAGCTTCTCGGCCATATATTTGCATTTGTCGTAGTCAACGATGTGTTGGCCGTATGTCTGGAAGAGCGAATTTGATAGTTGGGTAAGCTGGTTGAGAAATTGGAGTTCTTTATGCCGCTCCAGTCGTTTTCAAGCTTCTGCCTTCTAAGTTGGACTTCCTCGTCGAGTTTTTGGGTGAAGTTCTTTGGAAAGGCCCCTTTAAACTGTACAGTAGCAAGGCAGAAGTGTTGGTTAGCTGCCGGTATGTCATGTCTAGATATATTTTGTACTTCAGAGATTGCTGCAGTGGTGTTCGGATCAGTTCCGTTAAGTTGCTGAGAGATATGGTATCGATTATATAAAGTATTCCATATCGTAAGGTTGCCAATTCCATGGTGGTATTTGCTCTCATTTAAAACCTCGACACCCTTTTTTGGGTATTTGCCCCGGGACATCATGCATTCGTTCGGGTCGGCAAAGTGCTCTTCCTTTGACTGATTGTAATGTTGTTGTTGGCAGTAGGCACGTGTGCCAAGGCAGTCTTCCGTAAGTTCAACTCCATCTACATAATTGATGTTTTTCCAGCACTCCTGGTATGCGAGTCCTGTGGGAGGGTCCTTAAATGGCTTGGTGTCTCGTGCAACATGCTGCTGAGGTGCTGCAATAGCAAGGCACGCAAGGAAGACGGGTGCAATATAGAGCTTCGTAGTAAAGATTGTTTCCGGGTTAGGAGTAAGGTAATATAAGAGAATGGAGTTGTGTAGTGCATTAAAATATTTAGAGAAGGCAATGGGTTTATATATTCCCTAATACTAAGTATCTATTTAAGTATTTGTTTTATACAGATAAGAGCATTAGTCTTAATATCTATAGTACGGTATATTAATATAAATATCAAGTAGAAATTTGCCGGAGTACGTACATTATATAACGGAACGTATCGCCTGCTATATGCATAAGGGTTAGCGGCTCCGCGGCTTAATATTAGGCCGTCTTATTATTCAGGGCGCTGCCTTATGCACCAAGGACGACGTGCATGGACATGCGGCAGCTTGCGGGGCGGGGTGGAAATAGACGTGTTGGGCCGACTTTTACAGCCAAACAGGGTGCTCTATGCCGAGGCATGCCGAGTGCCAGTATGGACAGAGGCGGCGTGTGCAACAGGGGGGAAGGAGCAGAATGCGTCACAGGCCTTGTATTCCTAACGGGCATAAAAGAACTATGCGTATAGAAGCCTAGCAGGCAAGGTGACGAGACCGTGACGACAAACTAAATATGATGCACAGCGACGTGCGTCGGCCAGAAGACGTGGCCGAGGTCCAGGCGATGGGCGTCCAAGGCAGCCAGCGGCCCGCGCGAGGCCTTGTTGGCGAGCACGTATAAAGTGGCTCGTGGGCGCAGACGCATGGGCAGGCCCATTTATATGGGTAGTAAATCTATATGGGTACCCATGAAATTTATAGAACGCCATTGGGCACCCATGGACATCTATTTTACACCACCTCAACCGCAATGTGTTCACATTAACGGGCCGGCTGTTATTCCCGCACTACTGGCTGGGCTACTGCCATACCCGCCGTGCCCGCCGTGATCGTGCCCGCCGTGATGATGCCCCCCGTGTTCGCTGGAGCCGAAGACTACCGTAGCCGGCTGCCGCAGGGCCGTCACGCGGGTCATCACGGGCGCCGTTAGGGGCCTCGGGAATGTTGATCCGGCCGGCCTTACGGAATTAGTCTATTGTTGAAGACTCTATAGAGTATGAATACTTCTAGCTGTCATGCTCTCGCACTATAATTATACGGCGTAGTGTGGGAGCGGGCGGTGCCGGGTGTGCGCGGGCCATCTCGTGTAAATAGACATCTGATCTCGTGCAAATAGCAATACTCTTAATATACAAGGGGTGGAGAGAGCATATACGAGTCGTTTCCAGAGACCCTAGTCGACATAAGGGAGCAAAGTTTATAATATTACAAGGGAATATAAAACCATATAATACGAGGTATAGGTAATATAAACCATATAATACGGGGCAAAAGTAATATATAAAACCATATTGTCTCTCTCCTAGTCTTTACTTCCTAGTCGTCTAGGCCATTTCTTCGTCTTACCTATCATGGCTCGCGCTCTGTCTCTGGTCGCCCTCGCCGCCGCCGCCCTGGCCGCCAATGGCGACGCCCCGAGTGCCACAGTCTACTTGCCACCGGCCCCGGGGTCTACGAACCCAACGGTAACGGGCGCGTCAGTCGTCGGCGCCGAGTCGGGCCGCACCACCCTAGCCTTGTGCGTCCCCGAGGGTGGCGGCCGCTGCTCCGTCACCGTCACTCAGGAGTCGTCGACGCAGTCGTTCCACTTCGGCATGAGCTTGGCAGGCATCTACTACCCGTGCGTACACACGGAGCCCTGCCGCGCAGGAATTGCTGACTCCAAGTATCCAGCGACCTCGACTGCACGCTCAAGCCTAAGCAGGAGACTGCGGTGTGCCACGGCAATACCACGGCCGGGCAGCGGCTGAACATTGTTGCAAATGTCCTTCATGTCTCACAGGTCACCGTACCCATCACGGCCGGCGCCGAAAAGCTGACCGTCAATCCCAACGCCACGGCAACGTCAAGCAGCGGCGGCGAGGGCAGGAACAACTCCGCTGCTGCCACAAGCAGCCGGGAGCCAGCGTCGTCTTCCAGGTCGGGCAACGCCGCAAGGCCCGCGACGACTCGCAGCGCCGTGCTGGCCGCCGTTGCCGCCGCTGTCGGCGGCGCCTTGATCCTATAAGACAGAGGAGGGGGCTCTTGTGGGACGCTATTGCAGGCCGTAAAATCTAGGAGCTCTTTTATAAAGGTGACGGTTTTAATCGGCGCGGGCCTGGAGTGTCGAGTCGCCGGGGAGTCGAGGGTCCCGACGACGGGGGCCAGCACTGCCTGGCCTAGGAGCTTCATCTTAATAGGATCAAGAAGAAGTAGCGATAATGATGACCGGCCAGATGACTTGATCTTGGGACTCTGTATGGGTTGTGTTCACTAGGGGGGGAGGAAAGGGGTTAATATAATTCTTCTACAACCCTCCGTCAACGGCCAAGCTCAAAGTCCCCGCGTCTATTGTCGTAATATAAATCCAAGGGACTGAATCTCCACATGTTCATGCTCTAGGGCCACTGCGCTAAGCTATCTACGGTTCGATACATTTTTGCATACTACCCCAAACCCTACGCGTCTTTTCGCACTTCGTTCCCTAGCCTTCGTCGAGCCTGAAGGTTAATTTCTCCAAGTATTGAGCATCCTGTATTTAGCGGAGCCTATATTACGTGAACTTAGTATAAGTCGCATTTAAGGTTAATTTATCGATAGCCGCTGGTCTGAAACACGCTACGCCTCCCATTTGGAGAGTCGTATCGCGAGGAGCAGCGGGGGTCAGGCCAGGAACAGCAGCAGCAGCAGCAAAGTGTCCAGTCCACGTTACAAGCCCACCCCAGCAGCAAAGGCAGCGGCGGCGCAGCGCAGCGGCATTTGCTTACGCCTATGCCAAGGGGCCCCGTTGGCTACGAACTTGTGGCTATGCAAGGGCTGACGTGAGCATAGGGCATTGCATTGTTAAATAGCTGGTGTGTCGCCCCCGCGACCGAAGCTTCCTCCGGTATCACAACAGCACCAGCATCCAGTCATCATCCGCTCCCATGGCCGAATCGGCGACCCGAGTGGCCGCCCCGAGCTGGGAAACGAGGCCGATCCAAAAGCCAGGCACTGCGCCATGGGGCGTGGACGTTTCACCCACGGACTTGACCAAGCTCATCAACGGCTTCTGGCCGCGTGAGATGGAAGACAAGTGGCTTTGCTACTCGGACGGCCCGGACGCGCAGGGCCACATAGTCGTCCACCTGCTGCGCAGCTGGACAGGCCACGAACGCTCAGTCCTCACGGTCAGCGCCGTGCTCGACGAGGGCGGGGCCGTCAAGACGGACGCGGGCGCGAACATCACCGAGATTACATGGGAGGCGGACGAGGAGAGCGCGAGTCTCGGGGAGGCAGAGGCCAAGGAGGAGGCGTGGCGGGTGTGCAGGGGAGTTCTGGGGTGCGAATGGGCCTTGGGTGCCGAGGCCGGCAATCTTGGTTGATGGCCTGTTGAGTCGCTGTACTTGCTGTGCGTTAACCTCAGCAACACGAACCCCGAGCGTCTGCTTACACGGCGTGCAAGCGGCGCGTCACCAACGGCCCCTCTTCGCCGAGACGCGCTGACTAGCAGGCGGTGGGGCGCGGCGTTTGGGCTTCAGCTGCAGCTGCCGGCTCCGGCTCTCACGGCGGCGCTCGCCGGCTCGCAGACGGACTCGGGACGGCTGATGCGCGTCCCAAGCGCAGCAGCCGCTGCTCGCGAGATGTTGGTTTAGAGTTGCGGCGTCCGGGGCGCGGAGGACGGGTTCCTCCGGCCCAGGTACCGCCGCTGCGCAGCCGCGCGGGGCGGAAGATCCTGAGCCGACGGGCCTGGCGTCATGGCCGGGCCACTCAGGGGCGCCGCCGACGCGCGCCGCCGACGGCGCTCCACCACCGGCCCCTATATCTCGATATTCTCCGTGCTGGAGCCCCGTCTGCTCACGCCGCCCTCCAGCCCGTCGCCGCCGCCCCTCGCCATGTCGATGCGCCCGCAGCTCTTCACCCGCGGCCTCGCCGCCCTGCCCGGCGCCGCCGACGCCAGCTCGCCCGCCGAGCAGCGCGACGACGCCAAGCGCAACTTCCTCAAGACGATGCGCCCGCTGCCCACGCAGCACTACTGGACCGTCTTCTTCGACAGGTGCGCCGGCCGCCGCGCCCCGGGGCCGCTGCTGATGGCGGGCCGGCTGCTGACGGCGCGCAGGCAGTCCAAGGACCACCGCCCCGGCGACGGCGCCGAGTACGTCGTCCAGCTCGAGCAGCTCGGCGCCCAGATCGAGTCGGTCCAGGACTTCTGGCGCTACAACAACAACACCCCCGTCGACCAGATCAAGATGCGCGAGTCCATCTACCTCTTCAAGGCCGGCTTCCGCCCCGTCTGGGAGGACCGCCGCAACCTCCACGGCGGCTCCTGGACCTTCCGCGTCCCCAAGACCATCGGCCCGGACGTCTGGACCCGCGTCCAGCTGCTCGCCATCGGCGAGAAGCTCCAGAGCGCCCTCGACGGCGGTGCGTGCGTCCGGCCCGTCTGTATGCGAGCGCTGACCCCCCCTCCCCCCCCCCCCCCCAGGCGACCAGCTCTGCGGCGTCGGCCTCTCCGTCCGCTTCAACTCGCACCTCATCTCCATCTGGCACCGCGACTCCTCCAAGCAGGCCTCCGTCGACGGCATCCTCGCCTGCGTCATGGACGAGCTCCCCCCCGAGCTGCGCCCCAAGCCCGAGAACTACTTCTACAAGCGCCACTGCGACCACGCCGGCTTCAAGGCCCCGCCCGAGATGCAGGCCCCGCCCGAGCCCGCCGCCGCCCAGCCCCGGCCCGACACCGCCAGCGCCGCCGCCCTTGCGCCCCCCCAGCCCGACTCCGGCAGCCAGTCGGCCCTTGCGCCGCCCCAGCCCGAGCTCCGGGTCGACCCGCCCTCTGCGCACTGACGAGCGAGCAAGACTGATTTATGACTGTACGATCTGGGCGGACGACTTGACGTGGAGCAGCTGTGCCACGGGACGCGATGGCTGCCGTCTTCAAGAGGGGGATTGGAAACGCTTCTACTTGCATGATTAATGGCGCTCGCATGGGACTCGGGTTTATGGGCATTTCAGCCGCAGCATCTACACACAGGCCGTGACGGCCAGTTCGAATCATATTGACGAATTACATTCATGTCGACTGCTCGGTTGTAGACAGCCTCCATGCCGGCTTCCGCCGGGCCGGCGTCTCGGACAGGCCAACGGACGGGAAAGAAACCCAGAAACAAAGGCCGGCTTGCCATCTGGAAACCCCCAGGCCCACGTATCCATCACGCCAGACAGCCAGCCAACGCATCGTCTCTCCTGGTTCAGCCGCGAGGCTTGGGAAGCGTCACCCTCAGCCCGAGCGGCTTAAACTCCCTGCGGACCTTGCGCAGCCGCTTCCACGGGTTCCTGGGCCCGGCCTCGTCAACCGGATCGTACTGCACGTCAATCACCCGCAACTTCGCTCCCCTTGCCACGGCCGCGCGCGCAAAGGCCCTCAGCCAGCGCTGCTCCTTGCCGCCAAAGTCGACCCACTTCGGGCGGCCCCAGATGGGCTGGAAAAAGGTCCAGCGGAACTCGCGGAGGTTCGGGGCCAGCAGCAGACTGGCGTCTTCTTCCGGCGACTCCAGTCCCTTAGACATCTGCCACCTCGAGAGCGCTAGCGTCTCCAAGGCTGGAAAGCCGGACAGGTCGATTTCCATCAGGTTCCCGGCGCTGGAAAGAGGGCCTTGTAGGAGCATTATGTCGATGAACCGAAGCGTTTCTTTGTGGCTCTCGAGCATGGGCCGAAGCATGGGAAGCGTGATGCCGTGGTCGAGCTGGCTCATCTCGCCCGCCTCGTGGAGCAGGAACATCTTGAGCTCTCTCGGCCACTTGGTGAGATGCTCCAAGGCGTCAAGGGACCCTCTGTACTGTGAGAGAAGCAGTTTGCTGAGAGCAGCGCTTCCGTGTTTCTACCTGTACGTGTAAGCCACTGCAGATGCGTTGCAGCTCCAAAACGAGCGACTAAACCACGGGCCCTCGGCGGGAAGCTTGAAGCATCTACCTCTGCGTTGAAAGAGCAGGTCTCACCAGGTCGAGTGGACGCGCTGCCAACCTCCAGCCTCTTCAGCGAAGGCACGTCGACCGTGTCCATAAGCCGCACCGGGCAGATGCCGGGGCCATAGATGCGCAGCCACTCGAGGCTGCGCATGTGCTGCCGGCAGAGGCCGACCATGTCCCAGAACCTGTCCTTGCACTCGCCCCGGAAGTCCCCGCTGATGACGAGGGCTCGCACGTTGGGCATTCGCTGGGCAAAAAGCCTGGCGGCGAAGAAGTCGGCCTCGGTCACGCTCGCAGAGCGGTCCACCTTGATGGCCAGGCGCCGGACAAGCTGGCCGAGGGAGGGGTTGTCCTTGATGCTGTGGTAGAAGCACCTGGCCGTGCGCCGCGGCGGAATCGAGTACGTCGTCGACGCGATGAAAGAATGGTAGAGGAAGGGGAGGGTGATGCAGTGGAAGCGGCGGCACACGCGCGCCACCTCGGCCGCTCCGGCGCCGCAGTAGATGGCTTGGAAGGGACTCGGGTCCCGGCCGTAGCGGACCGAGACGGCGCGCTCGACGATGTTGGACAGGATCTCGTTGGGAAGCGCGAGAATGGGCACGCTGTCCCCTGCGCCTTGGCCATGGCCGGGCTGCTCGTCGGAGACGCCGAGGCCGCGCACGAGCTGGTCGTCGACCGAGGTCGCGGGCGTCGCCATGGCTGCCTGTCGGCGGCTGAGGAGCGGCGGGCCTTGTCTCCCCGGGTTAGCAGGCTCATGGTGCTGTGGGTTCGCTGGCTGACTGAACTGCACGAGCAGCGGGCTCAAGGCGATGGGCGCGTAGGATGAAGGCTGCCGGAGCGCGCTGGTTGCTTCCTGGAGCTGTGCTGAGCAGCGGGCTTTCCTCCTGCACTCGAGCTTGGCTGATGGAGTTTCGGTGCTTGCTTTGCGCGAGAAAAGCGCATACAGGTGCGCGAGGCGGTTGTTGACAAACAGGCGGGAGGCACGTGACCGTGGCACGCCCAGCAACCAGCTGCGCTAGCGACAGTCCGTCATAGTCGACGTCTCGTCGACAGGCGACGACAGAGAGGACAGCACCAGACAGCCATCAAGCCGCCCAACCTTATCAGATCGCGCGTGTCTCAAGTGGCGCCGCATCGGAGCCAGGATCGGGCCTCGGGCTGCAGCTGCCGACCTCGATTGGCAGGCGGTGCGCCGGCCAGGGCCAACCTCGCATCGCCAACGCCCGACCTCACGACGCTGGCCTTCGAGGCCTCGCCGCAGACAGGCTCCGTCTAGCGCTCCAATGCGCCCCTGAGCCGCCGCCATGGTCCACGACGCCCCCGACACGCCCCTCGCCTCTCTGTCCCTCACCCACGTCTACTACGTTCGCGGCCCCCAGCGGCGTCCTTCCAACGGCAGCTGACAACCGCCCAGGACCCCGACGACCCCCTCTCCCTGTTCTGCGCGTACCTCGCCCTCGTCCCCCAGGCCCTCTGCGTCGTCTACGCCACCCTCGTGCTGGCCACGCGCGAGGCCGAAATCGCCCTCGCCTTCGCCGGCCAGCTCGCCTGCGAGGCGCTCAACTTCGCCCTGAAGCGCCTCATCAAGGAGGACCGCCCGCGCCGCATCCACGCCAAGGGCTACGGCATGCCCTCGTCGCACGCCCAGTTCGTCGCCTTCTGGAGCCTGTCCCTCGCCCTGTTCCTGCTGCGCCGCCACCGCCCCCGCCCCCGCGCCGCCCACGACCCCTGGTCCGTCCCCCAGCGCGCCACCGTCAGCCTCGCCGCCGCCGCCGTCGCCGCCGCCGTCGCCTGGAGCAGGGTCTACCTCGACTACCACACCCCGCGCCAGGTCCTCGCCGGCTGCACCGCCGGCGCCCTCTCCGCCGTCGCCTGGTTCGCCGCCACCGGCCTCCTGCGCCGCTCCGGCTGGCTGTCCTGGGCCCTCGACACGCCCCCGGCAAAGGCCCTGCGCCTGCGGGACCTGGTCGTCGAGGAGGACATGTGCCAGGCCGGGTGGGAGAAGTGGCAGGCCAAGCGCGCGGCCCAAGACAAGGGGAAAGCCAAGGCGACGTGATGGGAATGCTGGTCGACCATCGGGCATCATGGCCGCAAACAGCCAGATTCACTTAGAAATCGAGCATGCCTATGCAATAGAGTGGCTACGACCAAGATACGCTCACTTGCGCCGTGATTCATAAAGTAAATAGTATCCGCCAAGAGGTATCAGACCCGTCTCCCTGATCGCTAAAAGGTTTATACGGGACATGGAAGAATCGAATGGTGCTGCTCCTGCAGCGAATCCCAAGACGTCATCAAGTCATTCGCGCCCCATCCTCAGATCCACGCTTCCGACTGCATGCTGGGCCGGTCCGAGGCGCTCCGGCCGGGCCCCGGAGGCGGTGCCCGCGGCGGCGAGCGAGGGCTCCTGGAGTTGCCCTTTGTCGGCGACGGCTTCTGGGGGCTGTAGACGGTGGGGCTCAGCTTTGTCTCGTCGTCGCCGGGCTCGTCGCGCGCGCGCGCGTCCTTCTTGACGGCGAGCGGGGCGGGGGGCAGCGGCTGGTTGGAACCGACGGGCGACACCTCGTCGGTGGAGATGGCGAGGCCGTACGTATCGGGACGGTCGGGCCCGGGGCGGCTCGGCTGCTGGTAGTACGAGGCGATGCCGTACGTCTCGGGGCGCTCGGGCTCGGCGGCGTCCGACTCGCCGCCGCTCGGCTGCTCGTAGTACGACGTGCCGGGCGGCATGTCGTTGATGTTGGACACGCGCAGCCCGATCTGCACCGTCGCCGACGAGCCGAGCGACGAGTTGCGCTCGCGGCGCGCCGCCCAGACGGCCGTGGGCGGCAGCAGGACGTCGGGAGAGAGCGTGGTGGCCGCCTTCTTTGTTGTTGTTGTTGGTTTTGATGCTGCTGCGGCGCCTCCTGTTGTTGTTGTTGTGATTGTGGGAACGGTTGCTGTGTTTGCCGCGGCGGGGGGGAAGACAAACGCCGTCGGCATGGCGTCGGGCGCTTCTTGCCGCGGCGGGAAGAGGTTGTACGAGTCCTTGCGCAGGCTCGGCTTCCGCGTCGGCGTTGGCGGCACGCGGGCCACCTCCGGGACTCCGGGCGGCTCGGGGGCCATCGGCGCCGGGGCTTGGGGGCCTTGCTTCTCCGGGCCCTTGGTGGTTGGCGTCGACGACGACGACGACGACATGTGCTCCTCCTCCATCTTGACTTCGTCGAGCCTGTCCGCCTTCTTCTTCATCCACTCGAGCAGCACGGGCGACACGGGCCGCTCCATCTGCTTCGTATACATGAGGTTGCTCATTGTCCGGTTGCCCGTTCTGGGCTTCTGCCGGTCGAATTCAAAGTAGCCCTGCGAGCCTCGCCTCCCTAGCCGGGTGCACCGGAGGAGGATGTAGAGAGCCCCGGTCAGGAAGCCGGACAGGTTCGCAGCGACGGCCGCGGCCGTCGCCAGATCCATCTGTTCGGCGCGAACGATGCCCGCCTCCTGGCCGAGAGAGGTGGCAAAGAAAGGAATCATCACCACCTGTCCTTGGTCAGTCACGCGCGTCCCGGGGCCCGCGGCGTCTCGCAGACTCACCATAGTGGCGACCGCCAAGACCATGTAGCACGCCGTCCACAAGGCCGCAGCCCGTTGCACATCGGCGGCGCCCCGTGTCCTGTAGAGTTGGAAGAAGATGACGAGGCTCCCAAGCACCAAAGCCAGGGCGATGGCCAGGAGAAGGCCGAAGCTTCCATGGCTCCATCTCTGGACGAGCCACATGAGCTCGGCGAAGCAAAAGTTGGGCGGAATGATGAAACGAGTGACGATGTAGGTGCCGATGAAGCCGGCGGCGACAACCCCGAGGCATACGGGAACGGCCCACCTCGGCCTCTCGGGGAACGGGCGGCGGCGGAGAGCCCGGGCCGTCGTCTCGAGGCCGAAGACAAGCTGGATATAGGGAACGAGGAAGAGGGCTGGAGACGGGTCAGCGTCGTCGCCGTCAGGGACGCGGCAGTCGTACCTGGCAGCATCAGCTGCGAGAGCGGTGTGCAGCCCAGGATAAGGAGCCCATCGAGGCCGTTGGACTGGGCGGCGGCGAACATGATGCTCTGTATGACAATGCCGCAGGACAGGATGAACGGGAACATCTCGACGGGTCCGACGACGCGGAACAGCGACGGCCTGGCTCGTCGTCAGCATCCAGGTCCTCGACGCCCGCCATGGGGAGGGCCGGCCGTACCGCGTGAAGACCGGGCTGCTCCTCCTGGCGCCGACGTAGCAGTGCCAAACGATGCCGACCGCCGTCGCCGCCGCCGCCACGGCGTTGAGGCTCGCGAGGACGACCAAGGCGGTGCGGAGCGACTTTGCCGCCTCGAACTTGAGCTCGTTGCTCATGGCCGTCGAGCCGGACTGGAACATGAAGCCCTGCATCTCGGCCACGCTTGGGGCGCCGGCGTCGGGCTCGACGGCCCCTGCCCGGCCGGCTCCATCCATCGTCGTCGCCATGTCGAGGCGGCTATGCCGGGCAAACGAGTGTGGTAGGCGTAACGCCCCTTGGCCGAGCCAGATGTTGAAGGCCACGAGCGCGAACCATCTATTCCAACGGCCAGCTCGACGCGACTCGCAGTCCGGGAGACGAGACTGAAGATCCGGCAGCAGGACAACGGACCAAAGAGGATGAGATGTGCAGCCGGAGGGAACGAAGCCGCCGAGGGGTGTCAGGTTCCTGATCGGCCAGCCGAAACAGCGCTCGATCCGTGCTCTCAGCCGGTCTCTCGCAGGAGGTTGCGAGCTCACGGCGGACTGGAAACAAGACAGGCGGGGCTACCCCAGTCCGCGATTGGACGACCGAGGCGCCAAACGCCACCCTCGAGGATGCCAGTCTAGCGTTGTTGTGATATCAAGAACTGGGGCCCTGCAATGCGGCTCGGGACCCCTGGCAGCCAGGTGGCCAAACAGGCTATCCAAGCCTCCAAGCCCACGGGGAGCATCGACACGAGCCTCGGCGGTCCTGAGCTTTCGCCCCTGAGCTCTCGCGGCCAGCGAGACGGCGCGGTGCCGGCCGGCGCCAGACAGGCAGACGCGCGGCGCCAGCCAGTCGGTGCCGCCGGCGAGGCTCCGTCGGGACAGGTCGCATTGGCCGCCAAGCGCGCCGCAGCTGCCGGGTCGAGGCCAGGAATCGCAGTCTCTTCCAGCAGATCGTCGTCGGCCGGGCAGGCGGTTGCGCCCTGGCACGGGGGCGAGGCCCGGCCAGCTCGGCGGCTTCGTGGGGCGCTTGCCACGCGAGGCCCATGGCGGCGTGGCATCCCTGGGGCGGCGGCGTGGCATCCCTGGATCGCAGCTCGTGAGCGGCAGCGGGCGAGGCCTCTCAGGCTGCGCGCCGCGGCGTCGCGACTTGAAGCAGAGGTGGAACACGCTCGAGTTTCGAAAGAAAGGAGGCGAGGGCCAAGAGCAGGTGCGCTACACCCGAAGCGGCAAACGACGTCACGGCCGTTGGCGACCACCTCGTGAAACAGAGCGCGGCTGTTCTGGAAGCCGGCTGCTGCAGTTGCCGAAACGTGGACTTGTATGGCGATTTGGAATGGCCGGCCAGGCCCAGCATGGCAGACTCACAGCCACGTGCGGCGAGGGCGAGGCCTGCTGCGCCGCCGCGATCCGCCATGTTCCCAGGCGCCTCTTGGTCGAATCCTCGGCCGGCGGCGGCGGCACGAGGGCAGCGGTCCAGACGGCGGCCGCGGGCACAGACCTCGACTCCCAAACGCCGTCGAGACGCCATGTTGGCACCCGCGACGGCTCACGTTCCCCTGGGCCTCACGAGCAGCTCCATCCCGGACTTGGATGCCTCCGCAGGGTTGCCTCGTCCGGTTAATGCTCAACTGTCAGACGAACGCAGTCCGGTCGCGGCGCCGCCGAGCCAGCTCCCCAGCGACGCGACGCGACTATCCCGGGCTGGTGGGCCCGGGCGCGGCAATGCGAAACCACAGGCGCGCTCGACGAGAGCTGGTATGACAAGACCTGTTTTGAACCGCAGCGTGGGCCCGCGACCAGGGGCCGGCCGAGGCTAGCGGACGTCGCGCTCCGCCCTAGCGCGGGCTCCAGGACTGGCTGAGCGGCATAGGGCGTCGCCGTGAGCTCGGCAGATCAGCCCCCGGGTCGAGAGCGTCGCGGCATTTGACGGACGTGGAGGCCTCGCCTTGGCAAGTCATCGTCAGCACGGCCGGCCAAGGTCGCCCTCTGGATTTGTCCCCCGACAGGTGTTCAAGGCGTCGATTTGCTCAACTTGCGTTGCCAATCCGGATGGCTTCCTCTTCGTCAGAGGTCCATCGTCATCGTGACGCAATGGTTCTAGCAGACTGACTCGTCAGCCGGCATCCGGTAACAGCTTGATCAATCATCAGACACGATGGACGGACGGACAATGGAACCTCGACTCAGCTCGGACACTTATTCATGGAGCCAACAGCCGTCTTGGCCACAGCCGTGACAATAGGAGCACCTCGCTCCAAGCTAGAAGAACAAGAGCTATCGATTCCTTCCGTGTCAATCCCTGCTCGGTCCCGAGGGGGATCCTCAAAGCCCTAAACCTTTTGTGTCAACTCTGGCACCTTTTCAAACAAATCGCCCACCAGGCCAGCATCCGCCACCTGGAAAATGGGCGCGTCGGCGTCCTTGTTAATCGCCGCAATGACCTTGCTATCCTTCATGCCGGCGAGATGCTGGATGGCACCAGAGATGCCGACTGCAAGATAGAGTTGCGGAGCAACAACCTTGCCAGTCTGTCCCACCTGGAGGCTGTTGTCTGCATAGCCGCTGTCGACGGCCGCGCGCGACGCGCCAACAGCCGCGCCGAGAGCGTCAGCAAGGGGCAGTATAAGCTTGTCAAAGTCCTCCTTGGACTTGAGCCCACGGCCGCCAGACACAACCTTGGTTGCTGTTGCCAGGTCTGGACGGTCCGACTTGGCGAGATCCTCCGATACCCACGTGGTGACCGGGTCCGGTTTCGGATCAGCGCCCTGGGAAATGGTGGCAGACCCCGAGCCGGGGGCGGCGGGCGCGAACGCGGTTCCTCGGATGGTGAGCACCTTGACCGGATCCGATGACCGGACCGTGGCGATGGCATTCCCGGCGTAGATTGGCCGCATAAAGGTCGCTTCGTCTTGGATCGACGTCACGTCCGAGACCTGCTGCGAATCCAGCAGGGCCGCCACTCGCGGCAGCAGGTTCTTGCCAAAGGCCGTATGGCCGGCAATAACGTGCGTATATTTGCCCTTCTTTATGTTCTCGACGAGCAGCACGGCGTAGTTCTCCGGGAGTCCCTGGGGCCCAAGTTATTTGCTTAAGCGGGGAGCAAGAAAGAGCCTAGAGCCGGGCGTCGACGGACCTTCTCGTACGCCTCGTTTTCCACTACGACGATCTGCTCCACGCCGTCCACCTTGGCGGCTAGTTGAGCCGCGGCAGAGACGTTGCCTCCGGCAATAAAGCCGTGGACGGCCCCCCCCAGCTTTCTGGCTGCCGTCAGGGTGCTTAGCGACCCGTGGTTCAGCTGCCCGTCGCGCTGTTCGAGGATGGCCAATGTCGACAGCAGCCGAGCGCGGACGCATCCGTTAGCCGTTGAGGCATAGCGCAGCAGCGGGCCGGCGCGGCTGGTCAGGATGCGCCGCACGGGGGAAATCATGGCGAGCTTGCCGACGGAGCGCTTGTTTCGGTACGTGTGACTGCAGCGAGGCTGTCGTGAGCCCAGCCAAGAGAGACAGCCGTGGTAATTGACGTTGGCGATTCACAAGAGGACCACAAGCGGGTAGCCGCGGAAAACCTGTTGATCGGCACGCACAGACGATGTGGCATCGGACCAACGGTCGGGCCGGTAGCGAAGCTACCCACTCAACAGGCACCTTGCCGCGTATGACCTCATAGTGGCTGAATCGCCGTCATCGCCGTGGAACCGTGAATCACGATACCGCTGTCAAATCCCCATTGCTCGTGTCTGTATTCTCCGTTGCCCCGTCACGCACATGGTCACGATGGCACCGGGAATGACGTCATGCTTCCTCACCGCCGCAGGAGCACGATGACGACATGTGCGGCCCTTGACATGCTGCCTGCCGTGTGCTGCCCGTAACAAGCAGTTCCGGGACAATTGGCAGCCGCGTCTCTTGGCCACGAGCGTATAAAAGGCCCGGTCCCTACTTCAATTCCTCCTCGACCCTACATCTCAACATCCAGAACCTGTCGAACACATCTTGACAAGCCAATCACCAGACCAACACCACCCCTCACCAGACCAACACCACACAATGGAGACCGTCAAGCAAGGCGTCAACTACATCTCCGAGTCCCTCCAGAAGGCGGCCCAGGGCACCTCCAAGGAAGCCAACAAGGAGGTCGCCAAGGACTCTGATGCCCCCATCGGCACGCGGTGCGTTGGCCTGACACTGTCGACCCGTTCACTTCTGACTGCGCACAGGGCCGCCGCCGCCAAGGACGCCGCGGGCGACAAGGTAGAGGAGTCCAAGCACGACGCCAAGGCCGAAGCCCACAAGCAGAGCACCTGAGGCTGCCATTTGGTCCGCCGACTGCTGGAAATGGAGGGACAAGTGCGGCTGTCTTGTGAATACCCCAGGTAGTTCTTAATCCATCGGCATCGAGACAGCTCCTTTCCGCGTGACGCGTTTGACCCCGCCCCGTCCCGGCAGCAGCGCCCCTTACAGCTTCTTCTTGGCGGAGCGGGCGGCAAACGCGCTCGAGATGTCGCGGAACGAGTACCAGACGGCGTAGAGCGGTATCACCACCCACAGCATGTTGAAGAAGACGAGGTAGACCCACAGGTACATGAAGTTGCTGCTGTCGAGGTTGACGTTGCCCGTCAGCCACTCGGGGCAAAAGGTCATGAAGCCTGCGTCGCCGTCAGCCCGTGGATCCAAGAGGGGCTCCGTCGGCCACGCACCGCCGTACAGCTCGCACGTGGCCAGCACGATCATCCAGATGCTCGCCTTGGGGTTGCCCTTGGCGATCAGGTAGCAGATGTAGCAGGCCAGCGGGCCGTCGAAGAAGACGGTCAGCAGCTCGAGGCTGATGACGCCCTACGCCGGTCAGCCGGGCCCCTCGGACGCGCTCGCAAGGCATACCAGGTCCGCGCCGGCCCAGCGCCGGTCCGCGCGCGCGTACACCATCCACAGCTGCGCAAACGGGCTGCGGCCGCCGGCCTGCGGCCCGTAGATGCGCCCGTCCTCGTGGCCCAGGAAGTTGTACGGCGTCGGGAACAGGCCCGCCACGTCGCGCGCCTCGCTGGCCACCACGTACGAGAAGAAGCAGTGGTAGAGGAAGCTGCCCTCGAGAATCAGGTGGCACAGCGCGTCGGCCAGGTGCCAGACGAAGAGGAAGCGCAGCGCGGCCCTCGTCTTGGGCGCGAGCACCCGCCGCGACGTCGCCACTGCCGCGCCCACGATGGCCACGGTCGAGAGCAGCGACGCGATCGTCGTCCGGTCGAACAGGTCGGGCGGCAGGTCGGAGGCCATGCTGGGCTTCGATTAGGCTGTGTTGTTTGCCAGAGCGAGCTGGACGTCAGGACTCGAGAGCTGGGGTGGGGCCATTCACCACACAGCTTCCGGCCACTACCGAGTGCTAGCTACCAATGATCAACAGGAGATACTCGAGCGCGCCAGGAAAGGAAAATAAATGCCATAGATTTCCGAAATGGTGTGCAAAAAGAAAAACTTGAAGTTGCCGTGCACCGCGGCAAAAGAATCGACAGAGACAGGATTCGAACCTGTGAGGCCGAAGCCATATGATTTCTAGTCATACCCATTAACCACTCTGGCACTCTGCCCATAATTCGCCGCTGATTATCGTCATTAATAAGTGACTGGGAAATGTTCATGTCCTTATCGCCTCTATGTCCGATGATGCCTTCACGTCGAGCGCAGAGCAACCCTCGTGAGTTGATGATCCACTTTTGCACTCTGCCTGTCGCTGAATATTTCACATCTGGGATCATGACCGGTTTGGTCGCCGAACCTCGGACTGACGATCCCAACATCCGCCGGCGCTGGCAACTCAACCGAGTCAACCCCTTGAGCCATTCGTCATGAGTCCCTAGAAAAAGCCCCAGATCCCCCACGCGGCACTCGACTCTGTCCTCCTTTCGACTCGGCCCTCCCCCCCTTACTTGTCCCATTCCCGGTAGCTCTTCTGCTTCTGTCGCGTGTTCCAGCCCAGCTTGCCACTGATACTGTTGACCCAGTCCTCGCTGCGGCGTCCCTCGGCCTGGACCGAGGGGAAGGGGTACCGGCTGGCGCTGATGGTGACGTAGTCGCCCGGCTGCAGCTCGATGCGCTCGCGCCCGTCGAAGCTCGCCCACGACGCCGTGCGCGCGTCGTACGGCACGCCGACCCGCAGCACTATCGTGTCCGGCAGGATGATGGGCCGGAAGGACAGCGTGTGCGCGCAGACCGACGTAACCAGCATCACCGGGTTCTCCGGGTGGCACAGCGACCCGCCGGCCGCCAGGTTGTACGCCGTCGACCCCGTCGGCGTCGACACGCAGATGCCGTCGGCCAGAACCGACGTGAAGTGCTCGTCGTCGCCAAACACCTCGGTGTACGACATGGCTGTCCCGCGTCAGCGTTCCCGTCCATGTCCCTTGCGGCACGGCGCGGCCCGGCTCACTCGGGTTCGGCCCGCGGTCCACAACCACCTCGTTGAGAATCTCAAACGACCCGTCCGGGTGGTGCGTGTGCGCGTCCTCGCGCTCCTCCCCAACCAGCTCCTCGACCAGGTCCCGCCTGCTCTGGGCCTCGTCCTCGTCGTCGTCTTCGGAGCCCCCGCCGTCATCGGAGCGCTTCCGGCGGACGCTCCGCATGACGGTGCCCTCGAAGCGCAGCCGCAGGCTGACGGTGACGCCGCTGTTGAAGGCCGAGTTGAGGATGGGCCGGTAGTCCTCAAAGTCGAACTTGGTGAGGAAGCCGAGGCTTCCGAGGGCGAAGCTCAGGACGGGGGGCACGATGCGCTGGAAGAGCCAGCTGGCGTAGAGGACGGTGCCGTCGCCGCCGAGGGTGATGGCAAAGTCGAACATGTGCGGCCGCGACCGGCACATGGCCTCGTCCCAACAGCGCAGACGACGCTGGACGGCGTCGCGGGCGCTGGCCAGGTCGGCGGGCGCGGCGCCGGCGCCGACGTAGCTGGCGGCCAGGTCGTCGAAGAGGCGCGCGGCGTCGAAGCGCTTGTTGGCGCGCAGCCTGTCCTGGACGTAGACGACGTACTGGACGTCGCGGTCCTTGTCGAGCAGCCAGCGCGTCAGCTCGCGGGCCTTGGGGACCAGGTCCTGGTCGTAGACCTTGGTGAGGAGGAAGATGGACTTGACGCGGAAGCGGATGCGCATGCTGCTCAGGCGGCGGCTCAGCTCGCGCACGCCCCAGGCCATGTCGCTGAGCTGCCGCTTGGTCAGCATGCGGCTGCAGATGTCGTCGTACTGCGCCAGGTCGAGCTCCGACGGCTCCGACGGCTCCGACGAGCTCTTGGTCATCTCGCGCGTCCACGTCTCCTGGTCCGCCTGGCCGACGCCGACGCCGTCGAGGCTGCGCGGGTCGAGGACGGCGCGGCACCGGGCGGCACCGACGGCGCCGTCGGCGCTCTGCGAGCTCATGTAGGCCGGATGCGCGCCGAGCCGCCGCCCGTTGGCGTCGCCGCCGCCGCGGTGCTGCGAGGCGAGGAACTGGTGGACGATGCACTGGTCGCGGCGGCGCGGCGGCGTCGCCTCGGCCGAGACGAGCGAGCTCTTGCGGCGGTAGGGGTTGGCCGGGTCAAAGGTCACCTCGACGAACGTCAGTCCAGGCTTGTCTCGACAGGGGGACGCCGAGTCTCGGAGGGACGGCCCGCTCACCTCGACGGCTTTGGAGTCCTCGTCGCTTTCTTCCACGTCGACAAACGTGGCATGCTTGCCCGTCGCCTTGCGCTCAAGCGCCTGGCCCTCGCCCATTTCTCGAGATGGGGGGGAGAGCAGCGGTGGTTGTTTCAGCCAGCAGGCGGAGGCGGGGTCGATGTCTCCTTGTACACGGAGTAGATGGTCGCCGATTCGCTTCCCGGCTGGCAAAGTAGCTGGCGGAGAATGAACTCGGGCTTCGAACGATTATATAGGAACCATGGCAGGTTGATTTGCTTTTGCGCTGCTATCGGTGGCGCGGCTTCCAACGCGTATCGATGCATTACATCACTAGCGTTGATAGCTCGCGCTGACCTAAAGCTACATGTCGGTTTAGTCATAAAATGCCGCCTCAGCGTCATGCACATTCTTGGCATAGATCATCGAGAGAACCGCCAAGCCTCTATAGCAAGCACAATACTCCGTAAAGAACAAAAAATCAATTAAAATCATGCCAATCTCGCCTCAAGAATATAGTGTATATAAAAAATATACGAAAAAAAAAATCGCCAGACGCTGGTCCCTCAGGGACCCTCCACGGTTCGACCGAGAACCGTCGTCACAGAGCGGCTAGCAAGCCCTCTACTCCAAACTCCGTACGTGGCGCCACCCTAGCGCGCTTCGAGTTGACCGTTCGACCACATCTGGTGCTGGGTGTACTGCTATTTTGCATTGTAACATTAACTTGGAGGCTGTGCGGCACCGCCCAAGTTTTACAGGTGAGCAGCGCCACAGTTGCTAGCGAGACCACACACATCACATTAATGTTAATCGTGTTCGTGGGTTAGGAGAGTTGGGTGTAAATGTCCGAGGCCCACACATCAATACCCCAGTTGCGCAAGGCCGCTATCGCTGCCATAAAAGGTGGTAAGCCGAGGTATAGGGTAGGTTATCGACGAGTACCAGTCCTCCCCAGAGAACGAGTGCACCGCAAAGACGATCATACATCGTAGAAGCACCAAGACCTCAAGTTACCGACTCGCCGGAGCAAGCCGGCCGGCCGGCGAGGCGGGCCGGAACGGAGGCTGACGGCAAGTCGCTTCCTCACCTGCCCGGGGCCGATGACACCCCGTTGCAACCTCACGACCAAGATCACAGAGGGCATAAAGGGCGCTCGCCAATAGGGGAACCGGCTTTAGCAACCCGCACAGTCAGATCAAGTACCTCGCTCCGAAAGAGTTGACGAGAACCTCCAACATGACGGGAAACATCTAGACCGTACAAATGGAACTCATGGCAAGCCTTACCAGTCGCCGCCAGCCGCCGTGGCAACGACGTTTCTATACGCCGCGATTTGGCGAGGTGTGATGACGATCGCGCCAGCCCACTGCTCCCAACTATGGGTCCAACATCCTGTAACGGGTTATAGGATGTTGGAACCCACCGCTGGGCCAGGTGCAGGAATATTGGTCAAATAAGCGAAGAAGTGCCTTTCAGACGCCCAAAAGCTGCATCTTGCATCACCGCATCCACGGTCGCACGCAATTAATCAAACCTCCGGCGAGCATATCGGATGCTGCTTGAAGGAGCAGTAGGACGAAGCTGCAGATCTTCTCGTAGTATCCGGTGTCAACAGCTAAGGTACGCGCGCGTTACGCCGGCCCTATGCCTTTAGACGAGGCTTATGCGCTGCCGAGAAAAAATTTGACGGTATCCACGGACCTACTAACAGACCGCATAATACTATTATCATAACGGGCGCAATCGGGTACGAAGTTAATAAGCTATAAGAGGGATACTAGGATACGAGAAACATCCGACCCGGGACCGGTCTAGCGACAAGACAGGGTACCGTTAGCTAATAAGAATCGCGGAACCGCCATACCTATAAACGGGGGGAGCAAGAGATCTCGATTGCGCGATACCTCAGGTAATATCTAACGTAAGGATAGGGAATGACCCGCCGTGGGGAGGGGGTGGGGGGGTATTAGAGGTGCTCGTAAAACTCTCGAATTCTACCTCCTCTTACAGATTCCATAAGTACTGCTCCCCATAACTAACTTCAGGCCGGTGACTCCGAGCAAGTTCTCGGCCAGGGCATTGACCCTATCTACTCCGTAGAGAGCAGCATATGACCTGAGCAGTCGTCGGGTCCTTATAACTTTAGTTAGGTAATTAGATAATAGAGTATTAAGTTAATAAGTAATAAACAAGTCTTAAGAAAGGTTTATAAGAAAATTAAGAATTTACTAAAAGATACTTCCCTAAGAAAGCATATAACGGAAGACGTAAAAATAAAATAATAGGGCGACGTATAAATTAGATAATATAATTATACGATAGCTTAATCTTCTAGCTATGTTTTAGTACCCGGATGGCTTCTATATCTTTTCGCGTTTCCGAGAAATCGGGGTATAAAGAAGGACTGTTTCTCTAGCTCTATCTTATATCAATCAGACAGATATCTAACACTATATAATTTAACATACGCTATTAATATAACTTTTTTACTTACCTATACTACTACTACTTCTTACTTCTAGGTATAGCTTCTATTATACTAGAATCTACCTCTTATTAAGATATTATAATATATACGCTAGATAGAGGAAAGATAGTAAAGTTCCGTATAGTACTTATTATATATACCGACCGAGACGTTAAATATACGGATCTTATTAGAGGGGTAACTACTTTTAACGATGGGTCAACCTGGCTAACAATAGACGACAAACGACTATTCCTAATACTAGAGGACGCAATAGGTAACGTTAACGGGCCAGAGTCCGCATCTGATTGGCCGGTTATATCGCCAGAAGAGCTTAGGGAGGCTCTTGCAAACTTTCCATTATATGAGGAGCTTCACTCTTAACTTCAGAACGCCGAAACTAAATTTAAACTTAAAAAGCGAGGTGTTATGGACTGTCGTGCTCAGAGATGTCAATATAAGTGGCAGTACTACGACCATTCCAGCCCAATAGGGCATTGTTATAGATGTCGTTAGCCTGCTTGCACTTTTATGTTTATAGGGGTTAATTATATTTCTAGTTATTAGTATCTTTAATAGTTAGGACGAATAGATAGCTTGCTATTTAGCAATTAAATAGTTACTAAAATTTAGTGATTGTTTTCGCGAATCGCGTGTCGGGAAGCATGCCATACAGTAATGACATGGCCACTGATCGTGAGACTCAAGTGTCATGTTGGCGGTCGAGGGTGTCGTAGGCAAGTTTGACGATAACAGGGCATAGAGAAGGGAGAAGAGCAGGAACATTTGGGGTCTGTTTGTTTATGCCACTTTTTTGGTGCCGCTGCTAACATCCCAGGCCCCTGCTCGTCTCCGCCGCCGCCGCTATGCCGACCCATCGCGGCTCCGCGTCCGCGGCCTCCGCAAACGGCGACGTCTACCAGGACTGCGGCACCGAGTGAGTCTCCACCTACCCAGACGCACCCCGCTGACCGCGCAGCGACTTCATCTTCGGCTGTCCCCCAGCTCGTCAGCTTCCTCTCGCAGAGCGACGCTGCTGCCGGGCTCGCTCATCGTCACGGGCACGGCGGCGGGCGTCGGCCCGGCGCGGGAGCCCAAGGTGTCGCTGCGCCACGGCGACGAGTTTGGCGTCGAGATTCTGCCGCATATCGGCAACTTAGTCAATATGTTTAAGAACGAGTGATAAGTTGAACGCAGATCTGTCCCAAACTCGTAGATCTGTCCCAGCTCGGACCCCGCCTACTCCCTGGCGTCTGTCCACCGGTTGGTCCGGCCGAGATCTAGGGATATATACGCTCCTGCCAGACACAGCCAGATCTATCTCATAGACAGATGCGGCTTCCGTCATTCGCACCCTAAACCCAAACCACTTCGACTTTGGGCCAACATGTAGAGTAAAGAAACTCTATGCCTTCGTGGCCCTTAGGCGAGGCGCATTCCAGGGGGGGACGTGCGGGCTCATTTGGTAGCCGCTATTCATATTCTGCTAAACTCGGGACTGGAGTTTACGCATCATCAAGACCTTGCTGCGGAGCATGTATAGGGGGGCCGCTGGCCCGGTCGTCGAGTCATACTCGCGCTTCATCAAGCACATTATGAGCGGGACGTGCAGCGAGCATTGGGCCGGCCAGCTTCGGGGCGCCCGACGCGCGGCGTTCCCCCAGCTCACTCAATAGACCCCTGAGGTACGTTCAGCTCTCCGGTGTTAAGCGAACCATTACTTCTTATTCTATGGCAATTGACCTTTCAATACCTTCGGCGAGTTAATATCACTATGGCAGTAGCGTCCCCCCCAACTCTTGCCAACGCCCTGGCATAAATATGAAATAAGATCAGTCCCCTTCGTGGCTCAGTCAGGCCGAGCAATAGGTCTTGCATCCCAAGCCCCCTTTCTCGACTCCACGTCAACTGTGAGAGGTCTAAAGGGAACCTAGGCGGTAAGGGTCGTCATAATGCGGCATAACCAACCGCCTTGCCATGGGTGGCCTGCAGATATCGGCTACATTAAGCAACACCATCCTGCTCCACGATAAAGCACCTCATCCTCGTCGGGGCCTGCTACCTGGACACTATCCTCAGGCAAGCCCCCCTCCGCAGCCGCCGCCCCAGCTGACCCGCCCAGCGTGCTGCACTGCCCAGACGAGGACTTGAAGCTACGGGCCGCGAGCCTTACGGTCCGCCGCGGCGGCAACTGCCCCAACGCGCTGCAGGTCCTCTACCAGCTGCTCGACGACGCCGACCGCCTGCGCCCGTACCTCGTCGCCTGCGGCCGGCCCGGTGACGATGACGAGCGTCATGTCTGCAATCCAGCTCCGTTCGCGAGGGAGCGAGTAGCCCGAGGCCCAGACCGACCGGAGGGAGTCTCTAATTCTTACACAGCCTAGTACTCTTCGCAACAGTACAGTAGCCCACACCGTTACAACTTTATAGTTTAAGAAATAAATTTAATTACTATATAAGTAAATAAAGTTACTAAAAGTCAATCTTAAGGGTAGCTAGCTAGTTAAGTAGTAGTCGTATTCTTATATATCTCCGTATAAATAGTAGAAGCTACCGCTTAAGCCCTATATAGCGGTCGCTCGTCACGGCATTTTTATTATAGAGCGCTTCTATCTAGTAAAGCTATAAGTATAAAGCGAGTATAAAGCGAGCGCATCCCTCCCTATAAAGTTAATACGAGTTTATTTATTTATAAAACTTTATCACACGCCATAATGCACGAGCCCTTTTTATACTCTTAAGGAAGCACCCTTTTAGCCGCACCTTAATGTATAAAGATGCCTATATCCTACGCCTTGACTGAGCATTGCACCCGTAAGGCTTTTGCGCTCCCTAAAGAGCACCAATCAGTTAATAAGGCTATAATTAAATAATCAGGCCAGATAACGTTCGTGATTCTTGCTAGAAAGACTATTTTAACGTCACTCTTTTAGTACAAGTCACGAAGGCCTTATGCCTCGACATATATAAAAGCACAATGCTTCTAACCCAGTTAAAAAAAATAAGAGTCTTTATACCGATATCTTATACACCTCCTACTTTAGCTTGATAAAAGTATCCCTCAATATGTTTTGGCTCATCTTTTCCGCCGCGATATTGGCCGCTGGTGGTATGGCTGACACTCAGCCGACTGAGTTTTCTACTATTCTTGCGCCAAACCTTTGGATTAACGGCGTCCCTGTTAGCAGAGAACCAGTCCACAACGGATCAAGAAAAATACGCTCCACATCTAGTGTGCCTTGTGCGCTAGACGATGATGTTATAACATGTGCGACTAAGATTTGGAAGCCCTACACTATCGATCCAGAAGCAACACTCGGGTACAGATCTATAAAGGTACCTGTTATACTTAAAATACCACATATGCTAAAAGGATTCGATCCTTTGATGATTCCCGACAATATTCAGTTGGAGTATAAGATGCAGCTTGACTCCTGCACCTTGTCCGACCCGGTAATTATCAGTAGGGAGCCGCTATTTTACTGCAATATAAACTGTAAGATCCTAAATAAACCTCGCTTATACATAAAACTAATATTTATTAATAGCTTGCTCGCAATCATTTATTTTTACTCGTAGCACTACTAAAGATACGAAATATGGATATTCGGTAGGCGTTAGTATATCGAGTGGGTTCAATCTTCGCTTTACGTCCACCGAAGTTCCTATATCGATAGGGTTTTTAAATGAATGGTCAACGTCTATTACCAATACCAGAATAGTCGAAAAGACGTTTAATATGGCTAAGGGCGAAGTATGCGCGCCGACGTCTATCCAGATGAAAGTTAACTGCAACTCATCTATTTCGTTAACCGGCAAACGAAGATTTCACTTCAATTTTCTACGACCCGAAATATCTTTTGATATTTTTGATACTGAACTTACTGGGGAAAATATTATAGCTATTCGTGATGCGATACAGAACGGCTCTCCTATTAGCTTAGACGTTGGATCCGGAGGGACACTAAACCAACCTTGGGTTATTGAAGGATGTATGTTTAGTTAAACAGAATGAATAGCGGTCGGGTGGAATAAAGTCCTTGGAGAAATTGCACGTGGAATGGATCGTGATGCCGTTAATCCGCGCTGCTGTAGTTCCGACGTCGAACCAGCAGACGATTCGACATGTCTTTACTCGCGAACAGTTCGACGACGGCCTCGATGAACCGCGACTTCCCGGTGCCACCCTCTCCCCCAATGAACTCGCAGAGTTGAGCAGTTTCAGCTCTTCGTGCGCAAGCAGGTCCAGTTGGCGGCATAGGAATGCAATGTACTCTTTCTGGTTCAGCGCGAATGACTCCGCTATTCGCGAGCCACATGAGAGAAGATGTCGGCGGCCTAAGCTGCACCCTTGCGCTCGGGCCTTTAATGTACGGATCGCATTGAATCCGATCTGAGTCTGCCTATGTTAGGACGACAACCTGCTCTCCAAACCCGCTCAAAACGCTCGCATAGTAGCAGCATGGCTAGCCGTATTGCTTCTAGCTACCGTCAATATTCCCTGAATTACTTTCTCCGCTTCCCTAGAGCGCTCATCTGCTGGGACTTCATGGCCCTCATAGATCGTCGGCCCCTGAGAACGGCCCCGCCGGGGACTTGAGAATTCGGCTCTCCTCGTCGGGAATCAATCTCGGCCGGAGCTCAAACGCGAAACAGAGAGCTGTTTGTCGGTACAGCTGCTGGGTCATTGCTGCGAGCTCCGCGGACTCTGCCGTGATCTGCTTCGGACCCATCGCAACGGCAATCAACCGTGTTGCGTCGCTAATGTTATCGGTTCCGTATGCCTCGACGCATCCTCACCCCCGTTGGCCGCTTCTGCCGCAGGGTTACCGTCCCCATACGAGGTCGCCGGTTGTCTAGCGTCTCGCTTCGCGTCTTCCACTGATCGCCGAAGCAGCTGGATATTATACGCGAGGAAGCGTATTCGCTTTGGGAGAGTAGCGGCGCTTACGACGAAGTCTTGACAACACGCTGCCAGGGGCTAAGAAGCGCTCCGTGTTCGCCGTCGCCTTCGGATTGCCGGCGACAAGCCATCACAAGGTCAGCGTCTCTCAGCCATGACTCGAGAAGCGCGCTCCCGTTACATCGCATTGAACGCCAGGCCGAAAATGGACCTTGAATATCCAAGTGACATACAAACGGCTCGCGGAATCTCTATATACTGAAGCATTAGTGTGGCGTGAGTTCATGTTTCCATGAAACCACAAAGTGGAAGCTCCGCAGCATCGGGAAGAACTACATGCCATAGCAAGCAGCCCGGCCCTCCGTGCCTCTACGCAGACCAGCCCACGCCCATCGTACGCTGACTTTGCCCGCACGGCCCCGACGAGCCAACTGAGCAATGTTCGTTCGCTCACGACGATGCGCACGACGCCGTCCTCGGTCACTGACACACAGTATTGACAAGCGATTGAGGAGGTCTGCACCAAAGGCCGGGAGACCTGGCGATACGCGGCGGTAGTAAAGGACATGCTTTCATACAGATATACGATTGGTCGGTGAACTGGAGAAGCAAGTAGCGAATCCGTTGCCGGTCGCGCTGGATGAGATCGCCACGGTCGCCTCGCTCCTTTCCACATTATTATTACACCCGAGGGAATCCCCTATATCGGCATCACATGGCGGCGAGGTTTCAACACCCAAATTAGTCTGAGACCACCACGTGACTTGTCCCATTCTTACTTATTCCCCTCCTTCCACCCACGCGCAAACTGTTCTCGGGCTGGGCGACATCAAACCATGGCTACAACACAGCACGTACGCGTCCCCTCTCGCTGTGCAGCTTGCGGCTTCTTCTTCGACACTAGCGACCCCTTTTACGCATGTGAGCAGGCTATTCATCAGCACCGCCTGGTTCACTACGCTAAGGCTGTCAACGTAGTTGTCCGCAAAGGCCCCGTCGGTGGCTGGTCCGCCAGTTTCACTGGATACGGAGAATTCAGATTCCCAAGCTCCTTCTACTTCAGGAATGGCGATGAGCCTGACAATGAGCCTTGGCTGTGCCGCCTACCCAACTGTCGTCAATGCTCTCGGTCTCCGGAGAGTAGTGCCGTCCATTCGGACTGTCTAAAGCTCTTCCTCAAGGAATCTCCTCATTTTAAGGATAATCTTCGCGATGACATGGAGGAGTCCTTGGCAGGGCTCATCGGTTCTCAACTTGCCTCCTCTTGTCGATATCCGAAGAGCCATTGGGAAATTGGGCGGTCTATACAAATTAAGGACACTACCCCCCGAGCTCGGCGCGATGATATGGGAATTCTCCTCGTCGAGCTCCTTGTGGTACTGCAGCGTTTTGGACCTTGCTTGTCAATTGTCAGCACCCGAACAGCACAAGCAGCAGTCCATTCCTCTGACCAAGATCAAGCTCTGGGATCGTGGTGAGTCGCCTGACATCGAAGAGAGCACCGAGCAGCACTTCTTCCGTCTGGTGATCGATTCGCGAGGTCTCCGAGGCATTCAAAGGTTGGACGAAAGTCCGTCAGGGTACAAGTACTCATCCGAATACTTTGGATACGTCGTTGAAGCAGCCGAGCGTTTCTCTGACGTGGTCGTGGATTTTGCGGTTTGTCTCCGAATAACCTCAACGGCAGATGCTAATTGTCTTTAGCTTGGGCTGGCGCGTTTGCGAGTTTCGTCGTCGAACTTTCACATTTGGGACACACCTTGTCCGCCCCCGTTGGAATTGAATCGCAGCGTTATATCTCTTCCTCCGCCCTGTCATCTGGGAACTATACAGACCCGCGGTTGTACCGGCATAACTTTTTTCATCGCGTCCAACGACTCAACATATGCTGTCCATGTCCACACGAAGACCCGGCCGCTTGCTCAGAGTACCTTAACGAGCTTTGCACCCGAACAACAGGACGATGTTGTTTGGGTATATGTTCCCATCCAGGGCGAGATCGAAGAGTTTGGCTTTAGTCGGCTGCCAGAGTGGGCTGGTTATGCTGCCAGACTGCAATGCTTCCTGGTGAGACGCAGCGGAATTATTCCAAGTAAGGCTTCTAACGGAAAGCAGTTAGGCTTAGGGCCGGCAGGGAATGTCTTCGTCGGCCCTTTTAGAATGCAGCCCCCCATGTTCGTGCGAATCAAACGGCCCCTGACACTCATATACAAAAAACAGGAGGCTTCACCAATTTCCTTCCTCGGCGCCTACTCAAGAGAGCATAGACTACAGAGCACGATGGCTCCCCCTCACAACCCTAGTCCGCCGCCGTCGCTCAGGCATCCCCATTTCTCGTCGGCTCCGCTAGAGCGCGTCTCTAAAATCCAGATTCTCTACATTCCAGGTACAACACTGTGCCGAGGACTCATCGTCCATTACAAGAACGGGCAGCGCGCCCTCGGACAATGTAGGGTAGGCATCGACCCGGTCGAAGAATGCGCACGGCCTTCTCACCTTTGTTTTATCAACACTACGTATCAGCTGGCGGACACGGGGCGAAGCCTACACGGTGTCAAAGTAGGAACTTCTGACGAAGCGGACCACAATCACGAGGAAATAGGCTGGACATGTTGCGAGATGATCGGTGTCTTGAATTTTTGGTTCACTGTGGAGGAAGCCATACTAGAACATCTAAACGGTTAAGAGAGACTTAAAGAATGCACTCATTTACGACCTTTCTGTACACTTTCCTTGCCCTTGCCCTTGCCCTTGCCCTTGCCTTGGCCCTGCTCCGGCGGCTGCAGACTCCAGGTGTAGTATTGGTTTTCGCTGTTCGTGGAACGTGCAATACAGTCGTCTGCCTGGCGGTCATCTTCAAAGAGAATTCTCGCTTGGTGCCAATTATACCTATACGTCGTATAGGCCGGCGTTTATGAACAAATAGTTACCCTTGGTATGTACTCGAGGATTCATGTCATTCATGCAATTAAACCTTACACTCTAAGCGCGGATTCCCGTCACCGTACTCTCCTAGTACTTGTCCGTCGTTTATCTCGATCCCATAAGAGCAAATTTATTTCTACGTCTGAGTATATCCCACTCTAATGCACATTCCTTTCACTTAAACAAGTCAGATAGCATGCTAGTACTGCTACTCTGGGCTATACTGTTATCTACGAGTGCATTTACATTTACTGTAAACTACATGTACATCTTTATAGACCCTGTATATAAAAACGAGCACAATGGATAAGTGCTTTACTATATATTGGCGAGGCTTTAATGCGGGCTTGTTTCTCTTAGCGTAATTATGGCGAGGCTTATTATCCTTAGAACTATCCTGACTCTTTACCGCCTTTTCATGGCCTTCACTATCTGGCGGCTACTAGTCAGGCATCGAGTGCCTATAGGCTGCGCTAGTGATATCGCAGGAAGTGCTCGGCCTGGTTGTCTGCGTTCCGCGTTAGTGTTAACATCTTTCGCTTTGCATGGACACAGGCAAGATTCTGCAGCTTAAACGTCCTAAATCCATAACCCCAGACAGCATTCCTGCGTTGCCGACCCCGCCATTATCTGCACCGACTCTCTATCCTTCTCCACAACCATTTCCACCGTTTGATCATGTCATATACCGGAATTACATATTACGAGAACCACCATATAGAGCACCCATTGGCCCCAAAGTTGTTCTCCATCCCAGCCGAACATACAGCCCACTAGTAGCGCAGCCGGCGGTGGCCAATGCGGGAGCGACTGGGACGACGTCTGCGCCAGCACGAGGCCGAAAATGGCGGTATGCCGCGTCTCACCCTGTGTACGACTCGCTCCCCCGCCAGATGGTGACATCGCTGTCACCGCTTTGCCGCTTCTGCTTCTCCAGGCTTACACGGCTCGGTCTTGTCGCCACGTTTGCATGTCCCTCTTCCTCGGCCTCTGCCATCGCGCAGCGCCTCCATACCGACCAGGCGCTTGTCAGGTGTCCGATGAGCCACCAGGCCAGCAGCACGGGCACCGCCACCTCGTTGTGCGGCTTGCATCCCCCCGACCAAATCTCCATGAGAAGTATCCAGACGTTGTGCGCCGGGAGGGCGTAGGCCCAGCTGTAGAAGCCCGGGCTCAGCTCAAACGGGGTGACGGTGCTGGCCATGCTGGCGATGACCCAGGTCAGGATGAAGAAGGGCATGAAGGGCAGGGGAATGACTGTCGTGAGAACCGTGTCGATGACGAGGTAGCTGATGTCCATGAAGAGCCACAGGCACATGAACATCTCGAAAAACTTGGCCCCCGCAATGTCCCACCCCTCGCGGTACGCGAATATGTAGCCAGCCGAGACGAGCCCGCACGCGAGCGTAAATAGCTTGCTGACGACGAGGCGGAACACGTACACGTCGCGCTTGGCGAGCCTGGCTAGGACCCCCTGCTCGGCCGAGATGGAGTTGAGGGCCATGGAGAAGAAGAATTGTATGAGCACGGGCATGATGATGGAGACGGTGTTGAGGAAGACGCGTGTGTCCTGGTTGGTCGGGAAGAGGTCCGTCGACGACGGCGAAATGGGGCCGAAGACCGCCGACGCCGACGCCGGCTTGCCCAAGTCGGCCAAGTGAGCTAGCGACAGGAGGCCCTTGTCTGAGGGGTAGAGGACGCGCGAGGCCACCGAGATGAGCATCTCCATGTTGGGCGCGACGAGGGAGTGGGCGATGACGGGATAGTAGACGCCAGTGTATATGTACGAAATAGCATCGCTCGCGTTGTAAGGCGTGGGACTGGCTCCCAGCAGGGCTCGGACAATCCTGTCCGTCGCGCCAGCGTGGGTGTATACCGCGGCCCAGTAGTCCTGTTTGCAGACGGCCTCGGCAAGAGACTGCGGGCTTGGGTAGTCCAGTGCTGAGTGGTACTCCAGGGTGGGAAAGTTGTTGCCCTGCAGGCTTGAGTAGGCAGCCTGGAGCGACCTGCCAACGGCGGCGCCGTCGTAGTCGACGACGAGCACCTTGAGCGCGTGGACGCGAGACGTGGACTGGAAGACGGAGCCGTAGATGTACGACATGTTGCCCAGGTAGACGAGCAGGAGGAGCATGGCGTAGACGGAGATGGGGATGACGAAGTGCCTCCGCCGACCTCTCCATAAGACGGAGCCGAACGAAGAGCGAAACGGCTTGTACATGATGAGAGAGTCCAGACGTGCTGTTGCGGAGAGTATGGCGGAAGAGCGAGGAAGGGAACGCAGAATCGCTCCGCTGCCTCGATATCTGATGCTGCCCGTTCTGGTCGATGCATGTAGTATTTGCGACTCTGACAGTGTACGAGATGAGAGCATGACGTTAAATAATGAGTTAAAAAACAGAAATACTAACCCAATCCTCAGAGGGGTCCAGGGACTGCCATTGTCTTGGACCCCAGACCATCTGTGCGACTCGGGTGTCGGACGCTGCAGCGGCCAGCCCGAGCGTTTGCCGGTCGGCCTGCGGGTTAGACAGTGCAGCTCGGGCGCGAAAGTCAGGAGTTATCCCGCTTCCCGGTACAAGGACTTCCGAGGGCTACTTCAAGGCTTGACTGATCAAGAAGAGAGCTATGACAAATACAAGGTTCGAGGTGAAGATGGCGGGAGCCTGAGCAGAAGGCTTGCATGGATCACCTCGGTGAAATCAATGAGCCGACGGCTCAGCTTCAGCTGTCCGCGTCCGATGCAAATTGATGAGCTCTGCGAGCCAAGATGGCATTCCAAGCGGGTGGCAGCCGAACCGCAGCATCCGAGATGGGAACGGCTTTGAAACAGCTTGTCTGTGGGCGCCCATTCTAGATGGTACCCAAAGATAGATCATGGACGAGCCTGTTAGTGGTGATCAAGGAGACCTTCTGGCTGCACAGGTGGCGGCTTTGGCTGTGCGGCTCACTTTGACGTGCAAGATGCGGGCTCACTCTATCCCTACCGCCCGGTGTAAGGGAAACACGTGCATGTGGAGCAAACTGCCAGGCAGTGTCGTCTCGATGCCCCGCGACAAGGCGGGCCGCGAAGTCCCGGCGGCGGCGATGCTACCAATACGGAAACAGTGTAGCCGGAACAGGAAACCGTTTCGATGCGCCAGCCTGCTAATCTTGTCCACAGGACAAATGTAGCTCGAGGGTAAGTCCCCGAGGCATGCAGTCCGGAGACGGACGGAGAAACCTGAAGTCCTGCAGTCGGACCAGGTATGGAGTACATCGGGCGGTGGGGCCGTTTCATGTGACCCACGTGGGGCCACCCGATTGGCCCACCATCCATCCCCACGTGGAGGCGGCTTGGCATCTCCAACGGCTTGCCTCAGGCAACGACCCAGGCAACGACTCAGGCAACGACCTCTTCGAGGCTGCGACTATTTAAAGCGACACGCATAACGACGATGCCCGCAACCCCGCGGTTCGAAACGAGGCTCCCGTCGACGAGCCGGGTCTTGTCGGCGCGCTTGAGCGGTCCATACCTCATCCGTGCGCCTGGCGCCTCTTCTCCCGTCTGCGGCTTTGCGCTATCCCGGCGAGGCCGCGTTTGCTAGCCGCAGAGCCGCGCACAGCCCGATTTAGCTCCCGCTGCACAGGCGCGTCCCTGACTAGGATTCCACGGCCCTGCTCTGACGCCCCAGTTTCCCGTCCGCGGACGGCCCGCAAACCGCAATCCACGCACCGCCATGCCAGCTACAGGTCGACTCGAGCACTCAGCCGCCGACAGCCGCCGCTCAGTCGCACCTGAGACGATCCCATCGCCATTTCGTTTCAGGGGCTGTTCTAGCCCGGCTATCAGCCGCCCGGATGCTACCCGTGTCGACAGCTTTGTTCCGTGTCCGGGAGCGGCCCAACAATGGACCGGGTAGCGCCTCCACGGCCCCTTCTGCAGCCATATGGCTGCTCAATGTAAGATGGCATATAAACGCCGGCGCCGGCTCCTCCATCGCCGGCACGCATCCCTCGATTCCCCTCGCCAGTTGCTTGTCTTCTTTGCACAAAGCGCGCCCTAGTCACTCTTTCAACCTTGGTCCTCAAGCATCAACGGCTCTCGTCGCATACCGCCAAGATGCCTTTCCACGTCTTCGGCGGCCGTCTCTTCGACGCCCACGGCTTCTTTGCCGAGTTTTGCCGCGAGCAGTCCCCCGGCGTGCTGGCCACGACCTTCATTGAGCAGGCTGGCCTCGCTCTGCGGAACGAAACCTGCGCCGCCGCCAAGGCCCAGCACGCACCCATTCCCGTCTTCCGGAGCCTGCAACAACTGAGCGAGAAGCATCACTCTGCCCGACTGAAGCATCTAGGAATCGAAAACGCCCTGACGTGCGCGGCGCAGCTCTGCCACTACATTGAGTATGCCATGCCACCGTCATCTACATGCTCTGAGCTCTAACAGCCACAGCCGCGTTGAAAAACATGCCGACACTGTTGACGAGCGCCACAAGACGTGGTTCGTCGGCTTTGGAGTCGGCCTCTTCGCCGCCACGGCCGCTGCCTCGAGCGCGTCCCCGGCGGCCTTGCTGCCTGCTGCCGTTCAGGCTGTGCTGCTGGCATTCCGCATCGGCTCGTATGTGGGGTCCGTTTCAGAGCAGATCTGGAGCTCGGAGCGGTCCGAGAGCTGGTCGTACAGCTTCCCGTCCGTCAGCATGGACGAGGCCGAGCTGTGTCTGGCCCAGTTCCACGAGTCTAGTGTAAACTCTCTTTGCGCCTTGAATCAGGGCCCACGCACTGACAAGAGCGCAAACAGGGCGTCCCTGCGGCCAGCCGGGCGTACGTGAGCTGCGTGTCGGCCGAATCCGTCGACATCTCCGGGCCTCCCTCCACCCTGGAGGCCATCGTTGCGCAGCACATCTTCCGCTGCGAACCAGAGGCGTCTCCGGTCTACGGCCCGTACCATGCCGCTCACCTGCACTCGTTTGCTGACATTGGAGCCATTCTGCGCCTTGACGACCGGATTCTCGCGAAGCTGCGTCAGTCGTGGTGCGCCCGTTCGCCCGTCATCTCGTCTGGGACGACCTGGCAGCCTGGCAGCGACACGACCAGTCTCCTCAAGGCTGCTGCCCACGAGTGCCTCAACGCGCCGTCCATACTTCAGGCCGTGTTCGATCGCTGCGCCGAGGCCGCCAAGGACTTGGGCGGCTCCGACTGCCGTGTCGTGTCTCATGGCCCGATGCCGGTTGCCGAGGCCCTTGCCAGCAGCCTGTCCAAGGCGACCGGTCTCAACATCATCCTGGATATGGCCCCACCGAGGCCCTCCGAGTCCGTCTTCCGGGGGATCGGCAGCCACGGCTCCGCCGGGCGCTGCAAACTGGCCATTGTCGGCATGTCGGGTCGGTTCCCGGACGCCGACGGCCACGAGGAACTCTGGGAGCTCCTCTGTAACGCCGCCGATGTTCACAGGGTCGTGCCCAAAGACCGGTTCCCTGCAGAGACGCACGTGGATCCCACCGGAAAGGCCGTCAACACGTCGTACACGCCCTACGGTTGCTGGATCCGGAATCCGGGCGCGTTTGATCCTCGCTTCTTCAACATGTCGCCCCGGGAGGCCCTGCAGACGGACCCGATGCAGCGCATGGCCATCACGACGGCGTACGAGGCCCTCGAGATGTCCGGATTCGTCCCGAACCGAACGCCGTCCACCAGACTCGACCGGGTCGGCACCTTCTACGGCCAGACGTCGGACGACTGGCGAGAGGTCAACGCGGCGCAGGAAATCGACACGTACTACATCACCGGTGGCATCAGGGCCTTTGGGCCGGGGAGAATCAACTACTTCTTCGGCTTCAGCGGCCCGAGCGTGAGCATCGACACGGCGTGCTCGTCGAGCGGCGCGGCGCTGCAGGTCGCGTGCACGTCGCTGCTGGCCAAGGAGTGCGACACCGCCGTCGTCGGCGGCCTGTCTATCCTCTCCAACCCCGACCTCTATAGCGGCCTCAGCCGGGGCCAGTTCCTGTCCAAGAAGGGCCCCTGCGCCACTTGGGACGACTCGGCCGACGGCTACTGCCGGGCCGACGGCTGCGCGTCTGTCGTCGTGAAGCGCCTGGAAGACGCTATTGCCGACAAGGACAACGTCCTCGCCGTCATCCTAGGCACGGCAACGAACCATTCGGCGGATGCCATCTCCATCACGCATCCCCACGGCCCGACGCAGTCTGCCCTCTCGTCCGCCATCCTTGACGAGGCCGGCGTCGATCCTCTCGACGTCGACTACATCGAAATGCACGGCACCGGTACCCAGGCCGGAGACGGCACCGAGATGAAGTCGGTCACGGACGTCTTCGCCCCCGCGGACCGGAGGCGGCCCAGGGACCGGCCGCTGTATCTGGGAGCAGTCAAATCCAACGTGGGCCATGGCGAGGCCGCGTCGGGCGTCACGGCCCTGATCAAGGTGCTCAAGATGCTCGAGCACAATGCCATCCCCCCTCACGTCGGCATCAAGCCGGGCTCCGTCATCAACTCGTCCTTCCCCGCCGACCTCGCCGCGCGGAACGTCAACATTGCCTTCAAGATGACACCCTTTGAGCGAGCGGACGGAAAGCCCAGGCGCGTCTTCATCAACAACTTCAGCGCCGCGGGGGGCAACACGGGCCTGCTGCTCGAGGACGCCCCCTCGCGCAGCGCCCCGGGTCTCGACCCGCGCTGCACGCACACCATCGCGGTTACGGCCAAGTCCAAGGCCGCCATGATCAGGAACGCCGAGAGGCTGGTGTCGTGGATCAAGAGGCACCCGGAGACGCCCCTCTCCCATGTTGCGTACACGACGACGGCGCGCCGGGTCCAGCACTACTGGCGCATGAGCGTGGCCGCGTCGAGTCTTGACGAGGCCCAGGCGGCAATCACGAACAAGCTGGCGGCGGGCAGGTTCTCCGCGTCGCCCAGCAAGCGGCCCGGCATCTCGTTTGTATTTACCGGCCAGGGCTCGCAGTACCCCGGCATGGGCAAGGCGCTGTACGAGCACTATTCGGTCTTCCGCGAGACCATCAGGGAGTTTGAGCGCATCGCACGGGTCCACGGACTCCCGTCCTTTGTCCCGCTCATCGACGGCAGCGAGACTGATCTGCGAGACCCGGTGGCCGTCCAGCTGGCCATCTGCTGCCTCGAAATGGCCCTCGTCCGGCTGTGGTCCTCGTGGGGCGTCACGCCGAGCCTTGTCCTCGGCCACTCGCTGGGCGAATACGCGGCCCTGAACGCCGCCGGCGTCCTCTCGGCGAGCGACGCGATATACCTGGTTGGCCAGCGGGCTCGCCTCGTCGTGCAGAAGTGCACCGCCGACACGCACGCCATGCTCGCCGTCCAGGGCTCGGTCGCTTCGGTCACGGAGGCCCTCGGCGAGTCCGGCGCGACGGTCGCTTGCATCAACAGCCCCCAGGAGACGGTCTTGGGCGGCGAGGCCACGGAAATTGCCGCGGCTGCGCAGAGACTGCGCGAGGCTGGCTTCAAGTGCACCCAGCTCAAGGTTCCGTTCGCCTTTCACTCGGGCCAGGTCGACCCGATCCTCGACGAACTCGAGAGCACGGCTGGCGCGGTGACCTTTTCGCCGCCCAAGATGCCGATCGTGTCGTCGCTCCTCGCGAGGCCGCTTGAGGCCGGGGATATAGGCGCTGCCTACCTCCGCAACCACGCGCGGAGCACCGTCAACTTCCTCGGCGGGCTCCTCTCGTCCCAGAGCCTGGCCGCCGTGGACGAGAACACCGTCTGGATCGAGGTCGGCCCGCACTCCATCTGCACCAACTTGATCAAGGCGGCCTTTGGCACCTCGACAGTTGCCGTGCCCACGCTCCGGCGCAGCGAGTCTGCGCACAAGGTCCTCAGCAACAGCCTCAGCGTCCTGCACGGCAGCGGCCTCGACCTGGACTGGGGCGAGATCCACCGCGACTTTGCCGACTCGGCGCGGCTGGTGCATCTGCCGTCGTACTCGTTCGAGGACAAGAGCTACTGGCTGCCGTACGAGGGCGACTGGACCCTGACGAGGAACAGGGGCCCCAGGGCGACAGCCGCCATGGAGCCGCCCAAGCCGAAGCTGTCGACGACGTCGGTGCACCGGGTCACCAAGGAGGAGGTGACGGGCGAGGTTGCCGTCGTCGAGACGGAGACGAACCTGTCGAGAGACGACATCCGGCCCGCCGTAACCGGCCACCTGTGCAACGGGGCGCCCCTCTGTCCCTCGTCGCTATACGCAGACATGGCAATGACGGTGTCCGACTACGCGCTCAGGCTGGTGCGGCCCGACGCGCAGCAGACGGGCCTCAACGTGGCCGATCTCGAGGTTCCCAAGGCCCTCGTGTTCGACGACAAGCTCGAGGCGCACATGCTTCGGTGCACCGTCACGGCCGACGCCTCCCTCGGACACGCCCATGTCGTCTTCCACAGCCACGACGGCCAGAAGAGGACGGACCACGCGTCGTGCAAGGTGTACTTTGGGGACCGGAGCCTCTGGGCCGCCGAGTTTGAGAGGATGAGCCACCTGATCCGGGCGCGCATCGACGCGATGGCCTCGGAGGCGGCCGGCAAGGTGTCGAGGATCAGCCGCGCCCTCACGTACAAGCTCTTCGGCGCCCTGGTGGACTACGACCGCCGGTACCAGGGGATGAACGAGGTGCTGCTCAACAGCGCCGACTGCGAGGCGACGGCCGAGATTGTGCTCCAGACGAGCGCCGACGACGGCAGCTTCTTGTTCAACCCGTACTGGATCGACTGCTGCGCGCACATCTCGGGCTTCGTCGTCAACGGCACCGACGCCGTCGACTCGCGGGAGCAGGTCTTTGTCTCGCACGGGTGGGAGTCGATGCGCTTCATCGAGAGCCTCGACGCGCGCAACAAGTATCGAACGTACACGAGGATGCAGCCGGTCAGGGGCACCAAGATGATGGAGGGCAACGTGTACGTCTTTGACGGGGACCGCCTAATCGGCGTCGCAGGCGGCGTCAGGTTCCAGTCCATCCCGAGAAAGGTCCTGAACCTGGTCCTCCCGCCGCGCGGCGCCCTTGCCGCGGGCACGCCCGCCGTCAGGCCGGGCCCGGCTGTCTCGATCAAGAAGCCCGCAGTGGAGGGCGCGAGGCGGCCCGCCTGTGCCGGCGCGGCGGCAAGCGAGAGACGCCCGTCCTCCTTGGCCGCCGACTTCCTCGACATCATCCAGGCCGAGCTGGGCTGCGACGTGGACGAGCTGGCCGACAACATCGCCTTTGCCAACCTCGGGTGCGACTCGCTGATGGGCCTGACGGTTGCGGGCCGGATGCGCGAGGAGCTCGAGGTCGACATTGACTCGCACGCCTTCCTCGAGCATCCCACGATCGGGCAGTTCAAGGCCTACCTTTGCCGGCTCGAGCCGGGCGACAGCGGCTTGCCCAAGGCGTCGCGGACCTGCAGCTTTTCCGACGAGGACAGCTCGGGCGGCGAGTCGGGCTCGAGCTTCACGACGCCGTCGTCGAGCGACAAGGGGGCCGGCGACGACGCCGAGGGCGACTCGGCCCGGCTGCGCGACGTGGTGCGCTCGACCATCTCCGAGGAGATGGGCATCGCGGTGGAGGAGATGCTTGCCGCCCCCGACCTCGCGGCGCTGGGCATGGACTCACTGATGACGCTGACCATCCTCGGGACGCTCCGCGAGAGGTGCGACCTCGACATCCCGAGCGACCTCTTCTCCGGCGGGCCGTCGCTGCAGGCCATCGAGCGGAGCCTCGGCATCGAGCGCGCCCCTGAGCCGGCTGTGGCGGCAAGGACTCCCCTGCAGACGGGCGACCTGTACCCCCAGCGCAAGGCCAAGTCAGTGCTGCTCCAGGGCAACTCGCGCACCGCCGCCAAGAAGCTCTTCATGCTCCCCGACGGCAGCGGCTGCGCCACGTCGTACAGGGAGCTGGACCGCATCTCGCCCGACTGGGCCGTCTGGGGCCTCCACTGCCCCTTCATGAAGACGCCCGGCGAGTACACGTGCGGCATCCGCGGCGTTGCGGCCAAGTTTGTCGACGAGATTCGCCGGTGCCAGCCCGCGGGGCCGTACTATCTTGCCGGGTGGTCCGTCGGCGGCACCATCGCCTTCGAGGTGGCCAGCCAGCTGGGGCGCGCGCACGAGCGCGTCGAGAAGCTCATCCTCATCGACGCGCCGTGCCCGACCATCGACGTGCCGCTGCCGAGCGACCTGCTGCTCTGGTTCGCCGACATTGGGCTGATCGGCACGCCGGCCGGCGAGGCAGCGCCCAACAGCCTGCCCGAGTGGCTGCTGCCGCACTTCGCCGCCAGCGCCGCGGCGCTCGCCGCCTTTGAGCCGGAGCCGCTGCCGGCGGCGCGGTGCCCGGCCGTGACGGCCGTCTGGTGCGAGGACGGCGTGTGCAGGACGGCCGACGACCCGCGCCCGAGCCCGTACCCGACGGGCCACGCCCTGTTCCTGCTCGACAACCGCGTCGACTTTGGGCCCAGGGGCTGGGACGCGCTCCTCGACGCCGGCCGCATCCGCACGCGCCACATGCCGGGCAACCACTTCACCATCATGCGCGGCGAGCTGGTAAGCAGACGGCCCTGGGATGCGTCGACGCCAGTACTGACGGGTTGCAGGCGAAGAAGCTGAGCTCGATAATCCGCGAGGCGCTGCTCTGAGGGGGAGGTAGGAGTGTACATGAGTGCGTGACGAATGTCCGAGCCTGTTGATGGCCGTATATAGCCTTTGTGTTTTGTCGTTGATAGACTGTACATGGCAGCAGAAGGTGCTCACGAATTATAGTATTAACATGTTGAACTAGAGTAGTGCTATTTGCACGCACGCAAATCTCATTTGCACTCACAACGTGCGGGCAGTAAATACGGAAGGGGAGTAAAACTACTGACAGGAAGGGAGTTAAAGTTGGATAGATGCAGAAAACGATGGGACGATATAGAAAGGGACAGGAAGGTATGGGAAGACAGGAAGGTGAGTAAAAGCCACCAGTGCAAATAGAGATTTATGTGAGTGCAAATAGCAATACTCTTTAAGCTACGCTCGACGGGGTCGACGCCTGCCAGGACCTGGTTGCGAGCTTCGGCGACGACGCGGCCGGCTTCTGCTGGCGTCTCGCACCTCGTCCCATGTCGTCCCATGTCGTCCCATAGGATTATTCCGATGCCATGTCAGCGTACAAGTCACGACATGGTCAGCGGCCTGTCTTGGTTAAGGGGGACGTGCTGTATTGTCTGCTCGTACTTGGTACAGTCATGCAGGATGGAAGGCCCACGCCGCCGCTGCTGTATTCGCTGCTTCATAACATCATTCAACATAAACGCCCCGTAGGGTCAACAACACCACCGCCACCGCCGCGGCCACCACCGCCACCAGGACCGCCGCGACGGCGACGCAGAGCCCCAGGCCACCCCGAAGGTGATGCGCACCCGCTGCTCTGCCGTCAACGCCGCCCCCGCTGCCGCCGCCACAATCGCCGCCGGAGCCGGAGCCGCAGCCGGAGTACCCCCCCGTGGGTGGCTCGGCCACGCAGTACTAGCAAGGGAGACATTAGTCTATACATCCAACTATACAAGAGGCTGAACGAGGGTCGAAACGTACCTCCTCTGGGCGTCGGCCCCAAGCGCCGTCGACGACGACTGTGGTGGTGATAGTGGTGGTGGTGGTGCTGCCGCTACCGCCGCCGCCGCAACGGCAGACGCCGCCGGAGACGGCCCGAGGGCGAACGAGAGTTCGAATAAATTAGACTCTGTTCTAATGTTGGCTTGGTGAGACCCAAGGTGATGCTAGGGAATGGACTCGAGAAAGAGAAAAGAGACTGTCCGGTGTGGCAGTTTTGTCAACCGACTACGCGCAGGAGCTGTTGCCATGTCCTCTTCGTTGGCAGTTGCGGAGCGCGGGTAGTCGCCAGTCAGTGTAGCTACGCCCTGAGCACTCAGGCAGCTTGATAGAGCAGGTATCCCCTGTCCCTATTTTCTGACTCGCGGAGCATCTCTTGTGGTGGCGACGCGTCTGATGCCGTTTTCGGAGTCTCGTTATGTCTATCGCTACCTGATCTCAAAAGTCCTCATCCATTTATTCTTGTCTCTAGTAAATTTAGGACGCTCCATTCCCCGGAGCTTTTGTATGCCGTTACATGTGGTGCTCTCCTGACTTGCCTCTGTTTTATGCTTGAATTACACTATCGCCCAGCGGAATGTCAAGAAGCGAATTACTCCCTTCCAACACCAGTACCGTCACATGGGCCGCAATCGAAGCCGCCTCTCAGCCTCAGCTATTGGCCAGGTTGCGATCCCATAACCTATCCACCAACCATTGGATCGGGTATTGGGGTGGGGAAAGGGATTTTGGCAGGTATCTATACCAGTCAAAGTCGTCTCTCGGGGTCAAGTTATTTGTCATCTTCGCAGACTCCCAGTATTCAGGATAGAAGCCGCTAGCTTCCCAGTCAATAATAGCAACAACCCTCCAAGTCCCATCCTCGCCTTGATCCACCATAATATTTGCTGGGCGAATGTCGCCGTGCGTGAAGACGCATTTTGATGGGCATGTTGGTAAGAGCTGGCGCAAAAACTGAATGTATAATGGCGAAGCTGTTGTAGATCCGGCGAAAATAAAATCTTCAAACTGCTTGGCGTTCATGATCGGTTCATTGTTAACACGAAGTCCTCTTCTAATATCCTTACATCCGTCCCCTTGGGTACCGCCAAGCGGGGTGTCGGGCGGACATAGAAGCGACCTTAGCTCAGATAACATTTTGTCGAGCTGGATGCTGATATCTCGCTTCTGTGTCTCATTTAGTCGAGGCCATGCCTTTTCCAAATCGCGGCCCGGGATAAAAGTGGTGAAAAGAAGGCAGAAAATACCGAGCCTCACCATGCCGTGAGGCCTCGGGGCGGGGAATGTAGGCAGATGTTCCTGCAGGTATAAGAGCGATCCGAGCTCAGTTGCGGCAGATTTTTGATGGGTTATCTTGACAGTAATGCTTTTACTGACTCGAAGGACAGTAACAGAAGCTGCCCACGCACTTTCGTAGAGGATCTCGCTCTCGGCAAGTAGACCCACGATGGCCTGGGAGAGGTCGGTATGTTTGCCGAGGAGAACATTCAGTTGGGGTGAGAGCTCGGAGATGATGGTGACCGGATCGGTCGCAGAGAGCCTTAAGCGTATATCGTTGTCGCGAAACGAATGCTTGACGTTAGACCCTTGGGGCGCTCCAGTTTGTTGGGCTAGTACGGTCCGTGTTAGCATATAACTGGAGCAACCCGTGGGGGAATCATTACCTCTTTTCTTATAGGACTGTAGAGTCTCTGAATAATTTGGCGGCAGGAGCGCTGCGAGGTCTGCCTCGGGATCTTTCTTCAACGCAGCTTGCAGGCCCCGCAGCAACTTGACGTTCCATCTGGCGGCGAGTGTGTTGCGGTTGGCTTTGATGACACGATTTTTCGAGGGCTGGTTAGCCGGGGCGCCATTCTGATTATCCATCTTTCGGTTGGGTCAAGAGATACGGACGTATGCCAGAACGAAAAATGGCGCGATATGGGCGCAGTAGCCTGACCCTAATTCCCGAATTTTAACCGGCTCGGAAGCGGAAGAGATCCCCGCAGCAATAAGATGGTCAGACCCAGGGGTGCAGGCCTCGCTAGCTACGAGCCGTGAGCCGTGAGCTGTGAGCCGTGAGCCGTGAGCTTCCCGACATATGGAGTTGCATCAGAATTATCTTTGGCTATCAGCAACGCAGTGATATTGCAGTATCACCTCGCCTACATGTTATGCAGGATGTTAAGAAGCGAATTAATCCCTCAGGAATTGCCAAGACTATGTCATGGATATCTGGGATATAATGCGGACTTAAGGAATGATCGATGACAGTACATGGTATGAGGGCAAAGAAAATATAATGCCCTATTACGGTCAAGACTTCGGCGATCAGTGTAATTATGATGATGCTGATGGTGATGAAGAGCAAGAGGATGGTGAAGAACATGGGGGAGAAGGGAGCCAGTGTTTGTCGGAACGATACGTTTATGATTCAAGCTGAAACGCGATTGCCAGTTGGCTTGGCGCATGGAGCCCTCAGCCATAAAATGGAGGGAGGAGAGAGCTTTGGTCGATGCATGGAGTTCTCCACTGGAGTTTAAGCTCGGCCGACCAGTAGCGGGTTCCTGTCTTTACGAGATTATAATAAGCCTCCTTCTCACTCTCTCTAACCACGACATTTAGGATAATGGAGTAGGAGATCTAGATCTCTCGATAATCCGAGGCGCAGCTTGATATGTTTACCGTTAGACACATCGTGTAGGTGGGCGTCGTCATCAGCGTCTAGGGTGAGCCGTGCAATATCAGTATTACGCAGTATATATTCTGAGAAACAGCTGCTTGTCTCGTGTCCCAGTCTATGATATCCTCGCCTATGCGCCCCCTCTAATCCAAGACGAAAGTAAAGACAAAACGAGGAACGCATCACCCGGAGGCGGCAATGTCGGGCACGCCAGCCACCTCGGCGTCGAAGAAGCCGTCGGGCAGCCGGAACGCCTGGTCGTGCTCCCGCATGGCCTTGAGCGTCGCGTCGACGACGTCGTAGCCAAAGTTGTGCCGGAGGATCGACTCTGGATCCGCTGCGCCCGTCAGCAGGCGCTCACGACAGACTGAGACAGAAGCTCACATGGGATCTCGTCCTCGCCCATGTACGGCCGCAGCTCGTCGCGCACGCGCTCCGACTGGTCCTGGCCGACGTTGCTGAGCACCTGCATGGCGCTGGCGCGCCGCCGGCGCACGGCATCGTAGATGGCCAGCCGCGTCTCCACCTCGGCGGGCGTCGCGGCGCCGTGCAGCGCGATGCCGAGCGCGAGCCCGTCCTCGAGGCCCTGCGCGCCGCCCTGGCCCTGGTCTGCGCACCCGGCTGTCAGTGCTCGATGCCAGGGGTTCAGGGGGGAGAGGGCACGGACGCGGGAGCATGGGGTGCGCCGCGTCGCCGGCCAGGGCCATGCGGCCGCGGTGCCAGAAGGGGATCGGGTGGCGGTAGAGCAGCGGCCATCTCTTTGCATCGGTGGCTTTGCTGCGGGCGGGCGTCAGTCGAGGCGGACCGGCGGCGGCACCGGCACATACCTGATGACCTTGAGGAGCCTTGGGTCGAAGCCGGCGAACCTGTCGAGGACGTGCGAGATGTCGACACTGGCCTGCCAGTCTGGGGCGGTCAGCGGTGGTGGCCAAAGCCCGGGGGGACACCCACCCTCGCGCCTCTCCGGGTCGACATGGTCGTCGTAGAAGATGCCGACAAAGTTGTGGATCGTGTTGCTGCCAGGCCCGTCAGCACGGCCAGACGGCGACAGGGGGGCCGGACGCACTCGCGGCACGGGTAGGCGACGAGGCGGCGGCGGGTCTCGTTGTCGGCGACGATGCGGAACCAGCCGTCGCGGTGCTCGTTCCAGAAGCGCGTCTCCGGGTCGGCGTCGAGGGCGGCGGCCGGGATGAGGAAGCGGTAGCACGCGTTGGAGTGGACGGGCGGCACGGGCACGCTCTTGCGGCCCAGCACCGCCTCGGCGGCGGCCGAGTGCACGCCGTCGGCGCCGACGACCACGTCGGCCGTGACGCGCTCGCCGGTGCGGAGCGTGACGGCGGGCGCGTCGGGGTCCTGGGCGGCCGGGTCAGCGCGGCGGGACGGCCAGGGCAAGCGGGCGGGCTCGGGCTCGGCTCACGTATGCCACGGCGTCGCAGCCGAGGTGCAGGGCGACGGGCTCGCCGGGCGCGTCGGGCCGCGTGGCCAGCCAGCGGAGGGCGTTGTGCAGGTCGACGCGGTGCGCGTAGTAGAGGTCGGCGCCGCCGAGGGCGCGCGCGGTGCCGTCGGTGGCCAGGACGGCCGTGGTGCGCAGCGAGCCGGGGTCGGCGTAGGAGACGCGGCGCGAGCGGACGAAGCGCCAGCGCGCCGGGTCGATGCCCCAGGCGATCAGGAAGCGCGCCGCGTTGGGCGGCACGTGGATGGCCGCGCCGACCTCGTCCTTCATGGCCGAGCGCTCGTAGACGGCGACGGCGAGGCCGGCGCGCCGCAGCGAGACGGCGGCCGCGAGGCCCGCGATGCCGGCGCCGACGACGACGGCGCGCGCCATGGTGCTGCTCTGGGGGGTCCTGTGCGGGGGGGCTCGAGTGCCGGGGAGGGCATCCGGGGAGGGCATACGGGGAAGGCATCCGGGGAAGGCCTCGGCGGGCACGCCATATATAGGTCGTCGGCCACGGATCCGAGGGCGCCGGGCGAGGGCCGCCGCCGCCGCGCTCGGCCCGGGGGCGCACGGCCGGGCGCTCAGCGCACTATCCCGGGCCGGCGCCGGGTTTGCGGTCGGAGCCGCCGAGGTCGTCGGGGTCACGTGCGCCGGGCAGGATGCTCCCCCTTGCATCGTCCACCACCGGTTATGGGCACATGTCCGAGCCTGCTATCCCGGCAGCAGCTGGGCCGTGCTCGCTGCTATTGTCTCCGTCGCCAGCCCCAGCAAATGCTCACCCGATCCGCCTGCAAGTCCGTTGGCCCGTCAATCAGGCCGCTGGCGAGCTGCAGGACAACAGCTGCCGCCGCCGCCAGACTCGTCGTGTCTCGCCCTGGGCATTCCGCGTCCTCCCTGCTGCAGCGGCCCCAGCCGGGCACATGCCGCCGACAAAAATAAATACAGAAGGGCATGCGCTCCTCGGAACCAAGGCTCGGCTTTGGGCCCTGGGTGCCGCCATTGGACGCCCGGGGGAGCAAAAGGGGGTAACATGAGCGCCTCGTCGTCGCGGAAAGGTGGCAACAAGCGGCTGGCCAACGCCCTCGACAGGCCGCTGCATGGCCCGAGCCTGATGCAGGCCCATGTACCGCTACCTCGGCGCAGAGTTCCCGGCACGGCTACCGGCGGACGTCGACGGCTCCGGCCCCGGTCCTCCAGCTGCTCCTCCGGTCGGCGTACGACGCGCACCGTTGCAGAGGCCCACGGCCTCGACGCCCTCGACGCCCTGCAGCCTGCCGCTCCATGTATCGTGTGCATGCACACGCATACATACGATACATCCAGCATGCATCCGCAGAGCATCAGCCACGAGCCGCCGATCCGCCGCCGTGCTGAGAGCCGGCTCGCTGTCCAACGGCTCGTCGACGACGCCGCCGGGCCAATGGCATGCTCGACGGCTCCATTCCGCGGACGAGGGCGTGAGGCAAGGCGATGGCGCACTCGCGGCCGAATGTCTCGTGTGTGTGTATGTTCGTGCGGACTCCGTACCCAGTACGCACGTCCGTTGCACCAAGGCCCGTTCATACTTTGTCCTCGCATGTGCAAATGCCCGGCTTGGATGGGTGCGTCTTGGCTGACACGGCTCGCGAGTCCAGGCATCCGCATCCACCCGAGGACGTGTGAGGGCATCTTGACCGAGTACTTACATGCTCGCGGCCTCGGCCTCGGCGGCCCCCCGGGCCCAGCGCTGCTGTGCTTGCACTTGCATCCGAGAGGCACCCCTTGCCCCCGTTTGGATCCATGGCACTGGTTATGGCCGACTCCAAAGGCACCAAGCACCACCACCACCACCACGACTCCATCACCACCACCATCGCCGCCTCCTGTTGGCTCCGCGACGGTCCCCCGGTGGCGCCCGGATCGTCACGACTGGCCGAGGCCTCGAGGCCGCCGGGTGGCATGCAGATGCCACAGCCAAGTTTGCCGCAGCCAAGTGTTGCCGCGTCACAAAACGACCGCCTGGCGCCCCGGTCGAGCCGGCCGCTGCGACATGGCTTTGTCCGTCGTCGTCGATCATCAACAGCGACCATGGACCCTTTTGCCGGCCTCTCAGCTTACCACGGCCTGTTTCACCGTCATTTTGTAGCCGCTCAGCCCCTCGACTCCAGACCATCCTGTTGGACCGTCGTCCGTGGCCGACCCCAGCCCATGGGCGGGCGCATCCAAGCCCAAGGGTTGGCTGCCTGCTCACCGAACGCCGAGAGCTGGCAAGCGATGCGCGCATGCACTTGGGCTGCGCCTCGTGCCACCGCTTGCCCGCGCCGACGCAGACGCTCTGCCAGCGCTTGGGCGCGACGAGGCCTCATGACGAGTGCTGCATTCCCATGACCCCGGCGACGTCGACTACGTAGCACCGGCTTCCGCCCCATGCATGGCAACGAGCGCTCTGGCGAGCGTTGCCTCGAGCCGCTGCACGCCTCAGCCTCGGGCGTGTGACGGCGCGCCCTTGCCAGTCGGCGTCATGGGCCCTTCGACACGGCACGTCTTGTCCCGCAGGCTGCGCCGACCAAGGCGGGCGCGGAGCGATACGTCCGTGTTGCCGCCCGAGGCAGCGTGTAGGGAGGTCTCGCATCAAAATGAGCTCGAGAGCGGGAGATGGAGTCGGTGACGGTCCTGGTCTCGGCCACTTGGTCCAACTAGCCGAGCGCGTCCTGCTACAGACGGACTGCGCATGCACAGGCATGCATGCGGACGCCGGTGGCTCAGCAGGGGCTTCGCAAGCGTGCCCCGGCCGACGAGTGTTTTCAGGGCCATGCGAGGGCTGTGCCGCCGGCGCTGGCCTCGGGCGGCGCTGGCCTGGCGCCGGCCTGGCGCCGGCCTGGCGCTGGCCTGGCGCTGGCCTCGGGCGTCCCTGGCTGAGACCCTCTGGCGCGACCAAACACAGGTTTGCCGCGTGACAGGTCGAGTCGAGTGGCGAGGCGGGAAGGTGCGTGGACGGATGGATTCGACGCGTTTCATCCGGCTTGCTGCTCAGGCGGCGGCGGCCAGGCGACCATGGCAAAGACTGCCGCGTGCGCTGTCGCCGGCCGACGGGCCACGCGGTTGGCGTCCGCCATCAGGCAAGCGAATGCGCCGAGATGGGTCCAGGGTGGGTGGATGGATGGTTGCTTCTGGGCCAGACGCCGTCCTACCTGCATCGTCATTAGCCGTCGGGTCGTCTGAGTCAAAGCTGCGCATGGAACTTCCCACAAGCCATGGGCGTTTGGCCCTCGAAATGGCCCAAAACGGATGCCACCTCGTACGGGCCGCTGGCGAGCGTTTGCCCGCATCGAGAAGCCGACATGACGCACCTGACGCATCCATCTTGGCGGCACGAGTGCCGCAACAGGGCGGATTCCAGCCAGGCACCCGGTCGTCGTCGGCTGGCAAGGGAGATGAGGCAGATGGTCTGGGGAGTACGGATAGGGCTCGCCAAGTACAGCACATGCCTCGACCATGTAGAGGCCGACGACGACGATGACTCGCGGATGCTGGGGCGTTGGAGTTGTGGGGAAAAGGGCGAGTCGCCCACGGTGTACGGAGTACATACGCTGTACCGAGTACGCTGTACGGAGGCTGTGCGGAGTACAGAGTACCTGCTGTACCTCTGAGTGGCTACAGCGTTGAAAAGCCGCTGGTGGCGCAAGGGCTGATTGAGCATCTGGTGGACTCGGGGGGGGCTTGTGCGCTATCAATGTGTTGGCATCGCGGCGTACGAGTACATCCATGTATATGCAGTGCTCTCCCGGGCTGCGACCATGCTGTATCATGGCAGCCGTCGTCAGCGCCCGAGCCCGCGCTGATGCATCCAAGCACGCCGTATCTGTACTTGCAGCTCCACCGGCCAGTTGCCGCATCCAAGCTATCCGAGAGTTGGCCAAGGCTGAACATGTATAACCTGGAGGTTGGTCAGGCTGGTCAGGCCGGCTAGCGACACCGCGGTGCTGACGCTGACCACGGCTGCTGGGCCTCGATTGGTGGCGCCGGGGCCAGCCTTGCAGCTGCAAGCACGGCGCGCTGTAGCAGCGACATGAGGCCATGACGTGACGATTTGTCTGTGCTGGGGAGACGGTCTGGTGAAGAGCGCCGAGAGCATGGATGCGGGCTGTCGGCGATGCTGAGGCTCCGCAGGCGCTGCATGATACCCTGGATGCATCAGCGCTGCGCCGGAGCGAGGGCAGAGTCGAGAGTCAGTGGACGTACTTGGTACTCGGTAGGCAATACTTCAATGCGTCTGACGGCTCAGCATCGCGAATCAGAGGGCGAGTCAGCAAAGCGCTGCCGAGCGCACCCGCGGTATTGGTACCTCGCGCCGCTATGAGCCCCTGAGCCTGAGGCATGCACCTTGCTGCCACCCCTTTATTCCCTCACGCTGGCCGGCAAAATTTGCAGTGCCAACCTTGGCCTCACGGCTCCGCTGGGTGGCAACGACGCCTGCGGGCGCCAGTGCGACCGCAAGCGTGCAAGCGCGCTGGATCCTGCAGCTGCCTCCAGCACCACCTCTCCAGCACCACCTGCACCGCCAGCACCACCAGCATCGCCCGCTGGTGCCTCAGTCCGCCCGCCCCAGTCTTTCCTTTTTGTGCGACACGTCTCCATGGCCGCCCTGCTGCTCCCGACAGGCTCGTTGCAGGCGATGACACTCTGTCTTCTTGTTTTGCCTGCTATTTGCCGTCCCTTCTCAAATTCCTCGCCCCGTCGCCGCCTAGCCCCGTCGAGCATGGCCGCCTGCAAGACCCTGCAGCCCAGCGCCCGCCGACGTGTCCGCCTGGGCCATGGCGCCGTCGAGGACAAATTGCCGGCAGACTCCTGAGAGCATGTGGGACCAACCAGCCGAGGGCGAGCCCGCGGCGCAAAGGCAAACGGCCGGCCGGAAAGGCGGCTCCCTGGCGACAATGGATCCGATAATTTGCCCGTGGCGCCCTCGACGATGACGATGGGCGGCCGTGGGGGCCTCCTGTGGCGCGCGAAGCCCCGAGCATCCAGCCAGAAGCGAGCCTCGGCGCCTCTGTTGGCCGGCACTTTGCGACCGCAGCACCAGCCGCCGCCGTCCGCCGAGACCCTCTGCCCGTGCCACCCCCCGGCGTCTCCATACCAACCCGCCGGCTTTGGCCGCCGCCGGCCACGCTTGGCCACCTCTGCCGACGGTGTGATGCGGACGTGCATGCGCTACAGGTCTGGATGTGTGTGTGATCTTGACGCTGTCGACGCGGCTAACTGGCCCAAGCCCATCATCAGAAGCCGCGCCCGGGTTTGACCTCTGAGGCCGCCCCCCCCTTCTCCCTTCTCCCCGCCGCAGCCTCTTCCCACCCTGCTGTGGACCGCTCCCAGACCGAGGGGTCCCTCCCTCACCCGAGCCTCCCTCACCCGAGCCTCCCTCACCCGAGCCGACGGCCAACCTGAGCCCCGGCAGCTCCAGCCCGCCGCCGCCCCCTCCGTGCCTCCCTGGTCCTGCTGTGCCCACGCCTCCCGCGCCACGCCTCCCTCCAAAAGGGGCGACGACTTGGGCCTCCTGCGCCTGAGACTGGCTGGCCCGCTGCCCGTCGTGGCTAACGCGACGCCCGTGCGTGGCCTGAATCCTGTCTCCTTCTTCATCCCTTCCATACGGGGCTGCTGCACTTGCAGCGCCAAGAGTGCGGATCTGTTGGGTTGGTGATTGCGGCTACTGATACCCATCACAGCCTTTACATGCTACCCGGTCTCCATACAGACACTGTATGCATGTGCGCCGACCGTCTTTGCCCGCGCGAGCCTCTGATTCCAATGGTTCAGGTCTGTTTGGGACCCGAGCTCTCCATCCCTGTCCTCGCTCCTTTTTCTCGCCATGCCGCCAGCCAACACACACGACCGCCCAAGGACCGACGTTGCCTCGGGCTGAGCGTCCTGCGCAACCCAACTCCTGCCCGTCTCGTGCCTCCAGCCAAGCCGCTCGACTAGCTTCACCATTGCAGCCGACATCCAACCAAGGACGGAGCACGGAGCGCCGCCGGCCGTGGCGCTCTCGGGCATACACTTAGCACGGAGCACCACGACGGGGTACCGAGTGCTACCGTCAAACAACGCACATGCGCTCCATGCCAACCCTAGCGCCCTCCTGTCTCTCGGCTCGGCCGCCCCTTGGTAGATGGAGCCCTGCTATTTTTTTCTTCCTTCTTTTTGCCTTTCCAGGTTGGAATCCGTCCGATGAGACACCCCTGCCTGCCCCATGCATCCATCCTACGGTGCGTGCGTTTGTATGACGCACCGCATCGTCACACACCCCCAGTTCTGTCCCCCGGCTGCCACACGACACACCAGCATCTCACCCCCCCCCCCCCCCCCCCGGGCCGTTCACCACAGGCAAATGGCGGGCGGGCAGCGAAGGCGACCCATGCTCGGCAGGTGCCTGGTCAGTGAGGCATGGATTGCGGGCAACTCCATACCCAGCCTGGATACGGATACGTACCCCTTGAGGCGGCGATTGCTTTGGCTCACAGCTATGCAACCCGCACGTTTGGTTCATCGCCTGCGCCAAAACCGACCATGTCATGTCATTTATTACCCTGTGTCTTGCCGGCCCACTCTCTAGATCCGTGGTGGTGATTTGGATCTTGCTCGGACTGGGGACAAGTCACAGCCGGCCTGGATTTATTCTTTGGAGCCGTCCTCGTCTCCTCGATCCCTCAAACCACTCCCTCGTGCTTGTCTTCTCGGATACATAACCCAGACCAAGCCCAGCTCCTCTCCCGTCGGGACAACTACCTCCTGTCCATATCCCCCTTTTCTTTTACATCGACAGCTTGCCAACGCCCTCCAACACCCACCATGATGTACCAGGCCTTTGGGCTGCACACGCCGGGCAGCTTACCGGGACATCATGCCCATGATGCCTTCCTCGATCACCTATCGACCCATATGGCCCTCTCACAGGCAACGCGGAGACTGTCCAGGAGCTCCCTGAACGGGCAGCAGCGGGCCGGGTCGGCGATGCGAGTTGTCAAGCCCAGCAGCGCCAACAACAGCCCCAGGTCGTCGGGCGTGCTGAACCGGAGGAGGTCGATGATGGTCGACGGCTCGAACCCCCGAAGGCTGCCGCATCAAGCAATGGACTACCATCTTCCGATGCCCCAGGGCAACGATCTGTCCCGGCAGAAGCAGACGGTTCGCCCACTGAGCTGGCACCCCTCGTCGTACGTGCAACAGGTGCCCTCGCAGCGCCAGCAAGCCCTGAGCTACAACCTGCCGACGCCGAGCGTGTACGGCGACCACCACGACCTGTACTCGGCCCAGCCTCAGTTTTCCCCCGTCATGCCCTCCTACTCGACCGACACGTCGCCGTGCTCCACCTTTTCGCCTCTGCCTCTGTTTCCCGGCAGTGACAACGCGCAGTACGTGTCGACGGAGGCGTGGGAGCTCCCCCAGAGGACGCCCTTCTACCCTCCTTCCCACGACAGCCAGGGCCTGCCGGAGCCATTGGCGACGGTGGGCGGCGTGAGCCAGAGGGCGCCAGCGGCGGGGGCCCTGGACTGGAACACCTTCGTCGCCCAGGGATTCAACAACACGTCGCCCCCTACGCCAGACTCGTTCCCTCCGCTGCAGCACCCACCGCCGGCTGTGACGGAGATGGCTGTGCCTTACGAGGCCCTGGACGAAGCGGAGGAGGAGGGCGAGATACTTGTGGGCATGGGCCTCTACGACGCGCCGGAGAAGTTTGACGAGGACCCGCACCTGGACAACTACCGCTCGACCGTCTCTTCCCTGCTGGGATCGTCGTTGCGGCCGCACGAGCCACGGGGCAGGGGCCTGAAGCTGGAAGAGACGTGGGAGCCGCCCAAGTCGGACGACGGGGAGGAGGAGGACGACGACGACGACGAGGAGCCGCAGACCAACAGGTCGGCTTGATGCAGGGGCCGCGCCTTTCTCTTCTTCTTTCTATTCTTGTGTCTATATTCCGGGCAATATGGCGGGCGCATGTCGTGTACCACGAGGGTTTGCGCTCTGCCTTGAGGGAGTTTGATTGTCGGCATCGGAAGGTAGCATAGGTGGACCGGGATCACAGCATGGCAGGGCTTGGGTTGCAATGGCGGCGCATGACGGCGCATGACAAAGGGCACGGTGGCTGAGGATACCCGGATTATACGACGTGCAGGTGGAGAGCCGTCTAGGAAGAGAGCCGTCTAGGAAGAGAGCCCAGGCACATAATCCGCACACGCATACATAGGCAGGCGGAGACGGAAGCGTGAGAAGCGCAGGCGTGAGAAGCGCAAGCATGAGGCGCGCATTGGACGTGACTGAAGACGGCAGCGAAGGATGATGTTGCGGCGGGACGCTAGGGAACAAGAGGGAAAAGTGGTGGGTGGAGTATGGCCACAAGGAGCTTAGCAGGCAGGTACGAATACACACAGCAGGGAAAGGAAAAAAACATGGAAACTATAAAAAGCGCAGGGGAGGGAAGAATGAAGAAAGAAAAGCCAAGCTCGAGGCCCCACAGCAGATCCCTGTCAGACATGTGCCCCCGTTGGCGGGCCCGTGCATGCATGCCTGGGGTGTGGAGAAGGAGCTGGGGCAGGGAAGGCGGCGCTGAGTGGCTGCGCGGCAGGTCGAGGGCGGCGCTTTCCTCGTTGCACCCCGCCGGTTCCATCGCATGTACGGATACGGAGTAGACGGTACATGCCAGGCGCGCAGCCTCGTGCGGGACCGTGTTAGCGGGTACCAAACACGAAGGGATTGCGCCGCGGGCGCCAGCCCACCAGCCACGCTGCGCCGCAGGCATAGCGCCATGTACCGCCGGAGTACCGGACAACCAGAGGTACCGGTACGCGGGCGGCGGGCTCACCGCCAAACATTCTGCCGGGCGACTTTTCCACAGGCTTGGCTGGCACACGCTCTGCTTCCGCTCTCGCCGACGCCGTCCTCCGCCCGGGCACCCGACACGCACCATGGTTCGGTACGTCTTCAACTGCTGGCGGGCCCGCGACGAGGTGCTGCTCGTGCGGCGGCAGTTTTACGGCGACGCGGACGCGGACGGCGGCGGCGGCGCGGACCCCGACGGCGAGGGCCCCGGCGACGAGAGCCACGGCGGCGCGGGCCACGACAGCGCGCCCAGCGACGGCCGGCGCGACTCCTCGGCGGCGGCGGCTCTCGGGCTCCGGCGGCAGCACCGGCTGCGGCGACGGCAGCTGCGGCAGCAGGCGGTGGCGCGTGTTTCCATGTGGATGGCGCGCCAGCACTGTTCGCACATGGTGGAGTCGACGGCCCTACTCACAGCCGCCGTCCTCGGCGACGAGGCGGCGGTAGACAATGGCCACGGCGACGGCTGGGCGACGTACGCCGTCCGAGCGACATATGCCGCCGCCTTTAGCAGGTTAGTCTCCGCGTTTCAGCGCCACCCCTCCCCTCGTTGCGTCCGCCCGTTCCGGCGCCGACAGACTTTGCTCCCTGCTTCAGGCTGCAGCATCCCGGGTTGCAGGCCGCGCTGCTTCGGCGTCATCGTCCTGGCTGATCATAGGCGCACGCCATCCCATGACAGATTCGTCACCGGCCTGCTCGACGGCCACCAGGACAAGCTGCGCAAGCAGAGCATGTACTCGGTCGCCAAGAAGATCCGGCTGCCGGCCGCCTTTGTCGAGCTGAGGCACCAGGCGACGCACGAGCAGCTGCCGGCCCGGGCCAAGCTGCGATCAATGGCCCACAAGGCGCTCGCCTGGATCTGGCACTATTATTGGAAGGACCTTGCCGTCGACGCCGGCCGCACCCCGGCCGAGGGGCTCTGTCGCGAGGCCGTCCTGACGTACTTGCGAGGCGACGATGACGACGCGCGCCGCCACAGGGCGCTGCGGGAGCTGGGCCGATGGGACCTGGACCTGGTCCTCGGCACCATTGCCGAGCTGCAGCAGACGCTGCCTGGCAATCAGGTGTACATCAAGTGCCTGAAGCTGTCCAAGGAGCTCACGCTGGCTCGGGCAGCCGCCAGGCCGGCGCCCCGCGCCCCCGAGCAGTCCGCGGCGGCCGCGGCAGCCCAGGAGCCGGTGCCGGAGCCGGAGGGTGCCGAGCCGAGCTCTGGGTGGACGCTGCTCGAGGGGCCGTGGAAGCCCAAGCCCATCGGCCTTGTCTAACCCGAGCTCCCTTTTTTCTCTCAAGGTGTTCTGCCAGATACCCGTAGACAGCAGTTGCAGATCCAAAGCGTCGTCAAGGCGAGGGGTCGACGTCAGCCTGTTAAAAATCGCGCTTTAGTAAGGCATCACGTGCACGAGAGCTGCATGCTATCAGTTTTCGAGCCTGGAAATTGATTCAGAGCTGCAACTCTGCAGTCCAGGCCACCCCATGAGTCGGCTCGTTTCCCGCCGGCCGCTTCTCAAGCAGAGTCTCGGTGCCCTGTCGTTTGCCGTGAGTGCCGCCACGCGGCCACGCGGCCGTGGTGCGCAGGCGAGCTGAAGCTGACACCCGCAAAGCCCGCAGCCACCCGCACCATGCATATCCAGCCGATTCCCATGTGTGAGTGCGGCCTCAAACGACTGCGGTCCCTTTGGGCGGGCTCTGACGCGTCCGCCGCCGCCGCAGGGGTCGGGAGCAGCAACAACTACGCCTACCTGGTGGTCGACGACAAGTCGCGAGATGCCGTCATCGTCGACCCGGCAAACCCGCCCGAGTAGGCGGCCCGGCCTGGCGCGGACGAGGAGGGCTCCGTGGGCTGACGGGTGGTCGCAGGGTGGCGCCCGTCCTGAAGGAGGCGATGCAGGCGGGGAGGATCAACCTCAAGGCCATTGTCAACACGCACCAGTGCGGGCCCCCGCGCGAGAGGAGTGCGCAGCAGGCGCTGACGCGTTGACGCAGCCACTGGGACCACGCGGGCGGGAACAAGGCGCTGGTAGGCGGCCCCCCCGAGATGCTGCGGCCCGGCACGAGACAGCTGACGGGCTGGGCAGTTGGCGGAGCTGGCGACGCCGCAGCTCGACGTCATCGGCGGCAAGGACTGCGAGGGCGTGACGCAGACGCCCAAGCACGGCGAGGCGTTCAAGCTGGGGGACATCTCGGTCCGGGGCGTGCACACGCCGTGCCACACGCAGGACAGCATCTGCTTCTACATGGAGGACGGCACGGGCAGGGCCGTCTTCACCGGCGACACGCTCTTCATCGGCGGTGCGTGCGGGTCCCGCGCCGCCGTTGCATGCGTCGTGCTGACGGCAGGCGGCCAGGCTGCGGCAGGTTCTTCGAGGGCTCGGCGGCGGAGATGCACGAGGCGCTGAACAAGCGCCTGGGCGCCCTGCCGGACGACACCGTCGTATACGTGAGGGCGTCCTCGCAAGCCGGTCACGCGCACGGCTGACGCGGGCTGCCAGCCCGGACACGAGTACACCAGGGCCAACGCCGAGTTCGCCGCGTCGGTGCTGCAGGACGAGGCGGTGCGCAAGCTGCACGACTTTGCCGACAGGAACCGCGAGACGACGGGCCGGTTCACCATTGGCGACGAAAAGGTGCGCCGTGCCGTCGGAGCGGGCTGCGTGCGGCAAGGCTGACGTGAGACGACAGAAGCACAACGTGTTTATGCGAGTCGAGGTGAGTCGGCCGAGGGGCGGCGCGTAACTGGGACTGACGTGCGGCTCGCAGGATGCCGCGCTGCAGAAGGCGACGGGCGCGACGGAGCCCGTCGACGTCATGGGCAAGCTACGCGAGATGAAGAACAACTTCAAGTGAGGACCGACGGCGTGCGGGGCCGTGGCCGGCCGTTGACGAGGCGATGCCAGGCCGCCCGCGGCGAAGATGTAGGCTCCAGCACTAGAGAGCATCCCTTGCCGCCCCCTACGATGTGTCTCCGTGGATCGCCAGGTGCCCGTCGCGCGACGGCGGCACCGCGGGCAGCCCGCCGGACAGGACGCGTCGGCTCGCGACGCGGCTGTTTTGCTTGCTCTTGCTTCATTGTCCACACCTGCGCGCCCTGGGTGCGTAGCGAGGCGGCAGGCTCTAGCATAATTTGAAGCGACGGTCTCGTCTCGACCGGCGTCTTTTGCTCGCGCCATCCCGAGAGCCCCGGACCGCGCGGGCGGCCTGGCTTCAGGCGCGCGTCGCGGGGCCTGGCTTCAGGCGTTTCGGGCGCGTCGCGGTGTGCGGCGGTCCGGGTGAGGAGAGATGGGTGAGGAGGTGGAAGAGGAAGTGGAAGACTTTGCGGTTTTTAAGGGGGCGCGGCGGGTCGAACGGCGGATAGTTGTTCCGGCTCGCTATGCATAACCTATACCGGCACTCCAAGTGCGTCCGTCACGCAGCTGTGCTGTGTATCTCGACGAGCTGACCCTCCACCTCCCGCCGCAGCCAGTCTCGCCAGCCCTCGTCGGCGAGGATCGATCGCACCCGCGCCCGGAGCCAGTAGACGTTGCCCCAGAACCCCCACGACGCCTGGAAGCGGCACCAGTCGACCAGCGCCGTCTCCCAGAGCCGGACGAAGACGTCCCAGCCGCAGTCGAGCTCGCTCCCGGGCGGGCTGCGGCGCCGGAGGGCGTCGCGGTACTTGTCGAGCAGGGCCCGCTCGCGGTCGTGCATGGGCAGCGGGAGGGTCCGGGCCTCGGGCGGCCAGCCCGAGGCAGTGCTGCGCTCCTCGGCGAGGCGATAGATGGGCACGGAGCAGGAGCAGAACTTGGCCAGGTCGCAGACGCCGAGGCCGAGGCCGACGTACTGGAAGTCGAACAGGGCGACGCAGCACGGGACGGCGCGGTCGCGCGGCTGCACGAAGAGGTTCTCCGTCTTGACGTCGCCGTGGATGTACGTCTCGTAGGGCCGGCCGCGCGGCGCGAGCACGTGGGCGGCCATGTCGGCGACCGAGGGGGAGCCGGGCCCGTCGACAGGGGCGCACAAGGCGGCGGACCACTCCGAGGCCGTGTCGGCGGCGAGGGCGGCGTACTCCCGGCGCCGCGTCGCGAGGTACGTGTAGCCGCCGTTGCGCCAGAGGCCGGCGCCGGCAGGTGCTCCGGCGCGGCGGCGGCGCGCCATCTCGTCGAGCGGGGGCAGGAGGAGGGCGTCGAGGTCGGCGGGCGGCAGCAGGCGCCGCGAGAGGGCGTGGAAGCCGGCGAGCCACTCGACGACGACATCCGCCTGCCACACGTCGAGCTCGCGGGGCGCGGCGGGGAAGCGCGGGCGCAGGTCCGTCAGGAGCATGGCGACGAGGCGCTGCAGGCCGGCGGCGGCGGCGCGGTCGGGCGAGCGGAGCGTCGAGGCGAGGCAGCGCGCGACGGGCACGTCGTCGCCGAGGGCGGGCGCGACGCTGTCGTAGAAGCGCTGCTCGACCTCGTAGCTGAGCATCTTGCGCACGTGGCCCTCGTCGTCGGCGCTCGGCGGGTCCGGCGGGCAAACCATCTTGAGGACGAGCCGGACGACGTCGGCGTCTGCGGCCGCGTCGGCCGGGCGCGCCTCGACGCCGTAGACGTGGCCGTAGCCCGCCCACAGCGTCTGCAGCTCGGTGCACGAGACGAGGACGAGGTCGACCCAGCCGAGCATGGCTTCGGCGACGCGCCGGGGGTCCGTCGGGGGCGCCATGGCGGCGGCGGCGGGGGCTGGCGATGGGCCGGCGATCCGAGGTCTTGCTCGGGGGGCGTCATGTCGAGGGCGTGGTTGTGGTGAGCGGCGTTGGGAGGAGGAGAGAGAATGTGCCGCACGGTGCGAAGTGGTACGGTGAGGACAGTGCGCACTGTGCACGGTACTGCCGCGTCACTTCGCGCAACGACCAGACATCAACTCTACAAGTTGCCTCGCCACAGCAGCAGCACATGGTACGCACCCGCAGAGCACCGCCCGCGGCGCCGGCTGACGCGCGCCAGCCCCCGAAGCGCAAGTCTGGCCGGGGCGGCGGCGCGCCCAAGGGCCGGCCGTCGAAGCTGGCCAAGGAGCACAACGTGACGGCGCAGCAGGAGGTGGAGATCCGCGAGGCGTGGAGCCTCTTCAGCGAGCCGGCCGAGGGCGAGGAGCACGGCGTGCTGCCGACGGCCGACGTCAAGTCGGCGCTCACGTGCGTCGCCCCCCTGCGCGGCGCGCCCCGGCTGACGACGGCAGCGCGCTCGGCGTGCCGCCCGCGTCGCCGGCCGAGCTGGCCGAGTTCGTCGCGATCCTCGACCCGGCGGGCGGCGGGCACGCGGCCTTGGAGCCCTTCTTCGCCGTGTGCGCGCTCAAGCTGCACGCGCGCGACGACGGCGGCGGCGACGCGCGCCGCGACGAGGCCTTTGCGCTCTTCACCGACGGCGCCGCCGGGCCCATCTCGCTGGCGCACCTGCGGCGCGTGGCGGCGCTGCTGGGCGAGGACGTCGACGACGGCCTGCTCAAGGACATGATCCTCGAGGCCAACGGCGGGGCGGGCGTGGCGCGCGGCGTCGGCGTCGACGAGTTTGACGCGGTGATGCGCAGCGCGGGCGTGTGGCGGTAGGGGGCGGTTGGTCGATGCTGGGGCGTTTGCTGGGGCCAGCGGTGACGGATACTAATTGCCGCGGAGTGCTGAATCTGCTGCAATTGACAGCCATCCGTGGAGTCTCATCAACCAACGCTAACGGCTGTTGGGCGTCTCGAAGAGTCACACCGAAGCCCAAGCTCCGCCACCGCCTCGACCTCCAACACCCAGCGGCCCGCCTGTCTCATTTTTGCCAATATATCCAGCCTCAGCGTCTGCACTTCCCGCCGTCGCCACTCCGTACGCCGTGCGACACGCCCCCGGCCTGCCGCCTCAGGCAACCAGCACTGCCCGACTAGGCACTCCGCCCTGACGGGTCCAGCCTCGCCGCGGCCTTATCAGCGGCTCGCCTCCTCGCTCCGCGCCCCCCCGGCCCTCGCCTCGCCCAGCCGCTGCCCGCCATGGACGACGACGCCCACGACGACGCCCATGTGCGCCGCGAGGAGCTCGACACGCTCGAGGCCATCTTCCCCGAGATGCGCCGCCTGCCCGACGCCCCGCTCGCCTTCGAGCTCGACCTGCCGGTCCAGCCGGCCGCGCCCGTCACGGTGCGCTTCCCCGCCGCCCCGCCGCCCCGCCCCGGGGCCCCGGCCGCCGACGGCGACTCGTTCCGCGTCTCGCACCTGCCGCCGCTCGCGCTGCGCATCGCCCTCCCGGACGGCTACCCGGCCGAGCGCCCGCCCGTCGTGGCCGTCGCGACGACGCCCGCGTGGCTGCCGCCGGCGACGCTCGCCGGCCTCGCCGACGACGCGCGCCGGCTGTGGACCGAGGCCGGCCGCGACCTCGTCGCCTACGCCTACGTCGACCACGTCCAGCGCGCCGCCGCCGACGTCTTCGGCGCCGTCTCGGCCGACGGCGCCCTCGACGTCGACCCCGCGCACAAGCTCGCCGTGCTCGACTACGACATCAAGGCACAGAAGGCCGCCTTTGACCGGGAGACGTTTGAGTGCGGCGTCTGTCTAGGTGAGTGCTCCTGTCGGCGCGTCTGCGGCCGTGTGTCTCCCGAGCCGGGGGCTGACTGCCGCGCGCCGTCGTCGTCCAGATCCCAAAAAGGGGGCCAAGTGCCACAGGATGCTCGACTGCGGCCACGTCTTCTGCCTCCAGTGCCTCCGCGACTTCTACAACGACGCCATCAACGAGGGCAACCTGTCGGTCGTGCGGTGCCTGGCGCCCGACTGCGCCAAGGAGCGCGCCGCCGTGCCCGAGCCAGCGGCTGACGCGGCGCGCCAGAACCGCCGGCCCAACCGCGTCTTCATCAGCCCCAGCGAGCTGCTCCAGATGGGCCTCTCCGAGGACACGGCCAAGCGCTACGTCGCCCTGCGGTACAAGACGGAGCTCGAGGCCGACAAGAACACCGTCTACTGCCCGCGCCACTGGTGCGGCGGCGCGGCCCGCTCCAGCCGCCACAGGAAGCCCGACGGCCTCGAGCTGCCCGACGAGCCCGCCGCCGAGCCGGAGCAGGAGGAGCCCGCGGGCGGCGGCGCGGGCGGCGGCAGTTCCAAGTTCAACCCCGCCGACCTGCTGTCCGTCTGCGAGGACTGCGACTTCGCCTTCTGCAGCCGCTGCCTGCAGACGTGGCACGGCGAGTTCGTCCGCTGCGCGCCCAAGGGCGACAGGGACGCCCTCACGGCCGAGGACCAGGCCTCGCTCGACTACCTGCGCCTGCACACGAGCCCGTGCCCGACGTGCGGCGCGCCGGCCCAGAAGACGCACGGCTGCAACCACATGGTCTGCTCGCGCTGCGACACGCACTTCTGCTACCTCTGCTCGGCCTGGCTGGACCCGGCCAACCCCTACCGCCACTACAACCGCCAGGCCGACGGCCGCGTCACCGCGTGCCACATGCGCCTGTGGGAGCTCGAGAACGGCGACGGCAACGACGTCGGCCTCGGCTTCGCCGGCGGCGGCGGCGCGAGGCTGCCGGCCATGGGCCCGGTGCGCGACGTGCCGCAGTTCGAGATGCCGCCGCACGAGGTGCCGCCGTTCGCGCGCCCGCCCGGCGCGAGGCCGCAGGGCCAGCTGCGGAGGCTGCGGCGGCCGGTCGACAGGCCGGAGCAGGCCGACGCCATGGTCGTCGACGCGCCTCCTCGCGGGGACGACGCGCCCGCGGACCAGCAGCAGCAGCCCGCCGAGCCCGTCCTCGTCGCCCGCGAGGCCCCCCTCGTCCTGCGCCTCGTCGACAACCAGCCGCGCGGCAGGCCCGGCGCACCGCGCGGCGCGCGCAACCACCGGCTCCCCGCCGCCGCCGCCGCCGCCGCTGCCGGCCCTCCTGCCGCCGCCGGGCCCCGCGGCGGGCGGGTTGCCGTGCGCGGCGCTCGCATCGCGCGCGCCCGAGCCGCGCGCGCCGAGCGGGCGCGCGCCGAGCAGGACGAGGCGACGCGGGAGGAGGAGCGGCGCGAGGGCATGGCGCGCGGGCTGCGCTTCGAGTTCGGCAACATGATGGACGTGGAGCCGCTGCTCGACCCGGACCTGGACTGGATGCGCCGGCTGGAGCGCGAGGCCCGCGAGGCGCGCCGCGGGCAGCCCCTGCCCGCCCGCGAAGGGCGCGTGCCCGCCCGCGACGCGGGCTCGGCGTCCCCGTGACAGGACCGGAGTCCGGGGGGCGCGGCGGCGACGCGTAGACGGCGTAGGATAGCTTGTCTAGGCAGTTGAACGAGGCGTACACGGAGCGAGCACGTATGTACGGATGCCGAGGTGATGCCCAAGAGCCCGTCCGGGCTACGGAGGAGCGCCTACGGCAGGACACGCGCCCCCCTCTCCTTGCCCCTGAGCCGCGGCCCCCGCCGCGTGGCTTCCCAGACGCCGCGTCTCAGCCCTGTTTGCGCCGTAATCTCCCCCAGCGTGCGGCATCGCTCGGGCCAGTCGAGTTGGGCAAGACGGGGGGGGGGCGAGGAAATGACAGCGGCAGCTCCACGTGTGGTTTCCGGACGCCAAGAGGAGGCGCGCTGGGGAGGATCGGCGCGCGGTCGGGGGCCCAGGCCGGGGGGCGAGGCGGCGCAGTCTGGACCTCTGGGTACGCATATACGAAGCACGGGGCATGTAGGCGACGGGCATGGCCCCCTGGAGTGCGGGCGCGGGCTCGGCGGCAGCGGCCGTGGAGTGTGCGAGGCGGCAGCGGCCGGGCGAGAGGAGAGAGGAGCCAAGACGGCAGCTCGGTGCGCGCGGCCGGGCCAAGTCGGCCGCACGGGCGTCGCTGGAGAAGCGGTAAGCGGCGGGACAGGACGGACGGACGGGCTTGACGTCAAGGCGGCGACGACAGCCACGGGCTGCAGCAGCGGCAGAAGAGGAATCCCGCGGGACATGCATGTCAGGGAGGCGGCATGGCAGGGGGGCGTTGATCTCGCGGCGGCGAGTCGACGAGAGAAGGCGGGCGAGTCTGGCGGGCGTGTCTGGCGGGCGTGTCTGGCGGGCGTGTCTGGCGGGTGTCTGGCAGCCAGTCGTCGCCACAGGCGCCGTGGAACCAGGCGGCTTGTCTCGCAGCGAGGCTGTCATCTGCCGGCGGCCGTCGTCACAAGACGGCGTCGGCGGCGAGACGCGCGACGCTGGGCCTCGGCTAGGGCGAGCGTCGGCGCACGAGCGGCGCCGACGGCGCGTGCTGAGCAAAGGCCGGCCAAGGGTGATCAGCATGCGCAAACCATGTCGAGTCGCGGTGGGGAGCGGGCGCGAACCTCGTCTCGTGCGCCTATACGTCGACACATACACCCATCAGCAGGCAGCATGACGGGCGGCGCGCGGGATTGGTCGGCCAGGCGAATCGACGACGGCGACCGGCTTGCCGAAGAGGTGGCCCCCCCGCCGGGGAGGAGGCGCGCAGGCCGACGGATCGCCGGCGGCGGTGGAGACGGCTGGGGCGCTCGAGGGCGGCGAGGGCGGCCTGGGGCTCGAGGGCGGCCTGGGGCTCGAGGGCGGCTTCGCGCCGCCGTGGCGACGGCGGCGACGGGCGGCGGCGGCGGGCGTCACGGCGGCGCCGTCGCTGGGCGAGCCTCGGGACGCGCGCCCGGGACGCGCGCCCGGGACGCGCGCCCAGGCCGCGCCTCCAGGCCGCCAGCCGCGTCGGGCCAACGCCGGCCCTAAGCATCTCGGCCGCCGGCTTGTCAGCAGCAGCCGCGGGCGAGCGTCTGCGGAGACGGCCGTCCAGCGGGTGGGGCTGCCGGAGCAACGGAGACGCCGGGCAGAGGCCAGCCCCGGGTCGCTCATCTCTGTGGCTGCCGCCGCCCACCAGTTCGAGTAAAATCGGGGTCCGAGGCGTCGGCGGCCGTGCCGTCGTCGGCGGGCTCGCTGTCGACAGGTGCCTTGCATGCGGGCGTGGAGCTTCCTGGGCCATGATTTCATAGAGGAGCCATGTGGCCCGGCGAGGAAGCGTTGCCGCATGACAGGGTGGCAGCGGCCACGACAACAGCCGCATCAGGGCGTGCCCAGAGCTCGGGTACGCCAACGGGAGGCTCCGTGCAACCTGGCCATGGGCCGTGGCCGCCGTGGCACACTGTGCGGGCTCCGGCTTGGCGATTCCCTGGCCTCCCCGGCGCCCTGTGCCAACGCGCGCGCCCCGGTGCCCGTTTGCGCCGCCCGGCCGCGGCTTGCGGCGGCCGCGGCCGCTGGCATGCACCTGTTACATGCGAGCGGCCTCACCCCTGGCGGCATCATCGACTCACCTCACATGCATGCAGCCCATATGCAATCTCGGCCCCCCAAACCCCTCAACTGTCAAAAGGTCCCTCTCGGCGCGCGCCTCCATTCGCCGCTTCCGCTCGATATGGCGTGGTGCATGCAGTCGCCGGCTCCAGCTGGGGCGCGCGCGGCCAGTCGCCGTGGCCGCGGCAGAATGAGGAAGCTCGGCCGCCGGCTCGAGTCGACGGCCACGGGACGTGCGCGCGCTAGGCGAGAGCCAAGTGCTCCGGGTCCCAAGAATAGCTAGGTGACGACGGAAGATGCGGGCGGGGCCAGGCGGGAAGTAACCCATCTGCAACTTGGTCTGGTTCGCGCTCCAGAGGCAGCCCGAGGCGCCTGGTGCTTGGGTGTTGGGTGCCATCTGCTGCGAGATCTGTGAGGCCGCCACCGGCCCCTCATGGTTACATCCACAAGGAAACAAAATGCCCGGGGGGGTGGCGCTGCAAGCCATGATGCAACTCCCGCCCAGGGGCTGGCCGTTGGATGCTGATGATGCGGCCGGCCATTAAGCTTCGCAACAGCGCCTGTTGCCGCCATTCGCGGCGCCTCTCCATCCACCCTGATGGTGCGTGCCACAGAGCCGACACGAGGTTGTATGTATGGGTGTATGTATGTATGTCTGTCAGTCTGTCCGTCTGTCCGTCGCGTGAGAAAAGAGGGACCGTGGCCGGTCGGCGCATGCGAGTCGACGAGGCGCCAATACGAAGGGCGTGCGTCTGCCGATGCTCGGTACTCCGTCGAGCGCCTGCTAAGCGACCCGTCCTCGCTGGCTCTCGTCGGCCGTGGTTGCAGTGGATCGGTCGACGGCGAGCATTCCGGATGCTACAGGCATGCGGCCGATAGAGTTTCGAGCGCGCCATGACGGGAGGACGCGGCCCATGGCGGTCGGCCCGGCAGAGCAGGCGAGGATTCCTTGGCCTGCGCTGCAGCAGCGGCTCGGAGCTTCGTCGTGGGAAGCGTCGTCAGGCGCCGTGGGCCCGGCGCGGCCAGGATATCAATCAGGTGAGGGGGCGTTCGCGCGCCTCTACGGGGGGGTTTCTGCAGAGGCCCCCCCGTCCGAGCCCCGGTCGCGCGGCCAGGTCCGAAACCGGTGCCGTTGGGCGGAGGCAATCGACAAGCCGACGATGGAGAAGGCTGGTGCAACTCTGTGGGGGAGCCAGAGCCCGTCGTCGAATCGTCGAAGCGTCTGACGGAGGACATCCGAGCACCTTGCTGCAGCGCGCCTGCCTTACGGGGCGGGCGGGGCGCTGTCGCGGGGCAGGCGCTGCTGAGCGCGGATCGCGCCTGCCTAATGACAAGCCTCTGACTGTACGGACAGGTCGTTGTCGCACAGCGAACGCGTACATACAGCTTAACAGCCGACCTATATGTACCGTGCCGTGGCTGTACTGTGCCGTGGCACATACGTACGGGACAACCTAATTTCCAAAACACTTGCCCCGTGCTGCCTGCACCAGACGAATCCGTGCTCCCGCGCATCCGTGGATGCTGTCACGGCCCCGTCCTTGCTGGCCCGCCCGGCCCACCTGCCGGAGCGCTCCGTACAGTACGGAGCTCCTCCCTGGCAGGACGCCGCGCCCGACAACCTCCAGCGGCTCAAGCGCAGGCCAGGCCGCCTGTTCGTCCGAGCACGGCGTCGACCGATGCCGCGTCTGTACAGGCGCATCGGCCTGCTGCGACTGCAAGGAACAATAGCTGGACAATGCGTGCCATTAGCCTGTATTACACGCCCGAGAGGCGTCTGTCAAGCTAGCGTTGCGACGCCGCGGCGGGTGCCGTTGCTCGATTGATTACTCGCGTCTTCCCTCTTCACATGCGCCTTGGCAGGCTAGCCGGCTCTGCTACAGCATGGCCGTTCGCTCGGACGCGCAGCTCTGCCGGCTGCGAGATAGCCGAGAGCCTAGGCCGGCCGAGGGCTAGGACGAGGACGGCACGCAGCTAGCCACGGCCGGGGGCGTCGGAGGCGCCCTGGGCCGCGGCAGCCGGCCTGTGTGCTGGGCGTTGTCTGGCCGTGTGCTTGGGGAGTTGGCCTTGGGCCATCCAGCTGTGCCTCCGGCTGTGCCTCCGGCTATCCTCCGGCTGTCCTCCGGCTGTCTTCCGGCTGTCCTCCGGCTGTCCTCCGGCTGTCCTCCGGCTGTCCATGCAGCTGTCCAGGCCCGGCGCCGTCCAGGCCCGACTCTCCCTGCCGGAGCCTCCATGCCGCCGTCTCCATGCCCGAGCCGTCCATGCCGCCGCCGGACCCTTCCATCATGCGCGGCGTGCCAGAACGGCGGTAGCGACCAGGCATCCGCTGCGCAATCGAGAGCTGCAATCCAGGCAGCGTCGCCAGGCGTCATCGTCGGCGTCATCCGCCATCAAACGGCCAGCCCGTTCCCCCCCTTGCAAGCGTCTCGTGCCGCTCAGGAATCGGCCCTTGGCACGGCACACATGCCTCGGTGGTGCCAGGCTGCAGTACCTCTTCCTGCCGTTTTTGTCGCTGCTATTATTATTATACTTATTTATAGTTATTTATGTTATTTATGTTATTAATTGTTTTTTTTTTTTTTGCCCTCCGCCTCGCCTCGCCTCCCCTCTCCTCCCCCTCATCTCCTCGCACCCTCTCTCTCCGCCCCCTCCTCACCCCCTGCACATCTGGCTGCAAAAATCTGTTTTATTATGTCTTCCGCTCTCGAAACCTTCTCCCAGCCATACGCCGATATGTGCATAATTTCGTGACCCAGCTTCCCGTTTGGGCAGCGCGTGCCCCCCCCCCCCCCGGGCCCCCCCTCCGCATTTTCGCCGTTGCGCACGCACGTCGACGCCACCCCAAGCCGGCCGAGGGCGTGTCTCGCAAGCCAAGACATGGCGACGAATGGCAGGCGCCGCCATCAGCAGGCCAGGCCCTCTCGGCCATGGCGTCGACGAGGCTCGACGACAAGTGTCAGGCCCCGACGGCCGGCTTGCCCTGGCGAGAGATGACAGGACGCTCCGTCTCGAGACAGCCCAGGCCGCCCCGTCGCCGCCGTGGGGCTCGCCAGGCTGCAGCATCGCAGAAAGAGACCGAGCGACGTCTGGAGTCGAGGGCACCGCGGTCCACCCCCACCCATGACTCCAGGTCGTTGCCGTCGCCGAGCCGGACGGCCAACCAGCTGCCTCGACGCCGCGCCTCCGTCCGCTCGGCGATAGGAGACATGGGGGCGACGGAGGCGCACCAGTCAGCCCAGCAGTGCCGCCGCTAGTGAGAGCCTCCCTTCCTCACCGTCTGCTATCCGCCTGCGGCCTGACACGGACCCGGTGCCTCTGCCTCGCTGCTGGCCGCCGGCCTCGCTGGCCGAGCCAGTCCGCTCGGCCATTATCCGTCCGTCGACACTCATGCAGCTTAGCTCCTACACCGGCCCTTTCTCTCGCCTCTGCGCCGCATCGCCTCACGATTGTTCCGTCGCACGGCAGGGAGCAGCACACACACTCGCCCTCTCGCGCGCACACTCGGCCCGCTATACCCTGCATCCTCATCTATTCCTGCATTCATTCGCCTCATAACGAGTACCTATGCGCCGAGTGCTCGGCACGCCGCTCATAATACACACGCACATCCGTACCCGGACCTCTCCGTACGCCTTGACGCCCACGGCCGTCTGGCAAACAAGCACCATGGTCATGTCTCTTCCGCCGCGGCTCGTCAGCCAAGTGGCCCTCCCGGATCCTCCCCAACGGCCATCTTCTAGAAAACGCGCGCCTGCAGCCTGGCTCGGAGCATTCTGCCTCCCCATGTAACCATGAGCCCGCCTGCGGTTCGTCAGGGTCCGGAATGTGCCCTAGCGCTCACGTCGCGCGCCAAAGGATGGGACCGTGGACCATGGGCCGTGGATGGGCCGGGCCCCGGTCCCTACACTACTCCCCCCATCCACGCCGCTCCACCGAGCCGCACCCCTGCTTCTTGTCTCCGTCCCTCCCATGCCATCCAGGCATACAGTGCAGGCCCGTGGCCCTTGCCGAGCCAAGCAGCCGCTAGTGCTCCGTACTTGGCCTGCTCTATTTTGGCCTCCCAGACTCCTCCCTCCAGCCATCCGTGCAAGCCACGGCCTCGGCAGACCGGATTGGCCTCTCCACGCCTCGTCACCGGTACATGGGGGGGGGGGGGCTCGTGATGCCCCCAGGTGCTGTCAAATGGCCCCCCTCGGCAGACGCTCGACCGTCATGACGATGGCAGCGGCCATGGCTTGCGGGAGAGCGTGCGAGACAGGCGGCCACAGACGGCCACAGACGGCCACCGAGGCCAGAGAGGGAGGGGGCGTGGCCTCGCAGGGGCGTGTCCCGAGCCGCTCTCTGCCCATCTCGTCCAAGCCTTCGCCTCACCCGCCATCTCGTGCGGTTGCCTGTCTGCTGTCTGGCATCTGGCACGTCACCCAGCCCACGGGCCTTCGTGTCGTCAGGAAAGGGCTGATGTCGCCCCCAACGCAACGTCCTGGTGCCAGAGGTACTTACAGCATGCACAGATCCATGGCCGTCAACACGCTGTCGTCAGGGGTGGTAGGGCAGGCCGACGTCCGTCTGCCTCACACGGCCGTCTACGTACCCACGGATGCATGGAGCGGAACGAGGGGAGGAACGGGCTCCGCCTCCCGGATGGTGATCCCAAGATGCTCCGGCCTCCGGATCCCCTCTGCCACTGGCCCCGTCCTCCTTCCGAGAATGGCCGCATGCACGCAGGCCTGGCTCTCGCGTCTGCTGGTCAATACAGCATGGCCATAAGACACAACGGCGGCCCAGTGGCAGTTGCCTGGCCCCGGGTGTCGCTGGCGGCCGGGCCTGAACAGACATGGCCAGATATAGACCGACAGTGCCCATGCTCGTGCTCCGTACATGTGCAGAGCGAGACGGCCCATGCTACCTGGCGCTATAGGGAGACCCCGTCGACACGGACAGGCAGTTCCCGTTCCTGGATGTCAACACCGGCGCTGTCCCAAAAGCCAAATTCTATGTATCCGCCCCCGGAACATGTGCCGGGTCTTTTTTTACCACACACACCCCCCCATCTGCCGTCTTGGGGCTCCATCCGGACACAAGCACGCACGAGAGTATACAAGTACATTGTCCCCATTCGCCTCAGTTGCCATACCTGTACTTGGGATCGTTTTTCTCCCCTCCCCCTCCCCATCGCCAGTTCGTTCAGACCTCTGTGGCCTCGATTCGGCCCGTGGAAAGCTAAAGGCTACCACCAAGCCGTCAAGTCACCGAGGCGGCCACACACATACATAAAGTCGACGTGCAGTCTGCCTGAGAGACGGACACACTCGACCCAAACCCGGCTGTCTCTTTTTTTATTTATTTATTTTTTTTGCCCCCCTTTGGTTGTTGTCCTTCCTTTTCTCTTGCCCTCTCTCGTCTTCCCGTCTCCCTTGTCTCGTTCCCGTCTTCGTCGGCAACAGATCGAGCAGGCTGTTGGCCCGGCCCAGGGAGAGTGGCGAGCAAGAAGACGAGAAAAAGGCTCGGGAGAGCGAGAGACGACGACAACAGAGGCAGAGAGGCAGAGACATGAGCACATGATGACGACGGCAGCGTACCCGGCCACCATGACGGAGCTGAGGGGCGAGCCCGCCCACTCGAGCATCTGGTCCAACTACAGCGGCGGCTCGACGACACACCTGCCCGGGCGGCTCGGGGCCGGCATGGACTCGCCCTTCCACGGGTCGGCGCGGCCCCGGAGCGGGCACGAGGCAGCCGGGGCCGGCGGGTTCGACCACCCGGCATACCCGTACCGGGGGACGGGGCCCGGCGGCGGCGGATACGGCCCGCCGCAGGACGAGGCGGGCGCGTACGAGCGGCACGCGAGCTACTCGAGCCTCAAGCGGTCCTTCTCGCAGGCCGAGCCGACGGCCTACCAGGAGATGGTGCAGGACCTGCGCGACGAGGGCGCCGGCTCGCGGCTGCCGACCAACCAGGACCACCGGCTGCTGGCCTTTCGGCGGGCGCAGGACAAGAGCACCATTGTCGACCAGCACGGGCGGGTGCAGCAGCTGGACCTGTCGGCGCAGCTGCACGGCATGTTCTTCCTGTCGGAGATGCCGTCGAGCGGCAGCGACGGGACCGTCGGCCAGCCCGAGCTGACGTGCTACCGGCGGAACCTGTTCCAGATCAGCGGCTCGCTGGTCATGCCGCGGGGCCAGCTGTCGGTGGTGGTCGGCGGCGGCGGCGGCGGCAGCAGTAGCGGCGGCGGCGGCGGTGCCGGAGGGAGCGGAGGGGCCGGGGCCGGGGCAGCAGCCGGGGCCGGGGCAGCAGCCGGGGCCGGGGCCGAGGGCAGCGAGCCGGTGCCCGTCAGCAACATGGAGGTGGCCGTGTCGGCCATCGAGTCGGTCGACGGCAACCCGGTGCGGCTGATTGTGATCCCGTGGAAGACGCCGCCGCCCAACTCGCCCGACATCAGCCAGGCGCCGGACCAGGAGCCGCCGACGCTGCCGCTGATCCCCTTCCAGGACGACGGCGGCGGCGGCGACGGCGACGGCGAGCTGGCCGTGTACCCGATCGGGTGGCGGCGGCTGCAGTTCCGGATGTGAGTTGGCGCGCGGCCGGCGAGGAGACGCGCCGGACATGGCTGACGGCCGGGCAGAGCAACGGCCAACAACGGGCGGCGCAAGGAGCTGCAGCAGCACTTCGTCCTGCACCTCCGCGTCTGGGGCACGCTGGCCGACGGCTCCAAGGCGCAGCTGGCCGAGGCGACGACGGCGCCCATCGTCGTGCGCGGCCGCAGCCCGCGCAACTTCCAGGCGCGCAAGGAGATCCCCCTGCTGGGCTCGAGCGCCGGCTCGCGCGGCCAGGCGCTGGTCGAGACGGGGCTGGGCGTCGTCGCCAGCGCGCTGAGCCTGCGGCACGACGCGGCCAAGGCGGCGCGGAGCAGCCTCGACATGCAGGTGCCGCGCTCGTCCTTTACCTTCAGCCCGCCGAAGCCGCCGGGCGGCGCGCTGGGCGCGATGCGGTCCAAGTACGTGGCGCCCCCGGGCCCGTCGTGGGGGGGCCCGTCCTCTGGCCCGTCCTTGGGCCCGTCGTTCAGGGGCCAGCCGGCTGACGGCGCTCGCAGCTCCTATCCGTCGTGGAACCCGCAGGTGCCGCCGCCGCCCGCGTCCCTCGGCGCCGACCCGTACCCCAAGCTGCCGCTCGCCGGCGCCGGCGGCTTCACCACGGAGCCGCCCGAGCTGCCGCTGCAGGGCGCCACGTCGATGGCGCCGGCGGCCGTGCCCGGGCTACCCCTGGCCGACTCGGCGTCGCAGCCGCCGCCGCCGCCGCTGCCGCTGCGCTCGCACTTCCCGTCCTCGTCCTTCTCGGCGCCCGGCGCCGACTCGTTCAGCATGCCGCGCTACGTCGACGGCGGGCCGCGCCCCAGCAAGAGCCCGCGCCAGTCGGGCCACCAGTCGGTCCACAGCTCCGGCTCCGTCGTCACCACGCACACGGACGCCTCGTCGGGCGACTACCGCTACGCCGCCGCCGCCCGCCCCGACGCGCCGCCGCCGCCGCCGCCCAGCTACCCGCCGCCGTCGACGGCCGCCTGGTCGTCGGCCGAGCACAGCCCCTCGGCCACGAGCGTCGCCTACGCCGACGCCCGCTCCTACTCCTTCCCCTCGCACGAGCCCTACAAGGCCGCCGCCCCGGCCATGCCGCCGCTCAAGCACGACGCGGGCGCCCCGGCCGGCGTCTACGGCGGAGGGCCCCGCGGCTCTTTTGACACCATGAACAACTACTCGTGGAGCGCGGCCTAGGGGCTACTACTACGGGCGTGGAAGAGACTCGCCCGGTTTCGTTCTCTCTGCTTTTGTACAATACTTTCCCTTTTCATTTCTCTTACTCCCTTTTCATCTTGTCCCGATGGACACATGTACATACATACATGCATGCATGGGTTTCGGTTCGGCACTCGAGCGCTCACTCCGACTTGCCACAATCGCCGCCCGCGCCTGGGAGCGCGCACCCCCCCCCCCCCCCGCCCTTTCGGAGACGCCATCACCGTGATGACGGCCGGGGCTCGCCGCCTCGGGGGCGGCCAATTGCGCGGCTGTTGGTGACGGATCACGGAAAGGCTTGCGGCGCGATTGGAGGAGCTTGCCGGGTGGGACGGAGCGTCCGAGGCATCTAGGTTTACTTCCGGCTCGCGAGGGTGCCTTTTTTTTTTGTTTCCGAACAGGGCTCGTATACCGTGTGACACGGACGAACGGCTGGAGCCGAGGATGAGGGTTGGCCCCGGGCCTCGGACGCAGCAGTCGTTGATTATGCAGCGGTTTACTATATCACTCATATACATGCTAGTTGACTAGGCGCGAAACGGCAGCATTCTTGCCGACAGGCACAGCACGGGGCGTCTCGATTGTCCGTGGCCAGACACTATTGTACATACAGACACTATATAACACGGCTTGACCCCATCGTCGGCACGCTCCTCTACGGAGACGCCCCCGCAAGGAGCCAAACGGCCGCGCTCCACTGCCGGAACCAGACGGAATGGCCTGACGAGTGGGTTATAGGTTGGGCTGGCGATGCCGCCAGGCCTCATTGGCCCGTCGGCGCGTCGTCATTGCGGCGGCTGTAGTCTGTGAAACCATGCCAAGTTGGTGACGACGTCCTGCTCGGCTTTGGTTCCGCGCCTGTCCCGCGCCCGAGGGCGGCCGTGTGCCGTGCTTCCCGGCTTCTCCAGGACTCGGGATTTCATCGACGGCAGGCGCGGAGCCTGTCGGTGCGCGCTGGCCGAGATGTTTGATTTTAAAGTGAATCTGGTCGTCTCGTGAGGTTGAGCTGTACATGGGGCGCCTCACTAGTGCGATAAGATAAAGACGTTCTTTTTGGGCCCTGCTCAAGCCCCCAGCGACTCATGCATCGCGCACGCACCCGACAGACACCATGTTCGAATTGCCCGAGGCCAAGAGGTTGGTTCGCTGGCCCAGCGCTTGGCTCCCGCTGACTCGACGCAGAGTCCGCCGCGAGGATCTCGACGACTCCGGCGGGCCGGGCTGGAGCGACAGCGAGGCCGACGCAGACGTGCAGGCGCGGCTGCGTGCGCAGATTGCGCGGTCGCTCGGCCTCGAGGCGTGCGAGGCGAGGCCGCCGGCGGCGGAGCCTCGCGCCGAAACCCCGCCGACTGGGCCTCGGGCCGACGACGAGGACGGCGACGTCGGCGAGTTCGAGTTCCGGCTCTTCAGCACGCCCGGCGCCGCGCCCACGGTCGTGCTCGAGCCCGACGGGGGACCGCCCGGCGCCGGCGGCATCGTTGCCCGGCGGCCGGCGTCCTTCTACCTCGTCGCCGCGGCGCCCGCGGAGCTGCGGCGGCAGTACGAGCTGGCGGCCGTCAGCGGCGACGACGTGCTGGCGCGGTCGCGCACGCCGTCGTGGGGGCTCGCCATGCCCTGGAAGGTGACGCGCATCGCGCCCGCCGCGGCCAGGCCGGCCGCGGCGGCGGGCGAGCCTGCCCGGAGGAAGCGGCCGGGCAAGAAGCGCCGGATCGCGCTGCGGACGCGCGAGCGGGCGAGGAGGGAGGCGGACGCGGCGGCGGCGAGCAGGCTGCGGGACAAGGAGGAGCACCTGCGGGACAAGAAGAAGCGGCTCAACAGGATCAAGAAGCTGCGGCGGAGGGCCAAGGACCGGGAGAAGAGGCAGGCGGACGAGGACGGGTCGGACGGCGGCTCGGACGGCCCGGACGGCGGCTCGGACGGCCCTGAGCCCTAGGCAGCCGAGGCAGTCAGCGACGGCCCTCTGGGCAAGAATATTCCATCATGTCCGGGTCGAGACGCTCGCGGGCGGGTGCCATGTAGCTCTCGATTTTGACCAGCAGCTGCTCCTCTGCCGGCGCTCGGCAGCCGCTCTGCAGGCGCTCGGCAGCTGCCAGCCAATGAGCGTGGCGCCCGACGTCGAGCAGCTCTTAAGCTCCGACCCCTCCGTCGCAGCTCAGCAATTCTTCCAAATCATCGCAACCGACAGCAGCATCACGGCAGCAGCAACAGCAGACACGGGAGCATCGCTACAGCAGACGACTAGCTTCGGCAGAGGACAGGCTCCACCTTGGCGGCGTCCAGGATGCGCCGCAGACCCCGGCACCAGATCCTCACTGCCTGACGCTGCACAGCCGCCGTGCGCCATGGACAGCCTGTGGCCCTCGAGGGCAGCGCCCGACGACGCCGACGCCTCCAGGCCGACGGGCGACGTGGCCGACACGGGCGAGGTGGCAGACGTCGGCCCCGGCGCCGAGCAGCTGCTGGGCCGCCCTCCCGGGCCGCTGCCGACGCTGCCGACGCGTCCGGCGCTCGCCCGCAACGCCCTGCCCAACCCGCCGCCCGGCCCCCTGACCCCCGTCGCCGGCGCCGGCCCGAGCCGGGGTAGGCCGCCGCAGCAAGGGCCGCCGCAGGCGCAGCCGCAGGGCCCGCCGGCGCCGACGGACTCGCTGTCGCTGGCGCAGCTTCGCCGTATCGTGGCCGAGGTCAACCGCCCCGAGCCCGTCGCCTACGACTTCGCCTACGCCGACACGGGCCCGCACACGCACGAGGTGGAGGAGTGGTTCGTCTACCAGTTCGCCCAGTGGGTGCGCCTTAACGCGGCGCAGAGGGTCTTCGACTGGCACTGGAACCACGACGCGGCCGGCGGCGCCGGCGGCTTCGCCTGGGACGACGCCGACCACGACGCGCGCGCGCGCTTCGTCCAGACGGCCATTGCCGGCGTCCAGTCCAACGACGCCGCCCTGCGCTCCGCCGCCATCGGCAAGCTGCTCTACCTGGTCCTCGGCCGCTGGGGCGACACGGCCGTGGCCGGCGCCGAGGCCGCTAGCGCCGCCCAGCTGCAGGCCATCAAGGCCGGCGTCGAGTGCCTCGCCTCGCTCGACGGCCTGCCCGTCGTCTGGGAGGCGCTGCGGAGCTGCTTTGAGCTTTACTGGTGCGTTGGCCGGCTGCTGCCCGAGGGGCCGCCCCAGCGGCCACTGCTGCTGACGCGCGCCGTGCAGGTCTGGCGACATCCTGCAGCAGGTCCGGCCGCAGGAGGTGCACGACGAGCTGATGAATCTCATGACAATCATGTATATTTCCATCCAGGAGACGCTCAACGACCCGGACGACATGTCGTCTTCCTACGGCAAGCTGCGTACGTCTTGGCTCTTCCTCCTTTCACGCGAGCTAACGCAGGACAGTCGACCTGAACCCTTCGCTCGTCGACTTTATGCTCACGGCCGCGTCGAAGCTCCGCTGGGAAGAGCACGTCAACATGCCTCAAACACAGGTGAGCCGGCTCCCAAAGGGCGCTGATGACCAGCCGCTGACTCGAGCAGATCTTCCTGCTCTTCTGGAAATCCATCCTGCTCGTCTTTGGCGGAAGCAAGGAGCTCCTGGATATCAAGGAGGCCACGGACGAGATGGCGGACAAGACGCCGGACAAGGAGACCATCACGGCCTCGCCCCTCGACTACCACATGTTCCGCCAAGAAATCATATCCAAATACCCGGCATACGTCCCGCCGCAGCCACTGTTACCCCTCGAGGCAGATAACACCTCCCTCCTGCCCCCTCTTCCCAACCAGTCGTCCAGGAGCGTCACCTCGGGCATAATCCACTCACCGGCCCAGGCTCACCAGGGCGGGGGAGCCTCGATCCTCAACCAGCCGGTGCACATCGCCACGCCCGCGCCGTCGCCCCCGCCGTCGCCTGCGATCGGAGGAAAGGCTGCTAAGAAGCAAAACTACCAGACGAACCAGAACTTCCCCTTCCTGTACCCGCCCCTCGACGAGACGAGCAACAGCGCCGGCGGTAAGGGCCCGGCCGGCGAACACGGCGCCGCCGTCAGTCGAAAGTGGCAAGGCAGCGACATTCCGGCGTCGATCCTCGAGGCCGGCGAGCTCTTCTCGTCGCGCGTCAGGATGACACGGGCCATTCGGCAGATGTGGGACGAGCGCGAGCGGCACCTCAAGTACGAGCGCGGCTGGGAAGTTGATCCGCTGGACCAGCAGGGCGACGACGACTCGGACTCGGACTGCGAGATCCAGGTCTTCGACGACGTCGAGGGGCTGACGCCGGAAGAGAGACAGATCCTCCTAGACCTCAAGGAGGAGCTGCAGAAGAAGAAATCGCCGCAGCCGCCAGTGGTCGAGGTGGACTTTGGCCCGAGGCCTGAGAAGCTGAGCGAAAGGGACAAGCAGCGGCTGACTGCCGTCGAAAACTTCTACGTACGTGCTCTCATTTTTTGGGGGGGAGGGGGTTTGCCCGACTGACATGCTCTGTCTGCCAGCGAGAGGCTCTGCCCCATCTGCAGTCGCTCGTCATCGTTCTCCTGCGGCCGATCCTGGCCAATGTTACGGCCATCGTGGCCCAGCAAGCGGCGCAGATGCCTAGCGGCATGGGCGGCAGGGGCAATCCGGGCGGGAACGGCGGCTCTGCCGGCCAGCATCAGACGCCGGAGATGGCGGGCCAAGTGCCCCGTGCCGTGGAGCCGGAGCCGTCCCTGGAGGAGATTGACGCAGCCAGGACGCGGGAGATTACAGCCAAGGCTATGACCGGCATCCTGGTCCTGCTGCTCAAGTGGCTGCGCGTGTCTCGTGAGTCTGGCCCGGCCCCGGAAGCTCGGTGCCGTTGCTGATGGCGGGGCTCGCAGACGTGCTCAAGTTTGAGTACTTGACGCAGCTCCTGCTCGACTCCAACTACATCCCGCTCGTGCTGAAGCTCTTTGCGCATCAAGACATCCAACAGGTGGTTGATAGCAAGACGGACCGCGTCGAGAACAGGTGAGTCGGGGGGCAGCGGGGAAGGGCTGTGCTGACCCGGACAGCTTCTTCCAGTTCTGCAACCTTCGATGCAAGTTCAAGGATAAGACGGAGAGCGATGGCGAGAAGGAAGACGAGGACGAAGCAGAGGCAGAGGAGAAGGCGCAGGACGAGGAGCAGGGCGGCGGCGACGAGAGCGACGACAGCGCGGCACCGCCCCCTATCAAGAGACGGCGCTCGCCGGACCAGGGGGAGAGGGAGGGCGACGAGGTCGACGAGGAGGCGGTCGACGAGGACGAGGGCGACGAGGGCGAGGGCGACGGGGGCAGCGACGGGCAGGCGTCGACGAGACCCGAGGTGGACGAGCTGGGCTACCCCGTCAACCCGCTGCCGGTCAAGCCCATCACCGACTTTTCGCGACGCAACTTCTTCTCGCTCATCAACTACCTCCGGGTGATGCAGAAGATCTGCAAGGGCAAGGCGCACCGCAACCTGCTGCTGGTGCAGTACAAGTCGTCGGCGATCCTGCGCAGGTCGCTGCGGGTGCCGCAGGAGGAGCTGCGGCTGTACACGCTGAAGCTGTTCAAGAACCAGGTGCCATACTGCGGGCGGAAGTGGCGGCAGAGTAACATGCGGGTCATCACGGCCATCTACCTGCACTGCCGGCCGGAACTGCGCGACGAGTGGCTCGCGGGTAGCGACGTGGACGCAGGGGTCGAAGCAGCGCTGCCGCAGGAGCAGGCGCTTCGGAGCCTGACGCACTGGCGCAACGTGCGGCAGTATCCGGGCAAGATTGCGAGGGACATCCGGGCGGCGATGCGCGAGGAGCACGACTTTTTCACGCGCGAGCTGGAGAAGCTCGACGTCAACTGGGCCGACATGGGGGGGGACGAGAGCTCGAGCGACCTGGACCACGTCGAGGGGTGGCCGTGAGGCGCAGTCGCGAAGCGGTTCGATGGATGGATGGCTGGGGAGACGAGCGCCAGAGGAAGCGGTATCATGATTGCAGTGTTGAGCATGAGCGCGGGCATATCCATGAATAACAGTACACGCAAGTCGTGGGGGTATAGTATAGTTCATGATGCGTGCCATCCGCTGGCATCGGATCCAACTCATCCTGCTGCTCGGCAATCGACGGCATCCAGGCTCAGGGCCGGTCGTAGACGCCGTCGCCGTAGCGGTAAGTGCCCGGGGCCGGCTGCTGCGGAAGCGCCGCGCCGCCCGAGACGCCGTGCCGGTAGCCGTAGCCGTAGCCGGGCTCGGGCTTGGCGTAGTCGGCGGGGCCCGGGGCGACGGCGGTGGCGTCGGTGGCGTTGCTCCGGCGGGCCGGGCCGGCGAGCTGGTCCGGATGGGTGTGCTCGGGCAGGGCGTTGGGGTCGTCGGGCGGGGCGCCGGGGTCGCGGCGGAAGCGGGCGAAGAAGCGGGCGAGGCGGCCGGGGCGGCCGGAGCCGTAGCCCGACGTGTAGTTATTGGCGGGGCCGGGGCCGAAGCGCTTAGCCTTGCGGTGGTGGCGGGCGAGGGCGACGTCGACGAGGACGGAGAGGGCGAAGAAGACGGCGGCGACGACGGCGGCGGCCAGGCAGGCCGTCTGCAGGCGGCAGGCGGTGCCGAAGCTGGGCAGGGCCGTGAAGCCGTCGGCGGCGGCGGGCGTGTCGTCGGCAGCGCCCGAGCCGAAGGGCGTGTCGAGGTGGCCGCCGCAGGCGCCGGCGCCGGCACGGTTGGCGACGGCGACGTAGACGAAGGCGCCGGCGAAGCAGAAGTCGAGGACGACGGCGACGGCGGAGGCGGCGGCGGCGAGGCCGGCGAGGCAGCACAGGGCGACGAGGCCGGCTCCGGCGTGGACGGCGGCGGCGCCCGAGATGGCCGCGACGGCGGGGACGCTCGTCGCGACGGGCAGCGCGTGGTTGTGCAGCGCGGCGAGGAAGTAGGCGAAGACGGCGAGGGCGAGGGCGGCGCAGAGGAGCTGGACGGCGCGCAGGAGGGACTGCAGGCCCGTGAGGGCGAGGCCGGAGCGGGCGCCCATGGTGGTCGAGGTTGGGGACGGGCGGCGGCGGCGGGGAGCAGGGGTGCCTTTAAGGCGGCCCGAGTCATTGCGTCGCCATGGCTCGAGGACGGGCGGCGAGGCGGAGGCAGCCGCCAGACAAGGCGGCCGAGGTGAGGCCCGGGACGACTCGATGACGGCGTGTGGCGCGGAGCCATGTCGTCACTGGGCGCAGGCACGGCGCGTGATTGGCCTGGGCGTCGGCGGCACAGCCACGAGCATGAAAGGACAGCATTCAGAAGAGGAGCGAAAGTTTATATAAAGACAAGAGAAGGCGTCGTGACCCGAGGCTTCATGTGGCGGACGTCACTGCGGCGCAGGCACGGCGCGTGGCGAGTCGTCGCCACGGCACAGCCACGGGGGCTTGGAGTCGAAGGCTGATGAGAAAACGAGCGAGTTGCAACTTGCACCGACGCAAATATCTTACACTTACCCTTTACTCCCATTTCTATCGCTTTCTTCAGCTATCTATCTAGCTTTTCTAGCCTACTCCTCTTTCCGTATTCACTGCCGCCCCGGATTGGCAAGCCGGCGGCAGCGCCTCCGGTTGGCCGTCAGCCGCGCGCACCGCTGGATCCGGCCCCTTTCGGCGCCGGCGACCGGCCACGGCCATGGGCAAGGCACGCGGGACGGCGGGTGCAGCCGAGACCGGCGAGACCCCTGGGCCGCGTAGAGGTGAGACAGGCGAGGAGAATCGAACGACGGGCCCTGGCCGCCGGGCCTGGCCGCACGGGGCTGGCCGCAAGGGGCATCCGTCCCCTGCCCTGCAGGATCCACGTCGGTGAGCTGACTGCGGCTCACCGTCGATAGCGGCCGCGCGCTGCAGCAGGCGGCAGAGGGCGGCGTCTGAGCCTGCCGGCGGCTGGCGACAGCGGGTGGCCTCATGCTGTCCAGCTGAGCAGACGACGGCGACGGCCTGGGTGCAACCACGGCCCTGCTGCCTCGTCGGCGTTACTCCCGCACCGGGGGGGTGCGGAGATTCGGAACCTTGAGCCGGGCCGGCTGACGGCCCGCCGGGGGTGTGATTCTGCACTTCGTATCGGCAGCTGAGATGCAGGCCGTCGAGCGGCGTCGACGATTGGCCGCCGGGGCTGCGAGTGCGGCCAGTGGCCGGCCAGAGGAGCCCTTCCTCAGCGGCCAGAGGCCCGAGAGCGCGCCGGCGAGACGGCCGCGGTGGCGAGACGGCCTTGGCGGCCCGCGGCGCCGGTGTGGCGGCCTGGCAAGGCGAGACAAGACGGCGGCACGCGGCGGCCCCGGACGGGGAAGCGAGCGGCCCGGCCCTGGAGCCTCGCGGCGGGACGAGCACCGACGGCCAGACGGGGGACGCCCTGGACGCCGGCCCTGGAGGGATCCCCCCCCGGGCTCTTCCAATTTTCCGCCTCATGTCTTTCTTCTATTGCCCTTGGCGGCCATGGGCAGCGGAGCTGGCGCCGGGCCCGCAGACTATCGATGCTGCAATATCGACGGTCCATGGCCATGCACTGCAACCGCAAGGCATCGCGAGAGGGTGGACGAGAAGCCATCGTCAAGTGACGCGACCGGGGGAGTGCGGCTGAGGGGCGCCGGTGGCGAGCCAGTGCCGTCGACCCGTGGCCGAGGACCCCGGCGCCCAATTTCGACGACGAAGCTCCGTGGCCCAAGAGCCGTGGCCGTGTGTAACACCAGAGGGGGCCTGGGCCTGGAGACTCGGGCCGACGCAGGGGCCCCGAGGCTGGCCAGGGACAATAATTGACTGCGGACATGCAGCCTTCGGCGATGGGCTCGGGCCTGGGCCGGCGTCGAGCAGCTGGCTCCAGTCTGCTGGCTCCAGTCTGCTGCCGCGTCTTGGCCGCCGCCGCTCCCGGCTTGGGCTTTTATATCGCGCCCTCGTCGCCCCATGTGCCTGCTCTGCTCTCGTCAGGAGGCCTCGTCTGCAGTCTCTTGTCTCCCTCGGGCCTCTTCTTCTTCTCTCGCCGCATAGTCGAGCTTGGCTCCCTCGCCACCATGCGCTCCCCCTCGGCGCTCCTGGCCCTCGTCGGCCTGGCCGGCGCCGCGCTGGCCGACCCGACGTGGCCGTCCGACGTCGACGAGCTCGAGGAGATCATGTACCAGCTCACCTCGTTCCGGGCCCGCAAGTTCGCCGACACGGTGAGCCCCTGCACCACCGAGGCGTCGGGCCCCGGACGGCAGAACGCGGCCGAATGGCTCCGGACCGCCTTCCACGACATGTCGACGGCCAACACGTACTTTGACACGGGCGGCCTCGACGGGTCGCTGCAGTACGAGCTCACCAACGGCGAGAACACGGGCCCCGGCCACGAGACGACGCTCAAGTTCATGGGCGACTACGTGACGCACAAGTCGAGCCTGGCCGACCTCATCGCCCTGGGCGTCTACACGTCGGTGCGCTCGTGCGGCGGGCCGGCCGTGCCCATCCGCTGCGGGCGCAAGGACGCGACGGCCAAGGGCGCGACGGGCGTGCCGCAGCCGCAGAACTCGGCCGTCATGTTCCAGCAGCAGTTTGAGCGCATGGGCTTCACCCAGAAGGAGATGATCCAGCTGACGGCCTGCGGCCACACCCTCGGCGGCGTCCACGGCGCCGAGTTCCCCGAGCTGACGCCGCCGGGGGCCAAGAACGGCGAGGCGCCGTCCGACTCGACCGTCGCCGTCTTCGACAACCGCGTCGTCACCGAGTACCTGGACGGCAAGACGGAGAACCCGCTCGTCGTCGGCCCGTCGGCCCGGCTCAACAAGAACTCGGACTTCAAGGTCTTCAACTCGGACGGCAACAAGACGCTCGAGGAGCTGCGCGACCCGGACACGTTCCGCGCCGTGTGCAAGAGGGTGCTGCAGAAGATGATCGACGTGGTGCCGCCGGGCGTCGCCCTCTCGGACCCCATCGCGCCCTACGAGGTCAAGCCCGTCGGCCTGCAGCTGACGCTGGAGCGCGGCGGCAGCGCCCTCGCCCTCAGGGGCTACATCCGCGTGCGCACCACGCGCCTGGCCAAGGACGCCATCAAGCACGTGGCCGTCACGTACAAGGACCGCCGGGGGTCGGCCGCCTGCGGCGCCAGCTCGTGCACGGTGACGAGCACCGTCCAGGGCGTCGGCCAGGGCTTCGACGAGACCTTTGCCTTCTTCCCCCTCGACGCCGCCATCTCCGCCTCGTCGGGCATCTCGTCCTTTACCGTCACCGTCCACTACCGCGACGGCACGAGCAAGCTGTACGACAACAACGGCAAGGCCTACCCGGTGCAGGACGCCGTCGTGTTCCAGGCGCCGCAGAGCTGCGTGCGCGGGTCGACGGGCAAGCTGACCATGGTGGCGGCGGTGCGCAACGACGAGGCCTCCAAGGGCGCCAAGGCGACCGTCTGGTACCGCGTGCCGCAGGCCAAGAGCCCCGTGCCGCTGCTCAAGAGCGCCACGGTCGACCTGGCCAAGGGCGAGTGCGCCGGCGCCTACACGCTCTTCTCCGCCGACTACACCGTCGAGGGCGGCCTGGCGTACCAGTCGCGCGTCGACGTGACGGCCGGCGGCCAGACGGACGGCTTCAAGAGCGTCAGCGGCATCGGCGGCACGTGCGCCAAGTTTGAGCGCCCGGCGGCGTGCGACGCCGGGTCGTCGTCGCCGTCGTACCCGACGCGCGCGCTGCGCCGGCGCGCCGACCCGGCGCCGGTGCCGGGCAGCACGGTCCCGGCGCCGCCGCCGCCGCCGCCGACGCAGACGCCGCAGCACATCCCGGCCGTGGGCGGGTACACGATGGTGTCGTGCTGGAGCGAGGGCACCAGCGCGCGCGCGCTCGAGGGCATCATGTTTGCCAACGACAGCATGACGCTGGCGAAGTGCATGCTGTTCTGCAGCGCCTACGTCTACTGGGGGACGGAGTACGGGCGGGAGTGTGAGTATCTTGTCCCCTGCTATCCCCGTCCCCTGATCCCCGTTCCCTGCTATCTCCCCGTTCCGTCTATCTCCCCGTTCCGTCCATCTCCCCGTCCCGGCCTATCCCCGTCCCCGTCTATATCCCCGTCCCGTCTATCTCCCGTCCCCGGCCCCGTCTATCTCCCCGGCCCCGTATATCTCCCCGTCCCGGACTATCCCCGTCCCCGTCTATCTCCCCGTCCCGTCTATCTCCCCGTTCCGTCTATCTCCCCGTCCCGTCTATCTCCCGTCCCCGGCCCCGTCTATCTCCCCGGCCCCGTCTATCTCCCCGGCCCCGTATATCTCCCCGGCCCGTCTATCTCCCCGTCCACGTCCCCGTCTATCTCCCCGGCCCCGTCTATCTCCCCGGCCCCGTCTATCTCCCCGTCCACGTCCCCGTCTATCTCCCCGGCCCCGTATTTCTCCCCATCCCGGACTATCCCCGTCCCCGTCTATCTCCCCGTCCCCTGCTGCCTGAAGCTGACAACCCCCCCCAGGCTACTGCGGCAACACCCTGGCCAAGAGCAGCGCCGCGGCGCCGCTGACCGACTGCAACATGCCGTGCGGCGGCAATGGCAGCGAGTACTGCGGCGCGGGCAACCGCATGGAGCTCTACTCGACGACAAGCGCGCCCGTGACGCCGACACCGACGGCCACGCTCATCCACAAGCCCACGGTGGCGCCCTACACGCTGGTCGGGTGCTGGAGCGAGGGCCAGGGCGTGCGCGCGCTCGAGCAAAAGGCCACCATCGCCGCGGCCATGACCAACGAGGCGTGCGCGGCCTTCTGCAAGGACTACAAGTACTTCGGCACCGAGTACGGCACCGAGTGCTACTGCGGCAGCTACGTGACCGAGACGAGCCAGACGGCGCCGCTCGAGCAGTGCAACATGCCGTGCGGCGGCGACGCCTACGAGTACTGCGGCGCCAGCAACCGGCTCGAGCTGTACATGAACCCGGCGGCCACGGGCGGCCGCCCCGAGCAGCCGGCCGCCGTCGGCGACTGGGTCCTCGTCGGCTGCCAGACCGAGGGCAACAACACGCGCGCGCTGCCCGGCAAGGCGGCGCCGGCCGACGGCCTGACCAACGCCGTCTGCGCCGACGCCTGCAAGGGCTACAAGTACTTTGGCACCGAGTACGGCCGCGAGTGCTACTGCGGCGACGCCCTCGACGTGTCGAGCAAGCCCGTCACGCAGAAGGAGTGCGGCATGCTGTGCGCCGGCAGCGCGCTCGAGTTTTGCGGCGCGTCGAACCGCCTGTCGGTGTACCGCAAGAAGGACGCCGTCCCGCCGCCGCCGCCGCCGCCGCCTCCGCCTCCGCCGCCGGCGAAGCCCCCGGCTGGTGGCGCCGCGAACCCGCCGGCTGGTGGTGCCGCGAACCCGCCGGCTGGTGGTGCCGCGAACCCGCCGGCTGGCGGTGCTCCGACGAGGGCCCGGCGGCACGTCCGTCCGTGAGGCGCCGGTGCTCGGGGGATTTGGCAGCGTGGTAGCAAGAGGTGGAAGGAGTGAATCCAGTACAGATGGTACATATTTAACATAACATTTATAACATAACATTTATTTGTTGCCATGACGCTGCCGTCGGTGTGGTCGTTCGGTCGTAGTTCGGTCGTAGTTGTTCCGCGTCACGTGCACCGCCTCCTTCACCCCGTCCCCTCCACCTCACCCAATCCTCACCTCCCCCTCCCCCTCTCACTCACCTACACCATGGCCGAAGCCGACGACCGCGAGGCGCGCCCCCCCTCCCCCTGTCGCAGAGCACAGGCTAACCGCCGGCAGCGCCTCAAGGCCGCGCTGTGGTACGCCGTCGGGCAGGTGGTCGACGACGAGTCGCTGCGGCGCGGGCTCAACGCGACGCCGCAGTTCATCGGCGCGCTGACGGAGCTCGCGTGGGCGCAGATTGGTGCGTGTGAGCGGCGCGCGCGCGTGTGCCGGGGCTGACGCGCGCAGAGGCCGTGGCGCTCGACCTCGAGAGCTTCGCGGCGCACGCGGGCCGCGCGACGGTGTCGACGGCCGACGTGCTGCTGCTGGCGCGCAAGAACCCGGACCTGCAGGCGCTGATGCAGGCCTTTGTCGACGCGCGCAAGGCGGGCGGGTGAGGGCGGGCGGACGGCCGGGCCGCGTCTACGCGACTACGCTTCGGACTTGACGTGCGGACCGCGCCCGCCGTCGACGCGCACATGTCGACGCGCACATGTCGACGCGCACATGGCGACGCAGCCCATGTACCCTAGATTATTAGGCGGCATCATGATGTGCGCCCCCGGCCCCCGCGTCCGTTCCGCTGGCTCCCGACCCTGCAGCCGGCCGCCGCCTCGCGATATGCGCCCCGCTCCGTTGGCTCCCGACCCGCGCCGCCGCCTCGTGCACGTCCGGGCCGCGGCACCGTTCACCCGGCGAGCGGAGCCTATGACGGATGCCAGGACTGGGCCCCGGGGCGCCGCGCGCGCATGTGCAAGACAAGCATGTCCCGGTCCCATGACGACGGAGCATCACACCTTGATGGCCGTCTGGCCCGCGTACTCGCGGCGGTACTGATGGAGGATGTCGAGGGTGACGCCGGAGCCGCCGCAGACGATGACGACGACGTTCTTGCGCGCCCACTCGTCGTCGGTCAGGCCGCGGCCCAGACAGGCGCGCAGGTCGCCGCGGTAGACGGCGGCCAGGGCGGCGCCGCACGATACCTCGACCAGGTGGCGGGCGTCGTCGGCGAAGCGCACGCAGCTGACGGCGGCATCGGCGTCGGACACGACGAGGCTGTAGGCGTTGGGCGCCTGGATGCGGCGCCACGACTCGGCCGAGACGCGCGAGCAGCCGAGAGACGTGGCGATGGACGTGATCTCGGGCAGGGCGACGTGGGCGCCGGCGCGCAGGCAGGCGTTGAGGCTGTCGGCGCCGGCCGTCTCGACGCACACGACGTCGGGCCTCGCGCCGGACCAGGGGAAGCGGTCGATGCCCTGCATCAGGCCGTTGAAGAGGCCGCCGCCGCCGACGCTGCAGACGATGGCGTCGATGGGGCCGTCCATCTGGTCGCGCAGCTCGGCCACGATGGTCGACGCGCCCTCCCACACGTGCGGGTGATCAAAGGGCGGCACATAGACGCCGTCGGGGTCCTTGGCCAGCAGCTCGGCGCGCAGGTAGTCGTCGGCGGCGGCCAGGTTCTTGCCCGTCTGGACGACGGCGACGCCGAGGTCGAGCAGCTTGCGCTTCATGAGGTCCGACGTGGTGGTCGGCACGACGATGGTGGCGGGCCGGCGCAGGGCGACGGCCGACGCGGCGCAGGCGAGCCCGGCGTTGCCGCCCGACGAGCAGTAGAAGTGGACGGGGCCCGTGGCGGCGGCGGCGGCGCGCGTCATGAGGGTGCCGATGCCGCGCGACTTGAAGGAGCCGCTGGGCTGGAGGTTGTCGAGCTTGAGGAAGACGTTGCTGGGGGGGAGGGTCAGCACGGCCTCGCAGGACAGACGGGCGACGCAGGACACGACGGGCGACGCACCAGCCGGCGATGCGCGACAGCTGCGGGCTGGCCACGCACGGCGTCTTGCTCCAGGGGAGCTTTGGCTCGGCGCCGAGGGAGCCCATTGTGCACGGGGGACGGGGGGAGCAGGGCGGGGAGGAGGATGGTGACGACGGTGACGACGACGACGCTTCCGACGACGGAGCCGACGAGGCAAACCTTAACCTGGACGAGACCTTGACCTGGACGGGGGGCGGGCCTGATATACCCGCCGCTGCAGCAGCTAGCGCGAGCGCCTGACGCGAGACTCGAGGCGCTCGCGGGTGGAGATGCGGCGAGGCGGCGGCGCCGGCCGTGGGCCTTGGGTCGTGATGGATGGTCGCGACGAGCCGGCTCAGCCTCGGATGCCTCGGCCGACGGCGCTCGAGGCCGCGCTGGCAGCGTTGGACGCGCCAGCGACGGTCGGCGCGAGACGCCCTTGGGCCGGGCCGACGAGAAAAACACGGCGGCGCGGCGTCACGCGGCCGCCCGGCGCGGGCCCGGCAGGGGCCTCGCCGGCGTGTGTTGCTCGTGCTTCGCACACCATCCTTCGCACACCATCCTTCGCACTGCAGCTGCTCGGCCAAGGCAGCGCCAGGCGGCGACGGCCAGGGGTCGTCGTCTCGCCGCAGAGACGGCAGCGTCGCAGAGCGACTGCGGCTCACCTGCCATCCCGGCCCCGGCCCCGCCCCGCCCAATCGCTGCCCGCGCCGATCCCGGGCCGTGGAGCGCCGCGGCTCCGCCCCCCGGCGTACCGGCACCTGCGCCTGGCGCCGTGCCGACGCGGGCCGCGCGTACCGGTACGCGGCGCCGCCGCCCCCTGCTGCCCTTGCCGCGTTGGGAAGCGTGTTACGTTGCTATAGGGTAACAGATGGCTTCCTATAGGGTAATCATGGGGTAATGGCGGCGAGCCTCCGCCAGCCCCTGCAGGTGTTGAGTCAAGGTATCGCATCGCGCATCGCATCATGCCGTCGACGTTTCACCCATCATCACGATAGTCGCCTGCCGCTGACAGCTCAGACTCTTGGCCGTCAACAGCCAATTCTTCTCAATGTTCAGCATTGCGAGTAAACAGATGCAGCGCTGTGCGCTTTCGCGTCCAGCCGGGGCCGAGCTGCCACCAACCTCACCCAACTGACATGGAGCGCACGCAACCTCCTCCAACACAACACACTGACATGGAGCACCGCGAAACCTGCCCTTCTTCCTAATACTCCAACAGACCACCCGTCTCTCTGCCCACTCCTGTCTCTGCCAAGCCCTGCTTGAGCATCAATCTCTCCAGCCGTGCCCAAGCTCATCCACAAACCTCCCAGACCCTGCACTCAACTCAGCTCGTCACAACACACCACCTCCAAGACACTCGCTCACGGTAGCAGAGGGCGAACAAGGCCCTCATCTCCGGAACCAAGCACCCCCGGCAGACGGCGCCCCAGGCCCCCAGGATAGCCCGGCGCCAGAAATGGAGCCCGGCGACGAGAGAGGTCCCCGCCCGGGTTCCCTTGAACCATCGCCGGCCCACGAGGACGGCGAGGCGTCCCCGTGTCTTGGCGGCGCATCCCCCGGCGTCGAGCCGTCTTTTGGCTGCCCTCCCGAGAAGCGCTGTGCTCATGCCCACCCTGCCGCGCCCCGGCCAACCAACCATGATGGCAACCCAGACGACAATGATGAGCTAGCTGATAACGACGAGCCAGTCAATGACAGTGAACGAGTTGAAAACGCTGGTGAAGAGTCTGTCAACGGCAATGGCCTGGCCGACGAAAACGACGATCCGGCCGACGAAGCCACACTCGCAGAGTCAGACTCCGAGACCGAGGCGGCAGACCACGGCCATGCTGCCCCCACGGACCAGGGACCCGCCGAACACGTCGACAGCCCGCCAGCCAAGAGACAACACGCCGGACCCGCCGACGACCAGCGCCGCGCCAAGCGGCGCAGGACGAAGCGCAAGCGTCTCCGTCTGCAAGAAAAGGAGCTCAAGAGACAGGCCAGGCTGGAGAGGAAGCGCAAAAGGGGCCACGGCCTCGCCGCCGTCGGCGAGCTGGGCCTCCCCACGCCGACCGAGGGCACGTTCCCTGCCGCCCTCGTCGACGACGTTGCCACCGCCGTGAGGGACGACTTCCGCACCGACTGGCAGCTGCCGGGCGTCGGGCCGCAGGGGCTCCTGTCCTCGCCGCCGTGGCTCCCGGATCCCATGGACGACTCGCCCGACCCCGAGGACGTGGCGGCCAGGGAGGAGGCCATGCGGGAGAAGCAGCAGGCCAAGGAGAAGGCGAAGCGGGAGAGGGACGCAGCGCGGCTGGAGAGGGAGGAGGCCAGGGAGGCGGCGCGGCTGGAGAGGGAGAAGGCCAGGGAAGAGACCCGGCTCGAGAAGCAGCAGGCCAGGGAGAAGGCGGCGCGGGAGAGGGAGGAGGCCCGTCTGGAGAAGCAACGGGCCAAAGACGAGGCCCGGCTGGAGAGGCAGCAGGCCAGGGGGGGTGCCCAGGGGGCGAAGCAGCAGGCCAAGCAGCAGGCCATGGAGGAAGCCCGGCGCGAGAAGCAGCAGGCCAGGGAGGAAGCCCGGCGCGAGAAGCAGCAGGCCAGGGAGGAAGCCCGGCGCGAGAAGCAGGAGGCCAGGGAAAAGGCCCAGCGCGAGAAGCAGGAGGCCAGGGAAAAGGCCCAGCGAGAGAACAGGACCCCCCCGGGGCGGCCGGGGACGAAGCGCCAGCGGCGGCCAAGAGCGGCCTCGCCGCAGCGGCACGGCCTGCTCTCGCTGCCGGCCGAGGTGCGGCTCAAGATCTACCGCGAGCTCCTCGTCGCCGAGCGGCCCATCCTGGTGCACAACGGCTGGCGCGCCGTGTACAAGCGCAGCCGCGTGCGCGCCCACGACCGGCGCGAGGGCCAGAAGGTCTGCCTGCCGACGGCCATCCTGAGCACCAGCCGGCTCGTCTACCGCGAGGCCGCGGGCGTGCTGTACGGCGACAACAGGTTCCACTACCGCCTGCGCGACCCGTCGCCCGCCGTCGTCGACGTCTCGCGCCTCGCCAACGACGACGGCGCCGAGGACCCGCGCTCCGACGGCGACGGCGACGGCGGCCACGGCGGCGCCGGTGCCGGCGACGCGGACGAGAGCGCCTCGGACTGGGAGGAGGGCAACGCGCCGCCGACGCGCTCGCGCCGCCGCCCGGCCAAGGCCGAGGCCGAGATCGACGTCGACAAGCACCGCGGCCTCTTCCGGCGCCTCGTCGTCGAGGCCGAGCACAACCGCTTCTCCGGCAAGACCATGAAGGCCATGGCCGACGCCATCCGCGCCTTTGCCGCGCCCAAGGCCCCCGCGCCGGCCGCAGACGCCGCGCCGGGCCCCGAGCCCAACATCCGCACCCTCACCGTGCGCGTCGCCCCGCTCCGCCGCCCCTTTGCCGCCCCTGGCGCCGCCGGCGGGCCCAGCTTCACCTTTGTCGACTTCTTCGCGCCCGGCTCGCCCGTCCTCGAGGCCATGCAGGACGTCCACTGCCGGTTCCTGCGCGTCGACCTCATGACCCGCTACATGAACGGTGCCTCGGAGAAGGCCGGCGGCAGCCTCACCATCGACCGCCGTCATGAGCTCATCTCCCGCAGCGGCGACGGTGGCTTTTGGGCCCGGGACCCCGTCATCCAGGAACAAAGGCAGGCCGAGGTCGACGCCGCCGTCAGGGCCATGAAAAACCTCGGCCAGAGCGTCGCCGACTTTTGCGACGCCTATGTGAGCGGATTTGCCGGCGGGCCAGACGCCATGCAGCTCGCATGGGCGGAGTTTGAAGACGTCGAGGAAGACTCTTGAGCTGTCGTGCTGCCTCCGCGGCCAATGCATCTGCTGGTCAACTTCCTGGAGCGACTCGCGAGGAAATGGTTTGGAGAAACGGTCGCCTCTGGCATCTGCCGCGCCTTTCTCTTGCTCCATGAATAGCTCTTCAGATAGTAAACATGATGGTCCGCTGCTCGCTTCCTTGAGCCTCACGGGTATTCTGCCACCCATTTCAGCATGTCGTCGTCACACAAGTCGCCGTCACACGTCGCCCACGACTCACCAGCACATCTGCGCCACCTCAATCTTGACTCTCGTCACCTCCAGCGTCTCCGTATCGAGCAGTGCAAACTCCTTGGTCTCGGCAAACGACGGCACGGTTATGAGCCGCACACGCTGCCCGTCCGGCCCCTCGATTACCTTTGTCGCAAACTCTGGCTGGCAGCCGACAAAGTAGACGTGCGGGCACGTCGTCATGACAAAGGGCTCGTCTTCCTGGAAGGGGTAGCTCCCTGTGACAGCTGTCAGCGAGCAGCAAGCGCCACAAGGTAATAAAGGGCCGTGTCCGTACATAGCGTGTCCGGCGCCGTCGGAGCGCAGCACCGCCACCGACACATGGCCTCCATCATGCCCAGTCTGTCGTCGCTGTCGATGTACTTGAAGACGTCGTCGACGTTCTGCCCGCCCGTGCCCAGCATCCTCCAGCCGTCAATCTCGGCCTCGAACGGATTCGTCACGGCGTCGAACCAGCCCGGCTGCGACGGCGCCGACGGATCCCGGCCGTAGGCCCTCGCCCAAGGGAACATGGCCATGTGGATGGGCTGCTGGGGATAGCTTGCGTTGGCCGGGTCCTGAGCGCCCGGCATCAGCGTGACGGGCATCGACGGCAGCAGCTCCGAGACGAAGTCGTCGAAAAGCCGCGACGGGAGCGCGTTGTATGAGCTTGCGTCATAGCCGTACTTTTTACTCGTCTTCTTGTCGGCCGCCGTCTTGTCCGGTTTGCGATCCGTGGCCGTCGAGATAGAATTTCCCGCGATGATGAGCCTGCCGATCTGCGCCACCTCGTCCTGCGACGCGGGTCCGAGAGACTCTCCCAGCAGATACTCTAGCAGCAGGTTCAGCTCGAGAGCGTGAGATGCGTCTGTCCCTGAAAAGGAGAGCCCCGACACGATGGCAATCTTGTTTCCACGTTTTGGCGGGCTGTCCGTCATTTCCACATCCTCGCCCTTGGCCTCTTGCTTGCCCTTGCCATTGGCGGCCGGCTTGGTGAGAGCCCAGCGCCCGGGCTGCGGGGGAAGGTCGGGGAACTTGATGTCGATGACCTCGAACTCGCCGTTGCTGTTCTCGGTGCCCATGACGGCAACGATGCAGCCGGTGACGAGGGGGACGGCCTTGAGCACGTGGCCGACGAGGCGGATCCGGCCCGAGTCGTCTTCCAGCATCACCTGGTCCGAGTCGTCATCCGAGTAGTACCTCTGCGTGGATACGGGGGCCGAGATCCAGCGCTTTCGCCTGCGTCGTCAGCCGAGGCCCTGGGCCCAGCAGTTGCGGGCAACTCACGTCCTTGGACACGTCGTCGAGGATGTTGGGCTTGAGGGACATGTCCATGTACACGGTGCCTGTGACCCAGCAGAGCTCGCCCTGGCGGACGTCGAGGACGCGGTCGACCCTCTTGGCCTCCTCGCCCGCTATGACGGTGCCCTCCCAGGCGGCTGCCGCGGCCTCGTCGACGACGGGCTTGATCTTGGCGAGGCGCAGGAAGTACATGTCGCCGTACTGCTGCTGGTAGGACCGCTGCTGGTCGAGAGCAAACGAGTCGAGCGGCCTGTACGACGAGGATGCCCGGGGGGGGGGCTGATGGGTTGGGCCCCCTCTGCAGTCGGTTAGCTGACAGGCTGCTGGGGCCATAGGCTGCTGGAGCCATTGGCCGCTCGAGAGGCAGAGCCTACCCTGGAACCTGGAGGAGGCTCCCAGGCGCATCCTCGAGGGTCACCATGGTGGCTGGATGGAGGTGAAGCCTGGTGAGGACGTTAGAGACGCGTCGCGACTCCAGGCGCGTAAAGAGGTCCACGACCCCGCCAGGTCTTGGTGGGGCACAAGCGTGGTACTTTGTACTACTTTGGACCCGTCTTGAGGTACGTCCACGTGACCACCTTTCAGTCCTTATCCTCTCAGCCGCTGCTTTCCTCGGACGCTTCTCGGCTGGCGTTTGCACTGTAACTCCATCCTTGTCCAGGTCTCAGACTGCCTCTCCGAGTCGGACCGTGCCTCCGGCTGTCCTCGGAGCCCGGACCGTCCCCGGGTACTCCTCGGAGCGGCGTCAGACTGGTTGTCGACTGGCTTCCTCCGAGTCACCTCGGACAAGCACCGAGTCGCGCCGTCCCCTCGGACCATCGCCGAGCTACCTCCCCGGACCCCCGTCGGCTCCGCGGGCCGTCCCTCGGGCTGTCACCCCGCCTTTCCCGGCACCATGGCTCCTCCGCCCGCGGGCCCCCGGATCGTCGTCGACAACCTGTCTTACACGTTCCCCGACCACTCGTCCGGCGTCCGCAACGTCTCGCTCGACCTGCCGCCGCGCTCTCGCGCCCTCCTCATCGGCGCCAACGGCGCGGGCAAGACGACGCTCCTCCGGCTGCTCGCCGGCAAGCGCCTCGCCCCCCGCGGCGCCATTTCCGTCTGCGGCGTCGACCCCTTCATCGACAGCCTCGAGGGCGTCACCTACCTGGGCCTCGAGTGGGTGCTCAACCCCATCGTCCGTTCCGACGTGGGCGTTGATGAGCTGCTGCGCTCCGTCGGCGGCGATGCCTTCCCCGCCCGCCGCGACGAGCTCGTCGCCATGCTCGACATCGACCCCGGCTGGCGCCTGCACGCCGTCTCCGACGGAGAGCGCCGCAGGGTCCAGCTAGCCATGGGCTTGGTGCGCCCCTGGACCGTCCTGCTGCTCGACGAGATCACCGTCGACCTCGACGTCCTGAGCAGGGCCAGCTTCCTCGCCTGGCTCAAGCGCGAGACCGACGCCCGCGAGTGCACCGTCGTCTACGCCACCCACATCCTCGACAACCTCGCCGGCTGGCCCACGCACCTCGTACACATGCACCTCGGCTCCGTCAAGGAGTGGGACGAGGCCGACGAGATGCTGCAGGCCGTCGATGGCTCCGTCGGCCGCTCGGGCAACAGCCGCCTCGGCGAGCTCGTCCTCGGCTGGCTGAAGGTCGACCTCGAGGAGCGGGGGCCCCGGAGCCAGGCCAATTTGGGGTCAGAGGGCAAGACCTATGGCTTTGGAGGCATCCAGATTGGCGGCTACGGCGACGAGTCGAAGCCGAAGGGGGTTTAAACTCCAGGCCCTCGGGACTGTTCTTTGTTTCTGTTCCCCGTGGACGAACAAGCATCAACTGCATCTCCAGCGCTCTTGATTCTTTTTCAATGTGGCTGGCCGCCCGGCAGCGCAACTTTCGACAATGCAACGCATTTGCTGACACTGGAAGGCAGAGCTGAGGTCTGCCCCTTTTCTGGATAGATGACATGGTGACATGGCATGTCTGGCTTTTTCCTGGATTCATTTGCCTTTCGTTTTGCATCTTTCTGGCATCTTGATAAGACCACTGGCCCGCACAGGCTCCGCGTGTCGCTAAAGCAAGGGGTGTCCGGCTAGGAAGCCATATTTAGGTCTAAATAGGGGCATCGCATGGCTAGGCTTAATACCTCTTAATACTACACTAGCCTATTTCTACCTATATAGACCGGCCACTTAAGGTCGGTTAGCGCGGCATCCTAGCCTTCCTGCTCGCATGACTTACGCGTAGCTTGCAACACATTTTAACAGATGGGCCGATTTCAATATGGCGGGCCCGGAAATTCACTTAAATGCCGCAGGACAGATAGTTATGCACTGCATAAGATGGCATGTGTGAGTCAAAGAACGCCCGCAGAAGACGAATGCGAGGCAGCCGTCGAAGAGATTGATGTGTTTCAATCGGGCTATAGGGTGAACGAGCTGAAGTATGGGGGCCTGGGCATTGGTACGGCTAACCACTCGCCAGGCCGAGGACAGCGGCCAAAGTCTTGTCGCTTGAGATGAACTTGCATATCGCCGCTTTTCCCCAAAATACTGCCTTGTCGCTAGCCTTTCCTCATGGAGCAGTGGCATCATTGTTGCCCCTTAGGTGGTAAGGTTCATGGTCGAGATGCGGTCCAATAGTACAGTCATTCAGCTCATGCCCTCTCCCTTCCCTACTAATTGAGGCAGCTGGGCATATAATTGCACTTATACCGTAATTATACCCCTTGGTCATCTGATGTCCGGCACGTTGCGACTCAATGACTTGCCTACAGGGAGTCAGTCGTCTATATCTCGCCAATGCGAGATAAAGGTCTGCTATATCCATCCTCCTTCATGCATAAGAGTGTGCACATACGTGAGTGACGTGCGCCCGTTATTTTAGCCCTGTGTTATGTTAGGCCTGTCCACTGTCTCTGTGCCCTGTTACTTCAACTGGCATACGAGTCATGGGCCGGAAATGTTCAGGCGCACTAGAACGCCCTCTCCCTCATGCCCGTACTGAATTACTCTCTGTACTATAAAGTCGGATGGCATATAACTATTTAAATCGCCACTGTCGCCGGCCCTGCTCTTTTCCCCAAGCGGTTCTTGCCGTACTTGGTCCCTCGTTTCCTTTTGGCCTTTGCACACTACACGTTCGTTCAGTCAACAACCGTCGCCATGCTATCCAAGTATATGCTCGTGGCTGGCGCGCTAAGCGCCCTACAGGGCGTCTCTGCCAGGGTGGTCCAGCTGCCTGACGCCATCAACTCCGGGAATATCGTCTACGAGAGGGTCGGCAACAAGTCAGTCGTCGGCGACCAGTGCCACCCCCCGGGCAACTACGTTCTCGGCACCGACAAGCTCATCCCTCCCTGCGTTTCGGAGCAACTTGTCTCGTATCTGTGCGAGCAGGTCACGGGAGTCACGACAAATCCAGCACCGACCGGGGAGAACTGGGCAGCCTACAAGCAGTGCCTGACCAACGAGGGCTCCTCGTACTGGCAGGACGTCCAGGGCTGTTTGGACTGCAAGGAGGCGCACAACATGCTCTCCCCGCAGCGCCTCAGTTACTTTAAGAAAAATATTGAGGAGGGATGGAAGCAGTTCCTAAACGACAAGGAGCCCAGAAAGACCACCTGGGGATACGTCGCGCCCCTCTTCGGTGACTGGGCCGAGTGGAGCAGTCTGCCCGAGTCCGACTGGACGCCGCGCGAGACTGTTTCCATCGAGAAATACTACAAGAATGCCCCCAAGACGCAGAACATCGGCCCCTACACCCTAGGAGACGAAGACTTCACGCCGCCGGTTCCTGGCCAGCAGAATAAGGTGGTCCCGAACGACACGATGGTCCAGGTGCCTGAAAAAGTCCCGGATATTATTGCGGCCAAGGCCCCGGTCAAGGGGATGGAGACCAATGAGACCGAGACGCAGACAACTACTCGGACCACGGGCAGCAAGTTTGCAAACGCCACGGACAGCACGTTTGCAAACACCACCAACACCGTCGCTGCCGCCGCGGGCCCCTCGGCTTCCAGCTCCCCCGAATATGTCCTGCAGGAGTATTTGAGGATCTCCTCTCACGTCATTGGCTTCCAAAATATCAGTGCCAGTATCACCTTCACATACGGCTACCTAATAGCTCCGCCCCGTAAGCTCGAGGCCTCCGCCAACGGGCGCCCCCTCACCCCGGAGGAGGAGACAAAGCTTCCCATGGCCCCCATCGTCGACAGCTCCACCTCTGTCAGCATCAAAGACATCCAAGCCGCCGCCCTGACTCAGTCCCAGCAGCCCGACGAGATTTGCAAAACCCTCGTCGAGACCATAAAAGATAAGAGCACTGGCCAGGTCGGCTCTCAGCAGGTCAACCAGCAGGAACTCCAGTTGGAATTCGAATCTCGACTCGAGGTCCAGTTTGGAGCCTCCGTCGACTCCAAAAGTGCCCCTGTCGTGGGCGGCGGCAACCGTGAACAGCGCCAGACCACCCCGGTCCAGAAAGCTCCCAAGGACACCCAGTCTGTTACCGGAAGTGCCCCGGTCGTGGGCGAGCAGGGCGAGACCACTCCGGTCCAGACAGCTCCCAAGAAGGCCAAGTCCTGCTAAAAACATCCCGCGGAGCTCCTCGCCGCACATTTACCATCCAGCCTTTTTTTCTAAATGACTGCGCTGCTGTCATCCTGGGATTTTCGGGGCGGCACTCTAGTAGCAAAATTTGGACGATCGACTAGGACCCAAAACCGGAGGCAGTTAGCAGGCATTAGTATAGTAATACTCCTTTCTGGCTCTATCAGCGAAATTAAAGTTCCGCGGTCTTTGGGCTGCAGCGTGCCCACGTCGCTTTTAAAATATGAGTTGAGCCCTCGTGCGCACGCCCGCCAAAATGGCTCTAGCAAATGTTCTCTGCGTTGTCGCTCTCACCCTGGCCGTCTAGGCACAGTTTGTGCAGAGATGGCACATGATCAACGGCAAACCGCACTGGCACCGGTTCGCAGGAGACCCGTACCGGCCGGTCCTCTTCCCGGAGCACGACGTAGTGCTCGAGTACAACTGGTACATCAATTCAACGAAAGCCCCGACTTCATAAACTACACGGAGGATTTGCTGACTAAAATACACGTACACTCAATTAAGGGCTTCAGTGTATTTAATCGGAGCCCTGGGCCTAGTTTGATCAACCAACCAACGGAGAACTATTATATTAAGCAGACAAATATAAAATCTCTTAACTTAATGCCGAGTTTAAGTTAACTGCTATCCTAGCGGCGTAGTTAAGGTTAGGTAGGGTCCTAGTAGTAGTTTATATATAGTACTTAAGTTCCTAACACCCTCCTAAAATCAATCTGGGTTTCCCTGCCGTCAATAATTATATAGGCGGTGATTTAGTCCTAAGATTTTATCTCACCCTAAAAGTTATAACCTTCCTATCCGCTAGTACCCTTACTCTTTAATAATCCGAACCGTATAGGTATGCTAGCCTCTAGTCTAATATAACCTTATATTACCTTAGGCCTTCTTATATAACTCTCTATATCTATAGTCTATATCTATAAGAAGGTAATAGGTATACTATTATAGAATCCGTATTAAATATTAAGCTAGATCTCTTTACCTTTTAGGGTATAATTACTATTTATAATTATACTAATAAATAAGGTGCCGTAAAAGTAATATATCCCTTCAGCTTTACCTCTAAAGACTTACTCCTTATTCTCACCTTTATAAAACCTAGCGATAACTATATATTTACTATAATTATTTAAAGTTTTAGTAACTTTAATTTAAGTTATATTAAGCGAAGCGTAATAGATATTAATAACTTTTTCGGTAAATAACTTAGCTATATTATATATAAAGGTAATTATAATAGGTTTATTAATATTTACTATTAGAATAATATTGCGGACGCTACTTTTAATAAGATTAGTAAAGGACTACTAGTAATATTATAAGTTACGCTCTTTAAGTATAAAGTCTATTCGCGCTAGGGAGTATATAGTACTAACTAGAGGTATATATTTAATAATAAAGTAAGTAATTTCTTTTAAGTCTATAAAATATTAATTAATTAATTAATTAAAGAGTTAATTATAAGGCTAAAGGTACTTAATACTTATAGTTATAGTATATACTTATTATATAGCGAAAATAGCTATAAAGAGAAAATATACCTTAATAATAAAGTATAATAATATTTTTCTATAAATAGTTAAATAGTTAAATAAATAATTAAGTATAAAAAGCTATATTTATAGCCTATAGGCGCTTTATATAATAGTAATAAGTATTTCCTAAAAAATAAATTATATTATAAGATTTATATTAATAGAGGCATTAAGGTATAGCTAAGTAATAAGGTATTACTAAATAGTTATAACTAATAGAATAGAAGTAGTTAAGATATATAGTTAAGTACTAACTAGTTATTTAGATAGAGAGTAAAAGTTAGGGGCCTTTATATATCCCGTTAGATCGCTAAATCGCTAGCTCTCTTTTGCGATCCTTAAAACAGGGCCGCGTACTTGCAGTTACGATCTATAGAGCGCTGCCTATCTCTAGCGATCTTTAGATCGCAGCTCTGCTTACGCGATCCCGTACCCTATTAGTCCGATATTCCGGCGTTCTCTAGTGCCACGCCTATTATATATAACGTTGCCGGCATATCCTGCGGCCTGGCCTATAATAAATTAATACTATACCCTACCCCCTTTAGGTAGCGCAATTAAAAAAATCCCTATTAAAAGTCTAATATTTAAACTATATAAAATATAATTAGAACTTAAGATTATAAATACGAAAATTATATTATTCTATAAAGAAATAAACGCTCCTACCTATACCGAGGCTTTTTTACTATTCTCCCGGATCTAGTTTAATAGAGAATAAATAGACTTAATAAGTAAATATATAAGTATAGATGCTTTTAATTAAATAGTATTTATAATAGTAAAGTAAAAAAGGTTACTTAAAATAGAGGTATTAATAGAAGTTAAGGAGATATCTTTACTTAATCTATAGCTAAGAGTTATACTCTTAGCGACTAGCTTAATATATAGGCTATTTCTAAGTCTTACCTCCTATATATACCGTATTTACTTAATTAAATAATCCTAAGAGGCCTTTTCCTCTTTTATATACTTATTAGCCTCCGATTACTTCCTATAATAGTATTATATCCCTTAGTGGATGCCTTAATACTCTATTAAACTCCTTCCTAGCGTATAAAAGCCGCCCCGGCTAAAAGAAAGCGTAATAAAGAAACGGAGTACTAAGTAATAGGTTTTATAAAACTATAAAGAAAAGATTAGTTAGCGTAACTAAGTATTTATAGAAAGAAAAATTACTATAAAGTAAAATCGTTATATAAGAAAAGCTTCGTAAAGGAAAGTATAATCTATTTCTATACCCTTTAGACCTTTTAATCTAAACTACTCTAAAGCCCCTCCTTAATTTAGGCTTAATCTAACTCCTTTTTTACTATTTTTCTCTTAAAGTTCCTCCCTAGGTCCCCCTACTTACTATTACTAATAGCGTTAAAAATAGAGTTCTCGCTCTTTTATTTAATTAGCCTTAGGCTTCTTATTTATCTCGTTAATAGCTACTTTAACCTTATTCTAAGTATATAAGTCTATTAGATTAGGAGGGACTAAAGAAATAAAAGTCCTAGAAGGTTTAACGCCTAAGACTTTTAGTATTCTATAAGTAAGTTCTAGGTATTAATTAATTATTTTAATAGTTATCTCCCTCCCTTTTAGCTAAACCCTTTACTAAGTACCGGTTCGTTTAGTATTAAAGCTATTATATATAAAAACCTTATCTTTAATCTATTTATAGTAGCTTAAATTAATAGCTAGTTAGCCTCTAGGCTCTGTTTATTAGTAGGTAGTTATAGGAGTCGCTCTTAAAGGCTTATTTAGTCTACTTATAGTTATAGAGCTAGAAGAAGAAGCTTTGCGATAAGTATTTAGAAAGGGAGTTTGCTATAGGACCTTTATAGCTTACTAATCCTTTTAAACTACGGTTTTTAGGCCTACCGGGATTCTTCGGGTAGTTATAAGAGTTATTAGGGTTTGCCTATTAGCTCTCTTAAGAGTTTAGGGTATAGAAGGATTAATAGGCCTTATAGAGGCGACTTAAGAAAAGCGATATAATTACTAAACTAGTAGAGTAATAGTTTTAGGAATAGCTATAACCTTTTAATTAGTTACTATAAGAAGCTTATTAGCTTTTTAGGGTAGCTCTATTAATTTAGTTAACTATTAAAGTAAAGGAGGCTTTAAGGGTTTAAGAGTTATAGAAGACGCTTTATTAGGCTTAAAAGAGTTACTTAAACTTAAGGATTATAAAGAAGAGAGTAAGCTAGACCTTTCCGATATAGTAATAGTAGGTAAAGCTATAGCTAGGTTAAAAGGCTTAAAAGCTATTAAAAGGAGTCCTAAGGATTAATAAACTTTAGCCTTAAGCTTATAGTTTATAGAAGAAGCTTTAGATATATTACTAGACTTAAAAGAGTTATTTAAAGTAAGACTACTGGAATATAAAGAAGAGAGGATTAGGATTTACCTAAGTGCTATAGTTTACGAAAAAGGGGAATCTAGCGCTTGCTCTAGTATTATAGTAATAGCTAGGATATGTTCTAGGAGGCCTATAGACTTAGAAGGGGCTCTTAAAGGCTATTAAGCGATAGATAGAGCTCTTAAAGGCTATTAAGCTATTAATAGGGCTCTTAAAAGAGGTAAAGGGCTAGAAGCTAACTTTATAAGTAGCTTATCTTTAATTAATATAATAATAGGAGTTAAAGCGCTTATAGGTAGGCGCTTTCTTATAGGCTGGCTTATTTAGGGAGCTTAAGGCGCTTAAGGAGCTTATTATATTTATAGGAATATTAATTAAGCCTATTATATCTCTTTAACCTCTTTTAATAGCTCTAGCTTTTACTTTAGATCCTTTTAGCTTAATTTAAATAGTACTATAGCCTAGGGATTATATAATATCGTTAGGGAGTCGTTTTAGAATAATTAGTTCTTATTATAGCCTATTTTTCTATTAAAACTTCCTATTAAATAAAGGCTATTAATAATAGTAATTATATTATTTAAGTAAATAGGCCTATAAAGGCTTTAGAAGTAGACCTTAAATCTATTAAGGTCTTAAGAAGGAACTTTAAGCTAAGAGAAGGCTTAGTCAATTTAACTTAAGCTTTAAATCCTAAGCTTATTTCTAGTAATTATTAAGAGATTCTTAATAGTCCGTTAAAGATAGACCTTATAAGCTTCTTATTATTAAGTTAAGGAGTATAGGTACTAATCGCGAAAGAAGAAGTCTTTAAAATTATTTAATAAAAGGGGGAATTTAGGGTATAACTTAATCTTAATTTAGCTATTATAACTAAATAGCTTTTAGTAATAAATACTAACTAAGCCTTTAATTTAATACTAAATTATTTAAATAGCTAAATATTTATACTTCTAGCTCTTCTTTTAAGCTATATAAAGAATAAGGAAGAAGTTAAAGTTATAAGATAGGTTAGCTTTATATAAGACTTATATTTAGTAATTAGTAAGGGCTTATAGTCTCTATAGGTAATTATTAAGCTTAGTATTAAAGTATAATAGGGTTCCCTTAAGGTAATCCTATAGGAAAGCTCCTTAATATACCTTATTATTATTTTTATTTATAAAGTTAACTAAGCTAATATATAGGTAGTATTTATATATTTTAATATAAATATTAAATATAAATAAGCCTTAGACCTTAATAATATTAAGGGGTATATAATAAGCGAACTTCTCTTTTTTCTAGGTAGTTTAATTAGCTAGCTTATATTCCCTATTAACTATAATTATAGCTAGAGTCTTTATAACTATTATTATATTCTTAATACCCTTAGTAAGAATTCGAAGTATTATTATATTACTAAAGTTATTTATTTACTTCTTTTAAAGTATATTAACTATAAAATTATAGATATTAGCTATATAATTACTCTAAGTATAAAGTTTTATATAGCTAGGTATAGCTTTTAAGTCTAGATAGTATATACTATTTTTAATCTTACTTAATTAGACTTCCCTATTAGGTATATAAATAGGGATTATAGGCTAGTATTTACGTAGAATGAATTAAGAGGGCTAATACTTATATAGTATCCCTAAATAGTATATAGTATTATCTTCTTCCTTATTATAGAAGCTCCTAACGCCTCTATTAAAGTAAATACTTCTAGTAAGCCCTTTAAGCGCTACTTTAGCGCTTCTTCTAAAATACTTTTTAAAGAAAGTTACCTTAAAGGCTAAGAGATATAGATAGTTAAGTCGTCTAGGAGCTATAGTATTAATTAAAATAAAGCCGGAAGATATCGTAAAAGAAAGGAAAAGGAAAGGAAAATACTTTAATTAAATAATTAGATATAATTTATAGGGTAAATAAGGGATAGGTATTTCCTTAGGGATAATATATATAAGTCGGGAAAGGGCTTTTTAAAGTAAGACCTTATTTATAATTCTTTATTAGGGTTTTCTATTAAAATAAAGAAAATTAAGGTTATTTATAATTGTTTAATTAGTCTATAGGCTTATTAAAGGATTATAGGGTCTAAAAGTAGTATAAAAAGGAAAGAATTATATTTATAGAAGAGGTATAAAAAAAAGAAAAGGTACTATATATATAGAGTCTCTTTCTATATATTAATATACCTTTATAATAAATAAGGTACTTGTTTATAGAGTTAGAGAACTGCCTACTACTATAACTAGATATATTCTTACTATTTATTAACTTAAGGTATATCTTCTTTATAAGATTTTATTTATTACTATCTCTTAATTAATATATCGCTTTTTTTTACTTATATCTTAATTTTATACCCTCCTCTCTAGCTAGTTTAATAGAGGATAAATAGACTTAATAAGTGAATATATAAATATAGATACTTTTAATTAAATAGTATTTATAATAGTAGAGTAAAAAAGGTCACTTAAAATAGAGGTATTAATAGAAGTTAAGGAGGTATCTTTACTTAGTCTATAGCTAAGAGTTATACTCTTAGCGACTAGCCTAATATATAGACTGTTTTTAAGTCTTGCCTCCTATATATGCTATGCTTACTTAATTAAATGATCCTAAGAGGCCTTTTCCTCTTTTATATACTTGTTAGCCTCCGATCACTTCCTATAATAGCATTATATCCCTTAGCGGGTGCCCTAGTGCTCCGTTAAACTAGGGACCTCCCTACTTTCTTTTAATTATTTTTTATAATATTATAGCTCTTACCTTCTTTTCTTTTTTATTTTAAGCCGCGCTACTAGTTCTTCCTCCTTTTCTTCCTTTTAGCCCTTTAAGATAAGTAGTAATACTCCTATAAACTCTTTAAAGTAAGTAGATCTTCTAAATGTTTTTAAGAATATCTATTAATTCGTTTCTATAAGTTCTTTTATAACTAAAGTCTAGCTCTCTTAAAACTATTATACTAGATATATATTAAACTTAAGCTTTATAGGCTATTTCTAGGTAACGTTCTTTAGGACTATTTAATCTTAAGTTTTTAAAAGTACTAATAGTTTTTTTAGATCTATTACTACCTTAAGGTTTAGGTCCGCGGAGGTTATAATATTAGCTATTAAGATATCCCTATTTTTATTAAAATCGCCTTTTAAAAGAAGTAGCCTCCTTTTATACCTAATCTTATCTATAAGGTTATAGGAGATCGCTTACTAACCCTTTACTTCTTTAAAGAAGTTTTATCGCTTAAAGGGCTAGTACCTTTTAGGCTAAATTGAATTATCTATATACTAGCTAAGATTACTTATTTAAATAGCTTTTTCTTTACTTAATTAATTAATTTATACCCTAAGTATACCTTAACTTTTACTCTTTTATTTACTAGCTATTAGAATAACTATATATATAGCTATTATATCTAGATTTATACTTTAACTATTACTATAGCTAGGGAGTATATCCTCTACCCCTTCTATAAGTATATTTTAAGCTTAACCTTTAGTAGCTATACTTATACTAATTATATTTAAAATAGGAGCTATACTATAATATATAAATAGTGCCTTTTTCTAAGTTATACTCTTTAGCCTTATAATAGAGAATATATTAACTCTTCTTTCTATAGTTATAATAAGCTAGATCCTAAGATTATTATACCTTTTATAAAGTATATTACTAATAGTAACTACTTTTAGATTATAAAGGATTCTCCTTATTTATTTCCTAACTTTATAGTAGTTAAGGGTAAAAGTAATAAGAGTTAGAAGTAATTAGGGTTTTAGCCTTTATATATAGGGAATTTATAATTAAAAGGATATTTAATTATTTAATTTTAGTATTATTATCTTTATAAGAGAAATAGAAGTAAAAAAAATTATAGGGGGGGTATTAACTTTTATATGTTATAGCTACTCTCTTCCCTAAGCCCTAACGGTAGCGTCCTTATAAGCTATAGGCTAAATAGGCTATAATATAATATACTTAAAGGAAAGATCTTATAAAGAGTGTTTTATACTACCTCCTTTTTTTAATACTTAATTATAGAAATTAGACTTTAATAATTAGTAGCTCTTTCTTTATTAATTGTAATTCTATATTATTTAGTAATCCTTCTAAGGGAATTAATAGTTAGATATTATTAATAACTATTTAATTAAAGGCTACTTATAAAGGGTTAAAAAAAAGATCTTCTAGAACCTTCTCTTTAAGTAATAGCTTATTTATTAGGACTATTCTATCTTAAAGTAACTAATAGTTAGAAGATAAAGTCTACTAACCGTTAAGGTCCTAAATGAATTTCTTAATATATTCCCTTAATATAGTTTTATTAAGGTTAATTCTATTAAGAGTTTTAAGCTAATAGGCGCTAGTTTTAGGTACTTAAAATTTAATTCGAAAAGGACTATTCTAATATAATTAATATTTCGCGTTTCTTAATAGATTATTTAATCTTTAAATATTATAAAGTAAGATAAAGTCTCCTAAAAGAAAAGTATTATCTCCTTTATATAATATATACTAGTTTTTAGTATTAGTCTTAAGAGTTAGGCGTTAGTAGTATTTAGCTATATATTATTAAGTAAGCTTAATATCTTCCTTCTTCTATTAAAGGACTCTTACTTAAGCTTTAAAAAGATCTCTTATAATTATAATATTATTTTAATTAATAAATCGCTAAGTTAGGTTTTTAACCTTAAGGGGTAATACTAGCTCCTACCTATAAATAAGATAAAAGGTAGATATTTTATATAAATTTTTAATAGTAGTCTAGTTAGTAAGGATAATATAATTAAGGAAACGCTTCTATTTACCTATTCCTTAGCTTAACTTTACTAAAATAAATAAAAGAATAAAGTAACTACTTTTAATAACTATATTTACTTTAGGGTTATAAGTAGAGATTTATATAATTTTTAACTTAAGGTCTTCTATAATAAGTCTAAACTATTTCTTTATCTCTAGACCTCTATTAATAATTATATAAATAGGAATTTTATAATAAAAAATAATTAAAAATATAAAATGCGTTATAATTTAAGTATTAAGTTTCTTAATAGGTTATACTTTAAGCTAGCCTATAAGGTTATAATAAGCCTCTAAAAGGTAGGAGTATCCTTAATTAAATAGTAAGTATTAATAGTTAAAGTATATCTTACTTATAGGATATCTTAAAGTTATAGAAATTATAGGCTTTTAAAGATATTAAGAGGAAAACTTTTAATATATTTTATAAGTACTAATAGTAATATTAATATTATTTTATATTCCTTGCTATTAATAATAGGTTATAAAAGCGTTATAAGTAACTTCTCTTCCCTTATAGCCTAGCTAAATATAAGCTTAAGTTATAAAAGTCTTTTATTTAATTTTATTATTTATTACTAATTTCAGTCCTTTATTAAGGTAGGAAGGCTTTCGCTAGAGCTTCCGCTTTACTATAAAGAAGTTAAGAGCTTTTCTTTTTAGCTTATAGAATTATTTTATATCTTAATTAAATAATTACTTTAATATTTAAAGGAAATAAGTAATTTATTAAGACTCCTTTAAGTAATTACTATTAAAATTAGCGTATTTAATAAGATTAAGATAGAGGTTAATAAAGTTCTTAATATTACCCTTAAGCTTTCTATTAAGGGTATTAAAAGGTCCTTTTAGTTTCCTTAAAAGGCTATCTATTACTATATTTTTTAAGTTAATAATATATTAAAATATAAAGTTAAAGAGGAAAATATAGCTAATCTAGCGGGTAATTAAAGTACTAGGGATATCCTTAATAGTACCTTTTAATTAATTAATAAGAACTCTTATATCTATCTTAAGAAAGAAGTAAATCCTATAAATAAAGCTATATAATCGTTTAAGTATATATAAGATTATTTTATACTCTCTCTTTATAGTATTATATTTTTATTTAGTATTAATTTAAGTTCTACTTTTAAAGTAAATTAAGTACTATTTTCTATAAATAATTTATATTAAGACTACTCCTTAGTTAAGAAGGCTAGTATTATATATTAAAATAATCTCTTTATATCTTTTAGAGACGTTAAGAGATACTAGAATAAGCGGGTTTTAAAGCTTTATCTTTAAGAGCTTTATAGTAGCTTTTTACTTATCTCCCTATTCTTAAGGGGTACTTTTCTTTAAGAGGCGCGTTAATAGTAAAGTAATCTAAGCGAACTATTTAATCTAGATCTAGTAGTATTTAGTAAGTCTAAAGAAAGTACGAACTTTTAATATATTCTTATAAGTAACCTATTTATAGATTTTAAGGACTTTCCGTTTTTCTAGAGTCTTTTTATTAATTCTATAAATATAGCTAATTATATTAATAGCCTTTTAATAGAACTTAGATTTAACTATAGAGATTAAATAACTAGCTAGTTTAATATTAATAAGAATTTTATTAATATTAGCTAGGTATTCTATTATAAATTAGCGGACTTTAGGGATAATAGGTTTGTCTTTATATATTATATAAAGGCCTCTAACTATAATATTATTAAGAAATAGTTAATAGATACTAGGGATTAGTCCTTAAAGAATCCTAAGTATAATTTATATAAACTAACCTATAGAGTTAGTTACTCCTTACGGAAGAGTATATATTTAATAAAGTCTAAAGGGTATAGTAAAAGTTATTAGGTCCCTACTCTTTAGATTAAGTAATATCTAGTTATATCTAAAGAAAAGGTTAAGTAAAGAAAGAATTTAATATATTATAAAATCCTTACTATATTTATTAATAAAAAGCGAAAGTTTAATATTATGTATTATTACTTTATTTATTTATATTATTAAATTAATTAGTCTAACGCCTTTATCCTTTTTAGCTATAAGAAAGAAGGGGTTCTAGTAAGTAATATATAATTTCTTAAGAATTCTAGTCTTTAAGTAGGTTTTAAGGATCTCTATAACTTTTTATTTAAAGCTTTTAGGAATAGGGATTAAACCTTACTATTACGCTTTATAGTTAATAGTTCTAATAACTTAAGGAGAAGTAACTATTTAATTAATAGTCCCTTAATAGGTAAAGTCTTATATTAGTACCGCTTCTTTATTATAAAGAATAGTAGTTAAGATATCCTTCTCTCTAGGGGTAAGAAAGTTATTAATTTACTTAAGGATTTTATTAAGCCTCTTTTATATAAGGCGCGACCCCTTTTTAATTTTAGAGAACTTCTTAATAATAAAGTTAGAATAATCGGTAAGTTAAAGTTAATCTTTAACTTAGGCCTATTTCTTCTCCCTTTACTTAAAGTCTCCTTCTAGAATATTATTATTTAATAGTATATCGTCCCTTAGGTTTTTCTTATTCGCTTTATACTTATAAAGCGTATTAATATTTAAATTATTTAATTAGTTAGTTCTAACTCCCTTAAAGTATTAGAAGTAGAGCTATACCTTTCGGAACTTTTTATATATCCTTTTTTAGTCCGCTTTATACTTAGTGATTCTAGCCTCTATAAGGATCTCTAGAATAGCTATAGCTAACTTTAACTTAATTAAAAGGATTATAGCGTTATTATTCTTAAGTAGTAATAAGTAAGTGCTTAAGTTATAATTAAAGTCTTCCTCTTCCTATAGAGAGAGGTCTTAGTTAAGCTCCTTATCTTTAGAGTCTTAAGAGAAGGATTCTAAAGAGAAGGAAGAAGTAGATCTATTCTTATTATTATTAAAGACTATAAAAGTAATATTAACCCTTAAGGAACCCTATAGGTTAGTATTATTAGGATATTCCTATTATATTACTTTAGTAATAGGTATAATTACTTAAATAGAGCCTATTTAATACTAAACTAAAAGGTCTTTATTCTTTAATAAATAATTAAATATTACTTATATTAAATAAATAAAAGGTATCCCTAGAATAAAGGGAATTAAGATATTATTTAATATAATATAAAGTTTAATTAATATTTAGGTATAACCTATAAAGAGATTAGTCTTAATTTTATTATTTATATAAATAGGAGAGTTAAAGTAAAATATAGTAAAGGCTTTTATAGGTTATATTTTAAGGCTATAAGCCTTAGTATAATGCCTATTAATTAGGTTCCTTTCTAAGCCTAAGTTTAAGAGAGTAGTTAAAATTTTTCTATAAGTAAAGCTAAGGCGAACCTAAATCCTAGGAAGGTCTTATATATATTTAAGGGTCTTAATCCTAGAGGTAGTCGTAAGGGTTCTAACTATAACTTTAGATTTATTATTATTATAAATATACTCCTTTCTAGGGGATTTGTAGATTAGGTAAGGTATTATTATTAGTTTATATTAATAGACTTTTAGGTCCTTCCTACTTTAATTAAATAATTCCTATACTTAAAAGATAGTATTAATAGTTAGACTCCCTTTAAGTTATTTAAAGGAAGCCTAAAGTCTTTTTTATAGCTCCTTAAAGAATATTATAATATTATTATTTAAAGGGTTAAGGAATTTAATAGTAAAAGCTCCTTAAAGTCCTTTTCCTTTAGTTACCTTTTCTTATTAATAGACTTTCTTAATTCTATAGACTTTATTATAGTAAAGCTTGCTAATAGCTTCTCCTAAGTCTAGGATAAAGTTAATAAGGTTATTTAATAGTATAGAGACTTTTTAAGTAAAGATATCTATTATTAGGAGGTTAGTATACCTTTATATTCTTTTAGTTTTATTACCTTAAGGTAAAAGCGTATAGAATAAAGGGAGTTACTTTTCTTAGGAAGAATCCTTAGCCTATAGTTATAGAGAGGGTAAAGGTTACTTAATAGTTTTAGGGGTTTCCTTCTATATAGAAGCTTCTTTAATTAATTAGTCTTTATTAATATCTTTTAAAAACTATACTCTCTTCCTTTTATATATGTTTATATTAATTAATAAAAGGTCTAAAGGTATAGAATAGGGTTTTTACTCTTTTTAGAAAAGAATAATAGTTATAGAATTATTAGCTACTTAAGCCTTTAGTCTTTTCGCTATATTATTTTATAAAAGCTTCTTTAGGATCTAGGCCTTCTTATTAGCCTATTTAAAGAAAGTATTTAGGGTATTATTTTCTTAATTATTAAGTTCTTAAGTAGGGTATCTAGAGGGAGCTTTATTTTTTACTAGCTTAATTAAAGGGTCTATAAAGTAACTAGAAAATAATATAGCTTAATATATAATAAGTCGTTATATATAGCTACCTATTATAATATATTAGAAATTAAGTTTAGGGGGTATAGCGTTTTAACTATAAGTTCTACTAAAATAGATTTCCCTTATTATAGCGTTATAAAGGTAAAATCTAAAGTTATTATTATATTAATACTTAGGATAGTTATTAGGGTAATATTTAAGTATATTGTAATACTAGTACTTCCTTTCCCTCTTATTATTCTTAAGAGTAAGAGTATTAACGCTAAAGTTATTAATATTATTTTAATTAAATAATTAATAACCTTAAATTACTTTAATATAGCCTCCTCGGCCTTTATAGGTACTATTTCGGAAGGGCTAATTATTCTTTTAGAACCTTTATACTTCGCGAGTTAGAAGCTCCTTAAGTTTATTATTTTCTTTAGCTATATTAATTTAAAGGTTCTTTATTTACTTTATAAGGTCTTTAATAATAAGTCTTTATTTAGTTTCTATAGGCTTCTTTCTTTCTATTTTAGCCTTAGGGTTTAAGTAAGTAGCCTCTTTTAGCTAATTAGGTTTAGAGTATATTTAAGCTATATTATTAAAGAGCCGGACTATTAAATCCCTTTAATCTACGTTTAGCTAAAGTTATAGATAAATATTAATTATTTAAATAAGATTTTAATAGGGCTTTAAGACTAATTTTTTAGATAAAAGCCTATTCTTCTCTATAATATTAATAATTAAATCCCTTAATATAGTTTAATAAATAGTATATAATTAACTATTATTAATAGCCTAAAAGCTAAGTCTTATCTTACGCTAATAATATATATATATAATTAATTAATTAGCTACCTTTAAGATAAATTAAGGATAAAGGGTATTATAGTATTCTAACTTATCTATAGCTATTATTACTTACTTTATATTTAAGGTATAATAATATTTAAGAAGGGCTTTCTTAGTACTTTCCTAAATAATAATATCTATAAGTATCTTAATGCTAGGGGCTTCTTTTTTATTAATATAAGAGTTAAGCTAACTAGCCTTTTTATTATTAGGGATACTATTAACCTTTATTTCTCTCTTAAACTTAGTTAGGAAGTTAGTAATATTCTAGCTATTAAATTTCTTTAAAGGGGGAAGACGTTAAGGTTAGTAAAGCTACCTAAAAAGCTAAGACTATTTTACTTAAATAAACTCTTTAATAATATAGCTAAGCTTTCTATAATTAATTTTAAGTATCTTTAATAATTAATTAAATAGTCTAGCTTTAATTAAAGGTTTAGAATAATCTAGCCTATCTTAATTAAATAAAAGAGGGGTAGACTTAACTTTAGGTAGGGATAATATCTTTTTTCCCTTCTATTTTAATTAATAATTCTTAAGGGAAATCCTTCTCTTTAAGTACTTAGATCTATACCTTTCTTCCTTATAGTAAGCTATATAGTATACTATAAGGTAAATTATAAGAATATAGCTTCTAATTAAAATCTAAGTAATTATTATATAAATAAAGACTAAGATAAATCTAAGTTATTAAAATAAGCTAAGCTTAATTAAGCTTTAATTAAATAGTCTTAGCTATCTATAAGGCCTCTATATATTAGCGCTTTACTTCTAAAGCCTAGTTAAGTATTAGTCTTATAAGATTATTAATGCTAGAATTATTTCCCTTTAGTTAAGGCGATTATTAATAAGATAAGCTTTCCTCTTTTATCTTATATTATAGAGGGTCGCGTGCGAACCCCTTATATAATCTTCTAGCTAGAAAAGCTACTTTATTATATTAATCCTAATATTAGGGTATTAGTCTATAATTATAAAAGGTTAATTAATAATTAAATAAGGGGAAAACTATAATTATTACTTCTTTAAGATAACTAGCCTCCTCTTTTTCTTATATTCTTTAATTAGTAGCTAAAAGGTGCCTCTATTATCATAAGAGGAGCTAAGGATCTCTTTATATTAAGGATAGACTCTTACGCTTTAAAGACTAGTTTTAATAGAGGATAAATAGACTTAATAAATAAATATATAAGTATAGATACTTTTAATTAAATAGTATTTATAATAGTAAAGTAAAAAAGGTTACTTAAAATAGAGGTATTAATAGAAGTTAAGGAGATATCTTTATTTAGTCTATAGCTAAGAGTTATACTCTTAGTAACTAGCCTAATATATAGGCTATTTTTAAGTCTTACCTCTTATATATACCGTACTTACTTAATTAAATAATCCTAAGAGGCCTTTTCCTCTTTTATATACTTATTAGCCTCTAATTACTTCCTATAATAGTATTATATCCCTTAGCGGGTGCTTTAGTGCTCCGTTAAACTAGTAGTAATAGGAAGGGACTTAGATGCTACCTTAACCTTAATTACTAATACTATCTCTACCTCTAAGACCTCCTCCTCCTTTATGTTAGAATTTAGTATAATAAGTATTCCTTAGCTTTTAATTTAGGGAATAGCTTCCTTAGATGGTAAAGCTTTACTAAGAGTTATAAACCGTCTGTTTAGGTTCGGAATAGCTCTCCTCTTCTTGCCTCTCTACAACCGGGCCACTTCTTCCTCCAGCTTCGTAATTCTACTACTATATTTAGCGAGCGTCTGTTCTTAGGCTTTAAAGCCTTTAGCTATTACGGCTAAACGCCTCCGAGTACTAGGAGTCTTATTCTTACTAAGATCGCGAATCTAGCGGCTAGTTCTTAGTATATTATTAGAACCCAAAAGAGGTGCAGACTTTAGAGATGTCTCTATTATATCTATATAAATTTCTGGATGCTATAATGCCTTAGTTTATAAGATTAGCTAATTCCTAGTAACCCTCTAGCTAGATAATATATTCCTTATAGTTATTTCGACCTTACGTGCTTTAGTATACGCCCGTATAAAATTAACCTTATTAATAGATATAGAATTAGTCAGACAGGTTAGCTTCTAAAGTTCTTTTCGATAGGCCGCCTTAGAGGCATTAAAAATACTATTATCTAACGGCTAGAGGCTATAAGACTAATAGGCAGGAAAGTAATAGCAATAAACATTATTTAAAAAGTATGTAGCTATCTATACATTCTAGTTCCGGTTAATAGTAATTCCTAGGTAGAAAAATATAGAAACTTATTATTGTATAGCTTCTATATCTATCTAATATAATCAGTCTAGTATTTAACTTATCCGCCGGCCGCGTCTAAGGTAAATAGACTCTCTTAAGCCACTTAATAGTAATATAGTTATCCGTCTACCCATTAGGTAAGGTTATATAATGCCAGTCGGCTATTTTACTGAACTCCTTTAAGAACTACTGTTTCTAGAGTTCTTTTCTCTTAAAAATAATGCTAGGAGTAAGGGTACGGCCGTTTATAGTAATAGCTTTAATAAACGAGGTCTAGTTACGGGACTGCGGTCCTTTTAGAAGGGCCTTCTATTTTAGGTCTATACTCCTAACTATAAGACTATCTAAACCTAGAAAAAGAAGTCTAGTTAGTTATAATAATAAAAGGCAACTTAAAAACTTATTAAAACCAGACATAATACCGCCTTCGTTAATATTAACGGTATTCTCTGGCTTAATCTATCTATACTCCTTTTCCTTTATATTAAAATACTAGTGAACCTCCTAGGGCGTAAAAGAGTTAAATCTATTAGCTTCCTAACGTCTCCCACGCTTGATCTTAATCTCCGGATAGCGATAGATGAATTTAGTGACCCAGTTGCGCCCTACTGTCTACTCGTTATTTAGTTGCTTTATAAGAGCCTCTATATAGGCGCGGATCTAACTATAAGAGGGAGCATAGCCGAGAGACTCTTAGCGGAGGATCTAGGACACTAGGAGAGCCTCCTAATTCTTGCACAAGTGTTAGTAAGGCTAGATTTAAGCAGCTAGGGCTGCCTAGCCTTTGAGTCTATTAGAAATAGACTGCTAAGGTATGTCGTACTTTTAGGCGGCGCGATACTGCGACAAGCCATTGTTTGTAAAGTCCGATATAGCATTTGCTATATCCTCCTCCGTATAGACACGTCGAGGCTGTTTTAAGGTTATTTTAGCTATATAGTAGAGGAATAACGAGAGGGAGATTAGAGGGCTGAATCGTAATTTCGCGTGTAAGGTACACAGACCATAGACGCTTTTATAAACATTTAATCTTTAAAAAGTAGAATTCAGTTAATTCTCTATCTACTTTAAGTAATAGCTTGCGAATATCTTTAAAGGGGATTTTAGTAGGGATTTTCTTAATTGCGCTGCCTAAAGGGTAGTGTTACTTATAGGAGGGTGGGGTATAGTAATAAGGGGTTACTAAAAATAAACTTATACCTTAATCTTATTAGGTTATAAGGTAAAGTTAGGCTCTAGACTTAAAGCTATTAAGTAATTTAAAATTATAAATAAAAGAAATAAGTAGATATTAAAAATAAATAATATCTTTATTTATTTAATTTTATAGAGTGCTAGCTTTAGTAAAGTAGAAGTAGTAATAAGAAATATTATATTAAGTAGCTTAATAGGCCCCTAACTAGCTAAAGGCCTCTAGGGGGCTAAGTAGCTTATAGTTAATATTATTATTAATTCGCCTCTTTATTAATATATTATTATAGTAAAGGTATTACTAATAGTAGTAAAAGACTTATTATAGTTATATAAATATAATAATTATTAAGAGTATAGAATTAAGTAAGCTATAAATACTTTATTAAGAATAGATTAAAGCTTAAGTTTTTTCTCGCTTTATTACTTAAGTAGATATAACTATATATTAATAATAGCTCTATAATAACCTTTCTTTAAGGTTTAGGTAGCTTTATTTATATATATAACTTAAAGGGGTTATACTATTATATATCCTCCCTTTTATATTATATAGGTTTTATAGCCTAACTATAGTTAATTAATAAGAGGGCTCTTAATAACTCTCTTTTTAATATATTATATTCTTTATACTTTATAATAAAATCCTTTTTTAAATAGAAAGATAAAAGCTTAAATCTAGTCTTTATATACTTTATAGCTATTATATAATAAGAAATATATTATATATATAAAGAGCTAACTAAAAAGTGCTATTTAAAAGCTCTTACTATAAGTACTCTATATATCCCTAGATACTAGATAGTATTATTTAATTAGCTTTCTATAAATATTAATAGGCTTACTTTATACTTTATTAAAAGCTATAAGTAATAATAAGCTATATAAACTTATAATATTATATTAACTTACTTATATAAAGTAAATACTTATTTTAATAAAATATTAAAATACTTATTAAAAGATATAATATTATTATAAAAAGTAATTAAAGGCTAATAAATATATAAAAAAGGAAAAGGCCTCTTAGAATTATTTAATTAAATATAATATATATATAGAAAGTAAGACTTAAGAATAGCTTATATATTAAGCTAATCGCTAAGAGTATAACTCTTAACTATAAATTAAATAAAGATATCTCTTTAATTTTTATTAATACCTCTATTTTAAGTAACCTTTTTTACTCTTTTATTATAAATATTATTTAATTAAAAGTATTTATATTTATATATATATTTATTAAGTCTATTTATCCTTTATTAAAACTAGTCTTTAGGGTATAAAGAGTTTATTCTTAATATAAAGAAGTTCTTAGCCTCTTTTATAATAATAAAAGTATCTTTTAGTTATTAATTAAAGAATATAAAAAAAAAGGAGGCTAGTTATTTTAAAGAAGTAATAATTATAGTTTTCCCTTTATTTAATTATTAATTAATCTTTTATAATTATAGATTAATACCTTAATATTAAGATTAATATAATAAAGTAGTTTTTTTAATTAAAAAAATATATAAAAGGCTTATATATAACTTTTTATAATATAAAATAAAAAAGAAAAGCTTATTTTATTAATAATTACTTTAATTAAAAGGAAGTAATTCTAGTATTAATAATTTTATAAAATTAATATTTAATTAAACTTTAAAAATAAAGTATTAATATATAAAGACTTTATAAATAATTAAAACTATTTAATTAAAGCTTAATTAAACTTAACTTATTTTAATAACTTAAATTTATTTTAGTTTTTATTTATATAATAATTACTTAAACTTTAACTAAAAGTTATATTTTTATAATTTATTTTATAATATATTATATAACTTATTATAAAAAAGAAAGGTATAGACTTAAATACTTAAAGAAAAGGATTTCCTTTAAGAATTATTAATTAAAATAAAAAGAAAAAAAGATATTATTCTTACTTAAAGTTAAGTCTATCCCTTTTTTATTTAATTAAAATAGATTAAAGTATTTTAAATCTTTAATTAAAGTTAAACTATTTAATTAATTATTAAAATATTTAAGATTAATTATAGTAAGTTTAGTTATATTATTAAAGAGTTTATTTAAATAAAATAATTTTAGCTTTTTAAGTAATTTTACTAACCTTAATATTTTTTCCCTTTAAAGAAATTTAATAGTTAAAATATTATTAATTTTTTAATTAAATTTAAAAGAGAAATAAAAATTAATAGTATTTTTAATAATAAAAAGGCTAGTTAACTTAACTTTTATATTAATAAAAAAGAAGCCCTTAATATTAAAATATTTATAAATATTATTATTTAAGAAAGTATTAAAAAAGCCTTTTTTAAATATTATTATACCTTAAATATAAAGTAAGTAATAATAATTATAAATAAATTAAAATATTATAATACTTTTTATTTTTAATTTATCTTAAAGGTAATTAATTAATTAATTATATATATATATTATTAATATAAAATAAGATTTAACTTTTAGGTTATTAATAATAATTAATTATAAATTATTTATTAAGTTATATTAAGGGATTTAATTATTAATATTATAGAAAAAATAAGCTTTTATTTAAAAAATTAATCCTAAAGCCTTACTAAAATTTTATTTAAATAATTAATATTTATTTATAATTTTAATTAAATATAAATTAAAGGGATTTAATAATCTAGCTTTTTAATAATATAGCTTAAATATACTTTAAACTTAATTAATTAAAAGAGGCTATTTACTTAAACCTTAAAGTTAAAATAAAAAGAAAGAAGCCTATAGAAATTAAATAAAAACTTATTATTAAAGATTTTATAAAATAAATAAAAGACTTTTAAATTAATATAATTAAAAAGAATAATAAATTTAAAGAGCTTTTACTTTATAAAATATAAAGATTTTAAGAGAATAATTAACTCTTTTAAGGTAATATTTATAAAAATTAAAGAGATTATATTAAAGTAATTTAAAATTATTAATTATTTAATTAAAATAATATTAATAACTTTAATATTAATACTTTTACTTTTAAGAATAATAAAAGAGAAAGAAAGTATTAATATTATAATAAAAGAAATTTACTTTAATAAAACTTATAATTAAAATACTATATCCCTTAAACTTAGTTTTTAATATATTATAATAAGTAGCTATATATAATAACTTATTATATATTAAGTTATATTATTTTTTAATTATTTTATAAACCCTTTAATTAAGTTAATAAAAAATAAAGCTTTTTTTAAATACTTTACTTAAAAACTTTATAATTAAAAAAATAATACTTTAAATACTTTTTTTAAATAAATTAATAAAAAGACTTAAATCTTAAAGAAACTTTTATAAAATAATATAATAAAAAGATTAAAAACTTAAGTAATTAATAGTTTTATAACTATTATTCTTTTTTAAAAAGAGTAAGAACTTTATTTTATACTTTAATAAAATATTAAAATACTTATTAAAAATATAATATTATTATAAAAAGTAATTAAAAGTTAATAAATATATAAAAGAGAAAAAGGCCTTTTAAGATTATTTAATTAAATATAATATATATATAAAAGATAAAATTTAGAAATAATCTATATATTAAGCTAATTACTAAAAGTATAACTTTTAACTATAAATTAAATAAAGATATTTCCTTAACTTTTATTAATATCTTTATTTTAAATAACTTTTTTTACTCTTTTATTATAAATACTATTTAATTAAAAGTATTTATATTTATATATTTATTTATTAAGTTTATTTATCTTTTATTAAAATTAGTCTTTAAAGTATAAAAATTTATCCTTAATATAAAAAGGTTCTTAGCCTTTTTTATAATAATAAAAGTACTTTTTAACTATTAATTAAAGAATATAAAAAAAAGAGAAGGCTAATTATTTTAAAGAAGTAATAATTATAGTTTTCCTTTTATTTAATTATTAATTAACTTTTTATAATTATAAATTAATATTTTAATATTAAGATTAATATTAAATATAATAATATATAAGCTTTACTTAGCCCCTATTTAATAAGGGTATACTTTAACTATAAAGTATAAGGATAAGAAGAAGCTTATTATTAATTATTTATATAAATTAATATTAATAAAGTTTTTAAGTACTAGCCTTAGCTTTAATAATATAGTTATACTATAATTAAATAATTAGGCTATATAATATTTACTATATATAGTTAATTAAGGAAATAATAATATAAGACTAATTACTTACTTATTTAAGTACTTTACTTTAATATTTATAAAAGTATAATAAAATAAGTATTTCCTAAGGGATAAACTATATTATAAGAGTTTATATTAATAAATAAAATAAGATGTTATACTAAATAAAGGTATTACTTAAAGGTTTAACTAATAGTATAAAGGTAGTTAGGATCTTAATAGTATATTAAGTACTAACTAGCTATTTAGGTAGAGAGCGAGAGTTAAGGGTCTTTATATATCTACTAGCTTAATGCCTTTCCCTTATAGCTCTCTAGTAATTCTCTTTAGCTAGTTATAGAGCCGTCCCGGCTCTTTAATAATTCCTTAGAATTATTACTTAACTATACCCCTTACTATAAAGCTATATCCTATTAGCCTTTAGCTCTAGCTTTTACTTATACTATATCTATTATATATATTATATATAGCCTTATTAGCCTAACCTATAGCCTATATAGCTAGAATTATAATATAATATCCCCTCTCCTAAGGTCTTACCCTTAAGATTTAGTCGCTATATAAATACTATACCTATCCCTTTTAGATTCTAGTAGGCTATCCTTCCTATATCCCTACTAGCTATACTAATAGTATACCTTATAGTATAAGGAAGACTAAAGGTCCTAGCGCTACCGTAAAGTCTATATAGAACTACTATATACTCGCTGCTTTAATTAAATCTATCGGTCTACTTATAATACCTTATTTATTCTACGAGAAGCGGGGTTTTCCTTATAAGATAGTAGATAGTATCTTACGGTACGGAGAGTATATCTATAGGGGGCGCTCCTATAATAGCTCTAGGATCTTAGTTTTTATTAGTAAGAGTTGCGTTATATTATTATTTATCTATTCTTATTAATCTATAGATAGCGAATTATTTAATTACTAAGAAGCGTTATCTTAATAAGGAGAAGGAGGTTACTAAAGAAGAATTATTAAATCTATAATAATAAATAACGACTCTCTATTAGTTAATTAATAAGTATTTCGCTTATCTAGCCTATTTATATAAATAAAAGAAATAGGTAAAAACGAAAGGTATTAATATAATTTATTATAATTTAAAGTCTTTAGATAAATTAGAGAAGGTAGAGCGTTAAGAGTTAAAGGCTATAATTAATATTTAAGCTACTAAGGGTATTAATATAATTAATTAAAATGCCTTTAATCCGCTAAATAACTTTATAATTAATCCTTTACTTACTAGTAGAATTATTAGAGCTTTATATAGTAATACGTTAAATACTTAAGCGGTTCCTAAGTATTTTCTTTTAGTCTATATCCCTTCTATTTAATAAGATATTCTTTATACTAACCTTTTTATTATATATCTAGAATTTTTTTAACTTTATATTTAAGATTATCTTTAACTTTAATTTATATTTACGGTTTAACGTTCTTTAATACTATTTTTAATAATAAGATATAAAATATTAAATATATTTATATTATTTTTAATAGTAAAAGTTTATAGTTATTTATTAAAATAACTTTCTTAACTTTAAAAGGTCTAAGTTTCTTAAAGTCTAATTTATTATTTAGTCGTGTTATTTTAATATTTTATTAAAGTAAGTAGACTATATCTCCCTCTCGAAAAGTTAATCCCTTTAATCTTTTCTAATTATAGTAAGTAGCTATTTATTCTTTAATAAATTTAAGTTTTTATTATATATCTTTATATAATTTTTATAGTTAATTTACTTATAGGATTACTTATTTAGCTTATAGTCCTTATTAAGTAACTTAATATACTTTTAGGTTATATTTATAATTAGTATATATTAATAATAATTTTATTAATTCTATAATAATAGTATTATATATTAGTTATACTATTAGTAACTATTTAACTTAATTATTTTAATTATAATTAATATAATAATATAAGTACTATTCTAATATTTAGTTAAGTTATTCTATTTAACTATCTATTTATAGATAGTATATAATATTAAGCTTATATTTTATTTTAAGCTATATTATAAAAGCTTATTAAAATTTTACTATAAATATACTTCCTTTATTAGAGATAATTTAATTTAATAACTTATAATTATTAATAATTATCTATAGGAATATATATATAAGATTTTTTATATTACTTTCTTCTCTATATAGTATAAAGTATTTATATTTTATAAGTCTATCTATAATAATAAAGATATTATTATATTCTATATTTATTATAAGTTCTTTTAATAGTAATAGCTTTATAATATAATTAAAAGCTATTAAATCCTATAGTTTTTTTAGTATTAATAATAGTTATAATTCTCTATAAGGCTTATATTATATTACCTTATTATATATATATAGCTTATATTTATTAAGAATCTTCTATACCGTTTTCTTTATATTCGGGAAGTCGTAAATCCTTTATATTTAATTTATAGTTTTCCGGATTCCTTAATATCTATATATTAAATATTTATAGATTTCCTTAAGTATTAACTCCTATAATACCTTTAGTATATAGGTCTTTTTATTATATTAAGCTATTTTACTATCCTTAATAATAAGTAGCTCTTCTTACTTATTAAGATTCTTATAGGTATCTTATAGCCTTTTCGTAACGCTTTTATTTAGTAAAATAGAAAATATTATATTAAGCTATTTCTATTAATAATAATTATTTTTATTTAGTTTAAGGAGTTAACTTAATTTAATAGGTTCTCTTATATTATAATCGCTTTATTAATTAAATATATTAATTTAACTATTCTTTAATCCTTTCCTATAGATTATTTTATAATTAAATTCTAAGAGATATTTAGCTTATTAAATCTATTATTTATTTAACTATTATATTATTATAAAGTATAAAATATTCTTATAGTCTATATATATCTTAACTCTATACTTACTTTTAAGAAGGTAGTACTTAAATTCTTTAAAGGCTTAGATAATTATAAGAAATTCCTTATTATAAATAGGGTAGTTAAGTTTTACTCTATATAGCTTCTTTAAGTAGAAGGCTATAGGTTATAGTCTTCTTTAATTGTCTTACTATTTAATCTATACTCTAAAAGTATAGTCTAAAGCGTTTATTTTAAGTTCTATTTATTATTCTAGATTAAAGGTACTTAAAACTAATTTTAAGGTAATAAGTCCCTTAGTCTATTTAAAAGCTTTATTTACTTTTAGTCCCTAAATAAAGGTTTTTATTTTCTTTATTAAGTTATCTATTAGTATTATAATTTTACTAAAATCCTTAATAAATTATTAATAGTAGTTTATAAATCCGCGAAAGCTCTATATATCTTTAACGTTTTTTAGTATTAGTTAGTCTCTAACTATATTAATTTTATCCTTTTATATTTATATCTCGCTTAACGAGATTATATATCTAAGGAAGTCTACTTTTTATATATAGAACTTACTTTTTTTTAGTATAATTAATAACTTTATACTCTAGAGTATACTTAATACCTTATAGATATATTCCTTATATTCTTTAAGGTTCTCTAAGAAGATTAGGATATTATCTAAATATATTACTATAAAGATATCTAGAAATTATTATAAAATATTATTAATTATCTATTAGAATATTATTAATATATTTATAAGTCTAAATAGTAGGATTTAATATTCGAAAAGTCTAAATTTTATTCTAAAAGCTATCTTTTACTTATTGCCTTTCTTAATTTAAAGTAAGCTATAAGTAGCCTTAAGATTAAGTATAGTAAACTACTATTTTCTATAAAGTTAATCTTTAAGTTCTATAATTAATAGTAATAGCGTCCGGTCTTTAATAGTAATATTATTAAGTTACTAGTAGTTAATATAAAGTTATAACTTTCCGTTTTTCTTAAGAATAAATATAATTAAATATTTTACTTTAAATATTAAAGATTAAATATATCCTTTTCGTAAGTTATCGTTAAGGTAGTCGCGTAATATTTTTAGTTATTTTTTATTAAGGTTATAAATCTTATAGAATATAGGTATTATTCCTTCTTTAAGGTAAATCTTATAGTCTTATTAATTATATTCTAGTAGTAGGTTATTATATTTTACTTAAAATAGTTTATTATACTTTTTATATTTTAGTAAAATATTCTTAAATCTATTTTTATACTTAAGGCTTTCCTTATAGATTAGTTTTATATTATTATTAATATCTTTAAGGCTCTTCCTTAAAGTAATAATAACTTTTTAGATCTTTGTTTTATAACTTTTATTTTATTATTATTAGATCTTTAGTTATACTATTAGTTTAATAAGTATTTTTATATTGTCTTATTTCTTAAATCCTTTTTATAGTAGCCTTTATATCTATTTATTTAGCTATTTATATTACTAAGTATTAAGTTACTCTTTTTCCTTAGTTTTATCTTTTAGTTATATTTATAGTTATTATTTAGGTTACTTAATTATATTAATTAAAGTATAAGTCTTTATAACTTATAATAATTTATATATTTAGTTATCCCTTCTATTTAGTTTAATAACTAAATTATTATAAAATTTTACTTTCTCTTCCTAATCTTTTAATCTCTAGAAATTTATATTATTAATTTAATATAGCTAGTTAATCTTCTAGTTAATTACTAAATTATTTTCCTATAGCTATAGGTATTTAAGTAAAAAGTTATAACTATTAATATCTATAATATTAAAAATAATTAAATTAATATATTTTTTAATTATAATGTTAAAATAATTAGTCTTTATATTAATAATCCTACTTTAGTAATTAAAGGCATTGCCCTTAATATATATAAAGTAATAAGAATTAGTCTTCTTCTTTTATAAGAGTTAGTTCTTATTAATAACTTTAAGTAAAATATAATTACTTTACGCGCTACTATCTATAAAGGCTTTTATATATAGTCCTATAATTTAGGCGTCTAATACTAACTATAATTATAGTTTATAACTTACCTCTATTATATAAAGAGTCTTTAGACTTTATTATATTATATTAGTCTATAGCCTTTTTATAGATAGTATACCTTATTTTTTACTTAAATTATTTCTTTATTAATTTATTATATAGCCTTATTATATTAATATTAGTATTTACTATTTTCTACTAGTAGTATAGCTTATCTAAATAGGTTATCCTTTAATTATAGTAAAAGTCCCTACTTCTTTTATTAATACTTATTATATTTATCGTTTTCGTAATTAATTATATATATCTATTAGTATTCTTTAGTTTCCTTAACTTAGTCTTTATACTAAAAGTTAAGTATTTCCTTATTATATTATAGTTCTTCTATAACTTATATAATAATAAGTTCTTTTTATATATATTATTATTATAGTTTATTAATTTATTATCTATACTTTTAAGATATATTATAATATTTTTTATATTATTCTTATACTTTTTCTTATATATATTCTAAATAGCTTAAGAATAAATATTTATTATATTTATCTTATTTATAAGTAATTAATTAAAGTAGTCCTTTTAATATAAATAGTAGGTATTATCTTTTTATATAATAAGAGTATTATTACTAGATTTTTCCTTATTTATAAATCTTATAAGTATTAATATAATATATTCCGAGAATCTCTATATTATTTCTATATTTAAGTAATATATTATTATTTAGTTTAAATACTATAACTTAATTATATATAAGTTATCTTATTATCTTCTATTCTTAAAGTTCTATAATAAGGTATAGGTACTAAAGAATTTATCCTTTAAATTATATTAAAAATATATTATATTATACCTTTAAAAGAAAGTATACCTTATAATTTAAGTAGATATAAAATACTTATAAGAGTTCTATATAGTATAGGTAGCTAGGTAGAATTTATAAGTTATCTCTAAACTCTCCTTTTAGTTACTATTCTCCCTTAATCGCACTTATAGTATTAATAGTAGCTATTATTATTATATAATTACTCCTATATAGTATTAACTAATATTAAATAAGAGTTAATTATTAAATATTATTTAGGGGTTTTAGTTTAATTTATGTTCTAATATTATCTATTACCTTATTATATAGGGTATATATCCTAAGGATTATATCTTTACGTTATAGTATTAATATTTATAATTTAAGAAGTATATAGGAATCTTTTAGGAAGTATTTATTCTTTAAACTTATTTCTTTATAGTTTTAGCATTAAGTCCTTTTACCCTTTACGGCAGTTTCTTAACCTATTATAATAAGTATCTTAATCCCTTTTAGCTTCTTTAGGAACTATCTTAATCCTTACTTATTACTAATATATATAAGATAACTATTATTATAATATCTAGTCTAACTTAAACTTATATAATTTAATTTATCTAGAATCTATTTATTAATAATATTAAGTTATTTCTTACTCTTTAGAATTAGTTTCTATTTAAACTTCTTTAGTTATCTATATTTTTTAGTAAAGTATCTAAATTTTCTATAGTTATAATACTTCTTACTATCCTTCTTTTTCTTATTATATTAAATTATATTAACCTCTATTTATCTTAAATTAAGGGTATATCTATAAGTAATTAATTCTTAGGATTCTTACTTCTTCTTTTAGTTTAGTATATATAAGAATTTATTAATTACCTTTTTCTATATATTATTTATATTATTAATTATTAATTTTAATTACTATCTTAATATACTTTATAAGTTAGTTTAGTTAATCTTCTTTAATAAAATTATTTTTAATAGTTTCCTTTAGTTCTTTATAGAATTAAGTTATAAGAGTGTCTTTACTTTAAGAGATATATAAAGCTACCTATTAAAATTCTATAGTATATTTAGAAGTTAATCCCTTTTAGGTAAGTTATATAAATCTCTTCTTATTAACTTATTATTTATTAAGGTCTCTAAATACTACTTATAAGGCTCTTTTAAAGTTATTAAAGTTATTAAGTATAGCCTTTATTTCTAGCTTATATCTATTAATTCCCTTTTTAAGATATTTCCTTACATATAGTTTAAACTATTTTAACGGAGTATTAAGGCACCCGCTAAGGGATATAATGCTATTATAGGAAGTAATCGGAGGCTAATAAGTATATAAAAGAGGAAAAGGCCTCTTAGGATTATTTAATTAAGTAAGTATAATATATATAGGAGGCAAGACTTAGAAATAGCCTATATATTAAGCTAGTCGCTAAGAGTATAACTCTTAGCTATAGACTAAGTAAAGATACCTCCTTAACTTCTATTAATACCTCTATTTTAAGTAATCTTTTTTACTTTATTATTATAAATACTATTTAATTAAAAGTATCTATATTTATATATTTACTTATTAAGTCTATTTATCCTCTATTAAAACTAGTCTTTAGGGCATAAGAGTCTATCCTTAACGTAAAGAGGTCCTTAGCTTCTCTTACGATAATAGAGGTACCTTTTAGTTACTAATTAAAGAACGTAAGAAAAAGAGGAGGCTAGTTATCTTAAAGAAGTAATAATTATAGTTTTCTCCTTATTTAATTATTAATTAACCTTTTGCGATTATAGACTAATACCCTAACGTTAGGATTAATATAATAAAGTGGCTTTTCTAGCTAGAAGATTATATAAAGGGTTTATACGCGACTCTTTATAATATAAGATAAAAGAGGAAAGCTTATCTTATTAGCGATCGCTTTAATTAAAGGGAAGTAATTCTAGTACTAATAATCTTATAAGACTAATACTTAACTAGGCTTTAGAAGTAAGGCGCTAATATATAGAGGCCTTATAGATAGCTAAGACTATTTAATTAGAACTTAATTAAGCTTAGCTTATCTTAATAACTTAAATTTATCCTAGTCTTTATTTATATAATAATTACTTAGATTTTAACTAAAAGCTATATTCTTATGATTTACCTTATAGTATATTATATAGCTTACTATAAGGAAGAAAGGTATAGACCTAAGTACTTAAAGAGAAGGATTTCCCCTAAGAATTATTAATTAAGATAGGAGGGAAAAAAGATATTATCTTTACCTAAAGTTAAGTCTACCTCTCTTTTATTTAGCTAAGATAGGCTAGATTATTCTAAACCTTTAATTAAAGCTAGACTATTTAATTAATTATTAAAGATACTTAAGATTAATTATAGAAAGCTTAGCTATACTATTAGAGAGTCTATTTAAGTAAGATAGTCTTAGCTTCTTAAGTAGCTTTACTAACCTTAATATCTTCCCCCTTTAAAGAAATTTAATAGCTAGAATATTACTAACTTTCTAACTAAGTTTAAGAGAGAAATAAAGGTTAATAGTATCTCTAATAATAAAAAGGCTAGTTAGCTTAACTTTTATATTAATAAAAAAGAAGCCCCTAGCGTTAAGATACTTATAGATACTATTATTTAGGAAAGTGCTAAGAAAGCCCTTTTTAAATACTATTATACCTTAAATATAAAGTAAGTAGCGATAGCTATAAATAAGCTAGAATACTATAATACCCTTTATCCCTAGTCTATCTTAAAGGTAGCTAATTAGTTAATTATATATATATATTATTAGCGTAAGATAAGACCTAACTTTTAGGCTATTAATAATAGTTAATTATATACTATTTATTGAGTTATACTAAGGGATTTAATTATTAATATTATAGAGAAGAATAGGCTTTCGTCTAAAAAATTAGTCCTAAAGCCTTACTAGGATCTCGTTTAAATAATTAATACCTATCTATAACTTTAGCTAGACGCGGATTAAAGGGATTTAATAGTCCGGCTCTTTAATAATATAGCTTAAATATACTCTAAACCTAATTAGCTAAAAGAGGCTACCTACTTAAACCCTAAGGCTAAAATGGAAAGAAAGAAGCCTATAGAAATTAAATAAGGACCTACTATTAAAGACCTTATAAAGTAAATAGAGAACCTTTAAATTAATATAGCTAAAGAAAATAATAAACTTAAGGAGCTCTTAACTCGCGAAGTATAAAGGTTCTAAGGGAACGATTAGCCCTTCCGAGGTAATACCTATAGAGGCCGAGGAGGCTATACTAAAGTAATTCGAGGTTGTTAATTATTTAATTAAGATAATACTAATAACTTTAGCGTTAACGCTCTCGCTTTTAAGAATAATAAGAGGGAAAGGAAGTATTAGTATTATAGTATACTTAAATATTACCTTAATAACTATCCTAAGTATTAATATAATAATAACCTTAGATTTTACCTTTATAACGCTATAATAAGGGAAATCTACCTTAATAGGACCTATAGCTAAAATACTATACCCCCTAGACTTAGTTTCTAGTATATTATAATAAGTAGCTATATATAACGACTTATTATATATTAGGCTATATCGTTTTCTAGTTACTTTATAGACCCTTTAATTAAGTTAGTAAAAGATAAAGCTCTCTTTAGATACCCTACTTAGGAACTTAATAATTAAGAAAATAATACCCTAAATACTTTCTTTAAATAGGCTAATAAGAAGGCCTAGATCCTAAAGAAGCTCTTATAAAACGATATAGCGAAGAGACTAAAGGCTTAAGTAGCTAGTAGTTCTATAACTATTATCCTTTTCTAAAAAGAGTAAGAACCTTATTCTATACCTTCGGACCCTTTATTAATTAACGTAAATATATATAAGAGGAAGAGAGTACGGTTTTCGAAAGATATTAATAAAGACTAATTAATTAAAGAAGCTCCTATATAGAAGGAAACCCTTAAGACCGTTAGGCGACCTTTACCCTCTCTATAACTATAGGCTAAGGATTCTTCTTAAGAAAAGCGACTCCCTTTATCCTATATGCTTTTACCTTAAGGTAATAAGACTAGAAGAATATAGAGGTATACCGACCTCTTAGTAATAGATATCTTTATTTAAAAAGTCCCTATACTATTAAATAACTTTATTAACTTTATCCTAGACCTAGGAGAAGCTATTAGTAAGCTTTACTATAATAAAGTTTATAAGATTAAGGAAGTCTATTAATAAGAAAAGATAACTAAAGGAAAAGGACTTTAAGGAGCTTTTACTATCGAATTCCTTAACCCTTTAAGTAATAGTACTATAGTACTCTTTAAGGAGTTATAAAAAAGACTTTAGGCTTCCTCTAAATAACTTAAAGGGGGTTTAACTATTAATACTATCTCTTAAGTATAGGAATTATTTAATTAAAATAAGAAGGACCTAGAAGTCTATTAATATAAACTAATAGTAGCGCCTTACCTAATTTATAAATCCCCTAGAAAGAAGTATATTTATAATAATAATAAATCTAGAGTTATAGTTAGAACCCTTACGACTACCTCTAGGACTAAGACCCTTAAATATATATAAGACCTTCCTAAGATTTAGGTTTACTTTAGCTCTACCTATAGAAAAATTTTAACTACCCTTTTAGACTTAAGCTTAAAAGGGAACTTAATTAATAGGTATTACGCTAAGGCTTATAGCCTTAAAATACAACTTATAAAAGCCTTTATTATATCCTATTCTAACTCTCCTATTTATATAGATAGTAAAATTAAGACTAATCTCTTTATAGGTTATACCTAGATATTAATTAGACTTTATATTATATTAAATAATATCTTAATTCCCTTTATTCTAGGGATACCTTTTATTTATTTAATATAGGTAATATTTAATTATTTACTAAAGAATAGAGACTTTTTAGTTTAATGCTAAATAGGCTCTATTTAAGTAGTTATACCTACTATTAAAGCGATATAATAGGAATATCCTAACGATACTAACTTATAGGGTTCCTTAAGGGTTAATATTATCTCTATAGTCTTTAATAATAATAAGAATAGATCTACTTCTTTCTCCTTTTTAGAATCCTTCTCTTAAGACTCTAAAGATAAAGAGTTTAACTAAAACCTCCCTTTATAGAAAGAGGAAGACTCTAATTATAACTTAAGCACTTACTTATTACTACTTAAAAATAATAATACTATAGTCCTTTTAATTAAGTTAAAGTTAGCTATAGCTATTTTAGAGATCCTTATAGAGGCTAGAATTACTAAGTATAAAGTAGACTAGAAAAGGATATATAAAAAGTTCCGAAAGGTATAGCTTTACTTCTAATACTTTAAGGGAGTTAGAACTAGCTGATTAAATAATTTAAATATTAATACGCTTTATAAGTATAAGGCGAATAAGAAAAACCTAAGGGATAATATATTATTAAATAGTAATATTCTAAAAGGAGACTCTAAATAGAGGGAGAAGAAGTAGGCCTAGGTTAAAGATTAACTTTAACTTATTAATTATTCTAACTTTATTACTAGGAAGTTCTCTAAGATTAAAAAGGGGTTGCGCTTTATATAAAAGAGGCTTAATAAAATCCTTAAGTAAATTAATAACTTTCTTACCCCTAGAGAGAAGGATATCTTAATTACTATTCTTTATAATAAAGAAGCGGTATTAATATAGGACTTTACCTATTAAGGGACTATTAATTAAATAGTTACTCCTCCTTAAGTTATTAAAACTATTAACTATAAAGTATAGTAATAAGGTTTAATCTCTATTCCTAGAGGCCTTAAATAAAAAGTTATAGAGGTCCTTAAAACCTATTTAGAGACTAGAATCCTTAAGGAATTATATATTACTTATTAGAACCCCTTCTTTCTTATAGCTAAAAAGGATAGAGATATTAGACTAATTAATTTAATAATATAAATAAATAAAGTAATAATACGTAATATTAGACTTCCGCTTTCTATTAATAAATATAGCGAGGACTTTATAATATATTAAATTCTTTCTTTACTTAACCTTTTCTTTAGATATAACTAAATATTACTTAATTTAAAGAGTAGGGACCTAATAACTTTCGCTATACCCCTTAGACTTTATTAAATATATACTTTTCTATAAGGAGTAACTAACTTTATAGGTTAGTTTATACGAATTATACTTAGGATTCTTTAAGGACTAGTCCCTAGTATTTATTAACCGTTTCTTAATAATATTATAATTAGAGGCCCTTATATAATATATAGAGATAAACCTATTATCCCTAGAGTCCGCTAATTTATAATAGAATACCTAATTAATATTAATAAGGTTCTTATTAATATTAAACTAACTAGCTATTTAATCTCTATAGTTAAATCTAAGTTCTATTAAAAAGCTATTAATATAATTAGCTATATTTATGGGATTAATAGAAGGACTCTAGAAGAATAGAAAGTCCTTAAAATCTATAAGTAGGTTACTTATAAGGATATATTAGAAGTTCGCGCTTTCCTTAGACTTACTAGGTACTACTAGATCTAAATTAAATAATTCGCCTAAATTACTTTACTATTAACGCGCCTCTTAAAGAAAAGTACCCCCTAGGAATAGGGAGATAAGTAAAAAGCTACTATAAAGCTCTTAAAGATAAAGCTTTAAAACCTGCCTATTCTAATATCTCTTAACGTCTCCGAAGGATATAGAGAGATTATCTTAATATATAATACTAGCCTTCTTAGCTAGAGAGTAGTCTTAATATAAATTATTTACGGAAAACAGTACTTAATTTACTTTAAAAGTAGAACTTAGACTAATACTAAATAAAAATATAATACTATAAAGAGAGAGTATAAAGTAGTCTTATATATATTTAGATAACTATATAGCTTTATTTATAGGATTTACTTCTTTCTTAAAATAAACGCGAGAATTCTTATTAATTAATTAAAAGGTATTATTAAGGATATCCTTAATACCTTAATTACCCGCTAGATTAACTATATTTTCCTCTTTAACTTTACGGTTTAATATATCGTTAGCTTAAAGAATATAGTAGTAAATAGCCTTTTAAGGAAATTAAAAGGACCTTTTAATACCCTTAATAGAAAGCTTAAAGGCGATATTAAGGACTTTATTAACCTCTATCTTAATCTTATTAAATACGCTAACCTTAACGGTAACTACTTAAAGGAGTCTTAATAAATTACTTATTTCTTTTAAATATTAAAGTAACTATTTAATTAAGATATAAAGTAGTTCTATAGGCTAAAAAGAAAAGCCCTTAACTTCTTTATAGTAAAGCGAAAGCTTTAGCGAAAGCCTTCCTACCTTAATAAAGGACTGAAATTAGTAATAGATAATAAAATTAAATAAAAGACTTTTATAACTTAAGCTTATATTTAGCTAGGCTATAAGGGAAGAGAAGTTACTTATAATGCCCTTATAACCTATTATTAGTAGTAAGGAATATAGAATAACGTTAGTATTACTATTAGTACTTACGAGATATATTAAAAGTTTTCCTCTTAATATCCTTAAGAGCCTATAATTTCTATAACTCTAGGATATCCTATAAGTAAGATATACTTTAACTATTAATACCTACTATTTAATTAAAGATACTCCTACCTTTTAGAGGCTTATTATAACCTTACGGGCTAGCTTAAAGTATAACCTATTAAGAAACTTAATACTTAAATTATAATATATTTTATACTTTTAATCGTTTTTCGTTATAGAATTCCTATTTATATAGTTATTAATAGAGGTCCGGAGATAAAGAAATAGTTTAGACCTATTATAGAAGACTTTAGGTTAAAAATTATATAAATCTCTATTTATAACCCTAAAGTAAATACGGTTATTAAAAGTAGCTACTTTATTCTTTTATCTACTTTAGTAAAATTAAGTTAAGGAATGGGTAAATAGAAGCGTTTCCTTAATTATACTATCTTTATTAACTAGACTATTATTAAAAATTTATATAAAATATCTACCTTTTATCTTATTTATAGGTAGGAGCTAGTATTACCCCTTAAGGTTAAAAACCCGACTTAACGACTTATTAATTAGGATAATATTATAACTATAAGAGATCTTTTTAAAGCTTAAGTAAAAGTCCTTTAATAAAAGAAGGAAGATATTAAGCTTACTTAATAGTATATAGTTAAATACTACTAACGCCTAGCTCTTAGGACTAATACTAAAAATTAGTATATACTACGTAAAGGAGATAATACTCTTCTTTTAGAAGACTTTATCTTACTTTATAATATTTAAAGATTAAATAATCTATTAAGAAACGCGAAGTATTAATTACGCTAGAATAATCCTTTTTAAATTAAATTTTAAGTACCTAAAACTAGCGCCTATTAGCTTAAAACTCTTAATAGGATTAGCCTTAATAAAACTATACTAGGGGAATATATTAAGAAGTTCGTTTAGGACCTTAATAGTTAGTAGACTTTATCTTCTAACTACTAATTACTTTAAGATAGAATAGTCCTAATAAATAAGCTACTACCTAGGGAGGAGGTTCTAGAAGATCTTCTTTTTAACCCTTTATAAGTAGCCTTTAATTAAATAATTACTAATAATATCTAACTATTAATTCCCTTAAAAGGATTACTAAATAATATAGAATTACGACTAATAAAGAAAGGGCTACTAATTATTAAAGTCCGACTTCTATAATTAAGCGCTAAAAAAAGGAGGTAGTATAAAATACTCTTTATAAAATCTTTCCTTTAAGTATATTATATCGCGGCTTATTTAGCTTATAGCTTGCGAGGATGCTACCGTTAGGGCTTAGGGAGGAGAGTAGCCGCAACGCGTAAAAATTAATACCCCCCCTATAATTTTTTTTACTTCTATTCCTCTTACGAAGATGATAATACTAAGATTAAATAATTAGATATTCTTTTAATTACGAATTCCCTATATATAAAGGCTAAAACCCTAATTACTTTTAACTTTTATTACTTTTACCCTTAACCGCTATAAAGTTAGGAAATAGATAAGGAGAATCCTTTATAATCTAAGGGTAGTTACTATTAGTAATATACTCTATAGAAAGTATAATAGTCTTAGGATCTAGCTTATTGCGACTATAGAAAGAAGAGTTAATATATCCTCTATTATAAGGCTAAGGAGTATAACCTAAGAAAAGGCGCTATTCGTACGTTATAATATAACTCCCGTTCTAAATATAGTTAGTATAAGTATAGCTACTAAAAGTTAAGCTTAAAATATACTTATAGAAGGGGTAGAGGATATACTCTCTAGCTATAGTAATAGTTAAGGTATAAATCTAGATATAATAGCTATATATATAGTTATTCTAATAGCTAGTAAATAAAAGAGCGAAAGTTAAGGTATACTTAGGGCGTAGATTAATTAATTAAGTAAAGAAAAAGCTATTTAGATAGGCAATCTTAGCTAGTATATAGACGATTTGATTCGGCTTAAAAGGTACTAGCCCTTTAAGTAATAAGACTTCTTTAAAGAAGTAGAGAGTTAGCGAGTAATCTCCCGTAACCTTATAGATAAGGTTAGGCGTAAAAGGAGGCTACTCCTTTCGAAAGGCGACTTTAATAAAGATAGGGACGTCTTAGTAGCTAATATTATAACCTCCGCGGACCTAGACCTTAAGGTAATAATAGATCTAGAAAAACTATTAGCGCTTTTAAAGACCTAAGATTAAATAGTCCTAAAGAACGTTACCTAGAAATAGCCTATAGAGCTTAAGTTTAACGTATATCTAATATAATAGTTTTAAGAGAGCTAGACTTTAGCTATAAAAGAACTTATAGGAACGAATTAATAAATATTCTTAAAGATATTTAGAAGATCCGCTTACTTTAAAGAGCTTATAGGAGTATTACTACTTATCTTAAAGGGCTAGAAGGAAGAAGAGGAGGAAGAACTAGTAGTAGCGGCTTAAAATAAAGAAGAAAAGAAGGTAAGAGCTATAATATTATAAAAAATAATTAAAAGAAAGTAGAGAGGTCTCTAGCTAGAGAGAAGGGCATGAAATTAAAATATAAGTAAAAAAAAGCGGTATATTAATTAAGAGATAGTAGTAAATAAGATCTTATAAAGAAGATATACTTTAGGCTAATAAATAGTAGGAATATATCTAGCTATAGTAGTAAGTAGTTCTCTGACTCTATAAATGAGTACCTTATTTATTATAAAGGCGTATTAATATATAGAAAGAGACTCTATATATATAGTACCTTTTCTTTCTTTTATACCTCTTCTATAAGTATAATTCTTTCCTTTTTATATTACTTTTAGACCCTATAATCCTTTAACGAGCCTATAGACTAATTAAATAATTATAAATAACTCTAATTTTCTTTATTTTAACGGAAAACCCTAATAAAGAATTATAAATAAGGTCTTACTTTAAAAAGCCCTTTCCCGACTTATATATATTGTCCCCGGGGAAATACCTATCCTTTATTTACTTTATAAATTACGTCTAATTATTTAATTAAAGTATTTTCCTTTCCTTTTCCTTTCTTTCGCGATATCTTCTGGCTTTATTTTAGTTAACGCTATAGCTCCCGGACGACTTAGCTATCTATATCTCTAAGTCTTTAAGGCGACTTTCTTTAAAAAGTATTTCGGAAGGGGCGTTAAAGTAATACTTAAAGGGCTTACCGGAAGCGTTTACCTTAATAAAGGCGTTAGGAGCTTCTATAGCGAGGAAGAAGATAACGCTATATACTATTTAGGGATATTATATAAGTATTAGCTCTCTTAATTTATTCTATGCGAATACTAGCCTGTAGTCCCTATTTATATACCTAGTAAGGAAGTCTAGCTAAGCGAGATTAAGAATAGTATATACTATTTAGACTTAGAAGCTATACCTAGCTATATAAAGCTTTATACTTAGGGCGATTACGCGGCTAATATCTATAATTTTATAGTTAATATACTTTAGAAGAAGTAGATAGATAACTTTAGTAGTATAGTAATACTTCGAATTCTTACTAAAGGTATTAAGAATATAATAGTAGTTATAAAGACTCTAGCTATAATTATAGTTAATAGGGAATATAAGCTAGCTAATTAGACTACTTAAGAAGAAGAGAAGTTTACTTACTATATACCCCCTAATACTATTAAGGTCTAAAGCTTATTTATATTTAATATTTATATTAAAGTATATAAACGCTACCTATACGTTAGCTTAATTAATTTTATAAATAAAAATAATAATAAGGTATATTAGGGAGCTTTCCTATAGGATTACCTTAAGGGAACTCTACTATATTTTAATATTAAGCCTAATAATCGCTTATAGAGACTATAAGCTCTTACTAATTATTAGATATAAGTCCTATATAAGGCTAACCTACCTTATAACTTTAACTTCTTCCTTATCCTCTATATAGCTTAAAAGAAGAGCTAGGAGTATAGATACTTAGCTATTTAAATAATCTAGTATTAAATTAAAGGCCTAGTTGGTATCTATTACTAAGAGCTATCTAGCTATAATAGCTAAATTAAGATTAAGTTATACCCTAAATTCCCCCTTTTATTAAATGATTTTAAAGACTTCTTCTTTTATAACTAGTACCTATACTCCTTAACTTAACGATAAGAAGCCTATAAGGTCTATCTTTAACGGACTATTAAGAACCTCTTAATAATTACTAGAAATAAGCTTAGGATTCGAAGCTTAAGTTAAATTAACTAAGCCTTCCCTTAGCTTAAAGTTCCTTCTTAAGACCTTAATAGATCTAAGGTCTATTTCTAAAGCCCTTATAGGCCTATTTACTTAAATAATATAATTATTATTATTAGCGGCCTCTACCTAATAGGAAGTTTTAATAGAAAGATAGGCTATAATAAGAACTAACTATTCTAAAACGACTCCCTAATGATATTATATAATCCCTAGGTTATAGTACTATTTAAATTAAGCTAGAAGGATCCGAAGTAGAAGCTAGAGTTATTAAAAGAGGTTAAAGAGATATAATAGGCTTAATCGGTATTCCTATAAATATAGTAAGCTCCTTAAGCGCCTTAAGCTCCCTAGATAAGCTAGCCTATAAGAAAGCGCCTACCTATAAGCGCTTCGACTCCCGTTATCGCATTAATTAAAGATAAGCCGCTTATAAAGTCGGCTTCTAGCCCTTTGCTTCTTTTAAGAGCCCTATTAATAACTTAATAGCCTTTAAGAGCTCTATCTATTACTTAATAGCCTTTAAGAGCCCCTTCTAAGTCTATAGGCCTCCTAGAACGTATCCTAACTACTACTATAGTATTAGAGTAAGCGCTGGATTCCCCTTTTTCGTAGACTATAGCACTTAGGTAAACCCTAATCCTCTCTTCTTTATATTCTAGTAGTCTCGCTTTAGATAACCCTTTTAAGTCTAGTAATATATCTAAAGCTTCTTCTATAGACTATAAGCTTAGGGCTAAAGTTTATTAATCCTTAGGACTCCTTTTAATAGCTTTTAAGCCTCTTAATCTAGCTATAGCTTTACTTACTATTACTATATCGGAAAGGTCTAGCTCGCTCTCTTTTTTATAATCCTTAAGTTTAAGTAACTCTTTTAAGTTTAATAAAGCGTTTTCTATAGCTCTTAAACCCTTAAAGCCTCCTTTACTTTAATAGCTAATTAAATTAGTAAAGCTACCCTAAAAAGCTAGTAAGCTTCCTATAGTAACTAATTAAAAGGTTATAGCTATTCCTAAAACTATTACTCTACCGGTTTAGTAACCGTATCGCTTTTCTTAAGTCGCCCCTATAAGGCTTACTAATCCTCTTATACCCTAGACTCCTAAGGGAGCTAGTAGGCAAACCCTAGCGACTCCTATAACTATCTAAAGAATCCCAGTAGGCCCGAAAACTATAGTTTAAAAGGATTAGTAAGCTATAAAGGTCCCGTAGCGAACTCCCCTTCCGAATACTTATTATAGAGCTTCTTCTTTTAGCCCTATAACTATAAGTAGACTAAATAAGCCCTTAGGAGCGACTCCTATAACTACCTATTAATAAATAGAGCCTAAAGGCTAACTAGCTATTAATCTAAGCCGCTATAAATAGATTAAAGATAAGGTTTTTATATATAATAGCTTTAATACTAGATGAACTAATGCTTAGTAAAGGGTCTAGCTAGAAGGGAGGGAGATAACTATTAGAATGATTAATCGGTACCCGGAACTTACTTATAGAATACTAGAAGTCTTAGGCATTAAACCTTCTAGGACTTTCGTTTCCCTAGTCCCTTTTAGTCTAATAGACTTATATACTTAGGATAAAGTTAAAGTAGCTATTAATAAGATAAATAAGAAGCTTAAGGCTAATTAGGTAAAAGAGTGAGAACTCTATCTTTAATACTATTAGTAATAGTAAGTAGGGGGACCTAGGGAGGAACTTTAAGAGAAAAATAGTAAAAGAGGAGTTAGATTAAGCCTAAATTAAGGAGGGGCTTTAAAGTAGTTTAAATTAAAAGGTCTAAAGGGTATAGAAGTAGATTATACTTTCCTTTACGAAGCTTTTCTTATATAACGATTTTGCTTTATAGTAACTTTTCTTTTTATAAATACTTAGTTACGCTAATTAATCTTTTCTTTATAGTTTTATAAAACTTATTACTTAGTGCTTTATTTCTTTATCGCGCTTTCTTCTAGCTAGGGCGGCTTTTACGCGCTAGGGAGGAGTTTAACGGAGTATTAAGGCACCCGTTAAGGGATATAATACTATTATAAAAAGTAATTGGAGGCTAATAAGTATATAAAAGAGGAAAAGGCCTCTTAGGATTATTTAATTAAGCAAGTACGGTATATATAGGAGGCAAGACTTAAAAATAGCCTATATATTAGGCTAGTCGCTAAGAGTATAACTCTTAGCTATAGACTAAGTAAAGATACCTCCTTAACTTCTATTAATACCTCTATTTTAAGTAACCTTTTTTACTCTACTATTATAAATACTATTTAATTAAAAGTATCTATACTTATATATTTACTTATTAAGTCCATTTATCCTCTATTAAAATATATCCTTTATTATAAGGCTAAGGAGTATAACTTAGGAAAAGGCGCTATTTATATATTATAATATAGCTCCCGTTCTAAATATAGTTAGTATAAGTATAGCTACTAAAAGTCAAGCTTGACATATACTTATAGAAGGGGTAGAGGATATACTCCCTAGCTATAGTAATAGTTAAGGTATAAGTCTAAATATAATAGCTATATATATAGTTATTCTAATAGCTAGTAAATAAAAGAGCGAAAGTTAAGGTATACTTAGGGCGTAAATTAATTAATTAAGTAAAGAAAAAGCTATTTAGATAGGTAATCTTAACTAGTATATAGATAATTCGATTTAGCTTAGAAGGTACTAGCCCTTTAAGCAATAAGACTTCTTTAAAGAAATAGAGGGTTAGCGAGCGATCTCCCGTAACCTTATAAATAAGGTTAGGCATAAAAGGAGGCTACTCCTTTTAAAAGGCGACTTTAATAAAGATAGGGATATCTTAGTAATTAATATTATAACCTCCGTGGACCTAGACCTTAAGGTAGTAATAAATCTAGAAAAACTATTAGCGCTTTTAAAAACTTAAGATTAAATAGTCCTAAAGAACGTTACCTAAAAATAGCTTATAGAGCTTAAGTTTAACGTATATCTAGTATAATAGTTCTAAAAGAGCTAGACTTTAGCTATAAAAGAACTTATAGGAATAAATTAATAGATATTCTTAAAGATATTTAAAAGATCTACTTACTTTAAAGAGCTTATAGGAGTATTACTACTTATCTTAAAGGGCTAGAAGGAAGAAAAGGAGAAAGAACTAGTAGTATAGCTTAAAATAAAGAAGAAAAGAAAGTAAGAGCTATAATATTATAAAAAATAATTAAAAGAAAGTAAGGAGGTCCCTAGCTAGAGAGAAGGGTATAAAATTAAGATATAAGTAAGAAAAAGCGGTATATTAGTTAAGAGGTAGCGGTAAATAAGATTTTATAAAGAAGATATACCTTAAGCTAATAAATAGTAGGAATATATTTAGCTATAGTAATAAGTAGTTCTCTAACTCTATAAATAAGTACCTTATTTATTATAAAGGCGTATTAATATATAGAAAGAGACTCTGTGTATATAGTACTTTTTCTTTCTCTTATACCTTTTCTATAAGTATAATTCTTTTCTTTTTACGCTACTTTTAGACCCTATAATCCTTTAATAAGCTTATAGACTAATTAAATAATTATAAATAACCCTAATTTTCTTTATTTTAATAGAAAACCCTAATAAAGAATTATAAATAAGGTCTCGCTTTAAAAAGCCCTTTCCCGACTTATATATATTATCCCTAGAGAAATACCTATCCCTTATTTACTCTATAAATTATGTTTAATTATTTAATTAAAGTATTTTCCTTTCCTTTTCCTTTTTTTTACAATATCTTCTAGCTTCGTTTTAGTTAATATTATAGCTCCCGGACGACTTAGCTATCCGTATCTCTAAGCCTTTAAGGCGACTTTCTTTAAAAAGTATTTCGGAAGGGGCGTTAAAGTAGCGCTTAAAGGGCTTACTAGAAGCATTTACCTTAATAGAGGCATTAGGAGCTTCTATAGTAAGGAAGAAAATAATACTATATACTATTTAGGGATACTATATAAGTATTAGCTCTCTTAGTTTATTTTATATAAATACTAGCTTATAGTCCCTATTTATATACCTAGTAAGGAAGTCTAGCTAAATAAGATTAAGAATAGTATATACTATCTAGGCTTAGAAGCTATACTTAGCTATATAAAGCTTTATACTTAGGGCAATTATATAGTTAATATTTATAATTTTATAGTTAATATACTTTAGAAGAAGTAAATAAATAATTTTAGTAGTATAGTAATACTTTAAATTCTCGCTAGGGGTATTAAGAATATAGTAGTAGTTATAAAAACCCTAGCTATAATTATAGTTAATAGGGAATATAAGTTAATTAATTAGATTACTTAAAAAGAAGAGAAGTTCGCTTACTATATACCCCTTAATACTATTAAGGTCTAAGACTTATTTATATTTAATATTTATATTAAAATATATAAACGCTACTTATATATTAGCTTAATTAACTTTATAAACGAAAATAATAATAGGGTATATTAAAGAGCTTTCCTATAGGATTACCTTAAGGGAACCCTACTATACTTTAATACTAAGCTTAATAATTGCCTATAGAGACTATAAGCTCTTATTAATTACTAGATATAAGTCCTATATAAGGCTAACCTACCTTATAACTTTAACTTCTTCTTTATCCTTTATATAGCTTAAAAGAAGAGCTAAGAGTATAGATACTTAACTATTTAAATAATTTAGTATTAAATTAAAAGCCTAGTTAATATCTATTATTAAGAGCTATCTAGCTATAATAGCTAAATTAAAATTAAGTTATACCCTAAATTCCCCCTTTTATTAAATAATTTTAAAGACTTCTTCTTTTATAATTAGTGCTTATACTCCTTAACTTAACGATAAGAAGCCTATAAAGTCTATCTTTAACGGACTATTAAGAACTTTTTAATAATTACTAAAAATAAACTTAGGATTTAAAGTTTAAGTAAGATTAACTAAGCCTTCCCTTAGCTTAAAGTTTCTTCTTAGGACCTTAATAGATTTAAGGTCTACTTCTAAAGCCCTTATAGGCTTATTTACTTAAATAATATAATTACTATTATTAGTAGCCTTTATTTAGTAGGAAGTTTTAATAGAAAGATAGGCTATAATAAGAACTAACTATTTTAAAATAACTCTCTAATAATATTATATAATCCTTAGGCTATAGTACTATTTAAACTAAGCTAAAAGGATTTAAAGTAGAAGCTAGAGCTATTAAAAGAGGTTAAAGAGATATAATAGGCTTAATCGGTATTCCTATAAATATAGTAAGCTCCTTAAGCGCCTTAAGCTCTCTAGATAAGCTAGCCTATAAGAAAGCGCTTACCTATAAGTGCTTTAACTCCTATTATTATATTAATCGAAGACGAGCCGCTTATAAAGTCAGCTTCTAGCTCTTTGCCTCCTTTAAGAGCCCTATTAGTAGCTTAATAGCCTTTAAGAGCTCTATCTATTACTTAATAGCCTTTAAGAGCCCCTTTTAAGTCTATAGGCCTCCTAAAACGTATCCCGGCTACTACTATAATACTAGAGTAAGCGCTAGATTCCCCTTTTTCGTAGACTATAGTATTTAGGTAAACCTTAATCCTCTCTTCTTTATATTTTAGTAGTCTTACTTTAAATAACCCTTTTAAGTCTAATAATATATCTAAAGCTTTTTCTATAGATTATAAGCTTAAGGCTAAAGTTTATTAATTCTTAGGACTCCTTTTAATAGCTTTTAAGTCTCTTAACCTGGCTGCGGCTTTACTTACTATTATTATATCGGAAAGATCTAGCTTACTCTCTTCTTTACGATCCTTAAGTTTAAGTAACCCTTTTAAGCCTAATAGAGCGTCTTCTATAGCTCTTAAACCCTTAAAGCCTTTTTTACTTTAATAGCTAATTAAATTAATAAAGCCGCCCTAAAAAGCTAGTAAGCTTCCTATAGTAATTAATTAAAAGGTTATAGCTATTCCTAAAACTATTATTCTATTAGTTTAGTAATTATATTACTTTTCTTAAGTTACCTCTATAAGGCTTATTAATCCTCCTATACCCTAGACTCCTAAGGGAGTTAGTAGGCAAACCCTAGCGACTCTTACGACTACCTAAAGAATCCTAGTAGGCCTAAAAACTATAGTTTAAAAGGATTAATAAGTTATAAAGGTCCTATAGCGAACTCCCCTTCTAAATACTTATTGTAAAGCTTCTTCTTCTAGCCCTATAACTATAAGCAGACTAAATAAGCCTTTAGAAGCGACTCCTATAACTATCCGCTAATAAATAGAGCCTAGAGGCTAACTAGCTATTAATTTAAACTATTATAAATAGATTAAAAATAAGGTTTTTATATATAATAGCTTTAATACTAAACGAACCGGTACTTAGTAAAGGGTCTAGCTAGAAGGGAGGGAGATAACTATTAAAATAATTAATTAGTACCCGGAACTTACTTATAGAATACTAAAAGTCTTAGGTATTAAACCTTCTAGGACTTTTATTTCCTTAGTCCCTTCTAGTTTAATAGATTTATATACTTAGAATAAGGTTAAAGTAACTATTAATAAGATAAATAAAAAGCCTAAGGCTAATTAGGTAAAAGAGCGAGAACTCTATCTTTAATACTATTAGTAATAGTAAGTAGGGGGATTTAGGGAGGAACTTTAGGAGAAAAATAGTAAAAGAGGAGTTAGATTAAGCTTAAATTAAGGAGGGGCTTTAGAGTAGTTTAGATTAAAAGGTCTAAAGGGTATAGAAATAGATTATACTTTTCTTTATAAAGCTTTTCTTATATAATGATTTTACTTTATAGTAACTTTTCTTTCTATAAATACTTAATTATATTAATTAATCTTTTCTTTATAGTTTTATAAAACCTATTACTTAGTATTCTATTTCTTTATTATACTTTCTTCTAGCCGGGGCGGCTTTTATGCGCTAGGGAGGAGTTTAATGGAGTATTAAGGCACCCGCTAAGGGATATAATACTATTATAGGAAGTAATTAAAGGCTAATAAGTATATAAAAGAGGAAAAGGCCTCTTAGGATTATTTAATTAAGTAAGTACGGTATATATAGGAGGTAAGACTTAAAAATAGCCTATATATTAGGCTAGTTACTAAGAGTATAACTCTTAGCTATAGACTAAGTAAAGATATCTCCTTAACTTCTATTAATACCTTTATTTTAAGTAACCTTTTTTACTCTACTATTATAAATACTATTTAATTAAAAGTATCTATACTTATATATTTATTTATTAAGTCTATTTATCCTCTATTAAACTATATTAAGGTATCTCCTTTTAGGAATAATCTTATATTAAGGACTCTATTGCTCTATTTAGGTAGGGATATTATATAAAAGTAATAATAGATATAAACTTAAGTTAAGAAGGCTTAGAGGTATCCTAAGGTCCTATTAAAATATATTAAGGTAGGAATCTTTATATTTTCTTTACTATTCTTTTCCTTTAGTATTCTCTATTCTTCTTAAAGTATTATAAAGGCTTCCTAAAGTTATTTATTCTTTATATAAAGAGCTTAAAATGCCCTTATAAAGTCCTTAATATTAGTTATAAGGGTGCGAGTACTACTATTAAGAGCTATATTAATAGTAATAAATATTACTTAGCGTAACGCGGTATTCTATTAAATAAAAGTACTTAATATATAATAAAATAAGTATTTCCTAAGGGATAAATTATATCGTAAGGGTTTATATTAATAAATAGAATAAGATATTATATTAAGTAAAAGTATTATTTAAGGGTTTAATTAATAGTATAAAGATAGTTAGAATCTTAATAATATATTAAGTACTAATTAGCTATTTAGGTAGAGAGCGAGAGTTAGGGGTCTTTATATATCCGCTAGCTTAATGCCTTCCCCTTATAGCTTTTTAGTAATTCTCTTTAATTAATTATAGAGCCGTCCCGGCTTTTTAATAATTCCTTAGAATTATTATTTAGCTATATCTCTTACTATAGAGCTATATTCTATTAGCCCTTAGCTCTAGCTTTTACTTATACTATATCTATTATATGCGTTATATATAGCCTTATTAGCCTAACCTACGGCCTATATAGCTAGAATTATAATAAAAAGGCTATAAAGCTTATAGCTTAATTAAAAAAATAAGAGCTTTAATCTTAATATTTAAGTCCCCTTTAGCTATTCTCTATTAATTAATATAATAAAATAGCTTTTCTAATTAAAAGATTATATAAAGGGCTTATATATAACTTTTTATAATATAAAATAAAAGAGAAAAGCTTATTTTATTAATAATTACTTTAATTAAAGGAAAGTAATTTTAGTATTAATAATTTTATAAAATTAATATTTAATTAAACTTTAGAAATAAAGTATTAATATATAAAGGCTTTATAAATAATTAAAACTATTTAATTAAAGCTTAATTAAATTTAACTTATTTTAATAACTTAAATTTATTTTAGTCTTTATTTATATAATAATTATTTAGACTTTAATTAAAAGCTATATTTTTATAATTTACTTTATAATATATTATATAACTTACTATAAAAAAGAAAGGTATAGACTTAAATACTTAAAGAGAAGGATTTCTTTTAAGAATTATTAATTAAAATAAAAGAGAAGAAAGATATTATTTTTACTTAAAGTTAAGTCTATCTTTCTTTTATTTAATTAAAATAAATTAAAATATTTTAAACCTTTAATTAAGGCTAAACTATTTAATTAATTATTAAAAATATTTAAAATTAATTATAATAAGCTTAATTATATTATTAAAGAGTTTATTTAAATAAAATAATTTTACTTTTTTAAGTAATTTTACTAACTTTAATATCTTTTCTCTTTAAAGAAATTTAATAATTAAAATATTATTAACTTTTTAATTAAGTTTAAAAAAGAAATAAAAATTAATAATATTCTTAATAGTAAAAAGGCTAGTTAACTTAACTTTTATATTAATAAAAAAGAAGCTCTTAATATTAAAATACTTATAAATACTATTATTTAAGAAAGTATTAAAAAAGCCTTTTTTAAATACTATTATACCTTAAATATAAAGTAAATAGTAATAACTATAAATAAATTAAAATATTATAATACTTTTTATTTTTAATTTATTTTAAAAGTAATTAATTAATTAATTATATATATATATTATTAATATAAAATAAGACTTAACTTTTAAGTTATTAATAATAGTTAATTATATACTATTTATTAAGTTATATTAAGGGATTTAATTATTAATATTATAGAAAAAAATAAGCTTTTATTTAAAAAATTAATCCTAAAGTCTTATTAAAATCTTATTTAAATAATTAATATTTATTTATAACTTTAACTAAATATAAATTAAAGAGATTTAATAGTCTAGCTTTTTAATAATATAACTTAAATATATTTTAAATTTAATTAATTAAAAGAGATTATTAATTTAAACCCTAAAGCTAAAATATAAAGGAAAAAGCCTATAAAAATTAAATAAAGACTTATTATTAAAAACTTTATAAAATAAATAAAAGACCTTTAAATTAATATAATTAAAGAAAATAATAAATTTAAGAAGCTTTTAATTTATAAAGTATAAAGATTTTAAAGAAATAATTAACTCTTTTAAAGTAATATCTATAAAGGCTAAGAAAGTTATATTAAAATAATTTAAGGTTATTAATTATTTAATTAAAATAATATTAATAACTTTAGTATTAATACTCTTACTTTTAAAAATAATAAAAAAGAAAGAAAGTATTAATATTATAATATATTTAAATATTACTTTAATAACTATTTTAAGTATTAATATAATAATAACTTTAGATTTTACTTTTATAATATTATTATAAAGAAAATCTATTTTAATAAGACTTATAATTAAAATATTATACTCTTTAAATTTAATTTTTAATATATTATAATAAATAGCTATATATAATAACTTATTATATATTAAGTTATATTATTTTTTAATTATTTTATAAACTCTTTAATTAAATTAATAAAAAATAAAGCTTTTTTTTAAATATTTTACTTAAAAACTTAATAATTAAAAAAATAATACTTTAAATACTTTCTTTAAATAAGTTAATAAAAAGGCTTAAATCTTAAAAAAGCTTTTATAAAATAATATAATAAAAAGACTAAAGGCTTAAGTAATTAGTAGTTCTATAATTATTATTCTTTTTTAAAAAAAGTAAAAACTTTATTTTATACTTTTAGACTTTTTATTAATTAATATAAATATATATAAAAGAAAGAGAGTATAATTTTTAAAAAATATTAATAAAAATTAATTAATTAAAGAAGCTTTTATATAAAAGGAAACCCTTAAGACTATTAAATAACTTTTACTTATTTTATAACTATAAGTTAAGAATTCTTCTTAAGAAAAGTAACTCTCTTTATTTTATATATTTTTACTTTAAAATAATAAGACTAAAAGAATATAAAGATATATTAACCTTTTAATAATAAATATCTTTATTTAAAAAGTCTTTATATTATTAAATAATTTTATTAACTTTATTTTAAACTTAAAAAAAGCTATTAATAAGCTTTATTATAATAAAGTTTATAGAATTAAGGAAGTCTATTAATAAAAAAAAGTAATTAAAGGAAAAGGACTTTAAGAAGCTTTTATTATTAAATTCCTTAACTCTTTTAATAGAGAAGAGCTAAAGGGGACTTAAATATTAAGATTAAAGCTCTTATTTTTTTAATTAAGCTATAAGCTTTATAGCCTTTTATAAATATTAAAGTAAAGTACTTAAATAAGTAAATAGCTAGTCTTATACTATTATTTCCTTAATTAACTATATATAATAAATATTATATAGCTTAATTATTTAATTATAATATAACTATACTATTAAGGCTAAGGCTAGTACCTAAAAACTCTATTAATATTAATTTATATAAGTAGTTAGTAATAAGCTTTTTCTTACTCTTATACCTTATAGTTAAGGTATACCCTTATTAAATAAGAGTTAAGTAAAGCTTATATATTATTATATTTAATATATCTCTTTAAATTTACTTATAACTTAATTTAAATTATTTAAAGAAAGGTTCTTATTTTAAAATAAATAGTATATATCTATAAGGCCTAGTTATTAAATAAAGGATTTAAACCTTTAGTTTAATAAAACTTTTATAAGTCTATTAGTAATTATTTAATTAATAGATATATATTTAATTTAAAAGTAATTTTATTAATATATTTATTATACTTAGTAGTTATATATATTAATATACCTAAGGGCTATCTTAATTTAAAGTATTTTACTATTAATAAGCTAAATTATTTATAAATTATTATATTTAATAATTAATTTCTTCTTTAACTTAAAAGAAATTTAATTAAATAATTAAATTATTATAATAATTTCCTTAGCTATATATATAAATACTAGGAGTTCTATTTCTATAAATAAGGTAATAACTATATTTTATTTTCTAGACTTTTAGGAAATTAATTCTTTAAATAAATATAAAATTAATTTTTATAAGAATTTCCTTATCTTTTAATTATTTATAAAGGCTATATTTAATATAATATATATTTCTTTATTATAATAAGTATTATTATAATAGTTAGTAATAATTAAGTCTTTTCTTATTCTTAAGAACTTAAGGGTATAGTATTTTATACTATAAAGATATATAATTATTTAATTAATTAACTTATAGTATTTTAATAATAAATTAAATATAAATTCTATAAGCTTTAAGGATAGCTTTATAATATTTAATTTTATAATAATATTAATATAGTTAATATACCCTATCTTTTATTAATAGTAATAGATTTAATTTAATATTACTTACTTTATATTAAGTTAAAGATAATTAATAAAAAAAGAATTCCCTTTATATATTTTATTAGTTTTTTAATAAAAATTAATTACTATTTTCTTAATAAATAAGTCTTAATAAAATTAAAGCTTTTTATTAAAATAGTCTTAAATAATCTTAATATTAAGGAATTATTTAATCTCTTTTTACTTAATTATATTATATTTCTCTTTAAGCCTTTTAATAAAGTCTTTAACTTAAAGTATATTTTCTTTTTAATATAAAAAAGTAATATTATTTATAAAAAAGAAGATTATTATATTATTATTTTAAAATATATAGAGCTTATTAATATATTACTTAAATCTTAAGTCCTTAAAGGCTATAGTAAGGTCTCTTTATTATAGAAGTAATAAATATTTTAGTTTATATAAGGCTTTAAGTAATTTAAAGATCTATTTTTATTATTTAAATCTATTTAGAAATTTAATATAAATCTTATTATTATTAAGTAAAGCGTTTATAAATATATTAATTATATTAAGTTATTTTATTTTAAGGTTAAATTTAGTTATAATAACTATAAGAATATAAAAGTTTCTTTCTATAAGTATTATTATATAAGTCTTTTTATTATCTTTTAGCTATAAATCTTCTTTAATATAAAGTCTAGCCTTAAACTTAATAAAATAATTATATTTATTATATTTATACTTAAATACTTAAGTAAGTAATAAGAGTTATTTCTTAATTCTATCACTTTAAATTAATTAAAAGGTTTTTTATTCTTTAAGTAATTCCTATTCCTTAATTACTATTTCCTTAAATTCCTATTTAAATTAATAACTCTTAAGGTCTCTTTAAGTTTAGGGTTTATTAAGAAATAGTCTTTAATAGAGTTTTTTAGTGATTTTAGTAAAAAAACTACTTTAATATATTTTTATATTATTTAATTAATTTATATAGTCTTCATAGTTAAAATCTTTTAATTAAAATAGTAATTTAATTACTAATTATAGGTTTATTTATAATTTATTTAATAAATCTTTATAATTCTATAAAGATATTAATTTAAAAGTTAGATATAAGTCTTTATAGCCCTTTTCTTTTTTCTTTTAATTAATTACTTCTTATATTTCTTATATTAAGTTACTTAAGTCTAAGGAAATATTATTTAGTAAGCTTACTTTTTATACCTTTAATTCTTTTATTATATTATTAAGCTATTAATTTAAATCTATAAGTTTAGAATTATTTAAATAATAAAGTAAAATATATTAAGTAAGCTCTTTACTTTTTATTTTTTAATCTTTAAGGAAATATTCCTTAATTTTAATATTTTTATTATTTAAGTTAATATAATTAAGTAATTAGAATTATATAGCCTTAATAAGCTTTTATTACTTTTAATATAAACTACTTTTATTAAAGGTAATATTTTTAACTTTTTTAACTTTAAATTAGCTTAGAATTTAGATTTAGTAAATATTAATATTATTATATTTAATAAAATAGTTAATTTTAGTATAAGCTTTAATTTTAAGGTCCTTTTTCTATATATTTTATATAGCTTAAGTTATTAATAAATATACCTTATATTTATATACTTTAAGATATATAATATTTAGCTATAGTTATTTTATATAGCTTATATTCTTATTATTAACTTAAAGCTATAAGTAAAGCCTCTAGAAAGAGGTTTTTTAATTAATATTTTAAATAGGTAAATAGTTATATAAATATACTATAACTTATTAAACTTCTAGCTAGAAATAGTATAGTAATTAAGTATTATTTAATATAACGCGGGCTTTAATAATAATAATACCCTTTAAGTATTTAGTTACTTTATTTTAAGCTAGTATATATAATATAATAAGTTTATTTTTAATCCCTTTTTTTTTAATTTAACTTTAATAGGCCTCTTAAAATCTTTAGTTATTATCTTTATAAATTATATAAACCTTTAAATTAAATTATTAGTCTATAAGAATAATAAATATATTAAGTACTAAAATTAAAGATATATATATTTAATTATTAAGTAAATAAATAAATATTATATTTATAAATTTATTTTTAATAAATAAGGCTACCTTTTTCTTATTATATAACCTTTAAAGGCTAAAAATATTAATATAAATTCTTTAGAAGAGGTATAATACTTTAATTTATAAATACTTTTAAGAAATAATCTTTTTAGCCTTTAAAATAGTATAGGCTTTATATTAAACTATTAATAGTTCTTTAATATAAGCTTTAATAATATTTTTTATTAATTTCTTTAAAGATATTAAATTAATATAACTTAACTATTAATATTATAGTAAGGCTTTAGTTACTTATTCTCTATATAATAATAATAATAATACTTAAAATATTATAGGAATTATTTAATTATTAAGTATTTTATTATATTTAATAACCTTTTATTAATATATTTAAGTTATTTTAATAAACTTCTTATTCTATCTTTATAATTAGGCTAGAGACTAAGTCCTAATAATATCTATAAACTATTATAATATTTAGGAAAATAAAATTTATATAAAATCTAAATATATAATAAATATTATTTAAGAGAAGAATCCCTTTATTAATATAAATATAAACTTATTTATAACTTTTTATAATAAAAACTTAACTTTTTAAGTAAATATACTTTAAGTTATTCTAATTTATTAATTTAAAGTTAATTATATAAAATTAATTATTATATAAATATAAATTTAAACTTAAGTCTATAATAAAAAAGTCTTAAAAGGAATAAATATAAGTTATAGTTACTATAAAAAATATTAAATTATTTAATTATATTATAAAGAATATAGCTCTAACTTTTAAGTTCTTATTATTTTCTTTTCCTTTATTTTTTAATTTTTATTACTCTTTTTACTTACTAAATTTTTCTTAAGTTTATTTAACTAGTTTTTAGAAGGTAGAGCTATTATTCTCTCTTTCCTTAATTTTCTAAAAGATATCTAAATTTAGCTTCTATCTTAAAAGTTACTTTATCTTATTAAAATAAAAGTAGTCCTTAAAATAGTAATTTTAGCTATAAAGGCACTTAAAAGAAGTCTTTATTAATAGATTATTTAATTACTATCCTTTCTATACTTATAAAATATTATTTCCTTAATTTTTCTTTTAAGAGATATTATTACCTTTCCCTTAATAGGTAGTAAAAGAGCTCTTAAAAGTTATAGTTTTTTTCCCTTTTATTTAGTACTTATAAAAGTTATAAATCTAAAAGGTATTTAGAAATATATTCTTTTAGCCTATTTTATTACTATAAGCTTTATTTTCTATTTTATTTAGCTAATAGTCTATAAATATTAAGTTAATTAATACTATAGCCTAAAAGAAGTATTAAGTAGGGTATAGGTCTCTTATATTAAGTAGATTTAGTTATTTAATCTCTATAAGTACTTAATACTATTTAGTAACTTAATTTTTAATTTTTATTAAGTAAAGTATTACTTTTAGTATATTATAAAATTAATTTAAGACTTTTTATTTATATACTTAATCTATAGGCTAAACTTAGTCTTTAAGGAGCTTTAGTCCTTTTATAATATTATATTCTTCTTTAATTATTAAGTAATAGCTTTTAATAATCCTAAAAATAGCCTATTAAAGTATAGTAAATACCTTTCTTTAAGTTTTATATTATTATATTATTATTTAATAGTATAGGTATATTTATTTATAAATTTTAAGTTATTTTAATATTAACTTATAAATCTCTTTATTCTTTATAGAATTAATTAATTTAATTAAAAGAGCCTTTAATTTAATCTCTTAATTTAAATTAATTAAGTCCTAAATCTTAAGACTAATAATAGTTTTCTATATATAGCTTATTTATTACTTCTAATTACTAGGCCCTTTAAGAGTTATTATTTAAGAAGAGTTATTAATATTTTTAATATCTATAATTATAGGTAATATATATTTAATTAAATAGATTAAAAGGTTTTACTTTTTTATTTAAAAATAGTCTTATTAAATAAGAATAAGTACTTATTAATTAAGTAAATAAACTTATTAAAATATAGGAAATAAGTAATTATTAAAAGATTAAATAAGTAGTTATTAAAGGATTAAAATAAGTAATTATTAAAGGACTAAAATAAGTAATAGTTAAAGGACTAAAAATAGGTATAGTAGAATTTTAGGAGTATTAATATAAACTAAGCTTATAATTAATAGAGAATAGTTAGAAGGGACTTAAATATTAAAATTAAAGCTCTTATTTTTTTAATTAAGCTATAGGCTTTATAGCCTTTTATAGATATTAAAGTAAAGTACTTAAATAAGTAAATAGCTAGTCTTTTATTATTATTTCCTTAATTAACTATATATAGTAAACGTTATATAGCCTAATTATTTAATTATAGTATAGCTATATTATTAAGGCTAAAGCTAGTACTTAAAAACTTTATTAATATTAATTTATATAAATAGTTAGTAATAAGCTTCTTTTTACTTTTATACTTTATAGTTAAGGTATACTCTTATTAAATAAAGGCTAAATAAGGCTTATATATTATTATATTTAATAAATAGACTAATAGAAACTTTATTTAATAAGTTTACTTTTAGTAATATATTATATTAAATAAATAAATAAATAATTTTATTCTACTTAAAGAGACTAACTCTATAAGGCCTATATATTAAATTACTTACTCTTCTTATTATTATACTTTAATTACTTAATAGCTTTATAAATTTCCCTTTATATTAATATTTAGTTTTATTAAAAAGCTTATAATAAGCTTACTTAAAGGTTATATTCTTTAAGTATTTAACGTTCTATTTTTAATAGCTAAAGCGCAGTCTATTAATATAAGACTATATAATATTAATATTATTATATTAATATAACTTTACCCGCTATCCCTAGTTTATATTAAGCCGTTCTATTTTTATTATAAACTTAATTATTACTCGTACTATTTATATATCTAGCGCCTAGTTATTAAAGTTAGATACTATCTTTTCTCCTAGAAAGAATAAGAGATTCTTTATTTTTATTTTTATATATTATAATATATCTTACTATTTTATTATTTACTTTTTATATTAAAAAAGGAAGTACTTTAATAAAAAATAAAATAGATTTAATAAGTAAATATATAAGTATAAATACTTTTAATTAAATAGTATTTATAATAAAAAAGTAAAAAAAGTTACTTAAAATAGAGGTATTAATAGAAGTTAGGGAGATATCTTTACTTAATCTATAGCTAAGAGTTATACTTTTAGCGATTAGCCTAATATATAAGCTATTCCTAAGTCTTACCTCCTATATATATTATTTTTAATTAAATAATTCTAAAAGGCCTTTTCCTTTTTTATATACTTATTAGCCTTTAATTACTTCTTATAATAATATTATATCCCTTAATAAATACCTTAATATTCTATTAAACTTCTCTTTAGCGTATAAAAGCCGTTTTAATTAAAAGAAAGTATAATAAAGAAATAGAGTATTAAATAATAGGTTTTATAAAACTATAAAGAAAAGATTAATTAATATAATTAAGTATTTATAGAAAGAAAAGTTATTATAAAGTAAAATTATTATATAAGAAAGGCTTTATAAAGAAAAGTATAATTTATTTCTATACTCTTTAGACCTTTTAATTTAAATTACTTTAAAGCCCTTTTTTAATTTAAGCTTAATTTAACTCCTTTTTTACTATTTTTCTTTTAAAGTTTCTCCTTAAGTCTCTTTACTTATTATTATTAATAATATTAAAGATAGAGTTTTTACTCTTTTACTTAATTAGCCTTAAGCTTTTTATTTATTTTATTAATAGCTACTTTAACTTTATTTTAAGTATATAAATCTATTAAACTAAAAGGGATTAAGGAAATAAAAGTCTTAAAAAGTTTAATACTTAAAACTTTTAGTATTCTATAAATAAGTTCTAGGTATTAATTAATTATTCTAATAGTTATCTCCTTTCCTTTTAGCTAGACCTTTTATTAAATATTAATTTATTTAGTATTAAAGCTATTATATATAAAAACCTTATCTTTAATTTATTTATAGCGGCTAGAATTAATAGCTAGTTAGCCTTTAAGCTCTATTTATTAATAAATAGTTATAAAAGTTACTCTTAAAGGCTTATTTAGTCTATTTATAGTTATAGGGCTAAAAGAAAAAGCTTTATAATAAGTATTTAAAAGGGGAGTTTACTATAGGACCTTTATAGCTTATTAATCCTTTTAAATTATAGTTTTTAGGCTTACTAGAATTCTTTAAGTAGTTATAAGAGTTATTAGGGCTTACTTACTAGCTCCTTTAGGTATTTAGGGTATAGAAGAATTAATAAGCTTTATAGAGGTAACTTAAGAAAAGTATTTTAATTATTAAATTAATAGAGTAATAGTTTTAGAAATAGCTATAACCTTTTAATTAATTACTATAAAAAGCTTACTAGCTTTTTAGAGTAGCTTTACTAATTTAATTAATTATTAAAAAGAAGGAGGCTTTAAGGGTTTAAAAGTTATAGAAAACGCTTTATTAAACTTAAAAGAGTTACTTAAACTTAAGGATTATAAAGAAAAGAGTAAGTTAGACCTTTTTAATATAATAATAATAAGTAAAGCTATAGTTAGGTTAAGAGACTTAAAAGTTATTAAAGGGAGTCCTAAAAATTAATAAATTTTAGCCTTAAGTTTATAATTTATAGAAAAAGCTTTAAATATATTACTAGACTTAAAAGCGTTATTTAAAGTAAGATTATTAAAATATAAAAAAGAGAGAATTAAGGTTTACTTAAGTACTATAATTTATAAAAAAGGGAAATCTAGTAGTTACTTTTATATTATAATAATAGCTAGAATATATTTTAAGAGGCCCTTAAACTTAAAAGAGGCTTTTAAAGGCTATTAAGTAATAGATAGAGCTCTTAAAGGCTATTAAGTTATTAATAGGGCTCTTAAAAGCTATTAAGCTATTAATAGGGCTCTTAAAGGAGGTAAAGGGCTAGAAACTAACTTTATAAATAGCTTATCTTTAATTAATATAATAATAGGAGTTAAAGCGCTTATAAATAGATACTTTTTTATAGGCTAGCTTATTTAGGGAGCTTAAGGTACTTAAAGAGCTTACTATATTTATAAAAATACTAATTAAGCTTATTATATCTCTTTAACCTCTTTTAATAGCTCTAGCTTTTACTTTAAATTCTTTTAGCTTAATTTAAATAGTATTATAGCCTAAGGATTATATAATATTATTAAGGAGTTATTTTAAAATAGTTAGTTTTTATTATAGCCTATCTTTCTATTAAAACTTTCTATTAAGTAAAGACTATTAATAATAGTAATTATATTATTTAAGTAAATAAGCCTATAAAAGCTTTAGAAGTAGACCTTAAATCCTTTAAGGTCTTAAAAAGAAACTTTAAGTTAAGAGAAGACTTAATTAATTTAGCTTAAACTTTAAATCCTAAGCTTATTTCTAGTAATTATTAAAAGGTTCTTAATAATTTATTAAAAATAGACTTTATAGGCTTCTTATTATTAAGTTAAGAAGTATAGATATTAATTATAAAAGAAGAAGTCTTTAAAATTATTTAATAAAAGGGGGAATTTAAGGTATAATTTAATCTTAATTTAGCTATTATAACTAAATAGCTACTAGTAGTAGATATTAATTAAACCTTTAATTTAATATTAAATTATTTAAATAATTAAGTATCTATACTTCTAGCTCTTCTTTTAAGCTATATAAAAAATAAGAAAGAAATTAAAGTTATAAAGTAAGTTAGCTTTATATAAAACTTATATTTAGTAATTAATAAAAGCTTATAGTCTCTATAGGTAATTATTAGGCTTAATATTAAAGTATAGTAAAGTCCCTTTAAGGTAATTCTATAAGAAAGCTTCTTAATATACTTTATTATTATTTTTATTCTTAAAGTTAATTAAGTTAATATATAGGTAGTATTTATATACTTTAATATAAATATTAAATATAAATAAGCCTTAGACCTTAATAGTATTAAGGGGTATATAATAAGTAAATTTCTTTTCTTTTTAAATAATTTAATTAATTAGCTTATATTCCCTATTAACTATAATTATAGCTAGGGTTCTTATAATTATTATTATATTCTTAATACTTTTAATAAGGATTTAAAGTATTATTATATTATTAAAATTATTTATTTACTTCTTCTAAAATATATTAATTATAAAATTATAAATATTAACTATATAATTACTTTAAGTATAAAGCTTTATATAATTAAATATAGCTATTAAGCCTAAATAGTATATACTATTCTTAATTTTACTTAATTAAACTTCCCTATTAAGTATATAAATAGGGACTATAAGCTAGTATTTATATAAAATAAATTAAAAGAGTTAATACTTATATAATATCCTTAAATAATATATAGTATTATCTTCTTTCTTATTATAAAAGTTCTTAATACTTTTATTAAGGTAAATACTTTTAGTAAGCCCTTTAAGTATTACTTTAATACCTCTTTTAAAATACTTTTTAAAGAAAGTTACCTTAAAGGTATAAAGATATAAATAGTTAAATTATTTAAAAGCTATAATATTAATTAAAATAAAGTTAGAAGATATTATAAAAAAAAGGAAAAGGAAAAGAAAATACTTATTTAGTAAATAAAGAATAAGTATTTCCCTAAAGATAATATATATAAATTAGGAAAGGGCTTTTTAAAGTAAGATCTTATTTATAGTTCTTTATTAAGGTTTTTTATTAAAATAAAAAAAATTAAGGTTATTTATAATTATTTAATTAATCTATAGACTTATTAAAGGATTATAGAGTCTAAAAGTAATATAAAAAGAAAAGAATTATATTTATAGAAAAAGTATAAAAGAAAGAAAAGGTACTATATATATAGAGTCTCTTTTTATATATTAATATATCTTTATAATAAATAAAGTACTTATTTATAAAGTTAAAGAATTACTTACTATTATAACTAGATATATTCTTACTATTTATTAACTTAAAGTATATCTTCTTTATAAGATTTTATTTATTACTATCTCTTAATTAATATATTACTTTTTCTTACTTATATTTTAATTTTATACCCTTCTCTCTAGCTAGAGACCTCCTTATTTTCTTTTAATCGTTTTTTATAATATTATAACTCTTACTTTCTTTTCTTCTTTATTTTAAGCTATATTATTAATTCTTTCTTCTTTTCTTTCTTTTAGCTCTTTAAGATAAGTAATAATACTCCTATAAGCTCTTTAAAGTAAGTAGATTTTTTAAATATCTTTAAGAATATTTATTAATTTATTTCTATAAGTTCTTTTATAGCTAAAGTCTAGCTCTTTTAGAACTATTATACTAAATATATATTAAACTTAAGCTCTATAGGCTATTTTTAAGTAATATTCTTTAAGATTATTTAATCTTAAGTCTTTAAAAGTATTAATAGTTTTTCTAAATTTATTACTACCTTAAGGTTTAGGTTTATAGAGGTTATAATATTAACTATTAAAATATCTCTATTTTTATTAAAGTTACCTTTTAAAAGAAATAGCCCCCTTTTATACTTAACCTTATTTATAAAGTTATAAGAGATTACTTATTAACTCTTTACTTCTTTAAAAAAGTCTTATTACTTAAAGAGTTAATACTTTTTAGGTTAAATTAAATTATTTATATACTAGCTAAAATTACTTATTTAAATAACTTTTTCTTTATTTAATTAATTAATTTATACTTTAAGTATATTTTAACTTTTACTTTTTTATTTACTAGCTATTAAAATAACTATATATATAGTTATTATATCTAGACTTATACTTTAACTATTACTATAATTAAAGAGTATATTCTCTACTCTTTCTATAAGTATATTTTAAGTTTATCTTTTAGTAATAATACTTATATTAATTATATTTAGAATAAAAGCTATACTATAATATATAAATAGCGCCTTTTCTTAAGTTATACTCCTTAGCCTTATAATAAAAAATATATTAACTCTTCTTTCTATAGTTATAATAAGTTAGATCTTAAGATTATTATATCTTTTATAAAGTATATTATTAATAATAACTACTCTTAAATTATAAAGAATTCTCCTTATCTATTTCTTAACTTTATAGTAATTAAAGGTAAAAGTAATAAAAATTAAAAGTAATTAAGGTTTTAATCTTTATATATAATTAAAAGAATATTTAATTATTTAATTTTAGTATTATTATCTTTATAAAAAAAATAGAAGTAAAAAAAATTATAGAGAGAGTATTAACTTTTATATATTATAATTACTCTCCTCCTTAAACTTTAGTAATAATATCTTTATAAGCTATAAGTTAAATAAGTTATAATATAATATACTTAAAGGAAAGATCTTATAAAAAGTATTTTATATTACCTTCTTTTTTTAATACTTAATTATAGAAGTTAGACTTTAATAATTAATAGCCCTTTCTTTATTAATTATAATTCTATATTATTTAATAATTCTTTTAAGGGAATTAATAGTTAGATATTATTAATAACTATTTAATTAAAGGCTACTTATAAAAGGTTAAAAAGAAGATTTTCTAAAACCTTCTCTTTAAGTAATAACTTATTTCTTAGGATTATTCTATCTTAAAATAACTAATAATTAAAAGATAAAGTCTATTAATTATTAAGATCTTAAATAAATTTCTTAATATATTCCCTTAATATAATTTTATTAAGGCTAATTCTATTAAGAGTTTTAAGTTAATAAATACTAATTTTAAGTATTTAAGATTTAATTTAAAAAGGACTATTTTAATATAATTAATACTTTATATTTCTTAATAAATTATTTAATCTTTAAATATTATAAAGTAAAATAATATCTTTTAAAAAAAGAGTATTATCTCCTTTACGTAATATATATTAATTTTTAATATTAATCTTAAGAGTTAAGTATTAATAATATTTAGCTATATATTATTAAATAAGCTTAATATCTTCCTTTTTTTATTAAAGGACTTTTACTTAAACTTTAAAAAGATCTCTTATAGTTATAATATTATTTTAATTAATAAGTTATTAAGTTAAGTTTTTAACTTTAAGGGGTAATACTAACTTCTAATTATAAATAAAATAAAAGGTAGATATTTTATATAAATTTTTAATAATAATTTAATTAATAAAGATAATATAATTAAGGAAATACTTTTATTTACTTATTCCTTAACTTAATTTTATTAAAATAAATAAAAAAATAAAATAACTACTTTTTATAACTATATTTACTTTAAGGTTATAAATAGAGATTTATATAATTTTTAACTTAAAGTCTTTTATAATAAGTCTAAACTATTTTTTTATTTTTAAATCTCTATTAATAATTATATAAATAGGAATTTTATAATAAAAAATAATTAAAAGTATAAAATATATTATAATTTAAGTATTAAGTTTCTTAATAAATTATATTTTAAGCTAGCCTATAAGGTTATAATAAGTCTTTAAGAGATAGAAGTACCCTTAATTAAATAGTAAGTATTAATAATTAAAGTATATTTTACTTATAGGATATCCTAAAGTTATAGAAATTATAGGCTTTTAAGAATACTAAAAGGAAAACTTTTAATATATTTTATAAATACTAATAGTAATATTAATATTATTTTATATTCCTTATTATTAATAATAAGTTATAAAAGTATTATAAATAACTTCTCTTCCCTTATAGCTTAACTAAATATAAGCTTAAGTTATAAAAGTCTTTTATTTAATTTTATTATTTATTATTAATTTTAGTCCTTTATTAAAGTAAGAAGGCTTTTATTAAAGCTTTTACTTTATTATAAAAAAGTTAAGGGCTTTTCTTTTTAGCTTATAAAACTACTTTATATCTTAATTAAATAATTACTTTAAAGTTTAAAGAAAATAAGTAATTTATTAAAACTCCTTTAAGTAATTATTATTAAGGTTAATATATTTAATAAAATTAAGATAAAGGTTAATAAAGTCCTTAATATTACTCTTAAGCTTCCTATTAAAAGTATTAAAAGATCTTTCTAATTTCCTTAAAAAGCTATTTACTACTATATTTTTTAAGTTAATAATATATTAAATTATAAAGTTAAAGAGAAAAATATAGTTAATTTAATAAATAATTAAGGTATTAAGGATATTTTTAATAGCGCCTTTTAATTAATTAATAAGGACTTTTATATTTATTTTAAGAAAGAAGTAAATCCTATAAATAAAGCTATATAGTTATTTAAATATATATAAGATTACTTTATATTCTCTTTTTATAGTATTATATTTTTATTTAATATTAATTTAAGTTCTACTTTTAAAGTAAATTAAGTATTATTTTCTATAAATAATTTATATTAAGATTACTCTTTAGCTAAAAAGACTAGTATTATATATTAAGATAATCTTTTTATATTCTTTAAAGATATTAAAAGATATTAAAATAGGTAGATTTTAAAGCTTTATCTTTAAGAGCTTTATAATAGCTTTTTACTTATCTTCTTATTCCTAAGGGATACTTTTCTTTAAGAAATATATTAATAATAAAGTAATTTAAGTAAACTATTTAATTTAGATTTAGTAATACTTAATAAATTTAAGAAAAGCGTAAACTTTTAATATATTTTTATAAATAACCTATTTATAGATTTTAAGGACTTTTTATTTTTTTAAAATCCTTTTATTAATTCTATAAATATAATTAATTATATTAATAGCCTTTTAATAAAACTTAAATTTAATTATAGAGATTAAATAGTTAATTAATTTAATATTAATAAAACCCTTATTAATATTAATTAAATATTTTATTATAAATTAATAAATTCTAGGAATAATAAGTTTATCTCTATATATTATATAAAGGCCTTTAACTATAATATTATTAAGAAATAGTTAATAGATACTAAAAATTAATTCTTAAAGAATTTTAAGTATAATTTATATAAATTAATCTATAAAGTTAATTACTCTTTATAGAAAAATATATATTTAATAAAGTCTAAGGGATATAGTAAAAGTTATTAAGTCCTTATTCTTTAGATTAAGTAATATTTAATTATATTTAAAGAAAAGGTTAAGTAAAGAAAGAATTTAATATATTATAAAGTCTTTATTATATTTATTAATAAAAGGTAAAAATCTAATATTATATATTATTACTTTATTTATTTATATTATTAAATTAATTAATTTAATACCTTTATTCTTTTTAGCTATAAGAAAGAAGGGGTTTTAATAAGTAATATATAATTCTTTAAGAATTCTTATTTTTAGGTAGGTTTTAAGAATCTTTATAACTTTCTATTTAAGGCTTTAAGGAATAAGGATTAAACCTTATTACTATACTTTATAATTAATAGTTTTAATAATTTAAAGAGAAATAATTATTTAATTAATAATCCTTTAATAAATAAAGTCTTATATTAATACTATTTCTTTATTATAAAAAATAATAATTAAAATATCCTTCTCTTTAGGAATAAGAAAGTTATTAATTTACTTAAAGATTTTATTAAACCTCTTTTATATAAAGTATAATCTTTTTTTAATCTTAAAGAATTTCTTAATAATAAAGTTAGAATAATTAATAAGTTAAAGTTAATCTTTAACTTAAGCTTACTTCTTCTCTCTTTATTTAAGGTCTCCTTTTAGGATATTACTATTTAATAATATATTATCCTTTAAGTTTTTCTTATTTACTTTATATTTATAAAATATATTAATATTTAAACTATTTAATTAATTAATTCTAATTCCCTTAAAGTATTAAAAGTAAAGCTATACCTTTTAGAACTTTTTATATATCTTTTTTTAGTTTACTTTATACTTAATAATTTTAGTTTTTATAAAAATCTTTAGAATAGCTATAGCTAACTTTAACCTAATTAAAAGGACTATAGTATTATTATCCTTAAGTAGTAATAAGTAAATACTTAAGTTATAATTAAAGTCTTTCTTTTAGCCTTTTCCTCTTTTATATACTTATTAGCTTTTAATTACTTTTTATAATAGTATTATATCTTTTAGTAAGTACCTTAATACTCTATTAAAGTAAATTTAGATTCTAGAAAGGTTTTATATATATTTAAAAGTCTTAATTCTAAAAGTAGTTATAAGAGTTCTAATTATAATACTAAATTTATTATTATTATAAATATACTCTTTTTTAAGGGATTTATAAATTAAGTAAAGCGCTACTATTAATTTATATTAATAGACTTTTAAGTCCTTCTTACTTTAATTAAATAATTCCTATACTTAAGAGATAGTATTAATAGTTAGACTCCCTTTAAATTATTTAAAGGAAGCCTAAAGTCTTTTTTATAACTCTTTAAAGAGTATTATAATATTATTACTTAAAGAGTTAAGGAATTTAATAATAAAAGCTCCTTAAGGACCTTTTCCTTTAATTACCTTTTTTTATTAATAAATTTCCTTAATTCTATAGACTTTATTATAATAAAGCTTATTAATAGCTTCTCTTAAGTCTAGAATAAAGTTAATAAAATTATTTAATAATATAAAGATCTTTTAAGTAAAGATATTTATTACTAAAAGGTTAGTATATCTTTATATTCTTTTAGTTTTATTACCTTAAGGTAAAAGTATATAGAATAAAGGGAGTTACTTTTTTTAGGAAGAATCCTTAGCCTATAGTTATAGAAAGAGTAAAGGTTACTTAATAGTCTTAAGGGTTTCTTTTTATATAAAAACTTCTTTAATTAATTAGTCTTTATTAATATCTTTTAAAAACTATACTCTCTTCCTTTTATATATATTTATATTAATTAATAAAAGGTCTAAAGATATAAAATAAAGTTCTTACTTTTTTTAAAAAAGAATAATAATTATAGAACTATTAATTATTTAAGCCTTTAGTCTTTTTATTATATTATTTTATAAAAACTTCTTTAAAATCTAGGCCTTTTTATTAACTTATTTAAAGAAAGTATTTAAGGTATTATTTTCTTAATTATTAAGTTTTTAAGTAAAGTATTTAAAGAGAGCTTTATTTTTTATTAATTTAATTAAAGGGTTTATAAAGTAATTAAGAAATAATATAACTTAATATATAATAAGTTATTATATATAGCTACTTATTATAATATATTAAAAATTAAATCTAGAGAGTATAATATTTTAGCTATAAGTTTTATTAAAGTAAATTTCTTTTATTATAATATTATAAAGATAAAATCTAAAGTTATTATTATATTAATACTTAAAATAGTTATTAAAGTAATATTTAAGTATATTATAATATTAATATTTTTTTTTCTTTTTATTATTCTTAAGAGTAAAAGTATTAATACTAAAATTATTAATATTATTTTAATTAAATAATTAATAATTTTAAATTACTTTAATATAGCCTCCTTAACTTTTATAAATACTACCTTAAAAGAGTTAATTATTCTCTTAAAATCTTTATACTTTATAAGTTAAGAGCTCTTTAAGTTTATTATTCTCTTTAATTATATTAATTTAAAGGTCTTTTATTTATTTTATAAAGTCTTTAATAATAAGTCTTTATTTAGTCTTTATAAGCTTTTTTCTTTCTATTTTAACTTTAGGGTCTAAATAAATAGCCTCTTTTAATTAATTAAGTTTAAAGTATATTTAAGCTATATTATTAAAGAGCTAGACTATTAAATCCCTTTAATTTATATTTAGTTAAGGTTATAAATAAGTATTAATTATTTAAATAAAATCTTAATAGGGCTTTAGGACTAATTTTTTAAATAAAAGCTTATTCTTTTCTATAATATTAATAATTAAATCTCTTAATATAACTTAATAAATAATATATAATTAATTATTATTAATAACCTAAAAGTTAAGTTTTATTTTATATTAATAATATATATATATAATTAATTAATTAATTACCTTTAAGATAGACTAAAAGTAAAGAGTATTATAATATTTTAGTTTATTTATTACTATTATTACTTACTTTATATTTAAAATATAATAGTATTTAAGAAAGGCTTTCTTAATACTTTTTTAAATAATAGTATTTATAAGTATCTTAATACTAAGGGCTTCTTTTTTATTAATATAAAAGTTAAGCTAACTAGCCTTTTTATTATTAAGAATATTATTAACTTTTATTTCTTTTTTAAACTTAATTAAGAAGTTAATAATATTTTAATTATTAAATTTCTTTAAAAAGAGAAGATATTAAAATTAGTAAAGCTACTTAAAAAACTAAGACTATTTTACTTAAATAGACTTTTTAATAGTATAATTAAGCTTACTATAATTAATTTTAAGTATCTTTAATAATTAATTAAATAGTTTAGCTTTAATTAAAGGTTTAAAATAATCTAGCTTATTTTAGCTAAATAAAAGAGAGGTAGACTTAACTTTAAGTAGGGATAATATCTTTCTTTTCTCCTATCTTAATTAATAATTCTTAAAGGAAATCCTTCTCTTTAAATACTTAAGTCTATACCTTTCTTCCTTATAGTAAATTATATAATATACTATAAAGTAAATTATAAAAATATAGCTTTTAATTAAAATTTAAGTAATTATTATATAAATAAAGATTAAAATAAATCTAAATTATTAAAATAAATTAAGCTTAATTAAACTTTAATTAAATAGTTTTAATTATCTATAAGGCCTTTATATATTAGCGCCTTATTTCTAAAGCTTAATTAAATATTAATCTTATAAAATTATTAATACTAGAATTACTTCCCTTTAGTTAAGGTAATTATTAATAAGATAAGCTTTTCTCTTTTATTTTATATTATAGAAAGTTATATATAAACCCTTTATATAATCTTTTAATTAGAAAAGTTACTTTATTATATTAATCCTAATATTAAAGTATTAATTTATAATTATAAAAGGTTAATTAATAATTAAATAAAGGGAAAACTATAATTATTACTTCTTTAAGATAATTAGCCTTCTCTTTTTTTTATATTCTTTAATTAATAGCTAAAAGGTACCTCTATTATTATAAGAGGGGCTAAGGACCTCTTTATATTAAGAATAGAATCCTTATACCCTAAAGACTAATTTTAATAAAGGATAAAATAGACTTAATAAATAAATATATAAATATAGATATTTTTAATTAAATAGTATTTATAATAGGAAAGTAAAAAAAGTTACTTAAAATAAAGGTATTAATAGAAGTTAGGGAGATATCTTTATTTAATTTATAGCTAAGAGTTATACTTTTAGTAACTAGCTTAATATATAGGCTATTCTTAAGTCTTACCTTCTATATATATTATCTTTAATTAAATAATCTTAAAAGGCCTTTTCCTTTTTTATATACTTATTAGCCTTTAATTACTTCTTATAATAGTATTATATCCCTTAATAAGTACTTTAATACTTTATTAAAATACTTTATTATTTTTAAGCGCTTAAATTTTAGTAAGATTATATAAAATATATAATTAATAGATATTAGCCCTCTAGCTATAAGTACTAGCCGCGCTTTACTTATATCTCTATAAAGTACTCTATACCTTTAAGCTATTAATACCCCTAATTATTAAGACTATTAAAAATAGCGATACTTTTAGCTAGATTTAGAGGTTAAAATAACGCTTTCTAGACTTAATCTATAATATTAAGAAGTCTTTATAGCGCAATTAATATATATATCTAGAAGCCTTACTAAATGGTAAGGTTATTAATTTAAATCTAGCTAGAGGCACCCGGGTTTTAAGGGGACCCGCGTATTAATAGACTATATTATCCTACCTTAATATATAGTAATTATAGTATTCCGAGGGATAGCGTCCTCTTAGCAGTCGCGCCCTATTATTGCGTCGCCTTTATACTATAGGCGAGATTATATATTATATAACTAAGCTAAGCGGTCGGAAATCCTCTAGCTATAGGGAGCTATAATAACAGCTAACTCTATAGGTAGATAGATAAAGGCATTAAAGTAGGATTTAAGGTATAAGAAAAATTAATATATATAGTAGAACCGCCTTTAAGCCGGGTCTATACTACTAATATACTATAAATATACTATATATATATAATTATATATTATATACTACTACGCTAAAAATCGAACGCTTACCGCATGGGCCGACTAATATGTCTATATTAACCTTAAAGCACGCTATAGCAACTTAGTAGTTAGAAATACTTATTACCGCAATAGACTACGGCTCGCCTGCAGGCCGACTTCGCTATAAATTAAGTACGGGTTTTCTTCCCTAAAGGGTTTTTCCTATACTATCTACTTATAGAGGTTCTAGGAGTCCTTAAGGACCAGCTAGTAGAATAATAATAATAATAATAATATTAAGAAGGAAAATACCAGAGAGCAAGAAGCACCGACCGCAAGCACAAGTTCCTATGCTTTCGACTGCGGCGAAAACGGCCCAGAGGACCCCGTAGGGCTGTCATTGCAACCATATGCACGTGCGGCAGAGCTTAGCAAGTCTTCCTGCCCTTGGCAGCGGGCCTGATGGGCTGCTTGACCTTGGGATTGTTCTCGAGGCCAGCCTGAACCTGGGTAACGGGTTCGTCCGGGCGGAGGCCTTGGGAGACGCGGCTTGATTCAATCACGATTGAGTTGAAAACCTCGAAGACCTGGGGCCCGCCATTGCCAGAGCCGTCGGCCTTGCCGTTCTGCCCACTCACTGCGTCCACAAGTTCCTGAGGCACCTCCCTGCGCTGCTGAGAGTTGATCTGGAGGATGATGTTGCGGTCGACGGCATTTTTCTCGCCCTTGAGGCAGCTAGGGCACTGGTCCACGCTGTCCAGCTTGTTGGCAACGGAAGCGTCGACCTTTTGGGAAGACCCCTTCACCAGGGTAAGATTGCCACAAGCAAAACCGCACCCCTTGTCCGTGCAGATGGAAACCATGGGTATATACATGGAGACTATGAGAGAGACTGTGGTCACAGATGTCGATGCTGGTGTTGACCGGGAACTTGGCGCTGTTGACTCCGGGGACGGCGGGAGGAACGGCATCCTGCTCTCCGGATGACTTCTTCATTGGGACGATAAGACCGGGGACGGGATATACGCCAACGCCGTCGAGGGAGGCCTGGAGTTTCTCTGCTGTGCCTGCGTCCGTGGTCGGTTTCTCGTCGCCGGCCAGCTCGGGGCAGTATTCCTTGATTGACACCGTTCGGTTGGGTTGGTCCTGGGGCTCGATGTTCTTGGCATAGCTCCCCCGGAACCGGCCCTGAATAAAGCTCCACAGGTCTGCGACGGCAGATCCATTTTTGTTGGCGAAATCCGTTACCGCGTTGGACCAGTCAGTGATGTTGCTTTCCGAATACCAATTCTTCCAAAACCTGTCCTCGTCCTCGGAGTGGACTCCGTTTGCTTTCTTGCACGCCAAGCAGCAGGACATCGCGGTACGCCACTTGGATCCGAGCAGGGCGTCCCGATAGGTCACCACATCGGCTGCTATGGTCATGTTTTTGCCCTTCAAGGCATTGTTGTTCTCGTCCTGCTCAAGGTTGCAGGGCAGGTTGCTGGGGGTGCTGCTCATGCACAGTCCGACTCGATCTTCAACGTGTTTGGGGAGCTGGGCACTGACACCCTGCACGACGGCGAGGGCGCTCAGCCAGGCAAAGCTGCTCTTGTACATCATCTTGGCGAGCTTGGATGCGGTGCGGACAGGATAGCAGAAGCGACGATGAGAACAAATACTAAACGAGAGACAAGTAGAGTAATGACCGTCCGGAGAAGATTCACTCGATGAGGCTCAAAGGACGGCGCATGGGCTCTGGCCGTTAAATAGCCATCTTGCCAGCGAGCCCATTGCGAGTTTCGGGTGGCGCCGACATTCACGGACCTCTTCGTCATGCGACGCGTGGGTATCAATGGCTCAGCCTTGTTGCTTACGCTTACCAACTACTCCGTCAGCAAGCCGACGACCACTTTTTTCTTGGGAGGGTCATACTCGCGTCATGGGTATGTACCAAGTATGTACAGATAGCATGCCGCCCAGCGTTGACGCGTTTACTATGTATGTTCTACATAGTATGGCGTGAGCATATGGGTATTTATAAGCTTCAAGTTACTTTATAACCCCTTAGGAGCCTACGGGTATTAATGGGTCACCAATATATACCCGTAGCAAAATTCTAGCTAGCCCACAATAACATAACCTTACCGTATAGATAGTTTGACGGAGCACCAGGCACCCGCCACAGGGACTGGGACTACTGCTAATATAGGAAGTAGGAAGTGATCGGACAGGCTGAGATGCATATAGGGAGGAAATATAACCATTTGATCAAGAGATGGCGAAGGGCAGCTTTCACTAGGCTAGTCTTTACTAAGGAGCACTGCTCTTAGCTACGAGCTAAAGGAAAGATGCCTGCCCAATTTTTGTCGAAATTAGCATTTGAGTGACTATTTTCACTTCTGCCGTTATGAATACCAGTTGATCGAGGACTGCAGACACACATACTTTCATCTTCGTCGCATATTTCCTCCACCAGACCCTTCTTTAAAATACCTTTTGACTTCATCAGCCTCACCATTTCAGTGATAAATCTTATTATATTCCTGCAAATACCATGTGATCAAGACTTACTCTCTTATGCACCTGTCCATATTTCCTATTATGCCTGTGGGCGCCCTATAGGCTCTGAACATTCCACGGGGGACACCTATAAAATAATATAGACATACTCGTGGGCACCCGTGTGCGTACCATTTTGCACCCTAGTATGTAGTACGCCGGCCAAGTTTGTCGCATGAACTGCTTATACGCGCCGGAGACGATCACCTAAAGTGCATACTGTACCAAGACCACGGATTCCTTGTTAGTAAAGCTGCATTTACATCGAGTCGTGGACTTGGAGACGCGGCTTGAAAATTAGGCTCGTATTTGATTCTACTTGCTACCTATAGGTCGCTGTCATGTTTGCCAAGCGCTTAATGCGATCCGATGAGGAAAGTTGCCAAGACCCTTAATATCCCATTTGAGTTCTAACTCCCTTAAAGGGGATGGTCCCGTTAATGCGCGTCGTCCAACATATGCTCACCAACATTTTATAACACTTGATGCCCTCCGGCACCCACACCCCCTTTTTTGCGCCTGCGGCGGGGCCATCATTCCCCCCTCCGGGGGCCCTTCGGGGGCGCCTGCGGCGAGCTGCTCAACACGTCACCGTTGGCGTTAGCATCAATAGAAGAGGCATGCAGACGGAAGACTCACCCAGGCCACCCAGGCCACAGCAGGTCGCGTCGGGCCTCGTAGATAGTAGTAACGAGCAGAAGAGGCAGGCGATGTGCGGCCGATGCAATCTCATTCATAGATTCAGACTACTCACTAAATCAGCAGGAATGAGTCCTCCCCCGAGAGGCCGATATTAACAACAGGCAGCCTACTCGTAGTGACGAAACATAGACTTTATAATTAACATGGTGTGAGAATAGCTATCAGGTCGCTAAATGTAATGTATTAATGAACGCCTCTTCTAACAGTCCGTAAGGGACAATTGAAGCTACTTATAAGTAGCAGGGCCTTCGCTGTATCTTACTGACTGTCAATTAACATCAATTAACACCTTTTAGCCTATAGCCTCAGAGCAGACTTATTAACTAAAGCTATAGAAGATTAGAGAGCAACACAAAAGTATGCGAGTATAGCTTCTAGCGTTAATTCTTTAATAAGATAGTAAATATTAAAAACCCCTTTTCTCCGCTAAACGGTAACTCAGGTAGTCGAGACGAGAAAATCGTACGATAATTAGCTAGATTTAAACCGTTAGTTAACCGTAGAACCCCGTGTATGCCTTCTTATTAAGGCTAAGGGTACCCTCTAATTCGCGTTCGTTATAACGTGTTATGGTGTTCTCAGAAGGCCCTGTCACTTGTAAAATTCTTCTAACACATACCGACCGCATCGACCGCATCTCGACCGTATACGTCGGCTGCATCGGCTGCCTCTTCTGCTCGGGAGGAGGGTGGGGGGGCCTTATCACTCTCTACAAAGCCCGACGCGGCCAGGTGAGTCTTCCGTCTTTCTACCCGATTGATACATATTAATATCATTGTTAATGCCAACGGTGACGTGTTGAGCCGGCCCCGTCGCCGCAGGCGGGAGCCCGCCGCAGGCGCCCCCGGAGGGCCACCGGAGGGGAAAATGACGAAAACAAAAGTCCCGCTCGCCAGCTTTGCTTACCACTATGCCAAGGTCAGGCGCGGCTTCGGATGTTTTACCGTTACAGCCGGACCATATTAGGCTGTCTTGGCCGTCTGCGACCACGTACGCGGCCCCGATGTCCGTAAGAGGGAGGACTTAGCCGTCGCCAGCTCCCAACGGACTTCGATCTAGCGATATATAGAGAGACACAAGGGTATGTGTAGCACGAAGGAAAGCGCATTCCCTCTTGTAGCGTAACTTCGTCGAATCTTCGATTCCTGCCCTGATATTACGCACTTTGTTCAATATGTGTTCGATCTGGGTCATCACAACCATATATTCTTGTCGACATACCCTCACGCGTCGAGAGCCGCACCCTTGTGGAAGAAATCACCCACAACCTTGGCCGGAGACTACTATGGGAAGCTCCCACAATCGCCAACGAAGGTGCCCGTCATGTGAAGGAACTCCAAATGGGAATTAGGTACCGTAACGGCCGCTTCTAGGTGGAGTTCGCTAATAAAATTATTAGGAAAGACGGCATGGACATCTCTCGGGATCGGAGCTGCGATACTGAACTCCCAATATTGCTAGGTGCTACTCTCAAACATGCGAAGCCAGAATCTTCACAACATCCCGGTATGTTCGCTTGTGACTTGAAAGTCACGGAAAAAATAGTCTTCATTCATGTCCCAGGAGTAATGATCCGCCAATTCCTTTAATTGGCATTCTGTTGGTAAGGCGGCAAGCACGCATCCTAAAGAAAGTCAAAATTAAAACTGAGCACATTTATGGCAACGGAGTCAGTTACCGTGTTTAGCTTCTCGGTCCGTTCTCCACTGTCTGACCCGAGCCTGCAATAGTGCTTTGGGCGGCGGCTTGCTCGCCAGCACGCCACTTCGTTCGTCAATCTGCAGGGACTCTGCGTGCCTTAACATATCAGCCGTAGAGGCAAACTCCCCCAACCATGCCTTTCTTATTAGAGAGTCAATGTCGTCGCGCCCCGTATAGTTCTGTGGTAGGAGAAGTGCTCCATTGTCGACAGACAGCTTGGCGGTAATTCCTGTTTCCAGATGGAATATAAGTGACGCCATTGCAAATCTATCCGTAGCGTCCGATACAGACTCTGCCAGGCCATTTGTAGGAACTGGGAGACCTGGATGCGGGTAAGATGGGTTGAGTTGGTTAAAGGGACGAGAGGCACTGAAGTCGCAGAGGATTGCTTGGCCCTGGCCATCGAGAAGTACGTTATCGATCCGCAAGTCTGAATGAGCGATACCGAGATTGTGTAGGTGAAGCAGACCACGCAGAATATCCTGGTACCATAAAAGCCGGGTTGACTGCGTGACGGTCCCCGGATCTGGCAACGAAAGATATTTGCGGAGATAGATGCCCTCAATATAGCCAGGATTAATTATCTCGGCAATGTTGGGATGCGGCCGTGTCTCAAGCAGTCGATAAACGCTCCGTTCGTTTCTCATCAAGTTGAAGTGAAAAATAGACTCTGATGCGTAGAACCAGGCGTCACGTTTCGACGCAGAACTCTCGAGAGGCTCAAATACCCTGTTGGACTTCAAGACAATATGGTCATCTACCTTGTAGACCTGGCCGGCTGACCCTACGCCGATGAGTTCTAAGCAAGGCTGGTATTGCGGCTTCATGGTAATTGAGAAACCTCCCGGCTGCTCAGCCGCGATAGGGGCACTCATTGTTCTTAGTGTTTCGTGTCTTCAAAATGGCGCCGAGATATCGTTAGCGATCATTGCAGCGTCAGGCTCTGCTCAGCCATAGCCAATGCCTTGACACGGACGTCAATGCCCTGGTTTCGGCGCTTGCGGCGCAATAGCGGCGCATATGGTGGGCCAAGGAAGAGATGAAGGTTGCAGGCACGACCGCGGACTGCTGGTAATTGCGGGAGTGCGGGTGTGAGGGTGCAATCTGGCGCCGTAGCATGTTGGGGGAAAATCGAGGTTTTGTTTGGAGTCGGGGGTGAATGTCGGAATTAGAGTCATCTGACCAAGTTCCAGTCTTTAGCGGATTAGTCATAATCAGCCAAGCCGCGGTCCCTAGGTAGTGACGCCGAAGTAATTGGGCCTTAAACGTAGCAGTTTATAGGTAGTAGTAGCTTAGCTTTACCTGTAGCCCGATAGTAGCCTTACACCGTTACAGCCGGACCTTACATGTATTAGGCTGTCTTGGCCGTCTGCGGCCACGTACGCGGCCCCGATGTCCGGGGAGGACTTGGCCGTAGCCAGCTCAGGTTGTCATGGAACGGTTAAATAGCAGACATACGATCTCTCTCGTGACACATATCTCATGCAGTTATCCATTACCTTATATCGCCCCAGAATTTTGGGATATACGATCACAGCATGCAGAGGAAAGCGTCTGCATCTCCTTGCCAGCCCTTAGAATGGGAGTCTAAGCTCCACGTCCATTGGGTCCAAAAGTTGATAACGTCTTCGCTTGCATTCATATAAACTTAGCTTGCCCGAAAATTCCCTGAAGCTGGCCACATGCGACGCTTGCCGACGCCTCAACACGACGTTGGTTGAAGATGCCGACTGCTGCCTTTCCCGCATAAGCCCACACCGGAGACAGCAATCGGCTCGGTCGCGAGAAAGGCGCCTCGGTCCCGGGCTTGTCGTGGATTGGGGGATCATTCCGCAAGACTCGCAGGGGCGGCCCTGAAGCTGGCCACATGCGACGTTTGCCGGCGACGCCTCCTTTCTTGCACGCTCCATCATGAGCGTGGTGAGGGATTGACATTGCTTGTCCCTGACCTGGAGCTCAAGACGCTGGATGGACTTGCCACCCACGCTCGGTTCGTTCTCAGACGAGCTTCCGTCGTCCGACTGCAAACTCGTTGTTTCCCGCTGCTCGGTGCTAAATGCTGATGTATATGTAGGCTTTAGTGAATATCTTGTAGCCGAAGATAGGACACAATTCAGGCCTTGGCTGTTGGACCTTCAACGTTTTTGAGATGCATAGCGATCTTTATAGGATGCACGACATTGCATCAAATAACCGTATCTGCTGGTCGCCAAGTCAGGAATATTAGGTGGCTAGTAATACGGCAGGACTTTAAGGTCGAGTTCCGTTCGCTGGCCCTCAAGTTCTTCGCGCATAACAGCCTTCTCTCCCTCTAGTAGTTCGGACACACTCACGCTTTCGACATGTTCCGTATGTAGTATTCTTTATTTGAAGCTGCTAGTGCTACGTCTTGCGGACGGCTTTATTCTAACGTCTCGGAGTCTGTAGCTTCGGCATTTGCTACTGCAGCCTCCTTCATTTCCTTGAAATGTTTCTTTCCTTCTTCCGTAGTGGTGTCGATAACCTCTTTCTCGATGTTTAGGCAACCAGCCTGTTCGAGACGAGATGTAAGCAGTCGGTCAGCAGGCAGCGCAGGGAAGGACTGGACCTACATCTCCCAAGAGGCTCACTAAATTCTGAGCCTCGACAACATCCATCGCCCCCAGCACCTTGTTAACATTATCCAGCGACCCGCTCTCCAGCGCCGCCTTGATCTCGGGCGCAAACTCCTCAAAAATCGCCCTCATTTTCCTCACCTCCTCGTCCTCGCTGTCTACCTCTGGGATCCGAATTTGAATCGCTGTGCCCGGCTCCACCGTTTGTATCTGAATATGCTCTACGGCTTCGCTTCCCTCTGCAGCGCGTTGCTTCTCTGCTAGTTCCAAAATCCGTTGGAACTTCTCGGTGACTTCTTTCTCAAAGACCTTCCGTGCTTCGTGTCCCGGCGTGGAGATGCGCTTGAAGAATATCGTTACTCCGTCGCGCCCAAGCATACGGCACCAATGGAGCAGCATTGCTTGGTGTACGTATTGCCATATATTCACGCCATTGCTCTTGTCGATCGCCGCGTCGAAAGCCTCGATAAGTAAGCCGTCTGTCTCAGACTCTTGAAGGATTTCCGGGTGTGCGGAAATATACTCATGGCTGGCACGGTAGTCTGAAGGTCGGATTTTCGCGAACGATTTGGCTGCCGGCGATGCGCGTGCATCTTTGTCGCCGTCATGTGGCCGGTCCGCTGTGACTTTGGTGGCAGCGTCGACAGTTGCCTCATTCAGGTCATAGTTCGGGTTCAGTAGCTCTAGCTTCGAGGTCGCCGTCGGGGTTCCGTGAGGCTTCGGCTTGCTGACATGCGAGCTGTCGAATCCTATGTGATAGCTTCCACTCGTAATCTTGATAGCATCCTCCTTCTCGAGGTCCTCAAGCTTCTTGGCTAGTTGCTTCTGTAAGTCCTGTATTGTCTGAAGTTGAATGTTAATTTCCTCCGTAAGAGCATCGTAGCGTTTATCTTGTCCGACGCTCTTTTCATCAAGTTTTTTGTTGACATCGTCCAAGATCCTCGCCATCATCTTTGTATAGGTAGGCAGAGGCTGGTCCTCATCAAACACTCCTTCTGGCCGTGGTGGCGGATTGTCCTCCTCCGGGTTGCGCGGCGCTACCTCCATGACAGCCTGGAACGCAAAATCGGCCGGGTTACGGTTATGAGTTTGCTTGGTATGCGCCTTTAAAGAGGAGAGCAAAGCTGATAGACGTCTCATGAGCGTGTCGTTGATAATACTTTCGTATCGTAGCGCTTCGATGTGGTGCTTTCGTGTCTGTCGTTCTGCATGGATCTGATTCTGCTTCGCTCTGATGAAAGACCGCTTGTCAACATTGGGATGGACTTCGACGTCGGAATCGTCACTAAGCTCCAATCTATCCTACGACAGCAGCAGTTAGCACGTAGGCCATACATCTAGTGACTAAGAATATACCCATTTGCTATAGTCGACCATTTTGATGATTTCGGATGGCGAAATAGGGATATCAAGATGGATATTTCTGTTAATGCGAGATGATGCGTGGGGGAAAGCAGGGCAGTGAAGTTTCCCCTCACCCCCCTCACGACCCCGCTCTAGCTATACCCCGCTCAAACAAACCAACGGACCGGAACCGCGCCAATCAAGAAATCCATTGCCATTCAGACGAGTGCTGATGCTGACGCCGAGGAGACGCCGAGGAGGACCGAACTGGGCCCTTGATGGGATCGAGACACGGAGGGAAGAGGGTTTCATTTATATATCTTACGCAGGAGGCTGGAAAGAATTGGTTGAGGGAAACCTGATTGATTCGGCGGATGAAATAGCTGGCAAAGAAAGGGCCCAAGTCTAGAACATCTCCAGATCCATATCAGCATCAGTCTCTGCCGGGTACTCTTGCATAATCCCCTTGAGAACGTTGATCCACCAGGGTTGGCTGCGGGCACCGAACAATGCTTTTCTGTACTCCCACCATTCAGGCCAAAAGCCGGCCATCTCCCAGTCGAGGATGCCGGTAATAGTGCCTGTTGTGGCATCGACAAGGATATTTTCCCCCGAGATGTCTGCGTGTGCAAATAATATGCCATGACTGTCGGGTAGCAGGCTGCGGTATTTAACTACCCACTCAGGTCGCGGACAGTTCTTGACTGGAGCAACAAGGAAGTCGTGGAACTCGCCGACAGATGCGAAAGGGCCACATGTGGACAAGTTGTCAAGCCGGTGGTCATATGCAGGCCCCCTGGAGCAGGATCCAACCCAGCCAGGATCCGACGGACGGAGGCTATGCAACTGCTCCAAGTATGACTTGAGCTGACGGGTCGCTTGTGCCCTGGCGGTCTCGTTCATCGTCGGCCATGCTTGGCCAAGTTGCTGTCCCGGGAGTCGCTTCATGAGGAACCAGCTCCGGTCTGCATCATCATCCATGCTGAGTTGTACGTCGAGAATCGGTGGAATCGGAATTGAGGTCTGGCTTCGTACGAAATTCATGGCTTCGACCTCTCGCCGAATCCGGAAGGACTGTCCCCATTTGCGAAACGTCTCGGGAGTTTCACACGCAATCCGGCCGTTGCTATATGGCGAAGCGGCAGAGTCTAGAGCCGTCGAGGCGGTTGCCATTTTCGCGTCGTTGCGCAGAGAAGAATGATGGGATAAGGAAGGGGGAAGGGGAGAGTGCAGGCAAAGGAGTGGAGAAGGGGTATTTGTGATTTTGCTGCACCTGCCCGACCCCAAGGGTCACGTGCGGAGCCCAGGCTACTAGAAGCCCCGAGGCAGGCTTCCTGTATTTCCTTTTTCCTTCTCCAGTCTTCATCATCGCATTGAGCACACACACCAACAGAGGATCTTCATCCCCACGGGTTGCCTCCAGTGCGTGAAGCATGACAACAGCGAAGATAACGCGGCAAACTTGACGTACCCATATACATGAGCTGTTGACGGTCATGCGGCACCAGAGCGCATCTGGTTACTTTTGAGATGTCGTCCCCGCTGAGCTGATGAAATGAGACAGCACAGCATTGTTAAGAGTATTACGATTTGCACTCACGCAAATCTCTATTGCACTCACAAAGCGCGCAGTAAATACAGAAAGTAATCTGGAAAGGGAGGGAGCGGCGGCAGTAAGAGCAGAAGCGACAGGACGAGGCAGAAGCGCTCCATAGATATAGGAAGAGCTGGAGAGAGGTGCTCTATACTCTGTACGGAGTAGAAAGCGGCAAGAAAGGAGAATGAGCTGGACAAGTAGCAAAGTGGCAATAGTTATTGTTAAAGGATGCTTGGACGGCTGACAGGGGCGCAAAGTATGCTCTGTACGGGGTACTCCGTAGCGCCTTTCGCATCTGTCTGACAGCGCCAACAGCGTCTCCGCCAACAGCGCATTTCAGGCCTGTCCAACCCCCCAGGCCCCATCTGGATGATGAGTGCCGATCCCCCGTCACTGGCGCAGAAAGTCGCCAGAACGTTGGTCTGCGCCGGCCCACTGCTTGCTGTTGCCTGCCCAGATGACAGCGCCTGCTGGCTCTTGGACATGCACGGATACCAACTGCCGCGCTGCAGCATCGTCAATATGTCGAGCCAAGGCACCGCGAGCAAGCCAAGTGCCTGACCCAAGAACTGGGCCATGGGCAGGAGCTGCGGCTTCTAACGGCGTCGTCGTAATCCTCGCTGCGTTGGCTGGCAACTCACCATGCTGGCCCCCACGTGCCGTCAGGCACCGATATCATAACCACTCCTTGTACTCGGTAGGTGTCCTCGGGAAAAGCCTCGCCTCCAGAGCGGTGCAGGCCCCATGTGGCAGCAGGCTGCCAAGCAAGATGGTTCTCGCAATAAATGCCTCATTCACTAAAGCTTGGACGATACATACGCATAACCGTCCTCAGACCAGTGCACGAGGCGAGGCCGGAAATTTATTAAGAGGGACGTCTACTACGGCCGGTCTTTCCTCGTACAACAAGCCATCTCAGGTTTTAAGCCGGCAGCATGAAGCTCGCCACGTCCCTCGCAACCATCTCTCAGCTCGCCCTCGGGGTAATTATATGCCGCCTGAGCTTAGCCGCCAGTAAATGTTAATAGGCTAACCTTATACCTAGGTCCTCGCCCTCGTCGTCCGAAATAACCAAAGCGAAATCAACTACTATATTCCCACGTGGGATGTCCAAGTCCACCCTGGCGGACCGACCGTTGCCCTCAAGGGCACCGTCCAGGAGGTCCACGCCCAGCTCCTTAAGCTCAACCCAAACTACAAGGCCGATTTTGCCCACCTATATAACGACACCGTATATAACGGCACCGCTATAGAGAAACGCACCGACTTTAGGGGCAGAAAACTCCTCTGCAATATATTCAAAACCGTTTCGACTATGGACCTCAAGGATGGCATTAGACGCTTATATGATCTCGGTGCAGTACCGGGACATCCCATTAACGGGGGCGGCCCAGGAAACTGTGGGCGAGTAAGCTGCACCTGGAACACGGCTATCTTCTGGTGCAACGACGTACGTATCTACTTCTTCTACCTCCTTATTAGCGTAAGTCAAGGTACTAATCTATTCTATAGGATCCTCAAGAAAAAAGACTTATTTCATGGGGTTCTGTTGCCGACGGAGCCCAATATATCCTTCAGAACTGCCCTCAGTACGGACCTCGTGCTGATCACATTTCGGGCCAGGTCTTCCATGAAACAAATTGGAATGTTATTATTAAATTTGATGATTGCTAAAATGTAGCGCAAGAGTCGCCAAGGGGGAACGCACACAGAAGGCGTGTGCGAGGGTGCATGCAGATGATGATGATGCTGATACCTAAGCTAGCTGTGTGTGGAAGGCGTGGTACATGTAATGAGGGACTGCAGGCCGCTGCCGAGCGTAAATAGATGCGTGCGCTCGTTAGAGCGGTCGGCAGGTGCCCAGGCAGCCAGGCCTTGGTAGATTCGTACGAGGCGCCGTCGATGACAATAGCGCCGGTCGAGGAGAAGTGCTGACCCTGGAAGCCGGCGAGCTTAAGGTCATGGTTAGCGTCAGGAAGGACATTATCGAGGCGTACGCGCAGTGAGGACGCGCCGCACATGAATATAGGCCACAACCTTGGCAGCCTGCACACACCAGGCCAGACGCAGGCCGTCCTCAGTAAGGCCCCTAGGCTGAATAATACGGGAATGCCGAACATTTCAGCCTCGATCTGTACCGAGTACCCGTTTCATAGGGGATGCTTGGGCACTGTTGCGTCGTCGATCTCGCCAATGTGCCCCAATCAGTTTTAGAACGTTGGTCGGAAGGCCTAGTCAAGGGTATTTGACAGGTGACCGTGTTATGGGCCTGAGCCACGCCTCGATAGTAACCAAGCCCGCGGCGATAGCGGCACCGTTCGCGTCCATCGGGCGGCCTCATGGGCCAACGCGCTTGAAAGCACAACCAACAACTCCCCGTTGGCTACACTGCAATGTCCTCGTCTCGCCTATGGCCCCGAGCGTCCGGTACTGCACCATCGCGGGCCATGGCAGCGACGATGACTTGCCTTGTGCCCGCATCTGGGCCGCAGGCGGCATGACCTGGCCCGTCACGGTTCAGCCCTTTCAGCTGCCCGACTTCTCTCCGGTTATGCGCGCGCCGTGGCGCACAGACGCCATCGACGTCAGCCTGGGGCCAGCTCCCTGAGCTCGGACGCGGCGCGCCCTTCACAGCAGCCACGTGGACGCTGGACTTGACTGCTGCCGCCCCATGGCCTTGGGCCAGGACGTCGTCGACCCAGCTGCCGCTGCCTTTTACCAAAACGACCATTTCCACCCTCTCCGAGGCCGGCCGAACAACACGGGCGATGCAACGCTGTGGCAGGTCCTTAGCGACAGCTCCATGCCCACCAGCCAGAAGCTGCTATCAGACGAGAGCCCCAACATTTGTCTGTTAATGGCGCTGCTTGTTCAGCGGCCGCACGGCTTCAATCCAGCCCTTTCGCGTCGCCGCGGAGCCTCCGAAATCGAATGATAGGCCAGTGTCGAAGCAGGGCAGGCCTCAGTCAAGCAGCAGCAAAAGGATCAGCCTTTACCTAGCCTAGGCCAGCGGCAATCCGTTGGCATGTGCGGTTTTATATGCATGCATATAGATATTCCTGTAGTAAATTATTGCTGCCTTTATTTTAGCTGGCATCCATAACGGCCGGCGCCATCCAAAGTCGCCATCAGTTATCTGATGATCTGATCTGAACAATGACGCTCCAGCATCTACTGTACATGGCGATAAGCCCGATAATAGGGTCGCAGGCTTGTAACGGCACCATCAGGGTTTATCGGGAGAACTTTTGGCCCCTTCTTACTACGGGGTATGTCTCGACATGTACGACAATATTCCAGTAGGCGCACTCAGACTTCAGGGCGCAGTCCATCGACCACCATGATCCATAGAGCCCACTCCGCTCCTCCAGGTCGTCTCAAGATGGAACCTGTGCGACTCAAAAGAGGACCAATTCCACAACTCTCTTCCGTATCGTCGGCTTTGAACGCCGAGACACTTGTGGTCTTACGTTATCTCAGCCCGCCTCGGCATTGTTTTTCCGCAAGACAATCTCGAGCATCTGCCGATTCCACGCCGTAGTGCTTACTCTACTGGTTGTACATAATCCCCAGCCCAGTTGTTTCCACCAATCAAGTCGCAAGTGAGCTTCAGCTGCTGCGGGACGGCACGCGGCGGGAACCACGGGGAAGGGCCGTTGCTCTCCATAAGCGCCATATGATAGGTGCGAATTCTTACCAAGTCCATTTGTCAGGGATCTGGAACACGGCGAGAAGCTGGGGAGCCCGGCACCGAACCGGTAAACCCGGCACCAGCTCGCGAGCAACATGGCAACCTGCTGTCCTACAACCATCTGAACTAGGATGTAAATTGCGTGGCCCACGGGCTCAAAGTCTGGTGTAATCTAAATCCATCTCTATAAATTAGACAGCACTCCCCTCCTTCCAGTCATCGCATCGCATCAACGACGCACCTCTCCACATATCTGCAGACTACCGCTTAGCCCTCATTCTCAAAAGGAGACCTCTTGCCTCTATACATTCACGTGCGTTCCCTCCCTACGCGTCCCTAACACTCTGCGTCTAACTCTGGTTCATAGAATGCGCTTCTCCCTGGGACTCGCCGCCGCGGCTCTCTTTCTCGGCGCTTCGGCCGAGGGCATCAACTGCCACGGCAGCAGCAACTGCGGAAACGCCGGCTTCAAGCTGACCTGGCTGCGCGACCAAACCTCGAGGATCGACGACAACCGGTGGTACCAGAACGGGCAGCACATTGCCTGCTGGGAGAACCTGGCCGGGACCGGCTTCTGCGCTTTCCTCCAGAATACCGGCGGCATACCGGGCAAGGACATCAAGAGGCTGATGCAGGAGCTCGTCAACCACGGCTGCGCCAAGTGCGGCAGCGTTCCCGTCTTCTACCCGTCCGACAACGACATCAACCACCACGGCATACTCACGGTCAACTATGTCTTCAAGCCCAATTGCAATGGCGTCTGCTAAGGGGTCCTTGGGCTGAACGTCAGACACTTGACGACGAGCAATGTATTTTACCTAATGTCATTCATTGCATCCGTTAGCTGGGCTTCGAAAAGCACAAACCCTCAAGGCGCGTCTTGAATCGAGTATGGTCTGTGACTATGACAACCGAGTCCAAGTCCATCTCCGGACTTTGCTGGGAAGATCTCTTGACGGCTTCTGCCGAGGCTATTTCGGTACATCTACGGCCGGGGTGATAATCAGTGAGGCTGTTCGGGCGACTTGGGGCCGATCGGAATATTCTTATCTGCCAAGTGATTATGCCAACTCTTAGCTATCCCAGCGCCGAGAATCATCCACCATCTATCAGAAAATGCCTCGCGGTTTAGGGTTATCTTGGGCTCGAGGCCCCAAGCGCCCTGGAATGTCCCGCCCGATGGCTGATGATCAGAGGACATGCATAGATCGGCCTATCGGCGAGAGGGCATTCCACAGGCAGATGTCGGTCTAGTTCTGGGCCGCATGTTATGCAGCCACCTGGACTACATCCATTCTCCGCTTCACGGCTGAACATCTACAATACCTGGCGGCAGGACTCGATTCGCGGGATGTTATTCTTTAGGGATTCCATTGAGGTGGGCCAGAGTGTCACTCTAAACTACATGCATAGCCTACTCTACTGTCCCATTCCGAGTTCGAATTCGGCAAAGAGCACCGCGACCTGCGACTACTCATGCAACAGCTACGCATCGACCGTGCTTGGGATATCAACAATACTGCGCACTTAGGCATATGAAGCTCCATGTTGCAGCTGGCACTGAACCTATTGGAAAGCATAGCGCCCAACCAATGCATATGCTTGTCTCGCATCTCTCCCGCGGACGCATGATGAAGAGGCGGCTAAGGAGTGAGACATACACGTTGGGGTTGCCAGGGCCAACCGCAGTTGTTTGCCCGTTACACGATAAACGCCTCTTCTCGCGCCCAAAATATCATGGAGAAACACACGTAAGATACGACGTATTTGCGTCTACATATGCAGCCTGGACCAACCACATAATGCTTTGCCTGCCGCTCTCGACGGCGTGGATGTTGGCGGCGTTCGTATCCGTATTCGGTACGTGAGCGCTCGGCGTCAGGTAGCAAACCATATATGCATGGCTCTATGGTTTAACTCTGACGTGGCAAGCCGCTCTTTGGTCTTCGTATGCTGTGCTCCCCAGAAAAAGAAAAAAGTTGAGAATGGATACGAGTGGACGGAAAGAAAACTCCAGAGACAGAGTCCTGGTTCCGAATGTGCATAAATAGCAGGTATTATCCGGCACGGATGCGTGAAACTTGCTCAGCGTTTGGCATCTACCAACTGGAGCTAAGTATTCGACAGATTTACATGTATCTTGAAGCAGCACGCTCTCCCTCTCCACAATGAAGGTATCCGTGGTGGTTCTTTCAGCCGCCTTCTCCTCGATGGCTTCCGTACGACGACTCCTTGCAATTGCCCCAAATATCGCAGATCGAGGGCGTTAACAGCAATGTGCAGAGCCTGCAGCGCGATGTCGCTCCCAAGGCATGTGCTTTGCCGGGTCAATCGAACCTTGAGCAAGCCGGTCGCTGACTCGATGCACAGGCCCTCGACACTCCGGCTGAGCTCAAAGAGCTTGGAATTGGAGGAGTGACGGAACTTGTCTGGCGTGGCGAAGTCAGGCCCGGCCAGACCAAGGCCTTGACTGGCACGGTCGAGCAGATCTACGGCAAGATCGTCGCCATCAACCCCGACTTTGGCAAAGAGCATGTGGTTCATCATGATGATGACTTGATGCTCAAGGCGACTTCAGAGCTCAAAAAGCGCGACACCAAGATTCGAACATGGCGCGTTTTCACCGAGGCTACAGCCCTAATGAAGCGGCAGGTGGAGGAGATCGACTGCAGCATCGGAAATAGGGTTTCCATTGAAACCATTCAACAAGCCGTGACCCGTGAGTCGAAGCCCAGTCTCTTTCTTCTCGTGCTCGACCGAACCCATCTGGCCAACTGCCTGTACAGACCTGAGGACTGTTGGCCGAGGCAAGGCCAAGTGCGAAGCGCCACGCGGTCTTCCCAAATTCCCCATGTGTGCGCGACTATCCTGCCACTGGGGAAATGCCGTCTTCATGTGCAATGAGAACGTGGACAAGGATCTCTCGGTCCCATGCAGGGACGTTGCCGACGTCGTCGACGAGCTGCTCGACAACTGTTCGAGGGTAAGCATGTTTCGCCCCTGCGTGGAGGAACGGCTAACCGGTTTCTGTCTTGCAGGGATTTAGTGTCACAGGCAAGGTTAGTAATGCGCCCCTCGAAGTTAAAGGAGTCGTCTGGCTCCTGGGACTGACATGACTTGGGCATAAAGGCCAAGACGGATGGCAAGTGGTACGTGCAGCTCAATACAGCCCCCTGCTAGAGCGTGCCATAGTGGGGGTCGACACGGCAGATTAGTGAGGACAGCCTGTTGTATTCTGCTGTCTGTCGCTATATGTCGCTATATGGCGGGTATGTGCTATGGCGCTGTATCCTGCGTGGCGTCCTGGGACCCAGGGGGCGTATAGTGCTACTGTTGTTGTTTGTGGTTGGTCCAGCCTAGCTCTACCGGGCAGGTCTAGGAGCCCTCGTACAGCTTTTCCCCTCTTCCATCGAGCATCAGCATCAACTTTGCCTGCAGCCGGTGCCGTACAACAACCAGGATCCAACGCCCCTCGTCCCGTTCCTCCATGTCCCTAGCCCCTGTTTAACGTCAGCGCTCAACAGACCCCCACAAGGCTGGCGCGTGTGAGTTACGTCTTTCGAACAGAGTTTCCCCGCCGGCGTGCGAACACTTGCGCCACGGTTGCCAGTTCTGCGGACCGGTGTAAGTGCCCGGGCACATGGGGCGTCGCTTCGCTCACCAGCGGGTCGTTGGGGTCATCCGACGGCGTCGGGACCCGCGTCAGTCTCCCCTGCTCGTCAGCCCGGCGCTCTGGAGAGACTGGTAAGCCTCTGTATTCCCCGGACGCTCATCAGAGCCTGGGCTTACTCGAAAGCAACTCGGCGGTTCCCGGCGGCTGCATCGAAGCCATGTCGGGCTCCGGCCCGCTCTCCACAGGCTGCCTCCTGTCGAAGTGCTCCATTGCGCTCGCCAAGCGGTTGCCGTCTGCGCTGCCAGGCTGAGTCCGAGGGCAAGATATGTAATACGAATTGCGGCAGTCGAGGACAATAAATACGTCCCCTTTTGGCTGGGAGGGTCCCCGCCCAGGTTTATACCTTGTATATAAGTAACGAAGTGAAGGTAGAGCCATGTTAGGCGACCAGCAAACGTGGACCGCACCATTCTCTAGAGCCTTGATTTTACCTTACGGTCTTGTCTCGCTTCTGACAATAAGGGCGCATTTGGCCTGCCGGGTTTGCGCCCGACTCGCGCGTGACAGATTTGGAATTTCGAACTGACTCGGGTCGCTATGGGCATGCCTGATAACGCGGCTTCGCAAGGGCAGCGCTGCTCCATGGCGATTACATGTCCGCCTGTATTATTTTTACTGCTGCTAGCACATTTCGTCAGACTACGTGTCTTCTCAGCGAAATCACAACCTTGATTCTTGCATCTGACAGTCGTCCGTTCGACAGCAGTGTCGTGGCCGTACAGCAGGCAGCCGGCTTCGCGGTTGGCATGACTGGCCTTTGCAAACACTCGAGCCTTCGAACGGGGAGCAACTGGAGGCGCGTAGATCGAGCCGAGATGTCAAGCCAGCCACTGGGCCGCTAAAGCCTATCTCATTGCCAAGTTGCGCGAGCGCCGCCTCGTCGTTCAGATGGCTTCCGCCCGACCCCTTTGCCGAAACAAAGCGCCGTACCCCCTGCTCGTGCATCGCCATCGACAAGGCCGCCGAATCCGTCCGCAGGGAGCATGGCGTCGTCGCAGAATCTGTCGACGGGCGTACGGCTAAACCCTTAGACTTTGAAATGGCGCCAGACACGGCCACGGGTGCTGAGAAGGGCTCAACGAACTGACTTCTGCCGCCGGCCGCGTGACGTCAGTGCCGCCGGGTCGGCGTCGTCGGCCCGACGCTACCCGGCGACCGACGACAGAACGGGCGTCTTCAGGCGTCATCCTGGCTCGCCGTCGACGGCTCCCGCGAACAAAGACACCTCGGGGGCGCTCCTCAGCCCGGCCGGCGGCTCTCCATCGACTTCTTGAGCACCGTCATGGTGTTCTTGAGCAGCTCCGTGACGCCCGGCAGCCCCCGCGCGCTCAGCGCCTGCAGCACGTCGATGCGGTACTCGTTCCAGCCCAGCCGCAGGCCGCCCGTCGCCGCCAGGATGGCCAGGCTGCCCGGCGTCACGGGCCCGGCGTGGCGCGCGCGGATCCCCCCTGACGCCGATGCCGACGCCGCGTCCTCGAGCTCCCGCACCCGCCGGATGCTCTGCAGGCACAGCGCCGGCGCGTGCGACAGCGAGAAGAGCTTCTCGAGCGAAAAGTCCTTGTCGACGGCGGCCACGTACGCCGTCAGCGCGCCCACGGCCGCCCGCGGCACCATGCACCCGCGCGCGTTGGTGTCGCCGTCGCTCAGCGCCCGCGCCCGCCAGAAGCAGTTGCACATGTCCATGAGGAAGCCGTTGTACCCGTTGACATAGGCCCGGTCGTAGGCCAGCGCGTCGAGGCGCGCGCTGCCGTCGCCCCGCGGCTTGGTCGACATGGCCGTCTCGAAGCCCTTTTTGTAGCGCGCCAGCACCAGGCACAGCCGCGACACCGTCGCCACCGACGGGCTGAAGAACAGCGTGTAGACGAGCGCCGCCGCCGGCAGCTCGATGCGCACGTACTGCCGCAGCTCCTCGTCCGTCACCAGCCGCACCGTCTGCTCGTAGAAGCCCAGGATGGCCGCCTCGGTCGCTGCCGACGGCGCCGTCTGGAGCACCGTCAACGCCAGCACGTTGACGTGCCGCACCAGCGACGACACGTTATCGCCCGCCTGAGCGGCCACGTGTTGCGTCGACTGGAGCGCCGTCGTCCACTGGTGGAGGAGGTTGGTGTACAGGCCGACGAGGGCGAGCTGCGTGTTGGGAGAGCCGTCTTGGACCGCCGTCTCGAGGGGTCCCAGGACGTGCTTGTACAGCTCTGCCAGCAGTCGTCAGACAAGCCCAGCACCGCGGGACGACGGGAACTGACCCTCAAAGTCGCCGAGAGGGGTGTAGGCGAGCAGGTCAAAGACGAGGTCCCGATGATCCGAGCCGCTCCATAGCTCGAAGAACCGGGCAAAGAAGCCGAGCAACACGGGAGGCAATTCCTTGGTCTGGACGACATAGTCCCGCACAACCTCGAGGACCTCCCACAGCGTACCCTCGTCCGCGTCCCCGTCGACGACCTCCTGCAGCACCGAGCCCAGCCAGTTGGCGACGCGCTGGTGCGCCTCGGCCCCCGGCCGCAGCAGCAGCAGCTTCTGGAGCAGCGGGTCGGCAAGGACGGCCACCAGCTGGTTCGGCAGCTCCAGCCTGTCCATGTTTCGGACAAAGTCGGCGACGCCCTCGATCTCCTCCAACGTGACCGAGTCCTGCGCGTGGCTCAGCCGCCGGGTCCTCGCGGGGGCACGGTCTTGTGGCTCACCTCTGTCGCGTGGCACGTATGGACCACGGGGACGAGCTTGATCCTCGGCGCCCGGGTTGCGGGCCGGTTCACGCGGAAGCCGTCCTGGGGCCCGGCGGAGCGCTCTTCGGTGCGCTGGAGATGGGCTTCCTGGATCTCGTCGAGCCTCGCTCGCCACTGCACATCCGGATGCTGCTGTGCGTCAGCCACGGGCTCCGCGACGCGGGGGCTCCGTCCGGCTCCGTGCGCACCTTGAACGCCGAGCCCTTGCCCCGTACGGCCTCTCCGACGATGATTTCCGGGTAGTAGTCCTTGAAGACTCTGAGCAGCCCAACGAGACACGGGTCGTTGCCCGTCTGTCGCGACAGGTTGAGCCTGTGCAGCGTGGCCGGTTAGCGGCGCCGCGTCTGCGCCGTGGGACGGAGCGGCCGTTGGTGCTCACAGCGCCTGAATCCGAAACGGCCTGACGTGCTTCCGCCGCGTGATCAATGCCAGGAGATGGGCGAGCTGCGGCCTGGGCAGTGTCGGCTTCAGCAACCCGCCAGCGGCGCCAACAAGCCCGGGGAGCCCGCGTACCTGATCGCCGCCGTGTCCAGCAGGTTAAACAGAACCGGGTACGCGCGCGCCAGGACCGCGCGCTCCTCGAGCACATGATACACCATGACCAGCCACCTCAGCAGCGCCGCCTGCACGGCCAGCGACGGCTTCAGCGCGCCGTGCCCGAGGGCCGCGACGACCCGCAGCACCACGGCGCCCGGCACCCGCTCCCGCGGATACAGCGCGCGCACCACCGCCGCCAGGCTGGCCTGGTCCAGCAGGCTCGGCGCCGCCACCAGGTCGACAAGCTGCGCGAGCGCGTCGGGCAGCAGGCCCCGGTCGTACGCCAGCGACCCCAGGCTCGCCACAGTCGGCTTGATGCTGAAGGAGCGCGACCTGGGCGGGATCTTGGACGCTGCAGTCGTCGGGAGCGTCAGCCGCGTCTTGGGTGATTCCAGGCGCGAAGGGAAAGGAGCGCCGGCTTACCGCTGACGACGTCTTGGATGAGGACGTCGACGTCGTCGTCGCCGGCAGGCGCCATGGCGCCTCGTCCTGTATGATGTATCCAAGACCCAGTCAATCCAACCTGACGCGTCGTGAAGCAGGCGAGTTCGAAGTCGTCAACTGGCGATGCTGAATCCGGCTCACGTGTCGAGTGGTACGTACCCAGACGCGTCGGACGCCGGGCCGGCGCGTGACGCCACGGCTCCGTCCGCGCCGAGTCTCCGATGCCGGGACAGCAGTCAACTCCAAGCATCGATCCGCGTCATCATTGCAACTGTCTGGCCAAGCCCGTACATGTCTCCTGTGACAACTGAGCACGCTCGCGCGGGCCCTAACCGCTGCCCGTCATTGTACATCTTGTCCTAATATCCGCGCCCTACGGGCCTCGACGCCCGCTAGGACAAGGTCCGTTTCCATGCAAAAATCGAAGCAACGGGCTATGCCAACGATACGGCGGGACAAGCCAGCAACCAGCAAAACTTTTAACCGACAAGACTTCCTCCCTTCCCTCACCTGACGCCTTCCAAATGCACGCATCGTCATACATGGATGACTTTCTTTTCTCGCTGTCCGTCTCCCTTGAAGCCGCCGCGTTAGCGGCTCACGCCCATTTTGAGAAATCGACCGACTCGACCAGCGAGTTGACACCGCTCGTCGGCGGCAGCTCCGTCTCGTTCGACGTCGCCGTTGTAGACAACATGGAAGACCGGTGCGACGGCTGCTCGCTCGTGCTTGTGAAGAATGTGGCGACGCTCGTCCGCCGCAGGCTGCTGAAGCTGTCTCGGATGCTGCTGCCGGCTCGTGACGCGTCCGTCTGCTGGCCCTGCGCCGGCCCGCCGCTCGACACCGCCGCCGGAGGAGCCCCCGAGCTTATCGCCTTGGGCCCGTGTCTCTCTCGCAGACGCTTGATCTCCCTGAGCCGGGCGCTCCACGAGCTTATGTGCTCGCCGCCCTCGCGGTTGTGCCACACCACCGAGAACATGGAGGCGTTGAGGGCCAGCAGCCGGACGAAGCCGGCAAGGGCCTTGAGGGATATCATCTTGGTCTCCGCCGCAGGCGACACCTCGGGGAAGCCCGGCTTGCTCATCACCTGCACCCGGTAAAACGGCTGCTTCTGGCCCCGGCCCCCCTCCGAGTCGGCCTCGCGCGTCGCAATGAACGACGCCCGCGACGCCGGCGTGATGACAATGTTCACAAAGTTGAACTGGCTCGGGAACGTGTCGAACCTGAAGGGCAGGCCTGAGTCGTTGAAGACGATGTTGACAAAGTCGTTGCCAATGTGTCTCTTCTTGAGCGTGCAGTTGGGGTCCCGCTCGAGGTTGGTGGGCATCTGCGTCGTCACGTGGAAGACAATCTCCGTCACCCTGTCGCGCCAGCAAAATGTGTACTGGCCGTCCGTGTCGTACTCGCGGTCCAGGCCCTGCGTGTTAAACGTGGCTCCCTTGAGCTTCGTGAGGGTGCCCAGGTTGTTGAGGAACTCGAGGTAGTCGTTGCTGCCCGAGACGTTGGCAAGGATCTCCGCCTCGTCCGTCTGGCCCTCGCCGATGTAGATGACGCCCACCTTGTGCCCGTCGAGGCTCGAACTCCTATCAAACACCCTGATGGCTCGCTCCGTCGCCTCGTCATCCGGCAGCGGGATCGGCCGGGCCGACTCGAACGTCTGCGGGACCGGAGACAGCAGCTGCACAAGCAAGTGGCTGGGCAGGATTGCGTTGGACGCTGCCCGGCCCTCCCTGCTGATGTCGACGTGCGCCTCCGTCTGATGAGGCGGCGGCGGCGTGAACGTCTCGCGGACCGTGTACGCCGAGGTCCCCGAAGGCTGCCGTTTGACGATCTGGGCCCACCCCGAGACCATGGCCTGCTTGACGGTGATGATGCTGTTACCAACCAGCCATCGTTTCTTGACAATGGTGCCGAAGCGGTCTTGGGTGAAGTACGGGTCCTCGGCCGATTCATCCACGTCTGCGTATGTGACTCTCTGCATGAAGTCGATCGACGTCAGTGCCTGGTCGTCGGCCGTCTGTCCGGCGCCGCCGGCATCGCCGTCCGAGAAGAGCTTCTTGACGATCCACCCTACGTGGTGGGCCCGGTCCTGGAGTTTCAGAGCTAGGAACCAGAACAGTATGACATGATAGGCCAGTGCATGCACGTATTGCGGAAGGTCATCGGATGGGTTCGCGGCCGGCGGCTCCGCAGGGTTCGAGCTCGGGGTTGCCGGCGTCGATGCTTCGCTCCCGTGGCTGCTGCGGTTCAACTGCCTCTTCTCCCTGGCGTACTCGAGGTAGCGGAAGCAGATTCCGAAGACAATCCGGAAGTCGTCTTCTCGGAAGTTGACGAAAACGCCGTGCAGCCGGCTGAGGGAGGCGAGAAACTCCAGGATGTGGACCGAGACGTGGGGCTGCGTGATGATGGCCGCCATCTGGTTCAGCATCTGGATGAGGGACTTGCTCGTGGACAGCGGGAGCTCATGGCAGCATATCGACAGCGCGTGGATGCAGTACTTGGCGGTCCGCTCCCACGTGGCGATGCCCAGGACAAACATCTTGACGATTTCCTCCTCGTCGCTCTTAGAGAAATGCTCGTGGTAGCTCAAGATCATGGTCAAGCTGTGGAAGAGACAGATGGCCACGTGGGCTCGGCGGAGACCCGAGATGTTGGGCGGCTCCTGGAAGCCGTTGCCGCGTATGTGCTCGCAGATGATCCTGCGAAGCTCCTGGACCTGGGGTATCGCGTCTCTGAAGACGGCGTGGTTGCTGAGCTGCGACGGAAGGTGGACCAGGACGAAGCTGTACACCTCCCAGCCGCTCCCCTGGAGGATGGTCAGCACAGCGTCGAGCCACGCCGACATGCTGAGAACCGAGGTTGCCGACGGCTGCTTCTCGCCGTTGGACTCGTCCTCAGCCTCGCCTTCGGCGTGGGCCACGTGAGAAACCAGTACGGGGCTGATGAGTGAGGGGATCGCCTCGGGCAAGGCTTCTGCGTCGGGATAGCTCCACATGTGCCGATACCTCTTGCTCTTTGTGCTGCTGGGGGTGCGGACCGGGATGGCTCTTTCAGGCGTCGGGCCCTGGCTAAAGGAGACGCCGCGCGAGGCGCGTGATTGACCGCTGTACTCGCTCCTCGATAGCCGAAGCGACTGGGCAGCCTCCTCGGCTTGCTTCTTGGCCATGGAGGCGTCCGTGCGACAGATGGTCGTCGCGAGAAAGCTGTTCTCGGGATCGTCCGTGACGAAGACCCTGTTTGCCCAGTCTGCCCGGAGCCGGAAAAGCAGCTTCATCGCCGTAAGCCGGGCGTCGACTTCACAGTGGCTTGACTTTGCGATGCCGACGAGGGCATTGAACAGCCGAACGCCCTTGTCACCGTGGGAGTTCATGACACGGAGGAACATCTTGACGTAGCCCTTTGTGACGACATTTGACGGCGACTGATCCGCCGGGGAGTTGAGGATGCCGGTATGGGGGGAGGACATGACCGAAGGACTGACCGGCGACGAAATGGGGGACTTGAGCCGGTCATTGACGACGATTCCCTTGAGCGTATCGACGATGTAGTCGAACAGCTCCATGTCGCAAGACGTGACGACGGAGGCCATGAGCGACATGATGGCCTCGAGCACCGGCACATCAGTCTCCTCGGCGACGTCCAGGAGAATGCTCTTGGCCAGACGGGGGATCAGGTTCTGCTCCGCGCCATCCCCGACGAGATCGACGATTTCGTATGCGTCCATGGTCGTCTGCAGCGCCCGAAGCCGCGTTTCCGAGCTCCGACTGCGATTGCCGAAGAAGGCCTCGAGCACCAGCGTGAGGTTCTCCTCCCATCGGAGATCGGAGGGAGAGCAACATCGGAACTCCTGGAAGTAATCCAGGACCGTCCGCGCCGTTGCGTCGGGGAGAAGCGGATGCACGTCAGTGAAGAACTTGATGATGGACTCTCGAGGCACGAAGTCGCCCGACTTTTCGTTTGCAACGGCATCGAGACGAGTGATGAGAGACAGGAGCTCTCGCTCGACCGTCAGCTCGGGCGGCTCATCTTTGGTCTGGCTGTTGCGCCTCCTATCCAGGCCGCTGTCGAACCTCTTGCTGCATTCAGACGCCACCTCCAAGCACACCGACCAGTCTTCGTCGACGATCAAACGATGGACTTGCCCCTGCCCATCGTCAAATAGCGAGTTTATCAGCTTGAGGACGGCGCCGCAGACCCTAGGAGATGACGTCGCCTTGAGGGTGTTGGACAGGCCGTCGACGAGGGGAGCGTACGGGACGGTCGGATAGCCCTTCTCGGTCGTCTTCGACAGCAGCTTCTGGAGGACGGCGAGCGCACCCCTGACCTCCCTGCTCGTGTCCTTGTCCCTGATCCCATCGGCGGCATGGTTCCGGAGGATGTCTAGGATGATGCGGACGGTGGCCTGGCCATTGTGCGACTTGCAGAGATTGGCAATGGTGTGCCAGGAATTCCTCTGCAAGTTGGGGACAAGGCAAAATATAGAGGACAGGACCTGGACGCAATCCTTCAGCCTGTCTTGGGGAATCGAGCCAAAAGTGACAATGGCGTCGAGGATGTCGATGCAAGACTTGAGGTCGTCTTCGACGTTGGTGTTCATGCAGACGTGGAGGAGGCCCTCGATGAGGTCCGTGACGGCGGCTTCGCTTGCCGTGTTGAAGCTAAACTTGATGACATCGAGGAGGAAGTGGAAGAGCTGGGCCAGGTTCTTCTCCTCGCCGGAAGCGGCCGCCCTGCCCCTGGACGAACTCCTCTGGCCCCGGGTCGACTGCGCACTCTTGCGAGCTTTTCGAGCCGCCACGTAGGCTCCATGGAGCCAATCGGTGAGCAGGGGGACGAGGTCGTAGTCGAATCCTGTCACGATGCGGCCGTGGTTGGAAAGGTCGACGAGGGCAGCAAGCTGGAGATGGAAGTCGCCGGGGTGTGCCGGCGCGGACAGAGTCTGGAAATACTCCTTGCGCTCGAGATCGGTAGAAGAGGTGTGCTTGGCGCATTCCGTCAAGAGCTCCCAGCCGGCCGTGCGCATCGGCGGCGGGTTGGTGGGTTCAATCATGTCTTTGGCAGCGTACCAGGTGTCGAGAACCGGGTTGACAGGGTACTCGGCAATGGCATATTTCAAGGCGCCGGCGGCGGCTACCCGCTCGTTGGGGGAGCCGCGCTTGAGAAGGTGAAGGGGGTCCATGGTCGGGGTGGCATTGACGAACTCGGTGCTCGGGGAGGGTGCTTTGGGAGGAGACTTGCTGGAGGCGCTCTTGGAGCCGGTCAGAGTGCGGAAGACGTTGGCAAAGCCACCTGGGCGGGTCGAGTCGGGCGAAGAAGGGTCATCTTGGGGCTGAGGGGACATGTGCTCTCGCCCGCCGATCCAAGCTGCCCATCAACAAGTCAGCTGCGGATGTTGGAAGCATGAGGGCAGACGGGGAACAGGCGCCGTGCTTTGCAGCTGCAGAGACGGAGGATAGGAGTGCCGAGTGCGGCAGGCCAGCAGCGGGGCTCGATGCCTCGTTCCGCCGACGAAGGCGCCGCAGGGGAAGCAAGTGAGGCTCACGAGAGAAGCAGGCAGCCGAGGTGACGAGAGGGCGCGGCGCACGACGCCGTGGCTGGGACAAGGCGTCGTCTCCGCGAGTCGGGCGTCGAGCGCGGACAAGGGGCGTGCTTTCGACGAGGAGCAGCTCAGACTAGCTGTAGACGAGGCGTTCCGGCCCGGACATGGGCGCTGCGGGTTGGCGATGAGCTGGGAGAGGGCAAGGTGAAGAGGTGGCCTGCGGTCCTGAGGCCAGGAAGCTGCAGGTGAGAGAGACGGGCGACAGGTGAGGTGAGGTGAGGCGAGGTGAGGTACAAAGTACCGAGGTACCTCCGTGGGGGCGGCTTGGCTGGGCATTTCCACGGCCGTGGCGCCCGTCAGTCCACGGAGCTGGATATCGTCTCGCGACACATGGACCATGTTGATAAGGAATCTGCTTCTAGCATCCATGGGCCCAATGGGGCGAGCCTCCGTGAGACACCGCGGTGGACGGCTCTCGCCTCGTTCCTGGGCCAGCTGCACGCCACACGTGCTCTTTGTTGGAGCCCAAGGACTGCGAGCAGGTTGCAGCTCTCGCGTCCCAACTAGCGGCGTGTGACGCAGCAAACGCGCCAGAGACAAACATATGCCAGAGACTCCCGTTGACGTTGAAGTTGTGAAGCCAGGGTTGCGCCAGCCTCGATGTACCCTGCGACGTAGGGTACTTCTGCCGGCTGCCAGATTGCCGCCGCCAGATGGTATCCCCGCTGCGCCGGTACCTGCGCGCAGCCCCACTTCTCCGGGCCTTGGTCGCCTCGAAAAGTCCATCCGCTCTCTGCCTCAACACCAAACATCGTCTCGCATCCTCGCTCCAGCCATCACCGCGTCGCAGCTTCCCCCCCCCCCGTCGAGACCTCACGATGGCCGCCGACATCGGTCACATCGCCCAGCTGCTAAACGCAACCCTGGATCCCGCCCAACACAGAAAAGGTGCGAGGCAAGCTCCTCGTCGGCGCTCTGGCCGTGCTTCTAACAAGCGCTCGCTTAGCCGAGGCGGCTCTCCGGCAAGAGGCGGCCAAGGAGCAGTACTCGCTCACCCTGCTCAACATTGTCAACTCCGACTCTCTCCCCCCCAACACCCGGTTGTCCGCTGCCCTCGCCTTCAAGAACTTCATTCGATCCAACTATGTTGTGCGTCGAGAATCGACCCCCCGCCGCCCTGCCTTGGCCGCCGCCGCCCGCGACTGACGCTCCTTGTGCCCTCTAGGACGAGGAAGGCAACTACAAGCTGCCCGAGTACGAGGTGCAGACGATCAAGGAGCGCCTCATCGGCCTCATGATCTGCTCCCCCTCCAACATCCAGAGCCAGCTCGGCGAGGCTATCAGCATCATCGCCGACTCGGACTTTTGGAGGCGGTGGGACACCCTGACCCAGGACCTCGTCAGCCGCTTCTCCACCACCGATCCCAAGGTCAACATCGGCGTCCTCGAGGTCGCCCATTCCATCTTCGCCCGCTGGCGGCCCCTCATGCGGTCCGACGAGCTCTACACGGAAATCAACCACGTCGTTGCAACCTTTGGCCAGCCCTTTGTGCAGCTCCTCATCACCACCGACAGCAAGATCGCGGAAAATGCCGGCAACAAGGATGCCCTCAAGGGTTGGTTCGAGACGCTGCATCTCCAGATCAGGATTCTGCACGACATGTCGTCGCACGACTTGCCCCCCATCTTCGAGGACAACCTCGCCAGCATCGCCGCGCTGCTCCACAAGTACTTTGTCTACTCCAACCCGCTGTTGGAAACCGACGACGACGCCGAAGCCAGCGTCGTGGACACGGTCAAGGCCGACATAAGCGAGGTCCTCGAGCTCTACACGACCAAGTACGACGAAGACTTCTCCAAGCACTCCGAGCAGCTCATCAGGAGCGCGTGGGACATGCTGTCGTCGATTGGCCCGCAGACCAAGTACGACACGCTCGTCAGCAAAACCCTTCACTTCCTGACGGCCGTGGCCTCGACGGTGCAGCATGCGGGCAAGTTCAACGACGAGGCCGTCATCACGCAGATTGTCGAAAACGTCATCCTGCCCAACGTTGCTCTGCGAGAGTCGGATGTGGAAATGTTGGAGGACGAGCCTATCGAGTTCATCCGGCGCGACCTGGAAGGATCCGACACGGACTCGAGGCGGCGGGCGGCAACAGACTTCCTCCGCAAGCTGCAGGAGAAGTTTGAGAGCCTGGTGACGACGACCGTCTTCAGGTACATCACCCACTACCTCGAGCAGGGCAAGACGGACTGGAAGGCCAAGGACACGGCCGTCTACCTCTTCCTGTCCGTGGCGGCAAAGGGCGCCGTCACGGCGGCGCAGGGCGTCAAGACGGTCAACCCGCTCGTCAACGTCGTCGAATTCTTCGAGCTGCACATCGCCTCGGACCTGGTCGCCGGCGACGGGGTCGCGCCCATCTCCAAGGTCGATGCCATCAAGTACCTCTACACCTTCCGCAGCCAGCTGTCCAAGGAGCAGTGGAAGCTGGCGCTGGGGCCGCTCGTGCAGAACCTCAACTCGCCCAACTACGTCGTCTACACGTACGCCGCAATCGCCGTGGAGCGCGTCTTGTTCCTGGCCGACGACGGCGGGAACCAGATGTTCTCGCGGGCGGACATCGAGCCGTTCGCCAAGGACCTGCTCGTGCACCTGTTCAAGCTGATAGAGAACGAAACGAGCCCGGCCAAGCTTCAGGAGAACGAGTTCCTGATGCGGTGCGTCATGCGCATCCTCATCGTCATCAAGGACGGGGCCACGCCCATGCTCGACAACGTCCTGACCCATCTGATCCTCATCACCAACGTCATGAAGCAGAACCCCAGCAACCCGCGGTTCTACTACTACCACTTCGAGGCCATGGGCGCCCTGGTCCGGTACTGCTCGGCGACGAGCGCCGCCCTCTTCAACCAGAAGCTGTGGGAGCCTTTCCACAAGATCCTGGCCGAGGACGTCACAGGTCAGCGCGAGACGCCAACGCACAACGCCGTGATGCCGGTCCGCTGACGCTGCATCTGCCAGAGTTTCTGCCGTATGTCTTCCAGGTCCTGGCCCAGCTGCTCGAGTCGTCGCCGTCGGAAGCCGTCTCTGCAAACTACAAGACGCTCCTGGGCCCGCTGCTCGCCGCGCCGCTGTGGGAGACGCACGGCAACGTCCCCGCCTGCACGCGGCTGCTGTCGGCCGTCATCCCCAAGGCGGCCAAGGTCATCGTCGCCGAGAACCAGCTGGAGCCGGTCCTGGGCATCTTCCAGAAGCTGCTGAGCGGCCGCAAGTCGGAGCTCTACGCCTTTGACATCCTCGACGCCGTCATCCTCTCCTTCGAGCCGTGAGCGACGCGACTTCCCCCCCGCGCCCTGAGCCGACTCGTGCTGACTCCCGGCAGGGCCACGCTGGACTCGTACTTTGGCACCATCATCCAGCTGCTCTACACCAAGCTGCAGGGCTCGCCGACGGACGCGTTCAAGCTCCGCTTCGCCCGCTTCTACCACCTCGTCAGCGCCAAGCTCGAGCCCGGCTACGGCGCCGACTACTTCATCAAGCAGTCGGACCGGGTGGACGCGCAGGCCTTCACCAAGGTCTACCCCGCCTTTGTGCTGGGCGAGACGGAGAAGCTGGCCAAGCCGGTCGACCGCAAGACGGCCGTCGTGTCGCTCACCAAGACGCTCTGCGACTCGCAGGCCTTTGCCCAGAAGTTCGTCAAGGGCTGGGCCAACAGCTGCCGCATCCTGCTCTCCCTCCTCGCCAACCCGCCCGCCGTCGCCGCCGGCCTCGCCGACGACATCATCGCCGAGACGTCCGTCGACGACATCGGCTTCGGCATGACCTTTACCGCGCTCAACACGTGCAAGCCCCTCCCCCGCGACGACTTCCCCGACGTCCTCGACGTCTCCCGCTGGGTCAGCCAGTACATGGCCGCCGCCAACCAGCGCCACGCCGGCGCCGTCGAGCGCTTCGTCACCCAGCGCCTGCCGCCCGAGCAGCAGCGTGCCATTGCGCAGTACGTCCGCTGAGGCGGCGCCACCAGAGGGGCGACACCGTCGTCCGGGCGAATCGTCAGGCATCGGGGCACGGGGAACGGCAGGCGCGGGGACCAAGATACCAGGGGCCTGGGACTCCGTCTCAACGGAGCCCAGGGGCTCCACGCGAGCAGGGAGCCTGCGTTTGGGGAAAAGCGCACATTTGTCACCGAGGCCGATGGGCCGCGTACGGTACCAGGGATAAAAGCACACCAGAATAAGAGCCATGATACAGCATGGGTGTTGGGGGTAACTAGTTAGTTCCTCGACATAGATCAGACGATGGGACATCAAACCGTCTGGCTACCCAACCGGCTTCGCACAACTTGTCCCGCGCCGTGGTATACATAGACCGTCCAACGAGTCCTAAAATATACCATGAATACTTCTCAACAAGATTAACTGAAAATAGTAGGTGAAAATATGTCGAGCCGCGCAAGTTCGTCAAAACGTATATGCGTTGTCATGTACGGATGTAGTATGTATAACGTCGGTGATCCTTACACTCGGGAAAGAGAAAAGACGCCCGCCCGCTTCTATTTATTAGCGCCATAATAGCCAGACCGGCCGACGAAGCTCGAGGTGGACGGGAGAGAGGGTGTGTGACAAAGAAATGCGCGCTCGTCGTAAGTCGTGTGGTATTAATTCGTACAGGCATCGTTGCGGCTCTGAGCTTGGTCGCGTCCGCTGCAGCGTCGCCGCAGGGCGCACGAGGCGGGAGAGTCCTGGATGCATCAGAGGAAGCCGCCGTCGACGCCGAGGCCGAGGCTGCCGCCCCAGCTGCAGCGTCGGCCATCGGCGTCGTCGCTCTTCGGCGGCGGCGGCGGCGGCGGCGGCGGCGGCGGCAGCGGCAGCGTCGACCCCCGCCCTGCTCCACGTCCGGCCCCGCGCGCCGTCAGATTGGTCCGGGGCCCAGACGGAGGCTGCTGGCTCTCGGCCTCGCTGCTCCCTGCGCTGGCGTTGGTCTGGACGAGCAGTAAGCTGCTGGTGCTGGAGAGCCTCTTGGTGAACTCGGTGAAAGCCAACCTTTTGGCGCTCGAGCCGGAGAGGCGCTTCTCCCCGCCGCCCGCGGCCGCCGAGGAAGGGGAGACGCCCGGGTCGGCAGCCATGGGGTTGGCGGCGGCATTGACGAGGCGAGGCGCGCTGTGGGCGCGTCCCGAGGTGCTGGGGCGGCTTTTGGGGTGCGCCGTGTGAGGGCGCGAGAAGGGGGCCGGGCTCCTGGGCGAGGCAAGCGTTGCCGGATCGTCGTGGAAGCTCAGGTGGGTGCGGGACATGGTAGGGCGATGCGAGGGGGCGCCGCGGCCCGCGTCGCGGCGTGCCGGGTCGTGGCGGCCGGCAATGTACGCCAGGGCTCTCTGCGCGCTGGGCGACATCAACGGCGTGTGGCAGTAGTCGTCGCCCTGCAGCAGCTGCAGCTCCCGGGGGCGGGCGCCGGGGTCGGGGCCCGAGTCCGAGACGTCCGAGTCGCCGGCGGCGGGCTCGACGCTGTCGGAGCTGTCGTCATGCTCGAAGGCGCTGCGCACGGCGGCCGCGTCCTTCTGCTTCTTCCTCTCCTCGACGTCGCGCATGAGGGCGTCGAACCTGGCGATGGAGCTGAGCTTCTCCTGGCCGGGGATGTACGTCTCGGCGCCGGGGATCTGGCCGAGCTGGAAGGCGCGGTCGAGGATGGTCTCGCCGGGGGCCGGAGGGGCGGCGGCGTCGAGGACGGGCGAGGGATACTGCGACTGCGAGTCGACGCTGTCTTGGCCGCGGCCCGGCGAGCTCAAGCTGGAGGACGGGCCGTAGGCCGAGGGCCAGCCGTCGACCATGTCTGCGGCGTGTTCGCCCGGCTGGCTGGGCGTGGCGTACTGCTGCTCGGGGATGGCGTAGGGCATCTTGTGGGGGTTGTGGTTGTTGCTCGAGGGCGACGAGATGTCGCTCCGCTTTGAGCGCAGGCTGGGCGAGGCGGAGCTGAAGGTGGCCGGGCGGTCGCGGGGCGCCGTCGAGTACGTGGCCGTGGAGCTCTTGTGGTGGAGGGGACGGCCGCTGCTGGTGGGCCGGGGTCCGTTGTCCGAGTTGCCGCGGGAGCGGCTCGAGAAGGGGCTCGTGAAGGGGCTCGTGAAGCCGGGCGAGACGGGGGTCGAGTCGACGGCGATGGGGGCAGGGCCCCTCTTGGAGAGGATGAAACGCGCCCAGTCGTGGAGGCTGGGGTGATGGTCGTCGTCGGCCGAAGTGCGGAACCACAGCGTCATCGTGGTCGAGTCCTTGTTTGCGGAGATCAAGCCGGCGGCGCGGCTGGACCTGCGGCGGCGGTCCTTGTCGCAGACGGTGACGACGAGGGTCGGCAGGACGGGGCTGTGCTTGCGGTTCGAGACGAGCTGGACCTGGCAGTCGGTCACGCAGCTGGTGGGCCATTGCTGGACGGGCTCCGAGTCGTCCTGCGGGGAGTGTGAGACGGGTGCCTTGGCCGCGAGCAGAGCGGGGAGGGAGACGGGCGGCGCAGACCTTGGACTTGTAGACAGAGATGCAGCACTCGTCGGCGGCCGCTGCCGTGTGGGCTTTGGCAAGGGGCGTCGAGGTGAAGGCGCTGGCGCGGGCGGCGAGGACGCCGTGCGGGTAGCTCGTGCTGCCCTGGCGGCGTCTGGTGATTCCGGGGGAGGTCTTGCCGACGACAACGTATCTCGACTGGAGGGCCGGGTTAGCAGACGGGTCACGCTCAGGGCCGGATGGGTGGCGGCCGACCTTCCAGGAAGCGCGACCCAGGATCTGGGTGCGATCGGGCGGCATGAGGAGCATTCCCTGGAGGCTGTCCATGGCTGGCATCGTGGTCTTGCTGTCTGCTGCCCGTCTGTGGCGCGGCTGGACAGGCGAGAGAGGCCGAGGGAGCTGCCGGCTTCGTCTTTATGGGCGCATTCTGAGGGCCGACGGCAGACGAGCGCCCTGCTGTCTGTCTGCGGGGACGGCAGGCGGCCTGCGGATCCGAAGCCTCGCCTGCCTCGGCGTCTTGGTAGCCGTGGGGAGCGCTGCTTGTCCAAGGCGGCGAGGACACAGGCGGCACGGCAGACGGCCTAGCCGAGGCGAGCGGAGACGGAGCGGGCCGAGAGCGACAGCGGGCGAGGGGCAGAGAGGCGCATTGAAGAGAGAGGATCGGGGGAGGGGGGTTATGGGGGAGAGAGTTTGGGGGCACGAGGAGGAAATCGAGGCAGATGAGCAACAGAGCCGAGGAAGGACGAGCTCAGATGGAGGGAACGGAGGCTGCGGGTTATGGGTCCGGCAAGCGTAGCTCTCTGCTAGTGGCTGGGTAGCTGGGCCGCGCGGCAGGGGGGAGCGGTACCGGGCGGCCTAGCGGGCCCGTAGCGGGAAACGCCCCTGGGCGCTGGGGACATGGTCAGGGGCCAGCAGGCAGCCAGGGCGCGTTTCAGATGCCTCGGGCTCACCTACAGCGACGTGCTGCTGTCTGAAGAGACAGAAGAGACACCGCTGTCTGACGAGACACCTTCACCACGCCTTCACCACGCTTCACCACGCCGCCTTCGCCACGCATCGCACGCGCCGTCGCCAGCCTCGCCTCGGCGGCCATGTGCTCGCTCCAGCTCCAGCCGGGGCCCGCCGCGCACTATCGACGGAGCACGTCGCATCCGTAGCACGGCGCCATGGCCAGATGCTACCTCGATGCGAGATGGCCTGCGCCTGGCTTGGCGCTGGCGCCGCTGGCTGAGCACAGGGGCCGCCGAAGCACAGGGGCCGCCGACGGACAAGTGTCGCGGCAAGGCCGTCGTCGACGGCCTCAGCCGCTCGTCCACGTCCTCGCGCCTCGCCGCGAGCCGCGTCGGGCACTCATGCGTGCGTGTGCGCTTCCGGCTGTGTGCTTCCAGGCGTGTGCTTCCAGGCGTGTGCTTCCAGGCGTGTGCTTCCGGCCGTCCTGCCCGACGCCGCCGGACACGTCACATCTGCCTCGCCGCCGCCGCGCTCACGCTCCCCTCTGACGGATGCGGCGTCGACGTGCTCACATGGCTGCGCTGATGCTCTGCAGACGCACGTCCTCGCCCAAGCACGTCCTCGCCCAAAGCTTGTCCTCGCGCGACCAACGGCGCCGCGCCTCGCATGTCGCATCATGGCCAGGCGCCAGTCGCCCTGCCCATCAGTCCCCGTCAGTCCCCGCCTCCTCTCACAAGATGCCCTCCAAGTCGGCGCCCCGGAGCCCGGCCCTGTCTCGGAGCCGGTCCGGCACTGCTCCGCCGCAGATGCTCCCGGACTCGGCCCGGATCCGACGATGCAACGCTCCTCGACCTGCGTCCCCCTGCATCCCTGCATCCGCCCCCCTGCCTGCCGCTGCCTGTCCTCGAGCCCAATCATGCACAGCCGCCTGCCGCACCGCCTCGCCTGCTCTCGTGCTTACACGATGCCACCGCCAGCTGCACACCATCTCCTCCTTCGCCCCCAACCTCCAACGCGTCCCATGCCAGCCCGTCGGTCCGGAACCCGCGTCCATTGGGCCCTTTGCCATCCTCGTCCGGTGCCACCTCGCCAATCTCGGCCGGCTCCTTCGTGTCACCTTCGCCCCTGCGCCCGGCCCCTGTCGGTGCCGCTCCGTTTACGACGTGGTGCCTGGATTGCTGCTGTTGTGCCTATCTACCTTGTTGCTTTGTACCTACCTACTGCTGCTTTCTACACCGTCGTAGAGTGCCGAGCTCTACCACGCTCTCCCGGCCTGCTGTCACTCCGCCCGTCCTCTCCTCTCTCCCCTCCCTCTCCTCCCTCTCCTCTCCCTGCACCCCGACACGTCTTCCGCCTGCGCTGCCGCGCTGCCGCGCTGCCGCCCTCCCCACCGCCTCAGGACACAAGTCCTGCACTCCAACGCTGTAACTCCAGAAAAGATATACACACACAAAGGAAGAAAGAGAAAGAACGGACGCTAACAGACCATCCCCGGGGTGAGGACAAGGAAAGGGGGGGAGATGAAGAATAACAATGCCTGATGCGTTCCGTACCCCCCTCTATCCCTCGCTGACGTCGTCTAAGCCAAACCACATGCAGACCCTCGCCTTTACATGCTCGTCGCCCTCCCGCCGCCGACAGCCCGCCTTTTCCAGATGGAGGCGACTAACCCGTACCTCTAGACATGAGACCCGGAGCCCCATCCGTTGGGCGGCTTGGAATTCCGTGCCCTGACGTCAAACGCCCCGGCCCGGTTTACCCAGCTGCGCCTCTCGTCAGCATCTTCCTCCACGCCGAAGCCGGACAAGGGAGGGGCCTACATCTTGATGCGGCCGTCATCACCGCACGATGCCAGCATGCATGGGTCGGCCGGGTTCCACGACACCGCATTGCACCGCGGCAAGTGCCCTCGCAGTCTCTCCACCACGGCGCCAATGTTCTTGTGCCAGATGAGGATGTTGCCGTCCTCGCTCCCGCTCGTCACGAAGCTCTCGTTGGCGCCGCCAAACGAGCTCCTGATCAGGTAGACGTCGCCGCCCTTGTGCCCCAGGAACTTCTGGACCGAGTTCCTCGTCGCCAGGTCGATGAGCTGGGCCTCGCCGTCCCTCTTGCTCACCAGCAGCTGCCGCGAGTCCTGGCTGATGCTCACCGACATGGGCCGCGCCCCCAGGTCCAGGTTGTACTCGAGCTCCCGCGTCGCCGCGTTGTACACGTAAATGGTACAGCCGTCGTCGATGGCCACCAGCCATCGCCCGTCGGGCGAACCGCAGAGGTCCTGCACCCGGTGCTTCTTGCCCCACTCGACGATCTCGTCGCTGTCGGCGCTGAAGCCGCAGAGGCCGTGCGTCTTGCCCAGCGTCCCCAGGACAAAGGAGCTGCCGTCGCTCGCCCACACGCAACCGCTCACTGGCTCGCTGAATCTCCTATATTTCCTGAGCAAGGATCCGGTCTGCGGCGCCGAGTCAGTCGGATGCCCGCCGCGCTCGTCCCGGCAGGGGACTCACCTTGGTGTCCCAAAGCCGCGCATACTTGTCTTGCGAACACGTCACCATCAGCGAGTCGTCGGGGCTCCACGCCACGTTGCCCACGCCCTTTTCGTGGTCCGCGAGCACCTGGACCGGCGTGAACGTCTTGGTGTCCCAGATGACCACCTTTTCCCGGTTCCCGCAGGCGGCTAGCCTGGTCCCGTCGTGGGAGAACTGCACGTTCCAGACTTCGTCGGGCAGGGAAATCTCGAGGGCGACTTCGGAGATGAAGTTGCGTCGGTCGCAAAAATGATCCGAGTACAGCGACGGTGACGAGGCCGCGGTGTGGTACAGGCAAGTGTCAATCTGCTTCTGCTTCACCTGCTCGAGCAAGACGGCAAGGCGGTGCTCGGGCAGCATGACCGAAGGCGATATGCATTCTGCCGAAGTCGTCAGCGACTGAGACATGACGGCCGTCCCCGGGGAGGGGGCGCCCTACTAGACAATTCCGACAGGAGTTGATTGCGAGATTTTCCGCGTGCTCCGTCCCAGTTAGCCTTGGCCATGAGGTCTTCGGTGGAGCGGGACATGAGCAGGCTGGACAGGAAGTGAAGCTTGCCCGTGTCCTGGGACAGGGGCGTCAACTCTCCGCGCAAAACCATGAGCGCGCGGCTCGTGTCCCTCTGCTCGAGGAGCTCGAGGAACTTCTGCTGCCGCAGCCAGAACTTCATCGTGTTCCGGTCCGAGCCGGCGGCCAGGACAAGGCCGTTGCCCCCCGCGCCGGGCCCCTCCGTCGTCGCGGCGCCGGCCAGCAGCCTCTCTGCCTCGGCCCAAGAGCCGGCGATGACGGCGGAGCGGAAGGCGGCGATGGTGGGGCTCTCGAGATCAAAGCCGCTCTCGCGACTGACGTTCTCGGCGGCCGAGCGATAGCCCATGTCGGTCAATGCCTGGATCAAGATGCGCGTCACCTCCTCGCGACTGTGGCCGAAGTAGGTCGAGGACCGCTGGGCGGCGGCGGCGGGGTCCCCGTCTCCGTTGGAGGAGCCGTTGGCCGCCGCGACGGCCTTGTGGGTGCCATTAGTGACTCCGGTCGCGGCCGCGTGCTGGCCTGCCGATGCAGTCGTCGAACCATTAGGCCGCGTGGCCGCGTCGCCGTTAGCGTGACCGGGCGCGTCGCCGTCGGCGAGCATTTCCGAACTGCCACGTCGCCTTCGCTTTGGGGACTGCTGGGCAGTGGTTCCTGCAGCCGAGGCGGCGCCAGGTTGAGGGGTTGGCGCGGCGAGGTCTTGTTGCGGCGGAGACCGCCGTCGTCGGCCCAGGACCTGCGGCGGGGGGCTGGAGGCGGGGGGATCTCTGGCTGTGGAAGATTCTATGTTCGCAACAGCCGTGGCTCCGGAGGAAGCGCCTCGGTTTTGTTGAGAGAGCGGCGTGGGCGGTGATGGGGCTGGGACGGCGGTACTGGAGGCTCGGGGGGGGTGCGGAATATATGGGTCGTCGGCGGCGTCAATGGGGGAACGAGAGTCGGGAGGTTGGTCCACGTCGACCTGTCCGCGGGCCGGAACCGCGGAGGGAGCAGGGTGACGGCGAGCCTTGTCTGACGGGGCAGAGCTGGAGAGCTGGCTAAGGGCCAGGGGATGCCAGCATCCGGGAAGGGCAGGGAGAGAATGGGCGCGGCGGTCGAGCCAGGCACCGCCCGGCAGGGGAACCGAAGTGCGGTATCGAGACGTCGAGCCAGGCTTCAGCGGCCGGCCAGCTGCGGAGGTGTCGGCGGCCAGTCGAGGACGGCTGGGCCAGGGGCGCACATGCGGTGGTGGCGTCGTCTGGTCGCCGGAAACGGTGCACGAGGCTCCAAGTCGTCGTCGTCGGGGGGGGGGGGGGGGGGGAGCGGATATGCGTCTGCTTGCTAAGAGAGTGAGAGGAGCGGGGCGTTGGCAGTCGAGGCTGGAGCTGGAGAGCCGGGTCGAGAGAGGCAGAGAGCAAGACGGGCAGAGAGAGGTAGGTAGTCGAAAGAGGGTCTGTTCGGCTGAGTGTGCAGCCAGCGGCAAGAACCTCTCTCAGGCCGTTGCTGGAAGGTGCCTGGTCATGGTAGCTGAGAGGTGACTAATGAGGCGGGGGCACGGATACAGAGGTACAGAGCAGACGTGGTGCAGGGCCAGGTGACCAGGCAGGGCGCTAGCCTGCCTGTAACTGAGCATCGAGCCCGTCATCGCGGGCCTGATGGGCGCAGCCTGACGCTGATGGGCTGTCTGGACCAAGCGCCGGCAGGCATCGCATCAGGGCTCGCCCATGCATCCTCACACTGGCAACCCCGATTGCTGCGACTACGCCGTACATTCCTGCCTCGATGCGCATCACGGCCCGTCGGGCTGCGGCTGGCTTGGGCTCGCCTGGCCTTGACTCGCCATTCCGAGGCCGTGCCCGAGCCACCCAAGTCATGCTGACCCCGTGGACGGCATGCAGCTAATTAGAGATGCATAGACATAGACGGCGATGGCGAGCTCGACAACGCCCCGTGGGCCTGCCTCGCCGTTTGTCCCGCGTACGGAATGCCAGCGGCCGGTGCCACTGAAGCCAACAGTGGTTGCAACGCGACAGCCCTTGACCAGATGGCGACGCCGCCCGTCGACAAAGCGTCAGGTCCTCGGGGCGGCCCCTGCGGTCAAGTGACCTCTCGGATGGATGAGGGACGAATACGGCCCAACCAAGCAGGCCTTGGTCTCTGCAAGGTGCGGAGGACAGCCCTCCATCTCGCTGACGGCAGGGACCCGACGACGACTCCTCGCCAAGCCGGACTGGTCCGGGAGGCCAAGGTAGGCATCCGGACGGAGCGCTTGAATCACCAAGATGCAACGCTTGCCAGGCCGAGCCCAACATGCTCGCTGGAGCTTGGGCGGACCAAGCCCCTCTCGAGTCTCGGTGGATTGGACGGATCCAGCGCAGATCAATGCACATGCCGCGTTTCGCTGCAAAGGCGGCACCACGTCGAGCACCGACCTTTCCGCTGATAACCTTGTGCAAGACAGCACGACGCACGTGTAGCGAGTGCTCGGGAGCTGCAGTCTGCCGTCTGCCCTGCTTAGAAAAGGCCTCCCGATCCAGCCTCTGGCGCCTTCTAGCAGGACGGCGCTCTTCCCTGGGAAACGCACCCTTCCTCCCGGCAGCTTGCACTGAAAACTTCACAACAAAAACAGCCGCCTCGGCGAGGCCGCCGTCCACCCGTGACGTGCGCTGGCAACCCCGAGGCCGCAGGGGCCGGGGTGTCACGTGGCCTGCCCGGAGGCGCGGCCCCGCCACCTGTGGCTTGTGCGCCCACGTAAGGTCGTTCCAGAGGCTGTTAGGCTCGACTATGGACCACGTCGTCTTGCGAGTCCTCCTGACTCCTGTCAACATCCCCATTACCGCCACTGCTGCCCTTCTGCGCTGCGCCGTTGCGGCTCTGCCCTGAGATAGCACCATCATATCCGCTGCGACGCCCACTGCTCGACGCCCTCGTCGCCACCGCCAGCCTCTCCGCGCAACTCGATTCAGGAGAAGCGCCGCTCGACCTGCCCGCCGCTCGAACTGCCCGCCGCCGCGGCCGAGGAAGCGTACAGCCTGCCTTTGAATCGTGCGCCGTCGAAGCCGGCAGACGGGACCGCCAGAGTCGAACCTTGTCCCAGGACAGCATCTCCAGCCATGAGCAGCAACCTCTCCACGCCGGGCGGCATCTCGGATCCGGCCCTCATCCAGTGAGTCCTGGCCCATGCGCACCGTGCGACGGTCCGACGCTGATGCCGCACGCCCAGGCTCGTCAACAAGCTGCAGGATGTCTTCGCCACGGTCGGAGTCAACAACCCCATCGACCTCCCCCAGATCGTCGTCGTCGGCAGCCAGTCGAGCGGGAAGAGCTCGGTGCTGGAAAACATTGTGGGCCGTGACTTGTAAGTGGCAGCCTGCCGTGGACCCAAGCCGCGCACAAGTCTGACGCGGCTCTCGCAGCCTGCCCCGAGGCTCGGGCATCGTGACGCGGCGCCCGCTTGTCTTGCAGCTCATCAACCGCCCCGCGCAGCCCAACGGCGTCAAGCAAAACGACGTGTCGACGGCCAACGACAAGGCGGCGAACCCGGACGAGTGGGGCGAGTTTCTTCACATCCCCGGGCAAAAGTACTTCGACTTCACCAAGATCCGAGAAGAGATTGCGCGCGAGACCGAGGCCAAGGTGGGCAAGAACGCGGGCATCTCGCCGGCGCCCATCAACCTGCGCATCTACTCGCCCAACGTGCTCACCCTGACGCTCGTCGACCTGCCCGGGCTGACCAAGGTGCCGGTCGGCGACCAGCCGCGCGACATCGAGCGGCAGATCCGGGAGATGGTGCTCAAGTACATCGGCAAGTCCAACGCCATCATCCTGGCCGTCACGGCGGCCAACATCGACCTGGCCAACTCGGACGGGCTCAAGCTGGCGCGCGAGGTGGACCCCGAGGGCCAGCGGACCATCGGCGTCCTGACCAAGGTGGACCTGATGGACGAGGGCACCGACGTCATCGACATCCTCTCGAACCGCGTCATCCCCCTGCGGCTGGGATACGTGCCCGTGGTGAACCGCGGCCAGCGGGACATTGACAACAAAAAGGCCATCAACGCGGCGCTCGAGGCGGAGAAGAGCTTCTTCGAGAACCACAAGGCCTACCGCAACAAGAGCTCGTACTGCGGCACGCCGTACCTGGCGCGCAAGCTCAACCTGATCCTCATGATGCACATCAAGCAGACGCTGCCCGACATCAAGGCGCGCATCGCCAGCTCGCTGCAAAAGTACTCGAGCGAGCTGGAGGGCCTGGGCCCGTCGATGCTGGGCAACAGCGCCAACATTGTGCTCAACATCATCACCGAGTTCACCAACGAGTGGCGCACCGTGCTCGACGGCAACAACACGGAGCTGTCGAGCACGGAGCTGTCGGGCGGCGCGCGCATCAGCTTCGTCTTCCACGAGCTCTACTCCAACGGCGTCAAGGCGCTCGACCCCTTTGACGTGGTCAAGGACGTCGACATCCGCACCATCCTCTACAACTCGTCGGGCTCGTCGCCCGCGCTCTTTGTCGGCACGACGGCCTTTGAGCTCATTGTCAAGCAGCAGATCAAGCGGCTCGAGGACCCCAGCCTCAAGTGCGTGTCGCTCGTCTACGACGAGCTGGTGCGCATCCTGTCGCAGCTGCTGGGCAGGCAACTGTACCGGCGGTACCCCCAGCTCAAGGAGAAGATGCACGGCGTCGTCATCGCCTTTTTCAAGAAGGCCATGGAGCCGACCAACAAGCTGGTCCGCGACCTGGTCTCCATGGAGGCCTGCTACATCAACACGGGGCACCCGGACTTCTTGAACGGCCACCGCGTAAGCAGCGCCGCCCCGTGTCGTGGCCGCCAGCACGTGCTAACGCGCCGCCGCAGGCCATGGCCATTGTCAACGAGCGCTACAACCCGTCGAAGCCGGTCCAGGTGGACCCCAAGACGGGCAAGCCGCTGCCGGGGTCGTCGTCGACGCCCGGCAGAGCGGCGAGCCCGACGGTGCCGCTGCCGGACGGCGACGGCGGCCCCAACGGCGGCTTCTTCGGCAGCTTCTTCGCCGCCAAGAACAAGAAGAAGGCGGCGGCGATGGAGCCGCCGCCGCCGATGCTCAAGGCCTCGGGCACGCTGTCGGAGCGCGAGAACATCGAGGTGGAGGTCATCAGTGAGCAGCGGCCGGCATGGACCATGGGGCAGGCCAGGGCTGACTCGTCTCTGCAGAGCTGCTGATTGCGTCCTACTACAACATCGTCAAGCGCACCATGATCGACATGGTCCCCAAGGCCATCATGCTCACCCTCGTCCAGTACGTGACGCAGCCGGGAGTGCGGGCGGGGGGTGTTTTGGCTGACGGGCTGCAGGTTCACCAAGGACGAGATGCAGCGCGAGCTGCTCGAGAACATGTACCGAACCGACACGCTCGACGAGCTGCTCAAGGAGAGCGACTTTACGATCCGCAGGCGCAAGGAGTGCCAGCAGATGGTCGAGTCGCTGTCCAAGGCGAGCGAGATTGTCAGCCAAGTCCAGTAGCCGCATGTGTCGAGCCGGGCCATTGCCTCTTGGGGCGTGTCATTGCCAGCGAGCAGGACGAGACAGCCTGGGGCTCTCTCATTTCCTTTATTCATTTTTCGATACCATGGATGGCTGCACAGGGTTTAGAAGTAGACGAAGCACAGACTGGGTTTTCCTGGCCGGGGGAGACGAGCGCGGGTCGTGCTGGCGGGACACGGGATACAGGAGGCGCTCTGTCTGGGACGGGCCTTGAGGCCCGTCTCGCGAGGCTACAGCATTGCAGAGTCGAAGAGAGGTTTGCATGGCGCTCTTGATTGTACATGCAAAGGTGCCCGGGCGCCTATGGCTTGGACTGGGTGCCCGGGTGCCTATTACTTGGACCGGGTGCCCGGTGCCTACAGCTTGGACCCGGTGCCCGTGGCAGCCATGTCGTCGGGCTCCAGCGCCCCCCGCCAGGTGAAGCCGGCGTCGTCGCTGACGTCGTAGTCGACGCCCTTGGTCCAGCCCAGCCAGGCCTCGAGGGCGGCCTCGCCGCCGTCGCCGGGGGCGAGGAGCGGGCTCTCGTAGCCGTCGCCGGGGACGCCGGGCCCCTGGCCGCGCACGGCGGGGGAGTCGGCGGGGGATTCGGCAGGGGAGTCGGCCGCCGGGGCCCGGGCGCGGCCCCCGTCGCGGCGCCGGATGGCCAGGCACGGCGTCGCGTGCAGGGCGGTCGGCGGGCGCTGGTCGCCCTCGCGCGCCGGATCGGCCTCCAGCTCGGCGTAGTCGAGCACGGGCAGGCAGCAGGCGTCGGAGCCGTCGAAGACGCGTTCCCACTCGTCGCGCGTGCGGCGCGCAAAGGCGGCGGCCAGGGCGCGGCGCAGCGCCGGCCACTGCGCCGGGTCGTCGCGGCGCGCCTCCCAGCCGCGGCCGTCGAGGGCCAGGCCGCGCAGCAGCGCGGCGAAGAACTGCGGCTCCAGCGCGCCGACGCTGACGAAGCGCCCGTCGGCCGTCGCGTACACGTTGTAGTACGGGCACCCGCCGTCGAGCAGGTTGCGGCCGCGGCCGCGGTCGCCCAGCGGCGTCTTGCGCAGCAGGCGCGCGAAGCTGGCCACGTAGCCGGCGCCGTCGACCATGTTGGCCTCGACGACCTGGCCGCGGCCCGAGGCGGCGCGCGCGAGCAGCGCCAGCAGCACGCCGTGGACGAGGGCGGCGCCGCCGCCGGCAAAGTCGGCGAGCAGGTTGGCGGGCGGGCGCGGCGGGCCGTCGGCGGGGCCGAGCAGGGACAGGGCGCCCGACACGGCGAGGTAGTTGATGTCGTGGCCGGCCATGGCGGCGTAGCGGCCGTCGCGGCGGAAGCCGGACAGGCGGGCGTAGACGAGGCGCGGGTTGGCGGCGCGCAGCGGGCCGGGGCCGAGGCCGAGGCGCTCGAGCACGCCGGGCCGGAAGGGGTCGACGAGCACGTCGGCGGCGGCGGCGAGGCGGCGCACGAGGGCGGCGCCGCGCGGCCGCTTGAGGTCGACGGCGACCGAGGCCTTGCGGCGCGCGAGCACGTCGGTGCTGACGGGCGCGCCGGCGCGGTCGACGCGCAGCACGGCGGCGCCCGCGTCGGCGAGCAGCATGCCGGCGTACGGGCCGGGCGCGAGGCCGGCGAACTCGAGCACGCGGAGGCCGGCCAGCGGCGGCGGGCCGGGCGCGGCGGCGGACGGCGGGGCCGTGGACGGCGGGGCCATGGACGACGCGAGGCGGGCTGGGGGGGCGGTTGTGGACGGCACGAGGCGGGCTCCGGGGGCGGCCGGGGACAGCGCGAGACGGGCTCCGGGGGCGGCCGTGGACAAGGCGCGGCGGACTCCGGGGGCGCGCAGCGGCGCCATGGGGCAGGCGGAGGAGTGTGGAGGCGGGCGCGTGGAGGAGGCGTCTGGCGGCTGCGGCTGCAAGCCGAGGCTCCGTGGCCCCGAGCCCCGCCCGGCGCCGGGCCGACCCGCCGCTCCGGCGGAATAACCGCAAGGCCGACGACAACTGCATTCCTTCCCGAACTCTAGCCTCGGCCCGCCATGCTCTAATGCCCCAGACCCTCTATCCCCCAGTCTATGCCAACCCGCTCACATGCAAAACGCCAGGCCCCTCCCTCACGCCCACCAGTCGCCCTGGTCGTGCATGGCCTGCGCCACCTTGACGAAGCCGGCGATGTTGCTGCCCGCCACCAGGCTCGGCAGCTCCCCCTCCTGGGCCGCCACGTACTTGGCCGCCGTCTCGAGCCCCGCGGTGAAGGCGTTCTTCATGATGCCCTTGAGCTTGTCGTCCACCTCCGACGCCGTCCACGCCAGGCGCTGCAGACGTCAGCTGGCCGTCTCGGGGCCGTTATCCGCCACCGACGCGGCGGCTCACCTGGCTGTTCTGCGCCATCTCGAGGCCCGACACGGCCACGCCGCCGCAGTTGGCCGCCTTGCCCGGCGCGTACCACACGGCCTCGCCGCCCCTGGCGCGGCGCTGCTCCTCGAACAGGTCGATGGCCTCCTGCGTGCAGCCCATGTTGGAGCCCTCGGCGACGACGAGCACGCCGCCAGCCACCAGGGACTCGGCCTCGTCCCTGCTGACCTCGTTCTGCGTCGCGCACGGCAGCGCCACGTCGACGGCGCCGGCGTGGACCCAGGGGCGCGCGCCGTCGACGTAGCGGTAGCGCCCGCCGTGGTCAAAGTCGGTCAGCGGCCGGCGCTGCGCCTTGAGCGCCGCGATGGCGTCGATGTGGTCGGCCGTGAACGAGGCGGCCGCGTCGGCGACGACGAGGGCGCCGCGCGAGTCGGACAGGGAGACGACGCTGCCGCCGAGCTCGAGCACCTTAAGCGCCGCGTACTGGGCCACGTTGCCCGAGCCCGAGATGGCGACGCGCTTGCCGCCGAAGCCGCCGCGGCCGGCGTGCTGCAGCATGTGCTCGACGTAGTAGACGAGGCCATAGCCCGTGGCCTCTGTCGTGCGTCAGTCGCCTTCCCGCCGCCGCCAGCGGGGACACGTACCCGGCCGGATGAGGCTGCCGCCCCAGGTGAGCCCCTTGCCGGTCAGCACGCCCTCCCAGCGGTTGCGGGCCTGGCGGTAGGCGCCAAACATGTAGCCGATCTCGCGGCCCGAGACGCCGATGTCGCCGGCGGGCACGTCCGTGTCGGCGCCGATGTGCCGCGACAGCTCGCGCATAAACGCCTGGCAGAAGCGGCGGATCTCGCCGTCACTCTTGCCCTTAGGGTCGAAGTCGGCGCCGCCCTTGCCGCCGCCCATGTTGACTGGGGAGTCAGTCGTCGGCCGCCAGCCGCGTCGGGGCATCCGGGCCACTCACGGCCGGTCAGGGCATTCTTGAAGATCTGCTCGAAGCCGAGGAACTTGAGGCTGTTTCCGTCAGCCCTGGGCAATCGCGGGCGGCTCGCGGAGCACGGGCGACGCACATGGACAGGTTGACCGTCGGGTGGAAGCGCAGGCCGCCCTTGTACGGCCCCAGCGCCGAGTTGAACTGGACGCGAAAGCCGCGGTTGACGCGCACGCGGCCCTCGTCGTCCTGCCACGTCACGCGGAACTCGACGACGCGCTCCGGCACGGCGCAGACGGCGAGCGCCGTGCGGTACTCGGGGTGCTCGTGGAAGAGCGTGCTGTCCTCGAGCGTGCTGACGAGCTCTGCCCTGGTCAGCCGCGCCGCCCGCCGCCGGCCACGGCGCGCTCACCCTTGTACGCCTGCTCAAACTCGGGCTCCGACGGCAGGTTGGCCATGGCGACGCGGTCTCGGGGCTGCTGAGGTCTGGAGTAGGCAATCTGCGGCCCAGATAGAGTTGCCGATAGGGGTGGCAGCAGAGTTTATATACCGCTCCGCCGCCCGCCGCCGCTCCGCGCTGACAATGCCATTTTTCCCTCGGGCGGCAGCCGCACTGGTCGGGCCCTGGCTGGGGGGCCTCCGATGGTCGCTCGCTCGCGCAAGGCGCACGTGGCCCTGGCGGCACCTCCGCAGATAGGCTTATCGGTGGCGTCGCAGCGGGGCCTGAGCGAAAAGAGTGCGTCACGGCGTGCCAAGGCAGCGCAGGTGGACAGTCGCCGGGATGGTGATGCAATGCGAGGGAGTCTGACAATTTCGCGGCGACGCGCAGGGTGAGGCTACTGATTGATATGGCGCCCGCGCCCGATTGGCTGCCTTGCCCTTGACAGATTCGATTGCGTCTTGTGCGGGCTCATTGGCCGCCGCCCATTGGCCGAATGAGCGCCGGCCAATGAGCGCCAGGAACAGCGTTACCGCTCGTCGATGCACCATGACATAGCCAGTCCTCGCCGATACCGCTCCGACAACATCCCAAGACTGCCTCTTCCTACATCGACAATAATGCCCAGTCTCCCTCGCCGCCTGCGCCAGCTCGTATGATACATCCTCCTACCATATCGCCGCCTGGTCCGCGTCGAACCGCCGCAGCTCCTTGCCCGCGTCCTCGAGGTCCTTCTTGGCCTTCATCCGCATGTAAAAGATGGGGCAGTCCTTGCTGCTGCAGATGACCTCGCAGTGCATGCTGCCCTGGCACCGCTGGCACTGCGTCCACAGCCGCCCGAACCGCACCTCCAGGTCCGACACGCGGTCCAGCGTCCGCTTGTACAGCTCGCCCAGCCGCGGCGCGCAGTCGCCGCACACGGCCCCCGCCCTCTCCTCCTTGCCCGTCAGCGGCTTCTTGCACCCCATGCACGTCTGCGTCTTCTTGGCAAACTTCATCAGCCCCCCCACCGTCGGCGCCGCCACCGATATCGTCCGCGTGTGGTCCCCCGTCAGCAGCAGCCGCGCCTTCGTCTCCCCCAGGATCGGCTCGAAGATGCGCCCCAGCGGCTTCGCCAGCTGGTTGTCCAGGTAGTACTTGGTGTCGATGGGCACGTTGTGCTCCAGCACGTAGATGGGGTCCTCCGACTTCTCAAAGTTCTTGGCCCCGGCCGCGCCCCGGACCATGACGTACGCCACCCGGTCCCCGAGCCCCGGCGCCGACCCGGCGTCGCGCTTCTTCATCCGCTGCGCCAGCTCCACGTGCGCCTGCTTGGCCGTGTAGTCGTCCTTGGTCAGCGCCTTGGTGATGACCAGCTTCGACATGTCGATCTTGTTCTGCAGCAGGTCCGCGATCGTGTCCTTGACGTAGCTGCCAACCGTCAGCTCGCCCTGCTCTCCCGCCGCCACGACGCGCACTCACGCTTGTGCGCCCTGCACGTCCCGCTCGATCAGAATCATCCTCAGCACCCTCTCGATGACCGTCTGCACCAGCAGGCAGTTGTCCCGCCGCACCGTCTCGATGCCCTTGGTGTCCATCTTGTCGTACTTGTCCGCCTTGGTCCAGTACAGCCCCGCGTACCGCTTCTTGTTGATGAGCAGGTACGGGAAGTAGACCTTTTCGAACTCGAGCTTGATCGGCTTGACAAACTTGGACGACACGTACTGCGCCGCCTCCTCGCCCAGCCTCATCGCCTCGCCCAGCTCCTTGGTGCCAAACTTGACCATGACCGAGTCCGTGTCGCCGTAGATGACCTGCGCGTCGTGGCCGTACCCGTTGGCCATGTTGTACCTGTTCTCCACCTCGGCCTTTGTCTTCTCAATCATCTGCCGCCCGAAGCTCGTCGTGCTGCTCGCGATCGGCAGGCACGGCAGCTTGCCCGTCGTCGCCCCCGTCAGCCCGTACACGCTGTTGGCGCTGATCTTGAGGGCCAGCTGCCGGCCGTTGAGCACCGCCTTGCGGAAGGGGTCCGTCTCCTGCGCCAGCTCGCGCTTGGCCTGCTTGCGCGCCGCCAGCAGCTCCTCGAGGATCTGCGCCAGCAGGCCCTTCCTCTGCTTGGCCGTGACGAACAGGTCGCCGTTGGGCGTCACGATGTAGTCCTCGTCCTTCTTCAGGCCAAACGTCTCCACGTGCTTCTTGTCCAGCAGCAGCGTCGTGTAGCAGAGGTTGTGCGCCTGGATGATGCTGGGGTACAGCGACGCGAAGTCGAGCGTCGCAATGGGCACGTCGTAGTAGCCGCGCGTCGGCTCGATGACGGTCGCGCCCTCGTACTGCTCGTCCGACCTCTGCGACTTGAGGTTGGGGATGACGAGCTTCTTCTCCAGCGCCTTGCGGAACAGCTGGCTGATGAACTTGATCTGCTGCCCGCGCGACAGCAAAAAGTTAAAGGGCACGCCCGTGACCCTGGCCATCTCGGTGTAGTTCTCGAGGCACGACAGCTTGTCCATCAGCCTCTGCGGCAGGTACGCGTCCTTGAGGCAGTAGAGCGCCAGCCGCCGCCGCGACTCGGGCGTTCCGTTGTACAGCTCCGTGATCATGGTGTGGTGGACGTCCTCCTTTTGCTCGCCCAGGAAGTTGGCGCACACCGAGTTGAGCGTGTAGCTGCGGAGCTGGTGGTCGCGCTGGATCAGCTGCAGCAGGTCGAGCTGCAGCCGTCCGTTTGTGTTGGTCTCCTTGGTGTCGCGGTTGCCGATCTGCTTGCTCGAGAAGTTGGTTTCGCGGACCCTCGACGGCACGTTCGGGATGCGGGACCAGTACTCGAACCCGTTGACCCTGAGGTGCTTGGCCCGGTCGAGCAGGTAGGGAAAGTCAAAGTTGGCAATGTTGTAGCCGATGATGATGTCGGGGTCCACCTTGAGCAGGAACTGCTGCCACGCGCTGAGCATCTTGTCCTCCTTTTCGAACTCGAGGATCTGCGTGGCCACGATGGAGCTCGTCGTGTCGAGGCAGAAAACGTTGCGGACAAACGGCTTCTTCTCTCCGTACCTCGTGACCACGTTGGCGATCTGAATAACCGGGTCGTGGTTCGCCTCGGGGAAGATGCCTTTGCGTCCCGCGCACTCAATGTCAAACGACAGGATGCGCAACGGGGCCATCTTGGCCCACTCTCCGTCTGGCTTGTGGGCGACGAGGTCGAGGTAGCAGACCTCGGCCTCGAGCTGGCAGTTGGACTGTCTGCTGTGCTCCGGGATGAGCTTGTACTTTCCCGCCGGCGCCTCGACCCAGGACATGCCTTGAATCTGGCGGCGTCATGAGCACGGGGGAATCCAACAGGGGCCAGCGGCGCTTACCTGGCAGTCCACCATGAACCGGAGCACGTATTGGATGTTGTCGTACGTCATGACGCCGTTTTCCCTTGCGTTCCACATCCCCTTCCAGTCGGCATCGCCGCTCTCGATGGTGGACCGCACCTTGGCGATGAACTTGGGGTCGGTGACGGTCACTTTGAGGAAGTAGCTCTGCTTGTTGCCGTGGAAGCCGTAGATGTTCTCCCTCGGGCACATGGCGACGGAATGGATGGCCGGCTGATGCTGCGCGATCTGCGACTCGAGGTAGGCCTTGTAGGCGGCGGTGTCTTGCGGCTTGAACATGAGCGGCGCCGGGACGTAGAGGTAGTGCTTGAAGTCTGTGACGTGCAGCATGACGGAGTAGCCCTGCGCCGAGACGCCAAAGAGCTTGACGGTGGCCTTGCCGCCGTGCAGCGTGCCCTCCTCGGCCTCGATGGACTGGAAGCAGAGGCTGTCCCTGTCCGGGGCGAAGCCGACGACGGGCGGCCGCTCCCACACCTGGTCCTTTTCCGCGTTGCTGCGCTTCAGGTCCGACATGTCCTGGCTCAGCTTTTCGAGGACCTCGGACTCGAACGCACTCTTGGGCTGGCTCGAGCCCGGCCTGGCGCGCCCATCTCGCTGGGACCCCGAGAAGCGGGCGGCGGGCGACGACGAAAAGACGTCCGTCTTGCGCTTCTTGGCCGACGGCGTCGACGAGATGTTCTGGCGGGAGCCAGCCTCGCCCAGCACGCGCTTCTGGGAGATTGCGCCAGCCATGGCGAGCGGTTGGCGAGAGCTTTGGCGGAGGTCGAATCTCAGGCGTGCCTTGCCATAGACGAGTCGAGCCTTGTCGTGGCACTTGGGTGATTGTGCTGCGTAAGGGTGGACGTGATTTACGCGACACTGGGAGACGCGCCCGTGACGTGACAGGTCGTTAATGGGCTGGTCACGTGAGTTGGCGATTGGTGCCTGGGATTGTAGGCACCGGCTACGTCAGCTTCACACTAGCCTATGGCGATGCTGGAACTGTGAACAAGTCCATTTATTTTCTTTTGACGGTAAATGTTCCAATCATTTGCCGTACCGATACAGTGACTGCGGCTTGGTCGTGCTATAGCTCAGCAAGACCTCTAAGGGAGCGATCCCCGGGTTAAGCGGTTGTTGAGAAATGCATACCCTCATAGGCTAGATGAGATGTTGAGTGGAAGGAATGTATCCAGCTAGGTAGCCCATATGTGCGAGTTTGCTTCCTTGATAGGCCAGAAACAGACAAGACCGTAAGGCATAATAAAGTCTCCAGAGAATAGAGCGTTCTACTTTGAGACTCTTCACCTTCTTTAGGGTGCTCTTTCTCGAGTCGCCTTCGTCTTCTCGGCTTTGGCCTTGGTAGGTGACTGACAAGGCCGAATCGCAGCTGCTACTGCTTGTGGCCTCCACAAGCAGACAGGCATGTGTGGCTGTATGGAAAGAAGGTCCTGGTTTGCCCTGAAGGATTCCCAAGCTGTCCTGGCCTTTGCCTGCAGGTCGCAACCTGGAATAATAGTCAGCGTCGGCGCCGTACGCATCCAAACACGCAAGCAGCAGACAGACGCCGGAATCAGACATCCATTCTACACGCATCAGCCTCCCGCCAAGGGGGCATCAGCTAAGCCATGCATTGATCAATGGAATCATCACGCAGCGAGAAGCAATGGAAGCCCAGGACGCACCTTGAACGCACGGCTGGCGCTGGGGGGCTCCTCGATAGAGGCGGCGACGAGGGCTTGCGCCGGCGACGCCTCAATCCGGCCGATGGTGGTCGCGCAGTCGCGGAGAGGAATGGTAAACAGAAGGACCAAGACATGGGGATTTACGTAGACTTTGTGGCTGCATTTTAGTCACCCTCCAGGGCTTCAGTCGCATCGTCACGCCGAGCCTCGGCCGTCATTCTCAGCTAATATTTCATTAACAGCATGTCTCAAACCCCAAGCGACCCCGCCTTCAAACGCCATCGCTGTGCGTGTAAAGAATACCACCATCCCGGCCAGTCTAACAGTTAACCAAAACCTTGAGCGCCCACGACCTACGGCCGCTTTCGACACAGAGTGCTCCGCTAGGACGGCTCAATCGTGCCCGGCTAGGACTGCTGAATCGTGCCGAGCTCGCACCAGTTGCTGATGGGCTGTTCTCGGTTAGCCAACGAGCGTTTCCGGACCGTGGGCGGGGGACTCACAAGGCAACTCAGGTACTTGCACCAGCTGCACGTGTGGCCGTTGGTGTAAAAGTTGTTGACGAGCACGATGAAGACGACAATGACGATGATGAGGGCAGCGGCCCTGACGAGCCACCAGATCCACCAGAGCGGCTTGCGTCCCTTGAAGAAGCCGATGGGGCTCTTGAGGAACGAGGGCGACGCGGGTCCGCCGCCGGCGACGGCCGAGTAGGGCGTCTCATTGCCTAGCCTCCGCCGCAGCGAATTGGGCGAGTGGAGCACGCAGACGCCGAGCCCCAGCCCCATGAGGAAGCCGCCAATGTGCGAGAAGTTGTCGAGGCCGGGCAGCAGGCCGAGGACAAAGGAAATGACCATGTCGATGATGAGATAGACGAGGTCCTTGACCGGGTTCCGGCGTTCCTTCCACGAGTAGAGCAGGTCGAGCAGGGTGAGGGCGATGATGCCAAAGAGGGAGCCCGAGGCGCCGGTCGAGGCGATGCCGGGCGCGGCAAAGTTTCCACCCATGACGAAGCCGAAGATGCCGGCGCTCATGTAGACGAGAAAGAAGCGGATGGGCCCAATGGCCATCTCCATCTCCTTTGCGATGGTCAGCTGCAGCAGCAGGTTGAAGCCGATGTGGATGAGGCCGGCGTGCATGAAGATGGGGATGATGAAGCGGTACCACTGGTCGGGCGCGGGCGACTGGTTGGCGTTGTTGAAGGTCGGGTTCGGGACGCCGCCGAAGCCGCAGAGGTCCGAGAGCGGGCAAAACTCGTCCGCCGACGTCGCGTTGGGGCAGAGGAAGAGGACGGGGACCGAGGAGCCCTGGATCTCCTTGACGTTGTGCATGCAGGGGACGTAGCGGGCGCCCATGTTGATCATGACCTGCGTCGACGGGCCGATCATGGGGTTGAACTGCGGCTTGGTCATGATGGGCGAGCCCGTCAGGAGGCCTGGCAGCGCTGGTCAGCAAGGGGGCGACGGGTTGCGGGGGCAGGACGCACCGTTCTTGACGATCTCGCCGATGAAGACGCCGACCTGGACGACGGTGAAGAGGTAGACAACCCAGGGAATGCGCTTCCTGTCGGCGCCAAACATGCCCAGCTCCCCGATGCGGACCTTGCCCCTGGTCCTGGGGCGCCTGCCCGGCTCGGGGGCGGCGGCGTCGTAGACGTGGTCGTTGACCGCGCCGTTCTTGGCGGCCTGGTCGCGCAGCGGTATGTCCTCGGACACGTGCGGCCGCGACGACGACGGGGTCACGCCGTGGCTCTGGTAGCCCGTGTCATGGTACTGCGGCGCGCCGGCGGCGGGATAGGCATGGTCGTCGAAGACGGAGTCGAAGGGCGACGCGCCGGCGGCGGGCGGCTGGCCATAGGGAGGGGCGGCTGGCCTGGGGCGCTGGGAGGCGTCGTCGGAGGGATAGGGCGGCGCGGGCGTCGAGCGCGACGAGGGCGTCGAGTGCGGCGAGGGAGCGAACTGTGCGCCGTGGTAGTAGCCGTTGAAGGCCATGACGGAGGGGGTCGCGGGGGCGAGTCGCGGTCGGCGACGGCTTCAGGCGGGCTTCAGGCGGCTCGCCGGCAGCGAGCAAGATCAACCAAAGTCTGGCCTCACGGGCCAAGCGACGGCGGTCTTGGAGGGGAGGGGGGAGTAGGTTTGTTGTCGGGGGAGATGAAGACGACGTGGAATGTCCCTGCCGCTGTTTTGGCAAGGCGGCCTCGTGATTACGTACGCGGGCGCCGTGATGTGATTCGGCGGCGTGTCGTAAAGCAGGGCTGGCCGCGTCCCAGCGTTTCAGCTGCTGGCTCCGTTCAATAATCAGCGGAGGGCAAAGGATGCAGGATCAGAGAGCGGGACGAGACGGCGGTTGGCGGGGCCCGAAACGGACGCTCAGGTCGGCTGTGCCGCTGAGTCGGTGGATCACGGCTCCGCCAAGCTGTGGCTCGGTGCGACGCTTGATTCCACTTTTGGAACAGAGGCTGCCGTCTGCGGACGATGAACAACAATGTCGTCATAGTCTCGACATGACCAGCCGTCCGCGGCCAGGACACGGCATCCAGGCCAAGCCACGTTGCGGACACGGGGCTGACACCCCGGCGGGTCCCATCTGTGGAGCCGCAAATACGAGCCTGAGCCTTGTGCTGTATGTACGAACACTTCGTACCGAGAACAGAAACGACTAGATGAAGGATCAACGTCGTCCATCCGCCGGCCGGCAGTCGCTCGCCGTCTTCTGCCGTTAAAGGCGTCCATGTGTCGGCAGTCGCTTTTCCCGCCCGTCGCCCACCGTCTTCTGCCCGTCAAAGGCGTCCATGCGTCGGCAGTCACTTTTCCCGCCCGTCGCCCACCGTCTTCTGCTCGCACCCGTCCTTGTGCGAACTCCTCCAGTTGCCGCTCCACACGTCGGAAATCTGCGCCAGGATGATGTCGCTCAGGCCCTTGCCCTCCTCGAAGCTCTTCCGGTGCTCCTCGGCTCGTTTCCTGGACCAGTCGTCCCCCTCGCCGCCCATCCAGATGTCCTTGATGAGTCCGCCCTTGTCCTTCTTGTCCCCCGTCCCGCCTTGGCTCTGCCGCTGCGCCGCCTCTCGCTCCCGGTGCTCCTTGAGCAGCTGCTGCGTCCGTTTCGCGCCCTCGGGAAGGCTTGTGTCGAACAGCGAACTGAAGCGGTTGCCGAAGCGCGAGTAGATGGACTGGCCCGTGTACTCGTAGGCGAGCTGGTTGGTGGCGAGGGAAAAGGTCCCGGCCAGCACAAAGAACCGGATGTCCATCTTGCGCGGCGGCAGAAGCATCACGAGGGGCGTGACGATGGCCCCCGCGACGGCTGCATGGTGGATGAACGGGTTTCGCGGCGGTAGAGTCGGCTGCGGCTGCTCTTGCGCCATGCCTGCGGCGGCGTCGTGGGGATTCCCAGATGGGGTCCCTCGTCCGGCTGTCCTCTTCTTTTCGGGCGGTCAAGAGCTGGCTGGTGGCTGGTCAGCAAGGCGAGACGAAGTGATCAACCCTTTTTTTGCGGGTCCCGTCTGCGGCGCGGTTCCGCAGGGACTCGGGCGTCACCCCGCTACCGAGGCAATCCACCCTTGAGGACCAACGACGTTGCTTCTTGGGGAGCGTCCTCTCCAGGTTCCAGCACTCCAAAGGCAATGAGACGTGCTGCCTGCCTGCCTTCGCCTGGGGCGTCTGAACAGCCTGGGTCTTGCGAGCACCGAGATCCATGGACTCTGCTCCGGCTCCCCGTCTCGTCCTCGCTCGCCCGTCTCGTCCTCGCTCGCCCGTCTCGTCCTCTAGATGCGATCGGCGGGACCTGCGCCCGCCTAGCCAGATCTGGTCCACGACCCGAAATATCGCCAACGGCTGCTGATCGGATAATCGGACCTGGCCTCGACGGCGTCAAGAGTCGATGCTGGAGCTTTGTTTGCTGCCTCCACGCCAGGTCGACAAGGATAGGCCGAGGCTGATGGATGGGGCAGACGCACTACTCCTCAAGTTGGAGATTCCAATGCTTCAAGAGGCAGGAGGCAACCAGCAAACATTTGCGCCCATCAGATGGCAGGAGCACAGGAGCAGGTACCTACCTCCTGCAGCCGGTCTGCAGGTGAGACCGACCTCACCTCCTGTACGACGTACACCGGCTCCCCTCATCTCCATCCTCCTCCACCTCCTGTCCCCGCTTATCCTCCTCGTCGTACCTCTCGCCAACATCCTCCGTCGGGCTCCATGTCAAGACGCTCGCCCCCTGGACGCACATAAGAGGCCTCGGTGCTGGGCGCAGCCCTGCATGTGCTCGCGGCCGCTCGGTTGATGAGCTCCTTGCGCCCCGGGGCCCCTCGGAGCTTCCTACCGGAGAGGGAGACGGCGGCCTGAATGCGCCGTCGCCGCCCGTCCGGCTGTCGCAAGGCGATCCAGCAGGCTCCTTGCCGCCGCCATGCCGGCATCAGCGGCGCCCGCTGCCAACGCTGCCGCTGGAGGCGCAAAGAATGTCGTCAGCGCGCCGCCGGCGAAACGGTGTCGCAGGAGCAACCCCAAAGTTAGGACGGGCTGCGCCAAGTGCAAGTATGTCCGTGTGTGAACCGCTCTCCACGCCCAAGGCTAAGCGGCCCAGGCAGAGACGGATCAAATGCGACGAGAAGCGGCCGGCGTGCACGCAATGTGTCCGCGCCGACAGGGTCTGCACCGGCTACCCGCCTCCGAGCCGCAGCTACGGGCCCCTTGCCGAGATCCGTATCGCCCCCAAGCCCGCCGTGGCGCCTGTACAGCTGCCGCCCGCATTCCGCGCCCCAGTGGTTGCCTTGCGAGGCCCAACCGTCCTGCCGCCGCGCCGTGTCAGCCGCCCATGGCATATCCTGAATCTCGGCGCCGGCCTCCCGTCGCCTACCATCTACCAGCCATCCAGCGGCCTGCCCCTCGACCATGCCGAGGCCTTGTACTTCGATCTCTTCCACGCCCAGACGGCTTCGCAGCTGTCGGGCTACTTCAACTCGACCTTCTGGAGCCAGCGGGTCCTGCAGGAGTGCCATTCCGAAAAGGCCGTCCGCCACGCCGTCGTCGCCCTCGGCGCCCTCTACAAGACGCTCGAGCAGTCCTGGGTCGGCAGGATGAGCCACATGGACGCGGTCCTCTTCCACTGGCAGGCAGCCATCAAGCAGTACTCGGACGCCTGCAATGCGATGCTGCTCATCAGCGGCGAGACGCTGCGCTCCCACAGGACTCGCCTCATGGCCAGCATCCTGCTCGCCTACTTCGACTCCTTCGTCGGCGACCACAAGCAGGCCATAGTCCAGATCCAGACGGGGCTTGGCCTGTTGGAGCGCCTTCGCACCTACCACCCCCATCCCGGTGGCTACGTCGAAGAAGACCTGGTCGAAATCTTCACGCGGCTGGCCATCCAGGCAAAGTCTTACGACATGGCCTTTCACTTCCCGCAGCCGTACGTGATTCGCCTCGCTCCCCGGGGCCAGCAAGCAGACGCCGCGACAGCGGCCGAGACGGTTTCCTCTGGCTCGTCGCCGCCCGATGGCCCGCTGCCCTGCCGCTTCGAGTCCGTCCTCGAGGCCCGGCTGGCGTCCGACAGGCTCTGCGAGAAGCTGATACGCTTCATCGAGCGCCTGCAGATTGCCAAGAACAACCCAAGCAATGTCCTGCCGTCGTCGTGGAAGCAGTACGGCTTGCGCTTCAGGGCCCAACTGGATGCCTGGGCCGATGCGTTCGAGCCCATCTTCCGCTCTCGTTGGAATCCCGACGTCGGCCACCTCGAGAGATTGGGCATCTCTGCCCTCAAGATGTTCCAGATCAACACAAACATCCTCTTCATGATGATGTTCTGCGACACCGAGGTGCAGTTTGACTCGTTTCTGCCGCAGTTCAAGGCCGTTGTGGGCCTGGGCTGGGAAGTGGTTGGTGCCGACGAGAGACGGGCGCTCGCGGAACACTGCTCCAACCCGCCCCTGTGTCAACGCCAGCATGGCCTGTCCAAGGGTGCCTTCAGGACCGGCAAGCTCCCGGGCGGCCACATCAAACCGAGCTTCTCGGCCGACCTGGGCATCGTGCCGCCCCTGTTCGTGGTGGCGACCAAGTGTCGGGAGCCCAGGATCCGCCGGCACGCGATCCAGCTCCTGAGGAGCAGTGCCCGGCGCGAGGGCATGTGGGACAGCGAGCTGGCGGCCAACATTGGCCAGTGGATCATGCAGGTCGAGGAGTTTGACCACGACGGCCCCCCGGACGCCGTGCCCACGAAGCCGGTCCCCGAGGAGAGAAGGGTCATGGTCAAGACGGTCGACTTTGACCTCCGCGCCCGCGTTGCCGAAGTCCGGGTCGGCACGAGGGCCGTGTACGACGGCCATCCGGATCGTCGCTTCAGGGAGACGCGCCTTAGCTGGTGAGGCGAACCCCCATGCTGCTCTTTTTATTTCTCGTCTGGACAAACGCCTCTCGTTTGGATATACCTGGTGGAGCGCGCTTCGGTGTTGGATCTGAGATTTGTCCATGGCTCCATGTCCCCCGCTTGACGTGCCCGTCGGCGGCAGTCGTTGTATGGGCGGAGTTTGGGTCCCTTGGGGGACAGAAAAGAGCAGATACCATTTGCAGTGGCTGACGTACAGAGAACTCGCAATAATACAGAAACCCAATGTCCACGTTGCTCGCTGGCTCATATCTCTACCCCCTACATGTACAGATTCAAAGGGGCCTACGCTCCCCTGTCGCTCAAGTCGACGCGCTCTCATATGGGAGGCAGCTCCTCGCGGCAGATGGGGCACTGCAGGCGGAAGCGCATCCAGCCCTCGAGGCAGGCCGTATGGAAGATGTGGCGGCAGGGCGTCACCATGTAGAGCCGGCGCGCAAAGACGCCGGCGACGCTGCCGTCCTCGTCGCCGGCGCGGACGACGGGCACCTCGAGGGCCTCGCGGCAGATGGCGCAGTCGATGGCGCGGACGCAGGCGCCGGAGCCGGAGCCTGCGGCGGCGGTGCTGGCGACGCTGCCCCGGCGCTTCTCGGCGCCGAGGCCGATGGGCAGGCCGCCGGCCTCGACGCCGTCCTCGCGCAGCACGGGGTGGTAGTCCCAGGCGTCGGGGGCCCAGCCGGCGGGGAGGCCGAAGCGCGGGCCGAGGACCTCCTGGGCGGCGAGGACGAGCATCTGGAGCCAGAGCCAGGCGCAGAGGAGGGCGAAGGCGGGGCGGTCGGGGCGCGCGTAGAGGAAGTTGTCCTCCTTGACCCAGAAGTAGGCGACGGGGAGCAGGCGGAGGGCCGACTGGCCGGCGACGAACTGCCAGCGCAGGGCGCGGCGACAGTTGCGCACCGTGTTGCGGTAGATCTGCGGCAGCCAGAGGGACAGGTAGGCGGCGGCGCAGAGGTTGAGGAAGAGGGCGCGCGCGCGCGGGTACCACGTCGTCGACGAGATGGCCAGGAACGACACGCAGAGGCTGAAGAGGATGAAGCGGCCGACGATGGCCTGGAACGTCTGGCCCTGCCGCGGCGGCGGGGGGGATGGGGGCGGAGCCGGAGGCGGCGCGGCCCGCGGGACGGCGGACGCGGCGTCGGCAATCTCGGCGTCGACGTCCTGGTCCGAGGGCACGATGACGGGCGGCTCCGAGGGGGGCCGCAGCAGGGGGCCGCTCGCCGTCGCCGTCACGGGCCCGGGCAGGATCGGGCCCGGTGGCGGCGTCGGCGTCCGGGCGCCGGCGTCGCTGCCCGGGGCCACCGTCGGCGGGCCCGGCTCGCGGCGGCCGCGGCCCTCGGGCAGCTGCACTTCGTGGATCTTGGCCAGGAAGCTGCCGCCGATGGTCATGGACAGGAAGGATGCGAACATGAGGGCCAGGGTCGGCAGGAAGGTGGCGGCGGCCGACGAGACCCAGGTGGCGGCGGCGGTAAAGGTCATGCCGTCGACAACGGCCATGGCGCTGATGGTCCAGAAGCTGATGCGGGCCATGGTCGAGGGCGTAAAGGCCTCCTTCATCTGGTTCTTGAGCAGGCGCACCTGGGCCAGGACGACGAGGGCGTAGACGAGCATCCACGTCTTGACGTGGTGCGTGTGCACCTCGGTCTTGATGCCGACCAGGTGGTCGCCCTCGCCGGGCGGGAAGTCGGGCGGGCCCTTGGTCTCGAGGAAAAAGGCGCAGTCGGGCGAGTAGGCGACGGCGGACAGCTGGAGGCGCGGGACGGCGCGGATGGGCGCGCCCTCGGGGTTCTCGAGCTCGGCCTCGATGGCGCGCAGGGCGCTCTCGGGCGCCGGGTGCGGCAGCGGCGGGTGGACCTGGGCGTAGACGACGAACTCGCAGTGGGGAGACGGATAGGGCGTGTAGAGGGTGTTGTCGACGTCGGAGCTCCACGGCATCGTCTGGTCGGCGTGGGCCTTGGCGCGCTTGGCGGCGAGGACGCGGGCCAGCGTCTGGTTGAGCAGCCGCTGGCTGGAGCGGAAGAAGGCCGGGCCCGGGGCCAGGTGCGGCAGGCCGAAGATGCCCTCGAACTTCTCGCTCGTCGTGGCCATGAGGACGACGCCCTGGCGCGGCCAGTGGACGCCCCAGAGGCGCATCTCCCAGCTGAGGCCGGAGCCGGTGGTGTCCTCGACGGTGGCGGTGGCCTTGACGGTGCGGATGAGGCCGCCCGAGAGGGGGCTGCGGGCGGCGGCGGCCTCGGCGTCGGGGGCCTCGGCGTCGGCGGCGGGGGCCTCGTCGTAGCGCGCCACCGTCTTGTTGGCCTCGAGCCGGAGCATCATGCGGCCGGCCGGGCCGGTGACGTTGCGCGCCCAGCCGGCGCCGGCGCCGATCCAGTCCACGGCCGGCACGCTGCGGCTGAGGTTGTAGCTGTCGTAGCGGCGCGCGACGGAGCCCGGCCGCCGCACCCACTCGCCGCGCAGCGAGCCCGACGCGTTGGCCCAGACGGCCGCGCCGCGCGCCGCGTCCCAGAGCTGCTGCCCGCCGACGGGCGGCACGGCGTGCCGGCTGAGCTGCAGGGCGCGCGCGCGGAACCGCGCGAGGTCGTCCCACGCGAACCCGTCCTCGGCGCGGAAGCCGGTGAGGTTGACGTAGGACCCGGGCCGCGCGCCGCCGCCGTCCTCATCGTCGTCGTCGTCCGCCCGCGGCGCAAAGTCGCCCCAGCGGCCGGCGCCGAGCACGTCGAGCGCGTCGCGGTACCGCGCCAGCCGCTGGGCGGCCAGGTCCGACAGCGCTGGCGACTGCGTCTGGTACTCGCCGTCCGGGAAGAGCAGCCAGATGAGGAAGAGGACGAAGAGCAAGCCCACGGCCGGGTGCTGCGTCTGCGGCATGCCGTCGGAAGGGGGACGCCGGCGTCAGCGCGCAGGCATGTCTCTACTGCGTGCGGCGAGGCGTCATCGACGGCTTCGAAAGGGGGGGGGGTCGCCTGCGACAGTCGGAGATGCTGGTGTCTAACGAATGTACAGAAGGTAGGCAGAGAATGGACGTGGAGGCAGTCGGGCTGAGCTGAGGTCGTCGAAACGGCCGGCGGAGTGGCGGATAACGGAAACGGACCCGCTCCGCTGCGGCCTACCCTGCACCCTGGCATGCGCCTCGGCTCTCGTGCTGCGTCATCATCAGCAGCATCAACACATCTTCGCAGGATCAACTTGGCCCCCCTCTCAGTGCCGCCATGGCCCCCGACGAGCCCCAGTCCGGCACCGCCGACAAGGCCACCGTGCGTGCCCCGCCTGCGCTGCCTTGGAGCGAGGAATGAGCTCATCCGCGATGGAATGCAGTCCCCCGAGACCAACGCCGACGTCTCCGCCGCCGTCGAGGAGCTCCTCAACTCGCTCTCCAACAAGTTCGCCGGCGTCTCGTCCGAGATCTTTGCCAAGAGTGAGCCCCAGTCGGCCGTCGGATGAGGCACCTGCTGACCCTGACAGTGGACGAAATGTCGCGGCGACTGGACAACCTCGAGGCCGCGCTGCTCGAGAGCAAGTCCATCGAGGGCGGGTCCTCAAAGTCGCAGTAGGCCCTGAGCCGGAGCGCGGTGTACATACATAATACTGCGGAGACAGCGTCGGGCGGATGGAGCGCCCTGAGATACCACGAAGCAGATCCGGCCCAAACTCGCAATTCTATTCGCACCAGATCCCGTTACCAAGGTCCCCAGTTTTTGGTACAGCCAGCCGTTGTTTACAGTTCGTCCTTGATCTCCTCGACCTTTTCCTCGACCTTTTCCTCGGCCTCCTCGGCCTTCTCGGCCACCTTCTCGACAAACCTGCGGAGGACGTTGGTCTTTTTCTGGATCTCGTCCCGCTTGGTCGGGGCGAGCCCGCCCTTGGACAGGATGCCGTCGAGTCGGGCAAGCTCCTTGGAGGCAAACTTGTCGTTGCTGCCGAGCTTGTCCAGGACGCGGACGTAGTACTGGGCGTACTTGTACTGCACCACCTTCCTGGGCTTGTCGGCCGCCTCCTTGGGCTTGTCGGCCTCGGCCTTGATGTTCTCAACCTCCTTCTTCACCTCGGCCGCGACGTCGGCCACCTTGTCGCCATCAAGCACCTTGGCCACGAGCGCATTGAGCGAGGCGACGGTGCCGGCGACGGCGTCGAGGGCGCCGCCCGGGACTCTGTGCGTGCCCGCCTTCTCGTTGATCCATTCGAGGAAGGCCTCCTCGGACCGCCCGCCCTGGTAGAGGACGCCCTCCTTGCTGCCGGCCGAGAACCACTTGATGGTGGGGTACGACGAGACGCCCTGCGCCTCGGCGACGGCCTTGCTGTTTTCCGCGTCGGCGTCGACCTTGGCGATGACGACCTCGTCATCGTTGGCAAAGGCCGCCGCCACCTTCTCCCACGTAGGAGCCAGGTTCTTGCAGTCTGGGGTGCCGCAGTCAGCGCTCGAGCCATCTGATGCTTGCGGATCCCTCTACTCACGCCCACACCACGGCGCCGTAAACGCAACCAGGACGTGCTTGTCGCCGCCAATTGTCTTGGGGAACGAGTCGTCGGCGAGCATAGATACGCTGCTGGGCACCTCGACCTTCTTCTTGGGCTTGAGGCCCGTCTTCTCGGTGATGAAGGCCGCCAGGCTCTCCAAGTCCCGGCCTCCTCCGTACTCCTCGGGCTTGTCCGACTTTCCGTCAAAGTATTTGAGCGTCGGGAAGCCCTGGATGTCGTACTTCTTGCCAATCGTGCGCTCGGCGTCGGCGTCGAGCTTGGCGACGTGGATCTGATCGCCGTGGTGCGCGAAGCTCTGGGCGAGATCCTCGAACACGGGGGCCAGGTTCTTGCAGTGGCCGCACCACGGCGCGTAGAACTTGACAAACGTGGGCTTGCCCCTCTTGATGAGCTTGTCGAAGTTGTCCGGACCGAGGTCCTTGACGGCCGACTCGGCGGCGGCCACGGCGGCCACGGCGGCGAGCACGAGGCTCTTGATCAAGACCATCGTGGTGGTTACTGAGGGAGGACTGCGCGTGATCAGACGAGAGGACAGCAGGGGACGGAAGGCAGCAATTGCCAGGCCATGGCCATACCTCTTATCGTATGTGCTCGAGGGTGATTATGGATGCAACTTGCTTCGCAGCCGTGCGTCTTTAAAATCCCCCAATGCGAAGTGCCAGGTTGCAGTGATGACCTCAGCAGCGCACGGAGGTGGCGATACAGCTGGCAGCTCAGAGTCTGGCGGCGGGGCAGCGGGGCAGCGTCGGCCAACGGCGAGCAGTGCCCCACCAAGGCTTTAGTGCTGCACGTGAAGATAAGACAGGCGTCACGTGAGCGCCGGCCTCCGTGCTTCTCGGGCTGGGGCTGGCAGCCCTCCAATTGGGGTCGCGACCACCAATTCACACAAAATTCCCGCCATCGCCAAATCTCTCCTCCCAAGCAACCTCCGGCCCCGACAACCACCGCAACCATGGCTCACGACAGCGTCTGGAACTCGCGCCCCCGAAACTACGGCAAGGGCTCTCGCAGCTGGTACGGATCCCCGGGCGCAAAGGGCGCCGCGCGTCGCTGACCAGGCACAGCCGCGTCTGCAAGCACACGGCTGGTCTAATCCGCAAGTACGACCTCAACCTGTGCCGTCAATGCTTCCGCGAGAAGTCCAAGGACATTGGCTTCCACAAGGTGAGCGACGACCGGGCGAGCGGCAGGGCCAAGGGCTGACCATCTTTCCCACAGTACCGATAAACGAGCTCCAGCGGCCTCGAGATGGCGAGTTCAAAAGGGGAGCGGCGGCGGCGATGCATGCTGGGCAGCAGTCATGACGGCCTCACGAAACCCAGAGGGCGGCGGCCGCCTGGAACCGGAGTTTAATGGCTTGCTTGGTTTGGGGGACGATCGGGCATCTGGTCAACATCCTCCGATAGACGAATACCCGTTGCGCTGGGCCTACATGCGCGACGCCCCGGTTCTGCGCTTACCCACGAGTCTAAGCATGATCACAGCGACGCGACTTCGTGTTGTAATGCCGGCAATACGCGGAATTGCTTCAACGCCCTCTCCACCCAGACGATTGACTGCTTCCGATCCCGCGAGCCCATGCCATCGCCAGAAGCAGCCGTAACGCAAGTAGCCTTATCGTACATGTTACATCGTCTATCACTGCCTTGCCCCCTTAGTCTAAAGAACACGCGTCAAGACAGGGGGGAAGAAGCAGAGCGGAGATCTCCAGGTCCCATCTTGCAGATATACAAGAGCCGCTCTGGGCTCAACATGAGACTCGATCCATTGAGCGAGGAGCGCTGTCTCCCCTCCCGCATTGTCCGCCCAGCCGCACCGCTTACTTCAAGATGCGGGTGACCAAGCCGGTGGCCACAGTCTTGCCGCCTTCGCGGATGTTGAATCGCTGCCCGACCTCGATGGCGTTGGGGTGCGTCAGGGTGGCAACCATCTCGATATTGTCGCCTGGCAGCACCATCTTGGACGAGGCGTCGGCGGTGCCCTCCGGGAAGGTCAGGTCGACAGACTCGTCCGAGGTTCGCAGGTAGAGCTGGGGCCGGTAGTGCTCGTGGAAACCAGTGTGGCGGCCGCCTTCTTCCTTGGTCAGGACGTAGAGCGAGGCGAGGAATTGCGTGTGCGACTTGACGGTGCCGGGCTTGCAGATGACCATGCCGCGGCGCACGTCCTCGCGGCGGATACCGCGGATGAGGAGGCCCGAGTTGTCACCGGCCTGCGACTGGTCGCACGACTTCTTGAACGTCTCGATATCGGTCACCTTGGTCTTGATGACCTCGTTGCCCTTGCCGACGAGCTCGACTTCCTCGTCGCGCTTCAGCACGCCGCGCTCGACGCGGCCCGAGACGACGGTGCCACGGCCCGAGATGGAGAAGACGTCCTCGACGGACATAAGGAAGGGCTTGTCGAGGTCGCGCTGGGGCGTGGGGATCCACTCGTCGACGGCCTTGAGCAGCTCGTCAATCTTCTGCTGGCCAATGTCGGGCTTCTGGTTGTTGAGCGCCATGAGGGCCGAGCCCATGATGACGGGCGTGTCGTCGCCCTCGAAGCCATACGTGGTGAGGAGCTCGCGCATCTCCATCTCGACCAGCTCCAGCATTTCGGGGTCGTCGATGGCATCGACCTTGTTGACGAAGACGACGATCTTCTGGACGCCGACCTGCCGGGCGAGGAGCAAGTGCTCGCGCGTCTGGGGCATCTGGCCGTCCGAGGCGGCGACGACGATGATGGCGCCGTCCATGTTGGCGGCACCCGTGATCATGTTCTTGATGTAGTCAGCGTGGCCGGGGCAGTCGACGTGCGAGTAGTGTCGGTTGTCGGTCGAGTACTCGATGTGCGCCGTCGAGATGGTGATGCCGCGCTTCCGCTCCTCGGGCGCCTTGTCGATGGCGCCGTACTCGAGGAAGTTGGCGAGGCCCTTCTCCGACTGCCGCTTGGTGATGGCGGCCGAGAGAGTCGTCTGGATGCCTCGACGTTAGTCTGCGAGGGAGCGACGCGCGACCAGCCCTGGTGCCCACCTTGCCGTGATCGACGTGGCCGATGGTGCCTGGCCAATTGCTGTCAGCACGCGCGCCGACGCCCCCGACAGGGCGGACGGCTTCGTACCGATGTTGACATGGGGTTTCGTCCGCTCGAAGACGGCGTATGCGCGGTAGATGTTGAGCATGCCCGAGGCCCCGTTGCTCTTGGTGGCCGCCTGCAGAGGGTTGACACGGCCCGACCTGAGGCCGTGCCGCGCGGTCCGCAGGAACGGCGCGACAGATCTGAGAGCGGTGGCCATCTTGAGCCGCAATCGCCAGGAGAAATGCAGCCGGAGGGGTTGAGGCAGTGGAGATGAAAACTCGAGGAGCTTCAAGTCCCGAATTTTTTGCAAGCTCCCAGAGGTGGCGGTACAAGGTACATTGCTAGCAGGCGCTATCACGTGAGAGCGCGTCGCCCCAGGCTCTGCATGCCGCCCCTCAGACCAGGTGATGCTTGAAGCCTATCTGATGAATATATCTCCTTATTCTTACAGGATATCTCATTGCTGGCCGCGGATCCCCCGGCTCCCAGCGCTCTCCAGCTCCGGCGTTAGGGGTTCTCGTAAGCCTCCCAGTGTGGTCTGAGACGTGCCCACCAACTTCTGTTGGCGCGTCAAACTCGTCAAACTCAACCTGCTTCTGACGACGTCCGGACCCGTCTGCGCTGTGCCTGCTTGTTACTTGCGGATACTGCCGACAGAGCCTCGCTGCCGTCAGAGCTGCAGACGACCCTTGGACGGGCGCCCTCGACTCGGACAGGCATTCTCATCGCGAACCTGGGCGAACGAGGCGCCCGAGAGCTTGCTTGGCCGCCGCAGCTCTCACCCCCGTCATCTACCTGCTCAGTCGGGCACCGAAACCCCCGCCACAGAGCCGCATCCATGGACCAGCCAGCGCATCAGCCGGGCGCGGACCAGCCGCAGCTCAACGCCCTCGGCAAGCTGGCGGCCCGCTTCGTCGAGTTCGGCCACAATGCCACAAACAACCTCCACGAGGGCTTCTCTAACATGTCGCTGCAGTCGTGGGTCCGCCTTACCGTCATCGTCGGCGGATACCTGCTGCTACGGCCCTACCTCATGAAGTTTGCCAGCAAGACCGCGGTCAAGAGGATGGAGGACGACGACGCCAAGTCCCGGGCCCAGGCAGAAATCACCCCCAACGAGCTCCGCGGCATCAAGGAGAAGCTCTACGAAGCGGACGCCGGGGAGGACGCGAGTGGCGCGGACTGGGGCCAGAAGGCAAGGATGAGGCAGCGGCAGATGCTCAAGGATCTGCTGGAGGAGGAGGAGCGCCGGCGGGCGGCGGAAAACGAGGACGCGGATATCCAGGAGTTTCTCGAGGACTAACCCGCATGGGCGTGTATCAGCATGCGGGAGGCTGGAGTAGTCTGTACGGACTGGAATAATGGGACAGCCGGAGTGGCATCCCGGTTGCCAAGCCGTCCGGTTGCCTCGCAGGACCTGTCGGGACGGGGACGGCCAACTGGTGATGGGCAGATAGTCAGCTGGACCGACAAGGCGGCGTCGTGCGCGCCTCGGGCTGCTGCGTTCCAGTCACTGCGAGTGAGGCTACCGTGTGACCGAGAGCTGTAGCACGGCGAAGGCTGCCTTTTGGGGCTCCGGCGCAGCTTGGTCTGGAGACGAGATGCCTGGCCTCGTGCTGCCGCCGTTGGTCTGCGGCGTCACGGCTTCCAGCATGAAAAGCCGACCCGAGACGACGGGTGGCTCGAGAAGTGACGAGATAGTCGGTCAGCAGATCAGGGAGTCAACTCCCCGAACAGCCTGGACACGCATTGGTCGCCTTGGCGCAAAACGCCCGTACGCCGTGTAACCCTGGCACAGCGGCCCTCGGTCCTGACGGGCTGTCGGTCGCAGCCATCGCGATTTGAGCGGTTTAGGGTAGCCCAGAGCGAGGCAACAGCGGGGCGGAGGACCGGGTCCCCGGCCCGGTACGTACCCGGACCCGGGCCGGCGACAATAACGGCCAGGTCCTGTCGATGCCTTGGCCTCCTGCGGTTGGCTGCGCCTCCGGTGGCCTCCATCCTTCGTCGACCGGTGACTGGATCTCCCGTCTGCAGGAGGCCAGAGCGGGAAGCGTGTGGCTCGTGGCGCGCCTCCTCTTGCCCGCCTCCCCGGTCCTCTGCTGAGGCGTCACGACGTCACTGTCTTACGGTCGAAGCTGAGGCTGTCCTGGCATCTTCTTGCGTATGTTGCTTTTCTGCGGCTACTCTGCTGCCCTGTCTCTGACTGCCCGTCGTCTCCTTCAGTCAACTTCGCCAGGGCACTGGAATCTGGAATCACCCGCACACGACCTTTGGCACAGCGCGGGCCGCCGGGCGAACACGTCTCCGGTATCACTGTCTGCCCTCCCGTCCGGTTGGACAGGTGAGACAGCAAAAAATGGCCGACTCGCCCAGGATCCAGAATCTCCAGACGGGCTACTTCACCACCTCGCGAGCCAAGAGCAATGCCTACCCGTCCGTGTCCTCCCGCTGCGTCGGCTGTGCGATGCTGATGACCGCAGCAGAACCTCGCCAAGGCCGCACGCACTGCCCGTCTTTGACAGGCACGCCGTCTCCAGACCTCCTGACCTCAAGTTGCCGACGCGCCGATCGTTTCCGCCACCTGCCAGCGTCGAGGACGAGGCTGTGTCCCTGGCCAGGGAGCATGGGGCGCCCACTGCGAGCCGCGTCGAGGACGAGGAGCCCCACTCGAGAGGCGAAGTCGAGCAATGCCCCATCATCATGGAGGTCCACGAGTATAACCCGGAGCGGCGCTTTGTGCTACTGAATGACGAACTCAAGACTCCCGCCGACGGGGCGAAGACCAATCCGGCCGGAGGCAAGCCCCAGAAGCCAGCTGGGCCGGGAGACGACAACAGGCCCAAGGCAAACACGGATCGGAAGTATGAACCGGTCTGGACCAGGGTTGAGGGCCCCAAAACTGGGCCGGAGCGACGGGGCAGCGGGTCAGATCTCCCTCCGCTGGAAACCGACTTACGCCCTGACGGCCCCCCGGAGCACCACCGGAGCCGATCTACCGCCAGTGCCGGCCGGCCTGACTATTTCTCTCGGCAGTCGCGCATGTCCGGGGACCAACTGCTGTCTCCGGAGATAATCCAGAGCGGAGCTGGTGGGCGAGAGAGAGCCTACCGTGGCTTGGGCCCGCCCTCTACTTGCGGTGCCCGGCCGCCGACTCGTCAGGATCAATTCGAGACGAGCGACCGCAAAGGGGATGGCGAGAATCGCCAAAGGCGAACAGCCTCCACGGCGAGGAAGTATGAATCGAGCTTCGAGGCCGGCAAACCATCGAGGAGACTGTCGGACGACTGGGCTACTGAACCTCGCCTTCGAAAGGATCAGTCGTCTACGCCCAGCGACAGAAGGGGCAACTCGCGCTCATACGCGCGGAGTCAGGACCCCGCGCCGCGAGAGAAGAGCCGTCTATGCGACGAACGCCCCAAGGGCTCGCGCACGTATTCGTACACATACATGCAGAAACCGCCCGTCGTGGTTCAAGACAGCCGCCAGGCTCCTGCCAGCACGGACAAGGGCAGCGATGCCGGAAAGGCCAGGTCCCGGTCCCGCATGGGCACGGCTCCTCTCCCGTCGCCGATTCAGTCAGCACCGGGCCCGGCCGTGACGCCGCCGCCTCGAAGCTCCGCTACGTTCCCGATCATGAGCAGCCCCCGGAATCGGCCGGGCAGCGCCAAAGTGCAGTTGCCATATCCGGACGATGATGACCTTGGCCACGTCGGACCCGGAGTCAAGGACGGCAACGTCAGCTCCGAGAGAGCCGCAGCGATGCCGGTCCCTCCCGTGTCCATGCCCGAACCTCTACCCGCCATCCCCGCCAGCCCTGAGGGGCCACCTGAGGCAAAGAGGCCCGCTTCAGAGACGCCCGGCTCCTGGCAGCCCCCGCCTTTTGACCCCGAACGGAACGGGGCCCGCCCCGACAGGCCCGTCGGTTCGTATCGGCGCTTCTCAGAAGCCAAAGACAGCGGCGAGTCGCAAGGGCTGCCCGAATGCCCCCGCACAACCCCCGTGGCGGGAATGATGGACTGGCTTACACTGCCACGGACCGACTTCAACATCTGCCCTACGTGCTACGGGGCCGTCTTCGCAGAGTCAGAGTTTCGAACGCACTTCCAGCCCATACTCCGGCCGACGGGCGAGGCCATCGCCTGCGACTTTGGGTCGTCGCCTTGGTACAGGATCGCCTGGCTGCTGACATTGAAGCACGAGAAGCCGAACCTACGGCTGCTTTACCAAGTCGCCACCGTGACGAGCACGGTGCGGGGTGAATCCTGCCCCGGCAACCGGAAGGCAACCCGCAACTGGCTGACGGTCAGGGATCCTTACACTAGACGGGCGGTGCCGGAGTTTGCAGTCTGCTATCAGTGCGCAAGGACAGTGGAAGCCTTGCTGTCCAACCTGGCCGGCGTCTTCGTCCCGCTGGATCCCAGGTCGGAGCCGACAAGGGACATTTGCGCGCTGCATCTCACGCCAAAGAGACGGGAGTTTGTGTTGTACTTCGACGCGCTCGAGACGACCTCGGACAAAGCCTTCGTTGCCGACCAGGCGCCAGACATTGCGGACCTGGCTGAGGAGCTGCGGCGGCTCAGCATCGGCAACGAGTGCCGCGAAGACAGCCCCGTCCGCGACGGCTATTGGCACGTCATGCAGCTCCTGCCCGAGCTCACTGTGTGCAGCGCATGCTTCGACGACGTTGTCCGGCCGCGGCTCGAGGAGGGGAATAGCGTCGCCCACAACTTCTTCATGAAGCCGCAAAGACTGCCGTCGGCGACGTGCCAGCTCTACTCTGCGAGGATGAGGGACATCTTCCAGAAGGCCTGTCGACGGCGGGACCACGGCTATCTTGAGACCAAGGTGCTGGAGAGGCGGAGGATCGAGGCGGAAATCTACGACAAGCTGCTGAAGCTGGACCGGGCCAAGAGGAAAGACGCATGGACGGAGGAGCAGGTGGAAAAGCTGGTCGAAGAATGGAGACGATGGGAATGACGCTCTTGGATTGAAAACGTATAAGCCTAGCATACGGACGATAACGATTTACGACTAAGCCGTTGCTTGTCGTTGCAGAAAAGTGGCGCCTCTGCCCATCTTCCAATGACGTCCCCTTCCGTAATCACGTGAGACTGCCACCCTCGCTTAGGGTACGTACCGCCGGCTTAGGGCCTCCGCCCACCAGAAAATTCCCAGGCGAAATCTATCGCGAGAATCCATCCCAGTCACAAATTTCGACGCCGCCCGACGACCGAGGTGAGCTCGCGCGCCTCTCAGCAGCAGTTTGACGACGGCTCGAACAAGCACTGACCTCGATCCTCCAGGTCCGAGTCCCACCTGCACAATGGCTGCGCGACCTACCGTCTCCATCATCGGCAAAGATGGTGCTCCCACGGGGGCTTCGCATCCCATGCCCGCCGTCTTCACGAGCCCTATCCGACCGGATATCGTCCAGCAGGTGCACACCGGCATGGCCAAGAACAAGCGCCAGCCGTACGCCGTGAGCGAGAAGGCCGGTCACCAGACCTCTGCCGAGTCCTGGGGAACTGGTTAGTGAAGCCGCCGACAGTTGGGGGTGCGAAACGGACGACCGACGGCCATTGGGCATACCATGGCCGTCGCCAGTCTGCGCTGCTGCTCCGAGCATGGGCTTGGACCAGGCTGACGGTAAACAGGCCGTGCCGTTGCCCGTATCCCCCGTGTCTCTGGTGGCGGTACCCACCGCGCTGGTCAGGCTGCCTTCGGTAACATGTGCCGTTCTGGCCGCATGTTCGCCCCTACCAAGATCTGGCGCAAGTGGCACATCAAGGTCAACCAGGGCCAAAAGTACGTCTGCAACTGACGAGTCTTGAGAGGGCCGGACTGACTAGGACCTCAGGCGATATGCTACCTGCTCCGCTCTGGCCGCCTCCGCCGCCCCCCCTCTGCTGATGGCCCGCGGCCACCAGATCATGACCGTCCCCGAGGTTCCCCTCGTCGTCGACTCTGCGCTCTTCGAGGCCGGCGCCATGGCCCGCACCGCCGCCTCCCTGGGCCTCCTCAAGGCCGTCGGCGCCGGTGCCGATGTCGACAAGGTCAAGGGCTCCAAGAAGCTCCGCGCTGGCAAGGGCAAGATGCGTGGCCGCCGCCACCGCCAGCGCCGCGGCCCCCTGGTCGTCTACTCGCCCGAGACGGACGGCAAGGAGCTCGTCAAGGGCTTCTGCAACATCCCCGGCGTCGAGACCTGCTCCGTGACCGCCCTCAACCTGCTCCAGCTCGCCCCCGGTGGCCACCTCGGCCGCTTCATCGTCTGGACCTCGGCCGCGTTCAAGGCCCTCGACGACATTTACGGCTCCACCACCGAGCCCTCGGCCCACAAGCGCGACTTCCTGCTGCCGTCCAACGTCGTCTCCCAGGCCGACCTGACCCGCCTGATCAACAGCACTGAAATCCAGAGCTCGCTCAACGCCCCCAAGGGCGAGGCTGTCACGCGGCGATCGGCCGTGCAGAAGAAGAACCCGCTGCGCAACAAGCAGGTCATGCTGCGCCTGAACCCCTACGCCCGCGTGTTCTCCGAGCAGGCGCAGAAGAAGCAGTAAATCGGCAGCCTCGCTGGGTGTGCAGTGGGCTGGAAGTTGGGGCTGGTATTTCACGGTTTCGTCGAGGCGTATGGCTTGGAAGGTCGAGCTCCTGAATGAGGAAATATTGACTCATGCCCGGATGGTGCAAGTGTGAATCGTGCTTGATATCCAACCATTCTAACCTATCGTCTAAAGCTGTCGGCAGCTCGAGTGTGAGGGCTGCCAAAGGGATCCGTCTCGCGACTCGTAAAGCAACGGACCCTGGAGTCTACGTCTAAATGTGCTCATGAACCGTAGATAGACTTCACCTGTTGCTGTGTATCCCAGATACCGATACCGCCTCCGACTTCCCTTTGTGTGCCTCGAGAGCGACACGTTGTGCTTCAAACCGTTCGCGCCATTCAGGGTCGTAGTGAAAACCCAGCTCACCCAAAGTCGTCGCTTTGCAGCTCTGCTGTTCGAACCGCCGCTTCGTCTCGGCGTATATGCTCCGCTGCCAGAAGCTTTCGTCGTCCCATCGCGGTGGCTCTTTTCCGAGACGGGTGGCTTTGACGGCCCAGTCGTGCAGCTCGTTGATGTAGCGCCCGTCGCCGAGCTGCGCACAGATATGAAGCGCCTCGCCCTCCCTCTCGTACAGCTCCCGGCTCCACCGCTCCATCTCGTCGACCGAGGGCAGCTCGAGGCTATTGGACCAGACGGCGGAGAAGACAGCAGCCTGGGCCTCGGCCACGGGCCACGGGACAGACCTCTGGTTCAGGCCGGAGAAGACGAGGGTAGGGTGCCGGATGGAGAAGAGATGCTCGTATAGGCCGTGGACACCCCGGCCGGTGGTGACGAGTTTGCGTTGCAGGTCGGGGAGAAAGGGATAGCTGTATAGGAAGCCCGTGCAGAAGAGGATGGCATCGACGCCGGTCTCGACTCTGCCGTCTTTGAAGCGAACGCCGCGCTGCTCGACGAGGAGCTCTTCCATCTCAGGCACCTCTTCGCAACCCGTGTGAGCCAGCCTGTCGGGGTTCGTGGCTGACCTCACGGACAGGAGAGCCTTGCCCCTGGACACTTGGCTGATCTGCCGCCCTATGTCGGTGCCCGAGGGTCCGTTGCCGACGATGATGGTCTTCTTGCCCTTGAAGGCATCTGCCGCACGGTACTGCTTGGAATGCGTAATGACGGAAGGATGCGCTTCGTGGAACGGCCTCATGTTGGCCACGTCTGGGATGAAGGGCACCGAAAAATGCCCGTTGGCGATTACGACGGCGTCGAAGACGTCGTCCACGGCCTGGTCGTCCACGATGGACTGCGCCTCGAGCCTCCACTTGTCTCGTCCGTCCTTGGGTGTGAGTGATATCCTTTTCACTTGGAAGGACAGCTTGATCAGGTGCCTGACGTCTTGGGCATATCTGAGCAAGTATGCCTGGGTGTCCTGGCGGCGCGGAAACGCCAAACAGCCTTGCGGGAAGGGCTGGTCGGAGAAGCCCATCAGGCTGGTGGGTATGTTAGTGTGGAGGTTGTCGTACATGGGAGACGGGAAGACGGGCGCGCCATGGGACGGGAGGGGGGGGTCCGGCGGGAAGAAGGGGTCTCCTTGCGGCACGGGATACGGGCCCGGCACTGCGTTGGTGTAGTTCCAGACGCCGCCGACCTCGGCCTGCTGTTCGAATATGACGATCTCGTCAAAGGCGCGCTGCGCTTCGAGGTACTTGGCCGAGGCGAGGCCGGAGGGACCAGCCCCAACAATGGCGACCTTTTTGACGTGAAAGTCTTTTGGGTATTGGGACCCCATCTCTAGGAAACAAGAAGTCGTTGCCTCGCAAAGACAGGGCGGCCTCTGGATATATTGGGGTCGCCGTTAGAGTTGGTAGCGATATGGCAACTGAGAGTGGGACCAGCTGTTCAGCTGACCAAGTGGTGCACTCTGACGTGATTGGCCCGATTATTTTAAAGGCTGGGGCTTGGATCAGCTGGACGTTATATCAACAATGCTATTACGGAGGCCTCCATAGACTCTTTCTCTTATTAATTGTGGACGTGTAGTAGCCTATAAGCTGGGAGAGTAACGACATGATCCCTGCAAGACGAGTGGCTCTAAGATCAAGCAACCGATAGTTAGGTACTTCCTAATTTCCTTTTAAAAAATAATTTCCCCAGAGCGTTTGCCAGTCGGCTCGTCGTCATCGCCCGGCTGGGATGTAGCGCTGGAATGCCTTAACGTACCGGCGCAACCACGCGAGGCATGAGGAATTGGCAATGATTCGTAAGGACTTGTGGCGGCGGCGACGATAATGGCGACGAGTAAGGAAGACAAGGAAAACGTATCCGTAATGCATTAACATACGAAAGCTAAGCCCAAAAGTACCCGGACTGCTCAGCCCTATCACGTGACCCCACGACAGTGCGGATAATAGAGGTAGGTCACTAGAAGCCGGTCCGGCGGTAGCTAATTAAACAAAGCTGCTTGAGGTGTTTGTAAGACAGAGGACACTGAAAGCGTGCGAGCCGCATCTGCAGCTTTGCTTCTTTAATGGGACGCAAATAAGCTCGTGGGTCCGCAAAGTGCCCCCAGAGCGCCCGGAGGGGAAAATGCCAAAGGGGGTTATGGGTGCCGGAGGGGGGAAATAAAAGTCCCGCTCAGCTTTACTTGCACTAGGCTAGGGGCTCACGTTAGTATAGGGCATTTTAGTAGGTCACGATGGCCTTACGGCTGCGGCTTGGTTATTATAGCCGCACCCCGGCTAGCGCGTGGTCGGCTAGGGCAGGGGACCATAACACTATAGGTTGCGGCCACACCTTCCTAGCTAGTCATGGTTGGCATGCCCTTTATGCGTGCCGTCCCACAGTTCCCAACTATCACTCTGTTGGTCTATTTATCCGGGCCGTCATAGTGAACGCATATCTAGAACAGGACCTAGAGAATGACTCAAGATCGTGCATGAAGGAGTGCTGCTCGTTGCACAGCAGTGCCCCGATTGACACGAGTCACGAGCGATAGCCAGGGAGCGAAGAAGCCGATCAAATCAAACAGTTCCAGCAAGGGCGCGGAAAAGAGGACGCAAAATCTTAGAAACGCGAATTAAACTAGCACTCGAGTTTAATTCATTACTGATTAATAAGCTTAGGCGTAACACAAGTGGCAGGCTGGCGTCCCTGGTCCTGCGCTTGCTTAGCCTTACGCTTACAATAGAGTCGCCTACCCTGCCAAGCTGCCCAGCATTTAGTATAACGTCCGCAGCAATCCACCGAAGGCTTGGGGTTGTTTGTGCCACCATCGCCGTTGCAAATTTGATATGCGGATAAGTCTTGCGTGTGAGTCCAAACGAACCAGTCCGGAATATTCGTCAAGTAAGCCCCCGTCGCACATTCGTCCCAACCGCATTCCATCCCCACGCCCTTGTCAAAAGTCGTGCATTCATTGCCGTTCCAGGGCAGGTTTTTAGCGGCAGCAGCTGCCGAGGCGAAGAGAGCCACCACTGCGGCGATTGTGCTGGAGAGACGCATAGTGAGCCCGGGAGATGGGTCAGGTCAGGTTGAGAGGCGCTGTGGCGGTGAGAAACGAGAGTAGCAAGCCAGGCTGGGAAAGTACGAGGAGTTGACTGGAAGATTGGGTGATGGTCTGTTAGGACGAGGGTCGTCGGATCAAGAGATAGTACGCCCCTTTTATACCTGTCGGGCGGCTGCGCGGACGTCATATGCCTATGGGCTCGAGCAAGGTGCCCTACCCTGCTCAAGCCTACAGGGCGGTGGTCAAATCACCTCATTCACTACTATACACTAGATAAGGGCCACGTATAGCAATGCCTGCTAGAGTGTGTCTACACTTTTGCTGGCAGGTATAGCAGTTCCGTCAATGCAATTGCCCTTGGTGTAAATGACGATCGCCGGGGCACCGCTCTATCTTCCGTTATCGGGGCTACCCACCCGTTCATTTCCCTCTATGCTCCCCCCACCACCCTTGTCGCGATTGTGCCACGTGCCGTCTTTGCATAACCATATAACATAGAAGTATAATTCGGTTCCAACCTCCAACCCCCCTACCCTACCGTAAGCCCCACGGATAAGACACCACGGGGCGGAAATTGGAACTAAAGGAATACGAGGGCCCAGGATCCGGGGGGTCTAAAGGCATGCCGGCAAATCGAAGATGAGATAACAGTGCCGGAAATGGACCTAGGATCCGGGGGTCAGTCCAATCTTGGAACTTGTGGCCCGAGCGCGGGCTGCTGTGCACTTGGTGGGGAAAAGTGAGTCGGTCCTGGTTGCATAGGGGACCCACTGCCTGGCTACGTCCCGTAGATCGCAGTTCTGGATATGTGTATAAATATGTAAGCCGCGAGCTCATTACTGCCATCTATCTCTCTTTCTAACGAATCTGATCCATAACAAACAATTCCAAATACCAAATCTCTTATTGGCATTTTTTTAACCGCGTATCCTTCGAGATAACCCAACATGGTTCTCATCTTCTCTCTTCTTTTCGTCGGTGCTCTATGTTCTGATAGAGACAGTTTACGAAACCATACTAAAACACGCTATAACAAAACATATCGAGAGATGATACATTATATCAATTCTAAAGCTCAATCCCACCTCGAGGCATACCATTCACGGCCACTGCCATATATGGATGTCAGCCCTATTTGCGGCTGCTCAGCCGAGGACATGTTTTTCTTACATAACTTCTTTACGAATACAGGCAAGCCTGTCATCGACATCGAACCCTATGAGGATACAAGCATATTCAACGGTAAAAGTACCATATGGATTGAGAACTCTACATCAGTTACTACAAGCTACACCTTTAGATGGAACGTCAATGCGGAAGCAGGCATTGAACACTGGTGGGGAGTCCCAGAAATCACCGGGGGAAAGGTGACTCTTAAGATCAGTGGAGGAGTCGGGGAAGACAGGACTCAAACGAATATCGAACAGTACACCACTAAGAAGGTATTCGACTGTCCACAAGGCCACTATTGTCAAGTCCAAACCTGGACTTTCTCAGCTACCTACCCTGGAATTTTTCAGCAGATGCCCGCAGTCAACTTCAACAACTGTCTTCAGACAAGCATGGAATGGAGATATGGTGAAACAAACCAATATCACGAGATAAACCAATCCTCGAAAATAACCCTTGCCAGTCTGGCCGGCAAGTCCTGCAATTGGGATCTTTTAGGCAAAGACTATTACACGCTACTCGACATGAAAACCAGACAGGAGATCACTGAGACACCCCCCGGAGGGTTTATCAAAGACGATGTTGAGTGGCCACCACACTCCGTCGACATTATCTATAAAGACGCCAACGCCAAGCCTGGTAATATTACAATACCTGTTTTGGACAGTGAGAAAAAACTTCTCAAAGCACAACTATTGCTTTCCTACGACCCGAACGAGGCTTCTGGACAGGCTATAGTTGTGAACTCTACCGTCCCTGGAATTAAAGCTGGACAACGTATTGCTTGACTTAACCAGATATGTAATATTATGGCGCACGTCGAGTAGTTACACTTCAAATCATTGCTGGCTGGAGAGCAACCCCCGAAGAAAGCTTCCGATGGACTCTTTCCAGCTGATCCAGAACACACGGAGCTCAACAGGGTCCATTCTAACACCCATGATAAGGCACGCAGGCAGGTGTCATTAGCGGTGGCATTGTCCGATGTAAAGTAGCCAATGTTGCCTGCGACATCGAAATATCGTATGGTGTCCAGCAAGTGCCGTGACATTGTCTCTCCGGAGTGACTGTGCTGCACGTTCGGCAGGCCTAATAAGTACTTACGGAGTAGCAGCTGTATTTTGCCGAAACTTCGCCGAGCGCGTGGCTGCCCACCGCCTTCCGTTTGTGGAGTATGTGCTCACCCGTACGAGCTCACGACACCTCATCGCACACGTGCCCAAGCGGCCTGAGCTCCCAGACAGCGACGCCTCCATTGCGCACCTCTGTCATGACGCTCCCGAGCCCGGCGGTGGTCGTCCAGGCGCGTCCCTGATCCTGACTGGAGCGGTTCCCTAGCGGTCGCGATGGAGGTACTCCGCGGCACAGAGGCGACGCCCATCGCGCAGCTGCGCCCCGACATCGACGGCGCCCAGTCGCGGGCGGTTGACGGAGTCGTTACCATCACGTGGCCGTACAGCGTGGTGACCAAGTCGATTGCCTTCATCCTCGCCGAGCGCGACTTTCGGCTGCGGCGCTACAGGGGACAGCTGCGCGTCGAGTTCCACGGCGCGGCGGGCCGGGTGCTCGCGGACTCGGGCGTCGGCGGCGGCGACGAGATTCGCATCAGCCTGGATGGCGCGCAGTGGGAGCGCCATGAAGCGCCGACGCGGTTGCCCGGCGGCACCCTCGAGTGGCAGCTCAAGTTTACGAACCGCCTGCTCCTGAGCATATGCAGGGCCGAGGCCCAGGGGCCAGACATAATCGACGTCGATGCCCCGGCGGAGGAAGACGCACCTCAGCCAGCGCCAGAGGACGCGCCAGAGGACAGATGGACCCCCCCTCCGCCGGAGCCGCGGCTCCTCGACGGCGATGCCACGCCGGTCCCCAAGCCCACAGCCTCTGCGCTACCCGCGAAACGGCAGGCTTCCATGGTGCTGGGGCCCGAAGAATACGCGTCGCCGGCCTTCCTCAAGCGCGCGAGGGTGTCATATGGTTCTCTTTTCGACGGCGGACTCGACATATTCGACGAAGAAAAGGCCAAGAAGGGCAAGGACAGGCGACGGTCGCGGTTCAGCATGAACAACAGGGCATGGAAATATAGCAGTCGATCTCCAAGCCCCGAGGCCAACATCCCGTCGGACCGCGGCAGCGACCTCGGCGACGCATTACAGGAGAAGGCAGAAGCGCAGGCGGCGACGGGCACTCCCATGGCCTCGCCGCCACATCCAGCCATGGTAGACGAGGGTTGCCAAACGCAAGAGCTGTATTTCAGCCCGTCCCCGAATGTTCAGGTCTCGGCCGAGTCTCGCCTTGCAGGTCCCCCGCCACAAGCATCGCCGCTCGGAGCTCGAGACGGAAGCGACCATGGCGACTTGCAGACGCCTCTGAGGGCGCTCTTTGGGCACAGGAGCAGCGACGAGATGCCGAGCCTGGGAGCAGAGCCCAGCATGGGATACGAAGTCGATCCGCAGAACCATGGCTTTGGGCTCGAGACCGGCCCACACGGCGACCCTTTGGCGATCGCGTTGCGCGCGCCGCCCGTTGCCAACACAGCGGCAAGCGCAGTGGCCTTTGTTGACGGCATCGCAGCCGCCGACTATCCCATGACGACTTTCGGCAGCAGTGACCTTGCGGCGACTTCGACCATCGACCCGAGTTTGCAGTTTCCAGGCGGGATCCCTGTGCCAAATCACGTGTATTACGATGTGCCGCAGCCAGACAATATGGCGTGGCACGGCGAGCCTCACTCGGGCGAGTTTCCATCGGAACGCGCACAGGGTCCCGCGCAGCACCCCATGGACATGGTGGGTGATTCTTCGCCCGTGGCGAGGCAGTTATCGAGCCTTGGATCGGGATCGGCAAGCTTGGATGGCTCTGCGGGCAACGACAGTCGTTCTGCCAGCCAGGCTGAGGGAGCTTCGCGAGACTTGTCGTCCCAGCAGGCCGAAGCAGCGCCAATGGGCCGAGACGATGCTCCCGACCAAGACTACCGAGACGGCGGAGACATCCCTGGCGAGGACTACGACTTGCGGAACTACGACCGCGCCAGGTACGACGACGAGGCAGTTTCGGACCAAGATTCACAGCCCGGCGGCAGCGATGACGGGCAGCAGTTTATCAACCTGGCCGAGGAAGACGAAGAAGAGTCGAACGAAGCCGGGTCAGGCGAGGAGTCGTCAGGCAGCGGCGTGCCCCTTTACGCTGCAGAGGGCGTGGGTTACGGCTGGTCGGAGTATGATTATGAGGGTGACGACTATTCCGACTCGGAAGGGGATTCGGAGGAAGAAGGCTACGGCGGTTTTGCTGCTGCCTTGGCTCCTGCAGGAGCACCTGCTCCCGCTGCGCCCCAGGAACCGGTCTTTATCAGCCTGCTCTCGGATTCGGAGGACGAGGACGAGGGCCGAGATGAGCGCCGGCTGGATGGGGGAGAGCTTCGGCCTGATGAAGCGTGGCGTCAAACCGACGAAGGCTCTAGACCTGACGAGAGACGACAGGAACATCGACAAGAAGAGCTTCGGCAAGAATATCCTCGACAAGAGCCTCGACAAGAGCCTCGACAAGAGCCTCGACCGGACGAGCTTCAGCACGAGGACTCCCGTCCAGGTGAGACTGCGTCGGACGGGCCTCAACACGATGAGGAGCCTCGACCGGATGAGCTTGCATCGGACATGGCTCGACAGTCCAGCGGCCCGAGCCTGCTGGATAGAGCTGGCGATGAAGTCCCTGCCGAGAGCCCAAAAGTCGCAGACACTCAGAGTGATGAGGTGGAAGCCAAGTCGAGCCTGAATGTCGGCGACAGTGACGAAATTTCAGGGCAAGATGTCAAGGGTGTTGGGCACGCAGGCTCGGTCGAAGGTCATGCCGTGCCATCTGAGCCAGTGCCATCGGCCGTCTCTGGAGCAGCTGACAATCGTGAAGCCAATGGGGAGGAAAGCCCCGCTCTCGGCTCAGAGATGGAAGACGTGCAGCAGACGGAAGTAAAACAAGCAGAAGCGGAGGACCAGCAGCAAGACATGGACTCGGGAGCGGAGACTCGAGTGGCGGCAAGCACCTTCGATTGGCGACGACCAGAAGTCATGGACGTTGACGAGGCCGAAGGACAACCCGGCTCATCTGTCGACAGAGAAGTGCAGCCCAAACCGCAGCATGCAGATGCTCTGGTGCACGACGGATCCGTCGACGAGTCTGCCGAGAGGGTACCCGAAGACAAGGATATGTGTGTGGAGGACTCTGGACCCCGGACGGCAGGAGCGGAAGCAGCTGAAGGAGAGAAGCAAGGAGGCTCTGCAGGGACCTCGGACGTGTTGATGCAGGACGCACTCCAGGACGGACCGGCAGAGGAGGGTGGCCTCGACCAGAGCCCAGAGATGAGCATGACGGCAGCGGTCACGGAGACGCAGGAGGTGCGTGTACCGGAAGCCGAGAGCCAGCAAGAGCCGTCGGAGGTGACGGGCGTCACGGAGACGGTGAAAGCAATGGATGCCGAGGGCCAAGAAGCTGCCGAGGGCCAAGAAGCTGCCGAGGACCAAGAAGCTGCCGAGGACCAAGATCCTGCCGAGGTGACGGCCATGGCGGAAACAGCGACGGCAGTGGCTGCGGCGGGAAGCCAACAAATTTCAAGGGCGGGCGAAAGGCAGGCTGAGGAGGGCGCGTCTGGGATGCTCGGCGCGCCTGGGATGCTCGAGGCCGCAAAGCATCCGAGCGAGGATGACGACTTTGCCGTGGAGACGCAGATTATTACCGAGTCCCAAGAATACCGGTCGCCCGACAAGCAGACGACGGCCGGTGACAGACTTGGCCCCGGGGCAGCTCAGGCGGGTGCGGGCGAGGCCCGGGACCAAGGCCAGGCCAAGGACGAGGGGCAGCCAGAAGTGCTCATCACGGTCAAGTCTCTACGCAGCCGGAGCCGCGGGAAGACGGCAGCGGCGGATGCAAGTGGCGAGGGGCGCGAGGACCCAAGCGTTGCTCTGGCAAAGGCGGCGGCGCTGGCTCACGAAGCGGAGCAGGACAAGGGGCCCAAGTCGCCGACCAGGCTGCGGGTGGCGGGAAGCAGGCGCGGGCAGGCAGACCCGAGCATCCAGCTGGCCAAGGCGCCGAGCTCCGAGGCGGGCGGGTCACGGGAGGAGGATTCGCCGACGACGCCACGGGTGACACGGAGCATGGGCATGGCGGAGCAGACGTCGCCGTCGTCGACTCGGAGCACGCGCAGCAAGGCGCACGAGGAGACGGGCGAGGGAGAGGAGGAGGAGGAGGCGGGCCAGATGAGGTTCCAGCTGCAGAAGACGCTGCGGACGACGCTGCCGGACGTGTTGCCGCTGCGGAGCCTGCGCATGTCGCTTAACAAGCGGGTGGACGTGATGGGGGTGTGCGCGGCGACGCCGGCGGCGGCGCACCGGCCCAAGCACGGGCCGCGGGACTACATGCTCGAGGTGCTGCTGACGGACCCGTCGACGTCGGGGGTGAGCGTGGCGCACGTCTTCCGGCCGCACCAGGCGTCGCTGCCGGCGGTGCAGGCGGGGGACGTGGTGCTGCTGCGGCGGATGCAGGTGGTGTCGGTGCGGGGCCGGGGGTTCGGGGCACGGACGGGGGAGGGGTCGGCGTGGGCCGTGTTTGAGCGGGGGGAGGCGGAGACGGCGGCGCAGATACGGGGGCCGCCGGTCGAGGTGAGCGGGGCCGAGGCCGAGTACGCGGCGGGGCTGCGGCGGTGGTGGCAGCAGGACGAGCGGGCGCGGGCGCGGGCGGAGCGGGCGAGCCAGCGGGCGAAGCAGGCGGGGAAGAATGGGTGAGGGAAGAGGCGGGGATGATGGCATGTGAAGAGAGGCGGGCGATGATGGCATGTGACGAGAGGCGGGTGATGGCATGTGAAGAGAGCGGGTGAAGAAGCCGGCGAAGAGAGCCGGGCCCGGAGTCGGGGCTCGGGTGCGGGGTCGGGCACGTGAGAGCCGGAGGCAGTCGGATGCATTGCCGATGGCCCGGGCGCACGGGAGCGGCGCTGGCATGCGGGCTGCAGGTCGGGGGAAACCGGAGGGCGTCGGGCGTCAGGTGATGTGATTATATCTTTGATGCGATGTATATAGTCAAAGAAAAGTAAAATGCAGCGGGAGGAGCATGTCGGAGAGGGAGTGTGTAGGAGACGGGGAGTGTGTAGGAGACAGAGGTTGGATGTAGGCCATCCGGGCCCATCGGGCATGGCCGGAGGGTGCGCCGGGCCGGCCCTGGTCTGCAGCGGCCAGTGGCCCCAACAAAAGCGCACGGAGGCGAGTCGCAGCCGCATGGGGCGAGGGGACGCGCTGCCTCCCTGCATCTCCCCCAACGCATGCAGCAGCGAAGACTCGCCGTCTCCGACCGGACCCGGACCGTCGAGGCGTACAAGAGGGCAGCCGCGTCGCCAGCGCCCGGTCAGCGGCACGCATCCAGCGCCTCTATGCAGCGGCGCCGTCTGCTGCGCTGCGGCCCGTCGCCGGTGCTCACGCCGGTGCTCACGCCGGTGCTCACAAGCCCCCCGTCGCCGGTGCTCATACGCCGCCGCCTCGCCGCGGGGCGACCTCGCAGCGTGCCGAGGCGTGCTCACTGTCTGCCTGGGCGTCCCCATTGCGCGTCCATGGCCTCGTCTGCCGCCCCCGCCGCCGCCAAGGCCGGGCCCGGCCCAGCAGAGGCGGGCCCCGACGACGCCAGACCCGGCCCAGCAGAGGCGGGCCGCGACGACGCCAGGCCCAACCGCGACAGCGCGCCGCCCGAGCAGGCGGCCGGCTACCAGCTGCTGCGCGAGCCGCTGTGGAACAAGGGTAACACTGTCCATGCCCGGGGCTTCACGACGCGGCTGACCCCCCCCCAGGCCTCTCCTTCACGGCCGAGGAGCGCGTGGTGCGCCACCTCACCGGCCTGCTGCCCCAGGCCGTCGAGAGCGTCGAGACGCAGTGCGCGCGCGCGCTGCGCATGGTGCAGACGCGCGCCACGGCCATCGACAAGTACCTGTGCCTGTCGGCGCTCAAGGACCACAACGCCGACCTCTTCTACCGCCTGCTCATGGACAACCTGCGCGAGCTGATGCCCATCGTCTACACGCCCACCATCGGCGACGTGTGCCTGCAGTACTCGGCGCTGTACACGCGGCCCGAGGCGCTGTACGTGTCGCTGAAGCAGCGGCGGTCGATGCGCGCCGTGCTGCGCAACTGGCCGCGGCCGGACCCGGACATATGCGTCGTCACGGACGGGTCGCGCATCCTGGGGCTGGGGGACCTGGGCGTCAACGGCGTGGGCATCTCGGTGAGAGAGGCAGGGACGGGAAGAGAGGCACAAGCATCGCTGACACGCGCAGATCGGCAAGCTCGCCCTCTACACGGCCGCGGCCGGCATCCATCCGGCGCGCACGCTGCCCATGGTGCTCGACTGCGGCACCGACAACGAGGCCAACCTCGAGGACCCGCTGTACCTGGGCCTGCGCCAGCGCCGGGCGCCGCGCGACGTGCAGCAGGACTTGATGGACGAGTTCATGGACGCGGCGCGCGACGTCTTCCCGGACATGGTGGTGCAGTTCGAGGACTTTGACAGCCAAAAGGCCTTTGGCTACCTGGAGCGCTACCGGCACACGCACCGGTGCTTCAACGACGACATCCAGGGCACGGGCGCCGTGGTGCTGGCGGGCTACATGGCGGCCGTCGAGCTGTCGGGCGTGCCGGTCGAGGACCAGCGGCTCGTCTTCATGGGCGCCGGGTCGGCGGGCGTCGGCGTGGCCAAGCAGCTCGTCGAGTTCTACACGCGGCGGGGGCTCTCCGAGGCCGAGGCGCGCGACAAGTTCTGGCTCGTCGACACCAAGGGCCTGGTGACGCGCGACCGCGGCGACCGGCTGGCGGCGCACAAGCAGTACTTTGCGCGCGGCGACAACGGCGGGCGGCAGCTGGGCTCGCTGGCCGACGTGGTGGCGCACGTGCGGCCGAGCGCGCTCGTCGGGCTGGCGGCCACGGCCGGCGTCTTCACCGAGCCCGTGGTGCGGGCGCTCAAGGCGGGCGTCGACGCCGGGGGGGCCGGGCGGCGGCCGATCCTGTTCCCGCTGAGCAACCCGCTGAGCAAGGCCGAGTGCACCTTCGAGCAGGCGGTGCGGTGGAGCGAGGGCGCGGCCATCTTCGCGTCCGGGTCGCCCTTCCAGCCGGTGCCGGGGCCGGGCGGCGCGACGCTGCACGCGAACCAGGGCAACAACGTCTACGTCTTCCCGGGCCTGGGGCTGGGCGCCATCCTGGCGCGGGCGGCGCGCGTCAGCGACGGCATGGTGTACGCGGCGGCCGAGGCGCTGGCGGGCGCGCTCGACGGCGACGAGGCGCGCCGGGGGCTGATCTACCCGCGCATCGAGCGGGTGCGCGAGGCGAGCGTGGCCGTGGCGCGGGCCGTCATGGGCGCGGCGCGGCGCGAGGGCCTGTCGGCGCTGCCGGAGGCGCTGTGGCGGGACTGGGAGGAACGGGGGGAGGCGGCGATGACGGCGTGGATGCGGCAGCGCATCTACGAGCCGGCGAGGGGGTCTGGCGACGCCAAGGGGCGGCTGTGAGCGAGGGGGGATGCGACGAGGGGGGATGCGAGCGAGGAGTGAGGGGGCGGCGGACGAGGAGTGAGGAGAGGAGGCGCACCGTTGCCGTGGCCGGCGTCATAGACTGTGGTGTAGACGGCGGTAGCGACGAAGCTTGAACACGTCGGATTCGGATCTGCCGCCGGCCACGTCGACGGCCGCGGGGCGGCGGTGCGAGGCCAGGTCGAGCAAGGCGGCGACGCTCGGAGCACCGAGCGGCGGCGGCTCGCAGGCCGAGGCGCGGGGCGGGGTCGCCAGGGGCTGCGGGGCGCCCTAGCGGAGGCCCCGTCCGGGGTTCGGGCTCGGGGGCGCCGGCGGCCCGGGCCCGGCGCCGACGGCCATGTGCCGGTGGTGATGCGCCGGCGGTGCTAGGCGGCGACGAGCCCGCGACACGTGGACGCGCTGGCGGCACGTGGACGACGGGGACTGGTTGCAGGGCGGCGGTGACGGGGCGCATCGACGGGGCGCATCGACGGGGCGCGGCGGCGACGGGGCGGCGACGGGGCGCGGCAAACGACGGCGCGCGCATTACCAAGGCTAACACGATACGTGCGGCGATATATGTATGTACATGCTGCGGCCTGCGTCTTCCCGCACCAGGCAGCTCCGTCTGGCCGTGCATGGATCCGTCGCCAATGTGCCCGTCCAGGGCGACGGCCCGCAAGGGCAGGTCGCCCGAGACTTGCCGAGCGGCGCGCGGCCCCGGCTGCCGGAAGCGGGCGGCGTGATTGGCCGGCGCGGCGCAAGCTTCGGCTCGGGTTACGTACGAGGGGCCAGAGTTAGGCCTGGCCGGAATGCGCGCGCTGGCCGGGCGACGGGAACGGGCAAGAGGCAAAGGCTGCTGCGCCGAGAGTTGCGATGCCGCCGAGAGTTGCGATGCCGCGCGCAGAGTTCAGGCGTCGACGGGCGGCGGCGAGCCGGGCGAGGGCGCGCAGGGCGAGGCGCTGGACGCGGCGCCGGCGGCAAGGAGCAGGCGGGCGGCGCGCGGCACGGGCTCTATTTCCGGCGGATGCGGCGGCGCGGCGGCCAGGCGGCAGGCGGCCAGGCGGCGAGGCCCTAGCCGCGGCGGCCGGCGCGCGCTCCGGAAACGTCTAGCGCCTCGCGCGCCCGCTGCAGCGTCTCGACGCGCGTCTCGGCGGCGAGACACGGCCACGGCGAGCCTGGCCTTCCGCCGCCTCCGCCGCCACGCCCCCCTGGCCAGGATGGGGCGGCGGCGAGGCAGCCGGGTAGCGGCGAGGCAGCCAGGTAGCGGCGAGGTAGCCAGGTAGCGGCCGCGGCAGGCAATATAATAGCCGTCCACACCCCCCCTTCCCGCCCCGACGCACCCACCCCCGGATTTTCCTCGCCGTTGCTCGCTCGCCGCCCGCGTCCTTGTTGCCGTCCCTGAGCGAGGCCGCCTGGTCTGCGAGGCCGCCTGGTCTGCGAGGCCGCCTGGTCTGCGAGGCCGGCGCCCCGGCGTCTGCGCTTGGAGCTGTCCGGCGCCGGCGACTCATCGACTCCCGGACCGTCCGTCCCCGCCATGGCCCCCGACGCCGCCCCCGACGCCGCCGCCGCCGCGCCGCCCAAGAAGCGCCCCGCCGCCGACCGGCCCGACGCGCCGCACAAGGTCACCAAGCGCCGGGCCGCGCGCGCCTGCGTCTCGTGCCGCGCGCGCAAGGTGCGCTGCGACGTGGTCGAGGGCGCGCCCTGCGGCAACTGCCGCTGGGACAACGTCGAGGTGCGCCCGGAGCCGGCCGCCCGGGCGCGCGAGGCTGACGCCCGCAGTGCATCGTCCAGGAGAGCCGCCGCCGCAAGTGAGTCCGTGGGCGAGAAAGCCCCGGCCGACGTTGCACTGACGCAAGGGCTGCAGGAAGAACCTCGCCACGGCAACCGCCGCCGCCGCCGCCGCCGCCGCCCCCGCCGAGGCCCAGCTGCGGTGCCGCGCCGCGCCCGGGCCCGGCGCCGCCGCCGCCGACGAGCCCCGGCGCACCAGCAGCGGCTCCGGCCTGTCGTCGGCCAGCGACGGCCACGTGCCGCACCTGATCTGTGCGTGGCACTCTTCCCCTCGCGTCCGGTCTTGTTGGCATTTAATGCCCCGGCGCTCGCACGACTCCGGCTCCGCGCCCGGGCCCGCCGCCCCCCCGCCCAAGCTCCCCCCCCTTTCCCCACTTGCGACGCCCTGCGCTTGGACGCCGCCCGGCTCCGCTCTCACATGCAAGGCGCGGAATCGCGGCGGAACGTCCGTCGCCGCGCTCTGGGCACTTTTGCTGACGCCTGACGTCACCAGACCAGCGCTCCGCCGGCTACCGCTACGGCCCCGCCGCCGTCCGCCGCGCCCAGCCCTCCGACCCGGCCGCCGCCGCCGCCGCCGCCGCCGCCGCCATCCCCTCCCCCGGGCTCGCCTGGGACGCCGACCTGCTCGCGCCCGCCGCCGAGCTCCCCGATGCCGCCGCCGCCGCCCCGCTGCCGCCGTTCGTGCGGCCGCTGCCGCCCAAAATGGCGGCCGAGGACGTCCGCTTCCTCGACGCCAAGGGCGCCCTCGCCCTGCCCGCGGTGCGCCTCCAGGACGCGCTGCTGCAGGCCTACGTCGAGTTCGTCCACCCCTACATGCCGCTCATGGACCTCTACGCCTTCCTCGACGTCGTCGCCCGCCGCGACGGCCGCGCCGGCCGCGTCAGCCTGCTGCTGCTGCAGGCCGTGCTCTTCGCCGCCACGGCCTTTGTCGACATGAAGCTGCTGCGCGAGGCCGGCTACGCGTCGCGCAAGGCCGCGCGCAAGGCCTTTTTCCACAAGACGCGGGTGAGCTCGTCTCCATGATCGGCTTCGAAGCGTCGTGCTCACACGCCCAGCTCCTCTACGACTTCGACTACGAGTCGGACCGGCTCGTCCTCGTCCAGGCGCTCATGCTCATGACCTACTGGTACGAGACGCCCGACGACCAAAAGGACACGTGGCACTGGATGGGCGTCGCCATCTCGCTCGCGCACACCATCGGCCTGCACCGCAACCCCGGCATGACGTCCATGGCGCCGCCGCGGCAGCGGCTGTGGAAGCGCATCTGGTGGTCGTGCTTCATGCGCGACCGCCTCATCGCGCTCGGCATGCGCCGCCCGACGCGCATCAAGGACGAGGACTTCGACGTGCCCATGCTCGTCGAGGCCGACCTCGACCTCGACCCGCTGCCCGAGGCCAGCGCGGCCGTGGTGCTGCCCGGCTGCGCGCTGCTGCGCGACGGCGCGCTGCTGCGCGAGCTGGCCGTCCTGTGCGTGCAAAAGGCGCGCCTGTGCGTGTGCGTGAGCCACATGCTGCGCTCGCAGTACTCGGTCCTCATCCGCGACAAGATGCGCCCGGACAACACCACCAACAGCACCATGATGCTCTTCCCCAGCAAGCGGCCCGACAACGTCGAGGGCGTCGCCGCCGTCGACGCCGAGCTGGCCGCCTGGGCCGCCGCCCTGCCGCCGCCCTGCCGCGACCGGCCGCTCGCCGCCCCGGGCCCGGGCCCGGACGCCGCCCCGGACGCCGCCCCCGGCCGCGCCACCGTCGCCGTCCACCGCACCCTGCTGCACATGGTCTACCAGACGACCGTCTCGGCCCTGCACCGCCCGCAGTTCCTGCCCGCCGCGCCCGACCGCGCCCCGGCCGCCGACCTGCAGGCCCAGGACACGTCGCGCGCCCGCGTCCGCGACGCCGCCGCCGCCATCACGCGCATGGCCGCCGACCTGCACCGCCACCGCCTCGAGCGCTTCCTGCCCACCACCGGCGTCACCGTCATCCTGCCCGCCATGATCATCCACCTGCTCGAGATGCGCAGCCCGGCCGCCGACGCCCGCGACCGCGCCGCCCGCGGCTTCCGCCTGTGCATGCGCGTCATGGAGCGCCTGCGCGACATGTACGCCGCCGCCGACTACGCCACCGGCTTCCTCGACGCCGCCCTGCGCAAGGCCTCGCTCGGCAGCCGCCCCGGCCCGGACCCCGACCGCCCCGGCCCGCCCGACCCCGCCCACGCCGCCCTGTCCGCCGCCATGAAGCCGCCGCCGCCCGCCGCCGCCCAGGTCCAGGTCCAGGTGCCCGTCCTCGTCGGCTTCGGCGCCCAGACGACGCCCCCGCCCGACAACGTCTACATGGCCGCCGCCGAGCCGCTCTTCGCCGACAAGGGCCCCGGCGCCTCGCCGCTGCTCTTCCACCACCAGCTGCACCAGCACCAGCCGCCGCCGCCCGCCGCCGCCATGCTGCCGCCCAACACGGTCAACGCCGCCGCCCTCGAGCTGTCGGCCGCCTCGCCGCCGCACACCGACCTCGACCCGGCCGGCCTGACGCCGAGCGCGAGCGCCGGCTCCGACGAGGCCCCCGCCGGGCTCGACGCCCTCGACCTCGACTTCATGCAGGGCCACGACGAGTTCGACTGGAACGCCGTGGCCGGCACCGACTTTGACGTCGACCAGTGGCTGCAGTTCCCGCCCGAGGGCGTCAGCGGCATCGGCGCCGGCGCCGGCGCCAGCGACGACAGGAACGACGCCAATGCCGGCGCCGGCGGCGACGTCAAGTGCGAGGACGACGACAGCGTCATGGGGCAGGTGCTCAGCCTGGCCCTCGACAACGACGACGAGGGCCGCGCGGCGCCGGCGACGAGCGGCCTCGAGGTGTCGGCGCGGGCGTGACGGTTGCTTCGACAGCCCGGCGCGCTTGGGCCGTCGACAGGACCATATCCGCCGTTCAACAAGACGGCTCGTTAATGGGGCTGCTGGAGGCCGTGGGCTCGGGCTTGCTCTGGACGGCAGACGCAACAAAAGCTGGTGTAATTGCATAGACACGGGCGAGGCAGAAGACGCCCGAGACTGTAATATATACGTAATGTCAGGAGAGAGCCTCAGACTGGCCAAGATCGGGTGTGCTGCCGAGCAAGTGCGCTGCGCATGGCAGATTTTGCCTGCGGATAGCAGATTTCGATCCGTCCCTGGGCTCGAGCTCCTGATCCCAGCCCGTCCCCAGCGTCCGCGACCAACATGCGCAATGCCATCTGCCATCCAATCTGGACCCCTGGCCGCGCCGCTAGGCTCCTCTCGGTCCGTTGGTCGGCCAGCGATGTCGACGGCCGGGGTCGTTTAAATGAGCAGTTATTAATAAAGAAGAAAAAGACAATCCCCAGCACGGCTTGCCTCCCTCGCCCTCACTCCGCTGCTCCTTCTGTGCTGTCTGCCTTGGCCTTTTGCCCGTCGCTCGCTGGCTCTCCTTGCATATCCGGACCTTCGTTTTTCCAAGCGCTGACCAACCACGCCCGTTTGCGTCCCCACCGCTGCGACGCCTCGTCATCGCGCCCGCCAGCCTCATCCGACGTCTGGCCAGCACGTCGCCGCTCGTCGCCGCTCGTCGCCAGCGGCCCTCTGCCTGCGGCGCCATTTGCTTGCGTCTTCTTGTCTTCTTCCTTTCCTTGCCGCTTCTCTTGCGCCGTCCTCTCGCCCTGGGCCTCGGACGTCGTTTCCGTCCGCGGCGCTCCCCGATCGCCTCGTCCCCCGACTATGAACATCATCAGCCGCCTCCTCGTCACGACGTTTTCGCCAGGGCCATGAGCAGACCATGTCGCTCCGTGCCCCCCGCGACTGACTGACTCGTTCTGCCGCAACCGCCATCGACAGCGGCGCCGACGCCGACGCCGAGACGCTACGCCGACGCCGGCTCCGAGTCGCCACGCCGACGCCGGCCCCGAGACGCCACGCCGACGCCGGCCCCGAGACGCCACGCCGACGCCGGCCCCGAGACGCCACGCCGACGCCGGCCCCGAGACGCGCCCCGACGAATCGGCCCGCCAGCATGACGGACCCCCCCGCGCGCTTCAAGCCCAAGCGCCTCTCCCTCATCACCCCCATGTCGCCCACGCGCCACCGCCCCCCCGATGACTTCCTCGTCCACCTCGCGCCCGCCGCCGCCGCCGAGGCCCTGGCCTCCCCCTCGGGCGCCCTCAGGCCCTGTCTCGACGCCGCCCTGCCCGCCGATCGCGACTTCGCCATGCGCGCCGCCCTCGCCTCCAGGCGTGTCTGGGAGTGGCTGCGCGAGCTCGAGGACTGGGCCTGGCCCGCCGCCCGAGGGCCCGCCGGCTTCGAGACCCCGAGTGCGAGGCAGAGCCACCATTCCTCGCAGGCGACGGCCCCGGACGGCCTCCCTGGCGACCACCTCGGCAGCCTGCCCGCCCCCGACGTGGCCAGGTATGAGGCCAGGGTCGACGAGATTCACCGCGACCTGGACGGGCTCGCCGTCGAGGACCTCAAGAGCTATGTCCTGACGAACCACATCATGCCCCTATCGAGACCGGCCACGCCCGCCGCGGACTCGGGCCGCTTCTCGTCGGCCTCCTCCGCCTATAACAAGATGGAGGACCTGACGGCCGTCGTCACCGCCATTGTCTTGCAGATGCTGCCCGTCCTGTCCCGGTTGTCGCACCTGCTGCGCGTCTGGGGCATCCGCCTCCGCGTGCTGCGGTGCATCCCCCCGCTGCTGCGGGCCATCGAGGATGCAGAAGTCGGCCTCGGGTCGGGCTGGGCTGCCGTCGCACCGCCGCCCGCGACGCTGAAGCGAGACGACTTTGACGTCATGAGGCGCGTGCTCATGAGAAAAGTGGCCGAACCTGCCCGCATGTTGGACTACATGTTGGACTGCGTCCAAGGGACGCAGGATACCCTGCCGGACTGCTGGCTCGACCGGATGGAGGCGGTCGAGAGAGGCTACGGCGCGTGGGTGGCTACCTGCGAGGCCAAGATCCGGGAGGCGGACTGGGCCGTCTCTGCAGAGCGACGTACTAAAGATGCAGTCACATTGCACCAACGGCAAACGCAGCATAAAGAGATGGAAACAGACGGGAAGAGCCCAGCAAGGCACAGCCAGCACAGCCAGCACTCTAGCGACGAGTCGCCTACTGCGGGCCCCGACTCTGCGGGCTCGCGCACGCCGTCAGACCATGGATCCCTCGACTACGACGGGAGCGGCGAAGCGCGGGCGCCCTCGGCGCACGGAGAGCCGCCCAGCCTGATGGCCGAGGACGAGGCGTCGTCCTTCCCAAGCGCCATGGCCGTGGTTGACGGAGACGCGGCCGGAGACTCCTTGTACCTCAACCGCCCCATGACTCCTGTCGAGGAGCAGGACGAGCTGGAGCTGCCGCCGTTGCGGGCGCGCGCGAGCCGCAACAGCCTCGCCTCACAGGCCTCGACCGTGGTAAACGGCACGTCGAGCCACTTCGGCGCCCTGTCGAGCGACCCGCCCGAGGTGTCTGCTTCGCCCGGCCTGCCCAGGGCGCGGGTCCGCGAGGCGGCCTTTGTCGACGATAGTCCGCCGAGCTCGCCGCCGCTGCCGCCGCTGCCGCCGCTGCGCCGGGGCGATGTGCTGGAGCCGTCGACGGCGCTCCTGGACAGCCCCGTCATCGGGCCCATCCTCGAGGGGGAGGAGTCCATGTTCTTCAAGACGCCCGCGGACCAGTCGTTCGTCGACGAGTTCGACGACACGCTGTCCATGTCGGACATGACGAGCCCCATGACGCACAGGGAGAGCAGCAGCGACCAGCAGCTGCGGCAGCAGATCAGCGACATCATCGAGTCGATCCCGGCCAAGATCAAGCTGTCGGCCGAGCCGCCGGCCGTCAACCTGAACCCGCCCGACATCCAGCTGCCGCGGCTGAGGAGGAGGCCGTCCAAGGAGGCGGTCAAGAGGAGCGCGTCGAACCTGTCGGCCCTGTCGTCGCGGACGGTGACGCCGTCGTTTACGCTGTCGCCGGCGCGGAACCCCCGGCCGCGGGCGCAGCGGGCGCAGCAGGGCATCAAGGTCTACCACCTCTCGCGGTCGACGGGCGAGCCGCCCATCAAGCTCTTCATCCGCTGCGTCGGCGAGCACGGCGAGCGCGTCATGGTGCGCGTCGGCGGCGGCTGGGCCGACCTGAGCGAGTACCTGAAGGAGTACGCCAGCCACCACGGGCGCCGGTCCGCCGGCTCGGAGAAGGCGAGGGTCGAGGTCCGCGACATTCCGCCGCGGGCGTCGAGCGGCCTCGGCGCGCCGCTCGCCGGGTCGAGCTCGCCGGCCAAGTCGGACGCGGCGGCGGCCGAGAGCTCGCCGGCGTCGCCCCTCGGCGTGCGCAGGACGCGCCGCAGCGGCGGCTCGAGCGGCGAGGCCCCGCGGCTGCGGCCCAAGACGCCGGCGGGCGCGGCGGCCGCCTGCTCGGCCGACAACCCGCCGTCGTCGGGCGACTCGACGCGGTCGAGGTCGAGCTCGCGCCTCAGCTGGGTCGACGACGACAGCTCCTTTCTCGGCCTGGCCGGCCCGACGGGCAAGAAGATCGAGATGAGCGAGGAGAACCGCGCGTGGGTGGAGAGCGTCAAGGAGAAGGTGCGCCTGGTGAGCGGCGAGCGGAGGGCGTCGGCCGCGTCGGAGGACCGGGGCGGCCGCTTCGGCGAGCTGGGCAAGGTGGGCGCCACCAAGCGGCTGTTTCCCAAGGCCGACGACCGGGGCTGGCGATAGCCTCACCGGGAACATGTCATGCGGGACGCGGAGGACAGGCCAAGGGGCTTTGATATGGGTATTGCGGAGTTTCTGACGGGGGCGGTACACGTGAGCACGGCCGGCATGGATATCTGGGGCGCATTGCATGAAGACGCGTGCTTGGACCTGCGCGGTGCGGGCTGGAAAGGGATACCCATCTTGTTTCTTTTGCTTCTGTAGCGTTTGCGGGTTCCGCTGGCTTTGGCACACGATGGCTGTGCAGTTGTCCATGGACGCCGCATTGATGACCGAGTCACGGTGAGCGTTCACGTCAGCGTTTATGAAACGTTGCTTCCACGGTCCAGAGACATGACGATAAACAATACGGCTGTATCGGTGGAAGCGGCTGTGCTGACTCCCGCCACGGAGGCCATCTCTTGAATACAGACACCATCAACATGAGCGGCCAAGCGACCAAGTTGCATTTCAAAGTCGACTTTCGCGACACAAAACTACGTCTGATCACTCATGGCTCGTCGTCAAACCAGCACCGAAGGCCAGGCGGCAACGCTAGCCCAAAGTCAGACGAGCATAAACACGACATATGACAATCTCGACTAAGAGGTCGGTCGGCGACGAGAACCTCATCAAGGAATGGGCCAGAAGACTCACCTCAAGAATTCTCCCCGTGCCACCGAAATAACGAGCTTGGCGGAGCCCTGCGGGAGCCCACAGTAATGAGGCTATGTATAGCATGCACGTCCGTATATGCACCGCTCCGTATAGTACGTTCAAGTACTTTCGTATATATGAGTCGTGTCGTGGAGGAACGCGAGACATGGATATCCCAGCCGTCGGGGGGCTTGGCCTATATGACTGGACGCTGCGTCTGAATCATGCTATATTGCGCATAATGGAGGCGAGGCCCGTTCCAGGCCTGGATGGGGACAACATCCTCGACGGTCCGGCCGTAGGAGTGGAGAGGCACTGCGGAATCTCAAGTACGAGGAAGCTCATAGGCCAAGAGGACGATATTGGGGGCAGATTTGTTTCGAGATGACCATGGATGAGCGCGCCTTAGGCATGGGACTTAATCTCACGGCGGAAATAGGCTGCGGTCGATTCTCCATCGGCCGCAGGGCGTCGTCGTCGAGGTCCAGTTATAAGCCCGTCCGACCTCCGTCGAGAGCCCCCTCTGTCTTCTCTCCTTACCCAGCACTCGTGTGTCCATAGCTGCTCCTCGGTTCTTTTTGGAGCCAGTCGTTCGTTACCGCGGCCCGTCTTAGCACTCTTGCGTTCACCCACTCCTTGTCAAGACGCAACATCGTCAGAGGCGGCCACGATGAAGTCGTACGCCACCGCTTTCTACGTCGCTGCCGCCGTGCAGGGCGCCATGGCCCAGCAGCAGCTGCCCGAGCTGCCGCTTGTGCCCGACCGCGAGCCCGCGCTCCCGCCGGACCATGTGGCCAAGGTGCAGCTGCAGGATACCGGCAAGGTCAACAACGCCTGCTACCAGAACAGCGGCGGCCAGATCCTCGAGAGGGACCCCGCCGGCAAGCCGACCAAGGTGCTCAAGTACCCGTGCATCTCGGCGCAGGAGATCTTCGGCTACTGCCAGCAGGAGGGCTTCAACAAGAACCACACGGCCCAGAACGAGTGCCTCTACGGCAAGAAGTCGACGCTCGAGACCGACTACATGGGCTGCGTCAAGTGCGAGCAGTACAACGGCCTCGGCACCAAGGAGTACCACGCGGCCACGATCGAGCGCTTCTACCAGGTCCAGAAGGTGTTCAACAGCAGCGATACGATCAAGTTCTCCGACGCCGACAGCCAGTTCCCCTTCCCCAGCATTACGGAGGGCACCCCGGTCAAGAGCCAGGCCTTCATCGCGCCCAACGGCACCGCCGACATCAACATCCTCAGCTACCTCAAAGAGGGCGAATACCGCCTGCCGCAGCAGGCCGGCGCGCCTCTGCCCGACGCCCAGGGCGGCGACGCCAAGGAGACTCCCGGCGCCCAGGGCGGCGACGCCAAGGACACGCCTGGCAACAGCAGCAACACCACCACCGCAGGCACCGGCGCCTGCGGGCCCAAGAGCGTCGACATCAACGTCCACTACTACGCCTCGGTGCCGCTGAGCAGCAGTACCCAGGTCGATGCCGGCGGCCCCTTCCGCAACGACTCGGGCAGCGACGCCGGCGAGGTCGCCTGCCTGTGGATGCAGCAGACCTTCAAGCTCACCGTGTGCGCCTCCAACGCCGCGCCCGTCTCGGACAACAAGATCGACTGGAATAAGCAGCTGAAGATGACGTCCGAGTCGACCAAGCTCGAAGGTGTCCGCCAGAAGCCGCTGTACGACACGGCCGAGATCTTCGAGAAGTCTTCTGAGAGTTACCTGACGCGCAAGGAGTACGTCCGCTTCAGCGCCGGGAACTGCGGCTGCTTCCCCCAGCCCGTCAAGGGCGTTGAGGTTGCCAAACCTGCCCAGGGCGACGGGACAAAGTTCCAATTCAACCTGATTGTCAACAACGTCAACAACGTCATTACCGGCGAGGGGGCTCCCCAGACGACGACTCCGGACACCAGTGGCACGGACGGCACCGGACCTACCGTCCCTAGCTCCGTCTCCGGCTCCGGCTCCACCCCCAGCCCAGTCTCCAGCCCCAGCGCCCCGAGTGGCAGCGCCAGCGACGGTGTCGAGCCTCTCGCTGGCTCCGACTCCGAACCCAGCTCCGTCTCCGGCGCCGCCCCCAGCTCCGTCTCTAAACCCGGCAACGACGGTGTCGCGCCTGGAGTCTCTGGCCCTGATGCTCCCAGCTCCGCCCCCGGCCCCCGCCCCAACTCTGTCCTCAACGGCAACGACGGTACCGCGCCTGGCGACAAGACTGGCCCCCGCCCCGCCCCCAGCTCCGTCCTCCCTCCTGCGCCCGTCACGCCCACGACCAAGACGCCGGGCACCGCTGTCGGCGGCGGCGCCACCACCAACTCGACCAGGTGCGCCGGCCCCGGCTGCCCGTCCAGCGTCCAGGTCTCCGGTGCCGGTGCCATCCGCGCCTCCAGCCTCGTCGCTGCTGCCGCCGCCGTCATGGTTGCTGCCCTGTAAATTGCCCGACCATGGCTTGGGTTGGTCCACGGCGGCCCTTTTTTCCTTCTTGAGACTGCCTGGGCCGCTCAACGTGGCCAAGCTGTCTTCGTCTTGTTCCGGAATTTAATGTTATAGATTCCTCGTCGTTCCTGGAAACCATAGAAGATCGGCTTATCTATACATTACATTACAGCTAGCGACTTGTCTGCCACGAATAATTAATTATTTCATGTCCTCGTCTCGGGCTCTGTAACTATCTCCTTTGTACTCCTTACTTCTTCCCCCCGTTTTCTTCTACTACCACGTATCCCAACGTCGATAGCATCAGGGGCGCTGCCATCATGCAAGCCTACTGCTACCCCGCCTTTGTGTATTTTAGGTGCCTGTGGCATGATTCCAGGTCCTTGTCATTTATTAAATTCTCCTCATTTCCTCAGACTAGCCTGCTGCCGACTCAGTCTACCGCCTCGGGCCTCGGCCTGGTGAAACGGCTCGCGGAGGCGGCCAGGCGGCCCCTGTTAATGGAAGAGGATCCCCTGGTACTGGTAATTTCCTTACTTATGGATACTATAATAAACCGTAGATAAACAGCTACGAGTCAGGTTGATGCCCGCATGCCGCATGGACAGGGTCTGCGCATCCTTTGCTCCAAAGCCACCGAGCGCCCCTGCTATGTTTATGGCATGACTGAAGACCATCCACTGCTCTGCCCCGCCCTGATCTCCACCCGGCGCTTCGTCCTTGCGCTGCGGCTGCGAAGGCGCTTCCGGCGGCCGAGGCTTGCCCGTGCTAGCTCGCCGGGTTGCGCCCGGAGGCGGCCGAGGGCTGACTCGCCGGGTCCGACCCCAGCTGCCCGGGCGCCGCTGCGTCGGTCTTTCGCGTCGTCGATCGGTTGCCACGTGCCGCTGGTCGGGTCTGTAGTTGTGGACCGGCAAGCTGGTGTCTCTGTATCGAGCCGTGGGCCTCGCGCGACGTACGAGGCGCGACGCACCGCGGCGCCATGGCCGGCCTATATGGGCCGGAGCGGATGGTCGACGAGGAAGAAGAGACCGAGCGAGCGGCCGCCGCTCCTTAAATACCCAGGGGAACACGGTGAATCCGAGCAAGGTGCCGGTGAATCAGGCCCCTGGCTGTTGCCCCAAACAAACGTGACGCCAAATCACCGCCTCACCGGCAAGCGGCGCACAAACACCAAACAACGCCACGGCTCTGCCTTCCAGCCTGCCGCTACTCCGACACGTCGACGCCGCGTCGCTTCTTCTTGCCGTTCCTCGGCCCGCCCTTGAAGTGCTTCTTGCCCGACCCCTGCACGTCCCGCGGGTCCAGCCCCTTCTCCAGCGCGACCACGGTCCTCGCCTTGCGCCCGGTCAGCGCCCTCCCCGCGGCGCTGCCCGCGGCGCTGCCCTGCTCGCTGTACTTGTAGTTGAAGGGCATGCCGAGGCGCCCCTGCGCCCTCTTGGGCCCGAAGAAGCCCGCGTCGAGCTTCTCCGTCTTGGGCCCCGCAGGTAGAGCCATCGTGTCCGGCTCGGCGGCGCCCGGCTCGCCGTCCTCGAGAGACAGCGACTGCGCAGCGGCGACGAGCGCCGCCCGCCGCTTCTCGGGCAGATGGTGCTCGTCGTAGAGCTCGCTGTTGAACGCCCTTGCGTCCTCCATGCCCGGCGGCGGGTGGACAAAGAGCAGCTTGCCGTTGACATAGTCCTTGAGCACGTAGCGCGCCGCCCTCGACTCGTCGGGCTGGCCCAGGCCCTGCGTGTGGAAGCCTCGTGCCGTGGCGTAGGCGCGAAGCAGCTCTTCGGCCGTCGGCACGCCGGTACCGCCCTCCTCCAGAGGCCGCGTCCTGATGTGGATGCCGTAGATGGCCTCGAGGAAGCGCTGCGGAATCCGCTGCGTCACAAGCCCCACGGGCCCCGTGTGCTCCCTCATCTGGTCGATGGGCAGCACGCCGTTGCACACCAGGTCGGCCTTGGTAAAGGCAAAGTTGGGGAAGACGAGGCCGGGGCAGTCGCACAGGATGACCCGGTCGCTGAGGTGGATCGTCTGGAAGTGCTTCGTCTTTCCGGGTGTCGACGAGACCGACACCTTCTTGGCGCCGATCAGGGCGTTGATTGTCGACGACTTTCCGACGTTGGGATAGCCCACTAGTCCCACCTGCAGCTTGTGGTCGGCCGCTGTCGTCATGTTAGCCGGCCCTCGGTCACGAGGGGCGCATGGCGTTTATACCTGCGTCCTCGGGGGCGTGCTGGAGGAAGATGTCTTCCAGTTCCTCGACCGTGAGGATCTGAGTGTCTTCGTCGTCGTCGTCGCCGTCGCCGTCGCCGTCGTCGCCGCCCTCGGTTTCCTCGTCCGACGAGGCCTCGTCCGTCGCCGGCTGCTTACCGGCTCTCCTCGACGACGACGGGGGCTCTCCGTCAGACTCGCCGTCTCGGTCCCTCGCCTCGTTCAGCTCCTTGGCCAGGTGTGCCGAGAAGAACTTGTAAGCAATCCCCGCTTGCCTCAGATAGCTTGCCCAGGCCCTCCGCTGCCTCGGAGTCATCATGTCTGCCTTGTTGATGAGCAGCAGATTTTCCTTGCTGGCATCAACGGCCTTGACGTATGACTCGAGATCCCCGGAGCGGAAGAGCAGCGGGTTCCTGGCGTCGACAATCTGGACGACGAGGTCGGACCGCTCGATGACGCGCCAGAGCTGCCGCCAGACCTCGATGTTGCGCTCAAACGGCGTCATGAGGAGGTCGCTGTTCTCCTCCAGCTCCGCGAGCCCCCGCCTCCAGTTGAGGAAGCTCTCCCGCTCCCGGGCGTCGAGCTCCTCGGGCGTCGTCGAGGCGTCCCATCCGGGCCGCCTCGGCACCGTCAACCGCGCCTTGTGCATCCGGTGCTTGCCCAGCACGGCCCGCTCCTCGTGCGCCGACAGCAGGTACGGGTTCCGCTGGTCGGTGTGGATGATCTTGACGTTGTTCATCTTCTCCGCCGTGAAGTCGGTGCCGGCCAGCTCGGCCGTGGCCAGGAACTCGTCGAGGGCGCCCTGCTCCGTCACGGAGCGCATCTTGACCCACGCCGCATCCTGCTTCTCGTTGACGAGGTAATGCTCGCCCGTCGCGTGGTTCGTCCTCGTGATGGCCGCCGCTCGCTTTCGATCCGCGCCCTTGCCTTTGCCGAACCGATCGTTCATCAGGGCATTCCCGAGCCCCACGCTCTTTTTGGACTTTGCCTGGGGCATTTTGACTGCTCTTTCAGGCTCGACGTCGGAGTCGGCGAATTCTGGGAGATGGAGGAGAGGACGTTGAAGTCGACAACCTCGAGGCTGAGTAATGCGTCACCGTGGAGGGGCAAATTTTCCGATACACCGTCATGATTAATCGCACCGTCCTTTGGCTGATCTCTCCGCAATCCGACACAGTGCTATCAACATCGCGACTGTGAAGCCCGAATTTTGACCGCCTCCCGGCAGCGACCAGTTCCATGCACGTCCAGCGCCGCCATCGCCATCGCCAAGATGCCTCGCGGAAAGTGGATGTGCGTCTGACTCCCTATACATGTCCGTCGCATCTGCTCATCTTCCGCAGAGACAAAAAGACAGCCCAGCACTTCACGCTGGTCCACCGCCCGCAGAATGACCCCCTCATCCACGACGACAATGCGCCGTCCATGGTGCTCAACCCGACGCAGGACAAGCCGGGGTCCTCCAAGGCGAAGCATCTGGACGATCTGGCGTCCGAGCTGGGCCCCGACGCAGCAAGCATCCGGGCCAACGAAGGCGAGGCGGCGTCGTACGGCGTCTACTTTGACGACACCGAGTATGACTACATGCAGCACCTGCGAGACCTCAACTCCGGCGGCGGCGAGGTCGTCTTTATCGAGGCAGCGACCGGAAATAAGGGCAAGGGGAAGCAGAAGCAATCGCTCGAGGAAGCGCTCAAGCAGATGGACCTCGAGCACAAGTCGGGCGACCTGTTCGACGACGAGATGCTTCCTTCCAAGAACCTGACGAGGGTCACCTACGAGGCCCAGCAGGATGTCCCAGACTCTATCCGAGGATTCCAGCCCGACATGGACCCACGGTTACGGGAAGTCCTCGAGGCATTGGACGACGACGCTTATGTGGACGACAGCGACGACATTTTCCAGGAGCTCGCAAAAGATGGCCGGGAGCTCGACGACTTTGCATTCGACACAGCGCAATATGACGACGAAGACGATGGCTGGGAGTCTGACGACACGGCGAAGCCCGTGAAGGAATACAAGGAGGAAGCACCGGAACTCGTGAGAGCGCCAGCGGAGCAGCCCGAGGAGGGACCGTCACAAGACTGGCTGGAAGGCTTCAAGCAATTCAAGAAGGAGCAGAAGGGCGGTCGGGTGCCTGCTGCGCCCTCTCAATCCGAAATGCAGTCGACTTGGACCACCACCACAAACGGCGGCAGGCGCAAGAAGCGCAAGGGGGCTCTCACCGACGCCTCCAGCTACTCAATGACCTCGTCGTCGCTTGTCCGGACGGAACAGATGACGCTGTTGGACGCAAGGTTCGACAAGCTCGAAGAGAGGTACAACCAAGATCTAGAAGACGACACGGGCTCCGTGTCGGCCGTATCGACGGTCTCGAGCGTCACAGGGCCCGTCCGAGGAGACTTTGACGGCATCCTCGACGATTTTCTCGGGAGCTACACCAAGCCGGGCAAGCGTACGTCGAAGAAGTCCAAGGCCCAGACTGGGCTGCAGCAGCTGGACGAGATCAGGAGAGAACTGGGTCCGGCACGCATTCGTGGGGGGTAGGCAATGCCCGAGGACGTGGGCACGAGCAAGGTGGACACTATTCATGAAGGGGGGAGCAGAAAAGTCTCTCCAAAAAGAAGTGGCTGGCAGCCGGCAGCCACAGGCGCGCTGAAACGAGGGCGTTCAAAATGCCTCTTGTCTCTATTCTGAACTCCCAGCGTCACATAGCCGCGACGTATGCATGCCCAGAAATGAAAAGAATAAAACATTTGCCATGACGTGATATGCCTAAGCGAGTCGCAGATATAAAACCCAACGGCAGCGTCTACCTCGATCAACCAGGCGACGCGCGACGTTGCGCGTGGTCACGTGACTGACGTCGGAGCTCTCACCTTCGACCTCCACTGAGCTGCCAGCTGCTCCCCACCATCGACCACTTCCACCTCCTACCTCTCTACCGACGGGCATCAATCTCTCCCGCCACTCGCCTCGCCTTCTATCCTCTCTCCTGGCCACCTGCAAGCTCTCCCTCCATGTCCTAGCAAAGTGCCTGGCTGCACGCAACGCCCGTGCACCCTCCAGCCAAATGTTTCCACCTCTCGCCGGGTCGCCCGAAGGCGGCTTCGCCGTCCGCGGCCGAGCCAAGGCCACGGGACATGTTGGCACAATCAGTGGCAACGGAAACGGCGGCGGCGGCGGCAGCGGCAGCGGCAGCGGCAGCGGTCGACGGAACCTCCTCAGGAAGAACAAGAGAAACGTTCGCGACGCCAACTCGAACCAGAATGACGCCAGCCACAGCAAGCAAAAGGGGAACCGGGGCAGGGCCGAGACGCGCAGCCAAAACAGCAGCAGACGCTCGAAGCCTCGCAATGGTCGCAAAGGTCCCCAGAAGTCACACCCGCAAGAGGCAAACGAGCCGAACGAGCTTGAGCATTCCAACAGTCACAGCTCCTCTGCCGAGTCGTGCCTCTCGAGATCGGCCAGCTACGAGCCCGCCTCCCCCCCCCAGACCGACGACCCCTTTGCCAGGCGGATTTACGAGACGCTGCACGCAGAGGGCATCGCACCCCCCCAGTGGCCGTTGAATCCCGGGGACCCAAGAAACAACAAGGAAATGTCCAAGTTCAGAGAGATCTACGAGAAATACCGCCACCGCGTCCGCGCCTCCCTCGTCAAAGCCGGCCTTATCGACGACCCCGACAAGCGCAAGCGACTGAGCGAAGCCCTCGACTTCAAGGGCATCTGCGAGGACATGTGCCCGGAGTATGAGAAGGTGACGCGCATCAGCGAGTACGATGTCAACAAGCCAGAGCGCGACCAGATGGACCGCCCGCACATTCGCAAGATGGTCAAGAAGCTGGCTCGCTCGGCTGCCGGCCAGGAGGCCCCCCTGCCCATGGACGTGCGTTCCGTTCCCGCCCTTCAGCGCACTCTCGACTACCTCATCGACTTTGTCCTGGAGCGCGACGAGAAACTCCCCGCCCTGCATCCCTTTCTCTGGGATCGCACGCGAGCCATCCGCCGCGATTTTGCCTTCTTCTCTTCCCTGACGGCGCAGGAGGTCAAGACGCAGATCCACATCCTCGAGAAGATCGCCCGGTTCCACGTCACCTCTCTGCATCTCTTGTCCCAGCGCGGCAAAGCGGACGAGACGTTTGTGGAGCAGCAGGAAGTCGAGCAGCTCAGCAAGACGCTCCTGTCGCTGCGAGACCTGTACGACGATTGCAACGAGAACGACATCACGTGCGACAACGAGGCCGAGTTCCGCGCGTACTATCTTCTCTTCCACGGCCGCGACATCGCCATTGTCGAGAATCTGCAGCGCCAGTGGCAGTCATGGCTCTGGGACGGCGTGCCAGAGGTCAAGGCGGCCTCGTCGCTGGCCGAGGCTCTGCATGTCGCCTACGAGTTTGTCCGCAAGGACGGCAATTCCGGGCCCTTGTTGGCCGCCGAGGGGAACCCCCTGTCCTATGCCAGGATCATGGAAGACGTCGGAACGTCGTACACCATGGCGTGCTTCGCAGAATGCCACTTGCCGCATATTCGGCATTCCATCCTGGCGGCGATAAAGCGTGCCCTTTCCAGGCCCAAGGATCCAGTTCAGGACCTCACGGCCGCCGAGCTCAACGATTTCCTGCGCTTTGACGCCGTGCAAGAGGCGATTGAGTTTGCCGAGTTACACGGCCTCGAGATTGCTCCGAATGAGCAAAATCCAGTAGATGCTGGTCGCCAGTTCGTCGTGCTCAACGACAAGGCCCCGCTTCCCTACGTCAGGGTGAGCCACCAGTTCTCCCAGAGCCTGGTTGAGCGGAAGCGCGGCCCCCGACCCCTCCCGCATCTCATTCACTACACCATTTACGAAGGCGAACCGGTGGCCGAGGAAGAGAGCATGTTCGTCGAAGACGATGAAGAATCCGAGCTCGAGCCGTCGTCAATGGAGACCGAGAAGCCTTTCAACGAGCCGACGCCCGCGGAGACGTCGCGACCTTTAAATGGGCCACGAAAGGTGTCGCCCACTAACCGGTCGTTTCTGGTTGAATCGGGTACGTGTTGGGTCCTCTCTGGAGATTACTCAGTCCCCGGGACCAGCGTAGCGCACCAGGCTTCTGACTTGCTACTCAGATTCGGAGGGTGGCCGCCAAGAGCCGCGATCTGGTGCTTCTGCTGCGGCCCCAACAGGTCCTCCCAGGTTTCCGACCTTTGCGGAGGTGAAGGCTATGGATTCCGGCAAGTATCTCAACGATGCGGCGCGTCTGAGCCGCTTCTCCGCCCCTAGCCAGACCAACAGCGCGTCGAACAGCACACAGCCGGCCAAACCGAACCCCTTCGCCACACGCCTTCAGCTCCCCAGCTCCATGACTGGAACGCAGCCGGAACACCTGGCTGCGGGACAGCCAAACCCGCTTAATCCGTTCCCCGGCCAGGGCGTTGGCGAAAACGTGCCGACCCAAGTCAGCCGGGCATCGGTGGCAGCGACGGCTAATCCGTTCGCTGGACCTATCAAGCTGGGCGGTGGTGAAGCGACATCTGGCGGTATGGCCTCGGGCGGCTCTGTGCCAGCCAAAAAGGGCCCGTCCAGCTCTGTCTCTCAGCCCGACGACAGCGGTCGAGCGGCTGCGGGCGAAAGTCCGAACCACAACTTGGTCCAGCCCAAGCCGAACCCGTTTGCGCCGCCTGCCTCTGCCTCTCAACCCGGTGGCATTGGTCAAGCAGCTGGAGACGGCTCGCGCCCTGTTCTGGGCCAACCCAGGCCGAATCCATTTGCGCCGCTTACCGCTGCCTCTCCACTCAACATCGGCGGCCAAGCAAGCTCGAACCACAGCTTGGGCCAACCCTGGCCGAACCCATTCGCGCCCCTCACCACTGCCTCTCGGCCCAACATCAGTGGTCTACCGGCTCCAAACGAGAGCCCGAACTACAGCTTGGGCCAGCCCAGGCCGAATCCATTTGCGTCGCTTGCAACTTCTGGCCAGCCTACAGCCTACCAAGCATCGTCTCTTGTGGCGCCTGGTCAGCCTACAGCGAACACAGTTGCCTTGTCGGCACCTGGCCAAGCCGAACCAAAGCAGTTTGCGCCACCCTCTGTGCCTGAAGGCAGCGCGGCGACTTCCACGTCGAACGCTTCTGCGGCGTTGTCTGGAGCACCGGGCAACAGCAATGCTGCGGAGCTTCCTGTGCCAGCTGCGGCCGCTCCGCCCGCTCTTGCGCCGCGCTCTGCACTCAAACCCCCTGCGGCTGGGCAGAAGCCTTCGCTGAATAGCGCCTCGCCAACTGTTGGCAGCCAGGACAAGGAGCAGCCTCTGCCGGCCTTGGGAACCAAGAAGACAGTGCGTTTTGCTTCCGTCACGGAGCCGTCGCCTTCCAGCATCTTGGCTTCGGCGCAACAGCCCGGGACGGAGGATACACTGCGCACTGCGCCCGAGCCCACGCCCTCGTCAAAATATCATGTGTCTTCGACCGGCAGCGAACAGCATGCTGCTACCACCACATCAACCGCCGAGCCTCTGCCCGAGGCGGACAAGGAGCCCGCCCAACCACCGCGAGACCTGCTCGGCGAGTTCAACAAGTGGTTTGTCAGGGGAGATAATGGGATCATGTCCGAGTTCCTGGTGGCAGCCGTCGAACTGGTCACCAAGGAGGCCTTTGAGATTCATCAAAGGGAAGTCGAGGAGGAGAAGCGGCGCGAAGAGGAAGAACGAACAAACGCCGAAGTCGAGAGATTCCGCGTCTACAACCTGTCCCTCAAGTTCTTCTACCGCTGGAAACGGAACGCTCGGGCCAAACGCCTCCGCGAAGTGGCTCGCAAGAACCGAGACGAAATGCGAGCCTACCACGCAGCGCGACGCGCCCAGGAGCGCGACGCGCGCAAGGAGGCCGAGCTTCAGGCAAAGGAGGACGAGCTCGCTCGCAAGCGTGCAACCGAACCAGCCGCCACGAAGAGGTCGCAAGAGTTCATGAGCATGATCAAGAGCAGGCGCGAGGCAAGCGACTCGCTGCTCGCCAGCGGCGTCTTGTCCGGCATGGAAAATGCACGAGAAGCGGCCAAGATGATAGTCGGCGACGATGCCTGGTCGGTCAGCTCGCAGGCCGCAAGCAAGCAGTCGGTCCAGTCATCCCCGGGACCGGCCAAGAAGGAGACGCGAGCCATGCGGGACTTCTCCCGCAGCCAGCCGCTACGAGACGCGACTCCGGCAGATGCGAAGCCGACGAAGAAGGAAGGCCCCAAGACGCGGGCTCTGCGGCAGATGTTCTTTGACCAGCCCGAGGGGTTCCGCCGCTCGCTGCCGTCGATGCGGTCGCACAAGGAGGTGACTCCGGAGAGCACCAAGCGCTGCACCAACGCCTCTTCGCACTGGATGCTCAGAGCCATGGGCATCGTGCCGCTGCCCGACGGCACGGCCGTGCCCGAGAGCCTGGCCGGCGAATGGACGCCCAGCGGCCTTGGCCACTCGCGCTCTGTGGCGGAATGGCGAACTCGACGGCTTTCGGCCACCGGAGCGCTCGAAACGGAGATGCGACGCCGCCCTGTGAGCGCGAGCCCGGGCGGCGAGTCGACGCCGCCCAAGAGAAAGAGGTCCCTCGACGACGACGAGGGGGCTGTCAAGAGTGGCAGCACGGGCAGCAATTCCAGCAAGCGGGCCCTGACCGAGGCGGAGAGACTGCGCATGGCGGCTGACGCAGAGTCGCCAACCAACAAGGGGAAGAGGCACGCCAGCGACGACGACGGGGACGCGGCAGAGAAGGACGACACGGAGGCAGGCCGTCTTATACGCGAGGCCCGGAGGGCCAGAATGCAGATGAAGGCGTACCGGGCCGAGCTCGAGGAAGGAACCGAGTGGTACCGCGCCCATAACGACCGATTCCGAAGCGAGTCCGAAGCCAGACGCGGATCCTGGTGCGATGGAGGCGTCTGAGCCGCGTTGAGGAGCGAGGCAGCGGTCCTCTACTGCTCCGTTTGGCAGTCACATTTGACAATTTCTTCCATTTCCCCCCCCGATTTTGGTCCCACTCTGTTATTTTGCGGACTCGTCAGATACCCATAGAGTTTGGATGGCAAGCTGCGGCATCCGGTGCAAGGGGGGCGCAGGCGGTTTCTTGTCTGTTTTTGCGCCTCGAGCTCTTGACGGCCCCGATTCGCCGCCTTTTTTGTCATCCCCCCTTGCGCCTCGGACGCTTGTATATGGCAGGCACTGGCATGGCGTGGCGTGTTCGTGTACGATACCATGCATGATGCGCGAGGGCATCGCGGACGAAGCACTGGCAATGGAAGGCGTGACTCGTCGCCGCGTGGCGACTGGAACTGGGCGCTTGGCCGTGACGCGAGCCGTGATGTTGCGAGGGCCGTGGTAAAAGGAGCGTCTAGATTGTGCAACAATCGTGGTGGTGCTGGCAGCTCTGGAAAACGGAACAGGCAGAACGGCAGGACAAATTTTTGCATCACTGCACCCTGGCGCATCACTCCAGGGCCCGGCAGCAGGTCCAGCAACAGGTAACCAAAGACGGCTTGTCCGTCCGACTCGAGGCTAGAAGAGGGCATCTACATCTGGGCACGCTGCCGCGTCGACGTCGCACGCCACTTCCCGCGCCCGTGCTGAAGCAGCCGCACCAAATCAACGCCAGATGCCAAAATCACATGTATGATACAGCAAGGACCGTCCGCACGTCGGCAAGCACAATGAGATGATGGCGAAATCCCCCCCGTATCCAGCCGCAGCGCCGCGCGGAGAGCTCAGTCGCTGTCGTCGTCGTCGGGCGCCTCGCCCTTGGCCGCCTTCTTGGCCGCCTTGGCCGCCTTCTTCTCGGCCTTCCGGCGCTTGCGCTCGGCCCTCTCGTCGGGCGTCTCGCCCTCGTGCTTCTTGCGCTTCTTCTTGTCGCCGTCGTCGGCGACGGGCGTCTCGGGCTGGACCACGTCCGTCCTGGTCGCCGCGTCGGCCGGCTTCTGGGGCGTGGCGGCGGGCGGGGCGGCGGCGGCGGCGGCGGCGGCAGACGTGTCGGTGGCGCTGTAGTCCTGGTAACCGGCGGACCACTTGGCCGGCGTGGCGTCGTTGGGCCGGCCGTACTTGTCCAGCTTGCCGTCGGCCTTGAGCTTCTTCTTCTCCAGGGCCACGGGGCCGAGGCCCCATCGCCGCGGGTACAGGTCGCGCTCCATGATGCACCGCTTCACCTTGGCCACGACTCCGTGGTCGCACGTCGACATCTCAACGGTGGACATCTGCGCGATGCCCAGGGCAATGGCCTCGCCCTTGGTCGTCATCAGCACCACCTCTTCGTGGTGCTCGATGGCGGCCTCTGCAGAAGTCCATGTCAGCCAAGAGCCGGACGGCCGGGGGGAGGGGGGGGGGGCGCGGGAACGGACCATATCGCAGGAGGCCGGGAAGCATCAGCTTGGCGCCGTAGCAGACGGCGTTGACGGCGCTGTCCTTGACGACGAGCCGCTTGTACGACGTCAGCAGCGTCTCGAGGGGCGAGATGACGGTGCGCAGGTACGACTCGTCGCGCGTGTTGTCCATGATCCACTGGGCGTCGAGCACGTCGTGCAGCGTCACGAGCTGCTTGGACTCGTCCATGGCGCCGCTGCGGACGCGGCGCAGCTCCTGCATGTGGGCGCCGACGCCGAGCAGCAGGCCCAGGTGGACGCACAGGGTGCGGATGTAGGTGCCGGCCTCGCAGCTGACCCAGAAGACGCCGAGGTGGCGGTCGTTGTCGAACTCGATGAGCCGGCTCTCGTGGATGGTGCGGATGCGCAGCTGGCGCTTGACGGCCGAGATGAGCGGCGGGCGCTGGAAGAGGGCGCCGGTGAGCGTCTCGAGGGCGCGCGCGAACTGCGCCTGGCCGCCGGGCACCTTGTCGTGGAGGCGGATGACGCAGACGTACTCCTTGCCGGCGCCCTGCTGCGACTTGACGAGGCGCGTGGCGCGGTCGATGCACACGATCAGGCAGCCCGTCACCTTGGGGTCGAGGGTGCCGCTGTGGCCCGTCTTGTCGACGCTGTCGGCGGCGGCGTCAGGCGTCAGCGGTCGCGAGGAGCAGGGGAGGGGGGGCTTCGCGCGACGAACCGGAGGATGCGCTTCACCCAGGCAACGACCTCGTGGCTCGACGGGTTGGAGGGCTTGTCGAGGTTGATGACGCCCGAGCTGATGTACGACTTGATATCGCGCTTGAGCGGGGAGCATCCGTTGGGGATGGGCGTGAAGTGCCCCGTCCGCACGAGCACTGCGCGTCGCAAGCCGTCAGCCATTGCCAGGCGCGGGGGCGCCCGTCTGTGACGCAAACAGGCATCTCAAGACTCACGCTTGTCATAGTTCTTGAGGAGGAGCGGCCACGAGCTCGTGTCAAGGGCAGGTGTCACAGCCTGGGGCTTGATGGTGAACTCGTCCTCCTGCTTCTTCTTGACCACCTCCATCGCCATCGTGCAGGAGCGGATCTGATGATGTCGCCGGGGGGCCCTGCTGGAAGGAGCGACGCGCTCGCGTGGGAAGCTCGACGAGGGCGATTCGCGCAGGCACAGACGTGACGGTGTCGCTTCCTGCCCGGTGGTGCTTTGGATCTTGGAACTCGAGAAGCTTTTTCGATTTTTTTTCTACGAGTCGCGCGTGTGGGGGCGTTGATCGGGGTCTGTGGCGCGCCAGGGGCTAGTCCGCTCTGGGGGACATGCACCAGCCACACCCACCAGCCACAAGACAGCCAAACTCTCAAGGGCCACCAGGACAAGTTAACAAGCGACGACTCTCTTTCGACCCCCAACGCCGTGCGGAAATCAGCAGCCGTCGCCGGCACGAGCCAGCTCACACGACACGTACATGGCATCATGACTCAACCCCCCGAGGCGCGGTCCCTCTAGATGGCGTTGCCGCTCCGGGCCTCGTCCTCGGCCTGGGCGTGCGGCGGCGGCGGGCCGCCCGTCCGCCCGTATCCAGGATGGCCCAGAACCGGGGTTTCGGCGCGCGGCATGCGCCCAGAGCTCCGTGAGCTGCCGGCGTCGGCACAGTCGACCTTGTGCATCTCGTACGCCTCCTCCCGGACCTTGCCTTTGCCCTCCGGGGGCGTGTCGGCGGCCCAGGGCGCGCCATCGCCTTGGTCGCCACCGAGGGCGACGCCGATGTCCTGTCCGGGTGCCGCCGCCGGCGACTGCACGCCCTGGTAACTGTTGACGGGGCTTCCGGGCTGGTAGCTTGCTGGGAAGGGCGAGAAGTGCCTCGGCGACGTCTGGTCGGTGCCCGGACTGGCCGTCGAGGGCGAGTCGCCCCAGCCCTGGAGGGGCCGCTGGCTGACGGGGGTCTCGGACATGTCGGCCCGGGCGGCGGGAGAGGGCCAGCCCTTTTGCCTGTACTTGGTGTCGAGCCTGCGCAGATAGGCCCTCCTCCTGCGCTTGCCGTTGAGGACGATGGCGCAGCCGACGAGGATGAGGACGAGGACGAGGGCGCCGACGGCGACGCCGACCTTGGCGCCCAGGTTGAGCGGGCCCTGGTCGAACCAGTCCGGGTCGACGGCGGCAGTGGGCGACGGGGCGGTGATGTTGACGGCATCTTTGGAGAAGACGTCGCCGTCGAGGCCGATGCCGATGCCGGGCTCCGGCTTCTGCTGGCAGCCGGCTTGGAGGGCCGTGACGACTGCGCAGTCAGCCGAGGGCAGCAGGAGAGAGGGGAGAGTGCAGGTGCTAACAGTTTGCCAGGTAATGGTGCGCGGCGGCCCGCAGGCAGTCTACGCACCCGCCAAGGTCGGGCAGGTCGTCGACGGGCCACTCGTCGCAGTACTCGAGGCTGGCGAAGCTGGACGACAGGTTCTTGTACTCGATGGCGGCGCGAAAGGGGCCACAGGCCTTGCTGGCGAGGGGGCACGTCAGCGGCGACGGCCAGGCACGGGCCGGAGCACGGCACACCTGGTGATGCAGGGCGTGTTGACGAGGTTCGTGTTGGCGGGGACGCCAAAGAGGCAGTAGGAGAGGGTGTATCGCAGGTTGTCTGCGGTGCGCGTCAGCAGGACGGGGCAGCGGGCGGCGGGCAACGCACACAGCATCGCGCGCACGTCGCTGGCGTTGTCGCGGCGGTAGGCGCTGCGCATCTCGCACGCGACGCAGCCGGCGAACAGCTGGCCCGCGGCGCCGGCGTAGGCGCCCTCGAGGCAGACGACGTCGTCGGGCGCCGTCGCGTCGAGCACGTTGCCGCAGCTCGTCGCGCACGGCGACCCGGGCGCCACGAGCATGGCCCGCGCCCCGGCCGCGAGCGCCGCCGTCGTCGTCCAGAGGCGCAGCATCGTGTCTTGGCCGGAGTCGTGCGTCTTGGAGAGACGGCCTGGCCTCTGCGCAGCGCGGCGGCGCGAGCCAGGTCTGCCAGCGTCGCATCCGCCAGCCAGCAGGCGCCCTGGCCCGCGTCAGCGTCCAACGGCGCCGCTCGAGCCCAAGTGCGCCCATGCCTTGCCTCGCCTCGCCAATGGCGGCGCCGGCATCCTGTCACCAGCCTCGCCCCGGCATATGCATGACGAGCCGTCGTCTTCCCAGAGCGGCGAGCGGCAGCAAGGCCTGTCCTGAGACCACCACTGAGACCTGCCTTGCGCGTTCCCATTGGCCACGCCCCAGAGGCACGGCGGCTAAGTCGCCGCCCTCGCCGCTGGCTGGCTGCCCCCCTGCCGCCCGTGTATCCTCGGCTCCGCACGATTACATGCCCAGAGCGTCTGGACTGGTGTTGGGCCGGCTTGAATCATCTTGTGCAGGCGGTGAAGATGACGGCCTGACGGTCTGGACATGCTTTTAGCCAACTGCCGTAAAGAAGGCTGAGCTTCAGATGAAAGACCTACAGATATAGCCGAGGCCGGGGTATAATAAATAGCACGGCGACCAGGGCCTTTAACAGTAGTACAAGCTGCTCTACATATCAAGGTTGAAGTTGGTCTGGGTCCAGGGTGCGAATATCGGAAGCCACATCTGGCTGCGAGACAGATCTGGCTGTGTCTAGCAAGAGGATAGATTAGACTTAGCAAATCAGCTTCCATTATTCAGTCCCCATCGACGTTTTATACAGATATATGATTGGTCTGTCTTGTTCTGTCTTGTCTTTCTTATCCTCGCTGGATACACTTGGCTACAAGGACCGGCCATGCTTTCCCGGCGCAACTTTTCCACGCTGGACGCAGCCGTCAAAAGAGGGGCGTCCAGAATACAACACCTCAAGCCTCTCAATCTCTCCATGCGAGCCAATCTGCCTGTGTGAAGCACGACGCCGAGCGCTGCACAGGGAGAGCCAATTCTCCAGCCAAGCACGCCGAATCCGCTGCGCCGCTCGCGAAGTAGTGGGTTGAGAGTGCTATCACGGTCATGCAGCTGTACATCTCTTCGGACATATGTACTCTGCTCCAAATTTCCTCCCCGCCCTATCCTTGTCATTGTCGCATGACAGTAGAATAGAAGCAGGCCGGCAAGGGTCTAGGCTACCTTAAAGCCTCTTTATTTACCCTTCTGTAAAGGCTTATTTAAAAAAGTATAATATTAAGGTTAACGTTATAGCGGCGGCGGCAACCGGCTTTAAGGGATTGGCAGCTATAATAGATGAGCCTAAACGGAAAGCTAGTTAGGCACAAAAAGCTCGCTGCCGAAAATATGCCGCCCCTGGGCAGCTAATAGGCTCTATAACTAGAGAAATGCCAAAGTAAGAAATTACTAATAAAGGGCTATCTGAGCATTTTGACGAGGCAAACGGACCGCCCCAAGGACTGGGGATAGGGAGAAAATGTTTTATCTAGTAAGAAATATTATTCTAAATGGCTCAATCCGCGCGGTAGTGTCCTTGTTAGGCCACTATCTAAATAAGGGATCGCTACCTAGACCTTAAATCTAGCCTTTTTTTTAAAAGGTAATATCAGCTGATATGTTTATTATACTACTTTCTCGTTAGATAATTAGGGTGGTATTAACTCAATTGGAACAGTCAATCTATCAAGCAACCTCTTCCTTAAGAAGTATAAATTACTTAAGATATTACGGAACACCTACTGTAGAACCTGATTCAACTGTTAGACCTTATACTATTCCATCGCAAACATCTAGCAGCCATAATGCACGGGTGCTGGACCTTTCCTGTCCTATCGTGGGCCATGTGTTTGCTACTATGGCCTAAAAACATCAATGCAACACCACCGCCAGCACCAACATTCACTCAATTTATGGAAGCCCACCAATTTTTATATTACGGCACTGTCATACACTGGGGGACGCTGGGACTGCCATCGCATATGAGGGACCGAGGAGGTTATGATTTAACTAATACAGCCGTCACTGAACCTTACGCTCAGTGGGGTCTCGATCCGTGGGGTTACGCTACTTCCATACCTTACCTTCTAGCAAGTATGTGGTTCCCACTCGGTCAAGAACCGCACATTCGAGAAGTACTCCTTCGTGCTGCATCGTTCAATCTCAACTATTGCTTGTATAGGATCGCTGCGTCGCCAAACATGGTTCCTCACACTGACATGATATGGAGCCACCACTTTACACACGTGGCCCTAGGAGGGATATTTTGGTCACAGGTGCATGCGTACGCATTGATAGAGGGGCGAAACTGGACGAACCCATCTGTGATGAGGCTTGTCTGGCAGAGCAATCCAGACTATGACCGGAGGTGGGAGGATTATGGCGTTAACGGCGCGCAGCCTTTACTATCCGGCAATAACCGACCACCAGGCATGACATCGCGCCAACTAGCCCGGCTCTTCATGAATGACATTACGAGCCGACAAAACCGCCTTCTAAACGCGGACCGACGCCAAACTCTTCGGGAACTGTTTGATTGGAACCCTGACGATGAACCCGAACGCGACTTTCCATTAATTGACCCAAATCGCATAAGACAACGTAAGGATCACCAACCGGTTTATGGGAATTGTGCTAACAGTCGAAGCTGGAAGGCTGCAAGCAATAGCAATGCGGGCGATCGACTGGACATCTATCGAGGGTGTTCCGCCCCACCTTCTGCAACGGCTGATACAAGGCCTTGCAACATTGGTTGAGTGCGGCGAAGCGTACAGAGCGATAGCCAGGCACTCGAAACATCGGCGGAAGAACAAGAGGGAGTGCCAATATTTCGAAGCACTAGCACAACAAGGCGATTGTGACGCAAAAGACTCTTGTGCTTCTTTAACTGAGCTGGCACGCACGCTCCAGAGCTCGTCCAAATCCGGGGACTCTCCACCTGCTCTGGAGTGGCCGCAAGCAACAGACGATTGCGGTCATTTCAACAGCCTCGAGATCCGCTTGCAACTGGGCAACACATTATCAAGGGCCTGGAGTCATTTATTTGAGGGCTCTGGAAGCGTTGATGATATCGTTGTCGATATCGGACACGAAACCATCACTCTCGCGGAGGCTCCTTCGCGGGGCTTTGATGGGACGCGGCCTGTTAACCTTCAGAGAGCTTTTGGGACGGATAGCGTTCCTGTACGGGAGATCACGTCCATTCGGCTTTACTCGATACAGAATCTTCAACGAAACGGAGATGCATGGGAAGTTGCAGGTATTACTATCGCTTAAACCTAGTAGTCCGGATTTTAGAAGCAGGGCTCTAATCTTACGTTTATAGGCATCACTCTTAAAGGACGATGCGCTGGCTCGTCTAGAATGGCGGTAGTCGACAAATACTTATCGCTCAATATGTGGTTTAGCCGTTTCGGGATACACGATCCTACTGGATTAAATGGCAAAATTGGTCTTGACGATTGGCACTGGGAGACTGAAGACGATCAAACGCGAACTCTAGCGGTCCAGCCCCCAGGACAGCCAGACGCCTGCACTAGTTTTAAATCCCTCCAAGCTCGTTTAGAGTTGGGCAGTGGGATTTCGGGCGGAACTAACCATGATATTCGTATCGATTTGGGAAAGGCAGCCACTACTCTCGCAGAATGTCCTTCCAGGGGATTTAATGAGACGCGATTTATTGACCTTAGGGGGGCTTTTAGATCAGACAACGTGCCCGTGGAGGATATCAATCACTTCCAGCTTTACGCAGTACAGACTACGTACGACGGCACAGACGAGTGGGAGCTTAAAAGTAAGTTGTTTTTCGCAAATCAGTTCTATTAGCTCGCAAGCTAACCCCAACCCGCGCGTGCTTAGGCATTACATTTAAAGGAGAATGCGCTGGCTCGACTAGAGAAGCTGAGCTTACTAAATTTTCCGATCTCTATGAGTGGTATGGCCGTATTGGCGACACGCCGGGCGCCTTTACGGGGGATATGAGCCTTGGCGACTGGCACTGGGCACAAACAGTTAGCGGCCAGTAAAATGGACGACAATATAAAGTTGGCCGTCCGTGATGCCATGCAACACTCTAGGGGTAGAGTCGAAGAAGCGTACTTATATATAGGGAATTTCCCATCAGCTAAACACAAACTGGGATCCTCGTCCGCGTAAAAAAGGATAATTATCCAATGCTCCCGTACAAGATTGTCAGGGCCAACAGGAAAATAATGGAGTTCAGGCGACGAGCTCCCACTCCTCGCCGTCGCCGTCTGCTTTGATGACCACGGCGTTGTCCACTGGGCCATCAGCAAGGAAATCCTTCTTGAGGTCGTGGAAGAAGAATCGGTCGCCGTGGCGCCCAATCTGCAGCTGACCCGCGTCGTTGACTCCAACGTGGAGCTTAGAATTTCCGGCAACTGAAATGCTGATGGGATCGCTACCGATCATAACTTTGCCTTGATCGTCCCCGCCTTCGATGCGGAATCGCAGGCGAAGGCGACCCCTCTCAGATGCGTAAATCAAGCCGTTGTTGCCCTCGCGCCAGAAGATATTCGGGTTGCTCTTGGATCGGACGTAGAAGCTGATGGGAGAGTCATCAGTGTGAAGCGACAGGTCAATACGAGACTACTCACGTCCCTCCACTGACATGGTCGGTACGCTCCTGTTGAGTAAAATTCGAAAGAACTCGTCCGCCATAGTCGTTCAACAACGTCACCATCAGTCTCTGTGCGAATTCCGGGGCTGCAGTACGAGGGTCGGTTGACTGCATGGTATAGAAGTCAGGAGCCAAGCGTTTGAAGCCGCCCTTTGCGGAGACAACGCGCCACCATTCATCTATGGTGTCAGCGTCAGGAGCTGCGATTAGCCAACGATAAATATCTTGGTTGGCTTGCTGCAGAAACGTCAGCTTGGCTTGTCGAGATGCTCTGATCGGGGGACAAGATGTTGTATACATATTTGCAGAATGCGTAGAAAACCATTTTGGCGTAGTGGGTGAAGTTTCCTTTGTAGCAAGGCTTTGGGGCTGTCGTCAATGAAAAGGTTGGTACAGGTATATAGCAAGTTCGACTGAATCAAAGATATTGCCGTGGCCAAGCTTATGGTAGGCTTTGGTTGGGCTATTTATATGCAGCCTCAGGGCTATGTTTGACCAACAAGTCACTATGACTACTCTTGCTATGTTGTCAGCACTCTGAGCCAATTGGCCCGGGCTTAAGACACTGTTTCATCTCACCTCGACAAGTCGAATTCTGCATGGAACTACTGATCACATATCACCAGTGCTGACGGCAGCCACGATATTGATGTGACAATCGTAGCCACTGCGCTGACCGGTGCTACCAACCCGCACCCCGTAAACACGAGGTGGTGAAGCTTCAAGTTGATAGTAGGTGCTGACGTCACGGTATATATGACACTGTGAAAGACGAAGCAGAAATATAAGTTCGTCTCGTATTGTCCGGCTAGAACACCTCGTACTGTCGCAGCTATATACGCGAGATATGAATCTTACTGCAAGAGCACGAGTCGTGAAGTGTCTTAGAAACGTAACACAAAAGCTGAAAGCATGACAACATGAATTCAGGTTGCATCATGCAGCTGGACCAAATTGGTGTATGTATGTGAATGCATGACTCGTACATACAGGGGTAGAGTATAAACTACCTAGGCAATAGAGGGTACATACAGCGGTATGCAGATATTAGGGGGCTGACGTTACGACCGGGCTTGTTGCCCGATCAAAGCGAGCCACCCGCCAATCATCTTCAGGGAGATACTGGATGTTAAACGGCTTCGTCTCGATGACGTCGTAGTCGCTCTCCTTATCCGCATCACCAAATATCCTCAAAGCCGCACGACGAGCTTATAGCAGCCCTCGGGGACGTAGCCGCCAGAGTCGAGGCGGCCGTCCCAGGGGATTTTTTGCCGCGTCCTGGCGGGGAGCCACCGAAGAGGGGATACAAAGAGCTGGCCGATGGTCTTATCGCCCCTGAGCTCGGTCACGTTGGTGTTGTTGCTGGCCGTTGACGTCGATACGGATTAGAGACGTTCCAATGGTCGGACGGATGGAGAGGACAGGCCATGATCCGTTCAAGGCTCGACGATGCGCGACACGGCCGCGGCGATGGGGTCCTGGGCCCAGCCGCCGACGGGCCCGACCGACGACGTGATGACACGGGCGCCGTCGTCAAAGGCGGCATACCAGGCGGCGACGAGGAGGTCCGTCGTCGGCGCCGCCGGCCTGGGCCGCCACAACGCCGGCGACGCGGGTGCCGTGGCCCCAGCAGTCCATCGGGTCGTCGTCCGGGTGGACGATGCCGTCGTCGTACCGGTCGCCGGCCATGTCCCTGCCGAAGGAGACGAGGCAGCCGTGGCCGAAGCAGCCGCCCACACCATGACGTGAGGCGCGAAGCTGTCCCTCGTCGTCGTCGCCTCCGCCTCCTCGGCCGACCCGGCATCGCGTCGCACCCGCGCCCGCGCCTCGGCCTCGGCATCTCCATCAGCATCCGGCCTTGGCTTGGCCCGCGCCGCGCTCGCACCGGGCGTTGCCTCGGGCGGGGGGCGAGGTGCCGGCTGATGCTCCAGGACTGGCATCACCGTCTCGATGGCTTTGATTGACGACGCCAGCCCCGTCGCCTTGGCCCCCGTGTCGCCCCCAGCATTCTCCTTCAGCTGGACCGAGACTCCCGTGAAGAGCGAGTAGGTAAGCCTTAGCCGGACCGTGCCCTTAATACAGACAGGATGGGTAGAGTATAAACTACCCAGGCAACAGAGGGTACATACAGCGGTCGCGTATTTTACGGGTAGCCTGAGGTATATGTCTACGTAACGGGACTTGGCATTAATTTATACGATACGGGGACAGGAAGTCGGCTTCAAGTCGTACCTTACGGTCCTAAACTTAGCATCATTAGGATCATCTTAATCGCACGGCCTTACGGATTATGGCCGAGACACGATTGTATTTTAATCATATTATGCAGGGTAGCCTAGGATATATATCTGCGTACTTACGTGCTACGTGGACCGCCCTAGGGACTGGGGATAGGGCCACGAAGTGGCCCTAGTTATAGGGGGAAAGGAAGCTCAGGATGGCTGGCATGTATATAAAGGCAGTCAAGGCGTCAGACCATTTAATCGGGGGCGGCTCGGACTCGACGCCTTACGAGAGATGGTCTCTTCCTACAGCAAATGAAAGGTCCTGTTCTGTCTCCATTTCTTATATCAACATTCGTAACGGCATAAGAATGCTATTCTTGAGTATACCACCTCTTTGTCTCTAGACCTTGTTCCAACCTCTTCTAGCAAGGCTAGCCTTTATCCTTTCTACTGCCTAAGCTGGAGCCTGTCTCCATAAAAATATGCAAGGGGGGGCCACAGTTATAGGGGCAATACTATAAATAGCAGTTTATTCATAGATAATAAGAGGCTCCTGGGCCAGGTTAAATCCCCGGCTAAGAGCCTCAGCATAGACTCGTTTAACCTTACGGCCGATATTTATAGTATACGTGGTCTCGGCGTGCTCTTGCTACAGGCTAAGATAAAAGGGACCACTAAATCTGCTGGCTACTGTAGTAAGGAGTCCTAAGCTCAACGACTAAAGCTATTGTTTCGATATGTATTTAGTGCTATTAGGATTATGAAGAGGGAAAAGAGGGAAAGAGAATCACGAGGGAAAGGTACATATCCGTGTTAAGCTATTCTTCAGGGCCCCACTCTGAGAAAGACACTAGTCAAGATTCGGCGACGCTAGGTGCAGGCCGCCCCGCGCAGCCACGCGGCTCCCTTATCGCGCGTGCGTATCGCGAAAAAAAAATCAGGCTTCAGCCTTGCAATTCCATCCATCATCACCTCCTCCCCGCGCAATGGCGCCAACGAGGACGCGGACAGTCAAGAACAAGCACGCCGCGGCCAAGCCCGGCGCCGCGGGCAAAGGCGCAAAGAGGCCGGCGTCGGACGGCGTCTCCAAGCCCAAGAAGCCAAGGGGCGCCCAGCCGCCGGCGCAGCAGGTCAAGGAGAGGAACAGGGCCGCTCTGCTCAAGAAGCCCAAGAAGCGGACGTACACGGCCGAGGAGCTCGGCATCGCCAAGCTCAATATGGTGACGCCCGTGGGCGTGGCGAAGCCGCCGGGCAAGAAGAAGGGCAAGGTCTTTGTCGACGATACGGTGCGCCCTTGTCTGCCGCGCGCGGCTGTGCAGCGGGAACCGAGGCGAGGGAACGCTGTTTTGCTGACGGGGGCGCGCAGGAGAGCATGAGCACGATCCTCGCCATGGTGCAGGCCGAGAAGAACGGCCATATCGAGTCCAAGATGATCAAGGCCCGTCAGATGGAGGAAATCCGCGCGGCCAGGAAGGCCGAGGCCGACAAGAAGGAGGCGGAGAAACAGGCGAAGCTCGAGGACGCGAAGCAGTCGCTGCGGCGCAAGAGGAAGCGCAAGAGCCAGGATGTCCCAGACGAGTCGGTCAAGAGCCTGACCGTGGCAGGCTCTAGGGCCGCGAAGCCCAGGAAGAGGGTCTCGTTTGCCTAGGGGATCTCGCTCTTCCCCACCGTCTTTCATTTGGCATCGCTTGGCGCTCGGCGTTGGAGAATACCATGGGAGCTATGGAAGGGGGGGGGGGGTTATGCAGCGGCTTCGTTCGAGGGACGTCTATTTAAGTCTGAATCTCTATGCTGATTTTGTGGGAAACCATCTATTCAGGCTTTCTAGGTGCAAGGTCTTTCCGCTCCAGGCTCAGGTTCCCGGCTGCCAACTCGTTCTGGAGCCGTGGTCCGCGTCTAGTCGTCGGCAATGGCCAGCTTGCGGCGCATCGGGTCGTAATCAGCCCTAGGCCAGGGCTGAGACGTCGTCCGGGGGTCCTCCAGGGGCCTGACGCTGTCCAGGTCGACGTTGAAAGCCATGTGGTTCAGGAAATTGCATACCGGACGAGGATGCCAGCGGGTCCCGCCAATCTCGAACCAGCACAGATGGCCGCCGAGCGACGTGGTGATGAGGACCGTGCTCGGGTTCTGGCAGAACTCCTCGTAGGGAATCGCCTGCTTGACTGCAATCTGCACTCATGTCAGAGCCTGTGAGGAGACGGACGACTGGGTCTGCGCACCGGGTCGTCAGTGGCATGGATGGCCACAAAGGGGATCCGGATCGACAGCACAGCGTCGGTAGACGACGCGTCACGATAGTAGGCGTACTCGGTCGGGTAGCCCCAGGTCGGGCACCTGTGCCAGGTCAGCCAGCTCCCAATGGCATTCAGTTGCGCGACGGCACGACGCACTGGACCTCGCGATCAAAGTCGTGCAGGTACGTGATCTTGTCCATGGCAGTCATGTCAAGACTCGTGTACTGCTCCAACTCCTTCTTGTGCGTGTCGACGAGGCCCTTCATGGCGGCTGGCAGGCCATCACGTCAGTGCCGGTCCACGGGGCCGGGAGGAGGGCGGCGCTTACAGCCCATTACGCGGAGGTAGACCTCCTTGCCGATGACGCTGCTTTGGAGCACCTTGCTGGACACTTCGAGGTTGAAGGGGTTCGAGCAGACGACGGCGCCCTTGAACAGACAGTCGGAGCCCTCTTCGCCGCAGTACTGGCGGGGTTGTCAGCTTGTCTGTTCGCCGGCTAACAGGCTTGGTTTCGACTTACGTTGGTAAGCATGTTGGCGCCAAGAGAGAAGCCGAGACCAAACAGAGGGCGGTTGGGGAAGGTCTCGTGCAGCCATTTCACCGTCTACGCCGACCCTGGTCAGCGTCTCTGGAGAGCTGGATCCTCGCCGCGCTCGCACAACTCACCTGCCGGACGTCCCAAGTGGCGCGGGCGTTGTAGAGCACGCCGCTGGTGATGCGGCTCCGCGCACAGCCCCGCGAGTTGACGACGCAGACCTCCCAGCCGCCTGGCCCGAGCAGGGGGGCAATCACATGGCGGAGGTAGACCTCGTGCGAACCGCCCGACAGGCCGTGGAGGACGACGAGCATGGGCTTGCTGTCGTCGGAGCCGATGCGGTCAAACTGGTCGTCGCTGAAGTAGGCGGTCCTCCGCGGCAGCGAGTCGTCGACGTCGTCGAAGGGCTCTACGGCAAAGTCGACGGCGAAGGTGCCCCGGTAGGTCTTGTGGTCGGCCTGGAAGAGCTTGCGCCGGTAGTAGACCTTGGGCCCGGGGGGCTTCGTGGCCGTCCACATGGTCTGCATGTGGCCGTTGAAGAGCAGAGGGTTGAGCTGGCATGGCGGCGTCGCCTGCTCGCAGATCTTGAGCAGATCCGTCTCCGTGCCGTCCTTTTGCTTGACCGTCCGGGGCGCCGGGGCATGGATGAAGTCGATCTTTGCTCGTCCCAGCCACTCCATGATAGCCGACGGTCGGTTCAGAAGCGCGGTGAGGGCGTCAAGGTTCGAGACAGGATGGTTGGAGGTGGCAGATGCACGGTGAGGTCAGCCGCCACGCCGGCATAAGGCTGCACAGGGGCGACGCGAAAGGGGCGCCTTCCTCTACGCCTAGGGCCCGGACACCGACAAAGAAGCGGAAAAGGCCTGCCATTCAACGCTTGTCGTCTCACGTCGGTCAGTCCGATCGCCGGAGACCGGACTTTCTACCAACACTCCGTGCCGCGGCTCCTGGGTTGCCGGACTTTAACCGGGCCGAAGAGCTTTAAGAGCATGACTTGCTCTGCTCAAGGAGATGCGAAGCTCGTATGCTTGCGTCCGCCAAGAGGGGCACTTGCAGTTCCATGCTGGACACGAAGTGCTAACAGAGAGGAGGAGTTGCTGGTCGCCGCGACACTGGGCTGCCGTATTGGCGCAGGCTGGGTCAGCAAGGCGGGGCACTGGCCTCACGTGACCAACGCCTTGCATTGCTGTCCACTTGGCCTCCTTGCGCACAAAGCGCGACACCCTCATGCCATCCATGCATGCAGCCTCCTCCGACGCCAGGCAAACGACGACTTTCCCGCCGACACCGCAAGATGCCGCCTCTGGGTGAAGGTGAAGCGCCGCTGCGACCAACGTCGGGGCCGCGCGGCTCGGGGCGGTAGTCTTGGTAGAGGCCCGTGATGCGCGGCCTCGCCGTCTCCTGTCTCCAACTCGCACCCGCCACAAATACGTCACCTAAACGCCATCGTCATCACCAAGGCTGCGTCGACGACAGCCCGCGATGGGGCTGGGGTCCGCCGGCCGTGACTCCGGGACGGGGAGTTCGAACGATGATGCTGCGGCACGCTTTGGGTGCCGCTGCCTTCCGTCATGCCATGATGCGCACCCGTCTTGGCTTACTGCAGTCCTCTGCCCTGCCATGACATACACACCGGACGGCTACGACAATGCTCGCCGGCGGCAGCGTGGCAGAGCCACCGGCCGCTGTCGCCCCGGTGCAACAACCTGCCGGCCTGCCCCGGCCCGAACCGCCGACTCTTCCGGCCGCGCCGGCTGACGCCCGGGGGCGTCGTGACTCTGGCCCGCCGCCGCGGACGGCAAGGGAACCCGAATGCAGCTGCGTTACTTGATGCACCGGGGCAGCCCCGTCGCCGGTCTGGAAGGAGAGGCCGCCGGGCCGCCCGAGGGTTCCGCTCCGGATGCCAGCGAAAACGTGCGTTCCCAAGGCCGGGCTTCGGCGCACGACGGCCCATCTTGATGCCGCCGGCAAGCCGGTGCCGGCAGCGCTCCGTCAGCAACCGCGGGTGCGCGTTTGGCGCGCCACGGCAACATGAGGCCGTGTCGGCGCTGCAGCCAGTCTCACATGACGCCCGACCAGCCACAAGGCAGAGACGGACGGGTGGATGGGCAAAGTTCGTAAATGATCCGCGAGGATTCGTATGTAGTGCGTGCCGCCGCCGCCCATGGGCGGCTGCTCGCCGCGGCGGACGGGCTGGCTCGGCAACGGATGGCGAACCTTTGCGATGGCGAATCTTTGCAGCATGGCCGTCTGCCGGCCCGCTGGCGGACGCCTCGGGGAGGTTCGACGCCTTGGGGGGCTTGGGTCGCATGGCCGAGGCCTGCACGGCACGGGAGGCCTGACACTGGACAGCTCGCTCGCCTGCGGCGCCGACGACGGGAGGGTGAGCAAGCCGCTGGCAACAAACGGTCCGTCACAACACGGTCCGTCACAGCCTCGCCAACGCCGGCGATCGAGGCCGCCTCTGGCCGCCTCTCTTCTCTCGTCGCCTGCTTCCCCCCTCGCCGCTTCTTCTCTCTCTTTTCTCCTGCCCCTTTAATTTCTTCCCCCTTGCCCTCGCCCCTTCGCTCGCGGTGAGGCTGCATGCAGCGCGGCGCTGCGTTGCCTCGCGTCGGCTAAGGTGCGGCGACTAGTGGCCAGCAGGCACTAAAACTCTACCGGGGTACCTCGCCGCCATGAGGCCTCTGCCAAAGCCTCCACGTCGTCGCCGTCGACATGCTGCCATGAACGACGTCGGGGGAAGTGATGACCACGGACACCGGGCTGGCAGAGGCGTGAAGTCCTCGGAGCGTCCAGCATCTCCCCGGCGCGAGCCCCGTCGCAGCCCCAGCCGCAGAGCCCGCCGCCGCCACTCGCGAGCAGAGCACCACGACGGCCGCGCCTCGCCCGCCGAGCGGCCTCGCCACCGCGCCGCGTCCCGGCGAGCCGCCGAGCCCGAGGACCTGATCCCCCGCTACCGGGCGCGCCGCCCCGAGCCGCCCGACGACAGGCCCGCCCGCCGCAGCCGCAGCCGCAGCCGCAGCCGCAGCCGCCCGCGCAGCTCCGCCTCGCCGGCGACCAAGCGCCTCCGCGGCCGCAGCCCGTCGCCCGACCAGCCGCGCCGGAAGCGCTCCAAGCGGGCCCATAGCTCGTCGAGGCGCCACAGCTCATCGAGACGCCACAGCTCGTCGAGACGCCATCGCGCCCCCTCGCGGGAGCCAGCCTCGAGGCGCCGACGTCACTCCCGTCACTCCCCCCACCACCGCCGCCACGACTCCGACCTCCGCCGCCGCGATCCTTCGCCTACCCGCTCCAGGCGGACTTCGCTGTCCAGATCCCCGACAAGGTACGACCTGATTCCGCGCCACGCCGCGTCGCGAGAGTCGCGGCTCCCAAGGGCTGGCCTGCCGCCGCCACCTCCGCCTCCTCCGTCTTCTCTCCCCCCCCCGCCTCCTCCTCCGCTTTCTCGGACCCCGTCGCCGGCGTCGGACCGCCGTCGCGGGCCCGCCCGCCGGCCCTCCCCTTCATCTCGTTCTAACCAGCCCGGCCAGTCCTCTGGCGCTGCTCCGGGAGACCGTCCCGGCCCAGAGCTAGACCAGCGGCCACCTGCGGCTCGCCAAGCCCCGCCCTCATCTCCCAAATCTCATCGGGAGCGGAGGCGAGGCGACCGTTCGGCCGAACCTCGCGGCTCTTCGCGATCCGACGTCGACGACGACATGGCGTCGCGGAGCAGCTACCGAGGCGGCCCCAACCCCGTCTACGGCCACAAACCTTACTACCCCAGCGATCCCCGCGCCACCGACGCCCAGGGCTACTCCCAATCACCGCAGCACGCCGGCTCCTACCAAAACTCGCCATCCATGTCGCCCTACGGCCCGTACCGAGGAGGTTGGGCTGGGCAATACTCGCCCCAGCAGTACGTGACCAAGCACCTGGTCCTGGCGTCTGCTAACCGCCACAGTCAATATCCACCCCAGTATCACCACGGCCACCACGGAAACTACGGTGCCCACAACGGACCCCCCGACCACTACCATCATTCCCATCACCCGCTCTCTCCCTCGTATGCCGCGCCCTCTGGCCCCCCTCAGTCTTACCCGCAGGGCAGCTACCGGGATGGCTATCGAGGCGGCTCCTTTCGAGGCGGCCCCTTCTCCGGCCGCGGTGGCTACCGGGGACCCGGTCCGCAGAACCCGCACTGGGGCCCTGGAAAGCCGGGGCCCTCGTCGTCCAGGGGTCACGATCCGCCGCCCGAGGAAGCGGCCGGCAGACGACAGAGTGCGGCCGGCGGCGGTTCTAAAGACGGCGGCAAAGAGGCCAACGTCGCAGCCCCGGCCGCGGATCAGAAGCTGGCCGAGGCGTCGCACGCCCCGACAGAAAACACTGCCGAATCAAACAAGCGCGACGATGCCGCGGCACCGCCTTCGAGCCGGCCCTCGGCAGCCAGCTCTGCGCCCCCACAGCCCGGCACGGCGGGCAAGTTCAGCTTTTCCTTCAAACCCTCGTCGAAACCTACGCCCATGGCGCCCAAGCCCGAGATTTCGCAAAAGTTCAACGCTGCTCCGCAGAAGAAGGAGCCGGAGCGGAAAGACAGCCGCGACCGTGAACCTCCGCGCAGCGCCCCCACGGAGCCTGCGTCGGCCCGCGCGCGGCCGGACTTGAGGAACGCGCCGGGAGGTCCTAAGATGGGCCCTCGGATGCGCAAGGTGAAGAGGTTGATGAGGAGGCCGCGGGCGCGGCCGAGCCTGGCTGCGGACCTGGCCGCATCAGAGTCTGTCTTCTTCAGGAAGCCGGGCAACGAGTCCGTCGTCGGGTCGGGCACCTACGGCAAGGTGTTCAAGGGCCTCAACGTCTACACCAAGGGCCTCGTCGCCCTCAAGCGGATCCGCATGGAGGGCGAGCGCGACGGCTTCCCGGTCACGGCTGTCCGGGAGATCAAGCTGCTGCAGTCGCTGAGGCACACCAACATCGTCACGCTCCAAGAGGTCATGGTGGAGAAGAACGACTGCTTCATGGTGTTCGAATACCTCTCGCACGACCTCACGGGCCTGCTCAACCACCCGTCCTTCAAGCTGGAGCCGGCGCAGAAGAAGCACCTCGCCCAGCAGCTGTTCCAGGGCCTCGACTACCTGCACACGAGAGGGGTGCTTCATCGGGACATCAAGGCTGCCAACATCCTGGTCAGCAATGAGGGGGTGCTGAAGCTTGCCGACTTCGGGCTGGCTCGCTTCTACGCAAAGCGGCACCAGCTCGACTATACGAACCGCGTCATCACCATCTGGTACCGCTCGCCGGAGCTGCTTTTGGGAGAGACGCAGTACACGGCCGCCGTCGACGTGTGGAGCGCCGCGTGCGTCATGGTTGAGATATTCACGCGCAACGCCATTTTTGCCGGCGACGGGACCGAGCTCAGCCAGCTCGACAAGATATACAGCGTCCTGGGAACGCCCAACCGCCAAGACTGGCCCGGCCTCGTCGACATGGCCTGGTTCGAGCTGCTCCGACCGACGGCCAAGCGGAAGAGCGTCTTTGCCGAAAAGTACCGGGACAAGCTAACGCCTGCGGCCTTTGACCTGCTGTCGTCCATGTTTTGCTACGATGCGGCCAAGCGGCCAACGGCTGCCCAGGTGCTGCAGCATGCCTACTTCACCACCGAGGAGCCCCTGCCGAAGCAGGCGGTAGAGTGAGTACAGACACGGCTGCTTCGCGGGACGGGGACCGACTGACGATGCGACCAGGCTCGCCGGCATTGACGGCGACTGGCACGAGTTCGAGTCCAAGGCGCTGCGCCGAGAAAAGGAGCGCGAGGCTCGAAAGGCCAAGGGCGACAAGGACAAGAAGCGCGGGCCCGACGGCTCGGGTCGCGAAAGGGACGCAAAGCGGGCCCACGTCGAAGACAAGGCCTCGTGATGTCGACGCGGCGGCGGGCGGCGAGACGATGTCCATGTCCAAATCCTGGGGCGACGATGTATCCGGCCGTCTAGGTATCTACCTCGAAGGATGTATTGTCACTCGCAGCGGTAGGGGTTGGCGGGTTCACGAAGAAGGAAAGGGGGCACGCGGCGGCGGCGGCAATAGCGTCATGGCGCGCGGGCAAGGAGGCATACGCGCTTGTAGAGATATTATTTTTGATTTCCTTGGAATTGTCGCGCAGCTGGTAGCTGCGAGAAGCGCCAAAGTGAGCTGCGGCAGCCCCTGGCAGGCATGCGTCGCGACGTGCTGTCAAGGGAGAGCAGAGACCCGGCTGCAGCAGCCGAGACAGGAGGCCTGGTGATGCCCTGGCGCCACGCTGCAAGATTCCAGCGGCGCAATCTGTCTGTCCGAGAGGGCAGCATGCCGGCGCCGGCGAGGTATAAAGAGAGGCGCCGCGCGCCCGTCCCTGGCAGCAGCAGCAGGGCAGCGGCCTCTTGAGCACCGAAGCACGCAGCCGTCTTACAGCCCCGACAGGATGAAGTTCTGCGCGACGGCGACGCTCCTCGCGTGCCTGGCGGGCAGCGCGCTGGCGACGCTGCTGCACGACGGCGTGGCCAGCCTCGAGGCGCTGGTGCAGCAGCTGGCGACGGGCGGCGGGAGCACGGCGGCGCGCATCGAGCGGCGCGACCTCGAGGGCCTCGAGGCGCTGCTCGACCACATGCGGGCGACGACGGGCACGAAGCGCGTCGAGGGGCGCGACGCGGCGGGCCTGGCGGTGCTGCAGGCGCTCGTCGACGACGTGAAGACGACCAAGGGTGGCGCCGACGAGATGGCGGGCGAGACGCGCCGCGTCGAGGGGCGTGACGTCGCCGGGCTCGAGGCCCTGCTGGAGCACGTGAAGATGACGGTGCAGGCCGGCGAGATGCCCGAGACGGACCGGCTCGGGGGGCGCTCCGGGGCGTCGTCCGGCGGCGCGTCGGGCCAAACCAAGAAGGCTGCGGACGGCAGCCGGACAGGCCAGCGCGCCGAGGCCGGCACGCCCGGCCGCGGCACCAACATGCCCCCCGGCGGCAACCGGCTGACGCAGCGCGCCGAGATGCCCATCATGATGCCCGATGGCGCGTCCCAGGAGCGCGGCGCCGACGTCAACACGCTCGCGGCGCTGGTCGCCGACCACCTCCGCGCCGCCCTCCAGGGCAACGCGCAACTCGGCGAGTCCGACCGCATCGTCATCGAGGCCATCGCCCGCTCCATGAGCCGGCAGACGGGCCGCACCATCGACGCCAAGATGGTCGAGTCGCTGCTCCAGGGCAAGGTGGTTTTCTGAGGGCCGGGACGATCTTGCAGTCACGCTGCAGTGGGCAACGGGGCCATGTCGGCTGTCTCTTTTGCGTCTTTCAGCACTAGCAGGGCCTCGAGAGAACTAATCTGCGTCATGCTTGAATTCGTCCGCTGTTGACACCTAGTCGAGATGTGAGAAACACCGCTACAACACCTTACCAAGACTCGTCATTCCATATTGTGTCAACATGGCGACCCGTCTCAGACACCCACCTTGGCAGCGCTCTTCCCCCTGCAGTCCGTCGCCTTCAGCAGGTCGCGGAGACTCCCCTCGGCAAGGCCCTCCTGCTTGCCAGACGAACCCCACGGAATCCAGCTGCCCAGCGTGGCCAACAAGCCTGTTGCCGAGCCGCCGTCTCGCACTGGCGCCATGGACCCCTTCGCCACGGCCGCGTCACGCCCGTTTGACGGAGGGGCCGTTGTTGCCTTGTTCTTGCCGGCACTGTGAGCTTCCGGTGCTTGCTCGGGCGCAGTCCGGAGCTCGAGGTGGCTGGTCGACGCCTGGGGCAGTGCCGGCTCACTCACCAGGCCGGCCGCCGAGTCCGCAGACGCAGCGCTCTGCCTGGATCCGTCGATGAATGCCAGCGAAGTCGACGGCCTCCGCGTGTGCGCCTTGGACGGAGCCTCGTCGTCTTGCGACTTTGCGTCCACAAGAGGGCTCCGAGACGACGCGTTGGTGGCTGACGAGCGGCCGGGTTCCTTCCTTGCAACCCGTCCGCGGACTCGGTCGGCCATTTCAGCAGCCAACTTGTTCCTGTCATTGTCCTCGTCCGACGACCGACTCGTCGACATGATGGTTTCGAGGGTGCCCATCGCTCGGCTGTTCCTCCTGCCAGGGTGCCGCCTCCTCTTCTGCCGTCCCACGTTTCCCTCGTCATCCGACGACACGGCCTGCAGCGTCGGCCCTTGGGCGTCCCGCTTCTGCTGCGTTTGGCCCAAGAAGGACGCCCCGGATCCGTGAGGGGCGTAGTGGACTTCGTACTGGTTGCTGAGAGAGTACCTCGACCTGGCGCATATCTCTGCGATGCGATCCAGATCCGCGTTGATGTCGCTGCCGCAGCCCTGCGCTTCCATGTTGGCCATGAAGCTCTTGAAGCTGAACGCCTCCACAGGTGGCAACCGTGCCTCTTGCTGGACTTGGGCGCCCGGCATCTTTCTCACACGACCCCAGGCCATTGTGCCCAGCATGCCGTCCCCAAGGCGACCTTGCTGGCAAAGGGCAGCCCGCGCGCACCAGGCCCACCAGCATCGGAGCCGGAGCCGGAGCCGGGCCCACCGCCGACGACGACGCCGCCGGATCGGGCTGGGTTAACGGGCCGGCTGGGCACGGGCGGGTAGTAGCTGCGGACGATGACGGGCTCCGAGTAGGTGCTGCTTTGGGCGCCGGTCGACCTGGCGTAGCGGTGGCTGGGGTAGTGGTTGTTGATCTCGCGGAGGGCCGAGGTGCGATGCTCGACGGTCGAGTCGTCGACGGGGATGGGCCGGCCCTCGGCGGTAGAGGGCACAAGACTGGTCGAGGACGGGTTCGCCCGGGCGGGTCGGGTGAGCGAGACAGGGAGGGGGTCTCGGCGAGGATCGGCCGACGGGCGGCAAGAGGCAGGCGAGGAAGACGGGTCGCGAGCAGACGGGTCGCGAGCAGACGGGTCGCGAGCAAACGAGGCGGACGAGGCGGCGGCGGACGAGGACATGGCAGATGAAGGAGCCGGCCTCGTCATGATATATGTATGTGGTGCGTCTGGGCGCCGGAAACGGGCGTCGCTCCCGCAGCAGGACCTGCACCGGGGGAGCGGATCGCAAGCGACGTGCGACTGGCCTTTGCCCTTTGGGCACGTCTGCAGCTGCCGTGTTCCTGTTCCTGGCCGGCTCGCAAGGATGCCAGGGAGTCCAAGGTCCGAGGGGAGGTGAGGCTCGGTGATAGGCGCACGACGGGCGTCTGCCGCACGTAGGCGTAGGCCGCAACGTATGCGACCTGAGTAGGGATGGGGGGGGGGGGGGGGGAGGGCGGTGGAGCCACGATGATGGCCGTAAATGGACGTCGGTAGGCGAGACACGGCGAAGCCGTCGAGGCAAGGGATTCGTATGGGGATGGAGTTCAGAGGGGAGATGAGACGAAACACGCAAGGGGGCAGGGCAGCCGACTGGCAGTCGTGACGAAACGTGGCCGTGGCTGCATGAGGATGTCGTGGCTGTCGAGGAGAGGTCGTGGTCCTACAGTGCGGGAGCGAGACTGTGCGCAGGGTGAGATTAGGTAATGGCTGGCGTGTGCAGGGAGAGAAACGACACAACTGTTGAACAAGACGCGAGTTGGCAATCAATGCAGACGCTTCTGGCATGGCAGGTAATATATTTTATATCTTATGCCTAGATTCCTTGGCCGGTGTTCCTATCCGTGCCCGGGGCGTCCAACACGGTGCAAGTAGCCCAGATGACACCGTACAGCACTACCCCCTCCGTGTCGCTGGCGTGTGCAGCGCCAATTGGCTGCCGCGGCGGGGTCCCGTCGTCGACGTGGACAGAGTATCCGTACGAAGTACGCTCCTTCAGACCCGACCTCACTGCCTCTACGGCCTTCCTCCCATCCATCCTCTGCCCGGCCAGCGTGGCCAGGCCGTTGCCAGACAGCGCACGTGACGGCCCGTCTGCCGGAGGACAGCGGCCGTCGATGGTCCCGAGGCCCGTCGCCGGGAGGGTCGTGATGGAGCCCGGCAAGACAGGCCGCGCACTGCAGCCTGAGACAGCCGGGAGCGTGCCGCGTGGAGCCTGATCAAGTCTCATTGATGCCCCAGCATGGCAAGCCACTGCATATGCAGGCCGCTCGCCCGACAAGTCATAATCGAGCGATGCCGGCACGCACGCCGGTTGCACAGCGCAGTGCTGCCGTCTCGTAACGACCAGGGCCGGTCGATAAAACAAGGTCCAGCCTCGGCGGCGGGCCACGCAAGCCGTCGACACGAAGCATCCCAGACCCCCGGACCTCTGCCATCATGATGCTCCCGATCCACCACGACAATTCCCGCATCGTCATCGTCCATGGTCCGTCCAGCGCCGCAGGTTGTCGGTCGAGAACCTAATAACAGCGCCTTCTGCCGACGGTCCCCCTCTAGGAAGCAGGCTGGGCCATGGTGCCATAGCCCTGGCCGCCCGTCTGGACATTTTCCGAGTACACGCCTGGCGCGCGGCGCGGCGGGACGCGGCCCTCGTGGGCCTGCTCGCGGCGATCAAAGTAGACGTACTCGAGGTAGAACGCGTGGATGTGCCCGGGCAGGTAACCCAAGATGGTCAGGCAGATGTTGATAAACAGGTCTGCGGCGGGTCAGCGAGACTGCCCGTCGTCTCGCACGCGCAAGAGACGCACCCATGCCGCATCCTGCCACTGCCCACACGCCCAGCGGAGGGACTGCGGAGCTATCAGCGACGGCGCCTGTCATGTCCAGCAGCAGGCGTACTGAAGATTGTGATGAGAACGATGATGACGGCCGAGGCGACTCCCATGGTGGCGGTTGACGGCGCAGGCTTGTAAGCGAAACTACCAGGTAGGCGTGTCAAGAGCGAGCGAGCGAGTCTCGGAGGGCGTAAGACGTGGCCGTAGTCGATGCTGAAGCCGCATATATATAAAGAAAGGCGGGATTCGGGACGACGAATGGCGATAGCGTAAGGGGACGACGACGGTGATCAAACGCCTTCTCGTGCAACAACCAACCGCCGACGGGTCCGTGACGTGGTGACGGTTACGATGCGATGACGTAAGGCGCACGTGTCGAGGTGGTAGCTCTCGGAGCGCCAAACCGCACAGCGGCGAGCCCCACGGCTTAGGGAAATGCCAACGATGACGCCTCCAAGTTGTGTTTCCAACGGCACAGGCAGGGGCCGTTACCACTGCACCGTCGTGTGCCACTGTGGCTCTTTGATGAAGGATGCTTATCTGCCGATTACGGCAAGCCGCAGGCGCCCGCGGACGAGTGGTGTGATGGAGCGCCAGCGAGGCATCTGCTGGAACGCGGAGCTCCGAGACAGGAGCGGGTGGCAGCTGGAGCTGTGCATGAGGCCTGCGGCTGACGACAGCAGGATGAACCACGGCCAGCGGCCTCGCGTCGTGTCACCAAGCACAGCCGGGCCAAGGCGCGTGTTCAGTGTGCGAGATGGAGCACCAGAGGGTGCTGGCACAGCCTGCCACTGCTCCGATGCGGCACGTACGCCGCCGTGCCTCGACGCGATGCTCGAGGTCATGAGCGGCTGTGCTCGGCACGCAGGGCTGAGCTGTTCGGACCGATGCCGGCTCTTGAGCTGCCAAGAGGTCAGAGTAGAGACGTGGCAATGATTGGCGAGGATGGCATGGTCCCATATGTGCACCTATCAATGCTCTATGCAATATATGCAGTCGATGAGACGGGCGGATGCAGGTGCTGCTGCAGGGTAGCCTAGGGATGGCGGCGACACAGCCGAGGCCGACCTCCGGCAGCGCTGACGAGTGCCTGGCTCGTATTTCAGGGAATTTCTTTCAGGGTGCTCCGTACGATGCGATCCATGGTTGGCAACAATCGCCCAGGTCGCTTGGTCTGGACGAGGACTGGACGCGCCGGCACGTGGCATTTCCCCGTGGAGCTCCGTACTCTACAGTACGAGATGCAAGCCACCAGCAACAGGACGGGCCGTGTTTGTAGAAATACAAGCACACATCTCATGCGAAGACTGCTCATTGCGCCCGGGTCAGCATCCGGGGACCGCCGGAGCTGCGGCAGCAAACAGTCCTCGCATGTACCCCGCACTGGCCGGTACGTCCTGACTAATGCCTGGACGGCCCCCGGCCCCGGGTGGTGCTACGGCTGCGTCGAGCGGAACGCAGCAGCTCCTCGAGCCGCTGCCGCCAGCTGCTGTGCCACGCGGCGCCTATTGCTACCTGGCCCCTATCCAGGGGTGCGAAGCGCCCGCTGCCATTTGTTGGCGGCGCCGCCTCCACCAGGCCAGCACAGTGCGTGCCCTTTTTAGAAGCCGTGCCAGGCGGCGGCTGACAGGCGGCCCCAGGTATTCGACGGGTACCGGTACCTGTGGCGGCTAAAAGGTACCGGCGCCTCGGCGAGGTAGGTAGGTACCTAGGTACCTAGGTAGGTAGGCAGATGCCTCGTATCTGCTCTACCTCCAGAAGCGGCCAATGCAAGAGAAGCCGCCTGGATACTGGCTGTGCGATGGCGGCACCCAGAGGCAGAGGCCGTCATGTCAGTGTCCGCAGCTGCGGTCGAGTGAGCGGCGCGTGCCAGCTGGGCCCAATCGAGCCGTCCGGCTGGCAGGCCAAGGAAAAACACCGCCCCCGGCTAAATTTCGACGCAACCACCAGCTAGCAGCCTAGCAGCTCCTCCTCGCACCCCCCATTCCCTCGCTGCTCAACCCCCGTCCCGTCCTCACGAGCACGTCTTGGTCCTGCCACGGCGCGGTCCATCGTTTCCTCAGCCTTGTCCTTTCTTTTCCTCGTCCCTTCCCGCCTGCTGCTGACGTGCCCCGGGCCGGTCCTCTAGGCGCCTAATAAGCCCTGCTGCCCCCGTCTCGGGCTGTCGGATTCTCCAGCTCCGGCTGCGGCTCTTTTGCTCGCTCGGCAAAGCCTCCTGAAGCTTCCTTTCGCCGTCCCCAACGTCCTGACTCTGCCGCCTGCACCCATCGAGCTGGCTGGGTCTCAGCCTGCAGCTTCTGTGCCCTCGCCTTCCGCCAAGCCCCTGGCCCGCGAGCGTCGACTCTTTGCACCCTCCCTGCCTTGCTAGTCGACCCGGTCCCTCCGCTGCCTGCCGTCACAATGTCTTCGCAGCCGCAGCTCAACATCGACCGCTATGTCGTGATCCACGTCGCCACCACCTGCGACGAGCACGGCGTCTACGTCACCAAGGACTCGGCCGAGGTCATTGAGCTTGGCTGGATTCTCCTCGACGCCAACTCGCTCGACGAGGTGAGTCCCCGTTTCCCCGTCCTTGCTGCCCCGTCTCCCCGAGTCTCTCCATCGCCCGAATCGACCCTTGTCTGCTGGCCTTGCCTGTCTGACTGTGCCTTGGTAGATCACCCACGAGAGCGTCCTTGTCAAGCCCGTCAACACGCCCATCACGCCGCTGTGCAGTAAGTTGGCCCGCATCCTGCGACATCCCTGTCCCCCCTCGCCGCGTCGCGCTCGGCTTGCCGCAACAAGCGCCGCTCTCGAGACTCAATCGCCGAGCAACGCTTTCTTTCCACCCCGAGAACGAGAGCCGAAAGATTGAAACCCGGAAAAAAGAAGAAACGGAACAAGCCCGGGCTGACCATCCGTTTCCCTAGCGAGTCTGACGACCCTCACCTGGGAACATGTTCGAAACGCCGGCACCTTTAGGGACGCCATCACCCGATTCGACACGTTTGCTACCGAGTACTTGACCTCCAAGAATCTCGACTTCGTCTTCGTCACCCTCGATGCCTGGGACCTCCGTGTCCAGCTTCCCCGCGAAGCCCGCGACAAGGCCGTCGTGCTGCCCCCCTACCTGCAGCACTCGCGTACCTTTGACCTTCGAACAGAATACCAGCGCTGGCAGCAGCACCACCCCGAGTCCCTGCCCTTCGGGCCCTCGATGCTCTCCAACATATGCGCCGCCCTCGAGGTTGAGCCGGTCCAGTCGAGCGCGCCCATCAAGCACAACCTGCCCTTCCACCTGCAGGCCCTCGCCCCGGCGTCCCCCCGCCGCGCCATGGAAGAGGCCATCACCCTCGCCCGCGTGCTTCGTGGTCTGATCCGGAAGTCGCAGCCGCCCCAGGACCACCCCGATGTCTTGACGAGACCCATGGACGCCAGAGCCGACGTGCGAGCTTTCCTGTCCGAGAGGAGCAAGGTCCTCCACATGTCCGGCCTGCCGCACGACACGACCCAGTCCGAGCTCGAAAGCTGGTTCACCCAGTTCGGCGGGCGTCCCATCGCCTTCTGGACGCTCCGCACCCCGGAGCAGCACAAGCCCACGGGCACGGGCTTTGCCGTCTTTTCTTCCCACGAAGAGGTAAGCCGGCAGCGTCTGCCTGCACCACGGCCCGTCGCCGCAGAGAACGGCTGCTGACCAAGCCCAGGCTGCCGAGAGCCTGTGCATGAACGGGCGTGCGCTCAACGAAAAGGCCATCGAGGTATCCCCCTCCTCGAGCCGGGTGCTGGACCGCGCCCAGGACATCCTGACTCCCTTCCCGCCGAGCAAGAACCGTCCCCGACCCGGCGACTGGACCTGCCCCTCGTGCGGCTTCTCCAACTTCCAGCGCCGGACGGCGTGCTTCCGATGCTCGTTCCCGGCCATGGGCCCCGGCCCCGCGGGCGAGATGGGCGGTCCCGGCGGCTACGGCTACAACTACGGGCCCCCGACCATGATGCCCCCTCCTCCCCACGGCGGCCACCACGGCCCGATGGGTCATGGCGGCCGCATGGGCGGCGGCGGCGTGGTGCCGTTCCGCGCCGGCGACTGGAAGTGCGGAAACGAGGTATGCGGCTACCACAACTTCGCCAAGAACGTCTGCTGTCTTCGCTGCGGGGCCAGCCGCGCCGGCGCTGCCGTCGTGGCCGACTCGGGCTACCCGTCGCCCATGGACAACTCGCCGCAGTACGGCATGGGCCAAGGATCCATGGCCGGCACCCCGGGCCCGGGGCCCTTCGGCTCCGGAGCCTCGTTCGCGTCGGGCGGCGGCTACAGCCAGCACTTTGGAGGTCCGCCGAGCCACTTCCTGCCGTCGGGCCTCGGTGGCGGCGCTGCCGCGTACCCCAGCTCGCTCAACACGCAGGGCTTCGGCTCGGCCCCCGGCTCGCACTCTGCCGGGCCGTTTGACAGCCGGGCTGCCGAGGCCGCCTTCCAGTCGGCGACCAACGGCCCCGCGTCGGCGGGCCCGGGCCCGTCCAACAACTTCTATGGCAACAACAGCGGCGAGAACGATCCCTTCGCCTTCCTGTCGAGCGGCATCGGCGGCCTCTCGGTCGGCGGCGGCGACGCGCGCCCAAACGGCGGGGGCGCCCCTCCGAGCAAGTCGCCCGCCTAAGGGCAGCGGACAGGGTGGCCGCCTCGCACGCTTTCCTCGGATTGTCATCTTGACCTGGATGGTTGCGTATCTTTCCGTGTCGTCCCCAACCCACAATCACCAAACGACTTTGGAATGATGAACATAGAGCACTTGACCTTTGGCAAATACCTTCTGGACTTAGCTTGCTGTTTCACAGGGAACGGGGAAGGGTGGGGGGCATGGGTGTGTATTTGGTTTCCTTGACGAGGACGGAGTGTCGGGCATCTCATACTTCAGGAGGGTGCGGCAAAATTTGAGGGGCTGGAAGACAAAAGTGACTGACTATACCACCACGGCTGTTCTGGTTCGACGAGTCTTCGGTACAGGCTTTTGCGAGGAATCTGTTTTCTCATTCAGGGGGGGGCCGGGGGAGGGCTCTGCGTCGATCTATATGGGGACCTTGTGGACTGACAGCTGCGGGACGGGCCCGGGTGGATTTGCTGGAAACCTTTTGTTGTCCCGGAGGGATGCATAGCGAAAGGGGTGTAAGGGTACATGTTGGCCATGGTGTGAGTCTCAAATATCCAGTTCGCCGGCGTCTGCGTCTTCCCGCCACCGGGGTAGGGCATGGTTCCCTTGGTCGTTTCTGATTCCTTTCCTGCGCTTTGGTTCTTTGCGTCTGTTTATTCCGTGCTCGGGGCGGGGGGTTGCGTTGGACAAGGGGGCAAGCTGGACGAGTAGGGGAGCCTGGGACTGCGACTGTCGGGTGGAAAGGGGGTTGGAGCCTCGGAGGGTGTTGCCCTGGGGGGGGATTTCCCTCCCGCTTGTTTGTAACGCATGCTGCTGGTGTTGGTAATCTTCCTGTTGGTTCTGGTGGCCTTCGCGGTGAGGAGGGTGGCTTGCATCTCCTGAACCGTGGTCGAGCGAGCGTGCCGTGGTGGGGACGGGGGGGCTTGGAGAAGGGGGGCTTGCATGAATGGACTCTCGTCTTGCTACCTACCTACGGCGTATGCTGGGCTACTCTGCAGGGACAGCCAGAGACGGCTGTTCTAGGCGGCGCCGCCCGGCGCCGGGTCTGCGTCGTCCATGACGACGTGGTCGAAGAAGTCGTCGACCAAGTCGGCGAGGGCCTCTTCGTCCGACACTTCCCCGTCGCCGGCGTCTTGGCCCGACATGTCCTCATCCTCGTCGTCGTCTCCGCCATGGTCATCATCGCCGTCGTAGTCGTCGTCGTCGTCGCTGTCGGCGGCAGGCTCAATCTCGAGGCCGCCGCGGGCCGCCTCCTCCTGGTCCAGCCAGGCCAGCCAGTCCCAGTCGAGGTCGGCGCCGCCGGCGCGGTACGTGTTCCAGGCCAGGGCGCGCAGCTGCTCGTCGCCAGCCGTCTCGGCGGGCAGGCCGCGCAGCACCTGGCTGCAGAAGTCGACCCAGCCGTCGCGGTCGGCCAGCGCGGGCACGCGGAGCTTGGCGGGGTGCGGAGCCTGGCCGCTGCTGCTGCTGGGGCACGGGGCGCGCAGGAGGCAGCCGCGGTTGATTTCGTCGTCGAGCGACGAGGGCGGCGGCTTGTCGTTGTCGTCGTCGTCATCGTCGTCGTCGGCATCGTCGTCGGCATCGCAGTCAGCACCGCCGTCGGCTGGGTGGCGCGCGGCCCAGGCCAGGGCGCGCAGGCGGTCGTCGTCGTCGGCGGCGCGGATGCTGCGCTGCTGGTCGGGCGTCAGGGTGGCCCAGCGCTTCTTGAGGGCGTGCCTGGGCTGCCACAGGGGGCTCGTGTCGACGTGGGCGAGGACGCGCTCCTCGTCCGACACGTACATGTCGTCATCGGTGGGAACCAGGTTCTCGCCCGTCTGCCAGTCAAAGTAGCCCCAGACCATCATGTGGACGAGGTGGTCGTCGAGGTGCAGGCCGCGGACGACGGCCTCGTAGGGCACCAGCTCGTCCGGGCGCATCAGGTGCGTGTCGCCGGCGCCCCAGGCCTCGGTGTGGCCGGCGCCGAGGTGGCACGAGGGCACGCCGAAGACGTGGCGGCCGTAGAGGCCGTCGCCGGCGGCGTCGGGCGGCAGGTCGAGGTCGTAGGCGGCCTTGGCCTCGAGGATCTCGTCGAGGCGGGTGAAGCGGCGGCGCATGAGCACCTGCCACAGGGGGTAGAGGCCGCGCTGGCCGAGGATCAGCTGCGGGACGTCCAGGGTGAGCGGCCCGTAGACGGGGTCGCTGAAGAGCATGCCGAGCTTGACGAAGAAGAGCTGGGCGTTGTAGAGGTGCGCGTCGGTCCAGAGCCGGCGGTTGCGCAGGAGGGCGCGGCGCTGGCGCGACGTGGGGATGTCCATGAGCAGCCAGATGCGCAGCAGCGTGTCCACGGCGCCCGGCGGCATGCGGAGGCCGTAGCGGGCCATCATGGCCACCATCTGCCGGCAGCAGCGGTCGCGGCCGAGCACCAGCTGCAGGTAGCGGAGCCCCGGGACGGAGCGGACGCGGCGCGCCGTCCAGCCGAGGGCGCGGGCGTCGCGCGCGCCCATCTGGTGGCCCCAGGTGCGGCCGGCCGGGTCCGGCACGAGCAGCGCGCGGTACAGGCGGAAGGGGAAGACGCGGCCGGCCTCGGGCGCGCCGTGCGCGATGATCTGCCGCAGCGACGACAGCAGGTGCGCGTCGAGGGCGTCGTGGAAGGCCCGGCTGACGCTGTACAGGCCGACGATGTCCTCGGCGCGCAGGTGCTTGGCCAGCTCGACGGCCAGCTCGACGCTGCGGCACAGCGCCGTGATGAGGTCGACGCCCGCGTGCTTGAGGCCGAGCCCGAGCCCGGGGCCCGCCGCCGCCGCCGCCGCCCGGTACGGGTCCTCGGACGGCCCGAAGAACTCGTCGAGCCCGTCGTCGCTGAACTTGAACCGCTTGCGCTGCGGCGCCACGCGCGTCTCGCCCTGCTCGCAGAGCCCGAGCCGCCTCTCCGCCATGCCGCCGCCGCCGCCGCCTTGGTCGTCTCCGTCCTCGTCGCCGCCGTCCTCGTTGTCGCCGCCGCCCTCGAGGAAGGCCTCCAGCTCGTCGTCGTCCATCGACTCGACAATCTGCATGCCGCGCTCCAGCACCTTGCGCTCGCGCGCCCGCTCCCTCGCCACCGCGTCCGTGGCGTGCTTCTTGATGGCCTCGGCGATCTGCAGCGCCGTCACCGGCTCGCCATCCTTCTTCCGCGCCATGGCCTCGCGCAGCTTCTGCAGCGCCAGCTGCGCGAACACCTCGGCCTCTTCCGAGCTGAAGCCGTGCGCGCGCGCGTTGCGCCGCAGGCTGCCGGGGTCGAACGGCAGCTCCACGTCGTACATGCGCTTGCCCGACTGCGCGTCGGGCGCCGTCGGACGCCAAGGTTCCGACATGTTGACCGTCGGGGGGGGCTTGAGACGGGAGCCAGGAACAGTGACAGGTTGACAAGGTGCTATGCGGACGTGGCCAAGAGGTCGTTGCCGGGCGGCTGAGTGCTTGTCGGCGCGGAACACCTAGCCAAGTCAACAAACGATAGCAGCAACTCGAAACCGAAAACAGACAATCAGGTGACTCGACCTTGACAACTGCGAGTGAACAGCAGCGCTCCACGCCGGTTAAGAAACGCGCAGCACCCTGGCAACGAGACTGCGCAGCCCACCCTTGGTTCATCAAGTCCTTGTTGCCGTAGACACAGCTAGCTACAAGGAAACTGGGTCTTGGAGGGTAGAAATAAGAACGGAAGATAACAGAAAAGGCACACGGGCCTGACATGGTGTGGAAAAGGCACACAGGCCTCACAGTTCCGCAGACTCCCCGGTACCCCATCCTTGGCGACTCTTCTCGGGGCTTCCACCGCCGCAATCTCCAGAGCTCCAGTTTGCTCATCCTATGAAGACCGACTCTGTCTCAGGAAATTCAGGAACTTCCACCTTACCTATCGGTCAAGCTCATCGACGGGCAGGTCACCGTCGTCGCGCCCGACGATCGACTCTGCAACCTTCCAGATTTGCAAGAGGTTGTCTTCTGCCGCGCTCGCCACAAGCCACGGTTCGTTGGGGTTCCAGCTAAAGTCGGCCAAGTGGTTCGTGTGCCCACCATGCATAAAGAGCCTGCGGTCCTCACGGTTAGCATCCAGCCACACCTTGAAGGCGGTCGACGGCAGCTTACAGCTCGGGGGGGCCATCGTCCTGGTCGTCCGGCAGCTGCTCCTCGCCCACGCGCGACAGGTCCCAGAAGATGATTCTTCTGTCATAGCTGCCACTGCCCAGGATGCCAGCCTCGGTCGGGTGCCACTCCAGAGACGTCACCGCGTCGTTGTGGCCCTCGAGGGTGTGCACCTTCTCCCTGACGTTGCGCAAGTCCCAGATGGCAATCGTCTTGTCGGCCGAAGCAGTGGCGACGAGCACCTCCGACGTCGGGTTGAAGGCCAGGGCGTTGATTGCATCGAGATGGCCATTCTTGGCGACAACCGCCGCCTTGTTGGTCTCGCTCTGCCGCACATCGACAATCTGGAGCGTCTGGTCGTCCGAGACCGTGCCAATGAAGCTCTTGGCGATGGGGTGGTACTGCACGTCGTTGACGATCTGCGTGTGGTGGGTATATCTGCGGGCGGGACGCAGCGTCTTGGAGTCGGCCTCGACGGATTTCAGATCCCTGCCGGCGCGTGTGAGCAGGACAGCACGCATAGGGGGTTGAGTGAGAGGGGGCCGATCCGGTGCTCACCACAAGCACATGGTCTTGTCTTCGCTCCCCGACGCCAGGCAGCCAGGCTCGTGCGGGTTCCAGCCGAGACCAAAGCCTTCGGCCTTGTGGCCGACGAGCTCAATCTGGGGGTTGATCTTGCCGGGCGCGGCCGGCTGGAGGGGGTGCTTTGTGCGGTCGAAGATGAGGATCTTGCCGTCGACGCACAGCGTGGCAATGATGTCGGGGTTCTGGGGCTGGTAGCGGGCCTTGTTGACCTCTCCCGGGTGCTCAATCTTCTGCACAATGTCGCACTTGATGGCGGCGACATCGTTGGCCTGGCCGTAGCCGCCAACCTCCCCCCGCTCCTCGTCGTAGTTGTCGGGGTTGGGGATGACAGCCTTGGGGATCTGCACGTCGGCAATCTGGAGATAGTTGGCACTGTCGTCCGAGGTGTGAGTGCCGAGAAGGAGGCGATGCATGCGGAAGTTCTTGCCCTCGGGCTCCTTGACGTCGGGGAACCACTGGACGGTGAGGGTGGGCCAGGTCAGAGCCGTCCTAGGGGCCCTGTTAGGGTCATGTCGGCTCCGAGGGCGGCGAGGAAGCTGCGTACCCCAAGATCATGTCGTACAAGAAAGGGCTGTTCTTCTTCCACGTCTTGTACTCTGGGCAAGGTCAGGCGAACGGAGCTCTGGGCACGGCAGCAAGCGGTCCTTGCCTTCGTTGATGAGACGCTCCACCTGGTCGTCTTCCTCCTCCTGCATCATGTCGACTGCCGCCGCCAGTCAGCATTGCTCCAGGCGCACGCGTGGGGAGGCTTCCAAGGCTGGGGAGGGGGTTCGGCTGACCATCGACCTCCGGGTCCGACGCCTGCGCGGGAGCCATGACGGGCAGGAATACGACCGCAGGGCAGGATCAAGCACGGCGCGGGGGAGCTGGATGGAGCCTCGGACCTGCGGCAGACACGCGAGGCGAGGTGAGAGTCGCACGTCGACAGTCGCACAGATGAAGCTTCCGAGTTGAAAATGCGAGCCCTGCACGCGTCGCGCGTTAAGGACCGCGGGCAGGTACCCTGGGCGTCTCCTGCAAACTGCCCGCAGGGAGGCGGGGGGTGGCTGGAGAACCTTTGCGCCACCCGATTGGACACTCCGTCAGAGGCGTGGGGCCGCAAGTCCCTCTCCGGGTCGCCGCCAAAGGGCAACTCGTGATGGTTTTCCTCAACTCCCATCTCTTCAAGCCGCTGCTTTCCCGCCAGCTGGAGCACCAAGCGCGCTGTCTGGCGTGGCCCTCCCAGCTTCTCGTCGTTTTCCCCTTGTTGTTCGGCCTGCGGCAGTTCAGCCTCGGCGAACAGAAGCCGCTTCGTCGCCTTGTTTGCGCCGGATCGCCTGCTTCGCCCCCGACGGCCCGTCCACGCCGCCCTCGTCCTCTATCCGTTTTTCTTGCCCTGCTTCTAGGCTGCGCTCCGGGCGGGCCAGCCTCCGCCCTTCTGCACCATGGGGCATGTCGCCTCCCCCACGCCGCGTCCCAGCCTGTGCTGACGTCGTCGCAGTGTCCCCAAATTCTTCAGATGGCTCTCCGAGCGCTATCCGGCCATCTCCCAGGTCATAGCGGAGAACCGGATACCCGAATTCGACTGCCTCTATGTTCGGATGCCTCCCGACCCTCGAGTCGCTGCCGCTGACCCGGCTCTGTAGCTGGACATGAACGGCATCATCCACAACTGCACCCACAAGGACGCCGGCGAGGACGTCACCTTCCGGCTGAGTGAGGAGGAGATGTTCATCCGAATCTTCAACTACATTGAGCACCTGTTCGGCAAGATCAAGCCCAAGAAGCTCTTCTTCATGGCCATCGACGGCGTCGCCCCGCGCGCCAAGATGAACCAGCAGCGAGCTCGCCGTTTCCGCACGGCTCTCGACGTCGAGAAGGCCCGTGACAAGGCCATCAAGGAGGGCGCAGAGATGCCCAAGGAGGAGCCGTTTGACAGCAACTGCATCACGCCAGGTACTCCCCCATGCGGCCCCTCTCCTTCCCCTGGCCAGACGCTCATGATTGCTGCTGGCAGGAACCGAGTTCATGGCCAAGCTGTCACAGCAGCTACGGTACTTTGTCAACAAGAAGATCTCGGAAGACACCGACTGGCAGGGCTGTGACGTGGTGCTCTCTGGCCACGACGTCCCCGGCGAGGGAGAGCACAAGATCATGGAGTACATTCGCAACGCAAAGGCGCAGCCAAACTACAACCCCAATGTGCGCCATTGCCTCTACGGCCTCGACGCCGACCTCATCATGCTGGGCCTTCTCAGCCACGATCCCCATTTCTGCCTGCTCCGCGAAGAAGTCACCTTTGGACGGGCCTCCAAGACCAAGTCCAAGGAGCTTGAGCATCAAAACTTCTATCTTCTCCATCTCTGCATCGTCAGAGAGTATCTGGAAATGGAGTTCCAGGAGCTGCAAGAGGACGGCGCCTTGAGCTTTCCATTTGATTTCGAGCGCATCATTGACGACTTCATCTTGATGGCTTTCTTCGTCGGCAACGACTTCCTACCCAATCTCCCCGGACTTCACATCAACGAAGGAGCGCTTGCCAGCATGTTTGCCATCTACAAGCGAGTCCTCCCAAAGTGCGAGGGCTACATCAACGAAAACGGCGTCATCAACATGGCGCGTTTGCAGAGTCTTCTCGGCGAGCTCAGCAAGCTCGAGTTGGACTCCTTCGAGAGCGATGTTTCCGACGAGAAGTGGTTCGCCTCCAAGCAGATGGAGAAAAAGCTCGGCGACAAAGGCCCGAGCCACAAGACGTCCAAGGGCCGCCAGCTTGTCATTAGCTCGTTTCAGCGGGACTTGTGGAAGCAGAAGCTCCGGCCCTACGTCTCGAAAAGGTCCGAAGAGCCCTTGGATCTCGGTACGGACCTGAAAGCAGCCGACCGCAAGTTCGTCCAAGACGTTGCCGATGCCATGCGCCTGGATTGGTCGACCAAGGAGGACGAGAGCGGCAAGCGACGCTTCGTCGTCGCATTCCCTGCGCGCCCGGATGGAGAAGGCGACGACGACGACGACGAAGAGGGAAATCTAGCTGCCTGGCGCGTCATCAAGTCGTACGACAAAGCCACGGTTGCCGACGTGACACCCGAGGATGCCCAGAGGCAATACGAGAAGCTGTATCAGGACAAGTATCAAGGCTGGAAGACAAAGTACTATCTGCAAAAGTTCCCCGAGTGGCCCTCGGAAAAGTTCGACCAGGATCAGAAGGCCCTCTGCGAAAACTACGTCCAGGGCCTTCAGTGGGTTCTCTACTATTACTACAAGGGCATTGCTTCATGGCCGTGGTTCTACGGCTACCACTACGCGCCTCGCATATCAGGTGGGTCTGGTGTCATGGGGAGTCGAGAGAAGAAAGAAAGCTAATGACGGCCGTAGATGTCGTCAAAGGCCTCGGCGCCGATCTGGACTTCGAAAAGGGTCAGCCGTTCAGGCCGTACGAGCAGCTCATGGGCGTCCTGCCCGACCGGAGCAAGAAGATCGTGCCCAAGGTGTACCACGAGCTGATGACGAGCCCCGACTCCCCCATCATCGATTTCTACCCCAGAGACTTCGAGCTGGACATGAACGGCAAGAAGATGGACTGGGAGGCCGTCGTCAAGATCCCGTTCATCGACGAGAATCGGCTCCTGGCAGCTATGGCGCCCCGAAACGAGCTCCTGGACGACGAGGAGAAGGCCCGGAACGGGTTCGGTGTTCCGCTCAAGTTCACGTACTCGCCGGAGTTGAACCATACGTACCCCTCGCCCCTCCCCGGCATCTTCCCGGATGTCCATCCCTGCCTCTGTATCGAGAACATCTTCGACTTGCCCGACGTGGAGGGCCTCGAGTACGTGTCTGGCTTGACGGACGGCGCGCTGCTGAACGTCGAGGCTCTCGCCGGATTCCCGACCCTGCACAGCCTGCCGTCGACGGCACAGCTGATTGAAGGCTACGGGGTCAATGTCTTCCAGGCGGACAGCAAGAATCCTAGCATCGTCGTCACCCTGACCGACACCAAGATGCGGACAAGCATAGAGACGTGGAAGGCGAAGCTCGGCCAGCGATGCTACGTGGGCTATCCGTTCCTGCAGGAGGCCAAGGTGATGAGGGTCCAGGACGAGCTTTTCGCCTACGAGCTGGCCGCAAACGGAAAGGATCTCGTCACAAAGGACCACTCGAACAGGGAGGCTGCCGACTTTGCCAAGGAAGCAGAGTTCATTGAGAACTGGTACGCGAAGCGCTTGGGCATCACAATCGGGCAAGTGGAATGCCTCGTCAACGTCCACATGCTCAAGGGCCTCATCAAGACGGAGGCGGGAGCATTGATCAAGGAATACGCGGAAAACCCGAGCCTGCGAAGCACCTATGCGTCTCAGACGATTGTCGATGAGGTCGTCAACGAGGACGAACGTTTCATCGAAAAGGCCGCTCTCCCCATCGAGGAAGAGTTCCCCGTGGAAACTCGGGCGTTCTTCCTCGGTGAGTATGCCTACGGGCGCCCCCTGCAGATCGCGGGCCACGTCAACAACAAGGCGGAAGTCGTCGTCTCGGTTCCCAAGACCAAGGAGCCCGACTTCGCCAGGCAAATCATCCGCCAGGCTGAGCAGAAAAACCCGTACACGCCGTCCTTTGCCGTCGCCAAGCAGCTCGGATTGCATCCCCTGGTGCTGAGCAAGATTACGTCGTCTTACCAAGTCTTGACCGCGGCTGGCCTCAAGCTGAACCTAGGCCTCAACTTGAAGTTCGAGGCACGCAAGCTCAAGGTCTTGGGCTATTCACGAAAGTCGCATACCGGTTGGGAATTCAGCTCCTCGGCCGTCAAGCTGATCGCCGACTACATGATGCGTTTCCCCGATTTCTTCGCCGCGATCCAGCGGGAGCCCCAGAAGAGCGAGGTCTCCGAGACGGACCTGTGGAAGGACCCGAGCGTCGCGTCGCAGCGCGTCAAGGAAATTGTGGCCTGGCTGAAGACGCAGGAGACGAGCAAGTTCGAGCGAGTGCCACTGGAAGCCGAGCAGCTCGACTCTGACGTCGTCATGGCCCTGGCAAAACTCGGCGAGCAAATGCACCAGGCCTCGCTGGACACTGACATCCGGAAGCTGCGTGGCGTGCCTCGCGCCGCCATCTTGAAGCCATCCGACGCGGAGCTTGTGCTCGGCAACCAAAGATTCAGCCTGGGCGACCGCGTGACGTTTGCGGCGGCCGCGGGAAAGGTGCCCATCGCCACGAGGGGGACCGTCGCTGGCATCAGCCGAACGGCGACGGCGCTGCTGCTGGACGTTGTGTGGGACAGCAGCTTCATGAGCGGCACCACGCTGGGCGAGAGGGCGCCAATGTTCAGGGGCCAGACGGTTGCGTCGTCTTCGGTCCTCAATACGACCTACAAGCAGGTCATTTCTGCGTCGAGCAGGTCTCAGCAGAGACGAAGCGTCGCCGCGCCGACCATGGGACCCTACGGATCGGTTGGCGTGCCGCAGTACCGGAGTGCCCCGGCTCCTCCTCCCCTGCACGGAGGATGGCGCGGAGCTCTCAACGGCGGCCCCAACCCGCCTGCTCGCCGCGGCGGCCCCAGCCAGCGCGGCGGGGCTCCGAATCTGCTGCACAGCACCTTTGTGTACCGGAGCCGCCCCAACGGAACTCCGTCTCCGGTGCAAGGCGTGGTCAACGGGCAGAGCCGCGGCGGCGGCAGTCCCGGCTGGAGAGGCCATGGCGCCGGTCAAGGACGGGGCCGCGGGAACATGGACGGTTTCCAGACGCCTCCGTCGCGCGAGCAAACGCCAAAGTACGGCAATGTCCCTCCTCCCGCGAACCTCAACAGCCCTCGCGGGGGCCGTGGCAACCCCCGTGGTGGTCGGGGAGGCAGAGGACGTGGTGGGCCCAACAGGGGACGAGGTGGTAGTGCCGAGGGCGGGAGCCTTTTCCAGAGCCAGTAGACTGGCCATGCCGAGCTTGTGTCCCATTTGCTTGATGGATCTCTGGTTGTTGGGGTACTTGGGCAGGATGCCGTGTTTTGTACTATTTGTCGGGGCTGTGCTCCATCTCAGATGGAGGACGATGACGGCGATGTACTGTAGACAGGGCTGGATGCCTGCAATGCCCGATGGGGGCCAAGCTCGTCTTCGGGGAGGACCCTCTCACGATGTGATGAATGTCATGTCATTGGAAGGACGAAGTTTTGCCAGTTATTGCATCGTCTTCCTTGCATAGTCGTCACACGAGAACCATGCCTTCCCAGCTTAAGAGGTCTTGCCTTTGCTCTTGGCGTCCTTTGACTTGATGGCAGGGAGGGTGAACTGGTCGCTCAAGCCGCCGGCCATGGTCTTCCAGAAGCCAATGTCCTTGTCCATGTTCCAGGTAAGGATGCCAACCCAGGGCTGAACGTTGTAGTGCAGCTTGATCGTCACGTCTTGGACCTCGGCGATCTTTCCGGTGGGGTGGGTGATTTGGTACTTGGGCTTTTGGTTCTTGATCTTGAAGAGGCCGCTGGAGGGGTTCAGCCGGCCAGGTACAATGCATACAAACATATCCCAGGCAACTTACCGGCTGGGGTCGATGGTCTTGCCCTCGGCGCTCCTCTTGAGCTTCTTCATGGCGACGGGCCCAATGTTCTTGAGGTGGTCGGCACTCGGGTTGGTGATGATGGAGTCCCAGATGACGGCCGAGTTTGTGGCATTCTGGCCGGGGGCGGCGGGCCAGTCGGCGGTGACGTAGACAAAGACCTGCTTGGTGTTCCAGGTGAAGAGCGAGGAGAGGTCGGCCTCGAGGGAGAACTTGATGATGGCGTACTCTTCCTTCTTGGAGCTGTAGTAGTGCGGCCGGCCCTTGACGCTGCTGCGGGTGAGCGGACTGCGGCCACGGGCAGGCGGGAGAGGGGGCGTACACCTGGATGTTCTGGGGCGTGATGGTGCCGCTTGGGTGGCGGGCGGCGAAGAGGTCGGTGGCGGCGATGAAGGCGCCGAAGACGCAGGCGACGGTGGTGAAGAAGCCGAAGACGTTTTGTATGCGCGTGAAGGAGGAGTGCATCGTGGCGCGCGTGCTGGAGGAGCTGTAGGGGAGGGCGTGTCGTGGCGATGAAGTTGGTTTGAGGCCACGTTTGTGTGGCGGGGCAACGGTTTGGTGGTGTTGAGCCTTGTCAGCCTTGCGGTCCTGCGGGTTCCTGCACGCCTCCCAGTGCGACTTTTGATGTCGCGGGAGGCAATGGACACAGCACCAGCTCCGTGTTAGCACTGTATCCATCAATGAGTATGCCTTGGAATCTCTTGTCCTCCGACGCCCATCATCGACAATGCCTCTTGTACTCCGCATAGGGCAAGGCTGGTGGCGCGCCCAGGTCACCAGCCACACCCCGCTATCCGGTAATTACCCCGCGACTAGGCGCATCACCACCACCATCCGAACCCAGACCCGATTCTGCAGCGCTCGACCGCCGCTGGCGAGGCTCCGACGTGAGTCCCCAGCCGACCTATCGTGCCCCTGAGACGGGCGTATGCGATGCTGACTCACCCCGCCATCAGGGCGTGACAGGCGGCGACGTGGAACCCATCGGAGCTACCAGCAGGACCAACGAGATTCGCAACGCAAAGCTGGACGCCAACGCGGGTGCCGGACATCTTCACGGGCCGGCTCGGACGGGGGAGGCCAAGGAGAGGGGAAAAGGCCCATGGGAGTACGCTTGGCCGTGATTCGCCTCTGCCCGGCGCTGACCAGGACAGTTCGTGGGCGCGATACAAGTCCGACGAGCACTCGTTCCCAGACTATGGGTCAGCATTCTCGAGCCCGGAAGCCGAGCCTGGCGGAATTCTGACCTTCGTGCCCCACAGGACTCGTGGCGCAAGAATGGGCTCGTCTTCGAGCACACGGTGGTTGGCACGTGTTTTCCTCCTGCTTGGTTTTCCACAACACTAACTCCGTGTTCCTTGCTGCAGAGTAAGATCAACGGGTCGACCGGCCCGCTGAACACCTTGAACAACTCGCTTTCCACGTGGCGGAAGCCCCCCGGCGGCCAACTCGCCAACGACGGTCGCGCCGCAAAGACTCAGGGACTGGACGGGCCCCGCGCTCACGGACCGTCGGCGAGCCCTTATTTCCCAACCTCCAAGCCGCACGCTCCCGACGATGCCCCTGACGTTGTTCGGTCCAGCTCGCACGATGAACCCTGCGACCTGAGAAGCCTCTCGAGCGCCGGCAACACATCGAACACCGAAAACGCAATGTCCTCTGTTGCTGCGCCGGCCGCCGAATACCGCGACGTGGAGTTTAACTTTGGCAGCACACGCCATCGTCCTAGGCGGAAATCTCGGCGTTGCAACAGCCCAGAAGCAGCCAAACGTCTCTTCGCTATCAAGGATCCCGGCTTCGCCTCCGGAACGCCGGCACGAGACGCTCGGCCTGCCGGCCCCGAGAGCCCCGACGACCTGGCCAAGGACGACAATCCGCCACCAGCCAACGTCGTTTCCGATGTGAGGTCGCAGCTCCCTGCTAAGCGTGGACGGCAATCCGATCCCTCGGAGTCGACTGGGCCTCCGGTCAAACGCCGCCAAAACCGGTCGCCAATGGAGGCCATCGAATCGTCAGGGCCGGACGAGCTCAGCATTGGACACAGTCAGCCGGCAAAGCGCTCGACCAACTTTTCTGACGTCACCGCCCCGCGATCTTCGCTCAGAAACAGGGCCGACATCCAACCCACTGCCTTTGAGACGCGATCGCCGCAGCAGAGAAGCTCTCCATCGAAGCACGCCGACATGATTCTGAAGAAGGCGGCTTGCGGCAAGCAGTTCTACCCGAGCGACGGCCAGGGCGGCCGCGTGATTCTGCGCCCAGAACCGAGCAACAGTCGCAAGCTCGTGCCGACGGTGAACGACGAGAGGGCGGAACTGCCTTGGTTGGAAGTCGACATGGAAAAAATCACCGATCTGCGACATAATGTGCCAAAGAGTCTTTGCGTTGAGATTCGGCGCCCAAGCTCGGCCCATGTCGGTAGCAAGCTGTTTTTAGAGTTTACGAATCGTCAGGGTGCCATAGCCCTTGTTTCGGCTGGCGCTGAAAAGGCAAAGGAATCCACGTAAGTTGGCGAGTTTGGCGACGACGCTCGGAGCTTGAACTGACAAGATGCAGGTGTGATTTAGATCGCCAAGTGCAAAATGCCATCGAGACAGCTAAGAACTTCGCAAGAAACAACGGCAGTGCAAAACGAGACGTCGGACAACTGGCTGAAGCCGAGATGCCCTGGTCTGATGTTCGATTCGCGGTGGAGCCCGACAAGGACAGCGGTCCGAAGCGCGAGAAGCTCCCGGACAGGATGCTGAGAACAGCACGAGCAGCGGGTAGCCGGCCGATCGATCTCCCTGGCGATGTCGAGCGACCCCGGCGCGATCTGCGACGGACGAGAAGGTCGTCACCAACGTTCCCCAGCCGTCAACTGGACGTCGCAGACCTCTGGACCAGCAAAAACCCAGACTGGCGGCAGCTCTGGAAGACATCGCTCGTGTTTCCGGCCACGGGCAAGAACAGGACGACTGTGGATGCAGACGACATCCCCAGACTCGACGAAGGCGAGTTCCTCAACGACAACCTCATCAACTTCTACCTCCGATACCTGCAGGCCGAGCTTGAGCGCCATCGGCCCGAGCTGCTCAAAAAGGTCCACATTTTCAGCACCTTCTTCTTCGAAAAGCTGAGGTCGACCAAGGGCAAGATCAACTACGACGGCGTCAAGGCGTGGACGGCCAAGTTTGACCTGTTCACCTACGACTACGTCGTCGTCCCCGTCAACGAGCACGCGCACTGGTATCTGGCGATAATCTGCAACGCGCCAAACGCGCTCGGCGGCGTCCCCGCCCAGGCCGCCGACGTGAAAGTGATAGACATGTCGCAGGACCATCCGGGTCCCGAGATCGTTTCCTCTCCGCCGAGCACGGCGACGAGAACGATCGAGGCGACGTCTCCCAATGCCGGCGGCAGAACATGGACGGGCGGCGGGCCGCAGAAGCACGATCCAGGGCAACCCAAGATTGTCACCCTCGACTCCCTCGGCTCTCAGCATTCGCCCACCTGCAGGGTCCTGAAGGACTATCTGGCGGAGGAGGCCAAGAACAAGAAGGGCATCGATCTGGCCGTCGTTCCTAATGGGATGACGGCCAAGGAGATACCCGAGCAAGACAACTTCTGCGACTGCGGAGTCTTTGTGCTTGGGTACGTGGAAGAGTTTCTCAAGGACCCCGACCAAGCCGCCCGCAAGTTGCTCCAGAAGGAGAGCCTCGGGTGGGACGTGCAGCCATCCAAGCTGCGAGACAAGGTCCGGACTCTGTTGTTTCAGCTTCAGGGGGACCAGCAGGCCCGGCTCGAGAAAGAGCGGAAGGAGATGATGATGCGCAGATCCATGGCGAAGGAGAAGACGGCAGACAAGACCAACTGTCCCAGCTCCCAAACGGCAGAAGCTTCGAGCACTTCGCCTCAGGCGTCGGCCGAGGAGGGGCCAACATACACCGTTACGGGACCGTCAACCAACCAAGGCGAGAACAACGGGCAGCCGGCAGGGAACGGTGCCAAGGAGCCGTCGCCTCCCAAGAGCAGCGGGCCGCCAAAGGGGGCATTGCAGTCGCGCGACGACGAGCCGGCGCTTGTCAGCAGCCTCAAGAGCGATTCGAGCCGCAGCGCGAGCACTCCGAACGACGCCTTCTACTCGGCACCCTCGTCTCCAGACGGCAAGCCCCCGGGCGACGGGGCGCGACGTGCTGGACAATCGGCAAACGGCAAGAGGGCCGCCGAGGCCCAGCAGGCGGGCAAGCCCGCGTCGCGTTCCACGGAGCCGCAGTTCGTGGCGACGCTTCCGAGCTCCTCGCCGCGTCCGGACGTGGCAGCCGGCGTCGAGGCGCCCAAGAAACAGCGGCAGCGGGAGCCATCCGTCGAGCTCCTTAAGAAGAGCACCGGGGCGGCGTCAAGACGGGAGCCCAAGCGGTCTGAGCACATGTTCGTCGAAATCCGCTCGGCCGGGAGCAGGTTGGCATGCTACGACGGCGTCGACCGGTCGGCGGACCAGGCCGTGGACCTGACCTGATCGACACGCTGTCCCCGGCCGCGTTTTCCACTGGTTCGCGGATCGCGCGATGCTGCAGCTGGCGGCGCTCTCGCCGTCGACGCTGCGTCTGGTGGCCTGTTACCTAGTTCTACTTTATTCGTGGTTTTGTTTCCTTTGCCCAGCGGGGACCGGCTGTGCATAGCGCGCAAACGGCGGCGTTTACGTGTTGAATCTTGCTGTGTTGGCTCGAGGTTACTTGCGCGCATGGACGAGAGAGAGGCTGGCGGCCTTGCAGATGTGTCGGGAGACGGGCTCGCCGCGGAGTGGCATTGCGTGCGGCTAGACGGTGCCCCCGGCGGAATCAGAACGCCGGCCGTGAGGAGGAACGCCTGTATGTACAAGTCATGGTGGCGAGGCGTCGTGTCGATCAGAGCAATCGATCACTAGATTTGATGGATCGAGCGTTCATACTCCGTGCAGCAGCAGCCGCTGTGCCGTCCCGAGTCTATTGAAAGCACGCTATGCATCCGCCTCCTCGTCATGGGAAGAGCCCCCCTGGGCCCCGTTCGCCGCCGACGCCGGCACTCGGGGCACCTCGAAGACGACGCCGCCGTTGCGGACGCCTCTGTCGGCCTTCCAGCGCCCCAGGCGGTGCTCGCCGGCGACGGCGGCGACGACGCACACGCCGTCCCTGCCGCGGTCGCCGCGCTCGAAGACGGCCATGTCGTTGACGACGCCGGGGATGGCGCGGCGCTGCCCGGCGGCGGCGTCGTGCTGGTGGCCGCCGAGGACGCCGACGGGCTCGATCCTCCTCTTGTCGTCGGCGAGGCGCCAGACGCGGATGTGGCCGTCCCAGCTGCCGCTGAGGATGACGTCCGAGTAGGGAATGGTGCGGAGGGCCGTGATGCAGCGCGGGGACGGCGGCGGGACGGCGCGGGGCCCGGGGGCCGCCTCGGCCGAGGCGCGGGCGGCGTCGAGGGGCGGGTCGACGCCGTGGGCGAGGGGCTCGACGTAGACGGGCTTCTTCTTCTGGACGCTCCAGAGGGCGATGGCGCCGTTGTCGCTGCCGGTGACGAAGAGGTCGTCGTCGATCATAGCGATGCGGTCCATGCTGCCCTCGTGGGCGAGGGAGCGCGCGTCGACGCCCGGCCGCGGCTTCTTCTTGTCGACGGCGCCGCCGCGGAAGACGAGCTGCGTCTCCTCGGCCACCTTCCACAGCCGGGCGGTGCGGTCGCGGGCGCCGACGCTGACGCAGCGCTCCTGGGCGAGGGCGTCGATGTCGACCACCTCGTCCTGGTGGCCAAAGAGCGTCTCGACGTAGGCCAGCTCGTCCAGGCTCCACACCTTGACGGTGCGGTCGGCCGAGGCCGAGTAGAGCTGGTTGGTGCCGCGGCGGAAGGCCAGCCCGGTGACGGCGCCGCGGTGGTGCGTCAGCACCTTGACGGGCCTGAGCGACGCCGCGTCGTAGACGATGAGCTTGCGGTCCTCGCCGCCCGTCACCACGTACCTGCCGTCGGGCGACGCGGCCACGGCCAGGATGCGGCCGACGTGGCGCTGGTAGCTCTTGTCGGCGCCCTTGCCCTGGTGGCCTCGGATCCACGACTCGAGCTGGGGCCGTCTCCTCGGCGGGGCCGGCGGCTTCTTGGGCTTTCGTTTTGTCGTCTGGGGGTATTGGTGCTGGGGGAGGTCCTGCGTCCTCCACTTGTGCAGGTAGACGTCTTTGGTGGCGGTGTAGACGTAGGGGGCGCAGGCGGCGATGGACGTGACGGCGCCCGTGTCGGTCCGGAAGAAGGTCTGCGAGGCCTTTCCCAGGGCCAGCTCCGAGGCCAATTGGCGGTAGACGCGCCCCTTGGTCTCGGCCACGTCCTCTTGCAGTCTCTCGGCGATCAGGTCTCGGTCGATGTCGGCCGCATCGAAGCCGGTTTCGTCGACGTGCTCCTTGACGTTGTCCAGGTACCGCTCGGCCAGCCGCAGCCGCTTCTCGGCGGCCGTCTCGCCGTCGTCATCGGAGCCGTCCGACTCAGCGGCCTCGCCCGTGTCCGAGGGGCTGTCGTAGCTCTCGTCGTCGTCGGAGCCGGAGCCGGAGCTGGGCTCGTCCCGCTTCTTCTTGGACGGCGCGGCGGCCCTCGCGGCGGGCTTTGCGGCGGATTTGGAAGCGGCGACTCTCTTCTTGGGCGCATCTGGGGCCGCGGGCCGCTTGCGCTTCTTCTGGGAGCCGGGGACAGTGAAAAAGGACGACATGGCTGCTCCAGCGGCTGTCTGTAGCTGCCCGCGTCGCTGGGAGAAAAAAAAAGTTGCGGCGGATAACAGGAAAGACGTTGCCCCACCGCAACGGAGGTCGCGGCCAATCAGAGCCTGCCACCGGGAAATAATGATTCCGGGCCTGGAGCTGACGCGCAGCGCTACCGCCTAGCTGCTGGACAACCAAGCTCCAGCTGCCGAACTGACTGCCCTCCCAACATCCGTCTTGGACAAGCACGGCACCGCACGCAAGCCACGATGTGAGTAGGAGCTGCTGCTTCCGGGAGACGCGTTGCCTGCTGACGCGGGCCGACAGGGAGGTTCTGCTGGGAATCACGGGCAAGGACTTCACGCTCATGGCCGCCTCCAAGGCGGCCATGCGAGGCGCCACCATCCTCAAGGCCTCGGACGACAAGACGCGGGCGCTGAACAAGCACACGCTGCTGGCGTTCTCGGGCGAGGCGGGAGACACAGGTGCGGCGGCGGGCGGCGACGAGAGCGGGCGGCGTCGGCGTCGGCGGCTAAGTGTGCGGCAGTACAATTCGCCGAGTACATCCAACGAAACGCACAGCTCTACTCGATGCGAAACGAGGCCGAGCTCTCGCCGGCGGGGCTGGCCAACTTTGTCCGGGGAGAGCTGGCGTCGAGCCTGCGATCTCGACATCCCTACACGGTGAACCTGCTGATGGGGGGCGTGGACCCCATCACGGGCAAGCCGTCGCTGTACTGGATCGACTACCTGGCGGCGCTGGCAGAGGTGCCGTACGCGGCCCACGGATACGCGCAGTAGGTGGCGGCAGGGCGCCCGTGTTCCGGCTCGGCGGCTGACGGACCGACAGGTACTACTGCCTGTCCATCCTGGACAAGCACCACCACCCCGACATCACGCTCGGGCAGGGCATCAAGATCCTGACGATGTGCACGGACGAGCTGAAGAGGCGGTTACCGATCGACTTCAAGGGCATGGTGGTCAAGGCCATCAAGGCGGACGGCATCGTGGACATAGAGTTTGACGACGACCGCGTGGTGAAGTGCGCTTGAGTGAAGTGCGCTTGAAGCCGGGGCGGTCTATGTACTATACGATGGCAGATGGAGGCTCGCGAGGCCCATGGGCGGCTCCGGCTCTGCCACGGCCTACCCTAGACACGGGGTTTATGGACCGGGGTTTATGGACCGGTGATGCCGAGGGTAGTACGCTGGAGTCGCTTCGGTCGCAGGCCTTCAACCTGTTCCATGTGTGCTTGACAATGGCACGTTGCCGTGCACCGCCACAGCGAAAAGGCTGAGGCGGATCTAGCCGCGCAACGAGCGGCAAAGCGGTGTCACGCCACAGCGGTCGGTCAGGGGCACTGGGATCCATATGCGTGTCCGCCGCGGGCGCGCTCGCGTGCGGCAGGGCAGTGCGGCAAGTGCTGCGGCTCTGTGCCGAAACGTGCGTTTGAGCGAGGGCCAAGGTGTTGCAGACTTTGAGTGATGCCAAAATGATGACTCCAAAAGGATGACTGCAAGATTGCGCCTCCGACTCATGACACGCAAACAAAGATGCAGACGTCTCTGGAGCATCAAGAAGCGGTCAGCGCAGCGCGCAGCGTGGCCGGCGCATGACGTCTCGCCACAGGTATCCGCAGGTAGCCGCGCGCACCGCAGCGCAGCGCTGGAACCTCGCGGTACCGCGCCGTCAGCGCGCCGTCAGCCCCGTCAGCCGCCGCGGCCCCCCCGAGCATCCATGGATCCATGGCATTCCACGGCCGTCCACTCACGGCAGCGACGCTTGGCCGTGGCCGCAAGCTTCCAGTGGTCCCCAGTGGCCCTCCAGTGGCCCTCCAGTGGCCCTCCAGTGGCTCCTCCAGTGGCAAACCGCTGCGCGGCCACTGGACGCGGCACCGCCGCAGCGCGCCCGCAGTGGACTGTGGGCCACGGCTCCTCCCCTCCCCGCCCGCCGAAAAAAATTTTGGCCCTTTCCGCTTCGGGCACTAGTCGCCCTCTGGCCACTCGCCTTGGTGCCGAATTTTTTTTCGCCTCCAGCTGCCCGTCTCTCGTCCCTTTTCCCCCTTCTTCCCTTGCCTCTCCTCGCCACAACGCAAACCCCATCCAAGATCCCTTCATCCTTCACCCCCCATCTCCCCCAGCCCTCGTCGTCCGACAAGGCCCTTCGTCGTTTCCTTGGTCTTTCCTTTGAAGATTCTGTGTGCTTCTTCGAGGGGAACCTGCGAGCACACGCCGCGCCACTCCCATCGTAATACTCGTGGGGAAGAAAACCGGGAGCACAGGCCCTCTGTTTCCTTCTCTCGTTTGGCATCCTTTCCTGTCTCTATCGCGCGGACAGGCCTCTCTTCTCTCTTTTTCCTCGTCGCAGAGGCTGCTTTCCATCCGGCCCATCCATCGCACCGACCACTCGTCCGCTGACCACACAACCACCCGACCCTCCGACACCTGACCACGCGTCCTCTCGCAGCATGGCGGACCAACTCAACATGGGCGGCCTCACCATCGGCCCCGACGGCGGCCAGCAGGGCTCTCGCCGATCCTACATCCCCCCCCATATGCGCAATCGCCCGTCGGGCCCGCCCGCCGCCGCGCCCGTCAACGGCGCCCCCAATGGTGCTCCCAACGGCGGCCCGGCCGTCAACGGCCTTGGCAACAGCGCCTGGGCCAAGTGAGTTCTTTGCCTCCCCCGCGACCTCATCACCCGCAGTGCTGACTGCTCTTCCAGTCAGAACTTTGCCGCCCCCCAGGGCAACTGGAGCGGCGGCCCGGACGGGCCTCCCGCCTTCCAGAATAACCGTCGTGGGGGTTGGGGTGGCCGCAGCGGCGGCTACTCTGGCGGAGGAGGCTACGAGGGCCACGGCGCCGGCTACGCCTCCCGCGGCTCCGGCGACGGCCAGTGGCGCGACGGCAAGCACGTCCCCGGCCCGGCTAACCCCCGGATCGAGCGCGAGCTCTTTGGCACCCCCGACGACCCGTCCAAGCAGCACACGGGCATCAACTTCGAAAAGTATGACGACATCCCCGTCGAGGCCTCGGGCCACGACGTGCCCGAGCCCGTCCACCAGTTCACCACGCCTCCCCTGGACGAGCACCTGTGCCTCAACATCGAGCTGGCCCACTACAAGGTCCCCACTCCCGTCCAGAAGTACTCCATCCCCATTGTCATGGGCGGCCGTGACCTCATGGCCTGCGCCCAGACGGGCTCTGGCAAGACGGGCGGCTTTCTCTTCCCCATCCTGTCCCAGGCCTTCATCAACGGGCCCTCGGTCGTCCCGGCCGGTGCCGGCGGTGGCCAGTTTGGTCGCCAGCGCAAGGCCTACCCCACGTCCCTGATCCTGGCGCCCACCCGAGAGCTTGTCTCGCAGATCTACGACGAGTCTCGCAAGTTTGCCTACCGCTCCTGGGTCCGCCCCTGCGTCGTCTACGGCGGCGCCGACATCGGCTCCCAGCTCCGCCAGATCGAGCGCGGCTGCGATCTTCTTGTTGCCACTCCCGGCAGACTGGTGGACCTCATAGAGCGGGGCCGCATCTCCCTGTGCAACATCAAGTACCTGGTGCTCGACGAGGCCGACCGCATGCTCGACATGGGTTTCGAACCCCAGATCCGCCGCATCGTCGAGGGCGAGGACATGCCCTCGGTCGCCAACCGCCAGACGCTCATGTTCTCGGCCACGTTCCCCCGCGACATCCAGATGCTCGCCAGGGACTTCCTTAAGGACTACGTCTTCCTGTCCGTCGGCCGCGTCGGCTCCACCTCGGAGAACATCACGCAAAAGGTCGAGTTCGTCGAGGACATTGACAAGCGCTCCGTCCTCCTCGACATTCTCCACACCCACGCCGGCGGCCTGACGCTCATCTTCGTCGAGACCAAGCGCATGGCCGATTCGCTGTCCGACTTCCTCATCAACCAGAACTTCCCCGCCACCTCGATCCACGGAGACCGGACCCAGCGCGAGCGCGAGCGCGCCCTCGAGTTCTTCCGCAACGGACGCTGCCCCATCATGGTTGCCACGGCCGTCGCAGCCCGTGGTCTCGACATCCCCAACGTCACGCACGTCATCAACTACGATCTCCCGACGGATATCGACGACTACGTGCACCGCATTGGCCGAACTGGCCGTGCCGGAAACACGGGCCTGGCAACTGCCTTCTTCAACCGCGGAAACCGCGGTGTCGTCCGCGAACTCATGGAGCTGCTCAAGGAGGCCAACCAGGAGATTCCCGCCTTCCTCGAGGCCATTGCTCGCGAGTCCTCGTTTGGCGGCGGCGGCGGCGGCCGTGGCGGCCGACCCCGAGGCGGTGGTGGCCGTGGCGGCGCTACTCGCGACTTCCGCAAGTACGGCGGCGGCGGCGGCGGCGGCGGCGGCGGCTTCGGCGGCGGCTTCGGCGGTGCGCCTCAGGGTGCCGGCTACGGTGGCGGCGGCGGCTATGGCGGTCCCCAGGGAGGCTCCAGCTATGGCGGCGGCAGCTACGGCGGCGGCGGCGGCGGCGGCTATGGCGGCGGCTACGGCAACCCCGGCGGTCCGGGTTCCCAGTCGTGGTGGTAAAGCATCACCTCGGCCCCGACGGCGACATTCGCCGACGCGAGGCGGCGGCGGCCGACGACACGGGCACCCTTTTTGCGCATTCGACGCGCCTTTTGTTTTGATCACTGCATTTCCGGACGCATATTCTTTCTTCTTTCGTGTTTTAATTCGGACAGACACGGCGGCATCATGACCTGCGAAGACGGACGAGTGCCTTTGTTTTACCGGCGACAGGCAGCAACGGTCACGGGGCATTCACGACGCATGTGATAGATTGCATTTCTTTTGATTTCGGCACTCTCCTCGATTGATACCCTTAGACCGGCATTTGGGGGACTTGTCGACAGCTGACAGAACGGCGGCGTTGTCGACCGATCCAGACGGGCCGGATGCGGACGGGAGGGATCGCGACTGTCGCGTCGCGGCCGTCGACGCGGGATTCCTCCGCCTCGGGGCATTTTTCTCGCTTTCACGATAGAGGGTCATGTTATCGCCGTGCATACACATAGACAAAAGTGGATTTCTCGGTTCTCTGGTCGGACAGTGCTCGAAGAGGGCTCTCGGCGGATAGGGAAACATTGTGGAGAGAGCCAGCGAGCATGGAAGGGGGAGGAAGGATGGTCATCGGATCGGCTTTCTCCGCTTGGCACTGAGAGCATGGGCGAAGCCGCTCAACCAGGTTATGGATTTTTGCGTTGGACGGCACGACTCAAGAAGCTCTCGCTGTTGGAGGCCGCTTGCAGGCCGTGTCGTACGGCTTGAGAGGGTCGGCTGTGCCGTGGTAACAGGACAACCAGAGCGGACTGAGGAGTCACAACAAAAAAAAGGAAGATGTTTTGCACAGCTGAATGGTTCGTGGTGGCCAAGTGAGTGTTGAGTCTGAGCGATTCCGGATGCCTTGGTGTGCCGAGCACCCGAAGGCCGATGAAGCGTGGAGCCGTGCCCACTTGGCGGTGCCAGGGCGGGTTACGGGTCTCAGCACACGGGCATTGCAGAGGGACACGGGGAGTCGAGGAAGAATGCAATCTTGTGATTATATCATTATGCTCTACGTAGAGGATTCAAGAAGCAGCCTGGTAAGGCTGTTGATGCTCTGTACATGAAAGTTGAAAGTACATGGCACATGTTCCTGGCTCACGTCAGCCCCACGTTGGACTGCTCTCTTCGCTGCGACTGCAGGTCGGGGCAGCTTTCCAACTCAAGCTCGTCATCCGCCGCAACCTCGGAGCGTCGTCGAGCCTCGCGACAGAGCATCACCCCAGGGAGGCGGTTCAAGACGGACAGCAGCACGCGGCGGCAATGGGACTCCTGGAGAGCGTCGACTCGGGCCTCACGGGCCTCGTGGGCCAGTGGAACGGCTACTCGACGGCGCTCGTGACGCTGCTCGTGGCCGTGGTCACGTACCGCATCATGTCGTCGCGCGAGCCCGACGTGCACCCGCTGCTGCTGGCGCGCCAGTCGGTGGCGTCGACGGTGCGCAACGAGGGCGAGAGCGCCGTCTACCGGTCCCAGGCGGCGCCGCACGGCATGCCCCTGGCCTCGGGGCTCAACGTCAGGGACCCGGGCCTGTCCAAGTGGTCGCGCGGCCGCGACGGCGACCTGAGGGACGTCTGGCGCCAGGCCGTCTCGGGCTCCGACGTCGGGGCCAAGGGCCGCCTCCTGACCGTGCTCGGCTCGCAGAGGGTGGTGGAGCACAAGCTGGGTACGCATCCTGCCCGCCCGTCCCTCCCTGGCCGCATCGCCGGCGGCTGACATGGCAAAGACGACGTGACGAGGCAGGTCAACATCATCGGCCGCCACATTGCCGACCAGGGCGGCATCAAGGTGGCCGTCTACCTGCCCAACTCGGTCGAGCTGCTCATGACGCTGCTCGCCTGCAGCTTCTACCCGAACCTCACCACCGTCCTGCTGCCCTTCGACGTCTCGGCCGACGAGCTCGTCTCGATGCTCCGGCGGTCGGCCGTCGACACCGTCGTCACCGCCCCGGGCGCCTTCCCCTTCGACGCCGTCGTCAAGGCCTACCCGTCCCTCCGGCAGCTCCTGTGGGTCGTCGACGCCGGCAGCAGCCACATGGACTGGAACGAGGTGCCTCGGGGCGCCGGCGGCAGCGTCAACGTGGCGACGTGGCAGGACATCGTCAGCGAGGCCCCCGCCGACGCCGGCTCCGAGCTGCCGCCGCTCGACCTCGAGCACACGCCCCAGGACGTCGTCGCCTTCTGGCCGGCCAAGCCGGGCCAGCTCGAGGAGATGGTGCGCTTTACCCAGGCCAACCTCGTCTCGGGCATTGCCGGCCAGATTGCTGCCATCCCGACCAAGGAGAGGCTTGGCCCCTCGGACCTGTTCCTGCCCGTCGACTCGCTCGCCAACGTGCACACGCTGACGCTGACGCTCGCCGCGCTCTATTGCAACGCCTCGGTCGCTTTCAACTCGGTCGCCGGCCGCGCTGCCGACCTGGTTCTCGCGACCCAGGGCGTTGCGCCGACGGTCCTCGTCGCCAGTCCCGAGACGCTGCTCAAGGTCCACGCCGAGTCGGCCGGCAAGCTCGGGTCCGCCCTCGCCAAGCTGTCTCACGGCCTGTCGACGCGCTCCCTCGCCGTCGACGGCGTCTTTCAGCCCTCGAACGCCCTGTCCGGCTTCTGCTCGGGGGCACGGCCCGCCGTTGGCACGACGCCTGGCAAGCTTCGCCTCGTCTACGTCGCGGAGCGGGCTGGAGCCGGAGGCGCGCACCTCTCGTCGACGGCGCTCTCGGACCTGCGCGTGTTCCTCGGGGCCAGGGTCGTGTACGCGCTGGCGGCGGCGAGGGTTGCCGGGGCGGTGAGCCAGACGGCCTTGTTCGACTACCGGGTCGACGCGGGCGCCAGGGGCCACTTCGGCGCGCCGACGGCCAGTGTCGAGGTCCTGCTGAGGGACAAGGGCGCCCACAAGACGACAGACGACACGGTCGAAGGCGAGGTAAGCCCCTTGAGAGAATCCAACGTTGCTTGGGCCGTCCTGACCAGCTGGCTAGATTGTCGCGCGAGGGCCCTGTGTTTCGGGGGGCGAGGCCAGCATAGGGGTTGTGGGCAGATTCCAGGACGACAACACGCTGGCGTGCGTTTGAAAAGTGTTAAGCGAGATGCACGAGCAGGTCACAGACTTGAAAAAGGCCAGGATTTGTTGGAGACGGAGCATAGCTTTAGCAGGGCACATTAGTTGAATGTCGACGGGGAGGAGCTTAGAAATCGTATTGGACGGCGCTCTTCATATGAAGGTGACGGGTTGACCATTGCTTAAGTGTTTCTACAAGGACCCTCTTGCATGCTCGACCCAACGCCTGGTATCAAGACAGCCCCTCCCCCCCTTAATCTACCCGCTGCTGCTGCCCAGGCCGACAGAGGCCCCCGTCGACATGTCGTCATGGACCCAGTCGGCGATGCGGCAGGCCACGTCGCCGACGAGCTTGTCGTAGTGCGGGCCGGGGGCAAAGAGGCCGCAATGGGCGCCGACCTCGTCGACGCCGTGCATGTAGACGCCGACCCAGGCGTCGTCGGGGGCGGCGGGCAGGCAGCAGAAGCGGCGAAGCCGGGGCGGCGGGGCGGGCTCGGGCGCGGCGAGTTGGCGGCGCAGCTTGTCGGCCTGCTTGCGACGCTTGTCGGCGAGACGCTCGCGCTCGCGGACGGCCTTGGCGCGGTCCTTGAGGGCGCGGTCGTAGGCCTTTTGCGCGCGGCGGGCTTCCCTGTCGGCCTGCTTGCGCGCGTGCTTGTCGGCGTACTGCGACGGGTCGGGGAGGACGGGGGCCGGGGGCGCGTCCGGGAGGGGGGGGAGGTGCATGTCGTCGGAGTCCTGGGTCTGCGTGAGGAGCCGGGGGCCCTCTTCGTCTTGTGTAGGCACCGGGTCGAGCTCGTGCAGCGAGAGGGACGATATGCGGTGCAGATGTTTGGCATCATCCAGCCGCGCTTCTTGGTACGCTGGCGCTTCGACGGATATCCTCGGCGTCGAGGGCTGCGACGCTGGGCGGAGCGGCAGCTCGTCTGGGACGCTGAGCGTGGACATCTGGGTCGACGAGGCTTCGCTGTGGTCATGGGCTTCCTCGGCCAGGCAAGCCGCGCCCAGGTCAGAGTCGGAAACGGACGAGAGACGCGCGCCTTGGACGGGCGTTTTCGGCGGCTTCGGACGGCCGCTGCTCAGGGTGTAGTAGTTGACGAAGCGGACCCTGCCGGTGACGGCGTGGGCGTCAGGCTCGTCGAGGGCGCGCAGGCTGCTGTAGCGGGCGACGAGGCCGGGGTAGTCTGCCAGGCAGCCGCCGAACTGGAGATGGGAGACGACGTGGTTGCGGACGGCGCCGACGAGGCCCTCGGAGCTGTGCTTGGAGGCGAAGTGCACGAGGCGGCGGAGGAAGGGCTGCTCTCGGAACGGCTCGTCGTTCCAGAACGGCGGGTCAAAGTGCGGATCGGCGGCAGGGGACGGGGGCGCGTCGGGCGTCGGGCCGGCGTCGGGCGTGTCGTCAGCCGGGGCCGGCTGGAAGAGGCTCGAGATGCCGGCGGCGACAAGGCCCGGATGGAGGCCGAGGAAGGGCGCGTCGAGGGCGACGGTGCCCAGGATGCGGTGTTTCGACTGCGAGCACCAAGTCAGCGGCGGGCGAGGCAGGACGGGGGGGGGGGGGGGGCAGCGGCGGACGAGGAGGACGAGGTCGGCGGCGAGCAGGCCGCCCATGGAGTGGCCGACGAGGACGACGTCGGTGCGGGCGGCCTCGTGGGGCGCGAGCCAGGCGCTGAGGTTGTCGCGGGCGACGGCGACGGGGCGGTACGTCTTGTAGCGCGGGTAGATCTTGGAGTGGACGGCGTGCGAGGCGGCGACGCGGGCGCGCAGGCGGGCGTGGACGTGGGCCGGGAAGGACCGGAAGGACTGGGCGGAGCCGTAGAAGCCGTGGAGGTAGACGAGGAGCAGCGTGCGGGGGGGGGCGGCGGCGGTGGCGTCCGGGGCGAGCGACGGCGCCGAGGAGGGGCGGGGGGCGGCCGGGCCGGGGCCGGGCGGTGGGGACGCGGGGCCGGGGCCGGGCGGCGAGGCGGCCATGCTGCGGCGGGTGACGGGGAGATGGCAGCTGATGGAGCGTGGTTTGGCGCGGAGCAGCTAGTTGGCGCGGAGCAGCCAGTTGGCGCGGAGCAGCTGCCCAACCGGCCTCGGGCGCTCCGTGTCATCTGTCGGCGCGCGCGCAACACGTGACGCGGCTCTCGGTATGCGCCTCGCCATCATCCACGGCAGGAATGGCACGACGGCGCGCGCTGGCTGGAACGGGGCGCGGCGCCTGCATGCGGTGCGCTGGACGAGCAAACAGCACGCACAGATCCGTATCCGTACGCGCTACAGACATGCCAGCCGTGCGCTCTGTTTTCAGCCATCTCCAGCGCCGCCGGGGCGCAGCAGGGCGGCAGGCCCGGCGCCCCATTGGCCGGGGCCCCCTGTCGCGCAAGCGAGATGAGGGCTCTTCATTTCCATCCTCTGACCTCGCCTCTCTCTCCTCGCCTCCTCTCTCGCCGCCGTCCGCTCGCTCGCACCGCTCGCCATGCCCTCTGCGCTGCCGCCGGCCGCCGGGCGTGGCTAGGACGCGAGCACCACGCGCCGCAGCACCGCTGCCACGCGCCGCAGCACCGCTGCCACGCGCCGCCGCGCCGCCGCAGACGCGCGCGCCAGCGAAACGAAACGAAACGGCGCGCGCATCCCCACGGCGCGCGCATCCCCTCGCCGTCGCGGCACCGCGCCAGCCTCGCCCGCCAGCGCGGAGCGTCGCGCCCCCGTCGTGCGTTGGCCGCGCCGCCGCCGGCCTCGGCCGCTGGCCACCCGGAGCACGGCCGCGGCGACGATGACGCCGACGCGCAGCCACCATTAGAGACGTTCCTTGACCCTCCCCGTTGTTGGGAGCCTGTCCTTTGGGCCTTGTTTGGCCTGCGCGAAAAAAACACGGGCCTGTTTTTTAGCATTTCCTGCCACCATGACTAACCCGTCGCGCCCGTCTTCACTCCCTCAGGCCCGCGACGTCGACTCTGGCTGGCACCCGCATTCGCTCTTTCACGCCCAACATGGCCGCCTGACGCACGGCCATCACCACCAGCACCGCCGTGTGGACCCGCCCCGCGACGCGCCCGCCCCGGAGCCCCGGTCCTGCCCCGGCCCCGGGAACCCCGACGCGCCTCCCCCGCCCCGCGCCGCCAGACGCGACGCCCTGCCCGACGCCGCCGCCTCCGCGGCCCCCTCCGCGGCACCCCCCGCCGCCCCCGAGTCCGTTCCCCCCGTCGTCGCCGCCGCCGACTGCTCGCCCTCGCTCTCTGCGGGCCCCGGATCCGGCACGCCGCTGCCCACGCCCGTCGACCCGCCGTCGACCCCCGCCGCCGCCATTCCCGTCTCGCCTCCCTCCAACGAGTCTCTTGCCATCCCCGGCGTCAGCCAGGGTGCAAGCAGCTCGCCCCCCGGCTCTTCGGATGCCTCCCCGGCTGCCGCCCCGGCGACCGAGGTTGCCGGCACTTCGTTGGCTCCCGCGACCTCATCCCCTCTCTCTTCTTGCTGCTCCACCCTCTCGTCGTCATGGACAGCTACGACAACAACGCCGCAGACACCTGGCCTGACGTCCACTCCTTCGTCAAGCACATCCGTCGTCTCCTCCACCGGCGATGCCCGCAACGGAACCGAAAGTATGTCAAGTCTTGCCCACCTCTACCCCTTCAGTCCTATCTGACACGTTCGCGTCAGCCGTCATCAACCCGACTTCAACCTCATCCAACAGTACGGCATCCAACACCTCGCTGCTCCATGTGTCTGCGATAGCCGTTCCGGCATCCGTCTCCATCAGATCCTCGGGCTCAGTCTCCCCCCTTGCTCCCTTGTCGTTCGCCATCATCAACAAATCGGCATCGTCAACGACGGCGTCGAGGCCATCGAAACTGGCCTCGGTGTCTGCCTCTGCGTCGATGTTGACACCAGCGTCGACGTCTACCTGGACATCCATCTCGAAGGAGCCATCAAACACCGACTTGGATGGCGGCCTTGTCGCTACCCCAGCCGCAGACCCGCCTCCGCCACACGCTCCCTCGAATCCAGGGTCCGCCGGTGGCGATGGAGGCCATGGTGGCGGCGGCGGCGGCGGCGGCGGCATCGGCGAACTGACCCCCCAGCAGAACATCATCGTGGGCGTCACCTCGACCGTTTCCGGCGTGGCCATCGTCGCTCTTCTCGTGCTGCTGGTCCTCAGGTACCGGAAGCGCCGCCATGGCGCCACCGTGCTGAGCGGCGACCGGCCGGGCGCGGCGGCTTCGCGGAGCGTCGGCGGCCGAGATTCGGGGCCCGTGGCCGAAAGGTCCGGGCCGTCGGCCGCCGCAGCCGTCCTGGCCCGCCTGACGGGCAAGACAAGGGCCGCCCCGGCAGCCGACGCGGCTCAAGGCGGCGAGAGGGGCTTCTACCGCGTGTCCGGCAGGAAGCTGCCCTCGGTCCTGCACGCAGGCGGCGACGGCTACACGGACCCGCGAGCAAGCGTCATGAGCGGCAGCTCCGACTACTCTCGGGGCTCGCAGGCCTTCGACCCCGCGACGGCAGGGCCGGGTCAGCTGGGTCAGCTGGCCCTCGGCGCTCCAATGCGACCCGTGAGCGGCGTCCCCATCATGCGCTCTGGCCCGGCCCGCACTCCGGTTACCGAAAATCCCTTTGCCGATCCTCTGGCTCCAGCGGCCAACCAGACGCCCAGCCGGCCGCCGCCGTCCCGGGACACCCCGCGGGCGTCCGCGTCCAGGTTCCTGGAGAGGATCTAAGGGTGCCATTTGCCGAAAGGATTTCACTTCGCATTTATTGTACAATCTTCAACGCCGTGTCTCTTGGGCCATGACGCGCGGGGCCGCTGCCCAGCCAAGTGTTTGGATGTTTATGATCTGCAGTGGGCCTTATGGGGCGGGCGGTCCCGATGGGTTGAGTCAAGAGGCGCGTTTCCTTCTTTCTCTGCCTCACAGGCAGAGGCTTTTTATTCTTCTCTTATTTTTATTCTCCCTTTCTCTTCAGCCAGAGTATTGTGCGGCGTCAGTCGGAGTTGTCGTTGGCCAGGGGAGAAGCTGGGGCGCGAGGGCTATACCCGTTGTACTTCAAGTTGGATGGGTTGGTGTACTTAGTACTGACTGACGTTGGGGGCCACGTACGCTGGACTGATGGACGGCGTGCGAATGAAGCCGTCTTGTTGCGACGCAGTAGCGTGCATGTCTAGCCGGAGCAAGTGGCCTGCTGTACAGGGTAAGTTGTTGCGTTGATGGCCCTGTTGATGGAGCCAAGAGACGGCGAGCCGCAGAGGCTCGGAGCAACGGACAGGGTTGTCGTTGACGTCTGAGACGGCAGTGAAACAGGCGGGTCGCGGCGCGCATAAGAAGTGGCTTCGCTCGCCGTTGCCCCCATGGCGGCGTGACAAATCCTGAAGCGCCGCATGTTGGCATTGGAACCCGCTCGCATAGCCTCCGCATGGTTTGCCGCGGCCCCGAGATGTGAGTGAGACGTGGAAGATTGTCAATGCCCGGCGATATCGGACGGACGGCCCGGGTCTGGATTGCCAATGTAGGAGACGCTGCCCCGTGGAAGCAGGTGGAAAGGGAGCTGTTTCATGTGGTTGGGCGGCGGCTGGTTGAGTCTAGGCTGAGTCTCAGCAGGCGGGCTGGTTCGAGAAGGGTGGCACGAAGGACGCAGGCCAAGAGACGGCAATTACTAAGGCGTCACATGCACATATAGGCAGGTGAGCGCTGGTACGGCTTGTGCTGATGGGCGCCAAGGGGGCGATCGGTCTCATCAACAGACGCAAGCGTCGAGGGCGCCGCCCGGACCAAGGCCGACGACGAGGCGCGGCAAGCAGACAGACGAGCGGGCAATGGCATAAGAGAGGCCGTCTGGGCCGGCGAGGCTGGGCGGCCTCGGCAAGGGCCAATCCGCCGGGGCGAGCGTTACGGCATGGTTCGAGGCTCGACAGTCGGCGGTGGCCCGGCGCACGTGGAGACGGGCATGGCGGCGGCGGCGGTGGTGGCCGGATTGCGCCGTCGCGCTGGAGGGCGGCTCGAGGCCGTCGGCAAGGGGCCACAGGACACGGGATTCGGGGCGACGGCGTCGGCCAAGATGGCCTGCCGGGGCAGCAGGGTCGGCGGCGGAGCTGGCGGCTGTCGCGTGTGTGGCGTGTTCATGATGGGTGTTTGCCCCGGGCCCTGGACATCAAACGCCCGGCCCCACGGCTGCAACGCCCGGCCCCTCGCGGCCAGCTGGCGCCATGAGGCCCCGGGCGCGTCGCCGCCGCCATCTGCCGGGCGCTGGGCTGCGGGCGCGGGCGCGTCGCCGTGGCCGCCGTGGCCGCCGTGGCCGCCGCGGCCGTGCCGAGGCGCGGCCGCGTCCGTGGTCGCGCGCAGGGCGGCGTCTGTGAGCGTCCGAGGCGAGCGTAAGAGGCGAGTGTAAGAGGCGCAGCTGGGCGGCGGGTGAGACGGCCCCAAGCGGCATGGCGCCTCCGCCGTCGCCACCAGATCGTCGCCAGGCACGGGCGGATTAATAAAAGCGCCCCGCCCATCATGTGGCGTCAGGCGAGCTTCCAGGCTGCATCCCTCCAGCTCCAGCGCTGCAGACGCACTGGCCGCTGCTGGCCTGCGCTGCTCCTGCGCCCCCTTCGCCCCCTCCCCAAACAATCGTCTGGTCTCACCGACAGCCCGTGACCTGGGCCAGGTACCGAGTACCTGCCCGAGTACATACTTTAGGTACCTCTCTCGCGCCACCATCCTCGGGACCTCGTCTTCCTGCCTGCGCATAGACGATAGACTCATCCGCCGCCTTTTCCCTCCCCTTCTCCTCTCCCCTGTCCCCCGTCATACCTCTCTGTCTCCTGCTCTCCCCCCTGCTGCCGTCGACGCGAGCCTCGAGCCCCGTCAGCTCACACAGCTGCCTGCCTGCTGTACATAGTGCGCCAGCTGCGCTGCCTCGACGATACGTCAAGATCGCGCCCGGCCAACACTCTCCTCGCCCTCGCCTCGCCTCGCCTCGCCCTCGCGCTCGAACCACCCGCCGCGCCCTGCCGAGCCTCGACAGACAGCCGCAGCCCGGCCCCCGCCGCTCCCGTCGCTGCCGCGCCTCGGCCTCGACGGCTCGCCATGGACCACATGAGCTTCCAGATCCCGGGCATGGCGCCGCCGCCGCTCATGAACCAGCCGCCCCAGATCTTCGGCGCCTACGGGCCCGACGGCCTGCCCCAGATGGCCCCCGACTTCGCCTCGCACATGTTCCCCGACTCGCACCTGCTCATGGAAGACACCAACGAGGCCAAGCGCAGACGGATCGCGAGGGCGAGTAGTCTCCCTGCGTCCCCGCCGCCGCCGCGCCGCCGCTGACCCTGGCCTCCTCCAGGCCTGTGACATGTGTCGCAAAAAGAAGATCAAGTGCGACGGCAAGCTGCCTGCCTGCACCCACTGCATCAACTACAAGACCGACTGCGTCTTCACCCAGGTCGAGAAGAAGCGCAGTCCCCCCAAGGGGTAAATGCTCGCCTCCTGCGTCCCCCCTACCCCCGCCCGTGGCACGGCGGGCTGACGAGTGCGCAGCGCAAAGTACATCGAGGGCCTCGAGAACCGCTTGGGTCGCATGGAGCATCTCTTGAAGCTCTCCGGTTCGTGCACCTGCGCCCGCATGGCCCGTGGCTCTCGCTCACTGCCCCAGGCCTCCTCAGCGAAGACGACAACGGCGCGACAGACCTCGGCGAACTGGAAAAGAAGCTGGCGGAAAAGACGCGCCAGGCGTCCATGGTCATGGTGTCGAGCCCGGCCTCGCCGTCGCAAGCCACCTCGGGCCACGAAGGCACCAACTCGACGCCGCAGAGCACCCTGACGTCGCCCGAGCCCGGAAAGGACGGCAGCCACCACAAGACCGACGACAAGCGCCGGTCGGTCGCGTCGGTCGACGAGAGCCAGTCCGAGGAGGAGGTCGAGGCCCTGTCCGAGATGATGTGCTCCCTGGTGACGAACCAGTGCGGCGAGACGCGATATATCGGTACGCGCCTCCCCGCGACCGCATGCCAGACGCCCATGGCGCTGACCGGCTGCACACACAGGCTCCTCGTCCGGCTTCTCCATCTTCTCCCCGAGAGGCATCCAGTGGGTCAACGAGAAGACGGGCGACGAGTCCTTCTCCAAGACGATATGCGAGGTGTCCGTCGACGACCACAAGTGGACCAACTGGAAGCCCGAGGTCTTCGGCGACCTCTTCCAGCGCCGCGTCTTCCGCCCCCTGCCGCCCAAGCCCGAGGCGCTGTCGCTGCTCAAGGACTACTTCGAAAACTTCAACTGCATGTTCCCGCTCTTCCACCAGCCCACCTTTATGCACCTCGTCGAGCGCCAGTACTCGCCCGACCCCTACCAGGGCTCTGGCTGGTGGGCCAGCCTCAACTGCGCCCTGGCCATCGCCCACCGCCTGCGCGTCATGAGCAACCTGGTGCCGCAGGACGAGGACGAGAAGGCCTGGGCCTACCTCAAGAACGCCATGGCCGTCTTCCCCGAGCTGACGATGCGCAACACGGACCTGCTCAGCGTCCAGGCCCTCCTCGGCATGGCCCTCTTCATGCAGGGCACGCCCAACCCGCAGCCGACGTCGCTCCTCATCGCCGCCGCCATCCGCCTGGCCCACAGCATCGGCCTGCACAAGCGCGGCACCGGCTTCAACCTCAACCCCATCGAGATCGAGCAGCGCAAGCGCGTCTTCTGGATCGCCTACATGCTCGACAAGGACCTGTGCCTGCGCTCGGGCCGCCCCGCCGCCCAGGACGACGACGACATGAACGTCGACCTGCCCGACGCCGACCCGGCCGACAACATCGGCAACATCCCCCTCGCCGACGGCAAGGGCAAGATGAACCTGTTCCGCGTCATCTGCGAGTTCACCGTCATCGAGAGCAACGTCTACAAGCGCCTCTACTCGACAAAGGCCACCAAGCGCTCCGACGGCGAGCTGCTCAACACCATCGGCGAGCTCGACCAGGAGCTGGAGGAGTGGAAGGACAGGATCCCCATCGACTTCCGCCCGGAGCACGAGATCAAGGCGTCGCACACGCCGCTGATCCTGCACGTCGTCATGCTGCACTTCACCTACTACAACTGCCTGACCACCATCCACCGCATGTCCATCCACCACGGATACTGGACGAGCCGCCTGTCCAACTACGCCATCCAGGGGCTCAACGCCCGCCCGCTCAACCCGCGCGTCTTTTCCTCGGCCGCGCTCTGCACCGCGGCCGCGAGAGCCTCCATCTCGCTGCTCAAGTACATTCCCCAGGGAGACTTCAGCTGTGTCTGGTGGGTTTTCCTCGGCTCGCCCCTTTGCGAGCGCCGCAGCGCTGACAGAGACCCCAAGGTTGATCCTGTACTTCCCCGTCTCGGCCCTCATGACGCTGTTTGGCAACATCCTGCAGAACCCGCTCGACCCCCGCGCCAAGTCGGACACGCGGCTCATGAACCTCGTCGTCACCTTCCTCTCCATGCTCGGCCAGGAGGCGGAGCAGGGCGGCGTGCACCGCATGCTCGGCATCTGCTCCGAGTTTGTCCGCATCGCCAAGGTGGTCATCGAGAAGGCCGAGCGCGAGCAGGCGGCCCGCCGCAAGCGCAAGAACCCCGACGCGCCCAAGCAGGCGGCGACGCCCGGCGCGGCCAGCAAGTCGGCCGCCACGCCCACGGCCGACATCATGGAGACGTCGCGGCCCGGGACGGCGACGACCTCGACGCCGACGCCGACGCCCGCCGCCGCCGCCGCGCACCTGTCGCCCGGGGCAAGGTCGGACCGCCGCCCGTCGTACGCCCCCACGGCCGGCACCACGCCGTCGGCGGCGGAGCCGTTCCCGTCGGTGGCCTCGGCCGGCTGGCCTCAGGACTTCCAGCCGCCGCAGAACGGCGACTACGAGCCGTACCAGGGCATGCCGGGGTTCGCCGGCGCCGGCGGCGTGCCCTCGCCGTCGATGCCCATGAGGGCCGGCCCCTTCCAGCAGCCCCTGCTGCCCCAGGATCTGTTTGGCCTGCCCACGTCGCTGGACTGGAACTGGGCCGAGATGAGCGGTGGCGCCTATCCGTCGGTCGAGAACGGCAACTTTGGCGAAGGCCAGGCCAACATGCAATAGCATTCTCGACCGGATCAGACAGACAACTTGTCAACGAATGACGCGACACGAAACGTTAATCCACCGGACAGTCTGTGCTTGTCCGCCTCTTTATATGCTTTACTGCTGGAGATGGGTAATCTCTGCACACTCTGCTCTCCTCATTTCGGCTTGGAGTACATGGCATCATTAGTGACCATAGATGGCGGAAGGGAGACGGCAAGGGGCCGGGGTTATATGGATGGAAACTGGGTGGCCGCGCGTTGTAATGGCAAAAAGCGTCTTCTATTTAGCAGTGTGGTTTCGGTAACCATCTAGATTGCGGAGGTCATTTACAAAGCCCGATGCTAGAGTTGAACATACGCCGTTCCGCTGTTCTCGCGCAGCCGAGGGCCAGCTCCTGAGGCAATCCCTGTCTCGGGCCCGGCTGCCCAGCTGGGAAGTGTCGCGCTGTTTCTCGACGGTTTCACGCCGCCGCTTTGACCGACGGCGCCGGCCACGGAGTCGACCTGCGGCCCCGGGGGCGCGGCATAACAACAGCCCGGCGGCGGCGCCCCTGGCCGGTTCCCGCGGCGACGGCCGGGGCTGCGGCACATGCCGCCGGAGCGGGCCAGCTCCGGCTCGGACTCGAAGGCTCGACCATGTCGATGCGGACGGCCCAGGGACTCGGCCCAAAACGGTGCCGGATGATGGCTTGGACGGAGAGGCTGTAGCCCCAGAAGGCCCAGAAGCCGATTGTCTGCGGGTTGCATCGATTGGGCGGAAGGTTTGAAGCTCGGCTACAAGGCCTTCTCCAGGACCATGTCAAGCCTCGGGCATCGCCAGGATCGAGGTGCAGCTCCGTCGTGTAGTCCAGCTACTTGACGACATGTACACATGCCGCCGTCAGTGGCCTATTTAGCTGCCTCCAAAGAGCCGTTTTATGACCCAGCCTGTCCGATGACAAGACGTTCAAAGGCCCTGATATTGCCGATCCAAGATATTCCTTGTGTGTGATACAAGCATGTTTTGTAGCCCAAGCGCCGCGGAACGGCATGTGGAACGTCTGGATTGCCTGCAGTCGGCCGAGTTCCCGTTCTTCCCAAGGCGGACTCCAGACGACGATTCAGAAGTGCTGGGTTTCCCGCCGGCCGACTCGCGGCTTACATGATGGGGACCTGAGAGTCTTCATCGACGCAATGGAAGCCTCGAGACGGCGTCGCGGGCGCGCGTGCGCAGCCACAACACGTCAAGAGAGTTTCGGAATCAAACCCTCTGGTCGAGCTTAGCTCCCAGCAGTGACGCTACACCACGCCCTCTGCGTACGCCTCGGCCGCGACCTCGACTCGACACGACGCCCCTCGAGTCTACAAGATGGCGGTGGTGAGCGACGCTTCGGCAAGGAACGCCCGTATAATCAACCGCCGCGATGACGCTACGACTCGCGTCGCACACCAGCCAAAGTGCACCAGCCAAAGTGCACCAGCCAAAGTGCACCGCGCACAAGCTTCGTCGCCCCCCTCCGCACGCCTTCTACGCGTCATCCTTTCGCCAACCTTGGCCACTGGTCGCCGCACTTGTTGCTACGGAATTCCCTCGACATGGCCGAATCACCCGCCCCTCAAAAGGCCCTCTCTCCTCAGAGCCGTCTCCGCAAGCTCGACGACCCCAAGTTCCGTCCCAGAGGTCCAGGCGGGCGTTTCGTCAAACCTGAAATCTACCGACAGCAGCTCCTGGACGAGCTGGCCCAGCTACGTCAACCAACCTCCGCTGACGATCCGACCAAGACAATAGCCGCACGCGCGATCCCATCTCCAGCTCAGGCCAGCCAACCTGCCGGGACGACATGCTCGACGCCATCAACTCCCCCTGTCCGACACGCAACCCACGTCCCTACGGAATTACATACACGCCTCGGTCGGAACATATAAAGGGCTCCTCGTACTCGTAGAGCTAGACTAAACTGGAATGGAAAACGCCTTGCTCTGGAGTCCACGCCAGTGACGCTTGTCAGGGCCTCGTGCTCAAATCCTCGTTTCTTTCACGCAGAGGCGCCTTTCAGGGAACGGTCTGGCGGACGTCTCAACAATGTGACGCCAAAGGAAGACGTCTCAATCGTCTATTATTCTGGCTCTCTTGTTCCAACGTTTGCGACGCATGCACCGCTGTCGGGCCAGGGTTGCCTCGGGAGCTGGGGCGCCTGGACCTGATCAGCGTTGGCTCTGGTGGCGGGACAGGGCATGCAGGGCAGGCGTGCACCAGTCAGGGATTGCCATTGTCCTCCCGCAACCAAGTGGTTGACGGCGGATGAGCATGCATGGCCGTCGACGCATCCGAGGTTGATAGGGTTACCAGAGATGTAGGTGTCATCATGTTGGGGCAGGTTCTCGCGCCGTCGCTCACGTACCTTGCTCGCTGCCGTGAAGGACAGTCGTGCAGGGCAAGCAACGGCAAGCCGCGTAGATATGTCACTTGCTTCAGGTCATCACCGCATCATGGCAGCCGCGCGAGGGGCCCTCGTGATGATGGTTTTAGGCAAGCTTCGATTCTTCTCGACCACGCACCGGAGCCGCCAGCAGCGTCGGGGTCGACACGGCGTCGGGCAGGGCAGCGAGGATCCGGGCCGGCGGTCGTCGTTTGATGTGAAGGGAAGAGAAAATTCAGAGGTTGATCGAAAACGTACATATGTACTTCCAGGTCACGTGAGCGCTTGGATCAGATCACCAGGGCCGAAGTGGGGCGTCGAATTGCCTCGTGTCGGGAGAGTTTGCAGGCAGGCGGATCACGTGATGGGTGATCACGGGACCACGCCACGATTTACAAATACACACTCTAGACAGAACCTACCTCATCATCAACTCAGACTTCTTTCCGCACACCCCAAGGCTGCCACACCTCGTCTTTCAGGCATCTCCATCGCTCCGTATCTCAACTCCACCTCTTCCTCTTCACCACCTCGGCGCCTCGACCCTCGTCCTGCTGCCGCCCAGCGCCGCCCCGCCTACCGCCACGGCGCCGCTGCCTCTGTCCCGTCGATCGGCCCGGATCCTCCGCCGACCCCCTCCGATCCGTTGAGCCGCGGCCTGCCTGAGCCTGTCCCTCGCCTGTCCCTCGCTCCTCGCTCTCGCTCCTCGCCGCGCTCCTCGCCCGCGCTCCTCTCGCCCGCGCTGCAGCGGCCCCGGTGCATGGCATTCGCCTGAGGCTTCCCCCCAACCGCTGCCCTGCGACAGCCCAGCCCCTGCGACGGCTCGGTCGGCGGCCCGGCGCGCGGCCTTACCTTGGTCCCCGTCACGCCCCGTCGGCGAGACAAAGCCAGAGAACCCGCCAGACGCGCTCCCGTCGTCGTCGACCATGTCTTTCCACCCTCAGACGCCCCAGAGCCCCAGCCACTTCTCACCTCCGACCTCGTCCGACGCCATGGCGGGCCTCACCTCGGCCGCCGCCGGCTCGACGACCCTCCCCACCCCCGCCCACAGCGTCAACGGCAGCATCTCACAGCCCGACGAGTCGCCGCACAAGAGAAAGCGCCCACTTGACGACGTCGGCCGCGACGCCAAGAAGGTGCACCTCGAAGACCGCACCCTCGGCATCGAGGACTTGCATCTCGACGTTGGCCACAAGTACCTGCTCTGCCAGACGCGTAAGCCCTCATTTGACCCCGCCCCCGCGCACACGGGTTGCCGACGCCCTACAGCACATCCCGAAGCGCTCCCGCGCACCTCGGACGACTTGTTCGAATTATTTGGCCTGACGGGCCTCGCCGCCGAAGTGGCCCGCGAGAAGCCCAACGGAGAGAAGAACGCGCTGCGCAAGACGTACAAGGGCCACATCAAGCGCCTCGGCGTCGCCGGCCACTTCGACATCCAGAAGAAGAAGGAGGGCGCCCCGTCAGACTTCATGGCCATGCTCCAAGTCCCCGAGCTCGAGTGGAACGTCCATCAGGTCAAGGGCCGCGAGATCGGCGACGGCCTCTCCGAGGCGACCCTCTCCGCCCTCGGCCGCGCCATGACCATGTCCAAGGGCCCCATCCCCAAGGCCGTCTGGGACTCGTCCGTCTTGGGCGACCTGGCCCCGGCGAGCGGAGATGCTTCCAGGCCGGCGTCGGCCAAGCCCACGGCCCCCAACACGCCACTGGCATCCACGCCCACTGCCATGGGCCGGTCAAAGCCGCAGCCGCCGGCGGGCCAGGATCCCGCGCGCTCTCTCAGAAACATCAAGAAGCGATCCTACGGCGACAGCAGCTTCGAGGGCTACGGAGAGGGCTTCCCCGACGACGATGCCGGCATCGACACCGGCTACTCTACCGGAGAGGGCGAGGGTGGGAAGAAGCGGCGGAAGGTGATGGAACGGCCGTATGTTCAGCCAGGGCAACTCTAGCATCGTGCTTTGCAAATAGCCACCCCCCAAGCTACACTGCTAAATGGAACACGCTTTTTGCCATTACGACGCGAGGCCACCCAGTTTCCATCGTGTATACAGATAACCACGGCCCCTCTCCGTCTCTCTTCCGCTATCTATGGTCACTAATGATACTATGTACTCTAAGCCGAAATGAGGAGAGTAGAGTGCAGAGATTACCCATCTCTAGTAAGTATATAAAGCATGTAAAGAGGCGGACAAGGACAGTCTGTCACGGCTCAGTCCAACGGAACAGGAAACGTCCCGCAAGACATGAAGGCAGCGTGCCAGGGCATGAGCTTATGGCTCATCTGAAAGAGGGGACTGCTTGGCGGCTGCGCCGCTGGGGCCCTGCTGGAGCCAGGGGGTAGGTGCCCGCTCCGGGACGAGTTCTGGAGTCTGATGTTGGATGACAGGAGGGGGAGAGAGAGAGAGAGAGAGATATTGCATCCTGCCACGGGATGGACCCGGCTGGCCTGAAATTAATATAAATTGTTATGCACCTTCAATAAATTGTTATGCACTCTCACTATCTCCAGTGGTTGAAAAAACGAGCCCCGACTTTGACGCCCTCACGAATCGCCAAACCCCAGAACTTGTAGTCGACGTGTTCAACTTGCTCAGTTTTTCTGGGCACAGCTCACTACCTGTCCCCGACGCGCTCTCGCGATCCGGCTGCGCTTTCCGAAGAAACCCACAGCGGTGGTCAAGGGCGGAACTTTCTGATTCATGACAGGCCAAGCTGCCCATGCTGCCGGCAACGGAACCGGCAGCGGACTGACTTTGATCTGTCACTAGCTCGTTCATCCGTAGAGCCCCCCCCCTTGGCGAGGAACTTGGACGGCCTATGTCATGAATGAAGACGAGACCAGATGAAACAATCCGGACCCTTCAGGGTAGAGGCCACTCCACACAGGTGCCCGTCTGTGGCGGCCGGAATGACTCAGGCAGCGCCCCGGCGAAGCTTCACAATCCCAGGCCTGTCTCGCGAGCGACAGGCTCCAGGAGTTTTGGCGCCAAACGCCGGACGCTCCTGAAAGCAAAAATAGCGACGGAGGTTTTGGCCCCTGCGTCGTCGAGTCGTTCGTCCAAAATCAAAATAGGGTTCCCTTGGGACAGGCGGTACGTCGCAGGCCAGCCAGCACACGCTCGGATCCGTGGTTCGCACGGGGTGGCGCAGCGAGGGGGGATCGACGCGGCCGGGCTTGGATCATGTTTGCAGGCAAGCCGCGCGGAGGCATCATGCGAGACTTCGGCGGACGTTCCGCCGGATGGAAATGGGTTCCGGGCACGGCTTCGGCCCCCGGGAGAGGCCGGCCACGGAGGAGGCGCCACGGCGTAGCAAGTTCTCGGGGATTTGGAGGCCGGATAGGGCTGGGACGCGAGCCGGGGGGCGCTGGCAAGGGGTGCCGGCTTGGACTATGCGGCGGCGACAAGGCGCCGGGAGGCGTGAGTCGATGAGGCCGGGCAAGATGCCTGATGCCGGGCAAGACGCCATGGTGCCCCGGCAAGTCAGGACCAAGCTGGAAAGTCGGACCAGATGGCTGGAAGCTGTCCCAGACGATCTGGAACCCGTTGGACGCGCCCAAGGCAGCGCCATCAAAAGGGCCAAGAGAGACAAGAGCGAGCTGATTCAATGGATGCGGCACGATGAATCCGCCGTCGGCGTTGCTGCCACCACTCGGACGGCGAAAGGCCGTACGATCGGCCGTTCCGTTCGGCAGCCTTGAACACCCGTTCGCCCGGAATGACTCGACATGGGGCCATATGACTTTTGGCTGAATCAGTATGGGGGGGTTATCTGAGCCGTAGACACCTTGCTGAATCAGTCACGCAGTCTCATCCTGTACATTCCATAGGCGCACGCCCGCCCCGCCCGTCCCGCTGCGGTGATCTGGGGATCAGCGCCCTCTTTTCTTTCTTTTTGCCGTGTTATTATTAACAGCATTTGTTATTTTGGCGTGCGCATGTCTCAGATTAAACTTTGGCCCGCGGGGACCGGCAGCCGGGACCAGGACCGGGGGCCGTCGGTGGAGATCTGCCATCCCTTGGCGTGGTGCTGCCAAGCCGGACAGGGCAATATGTCATATGTCGCGAATTAATGTTGGGCGACAGAGGCGGCGCCTCGCTAGGGTTTCATGGCGACGCAGACGCTGGCGCGGCCGTATGCAGGCAATATCAGGTGCCGAGTCAGTGTCTGTCGTCGGGCTGGCGGAGCTGCGGCGCCGGAATGCGCGTCGCATCGCCGCGGCAGCAAGGAGAGAGAGCACGAGATGGCAGAACAGAGCATGTTTCGAGGCGGGCTCGCCGCCTTGGTCGCAGGTCGCACTCCAGACCCCAGATGCAGCTAAAGGACGCCGGAGACAAGTATAGACAGGAAGAGAGAAGGCTCGGTTCCAGGCCCCAGGGACGCCGTGCTCGTGTGACGCCGCAGCACCGACGCCAGTTGAAACGCCAACCATCGGGAGATGCAGCATCACAGACGGCGCAACATGACATGTAAACAGAACAGGAGGAAATATGCAGGTGGCGGCCGCGCAGAGCCGGCAGATTATGCCCCGTCCCATGCCTCGCGGAATTCAAACAAGGACCGTCCCGTGGCACGCCTCCTCCGGGGTGCGGCCGTCCTGGGCCGGAGCGACGGCTCCAGGGAACGAGAGACTGTCAGACAAGAGAGGCCCGTGCCTCTGGGGCGCCAGTCTGCGGGCCTCGCGGTGAATTCAAAAGGCGGCGCTCCCAAAGTAGTCCTTGATGGACGGGGTCGGGGGCGGCTGGCTGGCGACGGAGCCGGCGAAGGCGCGGCCAAAGCCGCCCGAGGCCGAGGCCGGGGCGCTCATGTGCTCGGGCGCCTTAGTGGTGGTGGCGCTGCTGCTGGCGGCGGCCGTGTCGGCGGCGGCGGAGCTGGTCGGGGCGGCGCTGGCGGCGGGGCCGTTGAAGGGGCGCGGCGGCGACAGGCTCAGGGGCGCGGAGAGGGGCGCGGGCGGGTGGCTCGGCGAGTAGACGGCCGAGGCGTCGTGCGACGGCTGCTCGGGGCGGGCGGCGTAGGGCGGCGAGGTGGCGGGGCCGCGGAAGGAGTCGCGGAAGCGGAAGTCGATGCTCAGGGGCAGCGAGGCCGACGAGGCGCGGGCGCGGGCGCGGCTGGGCGACGGCGGCTGGGGCAGGGCGGCGTAGGCGGAGGCGTCTGGGGAGGGTCAGCAGGGCCAGGCCGGGGGGGGGGGGGGGGGATCGGGGATCTGGGCTCACTGCCGGGATGCTCAGGGTGCTCACTGCTGTGCTCGGCGGCGGCGTAGGGCGGCTGCGGCTCAAAGGCGGCGGCGGCGGCGGCGACGTGGTAGGCGGGGGCGGCGCGGTCGGCGAAGGGGGCGTAGTCGAGGGCGTCGGCCTTCCAGGGCACGACGGCGCGCAGGGGCGAGGGCAGGGCGTCCGGGGCGGAGCGCGGAATGGCGTGGCGGAGGCCGGGGCCCGGGCCCGGGTTGGCGGGGCGCGGGGCGGCGGCGAGGCCGGCGAAGCGCGAGTCGCTGGCGGCGGGCGACAGCGGCGACACCAGGTCCGGCTGGCCGAGCTCGATGCCGCCGAAGGAGGGCGTCAGAGTCGTGGGCGACAGGTAGGCGTCGTCGGGGCGGCGCACGTCGACCATGAGCGGGCGCAGCAGGTGGCCGGCGTAGGGCGGAGGCGGCGCGGCGGCGTCGAGGCCGTGGACGGCGCCGTAGGGCGAGTGCAGGGCCTGGACGGTGTCGAAGCCGTCGGGCACGGCGCGCATGCGCATCATGCGGTCGCGGTCGTCGGCCGTGAGACGCTTGATCTTGGCGCGCCTGGGGGACGGGGGGGTTAGGGAGAAGCAGGTTAGGGAGGAGGAGGTCGGGGAGAAGCAGTCGGGGAGAAGCAGTCGGGGAGAGCACGCCAGGGGAAGCACGTCAGGGGAAGCATCCAGACTCACCGGTTCTGGAACCACACCTGCACCTGGCGCGGGCTCAGCCCCGGGATCTCGCGCGACAGCCGCTCGCGGTGCGCCGCGTCCGGGTGCGGCTGCTTGGCGAACTCGCTCATGAGGAAGCGCGTCTGCTGGTGCGTGAGCCTGCGCGCGTCCGTCAGCACCGTCGCGCGCCGCCTCGGGCCGGGGCCGCTACCGGAACCGCTTCATCTTGCGCCGCGCCGCCAGCCGCTCCTCGGCCGTCTGCGCCCGCGCCTCGCCGTCGGGGCCCAGCGCCTCGTCGTCGTCGGCCTCGACGTCGGCCTCGTCGCCCGGCGCGCCCGTCAGGCCCGTCATGCCCGTCATGCCCGGCGCGCCCGTCACGCCCGGCTCGCGCCCCTCGCCCGCCGCCCGGCCCGCCTCCGCCTCCGGCCCCGCGCCCGCCAGCACCGTGCGCATGTGGTTCGGCCCGCCGCGCTCTGCTCGCCGCCCCGCGCCGCCCGGCGACGCCGGCCTGTCGTCCCGCCGCCCCGGCCCCCCCGGCGAGCCCTGCTCGCTCTTGGTCCGGCCGGCGTCGGCGCCGCCCTGCCTCCCGTTGCCGCCCTGCCTTCCGTTGCCGCCCTGCGCCCCGTTGCCTCCCGGCGACGGCGCCCGTCCATGGCGCCCGTCCCCAAACGGCCTCGACACCCCGTCGCCGTCGTGCTGCGCCAGATACGCGTATTGCCCCTGCCACTCTGGCTGGACCGGAAGCGGGACGTCGTATCTGTCCGACATCCGTGGGCTGTCTGACCGGCGCGCCGGCGAGTCGTGCTTGGCCAAGGTCCACGCGCTGTAGTCGCTGTCGCAGATGCGGGTGATGAGCATTGGGATGGTGCTTGCTGCCTTTGCCCGAGACCTGCCGCCGTCGAATCCGCTCCGGGCGCGTCGGGCCAGCGAGGACCGACAGGCGCTGGATGGAAGCTCCCTGGCAGCCCGCTTTGATTTCGTCTCCAGCGGGCGACGCCAGCAACGTCCGACTCCAGAGGGAAACGTCGAGGCGATCAAGCGTCGAGGAGGAGCGTCGGCCGCTGCGCTGCGTCCGGCATCCGTCGGACGGCGGCCTGCTCCGTCGTGCTGGAAGGGGGGGAGGGGGGAGAGAGAGCGATAGGTATGAAAACACAGACGGCTGCCCCCAGGTCCCTTGCCTGGATCGACGGCGTCGGCGCGACGACGGTCTTGTCGGAGCCCTCAATCACCTCGCGCGACGGCCTCTGGCTGGCCCGGCGAGGCTGGGGCGCGGGCAAGGGCGGCGGCCGAGCGCTTTTGCTGCCGCCGTTGTCGACGACGGCGATGGGGGAATCCGCGAGACTTGGCCACGGGCTGGCGCTCCCAGCAGCCGGAGCGGGAATACACTGGCAATACGGCAACGTCGTCCTGGCTGGGCGAGCGCTGTCGTCGGTCTCGCGGCGAGAGGCAGAGGCTCGAGCGGATCAAGACGGCGGCGTGCTGGATCCGGATGCTGGGCCGCGGCTGTCCGTATCCACGACATCCAAGACGGAGCCCTTGCAAGAGGTGGAATGAAATACAATACATACCTGCCTGGAGCCGACGTACATACATACATACGTACAGTACTTGAGTAGGTGGTAGAGGCAGTCGAGTCAGGGCCCGCCAGGGAACAACGGAGCCACCCCTGCAAGCGGCCGCGGAAGTCGACGGAGAGAGCTGTGGGGGGATATGTGGTACCTGGCAAAGGAGGGCTGTGGATGCACGTTTTAAAGCCTTCTAGATTCGCCAACAGTCGCACCCTGTCGGTGCCGCTGGCAGAGACAGCCGCTGCCATGTGCTCGCGCACACACACACACACACGCAGACGACGCGGCCGTCTCATCCGCCGGGCCGGGCCAGAGCCGGCCGGAGTTCCGGAGCGGCGTCTGGCGAGCGCTCGAGGGCGTCGTCTGGGGCGAGCGGCGGCCTGGCCGGCGCGGGCCTGGGTTGCGAGGCGCGGGCCTGGGTTGCGAGGCCCGTCCTGGCGGCTTACGTGGTGTAGAGCCCGACGGGGCCTCCCCGGCGGCCAGGAAGAGCCCGACGCGCCTCTCGACGCATGCACGTGTGCTGTCGGTGTCGTATCTCGGCCAGCGAGGCGGCTGCAACGAGCCGCGGTGCGGCGGCGGCGTCCAAAGGTGACGAGATGACGAGACGCCGTCGGGCGCCACGGTTGCTCAACAAGTCGCCCATTCCTGCAATATCGCCTACGGCCGTCACAGAGCCCGGCCAGCGCGTGAGGGCGAGGAAAAACGGGGGCGCCAAAGTCTATTCCTCGCCGGAGCCCGGGGCGCGGGCGACGTCTGGATTCGCAAAAGTATATGTCAGGTCGAACAATGGCCGCGTTCCCCCAGCCTGTCGCGCGCGGCCGTGCCGCATTGGCCAGGACGGGCAGTTGTTTTATTCTTATTTTTCGCTTTTATCGCCATCCTTGCCGCGTACAGTACATACATGGAGGCAGCGACGCGGCCCGGATGGCTGCCCACCAGGAGACGCTTGACGAGCACCTCGGCGGCCGGACAAGCAGCTCGGCCGGCCATTGGCCGTCGACTCCTCGAACTGCGCGCTTCAACGCATGACCGTTTCTGAGAGGGCCCGCGCCGCGCCCAATAGGAAGGCCGACAGGCGTGCGGAGGGGCGTGGACTTGCATGTCGTCGTTGAGGGGTATGAGAGCGAGACCAGGGTCGGCGGCACCAGGATGCGAGCATGTCGGGTCACAATGGACCAAGCTCCATACAGGGGTGCAGCCGACGGCCAGAAACAAACAAGGGGAAGAGGAAAAGGTCGCCGGCTTTCTTGGGGTGGGGGATGCTCGGTGGGTGGGCGTAGCATGCCGACGGCTGTGCCACCAGGCTCGGAGATCAAGGCCGTCTCATCGTGGCAGGGTTTGAGGCTGTTGCGAGAGAGGGGGAGAGGGAGAGAGAGAGGGGGAGAGAGAGACACACACACAGAGAGAGAGAGAGAGAGAGAGAGAGAGAGAGAGTGAGAGTGAGAGTGAGACGGACAGAGAGAGGGAAAGGGGGGGCCGGACGGACGACGATAGGGGACAGGGAGAAGCGGCAAGGTCTCGCGTACATATGTACATCATACCTACATACATAGGGGCGAGAGCAGGCAGGCAAGGTTGTGCAATCGGACTGCTGCAATGCAAGCCACGTCGAGCAGCATCCATAGTCGGCATGATGCCGAGGAGGGCGCGCGAGAACCATGGCCGCTTCTAGCGGCGTTCCTTGCGAGAACAGCAGCGAGCGAGCGTTATGCTGGGCTCCACCACGTCTCGATAGCTTTCATGTCTGGCCGGCTGTAAGTGCTTCGGACGAAAGACACGGTCGCAGCTGGCGGCGCACGCGGCACAGCTGTCTGTGTCTGTGTCCTCTGGCTTGCTTGTCTGGCCTGTCTGGCCTGTGGGGTTGGCACACCTCTCGTCATGACGACCCAGGACGGGAGACTCGACATGCTTTTCCGACGACACATCATCCGCAATGCGAGGCCGTGATGCTACGACCGTCGCCGTGCCGTTAGCGGTGCAAGGGGGCCGCCGCCAGGGCGGGTTTCATCGCCAGCCAGGGGCTCCAGGTCGACCAAAGTCAGCTGTCGCCGGCGGCGGGACGCCGAGGCCGTCGAGCGGCAGCGGTCCTTCATTTCGCGCGCCGGCGAATGCGTGGAGACGGGCGCGGCGAGGGCAGCAGCAGCACCCGCAGGCGAGCATCACGGCCGCCGCCCCCCCGCGTGCCACGTCTGCTCTGCGCCCGGCGCCGACGCCACTCTGTTTCAACGACGCCTCAGGCCGGCGCGTCCGGCGGCGGCGCGGCGCCCGGCGGCACCAGGCCGGCTTGCCGCAGCGCGCTCGAGACAGGGCGCCGGTACGAGGGGCGCGCGAGGGCGTGGGGCTCGTCGTGAGCTTGATTCCGCCGGCCATGGCGTCCGAGTCAGCATCTCGACTCCTGCAACTGGAGCCGGAGCCGTGGCACCGCCGCCGCGCGTCGCGAGCGGCCGCCGCGAGCGCGCGCCGTCGCACGCCGTCGCACGCCGTCGCACGCCGTCACACCACCGTCGAGCCGGCGACGCTCGCACGCCGCCGCCGCCGATCCGGGCGCGCGCGCGGCCGTCGAGCGCCGCCGCCGCCGCCGCCGAGGCCAGACGCCAGGATGCCGCCGGCACCTGCGACTGACTGCCGGGATGTGACTCGTCTTCTGTCCCCGCGCCATTCGGCCCTTGTGCTGCGGAATTGTGGGCTCTGCCCAGCGCGCCAGCCTCCGGTTCCACGATGCGTTCACGTTTCCCCGTCAATCGCGTTTCCGCCTCAAAACAGGCCTTGGCTGCTGCCGCCCGACCGGCGTCTGGATCCGAATGACTAGCCGCGCCAGATTTCAGGAGCCCGCCCGCTCATGCGCCATCAGGCGTCTCTCGTCCGACCTGCTGGCCGACGACTGCTGGTGCCATGGCCATGATGCGACGAGTCTGGCGCACCGGCCGCTGGAAGAAGCGGCCGATGGCGGGCCAAGGATGAAGCATGACGGGACGCCATGGAGGCGACGAGCCCATGTCGTGATGCCGCAGCATCACCACCTCAGCATGACGCCGCCTCAGCTCCCGCCCAACACGGACGTCTCAGGAAAAGCCTTCCAGAACCAGCACCTCGCTTGGCGTCCCGGCCAAGCGGATGCAACAGGGATGCGCGAGGTGGCCTCAGCACGTCGACGAGCCGGCCATCGACGAGCCGGCGACCAGCCGTCCTGCCAGCTCCCCGCCATCATCACGAGAGCCTCCCAGCTGACCTGTCCAAGCCGGTGGAGCCGCCTGCCTGCTCCTCGTCCGCCTGACAGCTCCGGGCGATTGTGATCCCGTCTGCCGTTTCATTGACGCGTTTCGTGTCCGATGGGACTGATTCAGCCGGCTTCCGGCACCGCCAGCTCTCCGCCCGTTCATGCGGCTGCCGCTCGTCCAGCGCCGTCGCTGCCCAAGGCGGACTAGAGGATCTACCTGCGATATTGCGTCTTCTTGCTTCTCTGCTTCCGCCCGTCTCCGTCTTGCCTCGTCCTGCCTCGTCCAACCGCAGCCGTCGGGCCTTCTGGAATCAGACCTGGCCGACGCCCTGCAGGCCCCCCGTTGCCTACACACCTGCAGACGGATCCCCTACGCGCTGACTCGATGCCCGTTTAAGCTCGAGAATAAAGCCTCGCTTGACAGGTGCACGGCCCGGACTAGTCTCGGCCGGGCTCGGCGAGTTGCCCGCCGAGCTGCCTCTCCTAGGCCTCTCCTGGGCCTCTCCTGGGCCTCTCTTGGGCCTCGCTCGCGAGCACCAGGTCCAGACGACAGCTTTTGATCCGCCAAGCACGTGAAATGCTCAAACGCCGGCAAACACCATCATGTGAATCGCCCCAAGAGCCTGCCCCATTGGCAACGCCTTTCAAGCGTCGGCCCACGATCCCCATCGGGGTGCTGCATGTCCATCGCCGCCTTGCCTCGGACGCGCCGTGGCCGACGTCGAGCAACCCGAGTCTCGACGTCCGTCCTCGGAGCAGTGTCCTCGGAGCAGTGTCCTCGGAGCGGCAGCTCCGTATCCCCCCCGGTTCCTGGGCCTCTCTTCACGCCCGATTCATCTTCACCACGGCCTTCTTCACACCGGCTCTCCGCATTCCCCAAGACATGGGCTCCTCGCCCTGCGTGCAAAGGAGCCCCGTGCGACAGGAGGAGCTCTGCAGCAGCACCACGGCCGAATCAATCACACGGCTTGTGGATCGACTGACAAATTAAGGTGCCAGAGACAACCCATTAGAGACGCGGCACTTCTGCGAGGCGCAACGAAACTCTCCGACGGCAGTCCCTGTGTATGTGTACAGTACATACATTCCACCATCAGCGCACACGTCTTTCCAAACCTGGACGCCTGGCCGAGACCGCTTCCGTGCCCGCTGCTGCGGCAGGCGGACGTGCAACAAGGTCCGCGGCCTCCCGGGCCCCATCAGTAGTCATAGAAGCCCTTTCCGCTCTTCTTGCCCAGCCAGCCGGCGTCGACCATCTTGCCGAGCAGCACGCTGGGCCTGTACTTGGAGTCGCCCGTCTCCTGGTGCAGCACCTTCATGATGGCCAGGCACGTGTCGAGGCCGATGAAGTCGGCCAGCTGCAGCGGCCCCATGGGCACGTTGGTCCCGTTCTTCATGATGCCGTCGATCGAGTCGCGGTCGCCGACGCCCGTCTCGAGGCAGATGACGGCCTCGTTGATGTACGGCATCAGGATGCGGTTGGCCAGGAAGCCGGGCGAATCGCCAGACACCGACGTCGTCTTGCCCAGCCTCCTGCAAAACTCGACGGCCGCGTCGAGCGTCGCCTTGCTCGTCTGGAGGCCGCTGATGATCTCGACGCCCTTTTGCACCGGCACCGGGTTCATGAAGTGCGTCGAGACGACCCGCGACGACGCCGACGTGTCTCTGGGGTCGGCCGTCGTGGCCGCGGCGATGCGCGTGATGGAGATGGACGACGTGTTGGTGGCGAGGATGGCGTGCTTGGGGCAGATGTGCGCCAGCTTGCCAAAGATGTCCAACTTGAGCGCCGGCATCTCGGGCACCGCCTCGATGACGAAGTCGACCGACGACAGGTCGTCCATCTTGGTGCTGGGCCTCAGCAGCGAGCGCGCCTCGTCGGCCTGCGCCTGCGTAATCTTAGACTTGGACACGTCCTTTGCCAGCAGCCTGTCTGAGACCCGTCCGGGGCCGGTCAGTCGACGACGACTGCTCCGTCGCTTGCCACGTACCGGCAAACGCGAGGCCCTTGTCCAACGCCGCGTCCGACGTGTCGACGAGCGTCACGGGCACCCGCGCCTTCTGCGCCGCCACGAGCGCGATTCCAAGGCCCTGCAACCGTCAGCCGCCGTAGATGCCCATTTCACATGCCGACAGACCATCTGCCCTGCGCCGATGACGCCGAGGCTCTTGACGTCGGCCGCGTGCCGTCGCGGGGACGCGCTGAAGCTGCGCACCTGGCGCGCAAGCCCCAATGCCCGCATGCGGAGGACGGAGCTCGCCATGGTTGAGGTCTGAGCGGTTGGACAAGCTGGCCTTGTTGAGGATGCGACGATGCGACGATGCGACTCCTCGGCTAACCTCGGCTCTCGCGGCGCCTTATCGATTGCCGAGGATTACCCTGCCAGCGGTCGCGTCGGACGCGTCGAGGCGCGTAAATGCCTGGATTCCGCATCGCCAGAACAGACATCGAGCCAGATGGAGCTGCCGGACGGCGCAGCCGACGTTGTCCACCCGGAAGTGCGGGCGCACATCAACAGCCTCGTCTCTGCGGCAAGTCCCCGCCGTCCACGACCGCTGCTTCGTGCTGATGCTGACGGCACCAGCTCGGTGGCGTCGGCGCCGACGACCATGGCCAGTATCAGCTCGGAGACGATGCCCTCGAGGTCCTCCGGGACCTCAAGCGCTGGATCCGCTTCTACGACGAGAAGACGAACCGCATGGACGTGGCCCGCTGCATCCACGAGGCGAACCTCGTCGAAGGCGACCTGCTCCCCATCCTCGCGCTGTGGCCAGAGGACGCAGCCGACAACAAGTTCAAGACGCGCGTCGCCCTGGCCTGCTTCGAGATCTTGGTGCCCCTCACCTGGCCCATGGAGCGCGACAAGGAGCGCATGACGCTCAACCACCACCGCCACATGCCCGTTCTCGAGCTGGCCCAGCTCCGGTACAAAAAGGCCATCATCAACTTCGACGGCGCCCGCATCCTGCACTCGGCCGTCCGGGCGGCCCTGCCGTCCATGGCGATGCCCGTTGGCGACCGCACGGCCCGCGACCAGGCCATCGTCAAGCTCGTCCTCTTCTTCCTCCGCAACGTCGCCCTCATCTCCCAGCCGCCGGGCGCCACGTGCGACGGCGACGAATCCCATTTCTCGAGGTCCGCCACCATCGACGCCTTCTCCTACCAGGACGTCTTCCTCTTCCTGCTCACCCTCGCCTCCAACATGGGGGACGAGTTCCGCACAGAGGACGCGACCGTCATGGAAACCATCTACCATCTCGTCAAGCGCGTCGACGTCGAGAAGCTCTTCATGAACGAGCAGCAGCTGAACACGGCCAAGGCGGGCGAGCTCGCCGCCATGATGAACAAGGAGTCGGCCATGCTCAAGGCGCACAACCGCAAGGGCCCCACGAGACACAACCGCTTCGGCACCATGATCTGGGTCAAGCGAGACGGCGGCAAAATGTCGGCCCTCTCGGGACAAGACGCCCTCGCCGACGTTGCCATGCGCAATGAGAAGCTGGACAACAAGGCCTTCAAGCCGCCTCGCCGAGCCCGCAAGCAGGACAAGGTCGAGCGAGAACTCGGCCCGCCGGCCAAGCTCGATGCGCGGGCAAACAACCAGCTCCGGTCCTTTGTGGAAGACTTCCTCGACTCGGGCTTCAACCCCTTGTTCCAGCACGTCCGCAAGTCCATAGACCGCGAGGCACCGCATGTGATGCAGCACCACAGGCGCCAGTTCCTCTACCTGGTCGCCTGGTTCCTGCAGGCGGAGCGTGCCCGGCGAAGCGCAAGCAAGGACGCCGGCCACAAGGGCGACGGCCAGGTCAGCAGCTTCAACCTGGTCGCCGGCGTGCTGAACCAGGAGATGTTCATCACGCTCGTGAAGGCGCTCCACGAGTCGTACGACTACAAGGACTGGCACGAGCTGTGCGCCGTCATGCGTTGCTTCACGCAGATCCTGCTCACCGTGCAGGAGATGGCCAGCTGCGGCAACGACGACGACGAGGAGATTGCGGACAACGTGCTGAACAACCTCTTCTACGAAGAAGCAACGCACGATGCCGTCGCCAACATCATAAGAAGCTACAAAGACCAGGGCTTCGACTACCTCGATGCCGCCACGGAGCTGGTCCACCACTTCCTGCGAATACTGGAAGCCTACTCCAAGCAAAACGTCGACATGCAAGTCCGCTCGCGAAGGCGCGCGAGGCGGAAGAAGCAGGCTGGCCAACGGGACGGCAACGCCGACGAGGACGCCGACGACTCGGCAGACGACGAGGAGAAGGCAGGGCGTGAGTCAAAGGAGCGCAAGTTCGATTTCCACCGGTTCGCCTCCAGGTTCACCCCGCAGGGCGTCGTAGACGCGTTTGCCACCTTTACCAAATACTACCGAGACCTCGACGACACGCAGCTCAAGCGCGCGCACCGATACTTTTACCGCGTCTCCTTCAAGCAGGAGATGAGCGTCATGCTGTTCCGCGTCGACATCATCCATCTCCTATACAACATGGTCAGGGGGCCCGAGCCGCTGGACAGGTCGTCGGCCATGTTCAAGGAGTGGGAGGAGCTCGTCAAGCAGATCCTGCGCAAATGCTTCAAGAAGATGGAGGAGCGGCCGGAGCTGGTTGTGGAGATGCTGTTTAGCAAACTACATGCGACGGCCTTCTTTCTCGAGTACGGGTATGAGAGCCAGACCATTGCCGGCAAGAGAGCGCCCAAGCCGGGCGCCGAGCTCGAGTTCCGGCACACGGAGGAGCGCGATCGGCAGGTTGCCATAGTCGTCGGCGCGTTGCTGGACAGGAGCGAGGGCGACCACATCAACTGGGTCAAGGCGGTTCTGGCCGAGGCCGAGAGCGAACGCCGGTCCTGGGCCGCGGCAGAAGGGGCAGCGCCCTCGGCCGGGGACCCGTTCGAGGACGAGGACCCGGCCGGCGCTGGGGAGCCAAAGAAGCCTCCCATGTTTAGTACGACTCCAACCCCGGACGTCTCGAGATCTGGCGCTGACGAGAAGCAGACATCCGCCCCCACGGCCCCGCCCGGCGCACCGCCGTGTTCAAGAACTCGCACCTACGCCTTCTCATGACGGTGTGTGGATGCCAGCGACTCGGACCGGCTTCCGAGGAGACGCTCGAGTCCTGTTGGGTCGTCCCCGAAGACGTCTCGGCCGACCACCTCAAGGACTCGCTGCACTACATCAACCAGGCCGAGTTCAGCCCGCCGACGTTTGAGGACGGCTCGTCGGCCGAGCGCCAGCTCAAGCGCAAGACGGCGCCGCGGAAGAAGGCGGCCTTTGACGACGACGACGACGACGAGCCTGATGACGACTTCCTCTTCCCCGCCGGCGGACCGACGACGCGCAAGGCCATCGACGCGCCCGAGAGGCCCAGGAGGCGCCGCCGGGGCAGCCCGGACGCGCTCGACGAGGCGGCGCGCGACGAAAGGGCGCGCAAGCGTCGCGAGCGCGAGCGCGACAAGGCGCGCCGCATCAAGTCGGCCCTGTACGTCGGCGAGGGCGACGACGAGTTCGACACGGACGAGGACGAGGCCTTTTTCGCCCGCGAGCGCGCCATTGCCGACCGCGCCAGGAAGGCCGCCGCGGCGCTGGCTGCCAGCGACGATGACGACGACGACGACGACTTGGGCTTTGCGCAGAGGGCGCTGGCCGACGACGCGAGCGACGCCGCCGCCCCGCGCCGCAAGCGCAGGCGGTTGAGCGCCCGCCCCGGCAGTGACGCCGACGACGTGGACATGCAGACGGAGGCGGCGGCGGGCGCTCGCGGTGACGACGCAGAGGAGGCGGCGGCTGCGGCGGGCGCTCGCGATGACGACTCAGAGGAGGCTGCGCCGGTCGCGGTGCCGCGGCGGCCGCGCGTCAGGGGCGGGTTCATCGTGGACAGCGATGACGATGAATGACACGCATACGACGGGGGCGTTGGAGGGCGCGCGGAGGCGTTTGGGGGCTTGGCTGTTTTTGGGCTATCTCTGCATCATCACGGCAGCGTTCAGGGGCATTATTCCGTGTCACCCATTGTATTAGCTGTATCTATATGGCTCGTAACTAGCAGACGCAAGAAATGTCAATATGCAAAACGCCAAATATGCAAAACGCCACGCCCTAGGCGTCGGCCGAGCTGCCCGTCCGCACGTGGCCCGGCCTGCGATCCACGCCCGCCGGCGCCGGCGCCGGCGCCGTGCTCTGCCCGGTCCGGGCCGCCTGTCCCAGCTCCGCCAAGGCCTCGGGGCTCGCGGAGCGGGGCCCGTCCGGGCCGGCGCCGGGGCCCAGCACGGGGGACGCGCGGCTCGAGACGGCCGTGTCGGCGGCGCTGCTCTCGGCGTGGCTGGCGGCGGCGCGCCAGGCGCCGCCGATGCCCTCCATGGTGAAGTCGGAGGCGGTGGGCGCGTCGAGCAGGGCGAGCTCGTCGGGGCGGAAGAGGCGCGGCAGGAGGAGGGCGCGGACGGGGATGAGGGCGATGATGAAGACGGGGAAGCCGACGGCGGCGACGGTCTGGGTGATGGCAAAGGTGGCGGCGAAGGCGGCCAGCTCGACGGCGACGAAGAGCCAGACGGCGGCGCGGCGCTTGACGGCGCGGAGCGGGTGGCGGGCGGGCGTCAGGGCGGCGTCGCGGGCGAGGAAGAGCAGCTTGGCGGTGATGCCGTTGGCCTCGAGGGCCTGGACGCCCATGACGAAGAAGAGGCCGGCGAGGACGCCGTGGGGGATGAGGTGGACGACGACGAGCAGGGGCCCCGTCATGGTGCCGAGCGTCAGCAGGCCCTGGGCGAGGTTGGAGACGCGCTGCTCGACGACGTGGGTGGCCTCGAAGGCGCAGCCGGCCGTGGCCTCGCCCTTTTCGTCGAGCCGGCGGACGGGGCGCGTGACGCAGAGCGACTGGGTGTGGAAGGGGGCCTGGGGGATGAGGCCGTTGGGGAAGGGCAGGCCGAGGACGCCGGCGACGCCCGTCGTGGCGCCGAGGAGGAAGAGGTCCCAGTGGAAGCCGGCGGGCTTGCGGAGGGGGAACTCGCTGCCCTGGGCGATGAGGGACGACACTGGGCAGTCAGCGAGGAGGGTCCGAGGAGGGCGAGCGGCCGGCCTACCGTTGTGGTCGAACCAGAAGAGGACGGTGAGCAGGAGGGCAAAGGGCAGCGCGGTGAAGACGTCGCCGGCGCCCAGCTCCCAGAAGCGGACGAGCCAGGGGCGGCCGCTGGTGGGCACGAAGGCGGCGCCGGTCGGCAGGCGCTCGAGCTGGACGTGGCGCATGCGGCCGAGGTGGACGAAGCCGGTGAAGAAGATGAGGGTGAGGGGCGTGCCGTAGTCGCGGAGGAAGACGCGGACGGGGTGGCGGAAGAGGCTGCCGGCGCCGAGGCGGCCGCAGGCGTAGGCGGCCATGAAGACGAGCAGGGCGGCGACGACGGACAGGTAGAACTCGCGGCCGTCGCCGAGGCGCGCGAGCACCTGGACGCCCTTCTGGAGGTAGATGCAGGCGACGTAGAAGCCGAAGGTGTCGCAGGGGAAGCGTGTCACCCAGCGCAGCCAGTTGCACGAGTTTGTGGCGGCGAGGAGCCAGTGGAGGACGAGGGCCCAGCTGCGCCGACGTCAGCGAGGGCCGGGGCCGGGGCCGGGGCCGGGGGCGGGGCCGGCTGCTCACATGCCGATCCAGGCCATGAAGGCGATGTAGTCGGTGCCGCTCGACCGCATGATGGCGTAGACGGTGCTGGCCGGGGACGCGTCAGCACGGCGCGTCGACGGGGGGCCTGGCGGGCGACAGACTAGTTGAAGACGGTGATGGGGCCTGGAGGCAGCGTCAGCGGCGCCGTCACACGGGCATCAGCGGCCGCATACCGGTGACGCCGACGATGACCAGCGGCTGGGCCGCGAAGAGGGCGAAGACGACGGCGCCGAGGACCGAGGCCAGCAGGACCTCGTTGACGCCGTAGCTGGAGCCCGTCTGCTGGAACATGTCGAGCGAGAAGGCGAGGGCGGGGAGGATGCTGGGCGGCGCCGTCAGCGACGGAGGGCAGGTCGGGGGGGCGGCCTACTTTGCAAAGTACATGTAGACGGTGGCGGGCACGACGCGGTAGTCCCAGGCGTCGAGCCAGTCGCTGCGGTAGAAGGGCGCCCGGCGGCGGACGTCGTCGACGATGCCGGCGAAGAGGCGGACCGTCCACCACGCCTCGCGCCGGGGCGCCGGGGGGCTCTCCGCCGGCAGGAGGGGCCCGTCCGGCCTCATGGCGGCGGCTGGTCGGCGCGGGCCTCGTAGGAGCGTCCGGAGGGCGTGTGCCGTCGACGGGGGCGGCCGCGGCTCGGGTGCCAATGCGAGCTATCGGGGGCCGAGGCCGGCTGCGGGCGGCATGTCGACACGCCGAGGGACGGCCGCGACGATTCCGGCCGCGGATGGAGCGCAGGAGGAGCAGGACGGAGAGCACGGCGGCGAGAGGCACGGATGTCGTTATATAGGTGGTTAGGTAGATAGGTCGTCGGCCTAGTCACGAGGTACCGCCGCGACGGGTACCTGCAGTGACGCGAGCTGGACCTTCGTACTGGCCGTATTCATATGACCAACCCTATAGCCTCGCCCCGCTCCCCGGCCCGGGAACTTTGTCGGCCAATCACGCCGCCGCCTCAAGTTCCTTGTCAAGGTTCCCGGACGTCTGCCCCTTTCCTTCATGTCCGGCAGCGTCGTCCCCTTACAGCACGGATGCCGTCGTCCCCATTCAAACCTGCCTACGGCTCTATCTCCTATCGAGTACAGCTAGATACATACACGGCACCCCCCGGGCAAACACCACGCTGCAATGCTGCCCTCCGTGCCTGTCGTCTGGTAGAGTTGAGAGCACCGCCGTCCTTGCTGCCCAACGCGGATCCTGGCCACGTCGACCCCCCCCCGGCCCAGGGCTCCGTATCGGCCAATCCCCTGGCGCCCTCGGGTGCCCGGCAGTTCGCCGAGGCGCCTCGTGTAACCCGGCCGCCGCCCGCCCGGCCGCCGCCGCCCGTCTCACCCCTCCGTCCGTCTCACCCCTTCGTGCCCGGCAGCCGCTTGCACGCCGGCGCCGGCCCCGGCGGGTCCTTGGGCGTGTCCGTCTCTGTCGGGAACGGCGGCGAGCTCTCCCCCTTGCCGCCCCCAAAGTACTTCTCAAAGTCGTCGTTGTCGTCAAACGGCCGCCTGCCCAGGATCCGCACCAGGTCGTCCCGCACCAGCACCTCCTTCTTCAGCAGCTCCTCGGCAACCAGGCCAACCTCGGCCTTCTTCTCCGTCAGCAGCTCCCGGCACCGCCGGTACGCCTCCTCCACGATCCGGTGCACCTCCTGGTCGATCTGCTGCGCCGTCGCCTCGGCAAACGGCTTCTGCATCCGGTTCGGGTCGCTCTCAAAGTGCACCGGCCCGACCTTGTCCGACATGCCCCACTGCGTCACCATGTTGCGCGCTATCTGCGACACCTTCTTGAAGTCGTCGCTCGCCCCCGTCGTCACCGTCGGGAAGTGCAGCTCCTCCGACACCCGCCCGCCCATCGTCATGGCCATGCGGTCCATCAGCTGGTTCGTGTTCATCAGGTACACGTCCTGCGGCAGGTACTGCGCGTACCCCAGCGCCCCCTGTCCGCGGGGGATGATGGACACCTTGAGCAGCGGCTCTGCGTAGCGCAGGAACCAGCCGCAGATGGCGTGGCCCGCCTCGTGGTACGCCACCGTCCGCTTCTCCTCCGGCTTCAGCACCAGCGACTTGCGCTCCAGGCCGCCGACGACGCGCTCGATGGCCCGCTCAAAGTGCTCCATCTTGACGTCTTCGGCGTTTCCTCTTGCCGCTGTTTTGCCTTGGGTCAGCCGTCCCGTCCCGTCTCGTCCGCGCCTTTCCAACCGTACGTACCGATCAGCGCCGCCTCGTTGACCACGTTGGCAATGTCGGCGCCGGAGAAGCCGGGCGTCAGCGTCGCGAGCCGCCCGACCAGGTGCTCCTGGTCCTCCTTGGTGACAATGTTCTTGAGGTACACCTTGAAGATCTCCTTGCGCCCGTTCATCGTCGGCCGGTCGATGTAGATGTGCCTGTCGAATCGGCCCGGCCGCATCAGCGCCTTATCCAGGATGTCGGCCCGGTTGGTGCCGGCCAGCACCACCACCTGCTCCTGCGTGTTGAAGCCGTCCATCTCCGTGAGGATCTGGTTCAGCGTCGCCTCGCGTTCGTCGTTGCCGCCGAAGCCACGGCTGTTATCCATCCTCGCCCGGCCGATGGCGTCGATCTCGTCGATGAAGATGATGCACGGCGCGTTCTTGCGGCCCTCGGCGAACAGGTCGCGCACGCGCGACGGCCCCACGCCGACAAACATCTCGACGAACTCGGACCCGCTGACGCTGAAGAAGGGCACGCCCGACTCCCCGGCCGTCGCCTTGGCCAGCAGCGTCTTGCCCGTGCCCGGCGGCCCGGCCAGGATGGCGCCGCGCGGGATCTTGGCCCCCAGCTTCTCGAACTTCTCGGGGTGCTTCAGGAAGCTGACAAACTCCATGATCTCCGTCTTGGCCTCCTCCAGCCCGGCCACGTCGGCGAACTTGACCTTGACCGCGCTCTCGGCGTTGAACTTCTTGGCCTTGCTCTTGCCAAAGTTGAACATGCCGCCGGCCCCGGCCCGCCCGCTCATCGACCTCTGCGTCCACAGAATCAGGCCGATGAAGAGGAGCGTCGGCCCAAACGCCAGCAGCAGCGTGCCCAGCGTGCTGCCGCCCGTCTCGTAGCTGACGGGTATCCTCTCCGACTCGGGGATTCCGAGCTGGTTCTGCGCCTCCTCCAGCTTCTTCTCAAACGACTCGACCGACCCGATGGAGAAGACGTATGTCCGCCGCCCGTTGGATCCCGAGTCCGACGTCATCTGCGCCGCGTCCGGGTGCAGCTCCACCCGCACGCGCGAGCCGTCCATGACCACCAGCTTCTGCACGAGGCCCTTGTCCAGGAAGGCCCTCCGCAACTCCTGCCAGGTGATCTCTTTCTCTATGAACGGCCGGCTGAGCGACTCGGCCACCCACAGCGTGATGGTCAGGACGATGGCCGTCTGGAAAACCTCCATCCACGGCGAGGACTTGTCTTTCCTCGGCTCTTGATCCCCGGGCCCTCCTCGGCTGCCTGATCTCGACGCGTCTGATTTCTCGCCCCGGCCCTGGCCACTGTTGTCGCTCTTTTTTGCTTCTTCGCCGTCCTGCTTGTCATGTCTTTCGGTTTTGTTCTGGTCAAACATGCGCTGTTTTGTTTGCTCGAGCTCCCGGTCGGCCAGCCTCTCCGCGACAAGGAACATGCACCGCATAAGCTTGCCCATGTCCTTGATGGTCAACTTGCCAGATCCTTGGCGAAGCTTGTTGAGCAGCTCTCGGACTTCGGCCGGGGCGCCCGTTTCTCGCACTCCATCGAAGCAGCCTTGCATAGCCGCCTTCTGAGAGGCAGGCATGGACTCGGAGTAGCTTTGGAGCTGGGCAAACTCGTCCTCCGTCAGGCGAACCCAGCCGTCGGGTAGGGGCCGGAGTGGCTTTTTCGGCGCCTCGGATTTCCCGTCCTCCCCGGCATTGTCCCCAGGGTCGTTACGGCTCCCCTGCTTCTCGGCGTCGCTGTCCTGGTTCGAGCGCGGACCCCCCTCGGGCGGCGGGGGCGTTGAGGAGTAGAATCTCGGCCGAATGCCGTACGGGCCCGGGCAGGCTCGCAGCGGCCGCGATCGAGAGGCGGCCGTCACCCACAAGCTGCGCTGGAGGCTCGACTGCTGCTGCGCCAGCCGCGCCAGCCGCGCGAGCTGGCCAGATTGCCGGACGAGTCTCGACATGATGGTTGGGACGGTCGCGAAAGGGCGGAACCACCGGATGGGGGAGGTGAGGCGCTGCCCTATCTCATGGGCAGCGCAGGCCGGCGCTCGAGAGTTAAATATGCAAGGAAGAAGACGCTCCAGCGGTAGCGGGCACTCCAAGTTCCCGCTACGTGGACGTTTTGTTGGTGACGGCGGATGCAAAGTCCGCTGCTAGCTCCGGCAAGTAGCTCGAAATTAGCCGGTGTCACGTGCGCCGGGCCGACCGGTGTAGGGTAGGCGTCCAAGTCCGGGGGACCGGTGAAAAAACTGTTTTTACGAAGAGATAGGGGAGAATGGACGCCCATAGACGGATATGCTTTTGCCACCGATCTCGACGGCTTCGGCAGGCAGCTAATGGTACTCTACAGCCGAATAAAAATACACCTCACTTGGCCACTACCTCTGGTAGGAACTCTCCAGCGCTGACCAGACAGCGTCGTGATATCCAGCTGAGCCTCATCCTCGTCAGCCGGAGTCGAGCCAGGCCAGTCTCGCCACAGCTCAACAGCCGAGCCCTTGGCAAGCGGATGCTGGGAAAAGCAGCCCACGACTCGGCGCGCCTGAGATTCGTCTCCGACTTCCAGCAGCATGACTCTTGGCCGCAGCAACACGGCAATGTCCAGGAGCCTCGAGTAAAACACGTCCTCGCGTACCCATCCCGCCGGCACGGGAAGCCGGGCGCTGGGGACAAGGGCCAGCCGCGGCTCGTACTTTCGAACCGAGTATCCCAGCTGCCCGAGTCCGTAGTGCCAGACCTGCTGGGAGACGTAGGGCGGGTTCGAGACGAGGACATGACACCGGCCGCCGGCAAGCGCCTGCATGTCGCTGTCGCTGAAGATGTCTCCCTTCGAGATGCAGAGGCGTTGGCCGCGCTCGGGCTGGCGGATGTGGCCCAGCCTCGTGTTGAGACGGAGGTTCTCCTGAGCGAGCCGGACAGCCTCGGGCGCCACGTCGACCCCGAGCACACGCAGTCCGCCGCACGACTGCTGCAGCGACGAGAAGAGGAGCAGCGGGATGCAGCCGGAGCCCGTGCAGAAATCGACAATGCCCAGCCCGCCGTCACCAGGGCGCTCGAGGAGCCGGCCCGTCTTGATGAGGTCTACGAGATGGCACGTATAAGCCTCCGTCTCGGGCCGCGGGATGAGGACGCCGCGGCGGCACCTGATGTCGAGGCGGCCAAACGGCTGCGATCCGAGGAGGTACTGCAGGGGCACGCCCCGGCCTCGCTTGCGGCAAAGCTCTGCGACGCCCGGGCCACGGCGAGTCTTGTCGACGTGCTCCTTGATCCAGCGCAGCTCGTTGCCCGCCGACCCGAGGTCCCTGCAGGCAGGGAGGAGCGCCGCGAGGTGAGGGGAGCGCAGGCTGGCTTGCCGGAGAAGCCATGGTGGGAGTCGCGGCATGGACTGTCGAGTTACATGAGTGATTATGTTGATGGTCGTCCTGGTGAGATTCACCGTCGGTATTGGCATGGCAAGCCGGAGGTTTACCCGGATATTAGCCGCTCTGGTGGCGGCCCAGGCTTCCCCCTACATTAGTCCGCCTGGCCACTCAGTGTTTGCCCAGGATTTCAAGACTGCTTCCACACCTTGCGTCGACGCGCTGTCCCGGTCCAGCTCCAGCATCAGTACCGGGCCATCTTTTTGGATTGACAGACGCCCGCTTCCCTGGATATCCGCTGGCATTCCCTGTTGCAGCTTGTTATTTGTCGCTTCGAACGCTGTGAGACCGTCTACGCTCAGTCGGCCCATTCCCCAGCTTACCATGGAGAGCCAGGAACGACTGAGGACTGAATCAGACGATGAACGCGCCTGATCGGTGAGTCGCCTGCGCTGGCTGGTTGCACAACGCCGTATCTGCGGGCGTCTCTCCCCCTGTATGCGCTATTACCGCTGGCAGGGCTCGGCCGGGCTGCGGGCACAAGCCTTCGGTATCAAGGATGTCAAGGCTGTTGGCCGGATCCTCCTACGCCGTCTCTCTCAGAACACCCAGAATCGCAGAGACGAGGTCTCTACGCCAGTCCCGCACCCTCAGCCGCCGGGACTCGCGCAAGTGCCGGGTAGTGCCTCGGCCTCGCGCACGCATCCTCTTAGGAGGTGACAAGTGTAGTCCACGCAACCAGCTTGACTTGCTCGCAAGTTGAGACTGGGACCTGTTTGCGGATTTAGGAGCCTTCCGTTTGGCCGTCTACATGTCTCGTTTGCCTCCCGTCACCAAGATGTATGGCGGCGACTGCACCTGCCTCTCTCTGGACACCTCCGCTCCCTTTCCGCTTTACCCGCACCACGTAACTCACACATCGGCTTTTGCCTCTCAAAACACCTGCAAAACCCTCCGCTGCGCCCGTCACCTTGTCGCGTGCACATCTCTCGAGCCTCCACCATGGCCGGCTGCAACTCGAAACATTATAACATCCAGGACTCGCCGTAACGTTTTCGCCTTGCGCTGTGTCGCCTCGCTGACGCTGCGTCTAGTTTCGAGCTCTTCTTGCTCAGCGAGGGCGAGAAGAAGATTGAGGAGAAGGTGTATTCTGGTGAGAGCCCGGATTCCGTCAACGAAGAGCGCGCTCTGACTCTCCAGGCATGTCCAACACCTCGGACTTTATCCTCAACAAGGAAGACCACACCCTGGGCAACCTCCTGTCCGAGCACCTCAAGCTCCACCCCAACGTCTACATGGCCGGCTACAAGGGTAGGGTCCCGCGCTTCGTGCCGCTGCTCCTCCCTTGGCTAACAGCCGTACCGCTAGTCGCCCACCCCAATGTGCCGCAGCTCTTCATCCGCGTCCAGACCGACGGCAGCAAGACCCCCCGTGAAGTCTTCTGCGCCGTGTGCGAGAAGCTCATCAACCAGCTCGAGTCGCTGCATCAGGAGTTCACCCGCGAGTGGGAATTGCGCCGCATCACCAACGTGGGCGAGCAGGGAAACATGCAGGCCAACGGCCACTGAGTCACGGGCTACGCGGGTTCTGCCGGCGATTGGGCGTTAGGGATACCAAGGTGGCGCCATATCGGGTTGCTTTTTGATGCCATACCACAGGGCACGAGTGAGGGGGGAGACTGCGTCATGACATCTTGCGCCGTGGCGAATCGACGCGCCCCAGCTTCATGCCAAACCGTGCGCGCTATTCTACGTGGTGATTCATGTCGAGTTGCCATGGCGAGATGCCTCTGACCGACAGTCGATGCACACGAATTGCGTCCCTGACGTGTTCGTCCCAGTCTCATCCGCTGTCTTGGCTCAGGCCGCCGCCTCGCCTGGTCCTTCGCCGCCGGGGATCAACTATATATCTGTGTGAGCAAACGCAGCTATCCGGGGATACGGCGGGGCCATGTACCATGCAGATGTTGTTCCCGTTGAGCAGGATCTTGGAGAGCTTCGTATGGTTTCCACTGTAGTCGCTGAGACGGCGTCAGCACGTCCCGTTCTGTCCAGCACGGGCTAGGCTTACAATTCCGTCACGTCTTCCAACACCATGTCTGCCGAGGAGGGTCAGACGAGCTCGTCCACACGGGCGGCTGCACTCACTGACGTAGTCGTCGAAGCCAACGAGCGTGCCGCTGAACTCTGCGCACATTGTCAGCCGGGCCGCCTCGCTGTGCGCCAGAGCCGACCTGACCTTTATCGCCCTTCATGATGACCCATATCCTCGAGCCGACGCACTTGTCGATGAGCTCTAGCCCGAGTCAGCGGGCGCACAAGGGCAGCGTAGCGAGAGGCGAACCGAGGGGCAGCAGCTGCGACGCCATGGCGGGAGGCTTCTGATCCCTAGGCCAGGCGGACTTGAAGAGCGGCTGGCCGTCTCAGTCCCAGATGCGCGTCCGGGGAGTCTCTGCCAGGCCGTCGAATTTTGCTGGTCGCGATACCTCTTGATCGACGTCAACTGTTGCTGAGGTTAGGTAAGAATCACTTAGAACTAGTCCCGCCTGCACGTGAGGACGCGTCCGTGACTAAGCAGCCAGAAATGTCGTCGCTCCATGCCCGTCACGACTCGCGAGTCACGATGCCTTGGCCAGCTGGCCCTCTCACAGCACGTCGCCGCCTGGGATCCAGGGGCTCGACGCAGTGCAAAGCCTACAATCCATGGCCTGCCGGTTCGACAGAGGTCTGCGCGCTGCTGGCCGTTGGCTGGCGTATCGCCATCCCGAGACACGGCTTCTACGGCGTCGCAGGCGAGGCTCTCTCCACTGCCCGTGCGCCTACTTTGCCGCCGGCGTGTCTACCGGAGCTACGAGACGAGCCATGAGGCCGAAAGCCGCCAGCTCGCTGTGGACGCCGCGCCTCGGTATCCGATTCTCGCCAAGCCCGGAGCGCTCGCCCCTCGGGGCCCGGCCAGATGCGCGCCGCTCCGTTCACGCGGCTGCCGCCGGGCTCCGCAATGGCCCTATCCTCGGAGAAGAAGGACCCATAGAGCGGGAAGTTTTGGATACCGCAGCGTGGACGAGGGGAGCCGCGCTTCCCAGCAATGTTCCCCAAGACATGCCCGATGGCGCCTGGGGCGCAGAGGGCGTGCAAAGGACGGAAGACGTCGAGGAGGATCCCAATCAGCGCGAAGCCGCCGGACCCGTTGACCCGCCGCAGACGTCGTTGAGCTTCAACATGTCGGCCGACCGCTTCCACGCCGCCAGGGCCGCCGCCGCCGGCTCCCCCGAGTCCTTCTGGTCGCACACCATGTACCAGAGCATCTCCGACACGGGCGCCGTCGACAGGGTCCGGGTCCACTACTGCGCCAGCAAGCACACCACCGAGTACGTCTGCCAGAAGTACTTCGTCGGCGAGCCGGTCCTCGGCTTCGACCTCGAGTGGTCTCCCCTGGCGAGCCGCGCCTCGGGCCCGCGAGACAACGTCTCCGTCATCCAGCTGGCCAGCCCCAGCCGCATCGCCATCTTCCACGTCGCCCTCTTCTCCCTCGACGACCTGGTCGCGCCCACCTTCCGCCGCATCATGGAGGACCCGGCCGTGACCAAGGTCGGCGTCCATATCCAGGCCGACTGCACGCGCCTCAACAACCACCTCGGCGTCAGGCCCCGCGGCGTCTTCGAGCTGAGCCACCTGCACAAGCTGGTCAAGTACGTGGCCGCCGGCCGGCCCGACCGCGTCAACAAGGTCCTCGTGTCCCTGTCGACCCAGGCCCAGGAGCATTTCGGCCTGCCGCTCTACAAGGGCCTCTCCGTCCGGACGAGCAACTGGATGCGGCCGCTCAGTTCGCAGCAGATCCTGTGTACGTGGCCCGCGGCGTCCGAGGCTCTCTCTCTGCTAATGTCGTTGCAGATTCTGCGTCGGATGCGTACGCCGGCATCCAGCTATACCACGTTTTGGAGGCGAAGCGCAAGCAACTCAACTCATGTCCTCCACGGCCACACCACGCAGAGCTGGGCCTGCCGATACCAGTCGAAGCGCCAGAGCCTGCCGGCGAGAGCCCAGCCCACGTAGACGCCCTAGCAGCGCACGGGTCAACTCGCGCCAGCGCCAAATCCCCCGGGCCCGACGCACCTGCGCCTTCGAGCCCGGCACAGAAGCCCGTCGACGCTCGCGTCGCGGCCGCCGCGCTCTCGGCCAAGCAGTACCGCGCCTCCAAGCCGACGGCGGCCGCGCCGGCGGCGCTCCGGGCGTACTACATGTGGCACGCCAACGAGGACCTCACACCCGCTGCTATCGCCAGCCTGCTGCGCGACCCGCCGCTCAAGGTGAACACCGTTGTGTCGTACATCCTGCAGGCCATCGTAACCGAGAAGCTGCCGTATGGCAGGGCGAGGCTCAAGGCCGAGGTCATGGCCTTTCTCCATCCCGACGCGGTCAACGGGCGATACCGGTCGTTGGCAAAGGACTGCGGAGGCGTTTGACGACGGCGACCCTGGCGTTGAGAAAGATACCCCTGACTGGCACTCTTCCGGCTCCTGCCTGTACGCAAACAGATTCTATTGTCTATGAAGCAAGCAGACCTCTCCCCCTGTTGACTTGGACCTTCTTGTCCTCCCCTGCGCTCACGATGCCCCAAGTCTTGTCCCATACGACGCTCAGCACCTTGGCGCCGTCCCCCGCCGGCGGGAGCTTCTTCCCCTCGAGCCATTGTCGCCCGATTGTGCAAACGGGCTCGCTCACGCGACCGCCGCCCTCCTCCGACGAGCCCGGCCGGACGCTCCGGAGGTCCCACACGCGGCATGTGCTGTCGTGCGAGCCTGATACCAGGGAATAGTCGTTCTCGGGCGAGGGCGACAGCGACACGACCATGTTTGCGTGACCTCGCAGCGTCATGGCCGCCGTGGCCGCCGCCGACTCGCGGGGATCTAGCAGCGTGATGTGTCTCGCCGAGGAGCCGGCTGCCACGAGCGAGTTGCTGGGGAGAGCTGCTGCGCACAGGATCGGGTGCATCGTCGTCAGCCGCGACACCTCGCGCTGTGTCGTCAGGTCAATCGTCTTGACGGTGTGGTCCTGCGACGCCGAATAGGCGACCGTCGCATCCTTGGGGTGGAAGATGGCCGCGGTGGCGGGCTCGTCGTGCATTGGCATCAGGGCCAGGGGACCGCGCTGGGCCGTGGAGCCGGCTGCCGCCGACAGCTTGGCGCGTTTCGTGCTGTGCGCCGAGGGGAGGCTCTCGGGGTCGGCCTGAGGCGCCGTCCTCTTGGACGACGTCCACAAGCCGACGCGGCCATCGGAGGACGAGGTGAGGATGCGCTTCGTGGCGCCGTTGAAGTCGATGGCATTGATGTTCTTGTCGTGGCCCCAGAGCTCCATGCTGGGCTTCAGGGACCCCGAGAAGCCGTCTTCCGACTCGCTGTAGTCCCACACGACCACCTTCCTGTCGAGGCCCGCCGATGCGAGCTTTGTCGGCGACAGCCACCGAATGGCGTTGATGCGCTGCGTGTGGCCGCCAGCCCTGCCTGCCGAAGAGGTCGCAATCGCCTCGCCTGACGGGTTCCATATCCTGACAAGTCCGTCATAGGATGCGCTGGCCACCCGTCCATTCACGGCGGCGCCCTCGGCTAGCCTGCCAGCCGGCGCCGTGGGCGACAGGACGTCCACGCCGCCGACCCAGTCGTCGTGCTGGAAGCTCGCCTGGTAGACGGGCGGGAGCAGGCTGCGGACGTACTGGAGCCGCAGGGTTGTCTCCGAGGACAGGCCATTGGCCGAGAGGTATTCCTCGATGCTGGTGCGCAGAAAGGTGCCGTTGGCGAGGAAGTCGAGCGGGACGGGCGACGGGGTATCGAGCATGGACTCGGAGTTGAGGATCCGCGAGAGGCCATAGCGCTTGATGTCTGGGGAGAGTCAGAGCCGGGCCCGGGCGCGCGCGGAAGAGGACTGACGGACCTGCGGGAACGAGCAGCTGCTGCTTGGACTCGGGCAGCTGCAGATCCGGCTCGTCGGTGGTGAAGACGACCTTCACCTGGTTCGGCGAGGCGTCCATCGCACGGGACGTGGGCCGCACAAAGCCCCTGGGCCGGTGACAGTCTGTGAGACTGGTGAGGGGGAATGTTTCGGTCAATCGGCGGCAGCGTGCTCAGGATGTTGTGGGCTTGTACTCTTGAACGAGCTCCAGAAAATTTTGGCAAGTGAGCCAGCCTCGTGCTGCAGGTCTCCACCGCGGGGGATGCGAGGGCCAATCAAGACGGGACCCGCGACGAGGCTGAGAATCGCAGGTACGTCACGTCAGCCGCCAGAGCAGCAGATTCATCCATCACACCACGGCATCAATAATCAGACGACTTGTTTCTTGGCATCATCTGCCGCAAGACTCTTTAACAGCTCGGCCGCCTCGGTGGCGTTGACCACGGAAGCTGGCAAGCTATGCCAAGAGCAGCATTTCTTCCCCTCCTAATGGATCATCTCAGAGGGAGCGCTCACGGCTTCCGACAGGCGAAATCCGGCAGCGGTCTCCATGACGACTTCACATGCTCTTCATCATGTTGGGCTCGAAGAGTAACACAGATTCCCGAGGTACTGAACGTCTGGATATCACAGGTCTTCCGGGCCCTCAGTCATCAGCAGCCGTCCAACATCGGCATTGATGATTCGGCCGCTGCCGTCAGGTGGTCTTCAGCCGCATGTAAAAGTGGCCGGTCAGGTCGTTCCGCTTGTGCCACCGCTCATTGGGCCTTTTGTCATGTACGATATATGTAAGAACACCCCATGTGGGACTGAATGAAACCATATGACGCCTGGGGTCTCGACGTCAGATTCATCCCAGGTTTAATGGCCTATAGGTATTAATGATCCAATTTCTCGCTTTTAGTTCCGTAGCATGGAGATGCCTATTTATTATCTTCCAGGAACTGACTAGGATTCTCCTCCGGGGGGGTCCGCACACTGCTGTTCATAGACTCTCGTCAAAGGAGACGAAACATGAAAACTCGAAGCGGGGCAATCAAACCCAACCAATCGGCATTTTGTAATAACCCGAGATGCATGCAACGCCCTGTAGTAAACGCAGGGAGTACATGTGCTTACGGAATTACTAAGATTGTCCATATGAGTAGCCTTTATGGAAGGCCACAAAATGGAATCTTAAAGATGACTACGGACGCTATTTGCTCCCCTTGCTGTTCACATTCTTCCCCAACTGTCTTCTTTCCTTCCCATTTCTCTCCTCCCTCAATACCATGGCTACTGAGGTAGTGGAAGTCCATGATGGCAAGTCTACCCTGGAAGACTTGGCCTACTGGAAACACCTCTTGGCCCCTATTATTAGCTCTCTTTTAAAATCGACTGGATCATACTCGCTCGCCGACCAGGACGAGCAGCTACGTGTCCTGTCTGAATATGTCATCCCGAACCTTGGTCCGCGGCCATCCATGGCTCACACCACTTCTTTTCTGACACAGACTGGCGTCCCTTTGCAACCCTCACTTAACCTCAGTAGCTCCGGAAAACCTCAGATACGCTATTGCTGGGAGTTGCTAGGTCCCCGTGGCGGTAGCAATAGCGACCCCTTTGCCGTAGAGGCAGCACGAGAGATACTATCTTTTCTTTCCACCACCATTGGCTTCTGTACTCGATGGACGGATCCCTTCCTATCGGCTTGCTCACCTACACCCGAAGAAGAAAAAGTCGTCCAGGCCATGATCCCAGAATGGCTGAAGAGCCTCGGGATGGATCTAATAATGCCTGAAATAAAACGGTTTCAGTTTTGCTTTATTGCCTTTGACTTGAAAGGCCCCAAGACCTCTGTCAAGACATATATTTCCCCCAAGACTAAAGCAATGGCGACTGGGATCTCGGCGACCGAGATTACATGGAATGTTCTTCGCAATCTAGTGCCTTCTTTTAACCCGGCCTTGATCGATACCCTTGGGCAGTAAGTTTGGTGCATACTTACTTACATATTGACTTATCGAGCTTTGTTTCTTACTGTGCTTTCTGTAATAGATTTCTCGCCGAGCGCTCCACTTCATCAGTCGAGCTAGTGGGAATTGACTGCGTCGACGAAGCTAGTCTGTCAAACGCACGAGTCAAACTTTATGTTACTTCTGGAAACAACTCCTTTGCTACCGTCCGGGACTTCATTACCCTCGGCGGCCGTGTTAAGAATAAGACTACTGTGGAGGGCTTGGCGATCTTGCGGGATATTTGGCACCTCTTACTCCAAGCGCCCGAAGGTATCGATGACGATGATCACACCATACAGCCTAAAAACGTCTCTCCCATGAATTTATATATCAGCTTTGAGATACGACCTGATATGGAGCTTCCCGAAGTCAAGATCTACTGGCCGCTTTGGAACTACGTCCGCACCGATGAGGAAGCTGTCAAGAATTATGAGGAGGTCTTCCGGAGATGCGGTTATGAGTGGGGGACGGAGGGGATGTATCGGGATGTCTTTGAAAGTGCCTTGTGCGTATTACCCCTTTCCGTCCCTAGCCTTGATCCCCCGTACCATAACGCAAGGAGGCCTGAGTTGACTAACCATAATTTCTTCAGTGGCCCGGTAAGGCATAACCGTGACAAACTAGTTCATTGCGACGCCTCGTTCATGTACTCCAAGAGTAATGGGATCTACCAGACAGTATACTTCAGCCCACCACTCGGAGCCCAGAAATACGACTTATAACAAGTAGGACTAGAGAAACAATTTTATACATTTAGTAATAAACTTGTCTTTACATGGAAAATTTGGGTTGCATGCAGTATATTGACACGTTGCAGGAAGGGTAGCTTGTGAATCCTCGCATAAAGGATCCCATTCAGCGAACACTAAGAAGGCCAGCAACCCAAGTTTCCAGCTTCAATTTTCAACGTTATATAAATCAGAAGTTCAAGGTATCTAAGTGGCAGATGACAACGAGTGACCGTAAATCAATGCATTTCTGCCTCGACTTTATCTACCGTTAATAAGTGTGTGCGCTTCTGCATTCTTCCTATAAGTGGAGTAGCCTTGGTTCATCCGGAATCCCAACTGGCGCCTCTATGTCTAACACCCGTACCCTATTGCGCAAAGAACCCCGTTCAAGTTAGTCAACAGGCCATTCCCAATACCCTTAAGGTTGTCCAAGAATGGGCTATTGTCTTCTTTTGTGGGCACGATGGACTTGGCCAATTGGTCGAGAGGAATCCAATCTGTAGGAGATATCTTAATCAGCCAAATAGGTGTGTCGGTCCCCCATTGTGCAATATCCTCGATTTCGATATTCTCTCGAATAAAGCTGCGCGTCGATTTCTCGCGAGCACACTGTGCTACTGCTTGTATAGCTAAAATAACGCCACGCGTGAGGGATTTGACTCCGAAATTATAAGGTTATAGGGATAACGTACCTCGGAGTTTGTATATGTGTCCTTCTCGCTTCCCGCTAATTTGCCTGGCAAATAGCGTAACATTGTTGATCGACGACACGTTAACCCAGTCCCACTGAGATAACATTAAAATATTAATAGGGACGCCGTAAGTCTCTGAGTTCACGTAAGTCGTTGATTCCAAGAATCCTACTTCGCTCGACGGGATTTTCGTAATCGGTCCTTTGTTGACTTGGATAGATAGATCGCCGAGGACTTTACCGCGATAACCTTCCACCTGCACATAAAACGACAGCGACGAGAAATGACTGCAGGGAGATGTGCTTCGTTTATCCATGCACGTCTTCTCCGACCCATAGGCATCCGGGCCGCACTCGCTGCACCACAGTTTCGACCCTATGCATCGCTCGTCCCACCTGGCGCTGGCCAAGCTGGAGGGGCAACCGGTCGAATTGGGCTCAACAAATGGGGGCGCCTGTCGATCTTCGCCCATCTTCTGTTGTACCATTATATTTAGTCTGCCGCAATGGTCTTGGCACTGTTGCTCTAATAACTGTAAGTCTTTAAATGGCAGTATGTATCTAGTGCGGAAGCTTATACCTCCTAGGGCCGACCTTTTAGTGTGCCGTGGCAAACTGAAGTACGATTTGAGTCGCAAATTCATGAACGAGACGCCCATCGCAGTAATCGCTGCTTGACACATTTCAAATGTTGGACGTCCCTCTGCTAAGTGTTTCCGCGAGTTTTCAGGTATTTTCATAAGATGCCATGGGAACCGGAGTAGCGGGGGCAGATGGGCTGCGACTATTAGCACGACTGCTATAATCCGGCTAGATAATTCCTTACATGTCCCGTTGCTTCGACGAAAGTCGCCGCTCCAATTAATTAGTGTCCTGAAATTATCGTCTTCATTCGTTGTAACATTTAAAAAGGACCGAGCCTCTGCATGCCGTGTCATGCCGGTAGCTGGCTTCCTACCCATCCAGCCACGGTGATTCCACGTGGGATCAGCCCCATCTAAGCCGGATAGTTCTGGGTGCCAGCCAGCAGTATTCTGATATATATCCCAGGTATGGTTATAGCTTGGATTCAATGTAGACTGTTGAGTAGATATCTCCATATATTCGTATACTTGTGACCAGGGTATCCCTCCTAGGACCCAATGATTCTCGGGATCGCCAGGGCTACCGTTAATAATATTTGGCCCCATATGAATGAAATATAAATAATATCCGGGTTGAATATATTCGAGTCCCGCAGCAGCAACGTGGGCGTAGGCTTGGAGCCATATAGTGCCCTGGTGGCTTGAGTGGTTTGAGGACATGTAACCGTATGCTGTGTCAGGTGGATTAGTCCCAAGCCATGGAAAAATTCCACCATCTTCCTCATATTTCTCCGGTGAACCAGGAAATATAAGGCATATATATGGATAGCCGCAATCTTCGCCCTGATTAGGGTCGCTTGTTGGTCGTGGTGGCCGCGATTGTTCCGGAAGATTTGTCTTTGTAGGCGTCGCATGGCTATTTGTAGGCCATAGTAACGAATATATAGCAAACAATAGGACCAGAATGGACCAGCTCCTGTATATCATAGCTGCTAGGTAGTTACGACGCACTCGTATAGAGATTAGATAGTCGAGTACTATAAAGACCGGATAGTTAAATAATAGAGACTAGATAATCGAGAAGCTTTTTAAGAGCTATGTATTACAGGCGAGGTATTTAATATAGCACGCGGATACATATAGAGTTAAACAATAGAATCAGATAATTAGCTGATCATGCATAATATATTAGGCAATCGGAGGCCAAAGGGGTCAAGGCCGTCCCGTAAATGGGGATACAATCAAGATCATAACCTGATATTACATAATATTTATCCAGCCTTCCATTTAAAATATATAACATAAAGGCCATAAGGGTCGAGGCTGTCCCGTAAATGGTATAGAATCAGATCATGACCTGATCTTGCATAATATTTATCGGTCTTCATTAAAAATATATGAGGCTTAGAGCCATAAGGGTCGAGGCTGTCTCGTAAATAGGGAAGAATTAGAATACTTAACTGATTATGCATAATATGGTGTGGGTCTTAGAGTTATACGAGTGCCGTAGCCGTAGATAATCCTAAGAGGAACCGCTTATAATTTCGGTAGGACAAAAGATAATAAGACGATCTTGTATATTACGACTAGTAGGGTTACGATTAATAAAATAGCGGAAGTAGAAAGGCCAAGGCAGTAATTTAACGGATCAAGAGGACAGCCAAGTTGATGGAGCGACGCATAGAGTGGTTGCCGAGAATGGCCCACTTCACTATTCATGCCCACCAGGGTCCCTGCGAAAGAGGGTGTGGGTTGACACGGCCATGATGGGCCTGCAACTATGGATCGGGTATCGCCCATATTATGCTTCCCGTAAACCATTCGAAGTGCTTATCACAAGGCACAGGGTATGTTCAGTACAGCATGTGGAGAAGCTTGCGGGGGCCAGGGACAACTCTATTGAAGTTGGCACTGCGGCCGGTTAGTAAGCAGTAATGGAGCACTATAGTGGCCTGTTTCGCCTCTCACCCTAACTCTAGGCCGGAGGTTAACCTTAAACTCTCTGGCCCTTCTCCCAGTACTTAAATCCTCGAAGACGTCCTCCAGCTTCTAGCAACATAAGTCGACCAGAACCCTAAAGCTAGCCTAAGTCGGCGTTCCGCCCCTAAGCAGCATCGGCTGAGGTCTTTCACTCACACTCTCGATAACGCTTATGATGAGCTATACGAGCCAGCCTCGGTTCCGAACGCCCAGGACAATTATAGCTACCGGCTAGAAACCGCATAGCATAAGGACTGCGTTAAAAATATCTCGCCGGATTCTGCAGCATCCCCAGGGCGCCACGTTATAGGACCTAGTGGTCAGTTTCTGCTTTAAATCCAGGACTCTTCCTCTTGATAGTAATTTCTTACTCTATGTTAGGATATTTCGTCCCTATACTGCCATGCTGTCCTGAGACTCCACTTCCGAGAACTCAGCAGCCATTTTCTGCTCTAATGAACCCTCTTCCCAGACGTGACCTATTCTTTGCTCCACATTGTCCCAGAACCGTATGTCGTCCCAGGACCAGTCCAGGACGATACGGGCACAGTGTTGGGACAACAACCCTCGAGTCTTGAGACCTGAGGTCTTGGGACAGCATGGAGCTGAGATGGAGTAAAAAATGACCATCGAGATGCCGATCCCAGGACCCCATATTCGGACCCTGTGTTCACAGGATGGTGGATCCTATGGTCCCAGGACCCCGTGTTCCCAGGACATGTCTCGAAATGCGATGCAAGAGATTCTCCAGCGGGAACAAATCTAAATACACATTTGACGGCTGCCTTGGGCCCAGGCCCATTGAGTATACGCTGGATGCCTGCCTTGAATGTGAGTTCATCGTTTCTAAACGCTGTCAGGGCGGTATGGTGTAAGCACACCATGAAAGCAGTATATATCTAGGCTATGGGCTGCGTTATACAGCATGTGAAAGCACCATGCCCAAAAATGCTTTTCTCTGGCACATTTATAGGGAAAGATCCCTGGTTTATGTCAACTACTATAGGCCATATTAAATGCTTTCACACCTTGATTCAAGGCAACTTCGGTCGCCCGTAAGAGACCGTGACTAAGGTACCGGTTTGTATGTAAATGGAGGATTTGGGAGTTGAGAACTAGCTGAGATTGAGCTTTCTTCTTTCACTAAGAAGCTCCCAGAACGCGGTCTGCTTCGTGTTGGGGGTGGGTAGAGTGCATCGGATTGTGGGTAGTGTAAATCCGCAAAGTAGGCACGTAGTTCACTTGGGTCTACCGACTGAGAAAGGATTTCCCAACTGGTGAGAGGTGGAAGAAACCAGAGTCTGGATTGTATCAATCGATGAAGGGCATCCGGGAAGGTCAAAAGGGTATAAATGTAGGAAACAAATGTAATATAGAAAATATGACGATTTTGTGCCTAGCTTCTGGCTTGATTTACGCACGTACAAGCGCGCAAGTGCCCTCCTCTTCCTCCACTTCCTCCACAGCAATCTACCGTGGTGTCCTCATCTGTAACCCAGTCCCCAGCTCTCTGCCTCTTTCAACGTCGCATGCGCTCCAGTCTTTCCGCTGCAGCCACCATGTCGGCGGATACCCTATTGCCCACGATAACCCTATTCCGCGACTTTGAGAAGAGTAAAATCCCATCCAGCGAGGTGTATCGAAAGCTGCACGTACAACATGTATGGGCCGCACTGCCGAGGAACCATTTCGTCCCTGCCGAGCACATCCCCGTGGGCCCCCACGACCAAAGTTGAATGACCTCATCCTCGGGAGTGGCGACGCAAAGGAGTCCAAAATCATCAATGTGACTCTTGGCCAACTCTCGTGAGCCATCTGGACCAAGGGAGCCACGTCGCTCTTGAACCAGTATCCAAATTTAAATTGATGACATCCACGATCCCGTCCATCCGACTCGTGTAACCCTGAGACGAAGCAGCACCCCTCTTCCAGTTTTTCTAAATAATTCTTAATAAATATAGTATAGAAGGCCTATCTTATATTTTGACGGGGCGCCTAAGCTGCTGCTTGGTCTTGTGTGCGGCTGCCTTGTCTCACCGACCTCGGCTGCGTGCACATAAGAGGGCTTTCTTTCCCGCCGTTTGCCCTTTCACTTTCTCTGGAGTCATGTTTCTCTTATTTTTAAGTCTCTCCCTATTTTTTAGTCTTTTAGTCTTTTAGTTTAGACTTTTGGTCTTAACCCCTCGTTGAGAAACCTTCTTTAGTTTTCTTTTCTTTCTCCTGCGACCCTTAGAAATTAGTAGATTAGCGCCCGTTAAATATCAAGCCAGTCTTATTAGGCCCCTAAATTTCTTCGTTGCTTAAATGGGATATTAGAAGAATAGGCACACGGGAGTAAATAATACAAGCCCCTATCTGCAGACCTACCCAGTAACGATATTATATATACCTAGACGCGCAAGGGCGAGTGCGTATCTGTACGAGTCGGGGTTGCGATATGTATATTTACTACAATACTTAACTTTACGGTAAATATATTAATTCTATTCTTTATAATTTTATACCTAATGCTTACGGCAAGCAAGAACTTACCGTCATGCCATGGTAACGATCGGGCAACATTGACTCGCGGGTATAGGCCAGACTTTATACCCCAAATTATCGTATCTATCTTATTAGATTACCGTAGTATCATAACAGAGCTTCCTTGCAAGGGCAGAAGGGGCGCTAAATATAAATATCTTAATACCTTTCCCCTACCCCTTCAAATGAGAAGCTGTTAGCTATTTCAGCACTGAATAACCAATATTCCCACGATATAATGTATAGGCACTGGAATCTTTTAGTCCTTTGGGCTACATCTTTGCTTCTCTGGACTAGCTTTACTAGTGCTAGACCAGCTTTTACGAATCCCCAGATAGTTCATAGCATGGAGATAGCAGATCCCGGGGCAGCGCTCGTGTCATGGATAGAGGATGGAATCAGGAAATTATTGGGCTACCCACCATCCGAGTTACATCCGCCGTCACCGCAGCCGGCTCCGGCGCCGGCCTCACGTGGCAGATGAGCCAGGACAATATTGATATATTGTGGTGAGACGGCAGCGCGTGGCAGTTTTGTTAATGGTCTGACGAGGATGGACTGTGGATTTCCTATTTTTAACGGCCAATGATATGCATGGCAGTATTGGGAGATACTGGACACATATGAAACCCTGGTGAATGGATCAGGCAAATCAGACACTCCAGACTGAGATTGACCTGGCACTCTACACCTTTCGGACTCCTCTCGATATGGGGCAATGTGACGGAAGATGCCCACAGCTTGTTCTGCGGACCCTTGACGAATCTCCATCACAGTCATGTTCTTCGGTACAGTACTTTCAACAGCCGATTTTTAGCTGGGGACATTGGCGAACACCGGATCGTCGACGGATGTCGATGGAAACATGAATGTGTTGTATCAATCTCGGCCTTAGATGTCTCCCACCCAAACAGGTGCGAGAAACAGAATTCAACAGAGCCCCTCCTCGTGACATGCCCAATAAGTAATAACAGGTAGCTGAAAGCCACGCTATAATTATCCATTGTCTCGTGCTAGGAATCCAACCAAGGATCATGTACGAGATCGCGGGCTGTTGCTCGCTCTTCGGGCACCCAGCAAAGCATCCTCTTCATGAACTTGAGGAAGAGGCCGGCACGGTTCTCTTCGAGAATACATTCAGGCAGCTCAGTCTCAAAAGTTCGCCCCTTGGGAATCAAATCGTTGCGTATAAACGTACCTAATTCAAACACAAACTAAGATTAGTAGCAGTCAAGGTCAGGACAGAAGAATCGGACCCACCATCATCAGCGAAGAATGGGCCACCGTAAAACTCAGCAGCGTTGGTAGAGAGTCTTCCCTCTGGATTCAAGACGGCGGGGGACCATCGCCAATGGCGCATGTCTCTCTCCCGCTGGGTCAGCAAAGGAGGTATCTGCCCGACGAGGGCGATCATATCCGCAAGGTGCTGGGCTGGCGAATACGGGTCCGTCCTCGGTTGTCGAAATAGAGAGCATCCGGCCAAAAGCTCCCAGATCTGCCAGTGTCAAACAGAACCAATAATGGATTCCAGTGCAGGGAGCTAACCATTGCGCCAAAGTTCCACATGTCGGCGCTGTAGGACCAGCCGATGCCAAGGAGAACTTCGGGTGCGCGGAATTCGTTAGGTTGTATGGGGTGGATGAGTGGCCCGGCCTTGTCCCCGCGTTGTGCAAGGCCAAAGTCGGTTATCTGTGGTATCATTTTGCCGAGGCTGTGGGCCACAGGCCCGAAGTCGTTGTGGCATCGGTATACCGTACGATGGCCGACGTGCTTGCGGGCCATGGGGTGGGTGGCCTGGGCCTGGACGAAGTCTTTGATGGTCGACTGGTCCTCAAAGGTGACCATGACGTTATCCAGTTTTAAGTCTAGACAAGTCAGTGAGTGATGTACAAAAGGGGGACTACACACCTGTGTGGATAACGTGGCCTTGAGTGTGCATGTAGTCCAGGCCCTCGAGGAGGATTCTGAGGTAGACCTTGATGAGAGGCAGAGATTCATGGGTGGCATGGTCTTGGTGCGTGATGCGTCTTGTGAATAGCCAGAGTGGCTCTCTCAGGGGTTCGAATACAAGGGCAAGGTGTTTGCGTCCCCGCGGCGAGTCAATCATATACCCTTCAGTCGCTGTCCCTAGAACACCGCGCCCTCGGTATTGAGGGTTTGCAGATGATAAATGCATGGTTATGTCCAGCTCGTGTGTCAAGTCTTCTTCAGCGGCATCGCAGTTACAGATCTTGATAGCGACATGCCTCTTTGGCGTTAACCAACGGCCACTGAGAGAATGTTAGCTTGAGAGGTGAGAGTGTGGGAGTGGCGTGTCGAGAAATGGAATACCTTCGAAGGTCGTGGGCGAGCCAGACAGTAGACGACGATCCCCAACCAATTTTGGCCTGTAGTTGATACCTATTCTCCAATATATCGCCGGGATTTGCAGGATAATAATGCTCAGTCTTGTAGCCAGGAATCCTCTCCTCATCGACAAGAGTCTCAAGCGGAAGCAGTTCAGGTGGCGAGGACGCCCGTGATGTGAAGGACGCTCGTGATGCGAACGACGTGCTTTTGCGAAGCCCAAAGACTGTCAGGCCAAACCGCTTGGGAGGCATGTTGGCGAACAAGCCGGTGTGAATAGAGCAATGGGGATTGGTCACCAATCTGAGAGACCAAGAAAAAGTCGCAGAGATGGATGGTCGAATGCGGACCATGCTTGCTGGCTCTGGTCGTGCGGAAGGGATTGGTTGGAAGAATCTGAGGTTGGTTTCAGGGCAATGAGGAAACCTGGCTCTTAGGGGTCACGTGGCGGCCTTGTTTCCAAGCCGCAACGGAGCGGTTGGCTTCGCGCAGACGCGACAATCTTGGTTATCTATATATACTGAAAATGTGTGGACTGGCTGTCCTATACTCGGTACTGCGCCTCGCATATCGCAAGCCACCGAGTGCCTGTGACATTGTGCATTCTGCGGCCGCACCCGTGACGATGTAAGGCCCCTGCAGACGCACCGTGGCACCCGCATCTACACGCCAGCAGCTTCGCACGCCAAGGCTCATGCGGCTGTTCGCTGAAGCAGACGCTCCCACGTCCTCGCTGCTCACAAGCCTCATTTTCCTTGACACGGTGCCGGGCTGGCATACGTCCATCACAACAGTCTTGGCCCATTCATCGTAACCGTTTCAAAACACTTCTTGGCCGCCGGTTGAGCAGCGCGTTGAGGTTACAATAGCCTTAGGCGGAGCGAAACGCTGCTACGAAGCAACAGGGCCTGCGGGAACCGGACGTTCCATATAACCGAAGTAAGGGCAATCGAGCGGAACAGTTGTGCATACATAGGGCATCTGAGCCAGGACGACGTAGTTACTGGCCTAGGACATGCAGCCGGAGCGAGACGTGATCAACAGGGACGGCGAAGCTCGCGCTCGCGCTCAGGGCGCTACGAACTCGGTGCTAGCTCCGCCGTATCAACAAGCCGTAGAATCGTAGGCAATCGAGATGTTCTCGATATGCCTTCATCTGAAACTCAACGCTACAATACACCGCCCACTTAAGCTCGTCCTTGGACAGTTTATCCATGCGCTCTAGGTCGACAATGCAGATGCTTCTATCGCCATCCTGTCCATCTTCCTTATATATATACAAACGACCCCTACAACGGTGCCTCGCCGGCTCTCACAGTTAGGGCTTCAATTCAACTCGTCTGGGACAGCATGTACTCATACTTATATACTGCCGTCCCTGCACATTTTGTACACAGGGAAATAAGCGGCATCAGATTGAGCATCTGTAGAAGACTTGTTTGGCGGCTCTGTGCCGTGTAACCAACTCTCTTTCCAAGCAGACCGCCTATTCATCTCGTCCTGACAGTCAGTAGCGGCCAATTTACGCATTCGACCCGATAGTAGTTCTTCCTGGGCAGTTGGTAGGCCGTACAGCCTGGACTGTTTTGCCATCTTGAAGGACATCCCCTGCTGCCCTCATGTAAGTGTCGATCGAAGGCAGCACAAGTGTGCAACGATTCTGATTGATGGCGCGGACAGCAGAAGACACCTGTCGAGGCGACATGGTCGCCCCTCTATCGCTGAATCTCTGCAATCCATCCACCACGAGCTGGAAAGTGCCTTGGTTCTCGAGCACATTGTTTGCTTGCCGGACAGAAGGGTCGGGGTTGGAACCTGAGCGAAACCGCCGATCAAGAACCGCCTTGTGCTTCAGCTCGTCGTTTTCTGCAGCCAGCGCCCTAGCCGCTTCGCTTTCCAACTCTGAGGGCCCGAGAGACTCGGCAACGGATAGGAACTGCGATACTGTTTGGGTATCTGCACGCCAGCTGTTTCGTGCGTTGGCGATGGCTCTGGGCGACGGTCGCTGGCTAGAGTCCCCAAAGCCGCCCAGAGCGCCGGTGCCCGTATTTAACAAGGAACCCAGGACCGTATCAAGAAAGGAGGCGCTCGGGGCCACAGTCAAAATGGCGGCAACAGTGGCAATTATTACCGAGCGTTGCATTGCGGAAGGCAATAATCATGACAAGCCGGTCAAGTGCGTGAATGATGTAGAGAATGGCTCAAGTAATTTGTTGTGGTTTCGGAAGGCAATAATCATGACCAGCTGGCGAAGCGTGTGAATTATGTAAAGAATGGCTCAAGTAATAAACAGTATATTAATTCTCGTAGTTAAAAGATGACAAAGGGATGATGGCCGAACCGAAGGTTGGTGGAACGAAGAGGATGGGAAAAATGCCGCAGGGGCGTATGACGAGGGTTTTCGACTTTTCATACTTCTTGCAAGTTTCAAACAGCAGCAGAAGCGATGGAGTCCCGTATCGCCGCGCGACGTCAGTCCCCAATGTGAATACAGTCGGAGCATTCGACTACTGGCCAGCAGCCGAGTTAGCAGCCGAGCCGTTTGAAACTAAGGTAGAGCAGATGATCGCGATCGGAGCTACTAGGTCGTTTCAGTCACCACGCGGCCCGGCTTGGCCTAGTGAGTTGGCGGGTTTGCTTTATGCCGCGCCGTTTCATAAGCACGTAAGGCTGTGCGCGACTGCTTCGGTTCGTATGATCAGCGTGTCATTCTCGTGACGATCGGGTTCACAGTTAGTAGCTTAATTGTACTAATCTGGGATCTTGCCCGTATTCCGCTTAACAGTTAGCAAGAGAGATACTGATGATGAATGTAGCTCGTAATGATTTATTTAGAAGGCTATACGGGAATTTATATTTGCTCCGCCTGCCTCCTTCAATATTGTAGGTGCTGACTATCCGGTAGCACTTATTACCCCTATTCTACCCACCCTTTTCTCTTACGTTCTTACGTTCTTCTGTTATGTTCTCATTTTCGTAAATTTTAATACGTGTAGAGCACTTACCTGTGAGTCCGTGTCCTGAATGAGTATATTCATTTATTTTAGATGAAAGAAGTTCCAATCCCGACATCATGTTGAACCTCGGTAGCATCGTGTGCTTTAATGAGACCTGAGGCTACCCAAAGATGCGATACCAATGTCGTATTACTAATTGCTGACTTTATGACCATAGTTGCGTTGCCGTTTCCGTCAGCAGGACTCTAAAGAGATTGGAACTTATTAATGTCCTAGGCGGTTTCAGGGTTGACCCCACATCACAATGACGTGAAATCGACGAGAAGATCCAGCTCTCTATATAAAGTCAGAGCGAGCCTTGGATCGTGGGATATACCTATAGTCAAGAGAACTCGGCTTCAATCACCGTGTCCAGTCTATGGTCCGCGGCTTACGTCGCTGCTCCAATTCAAATGTGTGCGCTGTATCCAGACAGGTTCAATCCGGGCGTCATCAAGCTGAGTGGCATGGGGCATTTGCGGGGATGAACATCTCTGAATGTTTTCTTCGGGGAGATATTGCGTGGATCGTCTCGAATGCTGCATTCGTCTGGTTTCTGCCGAGTTTGACAGACAGTATTATCTAAGCGCAATGTACAGGGTATTTCCATGGCAAATTGTGAGCCCAATGGGGCTCGTCCCTCCGATGGGGGTATATATCGTCTATTAGGGTCCCCTCGCGAATGTTACAGGTAGCGTCAGCTGAGCACTTCTGCACAGACCTCAAGGGCCCCTAATTGCCAAGTGCCAAGCGCCAACGTTGTGCATAAATGTACCCCCGGCCGTGGCACCTTTGTGTGTGGACTCGGAACTCCGAATTCCGAAGCGCGGAGGCGGCGTCCTCTTACTCCGTCTCGGCACGATGGGGTTCTCCAATAACACTGCAACAAAGACGGTGGCGTTACGAATTGCGGCGATCGGGCTTGCGGGCTTCTCGAAACCTATCCCGGACTAAGTCTGACGCAATAGAACACTTTCTGGAGTGACCCAGACCGGGTTTGTTGTGGCATTTCCGGAACGAAGATACATGTAACTTCAGTGGCTGTCTGTTTCTACTGAAATCAGCAGTGAGGCCGAAGGCTGTCGGGTTTGCGGCTTCTCGGGCCCTTTTGAGATGAGGTTCAGCCTTCAGGGATGCACTCTATACTACGTAGTAGTATAGGCCGGATTCTCATCTAGTAATGGAACCCGTTTTGTTATCGCAGTGTAGCAAAGGGAACGCGCTCAAGCACGATATCTTGCTATATGCCGTGACGAATTTCTCTAGGCAGTGATGTGGTGATCTTTTGAGGTGAGCTTATTCACGTTGAATACGAATTACATCCTTTGGGCATCAATTCGCGAGCCTTCTTGGCCGTACCATAGTGAGGCGACGTGCTAATCTATCACGCCACAATAACAAAAGAGATAACACATATTCCAGTACGTAAATGAACTGAACTTCGCCATATATTGTTCAAGTAGCGCTCGTGTGCTTTGTTTGGCCTGCTTGCCGGCATCATGAGTTGTATTCACATGTATGTTGGAAGCGCTGCACGCATCGGTTACCACCCCTGCATTAGGAAAATGGTCACAGAAGTCGCCGATGCATGCGATTGTGCAATATATTGGATTATTGCAGCCACTACAAGGAGAGAGGGATGTGGCTACGAGGCGCATATACATATAAGTAGCCGTTAGGGCCCCGTGGAAAGGTGCATTGGGGGTCACATAGAGCTTCGCTTCTTGCGATAGATGTCGCCACCCTCGGAGTCATCCAAGACTTCACATGTAGTTTTAAGCCTCAAAAACCGCAGAGCAACAAGTGAGGTAGAATGTCGACCATTAAGGAGGTGGCCGTTGTTGGAGTAGGTCCCCTGTGCGGTGCATTCCTGCAATGGCTAACCGTGGCGCGTATCAGGCCTCGGGTACGCTGGGAGTACCGCTCGTGAAAGAGTTGCAGTCAGCGGGCTTCAATGTCACAGCTTTGACGCGGGAGACGTCAGAATCAACCTTTCCGCCTGGTGTAGTAGTGAAGAAGGTGAATTACGAATCAGTCGACTCGCTGAAGTCGGCCCTCCAGGGCCAGGATGCCATTGTCTGTACAACCGGCGCTGCTGCGGCGGGTATTCAGACTCATATTGTGGACGCAGCTTTGGCGGTTGGGGTTAAGCGATTCGTTCCGTCGGAATTCGGCTTCAACACGCAGACGATGGAGGACAGAAGCCTGAAGCCGCTTTTACACAAGAAAATCAGCACATTGAAGTACATAATTGAGAAGTCGGAGGAACAGCCGTCGTTCACATGGACAGGTATTACGACTGGGCTGTTTTTCGATTGGGTATGTATCGTGGTGTCGCGTCTGTTCTTGTGGCCTCTGACGAAGCGTCAATAGGGACTCAAAGTTAGTGGTTTGGGGTTTGACAAGGCGGCGAGAAGGCTGTCCATGGTGGATTCAGGGGACAAGGCAGTCTCGTTTTCAACCCTCGGCTTCATCGCAAAGGCAGTGGCTACCGTTCTTTCGCAGCCGGACAAGACGGCAAACCAGTACCTTGCTATTGCGTCGTTCTCGGCGACGCAGAACCAGCTGTTGCAGACTGTCAAAGACGTGTCGGGAGAAGAGTGGAAGGTGGAGCGTGTGCGAGCGGCTGATGTTGAGAAGGCCGGACGAGAGAGAATGGCTGCAGGGGACAGGAACGGAGTGGTCAACTTGTTGCGGGCCTATTTCTTTGGAGACGGGTCTGACAATAAGGCGGACGACAGTGCCAATGCGCTCCTGGGGCTTGAGCATGAGCACGAGGAGCTGCGGCCGATCATTGAAGCGTGGCTCAAGGGATGAGCCAAGGTGTTTCCTTCATCTCATATCTTTTTTTAGGGATGAGCCAAGGTGTTTTCCATCTCATATGTCTTTTTCTTAGCAAGATGCATATATATATCTCATCTCTCACTCAATAGTTCAGCCGGAACGCTCCGAGACCGGCGGCCCGCCCCCAGACCCACCGCCCCAGGGGGAAGGCGGGGCCTCCAGGCAGCTTCCAATGCGCTTGCCTTGCCGTGCGGCTCTGGCGTCTTGGCGGCCAGCCTCCTCATCCAGATCGTGGGTCGACAGGCAGCTTGCCGTTGCCATGGCCTCGTCTCCTGCTCTCCTCCAGGCAGCCTCTCGAGCCTCACTGGCCTTGGTCGACTGACGTACGCGGCTGAGCAGCGACGACGCTCCAGGCTCAAATCGTGAAAGCCCGCGCTTGGCAGGCTCTGACGTCGCCGATCGCCCAGGCTGTGCGGCGGGTGGCGAAAATCGCTCCTCGCGGCCATTGTGTCAATTGACCCCCGCACGACCTGGATCGCTTGCACGCTGCGTCCGACGCTCGAGGCTGCGACGCTCGAGGCTGCGACGCTCGAGGCTCCGACGCTCGAGGCTCCGACGCTCGAGGCTCCGACGCCATGGCTTCCGACGGCGAGGCGGCGCAGATGCGCGACGTCAAGAACCACCTCCTCTTCGAGGTGGCCACCGAAGTGGCCCATCGAGGTAAGGCCCGGCTCGCACTCTGCCTCGACGCGGCCCGCTGACGGCCCGCGCAGTCGGCGGCATCTACTCGGTCATCAAGTCCAAGGCGCCCGTGACGACGGCCGAGTACGGCGACCGGTACACGCTCATCGGGCCCCTCAACCACCATTCGGCCGCCGTCGAGGTGGAGGAGATGGAGCCGACTAGCCGCGAGATTGCCGCCACGATGCAGTCGATGAAGGAACGCGGCATCGGCATCATCTACGGGCGGTGGCTGATCGAGGGCGCGCCCCGCGTGCTGCTCATCGACACCAAGACGGCCCACGGCTACATGAACGAGTGGAAGACGGACCTGTGGAACATCTCCAGCATCCCGTCGCCGCCCAACGACGACGAGACCAACGAGGCCATCGTCTTCGGCTACCTGGTTGCCTGGTTCCTGGGCGAGGTGGGCCGCGCGCCGCTGCCGCTTCCCGCCGCCGGGGCTTGTCGCCGCTGACGCTGACGCACATCGCAGTTTGTCTGCCACGAGACGAAGCGCGCCGTCATCGCCCATTTCCACGAGTGGCTCGCCGGCGTCGCGCTGCCGCTGACGCGCAAGCGGCGCATCGACGTCACCACCATCTTCACCACGCACGCGACGCTGCTCGGCCGCTACCTCTGCGCCGGCTCCGTCGACTTCTACAACAACCTGCAAGACTTCGACGTGGACAGCGAGGCGGGCAAGCGCGGCATCTACCACCGCTACTGCATCGAGCGCGCGGCGGCGCACTCGTGCGACGTCTTCACCACCGTCTCGCACATCACGGCCTTTGAGTCGGAGCACCTGCTCAAGCGCAAGCCCGACGGCGTGCTGCCCAACGGGCTCAACGTGACCAAGTTCGCGGCGGTGCACGAGTTCCAGAACCTGCACCAGCAGGCCAAGGAGAAGATCCACGACTTTGTGCGCGGCCACTTCTACGGCCACCTCGACTTCGACCCGGACAACACGCTCTACCTCTTCACCGCCGGGCGCTACGAGTTCCGCAACAAGGGCGTCGACATGTTCATCGAGTCGCTGGCGCGCCTCAACCACCGGCTCAAGAGCGCGGGCAGCAAGGTGACGGTCGTGGCCTTTATCATCATGCCGGCGCAGACGACGTCGCTGACGGTCGAGGCGCTCAAGGGCCAGGCCGTCATCAAGTCGCTGCGCGACACGACGGCCGTCATCGAGCAGAGCATCGGGCGGCGGCTGTTTGAGCGCTCGCTCAAGTGGCACGAGGGCGACGCCATGCCCGACGAGAAGGACCTCATGTCGGGCGAGGACCGCGTGCTGCTGCGGCGGCGCCTCTTCGCCATGAAGCGCAGCGGGCTGCCGCCCATTGTGACGCACAACATGGTCAACGACCACGACGACCCCATCCTCAACCAGATCCGGCGCGTGCAGCTCTTCAACCACCCGTCGGACCGGGTCAAGGTGGTCTTCCACCCGGAGTTCCTCAACTCGGCCAACCCGGTGCTGCCGCTCGACTACGACGACTTTGTGCGCGGCTGCCACATGGGCGTCTTCGCCTCGTACTACGAGCCGTGGGGCTACACGCCGGCCGAGTGCACCGTCATGGGGGTGCCGAGCATCACGACGAACCTGTCGGGCTTCGGCTGCTACATGGAGGAGCTGATTGAGAACTCGAGCGACTACGGCATCTACATCGTCGACCGGCGCGCCAAGGGCGTCGACGACTCGGTCAACCAGCTGACGTCGTACATGATGGAGTTTTGCGGCAAGAGCCGGCGGCAGCGCATCAACCAGCGCAACCGGACGGAGCGGCTGAGCGACCTGCTGGACTGGAAGCGCATGGGCATGGAGTACGTCAAGGCGCGGCAGCTGGCGCTGCGGCGCGCGTACGCGGCGTCGTTTGGCGGCGGCGAGGACGAGGACGACTTCATCCCGGGCGTGGAGCACAAGATCTCGCGGCCCTTTTCCGTGCCGGGGTCGCCGCGGGACCGGAGCGGCATGATGACGCCGGGCGACTTTGCCAGCCTGCAGGAGGGCCGGGAGGGCCTGAGCACCGAGGACTACGTGGCGTGGAAGCTGCCGTGAGTGACGAGGTTGCCGACAGCCGCCGAGACGGATGGGTGCTGACGCTGGGCAGCGACGAAGAAGACGCCGACGAGTACCCGTTCCCGCTGACGCTGCGGGCCAAGCAGCCGGCGGCCGACGACGGCGACGGGGCCGCGGCGGCGCTGAACGGCAGCTGAGGAGGCATGGACCGAGCTGTTGGCGCGGGGACGGGGTTGCAGGCGACGACTCGGGACGGAGACGGCATCCATGGCTGTTGTTGGTGTGTATGTAGTGTATTCCGAGGTGACGCTGGAGTTGACGGGGCGAGCACCGGCCGCATTCCCGAGCGCGCTGTTCCCGGAAACCACTTTAGGCTGTCGGCATCTTGGCGCCGGCGAGTCGGCGCTGGACGGCGGCGGCGAGCAGTCGTCACATGGCCAGGCATCCTCCCATACACTCTGTGTTATACGAGCCTCGACGACGACGGCCAGGAACCCTGACGGCCCGGCCGCAGGCAGCGCCCGGCTCGAGCCGCTAGCTCAGGGGCGCCGTTGAAATTGGCCCCCTCACAGTGCCCCCCCCCGCGCGCCGCTTACCTAACCAACGGCCAACGCCCCGGCCGGCGTCTTCCGTGCGCAACGTCTTCCGTGCGCAACGACGGCCGCCCCCCGGCCCGCCTCACCTGACAGCGCGCGCGGGCCGTGCGCCGGCGCCAGGCCCCGCCGCTGCTGCTCCAGGGGGGCGCCGCAGCCCCCGTGGCGGCGGCGGCGGCGGCGGCCGGCGCGGTATTAATAGCCCGGGGGGCGGCTCACGTCGCCGCAGCCGAGGCGCGCGCCGCTCGTATCGTGCGTGTGCGGCGCGGCCTGCATTGCATGTACGAGGCGAGGCTCGCTGCCGAGATGACCGTGTCTCGCGGGGCGACAGCCGCCCGCATCCTGGCCGCCACGGCACGTGGGCCGGCGCCGTGGCGCAAGCGTCTTCCTGGTATCATTGATTACTAGGACAATCTGTTCCTCATCCGGCCGAGACGGCGTCGTCCGTCGCGAGGAAAAAGAAAGGAGCAGAAAGACCGCCGTCCACCAACGCCCCATGCCCAGGCGACGCACGCCTCCCAACCACCGGCTCTTGGTGTGCAACGCCGTGGGAAAACGCAAAAAGCAAAAAAACAAAGCCCATTACCCCGTCAACGCCGCCGTCATGCCTCGTCCCCTCCTCTCCCGGACCGCGTGCTGTCGTAAGACGCCGGCATACCACATGTAGAATCAAACCATGCAAACCCTGCCCGTCTGCTCATGCGCGGATGCTCCGCGGCCGGCTGATGGACAGCCCAGCCCGGAACCGGCTGCGGTGCTGCGAGCTCGTGGGCGAGGGGCCGTCGGCGCCGGGCGTCGTGGCCCCGGGCGTCGGCGTCGTCGGCGATGCGTTATCTGCGTTTCTCCTCGCCGCCCTCATGATGTTCTGGTAGCTGAGCGACGCCCTGCTCATCGGCGGCCTCTCCGGCTCCTGCTCCGGCTCCTCGCCCACCTGCTCCATGGCCGCGGCGGGCGGCGAGAGGCACTCGCGCGAGGGCGTCGCCGCCGGGTTGAGCGCCGGCCGGCTTCGCTTCTTGACCAGGTTCAGCGTCCTCTTGAACATGGGCGTCGGCGTCTTGTGCGCCCGTGCCGCGTCCTGCTCGTCGCCCTCGGGCAGCCTGGCCGCGTAGGGGTCGATGGTGAGGAACTGCGGCCGCTGCTTCTTGGCGAAGCCGCCCGGCAGCATGCTGCTCGATCGCGGAGGCAGCTGGAAGGTGACGCCGCCGGCCGTCGACGACGACGACGTCGAGACGGACCGCGTGCGCATCAGGGCGGGCTCGGTGACGGTGCGCAGGATGCCCGTCGCCGGCCGGCCGCTGCCGTCGGCCAAGCCAGGGGCCAGCGGTCTCCGCGTCAGGTCGACGATGGACGGGCGGCCGTGGAAGACGACCCTGACGACGCGAGCCGTGTCCTCGTGGCTGAAGCGCGACGACGACGACGACGACTGGCGCGACCGGCCGCTGTCCGAGTTGAGCTCGTCCAGGTCGGACAGGTCGTCGGCCGACGACGAGGCGTCCTCCTCGGACGAGAGGTAGACGTGGTGAGGCGCGGCATGGGGCAGGATGGGGCGGTCTTCGGCGGCCGGCTTCTGCTGCACCAGCGAGGCCAGCAGCCTCGACGCTCGCAGCGAGCTCTTGGCGGGCAGGGCAGGGGCGGCAGCGTCGCCGGCGGCGCTGGCGCTTGTGGCCATGTGCGCGACGGAGAGCATGGCGTCGGGTCGGGCAGCTGCCTGCCGGGGCGGGTCCAGGGCGTTGGCTTGGGCGGCAGGGGAGGAATCGTCGAGGTCGGGGCGAGGGCAGGCCAGGGAGGCGAGGCGGCTGCTATAAGGGAGCTCGCGGCCGCCTAGGGCGTCTGGAATGGAGTCTGCGCGCGCCCCTGGTTGATCCACCAGCGACATGACGGCGGCGGCGCTCTCATCCAGGAGCACGTCTTGAGACAGCCAAGGCCGGCGCTGGAGGCGACGGGCGACGGGGGGTGGGTTGTGGCGGCAGCTAGACTCTGGTGGTTGGCCGTCGAGGCCAAAGACTGGCGTGTAAGTCTGGCCTAGCGCGTTGCTGGAGACGAGGCAGAGGAATTCGACGGGCGAGAGGCGCCGAGGATCAATAGGCCGGCGCGAGGAATGCTGGATCGAGGCGGGCGGGGACGAGAGCCGGGGACAGAGCCAAGTGCGAGGACGAGGAGGAGGAGGAGGAGGAGCGGAAGACGGTCGAGCAAGATATGGCACTGGCATGCCCAGGTGGGAACCTCGTGCCTCAGGTCTGAAAGGTACCCGCAGCAAGTAGCGGGTAGCGCAGGAGGGGGCCGTGCGGGGCCGGCGGCGGCGCACTGGGTACCGGCCGCTGCAGGTGGCCCTGGCGCGCGCAGAAGCAGCAGGGCGGCGCGGGCCCAGGCAAGGCCGCCAAGCGTTTCAAGGTTTCAAGTGTGCCGAGCAGCTAGAGGGCGGCATCTTGCTGGCGGCCGACGGCAGGCTCGAGGGCGTTTCATTCGCTTCGCTAGCAGGGCATGAGCGCGGCAGCGCGTACCGGCCCCCTTAGGATACTGTACGAGTAAAGTCGTCGGGGAGGCTGGTTCGCATGGCCAGTCCAGACCCCGCCAGGCAGCCTCCCCTCGGCCGCCGTCTCTGCCTCTGCATCATCTCGTCATCGGAAGCGCGAGCCGCACGCCCGCCGCATCCGCCAATCCATCAGGGGTGCCTGGCTTTTTGCCTTTGCCGTCATTTCCCTGCTCCACCGCCAGGGGTGCCGCGACCAGACCCTTTCCGACCGCCGCCGCCGCCGCCGCCGCCGCCGCCGTCTCGCCGCGAGGAGCCAGCGTCGGCCGGCTCGACGCTCCATTCTCGACGCCGTCGCGCGCACGGCTGCCCTGCCATGTGCGCCGCGGCGAGCCGCCGGCCAGCAGGGCCCTGGGGCGCCGCCGCCGTCGCGCGATGCGGCTCATCGTCGGCCGCCGTCGTCGCGCGATGCGGCTGTGCTCCCATCATCCGCGGCAGCCGCGCCGCTCCCCTGCCAACCACCCAGGACGCCTCTCCGCCGAGTCCTCGTCGTCGTCTCCCGTCCTCGCGGCACAGGCCAGCTCTGCCGTCCCCACGTCCCGCCCGCAACTCTCCTCCGCACACGGTGCCGCCAGCGCCGGCTGTTGGCCGCGCCATGGCAACCAACTAGCCGTCGTTGGTGCCGACGCTCGAGCTGCGCAGACCGACTTTTCCACGGCCAGAGGCCTCGATGCCGTTGCGACGCTGCGCGCCGCACGTGTCGCGCCCATGTACCCTCCGTCGCCGCCACAGTGCGCTGCCGCGGCGACGACTCTGCTGCCTGCGCGCCGCCCATGACTCTCGCCCAGGCAGCGTCGCCGCCCTGAGGCCTGCGCTGCGCACTGCCCGCGCCCGGCGCTTCCCATGTTTCGCCCGACGTCTCGAGCCTCCTTCCGACACCGCCCACGTGTCGTGCCGCCCATGTACTTCGCACCATCTACGGATTCGTACAAAGTACATACATGGTCGACGAACCATCCGAGCTCCTGTGCCTTGGCGCGCCCCAGCCCAGCCTCCTCGCCATCAACGTGCGACCGCTCGCTCCCCCCCGCGCCCCACCTGCCCGATCCGGCCCCCGGCCGCGGCGCCACACCCGCCCCGCAACGTCACTGTGGCTAGTGCCAAACTCTCCAGCCACTCCCTTCCGGGACGTCGACGTTTGCATTCTAGACTCCTGCGCCTCCGTCATCGACGACGACGACGACTCGACCCCCCGCCCTGTCGCAAACGACCTCGCCAGACGACGCCCCGAGGCTTGTTGGCCGCTGCGCTGGCCCCAGTCCCGCCGCTTCCAGTCCCGCTGCCTCCGGTCCCGCTGGCTCCAGTCCCGCCTGTTTCGGCTCTTCATCCACGCGGCTGCATTCCTGCGCGCCCGCACAACAAAGCCTTTGTCTGCCGACACGTCGTCGCGCCCGCCCATGTGCCACGCATAGTCCGCGCCCGTCACTCGTCGTCCGGTATGCCCGGCTAGCTGCTGGGCCCTGCCGCGTCGCAGGTAGATGGGATACGCATGCCAGTCCCGCCATCGTCATGCCCAGGCCTCCGTTTGCCATCACAGTGCAACTAGACTCTCGCTACAACCGTCAATGCCGTCCCATTGTCGTCACCTCCGTTCCGGCGACAGCGGGTGCGTCCAATATCGAATCTCCAGCTCCCCACGCGCCTCAACTGGCATTCTGCTTGTTTCAGACTTGGGTCCTTCGCTATGCAGCCCACGGTACTTCCGTCATTATCAGCCTCTTTCACCCCCCTTTCTCCCTTTATCCATCATTAGCCTGATTGATGCCTCGCCGTCGATGCATCCGCCGTCGATGCATCCGCCGACGCGCCATTGTTTGTTTTGCTGGCGCAGATCCGGTGCCGCCGTCACCCATGCGACGGCCAACGAATGCCTGACTCGCCCTCACAACACTGCAGGCTTGCTTGTTAACGCCGCCCTCTTCGGCCCCAGTCGCCCGGCCCGCCTCCCGTCGACTCACCGCCACTGCTGTGCGGCCGCACGCACTCCGAGAAGCCCCTCGGCGCACCCGGTCCGGCGCCACCGTGCGCCGGCACGGCCAGGAACCCGCCCGTGCCGCTCCCGACCAGGACGCTCCGCCGCGCCGCGCCCCGGTCCCACCCCAGCCCCGTCACGTCCGTCGCGAGGCCGTAGCTGCTGGCCGGGCGCTGGCTCTCCCCCGCGCCCGCGCCCGCCATGGAGTCGACGCGCGCAAAGTTCCACTGGCCAAACTCGTCCGTCTTGGTGAAGACCTCGAGCGTCTGCCACGGCGGCGGCGCCGCATGCTGAGGAGGCGTGGCCGCCCGCTGCGCAAAGGGGTTGTTGGAGCTGAACCGCCTCGGGCTGCCCAGCGTGGGCCCCCCGGGCACCGGCTGGCGCGGCGGCTGCGAGAGTGAGGCAGACAGCCGGCTCGCCGGCGCGGCCGCGTGGGGCGGCGACAGGCGCACCGAAGGCGGGCTGCCCAGCGACGACGAGCTCGAGCCCGGCCTGGCCCGGCCGCCGGCGAACATGGCGTTGGGCGGCGGCAGCGCCGAGAGCCTGTCGGGGAAGGCCTCGTCGAGGACGTAAAGCCTGCGCAGCATGGGCAGGCCGCCCGACAGGACCGACGACGCGAGGTACGAGTGGTATGCCGACGTCGCGTACGGCCCCGCCTCGCGCGTCGCCGTCATCTCGAAGCGCAGCGTCCGCAGCCGCGCCGACTCGAGCGGCAGCGGGGGCTCGGCGCTGGGGAACGGCTCCGAGACCTTGGCCTGGACGGCGAGCGTGCGCAGCGACGGCGCCAGCGCCAGGAGCTCCTGCAGGTGGCGCGGCTTGACGCCCGTGTCCTTGAGCGTCAGCACGCGGAGCGTCTTCTGGGCGCCGGGCCAGGAGAGGTAGGCCAGCAGGCCGGCCGTCGTCATCCAGGGCGTGTCCTTGAGCACGAGCTCCTCGAGGGCCGGCAGCGGGGGCAGGCCGTCGTCGGACGCCATGACCTCGTCGGTGAAGCTGGGCGTCTGCGTCACCTTGAGGGCGCGCAGATGCGCCAGCGAGGCCAGGGCGGCGCGCAGGACGACGGGGTCGAGGTCGAGGCGGTCGAGCTCGAGGACCTCGAGGCGGGTCCAGACGCGGCCCGAGGCCAGCTGGCCGAAGCTGCGCTCCGAGCCGTGGACAAAGGTGGTCTTGCGGAGGTTGGGGCACCTAGCCTGCACCTCGAGCCTCAGCGTGGCATAGGCGGGCTCGTCGGCGAACATGCCCTCGGGCAGGTCGACGTAGCGCAGGTTGGGCAGCACGGCGAGCGTCTGGGCCAGCTCGACGTGGCACGACTCGCGGATCATGTAGGGCGTCTTTAGAAACTCGACGAGGCGGCCGATGCGCGTCGGGTCCTCGCGTACGGTGCGCCGGAAGAGCCGGAGGCGGGCCAGGGCCGGGTCCTCGGGGATGCCGTTGCAGTCGAAGCGCGACGTCTTCTTGCGCCGCTCCGACAGGTACGCCTCGAGCTGGCAGTAGTGGACGGGGTCGATGCGGACGCTGTGGTAGCTGCTGCACGTCAGCGGCACGAGGCAGCGCCCGGAGGGGAGGCGTCGAGCACGCACAGCACCGTCACCGCGCTGGCCCGCCACGCGCGGCCGACCTGGGCGCAGTGAGACAGGTCGCGCAGGTCGCAGAGCATGCAGCCGTCGTAGGCGCTCGTCTCGCACGTCTCGTAGCTCTCGTCGCGCGCGTGCGGGCACACCAGGCCGAAGACGCGCTGCAGCACCGCCGGCGGGAAGCTGGCCAGGCGCTGCGCCGACGCCCGCGACGGCAGCGGCCGCGACGCGTCCGGCGCGGCGGCCGGGTCGCGGCGCGGCGCCCGCTTCTTGTCCTTCTTCCAGAAGGCGAACCTCATGATGGTGGCGGTGGCGGTTGGGCATGGACGAGCAGGCGGCCGGTCGTCGGTTTTGCTCAAGGGGGCGGCAGACGCGCCCGGCCGACACAAAGGCTGGCTCAGCTGGCCGAACGCATAGCACCGCGGAGCCGCCTGGCCCTCGCGCTCGCCCGGCGTCTTTGTCCGCGCGGCTGTGAATCGCGCAATAGGAGCAGGGGAGAGGCGGGCGAGGGGGCGGCACGAGATGAGAGCAGAGGCCCCGGCTTCAGGCGCGGTGAATCCCGGCCATCGCAGGCCCGCAGCAAGCCTTGCAGCTGGGGCGAGGCGAGGCGGCGATGGGGTTGCGAGAGGGGCGAGGTCAGAGGCGTGGGGAGCGGCAGGTAAAAAGTAGCCTGGGTAAATGGTATCCTGGCCCCCTTGCACGCGCCGTCCGTCATCGCCATCTCCTCCAGGTCCGTTTAGGTAAGCCGCAAGCGCCCATGGCCTCTGGGGCGCCAGCCCAGCCGCCCGCGTCGATCCTTCGTCCTCCCCAGGATGCCTCGCCCAATCACGCGCCCCTCGTTGTCAGCCTGCCCGCCCAAAATAGGATCAGGGGCAGCCTCGCCGTTGGCACTGGCCAGCCCAGGCCCGCTGCACCACAAGGGTCGCCAAGTACAAGAAACAACGCCCGCTTGGAGACCCGGCTTCCTCGGTGCGACAGACAGCCTCGACTCCACTCTCTCTCTATATACCGCTCTCTCCCGGCCCTCGAGCGAGTCCGACGTATTACATGTACAGGGGCCCGCCGATCACCAATGTATAAGACGCACTCCCAACTCTCTCGCCCCCAACACCGGCCCCCGAAACTGCCCGCCCCCGCGCCTCTGATCCCAGGTTAGTGAACCGTTCCGTGCAAGCGTCATTAACCCCCCGTCGTCATGGACCTGTCACGAGCAAACAATTAGGATGGCCTCTTCGGCCTCGGTTAGCCTTGAACTCCCCAGGTCCCGCCCCCAAGCGCGCGGGTCCGCAACTTCTCCAAAAAGGTTCAGGTATTCATGAGTGATAGGATGCCCGTAATCGTCGCGCACGTCCAACATGTCGAGCGGACTTGCAGCATCGGACCCCGCCGTCCACTCAGAGAGCCGGCGGAGCCAACGCACCCGCCCCGGGTCGAGGGCCCGTCGTGAGCATCAGGCCTTGCGGGAGCGCGTCGTGGTGCCGTTGGCCTTGGCGCCCGTCGTCGAGGCCTCGTTGGCGCTGCCGTTGGCGTCGCTGTCGACCGCCTTCTGCATGTGCAAGGGGTCCGGGAGCGGAGCCTGGCTCATACGTCGCAGGGACTTACGGCTCGTCGTCGCCTTGCCGTGCTTCTTGTACGTCGCCAGGTAGAACGAGATGAAGAGCACCAGGTACGAGCTGAGGATGGCGATGCCCGAGAAGGCGGCAAACTCCTGGCCCGCGCACGTTCCCGCGTTGGGCATCCAGGGGAAGTAGGTCGAGGTGAAGTACGTCCACGAGGCGAAATAGACAAAGCCTTTGCCCGCCGTCAGCAAAGGGCCCGAGGGACGCGGCAGCATCGAGGCCCAACTCACCGAGATCAATGATGAACTGGATGATCTGCAGACGCGTGACCCACTCCTTCCACCAGACCCGGATGCCGCGGGCGCTCTGGAAGTAGTACCAGTACATGACGACGTGCACCGTCAGGTTGAGCGAGATGGGGACCCACGAGACGGCCGTGGAGCCGATCAGCTGCGTGTAGCAGAGAAGGGCCGTGGCCCCGTGGTGGTAGCAGTGCAGGAAGGCTGGCACGCGTGAGCAGCTGCGCGAGGGCTCTGGGGCCGGGCAGGACGACGTACTCAGAGGCTTCTTCTTGAGGAAGAGGAAGACGGTGTCGAGCAGCTCGAGGTACTTGGTCAGGTAGTTGAGCTGGTGCACGCCGTCAGCCTCGGCGTCGCCTCGGTGTCGCCGGCACGACTCACGTAATAGAGGACGACGAGGGGCTGGGTCCAGCCGCCGTCGTAGTCGCAGATGGCGTGGAAGACGCCGCGGCGGACGACGGTGGGCAGGATCTGCTCAATGAAGAGGGCCAGCAGGATGGCGCTGATGGCCGTCAGGTAAAGATTGTGGACGAGAAAGAGCGTCTTGAGCTTGAAGGGCTCGCGGTTGCGCATCAGCTCGCGGCCGCCAAAGATGACGCTGTAGTAGACGACGATGAAGATGGACGTCGACTTGAGCGTCGACATGGGCGTCTCGAACGGCACAAACTTGAAGTCGTTGGCCGAGTAGCCCGTCACGGCCGTCCATGCCCGGTCGAACACGGGCCACAGCTCGACGCCGAACGGGCGGTCGAGCGTCGGCAGCGGCAGCTGCTCGTAAAACGTCGACGGCGACGAAGACATGGCCGGCGACGGGCGACGCTACAGCGCGATACCTATCCAACAGAATCGGGATGGGACGGCAGCCGTCGGAGTCGCGCGCGCGAATTAACCTTTTTATCTTTCCGTTTTTTCTTCTCCCCTTTCCCCCCTTTTCGTTCGCCACGTCGGCCGACGAGGGCTCGCGCCAAGGCAGCTGACGTCGGACGGCGGAGCGGCAGTCGACGAGGCAGCGGGCGGCAGGAGGCGGCAGGAGGCGGGCGGCGCGGAGCCCGGGGCTCAAGGAAAGACGACACGAAAAGAGAGGCACAACAACCGAGGGCAGGCGTCTGGGAGGCGGGACAAGGGAGGCTAGATATACAGGACGACAGGTGGACGATGGAGTCCAGGCTGGCGTCGCGTCAAAAAGGGGAAATTTCGCAGCGCAGAACTCAGCATTGCCGCTCCGCTGCCATTGGACATTGGGCGGGCCGCACCTGCCAACAGCGCGCAGCCTTCGCATGTGATTCGCTGGGGAGCCTCGCGCTAGCCAATGGGAGGGTGTCGCCGAGGAACCGTGGCGGCAGCCACACGTGACGCCGCATGTACTAGTACGCGATGACGTTAGACGGCGCGCTGGTCGAGGAAAGGTTGCGAGGTACCGGGTACGCCACATGCACCCGACCGAGCGGCTCGCACTGCGGCTTCCAACTCTCGGCCGAGTACCGAGTACTGGGCCTTGGACCTCGGTCTCTGGGCTTGGCGCAGCCGCTGTGAGAGATTGATTGACCATGTCTTGGAGACGGTCTCCGACAATCGATGCCTCCCTTGAACAGGAATAAAGATTAATTTTTAGGCAGCACTCGGATAGTTGCTGCAGCGGAATGCGAGGCCCACGAATCGAACTGTGATTCTGCCGGCCTTTCTAAGCTCTGCCCGCCCAACTCGCACCGTGTCCGCCGCCCGCTTAGTCATCCGATCGTCGGACGATTCTTCGCCTAGCCCAGAGCAGCGCCCGTCTGCAGGGTGCAAAAAACGACACCATCACCACCATCGCAACGCCGCCTCTTCCGGTCCCCGATCGCGATCGCGCCCCGCTCCCGCCCGCAATGCCGTCCGCCTCGCTCCTGCGCGCCGCCGCCCGCGGCTCGACGGCGCTCCTCCGCGCCCGCCCCGCGCAGCAGCCCCTGGCCGTGGCCCGCGCCGCCGTGGCCGCCCGGCCGCCGTCCTTCAGCACGTCGGCGCCCCGGCAGAGCGAGCAGGCCGAGGAGACGTTTGAGGAGTTTTCGGCCAGGTGAGCCGGTGTGGTGTCCCGCCGTCGTCGAGGCGTCTTGGGCGCCGACGCCTGCGCTCGACATATCGTGTGTTGGTCGCTGCCGCTGCGCGCATTCGCCGCCGAAACGCAGCCCAAGCTTCAACTGCTGACCGAGCCGCCCAATCGCAGATTCGAAAAGGAGTTTGACACGGTCCAAGACGTCTTCGAGCTCCAGGTACGTGCCGGCGAGCTCGACCAGCCGCCTCGCACCGCTCATCCTCGGCCCTGCTGACGTCCCGCCCGCGGCAGCGCAACCTCAACAACGCCTTCGCCTACGACCTCGTCCCCTCGCCCGTCGTCATCACCGCCGCCCTCAAGGCCGCCCGGAGGGTCAACGACTTCCCCACCGCCGTCCGCATCTTCGAGGGTGCGCCCCTCGCTGCCCACGCCCGCCGCCCCCCCGCCATGCTGACTTTTCGCGCAGGCATCAAGGCCAAGGTCGAGAACAAGGGCCAGTACGAGCAGTACCTCGAGGAGCTCAAGCCCCTGCGGGAAGAGCTCGGCGTGGCCCTCAAAGAGGACCTCTACCCCAGCGCGAAATAGCGGGGGCCAAGGGGTGCCGGTGGTGGACGCGTGTCCCGGGTCGTGAGCATCTTGTACATGGCATTGCACCCGACGGGCGATGGCCGGGGCGGAGGATAGAGCGGCGGACTCGCTGCGACATGCTCAATGCAATGTGCTCCAGCCGCCAGCATCCGAACATGCGAATGCGGCCAGACAACTCGTCCACACAAGCTTCAACTCACCGAAACTCGCCGCAACAAATAATCCATCCTGCATTGCCACCTGCTCCGAGGTCAACGCCATGCCCACCACTACCGTCTGTGTAGCTCCTTGGTGGCGAGCCGCCAGCACCCGTACAATCAACCGCGCCCAGCATCAACGAACCCGTCGAATCCATCCGACACGCGGCAATAACGCCCCTCGGCCCCAGATGTTAATCCCGCAGATGATTCCACCGCCCGTTGCCCGGCTGCTGCGCGCTCATGAAGTGCATGCCGGGCAGCCCCGGCCCCTCCGGCCCCGTCGCCGACGTCGCCGGGCTGGTCCCTCTGCTACCGGGGCCGCCGTACGGCCGGCCGTGGCGGGGACTCATGACGCCCATGCGCGGACTACGCGGCACGCTGACCTGGCGAGTCTCCCTGCGTCCGTTGCGCAGCTGCCGCAGCTCCTCGCGCACGCGCTCCAGCTCCAGCTCGCGCTCCCGCGCCTGCGCCTTGAGCTCCCGCACCTGTCCAACGAGCTGCCGGCTGCTGCTCGCCTCCTGGATCTCGTGTACCTTGACCAGGTTGTCCCTCGCCTTCTTGAGCAGCTCGTCGTTGCGCTCCTTGAGCTCCACGTTCTCCGCCTGGATGGCGGCGGCCGACCCCGATGCTTCCTGGTACAGGTTCCTGACGTACTCGCCGTCCTTGTGCGCGTTTTCCAGCCGCTTCTCGAGCGTCTTCACCCTGCCCTCGGCCTCGCCAAGGAGCCTCTCCATCTTGGCCAGCGGAGACTCCTCCTCCGACCCGTTCGGGTCCGCCGTCAGCCGCGCCACCGCTGCCTCGAGCTCGGCGATTTTCTGCTGCGCCTTGTCACTCTCCCGTTTCGCAACCTCCGTGGAGGCCTGGAGCGTAGCCTCGGCCTTGACCTTGTCCGTCTCGAATTCCGAGCGGTCTTCCAAGGCCTTGCGATGGGCCTTGTACATCTTGTTGGTGCTCCTCTCGTATTCCTTGACGCGTTGCTCCAGTCCGGAGATGACGGCTTTGTACTCTGCCTCGACGTCGTTGGCCGCGGCCTGCCGCTCCAACTCGGCATTCTGATGAGTGTTAGAGCCAGGTCTTCGCCCTTGTTATCCGCATGCAGTCGGCAACTCGCCTTCTCCGCCAGCGCCTGCAGGACAGCCAAGGGAATCTTGACCTGCACCTTGCTGGACTGGATCGCCGTCTCGGCGGGGTGAACGCCGTCAATCATCTCCCGGACGTCATCGGGCAACGGCGGCTCCTTTGCGTCGGCCGTCGACTCCTTGAGCGGAAGAACCCGCATCCTCTTGGCGTCTTCGTCGTCGGGATCGTTCTAGGGCCAGGTCAGCCAAGGCCATCGACGCCACCGGCAACGGAGACGAGACTTACGAATTTGCGCTTCCGTCCGTTCTCCTGCTCCTGCGCAGATGCCTCCTGCTGCGAGCGCGACTGGGAGCTGATGAAAATATCGAGCACCTCCTCCGGCACGGGCACCGGCTCCCAGACGACGATGTCTGTTTCGCCATTGAGATAGTCGACGAATATGTCCGCAATCTCGTGGGGCTCAGGGTATCCGCGCTCAGGATCCCTCACCAGCTTTCGCGCGCGCACGATGCCCGACAGGAGCGCATTCTTGCGCTCCAGGGGACCCAGGTCCTCGGGCAGGTGGAGATCAATGTGGTCGATCGAATGCGTCGTCACCAGCACCAACAGCAGTGGCCCCTTTTTGACCGGAAACTCGGAGCCCAGGCCCTTGGAGACTGGAGACGTGCTAAATGAATGATCAAAGCCGATGACGAGGTCAAAGTCGAAGCCGCCAAGGTCCTCGCTGGGCAGGGCGAGAGTGACGCGAGCGGCCGACGCAGTAAACTCGCCCTTGGTCTTTCCAATGGCGCTGCAGATGCACTCGGCGGCCAGGGCCTCTGTCAAGTAGTAGAGGAGCCGGAGTAGTTCGACGGAGCGGGCGACAATGAGGACTCTCGTGTCCTTGTGCAGGCCGTGCAAGAGCTCGTAGACGAAGTTGAACTTGGGGTTTGCGTCACACGAGTACTTGGCGAGCTGCGCAGGCGGCAGGCCTTCGAGAACGGTGCCGACGGCGTCTTGGGGGTAGTCGCAAATGTTGAGCAGCCGGCTGAAGAGATGGTCGATCTTGTGGACGAGGGCCTCCTCTGGCGCCACGTATATCTCGTTGTTGAAGGCCGTGCCGAACTCGGTCACGTCGCGCCGATGCTCCAAGAGGGTGTCATCGTAAAGCGGCCGGAGGCTCGCTTGGAAGGGCAGGGTGACGACGTGCTCCATCAGGCCCTGGTCCGGAGCACCCTCGCTGGAAGTCTCCCGGAAGGCTTGCTCGCCAGGCACCTGGGCCATCGACATGGACTCTCGCGAGCTCTGCTCCAGATGGGACGGTGCGGCTTCCTGGGAAACAAACAAAGGCACCGAGAGAGGGGCTGTCCGTTCTGGCTGCGTCTGTCTCGAGATGTCGGCTGGCGACACGGTCGGCTGTTGTGCATGCTGGGCCACGCTCGGCATCAGCGTCCCGGAAGGCGCACCAGGCGAAGGCCCAAACGCCACGTCGAGCAGGTTCTGCATGGAGGGCACGAGAGATGGCTCCGGCCGAGCCACAGGTGCAGGCTGTGCACTTGTAACAGGGGCGTCGAGCTGCTGTGCCGGGTGCGAGGCGGCGGGAGTCGCTTTCACCGTGGCGTTTTCCAGGTTGAACAGCTGGCTCAATTCGAGTGCTGCGGACTCGTGGGTGCCTGGCGGACCCTGTCCAGCGTGGCTCTCCTCCATTCTCTGGCTTGACGAGAGCCGCGGGCTTTCGCGATCCCGAGACGTCAGGGAACGATTGCCCGCAGCCGACTCCCTGCTGTCCTCGTGGCTGCTGGCCAGGGCGTCCATCAGCGACGTCAATTGCTCCCGATATGCGACCTGGGCGTCTTGTGACCCCCCGCTGGCTTGCGACACGTTCTCGGCTGAGGGCCGACTCTCCTCCGTGGGGGTGGCTTTGACGGCCGTGTGACCCGGAGACGCCGGTGTTGGGCTCTGCAGAGAGCTCTCGGGGATGTTGAAATTGTTTTGGACGGACGGCTGCGTCAGGAACACAGGGCTTGTCGTCGACTGGGTCTGGGCCGTGGCAGCGAGCCGCAACGAATCGGCAAGTTGCTGCCGAGCTGCCGGTGTCGTCGCAGGCGCAGACGTGGCTGTCGTCGCAGGTGCAGACGCTGGGAGGTCGTGGCCGCCAGGGCTGAGCAGATCCGACGCCCGGGGCTGGCGAGATGGGATGTTAGACGACTTCGCCTCGGATCCGGGCTGTCCCTGGCTGGGGCCCGAGTCTCGCGGTGTGGCTGCCGGATTGGTGGGCAGGCACTCTGACCACGTCGGCCCAGAGGGCTCCTGGGAGTCGCGGACGGTGCGGGTGCTGATCTGCGACGCCAAGGCGAGCCTCTCGTCGCGGTCCTCGAGCTCGGCCAGGGACTGGGACGAGTTGAGGCTGGTCTGCGTGTTGGACGCGCTGAGGTACTCGGACGGGTCGAGCTGCGCGTCCTTGGCGAGCTCAACCACCAGCCGCTGGCCCCGGCGGGCGGCAGACGGGTCGTCGCGGCGGACCGAGTCCTCGGCGTCGACGGAGTCAAGCGAGGCGGCCGAGGTGACGGACGGCACCGGCTCCTCGGACGGGGTGGCGCTGTAGGCAAGGCGGGGAGTCTTGCTGGGGCGGTCGTTGTCGTCGGCGGTTGCGGATCGTGGCCGGGTCAGAGACAGCGGGGGAGCGGCGGCCCTCTGGACCTTGCGCCAGTTGGCGGGACGCGGCGACTGGCTTCCGCGGCTGCCCTCGCCAGCTCGAGACGCAGCTGCCGCGGGCGCCTTGGGCTGTTGTTGGGCAGCCTTGGGCTTCTGGCGGGCAGCCTTGGCCCTGTTCCACTCGGCCTTGGCCCTGGAGGTAACTTGGCGGCTCTGCGGCAGGCCCCGGTTAGCTTGGTGCAGGTCGCGTGTACGCCTGGACGAACCCAAACCCAAGAGGGAGGATAGGCTTCTTTGGTGACAGGGTCGACGCCTTCCCAGTCGACCAAGTACTCGACACGGCCGGCCGTCCTCCTCTCATCCAGGATGCCCCGGATTCCGTACCAGTCCTCGGCGGCTACCTCGGTAGGCGGCTTCGATTTGCGGCTTGGCTTGCGGCGTTTCGGGGGCATTGGCCCTGCGTGCGGGCGGAGCGCGGGCTGGGAGCAGCGTGCCCGTCCGGCGTCGGCGCAGCTCCTCTGGAGGCTGCGGGGGAGCGGCAGGGCCCGGAGACCGGCGACAGGTCTGGCGACGCTGCGTGTCGGCCGGGGAAGAAGCAAGGCTGAGGCACGGCGGCTTGACCCCACGCGCGGCTGGCGAGCGGCGGGATCACGTGGTCGAGAGGCGCCACCACCACGGACATGAGTGACCTGGGGCCTGGGCGATGAGGCGCGCAGCGGAGAGCAGCAAGGCGAGGCCGGATCCAAGGGCTGACAAGAGGCAGCGAGACGTACGAGGGAAGAGCAGGGCGGCGGAGAGAGAAAGACAGAGGCTGGCGGTTATGCGCTGTGCGGCCGAAGGCGCGAGGTCCACCTGCAGCGAGTGCGGTGTGGGCTGCAGTTGACTCTTGAGCGAGTGGCTCAGCCTATTGTGGCCTGTCTGAATCGCACAATCGAAGTCGCTGTGCGGCTGCGGCATTTGTGCAGCGAATTGCCTGCGCGCTTGCTGCCTCTGCCTGTGGCACTGGCAGGGCCGCAGCCCGTCAGCGGAACTCGCCGGCTTGCAATTACGGATTGTACTTGAAGCCGATGTTGTATGTTGTAACTCATGCGCGATTCGCTGTCGCGAGTAAACCAGTTGCCAAGCCGTCGGCGAAACTGGTGCACCAAGCATGTGGATAATGGACTGCTTACAAAACTTGGGTGTTATAGCAGGAAACACAGTGCATGGATTCGAATAGAGTATTGCTATAACGCATGGGAGTGAAAGGGGGTGAAAGCTAGACAGATACTGAGTGCAAATAGCAATGCTCGTTGCTCATAACTATGTCGCTGCAAGTACCCCCCGGTACCACCGCCTCGGGTTGCGCGCTAAGAGCCCTTTCGCCATCTTCACAACATCCACCCTGCATTCCGTACCTCATCTATCCACTCCCATGGGTCCTGTTTGTTCCATCCAGCCGCCTCGACACTTGCATTCATCTCCTTGTCCTCCCCTTGCCGTTTTCGGTAACACGTGGCGGAGAATCGGCCCGTCGCACCTCGCCTGCTCTGCAGCCTCTGCCATGGCCGCCAACTTCTCCATCCAGCCCATCGGCCGCTTCTCGGGCGCCAGCCAGCCCGTCAAGAGGCCCAAGGTGAGCCCGCGCACGACGGGCCCGGCGCGGCGAGGCTGACGGCCCGCCCAGGAGTTCGCCTGCTTCTCGTACGACGAGAAGCACGAGTTCCGCCTCGGCGACTCGTCGCTCAAGTGGTACTACACGCCCCAGCTCGGCGCCGACTTGTCCAAGGGCTTCAGCTCCTTCCAGAAGCATGACGACTCGCGCGATGAGCACCTCGACGGCCTCCTCCGCGCCGTCATGGCCCACGAGCAGGAGACGGGCTCCAAGATCGACGCCCACATCGTCACCTGGCGTGGCATGATGACCAAAGTAGGCTCTCCGGACACTGCGCCTGGCCAGCCCTTCTAACCGTCTCCAGATCATGGGTGCCTTGTTTGAGCAATACGATGGGTACCTACCGGCCGCTGCGTCCAAGGCTGGGCCTCACGTCTGACCCGATCTAGATTTGAGATGAACGCCACGCTGTACCAGGTACGCGTGCCCCCTCGACGACGGGATCAAAGCTCTGACTGACGCAGATCAGGACTGCATGTGAGGCGGTTCTCGCTCGCCGCGGGCAGCGCCGTGCTGACCAGCCGCAGCTTCATCGAGGAGAACCACGAGTACAAGATGGAGACGCGCCGGAGCGACGCCCAACGCCCGCGGCGCGGCGGCCCGCCCCCCGAGCTGATGCAGTTCTGGGGTGCGTCCCGCCCTCTTGCAGCCCCCCGGCGGCTTCTCACGCGCAGCAGGATACAAGTTCGAGACGCTGGCCACGCTCCCCGCGACGTGGCACGAGACGTCGCGCGACTACATCGAAAACCGCGAGAACCACGTCGTCAACAACAAGGAGCAGTACTGCTCCGTCGTCCGCACCGGCATCGGCAGCGCCACCCTCTGCCTCGGCGGCGAAGTCGACGCCAGTTCGCCCCCCCGGCTCCAGGGCCCGTGAGCACGCCCAGCTGACGGCGCCAGTCTGGGACTCCAAGCCCGAGCAAAAGGGCGCGCCCATCAACTGGGTCGAGCTCAAGACGACGGCCGAGATCCGCGGCGGCGGCGACATGGACGCCTTCCACCGCAAGCTCATGAAGTACTGGATCCAGTCCTTCCTCCTCGGCGTCCCCAAGATCATCGTCGGCTTCCGCTCCCGCGACGGCGTCCTCGTCGCCGTCGACGAGCTGCACACGCACCGCATCCCCGACACGGTCCGCGCCCGCCCCAACGCCCGCTGGAACGCCGACATGTGCGTCAACTTTGCCGCCGCCTTTCTCGAGTGTGCGACCCTCCCTTTGCCGCGTGCCTTGGCCGCCGCTGACGCTGTGCCAGGGCTCATGCGCACCGTCAACGACGAGGGCGTCTGGCGCATCCGCCGGAGGCCGCGCGCGCCCGTCGTCGAGGTCTTCCGCGTCGAGGCCACGGGCCACGGCGACATCCTGTCCGACGAGTTCAAGAACTGGCGAATCAAGCTAGCTCTGGGGCCCGGCGCCGGGGCCTGACACGGGACGCCTGTGAGATTTCGAAACGGCTCTTGTGTAGTTCTGTACTTGTATACCCCTTGCCCAGACCTCTTCTTTTGTTATTTCACAGTGGTGATATACTACCTCTTACATGCATCTACATAAATAAGGCCATCTTGTTCCCAAACGCCGTCGCCCGGTGGAGAGCAATGCCAGAACCGCCAACGTATCGTGTCCATCGAGATATCGGACATGCAGTCGTGACATCTTGACGTCGTCAAGGGGGCCGCGCCCGTTGCCACGCAACCTCCAGGGGGGCCCCCTCACCATGCTTCTGGCATGCTTTTCCAATGCCCGGGTATGCAAGTAACGCTCGCTCTGTACCCACAAGATCGTACAGTCCATCCGCGCTTCTTCCGGAGAAGAGCGCCGCAAAAAGCAGGAATCAAACAAAGTCGGCACTGCCGGGGCCATGGGAATCAGACAGCGGGCCACCGGATGCGGAGGTTGTCGGCCCAGCGCTGGTAGAGCACGTCGGACAGCTGCTTGCAGTGCTCCATGCCGACGCGCGCGTCGCGGCCGGGGTACTTGTCCTCGAGCAGCGCCGCGCGCTTGTCGTCGAGGTCCCTGTCGCCCAGCTTCGAGGCGGGCGAGTCGCTCTGGCGCCGGCGGTGGCTCCTGAGGTGCGGGTTGTTGGCGCTGAGCAGCAGCTTGGTCGGGCTGGCGCCGGAGACGGGCGTCGAGCTCTTGACCACGACGGTGCCGCGGGGCGTGCCGTCGTCGAGCGTCTTCTGGCGCAGCAGGGCGGCGCTGAGCTTGCTGTCCTGGGCCACGGCCGCGACCAGGTTGCCGACGAGGTGGTACGCGCCCTCGGGGTCGACGGCGTCGAGGGCGGCAAAGGCGTCCGACAGCTTGGCCAGCGCCTCGCGCTTGTGCAGCGCCGACGTCTGGGCGTGCAGCTCGGCCAGCGTCGGCTCCACGGCCTTGGCGTAGAGCCGGCGCCCGAGGACGGCCTCCTTGCCGTACGGCTCGACGGGGGACGCCGTCGCAAAAGGCGGCCGGTTCTCGTCGCAAAAGGCGTCGTCGGCCGGCGCCGGCGCGGCCAGCTGTCCCGACGTCGAGCCGTCCGACGGGACGCGCCGGAAGAGGCGCATCGTCGACCCGGAGTTGCCAAACGACATGTCGGGCTGGAGGGGCTTCTTGGAAGCCAGCGACGCGCGAGGCGACCCGTTGGAGCGCACCGAGCCAGACCGCGCGAGGGACGACGTGCGGCGCACCGTCGACCGGCGAACCGTGGCGACCGTCGGCTCCGGAGCCGGAACTGGGGCCGGGGCCGGGGCCGGGGCCGGAGCCGAGGCCGGAGACGGGGCCGGGGACGACGGCCCGAGGGGGCCCTCGCTGAGGTCGAGCCTGCGCAGCCCCTCCTCGGCGACCAGCATCGACGAGGGCCTCCGGTGCTGCCGCACGGTTGCCGGCTTCCTGGGCGGCGCAACCGACTTGACAGTGTCAAAGACCCACTCGTGGTCCTCGTCGCGGGGGCTGATGGTCTGCAGCGTCTCCTGGTAGTAGATGGGGTGCTTGTGGCGGTTCTGGTTGGCGTCCCACATCTGGCGGCGCGCAGTGAGCTCCTGCAGGGCCTCGACCTTGCCGGCGGAGCGGATGAAGCGGTGCTTGAGCAGCTCGTGGGCCGAGGGCCGGCGCTCGTAGTCCTTGGTCAGGCACTGGGCGACAAAGTCCTTGAAGTCGCGGCTGAAGTCGCCGTCGAGGCGCGGCGGCGGGTTCTTGGGGATGTGGAAGAGCACCTTCATGGGGTGGATGTGGCACAGGGGCGGCTCGCCGTTGGCCAGCTCCATGGCGGTGATGCCGAGGGACCAGATGTCGGCCTTGAAGCTGTAGCCGTCCTGCTGAATCACCTCGGGCGCCATCCAGAAGGGCGTGCCGACGAAGGTGTTGCGCTGCGACTTGATGTTGGTCAGCTGCGCGGCGACGCCAAAGTCGGCCAGCTTGACGCGGCCCGTCTCGGAGAGCAGCACGTTGGCCGCCTTGATGTCCCTGTGGATCTTGCCCTCGTTGTGGAGGTACTGGATGCCCATGAGCAGCTCGCGGCAGACGATGGCGATGTGCGTCTCGCTGAAGTTGGCCGGTTTCAACTTGGACCGTCAGCCGGGCGCCGGGGGAAGACACGGCGAGGCGGGCCATACCAGGTCGAGACAGGAGCCGCCTCCCAGATACTCCATGACGATCCACAGCTTGTGGCCGCGCAGGAACGAGCCCTTGTACTGGGTGACGTAGGGGCTGGCGCAGGTGCTCAGGACGGCGATCTCGGCTTGAATCTCTTCTATGTCATCGTCGCTGGATTCGAGATCGATCTGGGACGCGTCAGAGGCGCGGCGGCAGGCAGCGGCATGGGGCGGCGCGTACGTTCTTGATGGCCACCGTCTCGCCAGTGGCCCTGTCGATGCCCTTGTAGACGACACCGAAGCTCCCCCCTGCCAGCGCGTCAGCATCGCCTCCGGGACGCGGATCGGACAAGGGCGACGCACGACCGAGCTCCTCCAGGACCTGGTAGTGCTCTGCAAAGCCCGCGGCAGCCATGTTGACGCAGGGCTGGGACACGTCGCAGGCGCGGACCGGGGCGGAGGACGGGAGAGCTGAGCGTCAGTCTGCAGGCAGGACTGGGCAGCGAGCAGCGGCTGTCGAGGGAATTTGCGGGCGGCGAGGGCGTCGCCCGGCGGTTTATATGAGGTGGTCAGGTGGTGCGCGCTCCGTCCGAGCTCGGGCCCGGTTTTGTTTACTCTTATCCGCTTTGGGATAGCTGGCTGATTAGCGGGGACGGGCAACAAGTGCAACGTTGGGTGCTGCGACAGCGGCGTGCCATGCCTCGGGGCGGCAGGCGCGGGGGCGGACGAAGCACGGCGGGCTGGATGAATGCCCATTGTCGGCAGAGACGAGAGGAGGATGGATGCGGCGTGTCTCTGGCCGGCTGCGTGCCTCGACGCTCTCCCTCCAGTTCCAGTGCAGACGGCGGCTGGCGCCCTTGGCGGCTGACTAAGGCGGCCGGGACCAGGGCCCTGCAGCGGCACCCAGGGTGTTGGGACGGCGCAGGCGGTTGCCGTGGCGACGGCGGGCCGCGCCCCTCTGTTGTCGACATGCTACAGGCGGCAACCCAGCTTCCCCTGCTCGTCGTGGCCCGCCCCCATCATCCCCATCCCCCAGCCCGCACCCGGCTCGCGAGATCGCGCGACGGCGGAAAGGCTCGACTCGACGCATTGTGTTGGCTGAGGCTGCCGGTCGCCGTTGGTCGGGCGCGCCCTGCCGCAGAGCTCTTCGCAAGCTCCCTCGGCCACGACATGCTTGCCCGAGCTCCGTCGCCTCGTACCTGATCGATTGCCTGCCTCGAGCCCTTGGCCAGCACGAGCGGACACGGTCGTCCGTCCCATGAGCGCGCTGCGGCGCCACTGTCGGCCCGCCGTCTGACCGTGCCATCGCGCATCTGCCCCCCGACTCGAGTCGACGCGTCGAGCCCGGAGCAGGCCTTTTCACAGCGCGTTCCAGCAGGCGCCACGGGACGGGCTCGTCGCGGCCGCCGCCGCAGTCCGCGTCGGCCATGGTGCCCGCGCCGCCGCCGCTCCCCACGCGCTTCCCCTGCTGGTGCAGGGCTGTTTACTCGTGGGGAGGCGAGGTGAGTCTCCTCTGTTGCGCCGTGCGCCGCGAGCACTGGCCGCTGACGCCCCCCTCGGCAGTCCAAGCGCGATCTCGGCTTCATCGAGGGCGACCTCATCGAGTGCCTCAACGCCGGCGACGGGTCCTGGTGGGTTGGTCGCCTCTACCGCGACCGGCGGACCGTCGGCTCCTTTCCCTCCAACTTCGTCGAGGTCTTGCCCGACGCCTTCCGTCCGACGACGCGGTCTGTGAGCCCGCTGCCCGACTCCGGCAGCGCGCCCGGCTCTGGCGGCGTGCCGTCCAAGTCCAGGACCTTCCGCAAGCCCTTCGAGGCGTACGCCAAGGCGCCGCACTACACGAGCGCGAAGCAGCCCGAGACGTTTCGAGAGCCGCCCAAGGCGCGCTCGCGCGACAACTCGAGCAACTCGGTCGCCAAGACGCTGCACGGCGACATCGAGCCGGTTCCGTCGCCGCCGCAGATGCACGGCTACGGATCGAGGGCGCCGTCGCCGGCGCCGTCGGTGAGCCGCCGCCCGAGCCACAGGGCCCCCTCGGACAGGGGAGACTCGCCGCCTCCGCCCGCGCCTCCGCCGCATCGCCATGTCGGCCACGCTGCTTCGCGCGACGTGCTGCAGGCCCGTCATGGCGTGCCCCGGCACGGGTCAACCGTCCCCCAGGCCCACTACCGGCAAGGATCCAACAACTCGTACCACAGTCCACACGACCTGTCGAGGGAGGCCTCGTACACGGCGTGCGACGTCAGGTCTCCCCACGACCTCCGTCCCCGCACGCCCCGGCCGGTCTCGCCACAGCCCTCGTCCTCGGAGGGGACCCATCCGACGCCGTCGCCCTTGCGGGAGGCCATGGACGGAGTCATGGAGCAGCTGGGCCAGCTGGGCGGCCTGGGGGGCATCCGCGAGCCTGCGTCGCCCGAAGCGCCCTTCGACCCTTGGTCGCCCGAGTCGTTCGACATGGTATCGCCGCGGCCCAGGCGCCCGGCGCCCGACCGCGCGAGGCCTCTGACGTCGACGGGCGTCGCACACCACGACGAGGGATACGAGACGTGGAGCGGCGAGTCGTCTCGCGGCACGCCGCACCACCGTGGACACCGGAGCCAGACGAGCGAGCTGCCCCAGCTGAGCAGCTATGTCGAGCGGATGGAGAGGCAGTTCCACAAGATGCACCAGGTTGACGCAAGCGTGGCGACGGGTGGCCTGGACGACCCGCCGCCGCCGCCGCCGCCTAAGGGCCAGCAGTACGAGCGGCCGAAGACTTCGTCGGGCGAGTCGGCCGCGCCGGATGGGCGGCTCCAGACGCGCAAGTCGGCCTACGAGATGGGCGTCAGCCGGACGTACACGACCAAGACCAACGTGACCAACGCGTCGTCGGGCAACCAGAGCAACACGAGCTCGTCGACGCAGAGCAGCGGGCGGACGCTGTGGAGCGGCGCCTCGGCGAGCGGCTTCAGCTCGACGAGCGCGGGAAGCCTCGCGCGCACCAACCAGCGGGCGCAGAGCGCGCTGGGCATGCGCGACATGGACCTGGAGCGGCCCGAGACGCCCTTCACAGGCGTCACGTACCACAGCAGCCACGCGACCGACGCGGCGGGCGGCGGCGCGCGGCCGGCGTCGCAGGCGGGCCTCCACGACGACCTGACGGGCGGGCTCGGCGGGCTCGTGCATCCGCGGGCGCCGAAGCGGAACATCTTCAAGAAGATCTTCGAGTCGGCCAAGACGGGCGTGGCCAGCAACCGCAACAGCATCGCGACCGGGCCGGCCGGGTCGGGCACGGGCCCGGCGCGGTCGTCGCCGTTCGCGCGGTCGTCGCCCATGTCGGCCAGGACGGCGGCGACGGGCGGCCCGGGGCCGGGACGCGACGCGGCGCGCGACATGGGCCTCGGCGGCGGCGTCGACTGGGTGCAGGTGCGGCGCGACGTCAACCGGTCCAACTCGCTGAGCAAGATCGAGCGCAACGAGCGGCGCGACCGGTGCCAGATGATGGACCACGCGGCGCTCAACCCGGTGGACGAGCTGTACGAGGGCCTCGAGGGCGACGAGGGCGCCGACGGGGCGCCCGTGGCCGACGCGCTCAACTACCAGGCCATCAACCTGAGCCAGGTGGACAAGAACGCGCGCTTCGTCGGCGAGCCGGCGGCCATGACGACGGCGGTGACGCTGGCGACGGCGTACGTGTGCCGGCCGTACCGCAGCGACGTGCAGCGGCTGCGGGCCATCTTCACCTGGGTGGCGGAGAAGGTGTGCTGGGAGGAGGCCTTCGAGGGCGCGCTGGACACGCGGCGCGTCATCGCGACGCGGCGCGCGTGCGCCGAGGAGTACGCGGTGCTCGTGGCCGAGATGTGCGCGGCCGTGGGCGTCGAGTGCGAGGTGGTGCGCGGCCACCTCAAGAGCCCCGGCGACGTGGCCGACGGCGGCCCGGCGCCGCGGCCGAACCACTGGTGGAACGCCGTCGTCGTCGACGGCGAGTGGCGCATCGTCGACTGCTGCCTGGCCAGCCCGTCGCACCCGCGGCGCGGCCTCTACTCGAGCGCCGCCGCCGCCGTCGCCGACGCCTGGTGGTTCCTCGCCCGCCCGTCCGAGGCCTGCTGGACGCACGTGCCCGAGCACGACGACCAGCAGCACCTGGTGCCGCCCGTGGCGCACGACGTGCTGCTCAACCTGCCGTGCACCTGCCCGGCCTTCTTCCGCCACGGCGTCGAGCTGGTCGACTTCAACACGTCGGCCGTGCGCATCGAGGACCTCGAGATGGTGCACGTCAAGCTGCTCGTGCCGCCCGACGTCGAGCTGGCGGCCGAGGTGGAGGCGCGCGCCCTGTCGCGCGACGCCGACGGCGACGTCTTCGAGACCGGCGACACGGTCCGCAAGCGCGCCCTGGCCCAGGCCGAGTGGTTCGCCGGCGTCAAGCGCTACACCATCAAGGCCCTGCTGCCCGGCGACGAGGGCCGCGGCACGCTCAAGGTCTACGCCGGCAAGCGGGGCCTGATGCACAGCATCAAGGACATTCCGCACCCGCTGGCCCTGGCCCTGCCCATCGTCCACACGGGCGAGAACCCGCCGTACGAGTTCGTGACGCGCCACCCGACGCCGCACGCCCAGCGCCACGACATCTACGTCGTGCAGCCGCAGTGCCAGCGCCTGGCCCTCAACAACACCTTCGTCTTCGCCATCCGCCAGCACCCGAGCTCCGCCGCCGCCCCCGCCTCGGGCCTGACGCCGGCGTCGAACCCGCGCGCCCCGAGCCCGGCCCCGGCCCGCCCGGGCTCCGCCATGAGCATCACCGCGTCGAGCGTCGCCGGCTCCAACCCGAGCTCGGCGAGCGGCACCGTCGCCGGCAAGAAGCCGGCCAAGCTGGCCATCCAGACGCCCGGCGGCAAGATCCTGCGCCTCATGCGCAAGGAGGAGCGCCGGGCCGTCGGCGCCAGGCCGGCCGCCGACGACGAGGTCAGCGACGGCGGCACCTGGGAGACCATCATCAAGTGCTCGGAGCGCGGCGTGTGGCGCGGCCTGGTGCTGGCCGACCGCACCGCGCGCTGGTGCGTCTTTGCCGAGTGGATTTGCGTTGGCTGAGCGCTCCAGGGGGCCGGCCGAGGCATCATGGGGAGGGCCCCATGGGGAGGGGATCAAGGGGAGGGCCTGGCGGCGGCGTTGGGGTGTCCATCTTTGCTTGTCTCGTCCAGAGCGGCTGCAATCTGCAGACAGGTCGGGGTGTTTTGCTGCAAGAGCTCGAATGTACAAACGAAGCTGTACTCTACCGTGTAAGGATAGGTAGACTGGTGAGCATCTGAGGAGGCGGTTGTCACCGCTTACCGCTTCGGAACATCTTGTCCCAGCACGTCCATGCGCCCATCAAAGTACCCAGGTACCCGTGACCCACCACCCCGTGACTCCGCCACGACGACCTCGACTGCGACTCCGACGCCGCCGACGACCTGCAAGCATGAGCGCGTCGCCGATCCCTGCCGCGCCGAGTCCCCGTGCCGCCGCCCGCCCGCGAGCCCCGAGCGCCCCGCCGGATGCCGTGACGGGGCCATGACCTTCCGCGGCTCGCTGCCCCCGGGCCAGGCGGCCTTTGGCGGCGCGCCGGAGCAGCAGCCGCCGTACGGCGACGCGCCGCCCCAGCATCACCAGCAGCCGCAGGGCCGCGCGCCGCCGCTGCCGTCGCCGCAGGGCCTGTACGCCGACGCCGCCCGCGGCCCCGAGCCCGCGCCCTACGCCGCGTTCCTGCCCCCGGCCGCGTCGTTCCAGACGCAGCAGCGGATGGCGCCCTACGGCCTGGCCGACGCGGCCTTCGCGCGCTTCGACGCCGCCGCGCCGCGCTTCGCGCCCGTGCACCGGCACATGCACTTTGGCCAGCCGCCGGTGACGGGCCACCCGTCGTACGGGCAGGCCGCTCTGTGGCAGCTGGAGCCGTCGCAGACGCAGCAGGCGATGCAGCCGCCGACGACGATGCGGCCGCCTCCGCCTCCTCTACAGCAGCAGCAGCAGCACGCGTACCAGAGCCCGAGCCCGCAGCTTCGCCAGCAGCCCTCCCCTCAGCTCCGCCAGCAGCCCTCTCCCCAGCTCCGCCAGCAGCCCTCTCCCCAGCTCCGCCAGCAGCCCTCTCCCCAGCTCCGCCAGCATCCCTCGCCCCGGCCGCGACAGCCATCGACGGGTCTGCCGCGCCAACCTCAGCAACAACATCGTTATCAGCATCCTTTACACCAACAGCAGCAGCCACCGCCGAATCATGTCCGGCCTCACCCGACTCCGCAACAGCTGCGGCAGCCGCCGCCGCAGCCGCGCCTGCCAATACCCGATCCGCAGCCGCCTCGCGAGCCCCAGGCCCCGTCGCAGCAGGAATTTCACTTCGTCAACCCCCAAGACATCCTCCAGCCGCCGCCGCCGCTGATAGCCATGGGCAACATGCACAGCCTGGGGCCTCGAGCCCCTGAGCCTGCGCCAGAGCCTTCGCCCACGGCTGAAACCATCCACGTCAATCCGCCGCCGCCGGCCGAGGCTCCGGCCTCGGTCAAGCCGTCTCCCGTCCAGCCCTCGCCCGTCCAGCCCTCGCCCGTCAAGCCGTCCAACGTCCAGTCCCCATCCACCGCCATCAGCCATCCCCCCCTCAAGAAGACGGAGCCCAGGGTCAAGTCGAGCCCGCACTCGTCCGTGTCCAACTCGCCCGCCCTCTCGGCGCGCTCCCCGAGCATCGCCAAAAAGTCGCCCGCCATGCCGCCCAAGCCGCGGCCCGTAAACACCGGCCCGCTCATGGTGGCCATTGCCGAGGAGTGCCTCGACACGGCCCGCGCCTCGGTCCACGACGTGGCCATGTCCCTGCACCCCGACCGCGTTGACGAGTACCAGAAGCTCGTCGCCACGAGCCTGTCGTGCCTCGAGGCCACGCTGGCCAACTCGCACCTGTCGCCGAGGCAGGAGGCGCGCCTGCGCCTGAGGTACGCCGCCACGCTGCAGGAGGAGACGGAGAACCTGATGGAGGCTGAGATGGCCCTGACCAAGGGCATCACGCTGTGCGACAAGGTGAGGCGCCAGGTGCCGGTGTGTGTGCGCCGCTGACGCTCGCTAGCACCGCTTGATTGATCTGAAATACTGCATGCAGTATCTCATGCTCAAGGTCCTCTTCCAGCGCAACCACAAGGCCGCTCTCAAGGCCGTCGACGGCCACATTTCCGACTGCGAAGCGTACGACGCCCTCCGCCTCTCCTTTCCACCTACTGACCGAACGGCAGTTTCAAGCACGTCCAGTGGTACTACGCCTTCCGCCTGCTCAAGGCCACCTTTTACATGGAGATGGGAAACGCGTCGGACGCGGGCGCCCTCGACAACATCCGGTCGCTGCAGCACATCGCCATGACGCGCGGCGACAAGGCGCTCAGCGTCCTCGCCTCCGTCCTCGAGGGCCTCAGCCTCCTCAAGGCGGCCAAGGACGGCAGCGTCGAGCGCATCCAGGCCTGCCTCGCCCAGGCGGCCAAGTTCCAGCTCGACCCGTCGGCCCGCGTCGCCCAGCTCGACGTGCTCGCCCTCGTCCTCGACTTCGCCGCCAGCCTCCACCACCTCGGCCCCGACGCCACGGCCCAGAAGCTCCGCCTGCTCCAGAAGCACCTCGACGACGCCGACGACGGCTGGCACAACGTCCGCGCCGACTTTGCCGTCCCCGTCAAGAAGCAGCCCGCCAACGCGCGCACCGTCAGCGACGACACGGCCGCCATTGTCCGCGCCGGCGCGCCCGACACGCCCTACGACTACCTCGTCATGTCCTTCATGACCAAGATGGAGCTGCGCTCGCTCGTGTGAGTCTTCCGGCGGCTGTCCCCCGAGGCGGCCGTCCGATGAGAGCCGGCGCTGACGGGGCTTCCAGCTTCACCTTTAGCGGCCTGGCTAGCCTGCACAAGCAGGGCCGCCGGTCGACAGAGTTCTGGCGAGAGGGCGTCAAGATTCTCGACAGCTGTGAGTCGTTGCGTGGTAATCTCGGCCTCCTCCTAAAGCACGTCTCTAACTCGCAGCAGGGGACAGCTCGACGGCGGGCATCCCCTACGGCCCGCCCATCTCGCTGGCCACGGCCATCCGGCAGCGGGCCTGGCGGACCGAGGCCCAGGCCTATCTCAGCGTCCTCCTCGGGCTCGTCGCCGCCAGCCACTGCCAGTGGGCCACGGTCAGGCATTTCACCGACAGGCTCGCCACCCTCATCACGCCCGCGACGCAGCCCGCCGTCCGGCTCCTCTCCCTCTACCTGACGGGCGTCTACCACCAGGGCACGGGCGACGTCGAGGGCGCCCTCGGCATCTTCCTCGACGCCTGCTTCGCCGTGCCCCAGGGGCCCGCCGGCGTCAGGGCGGGCCAGCGCGAGATCGCCCTGCTCGCGGGGCTCAACCGGCTGTGGATCATGCAGCACCCGTCGTGTCGCAACGACGGCGAGACGCAGGACCTGATCCAGCAGCTGCACCCGCACTGCTCGGACCACTGGAACATCGACCTCCGCACCGCCTGGCACAACGTCGTGGCCACGCTGGAGACGGAGCCCCCGCAGCAGCTGAACCAGCAGAAGCAGCACATCCAGGCCGCCATGGCCGGCTCCAAGGTCACGGCAAACATGCTGGGGGCCGCCGTCACGCTGTGCATCATGCGCAGCCGCTTCTTCGAGAACGTCATCGGCGAGCAGGCGCTCAAGAGCGCGCGCGCCGCCTCGATGCAGGCCCAGCGCAGCGGCAACGTCCTCCTGCAGAGCGTGGCCGACGGCATGCTTGCCCAGTCCTACGAGGTGCAGGGCCAGCGCGAAGAGTCGAGGCTCGAGTGGGAAAAGGCGACCAAGGAAGCGAGAGATGCATTTGCCGGCAGTTGATGTGCCACGTTCTGTTTCTTGTTTCCCCTTTTTCTATTTGCATGTCCTGGCGTTGACCGGGTGCTCTCCAATTCCCGGCGAGACCTGGCGTTATTGTCCATTTTTGGGGAGTAGAAGGGGGAAGAGCTGGCTGGCTATCTGTCTCGAGGTCGGGCACATATCTAGGCGCGGTGTACGATACCTGACCGTGGCGGCCACCTATGGCCGTTTTTTGACTGCCGGTGGCGGGAATAAACGGAATGTCGTGAGCGAATTTTTTCTTTATTCTGGGAGTATGCTGGGAGCTGGACATACGTCAGGCGTGGTGGGCTCTTGCGAGCTGCTCTGACTGGCAAACCGCGCGGCGTCGTCGCCGTTGCGTCGCCAAGGAGGAACGAGAGCACCCATGGTGGGGCAGACAGCCTCCTCAGCGACGGGGAAAGCCCGGCGGAGGCTGGAAACCAGCCGGCGGCGGCTGGAAGCCGGGGGGCATGCCGGACGGAGAGGCCGACACGCCGGGCGGGGGAGCCGGGAAGCCGGGCGGCGGCGGGCCGGCGGGGAAGCCCTGCTGGGCCGGAGATCCATTGGGAGGGCGGAACCCGCCTGGGTGGTAGTCTGCCGGGTTCGTAAAGCCGGCCTGGCTCTGGGGGGGGCGCGCGGGCAAGCCAGTGGGCGCAGGCGGGAGGGCAACCGAGCCGCGGCCGGCGGCGGCGGCGGCGGCGGCAGCGGCAGGGGGCGGCGGGTGGGCAGCGCTGTTGTAGGGAGACGGGCCCCGGTGATGGACGGGCGGCGCAAAGTTGCCGGGCATGCCGTGAGGGGGCGCGGCCGGGGGCGGCATGGAGCCGGCGACGGGCGGGCCATGATCGAAGCCGGGCGGGGCGGCAGCCTGAGGCGGGACGGCGGCCGGGGCGACAGGCGGCGCGGCGGCAGCGGCGGGCGGCGGGGCGAGAAAGGCGGCGGGGATGGGCTGGGCCTCGGGGACGATGTTGCGCAGCTTGGCCTGGGCGGCCAGCTGGCGCTCGGCGGCGTCGCCGTGGCGCTCGCCGCGGCCGTCCTTCTTGAAGGCGTACTGGACGGAGACGTCCTTGCTAAGGATGTACTGGCCGTCGAGGTTTGCCATGGCGGCGTCGCTGCTGTCAAAGTCGGCGAAGCTGACGAAGCCGAAGCCCTTGCTGTTGCCGCTGTCGTCGCGGGCGATCTTGGGGAGGCTGAGGAGGGGGCCGAAGCGGGAGAAGGTGTCGTAGAGGATCTTCTCGTCGACCATGTGGTCGAGGTTGCCGACGAAGAGCTCGGCGCCGACGTCGGCGCCCCTCTGCTTGTCGGCGCTGGCCTTGTTGACGCGGAGGGGCTTGCCGTAGACCTTGATGCCGTTCATGACCTTTGCCGCGTACTCGGCGTCCTGGGGGCCGCGGAACTCGACGAAGCCGAAGCCCTGATGGTTCTGGGTGACGCGGTCGCGCGGCATGTGGATGTTGTGGATGGGGCCCATCTGGAGCATGACTTCGTAGATGATGGCGGGCGAGGCGCGCTCGTCGATGTTGCCGATGTAGACGGTGGCCTCCTTGTCCTGCTCCCTGTTGGTGCGTCAGCGGGGGTTGTCTCGCGCGGCTGGGAGGGGGCAGACCAGTGCCGGTTTTGCGCCATGGCGGCGAGAGCGCTGCCAGGCGGTTGAAGAGCTGAGCTTGGGGGGTTGAAGAGCCGGGGGTTGAAGAGCTGAGCTGAGGGAGACGTTGATATTGGACGTTGACGGAATTTTGAAGCTCTGGGCGTTTTGCCGAACTTGACCCGGCGGCCGGCGACATTTTTCCGCGGCCGACGTTGGCAAATTTGTAGAGAAGCTCAGCAACTGAGCATCCGTCGAGCACGTCGAGCACCCGCGTCGAGCACCATCCGATACCCTTGACACCACCCTTGCGCACGCTCGCAGTGCAATCGAGGGCGCCGCTTCCTCGGAGACGCTTCTTCGGACCCGACAGCCGCGGCTTCCTGCGCCAGCCGCCAGCATGTTTGCCCTCTCGGAAGAGTCCAAGGTGTGCGCCGCGGCGGGAGCTGCGAGGCCGCGCTGACGGGCAGCACAGGAGCGCATCGCCAAGCTCATTGACATTTCGCGAGAGGCGATGCACTAGTACGGGCGACTCTGCCGGCAGGCGTTGGGCGACGGCGCTGACGACGGCGGCACGCAGTGGCTACCTCCCGCTGATCCTCTATCTCGGTACGGCCGGCGCGCTCCGGGCCGTGCTCGGGCTGACGCTCGCAGGCTACACGCGCAGCGACCCGCGGCCGACGCTCATCCGGTACGAGCCCCTGCGCGAGGCAGCTGCGGACGGGCGCGGCGTCGTGGACGGATGCTGACGGATGCAGCCTCCTCTCTCCGCTCTCGTAGACGCCGGCGGACCGCGAAGGGGGCCTTGTACATTTGGCAAGATGCCGGGAGGGAACGGGCTGGACACGCGGCGAGACGTGCATTCACGGCGTTGGAGACGGCGGATCGGGTGGACGGCGAGCTCCGGCTGCGCTGGTGGCCGGGACGAGATGTATCAACAGAGAGCACAGCACATGTGTGAATGGAACCACGCTCATCAGCTGCTGTCGTGCGCATGCGCCTGATGTGAAGGGACAGCGGGTGCGGCCCGTGCTGTTATTATTCAGTCGGCGTGACGTAGCGCCTCCAAAAAAAAAAACGCCGTAGAAAAAGGCCAGCCGCCGACGATGCAACACGGCGCAGCCCGGCCGCGCACCCCTACATGCCCGAACCCAGCCATGCGGGCGTGTCTCCGGCCGCCGTCGAGGCCGTCGCGGGCCTCAGCGCGGGCGCCGCGGCGACGCTCGTCGTGCACCCGCTGGACCTGGTCAAGACGCGGATGCAGCGTGCGTGGCCCGCGTCTGCGCCCTGAGACGGAGACGACGGCTGACGGCCGCAGTGCTCAGCAGGGCGGCGCCGCGCCCGTCGACGGTCGCGCTGCTCGCCGCGCTCGCCGCCGCCGACCGCCCCGTGGCCGCGCTGTACCGCGGCCTGGCGCCCAGCCTGGTCGGCAACGCCGCCGGCTGGGGGTGCTTCTTCCTGGCCAAGGCGCGGCTCGAGCGCGCCGTGGCCGGCGCGCGCGGCCACGCGGCGCCGTCGCCCGGCGACTTCTTCGCGGCCGGCGGCGCGGCCGGCGCGCTGACGGCCGCGCTGACGAACCCCGTGTGGGTGCTCAAGACGCGCATGCTGGCGCTGGACCGCGGCGCCGCCGGCGCGTACCCGTCCATGGGCGCCGGCGTGCGCCGCATCTACGCCGCCGACGGCCTGCGCGGCTTCTACCGCGGCCTCGGCGTGTCGCTGCTGGGCGTCGCCCACGGCGCCGTGCAGTTTGCCGTCTACGAGCCCGCCAAGCGCGTCTACCTGCGCCGGCGCCGGGCCGCCGGCGCCGCGTCCTCCTCCTCCGCCGCCGCCGCCGCCGCCGACCGCCTGACGGCCGACGCGACGCTGGCCCTCTCCACGGCCGCCAAGCTCGTCGCCGCCGCCGCCACCTACCCGCACCAGGTGCTGCGCAGCCGCCTGCAGAACGTCGGCGCCGACGAGCGCTTCGGCCGCGGCCTGCGCGCCGTCGTCGTCCGCACCTGGCGCGACGAGGGCATCGCCGGCTTCTACCGCGGCCTCGTCCCGGGCGTCGTCCGCGTCATGCCCGCCACCTGGGTCACCTTTCTGGTCTACGAGAACGTCAAGTACTACCTGCCGCGCTGGCTTGCCTGACGGCATGGTGTTGAGCCGCCTCTGTGCGCCTTGGCAACTCGGGCACGCCTGGTGCCGTCGCGGCGTACGGACACGGGCGTCCACTCTTGTGTGTAATCTTAATAGATATTCCACTAGAATGTTGTTTCCCCTGGTTGGCACGCGATACGACTGTGTGGCTATAGGGTAGGGCTGACTTTGTCCCAGACAAGCTGCTTCAGTCCATGTTGCCTCGTGACTCGAGCGTTCAAGTACGAGCGCACGTCAATTACTGCACGAATTCAGTATTCTATACCTATCTAGTCAACACCTTCTGGCAGCCTAGGCATCACTGTCCGGCATGCACCCATGGCCGGCTCTTCTCGCTTCCGAGACCGCAGGGATCGCCTGTCTCAAGCATCTGCTCAGAACGAGACTACTCCGTGCCGCTGTGCATACATGACATGACGATACTTGAACGGTGATAATGAGACACCAGAAAAGCTACAGTCGGAACCTTCCGCAGCGTGATGCCGCCAAGCCTCTGCACGCCTCTCGCATATCAGATGAAAAGTATTCGACGACTTGCTTATCTCAAGCCTCTCGGGCAGCCACCCGGGGATACTGAGCCGGAGCCCGGCGAAAAGGCCCAAAGATTCTATCAAGAGCCTCGAAGCAATGGCCCGGCAGCCTCCTCCGAAACACTGCAGTGCCCGTCGCGCGGCTCCTATTCCCAGCGCCGTCGTCGTCGTTGCAGTCAGCAATTTCCGACAATGCCGGCGTCCGAGCTTCGCCTCGGCCGCCTGGTCTTGCCATCCATGCAGCTACCGATCGTCAGGGCCCAGATCGAGACGGATCGAGGCTCCCGCCATCGCGCCCGCGGCCGTCCGATCAGAACGTCGCCGTTCCGGGTCCGACGATCTGTCACGCAGAGCTGGCCGTCAGCAGCCTGCGTCGCAAGCAACGGAAAAGTGACAGGATGCGGGGGAAAGCGGAAAGGGACAAGAGCTGACAAGGGGCACCGCGGCAGGGGCCCGGGTGACGGGGGGTGGCGGGCGAGACGGCCGTCGAGGTTGAAGCAAACACCCTTTGGGCCACGACAAGAAGAGAAATGACCATTCAAAAGCAGAGATTGGACACGTCAGTCTGATGCCCTAGGCCGTCGGTATTCACATGCATGTCCTCCGCACGGGCGCATGAATAGAGCTCCGAGACAGCTGCCCATTAGACAAAGCTGAATGGGAGCGCTGGCCGGCGGAGAGTTTTGTCCTCGGACGGCGAGCCGTACGGGGCCCGTCACGTCTGCCGTGTAATGAAAGAGTGTAAGTGAGCATGAGGGCCTGTCACGACGGCACAACGGCGGAGCAGGGCGGGCCGGAACGACGGGATCCCGGCGAGGTCGGCGATGAGCATCCAATAGTCGACGCATCATGGGCCTGTTGCAGCTCAGGCCGTCGACGATGCGTGCTCGAGGGAGGCCCGTGTCCCGAGAGGGGAGGGGCCAGCCGCATCGCTGGCGGATGTGACAGTTGACAGGTTGCTTTATCGACCCGGGGAGCTTGTCTGCACCCTGGGGGGACGAACTGCATGGCGAACCGGCTAGTATTGGAAATGGCATCGACGGCTGCTCGCCATTGCAGCGGGGCAGGCTCGGGCGGAGAGAGCGAGTGCTGGGACGTCATGACGGGCATCTAGATGGTCGACGCCAGCACAGCAGCTGCATGTGTGAGGCAAGACGACGGCCTGGGGGGGGCGCGGAGCAAGTACACGCAGCCGAACGCTGGGAGGTACCTGCGGCGGAAGCAACCAAGCGCGAGACACGGGGCAGCCAGGAGCCGGAGCGGGCCAAGAGCAGAGCGGCGTCGCTGTCGGGGCCGGGCAGGCTGGTGGTTGGTGATGCAAGGCACCGGCTGCTTGGCCGCGGCTGGTTGGTCGAGGTCGGGGCAGCTGTCGCGCGCAGCATCGGCGCTGGCTCGATCTGGGGCGGTGCGCCGCCGGGACGGGCATCGTGGTCGCGATGTGTGATGTGGAGGAAGAGGGCGAAGAGGCGAGGTTGAACGTCGACGAGTCACGTTATCTTGCGACACGAGGCAGTCGCGGATCCGGCTTCGAGGCCGCAGCCTGAAAGCACGCGAAGACACCTAATTCAACGCCCCAGCTCGACAAACGCAACCCGACCAGCGGCCCGACCAACAGCGCGAGTCCCAGGCCGCGGCCCCGGGACGCGTCGTCGCAGCTGTGGCTGCCGTTCCGAGCGCCTGGTCAGCAATGTTCCAGCGCATCCGGATGCAGCTGGCGCCCTGCGCTGCAACTCGCCCCCGCCGCAGCTCGCTTTGCGCGAAATCTCGCGACACAGCCATGCAGGGCAGCTGCCTTTATGCGGTATAGGCGCCCATGTTGGCGCTGGCCTCGGCTGTGGACCAGCGCCAAGCGGCGGGACGGGTCGTGGCCGTCAAAAGCTGGGGTTCAGCCGTCTTGCACGCCCTCCGAGCTCGCATCGTGCCACCTCCTTGCATACCGAGTCGGCGGGCGCTCTCCTCACCAACACGCCACAGAAGCCTTCACAGGCGTCCTGTTTTCCTTTTCGTCCCAACGGCTCCTCGTGGGAACCGGGTCGTTGGCCGTGGCCGGGCTTCCTTTTCCCGGCATGACGTGCCTCGTCGCGCGAGCAAACAAGCAACTTGCAGATGCGGAGACGAGGCCCGTGTGCCGAGGTAGCGGTACAGGATGCCATCTACCGGCCCTCGGAGTGCCGGCTGCTGTGCGACGACAAGGGCCAACGCCCGCTCTGGCCGTTTGCTCGTCTCTCTCTGTCGTGCGACGCGAGGCCGTCTGTCAGCACCGGCAGCCGACGCAGGCACCGCGCGCCTCGACCACCGACCGTCGGGCCTGGAATCAAGCCTGCGGAACGCCCCCCTCGGCCGTGCTCGTCAGGCTAACATGGCGGGAAACCAAGAAGCGCCACCCTTGTCGAGCCCCGGCCGGCCGGGCCCGCGTTCCATCTCCGCGGCCGATGAGGCGCTGAAGGTTCCACGACGGCGCCCCGCTCCGCCCCCGGCCGCCCTCCGTATTATGCTCTGCGAGGAGCCCTTGCTCGGACTGCCCTTGCTCGGGCTGCGCCCACCGGTCGGCGGCCTCGACGGGTCGACCCCCGGGCCCGTCGCCGTCCCATTGTCGTCGGCACCATCGGCTTCGCTCTCCCTGCGCCGCGACCCCTGCGTCTCAGTCGCCAAGACAAGGCGACACGGAAGACAATCATGGCGCCGCCGCGCCGTTTGAGACCCGTTTTGGCGCCCGGATCCGATATCGCGCCATCCGGCCAGTTGCGCGCCTGCGTGCCGACCATCTCGGCGTCGCCATGGCCGCCGCGGCTGCAACTCGTCCTCCAAGGCTGATGTGGTTCCGCGGCAAAATTGGCACCCCGTCCCTCAGCTCGTCTGTCCAGACTTCTGCCACGCCGTTACACTCGCTCCTCGGAGAACCAATCGCTGCGTCGGTCCGCTCCCCCGGCGTTGCCCAAACTCCCGGGTCGCGTTGGACTCTGTGTCCGTGTGCATTTCGAGTATGCATGGGGCTGCTGTCCCGGACCGCCAATTGTCGGGCCCAGGAAGGGCCATGGACCAGGCCCCTTGTCAGCCGTCCCAGCTTTCGAGCTCCCCTGTCCCCGTGGCGTCTGATTGCCCCGTCGCATCTCACATCGCTCGGGATTCAGCCAGCAGCCTTTGGTCCCCGGCGGCCGTCCCCCGGCATGATTGACATGGCGCCGCCGCTGTGATGCCATGCTTGCCGGCTTCCGCCTTCCAAGGTTCCCAGCACTCGTCGAGTCCTCCAACTGCCCAAAGCAGCCATGCGCCCTCTTCGGGTTTCCGTCACTTGTCGCCCGCTTCGACGCACATGCATGTGGCCGCAGCAGCGGCATTCCGTGGGACCGTCTTCCAAGGGCACGCTCAGTAATCATAGCCGTATGCTTGAGCCTCGTCCTCACCTATACGTCCTCCTGGTATACATGGCGCTGTGTGCTGTGTCACCAGCCCAGCGTCGCTTCCCCAAGGCCACAAGCCCCAATGTGACGCTATCGTAGCCCGCGGCCCCAGCAACAGTTTCCCTGATCCGAGACGCCTCTCATGGACAGGCCTCCTCCCAAGCCCGTCTCCGTGCATCAACGGAGCGATTCTGGAGCGTCGTCGTCCAGATCCAGAGCCGACCGACTCGTATCAAGTGCCGGCCGCTCCCCACCGCCGCCAGCAAAACGGAACCCGCGGGCTCTGCTGAATCACCTGCTGATGATTCCTGTCGCCCTTCCGTACGGGCCAATACTTGGTATACCCCCACGCTGCTGAAGAGATCCTGCGAGGCTCAAGGCTGCAGCCTCGCTGCCGTTGCCGTTTCCCCTGTCGAGTCGCAGAGCGTGACCGCATGACCTGCCAGGCCAACAGACCTGAACTGGCGGTACGTGGCCGTCATGACGTATCCGTGCCTGGGCATCCAAGGAGCGATTTGAAATGGTTACCAGCTGGCCCCGGCCGAAAAGGTCAGTGACCAACAGTCTCCCGGCCAGTCACGGTGGTTTACCTGTAGATGATATATCATATTTCCGCGCAGATGGCGGGCGTGTGTCTATCAACGGCCCAACCCCCGGCCCCCTCAGGGGACAAGAGCGAGAGACCCGGCATCGTCCCGGCGGGAGTAGAGACCCATCCCTCTGCTCCCAGCGGCGGGCCGAGAACGGCACGGGCGGAGATTTATGGCCCGCCGCGCTGCCCGCGGTGCCCATCCGGCCGCCGACGCCGGCGCCGACGCGAGTTGGGGCCTGGTGAGCAGCCTCTACGGTGGTGCCGGGAGGCTGAGACGCTGCAGCCGGGAGCCCAGCCATCTGGGCGCGGCCGAAGATCTTCGGATGAGTCCATGGGAGCGGGGAGACTTGGACTCTAACGGCTTGTCCAACTGCTTGACAATAGCCCCTTTTTGACCTGGCCCGCTCGCGGGTCGGCTCGGTTGGGGCCGGCCATGCTGCACTCCAGCTCAAGGCAGCCGTATTGACGGTGCGCTGTGGAGATGGGGCCCGGAAAAGGATTCGCGTCGCGGCCCCTGAACAGAAGTGCTTTTTTGGCGTCCCAGCGCCTTGGCACGAGACAGGCCAGTTCCGGTATCTGGGGAGAACATCTGGGGAAAGCGGATCTCGTTGGAGGCGGTAAAAGAAGCAACAGTGACGCGGGAGAAGCCTGAGGCACTGAGGCTTATTTGGCCTTGTTGCCGCGTGCTCAGCCGTGGCCCTGCTCGCAGACGGTTGGCAGTTGTCAGCTGTGTAACCATGGCGTACCTTGGGCTAGTTGAGCTTTGACTCTGAGATGCCATCGACGGGGCCTTTCCGTCCGTTTTCATCAGTATGAGACGACTGAAGCAGTTTCGGACGGACACCCCTGTATGCGGCACAGATGAGTGTCTGTGCATACATATGTATGGCATGTCTGCACATACATATGTACCCGAGAGCGCTTGGCGACCGCTGGATCTGCATCGCAGAGAGGCCACTATCCCTTGCATCATCCCGCGGGCAAGCCTGTGGTTCGGCGAACAGGCCTCCTGAGAGATGACGAGAGACGGTTCCTGGTCCGGCTGAACCCTCATCAGATATCAGAGTCAGGAGAGCGTTCAAGCAACGGCAGCGGCACAGCAGTGGTGTCGGCGCATCCGCTGGGCTGTGCTGTAACCCTCCCGCGCTCGCGGCGGACGTTGGCGCCGGCATGATGGAGGCTAGGGCTTTGGATCTCTGATTGAGTCGTTTGAGATCCATGATCCCGGACCCGGCGCAGCCCGCTCACATCACGCACCCGGGGCCGCGCCCACCATCAAACGCGTGCTCAGCCAGCCAGCCGTCATGACGACTTGGTCCCTTTGGAGCTGCGACGAAGCGCGGGAGGAGGAAGTCGTCGGCGCAGCCATGGGCCGGGGGCAACACACTGGCGCTGACGAGTCTCGCCGAGATTGACAGGGCGTCTCGTCTGCGCGTCCAGGTTCCGACGATGCGCCAATCTGTCGCGATGCAGGTCATCAGCCAGTGAGCCGCGGCTAGCCTCCCGTGCCGACGGGCTTGTTGGCTGGCGGCTGGCCACCGCGACCCTGGTCACCACCAAGGTCCCCTCGCGGGAGGCGCCGTTTGATTGTGGACAGGCAAATTGTCTCGCTTCAGCGCGAGAGACAAGAGACCTAAGCCGGATGAGGAACCTTGGCTCTCGGGGCAACAAGACTGAGACGGCGTTGGCTCAGGATTCAGTGGCGTTGCAGTTTTTGGCAGCAGGCTGCAAATGGCAGTCAGTAAAGCTGGTAGGTGCAAATAGAGACGTGCGGAAATAGCAACGGTGTCGTTTCTTGGGTCCGCGGCTCTGTGGCGATGCGACCTCTGTCGGAGCTCTGCCGTGCACCTTTGCGGCTCGCGTTGCGAACAGGGTGGCCAACCTGCCCCGTCCGGCTGAAGGACGCTTTGACGGGCCTGCAAGGGAGCGACAGTCAGCGCTCGCCCATGGGTTCTCGAAGCATGTCCGTCGCACGAGAGGCGAACTCTGCATGCCAATACCGGGAATAGGGATGGCCCAGCTACCCGGAAGAGCCGACGACAGAGCGGCCAGGCAGATGCGCCCAGCGGGTTGGGTTGGGACACGACGCCTGCGGCGGACGGCTTGCAGCAGCTGGTTGCTGGGGCCCGGAGGGGGAGACGAGGGCAGCTCGACCCTGGGCGCAGCGCTGCAGCGTCGATTCGGACAGGGCTGTGTGCATATGCACGTACGGGGTGCGTTCTGTACAGGGACGCGGGCCCAGCTGCGGACGGGCCTCAACGTAAGCTGGCAGAGACGAGGATGGAAGCCGGAGGCCGCTGGCGAAGGGGGCTCGAGAGACAGCTCTTGTTCGGGACAACGTCGTGCCCGGCGCACGTGTCAGTCGGGTAGCGGCGAGGCGTCGTCGAATGCATCGTGATGTGACGGATGCTGGTGTTGATGGCAGGCAGTGGTGCGTGGGGGTACTCGCGCGGTAGCCAGTAACGGGAGGCAGGGCCAGCGGCGCTCAGACGTGCTAAGGGGCGCTGCCGGGGGACCTCGCGCAGGATTTGCATGTACGTCCAAGTATTACCTACCTACCTACCCTACTGACCTACAGACACGTAAGAGACTCAGACCTCGACACGGCGCCCCCGGCCTAGCGCGAGCGCGGCAGCAGCCTGGCGTAGCCGAAGCTCGGATTTGCAAATACCGTAATAATGAGATGTGCATCGGTTCTGGCGCTGGCTTCGCGTCGGATACGAAGTGGCGTGTGCTGGGTGCCGCGGGCCGGAAGGCTGACACGTCCCCTCTCCCAGCTTAACTCGACCTCACCCCAGCAAGCCTCCAGCTGCTGACGGCCGCTCCTCCGCCACGCGCTCCACGAAGCTCGCAGCAGCCAGAGCCCCAGCAGCCAGAGCCCCAGCAGCCAGAGCCCCAGCAGCCAGAGCCCCGGGATATCCTGTCCTTGCGCGGCCGCCCCTGCGTCCTGCGCAGCCTCGGCCCGCCGCACCAGGTCCAGAGCTCGACTGGACAATGCCTCTCGACGGCCTGTCCCAAGGCTGCCGCTCCTTGGTCCGGACTCCGGAGGCCCGGTCCTGGGAGACATCAGACACACGCGCCTGCTGCGCCGGAGCGGCTCCCTGCTGTATCATGAGCTGGCAGTACCGGTACGGCACCTCGCCGACTCTCGTCCACGCCCAGCATCCTCCAGCCATGGCGCCTCCTCCGACTGGGCACCAGGTCCAGAGGGTGCCCTTCATCTGACGCGCCTCCTCCGCCGCCTGAACCCCTGGTCGTCCGGCAGTGCGGCTCCAGCCCTCGCACCCCCCTGGCCTCTTTGATCACCTTGCATCGGGGGCCATCATCTCCGTCCTTGCTCCTTTGGGTGCCATATTTCGTCGCACCCCTTGGGGGCGTGTCGTTGGGGGGTCTGACATCAAACCGACAATCCCAATGTACGGCACCCATCCTATCCGCCTCCGTCTCCAGGCCGGGACGACGAGACCTGCAGTCAACCCCCCCCCCCCCCCCCCCCCCAGCCTCTAATGCAGGCGCATTTGAAGTCAAGATCTGGACCTGGTACCGGACGATTGGCTACCACCCCGGTCCCCCGACGCTTCCACCTCAGACTACCGCCCACCACTCCGCCGTTTGCTCGCCCCGGATCTCTGAAATGGGCCTCAAAGTACATAGGGACCCTTCTCCCGCCGCTCCGCAGGGCCCCTCGTTGCTCTGACATATATACGCCGGGCCTCCTCCCGTCCCCCCTCCCGCGGAATCTGCACCTACAGAGCGGTTCTGCTCGTCTTGTCCTCAGACACCCTCTTCCCATCGTTGTCGGTCTTGCTCGAGCAGCGAGGCTGACGTCGGCCGGCAACCTGGCTCTCACGGCATCACCTGCGGCGCCCCCGAACTGGGGACGCTGGCCCCAGCAGCTCCCCCACGAATATGCCATGATGGACGCGCCGCCCTTCATGCCCTACGACTCGCGGGGCCCGGCCGCTGCTCACATGCAACGGCCCGTGGCCGCCCAGTACGTCGTGGCGCCCGCGTACAGCTCGGCGCCCATGGCTCCGCTGGCGGCGCCGCACTATCAGACCCAACAGCCGTTCGCATATGTGCCCTACCAGAGCCCGCCGCCCTCCACCCCCATCGGCTCTCCGTATAAGCAGAGTCTTCACGAACGCCAGGGCCCGCGCCTCGTTGGGCCGGACGGCGCCGACGCCTCCCGGGCCGGGCCCTACCGGCGCCACTCGAAGCAGCTGAGCGAGGTCCGGCTGCCGTCGCCGTCGGCGCGGAGCGAGTCGCAGGCCTCGACTGCCCGTTCCGTCGGCTCGAACCCGACGGCCAACTCCAAGACCATCACGTACAACGAAACCATCGACCCCGCCGACAGGGTCAACTTCGAGACAGACGTCGACGAGCTCATGAAGGTCATCCAGAAGAAGGCGGAGCAGGACGGCGACGGGCGCGGACAGGCTCCCACGCCTGCCCAGACGCCCCACGACGAGGCCGGAGAGGGTCCTCACAGCCCTGCCCAGATGGCACAGCCGCCGTCTCCGGGCCTGGCAAACGCGAAGCCCAAGAAGAAATGGGTCTGTGACGGGCCCAACTGCAACAAGCGCTTCGTCCAGAAAACCCACCTCGACATCCACCGCCGCACCCACACCGGACACAAGCCCTACGTGAGTCCAACGCCATCGACCGGCTCGGCGAGCATCGGTCAGCTGACTGGTGCAGGTCTGCACCAAGGACAACTGCGGCCTCACCTTCTCCCAGCGCGGCAACCTCAAGGTAAGCCGCCGGCGAGCATTCTCTGTCGGAACCCTGGCGTGCTGACTTGTCCGCAGACACATATGCGCCGTCACACGGGCGAGAAACCCTATTCTTGCACCATTTGCGGCAAGCTGTTCGCCCAGCGCGGCAATGTTCGGTCTCACGAGGAGACGCACAAGGGCCTCAAGCCCTTCATCTGCAGGCTGGACGACTGCAACAAGACCTTCTCCCAGCTCGGCAACATGAAGGTACGCAGAGGCGGACAGGCGCCATGCCCGGATGCTTACACGGCCTGCAGACGCACCAGAACAACTTCCACAAGGAGACGCTCCAGCGGCTCACCAACATGTTCATCAAGTATGCCCAGCTGGGCGAGGTGCCCGAGGAGCACCAGGAGTTGTTCGAGTACTTCAAGGCGCACTACAAGAACAGCAACAAGGGCATCAAGGGCCGCGGCAAGGCCCGGACCGTCGCTCCAAAGACAAAGGGAGATCTTCCGGCCGCGCCTCCGGTTTTCCCGCACCTGCCGATGCCGAACCCGCAGCCGACGTACGTTACCGGGCCGTCCGGCACAATAGGCGGCATGCCACGACACCACCATGCCAGCAGCTGCGCCATGTTCGACCAGCACACCGACCACGGCGGTGCCGCCGGAATGCTCTACGAGGATGAGCACGCGCGGCAGATGGCCTTTACCGCCGACCGCCTGTATTCATAGACGGCTCGATTTACGACGTCATGACCACGCAGCACCTTGTCGTCCTTGGCGGTCCTGCCCTGGGGACAGGCAACACACCAGAGGCGGCACGCCCTATCATGGATAAAAAAGAAACGCATGGTCCTTTGCGGCCCATACAGGGATACGGAGGCATTGTTATTTCCAACCGAGGTCAGCGGGTCGGCAGCGTTTGCAGATTTGCTTCGTGTTTTTCCATCTACAGCGACAGCATCGGGTGTGGCTAAGCGTTTGCAATTGCAGTAATCAAAAAACGGGAGGTTGATATTTTCTTATCTGGAGAAAGAAGTACTCGGAGTTTGGAAACAGGGAGGCTCTCAGGCTACTCTTTTAATCCCTGTCATTGTTCCCTTCTACCCCTTTTCACGCCCACGCTTTATTCTTATATACCACATTTCTGTACCTAGCGGACTATAATCGTCCTGTACGGACATGGGCTGGCCTCACATCCCAAGGACTATTCAACGTGTGCGTCTGCTTTTCGAGGGTCATGGTGGCAGCTAGCGCTTGACGCGGAATGTATCCCTTACAGACGACGGCGGGCTTTACGCGATCTCGCATTCCGTGGCTCACGCGTGGCGCCGACTCTTGTTGCTTTTGGGGGCGAGGAGGTCCGTGGTCTGGCACCCTTGCCGGCTGTCGGCTTGTTTCTCAGGGGCCCGTAGGGCCGTGACGGCATGCAAGGAAGACGGCGACGGACGATGGTGGGGTGGAGGGCGTGAGCGGCTGTTTGACGCGCTCGGCAGGCAATGAGGGCATCTAGCGCGTCGTTGATGTAGCACAGACGCTGGGTCTTGACGGTGTATATGCCGACGTCTGGCTCGTTCTTCAGTGGACTCCCTGGGCGTAGGGCTCGGCTCGTGGAGCAGCAGACCGGCGAGCTGGGAACCGGACGGCATCACGGCGAGCCTGGACGCGTGGCAAGCAGGCCAACGCGGTCCAAGTCCATACCCAGCCGCGTACCGCTTCCTACGGGGTCGCCCTGCGATCTGGCGCCAACCTGCGCGACGCAGTCTGGCTCTGGACGCGACCGAGCTGCGGGCAAGCGGCAGGGCGGCGTGGCCCAGGCTAGGCAGAGCGCGGGAACTTGCTCATTACGGCAGTCAAGGCTGCTGGACTCTGCATGCGAGTGACGAGTCCCTGGTCTCGCCGGGCGGCGGGTGACATGCGACTGGGACCATCTGCAACGCGACGTGTTGTTGTTCTCGCCCATACATAATGCATCGATGCCCGGCCTTAACCGGTCTCGGCGACGCGTGCAGGGGCGCCGGCGTCGACGCTCCAAGACGGTTTCACTGCAAATGCTCCGTCGGCCGACGTCGAATTCACCGCCTCCGGGTCGCGAGATGGCTGGCGGGAGGGCACCGCTGGCGACGTCGATGACGGACGGTGGCTGGCCCCCGTGCAGCGGTGAGACTTGCAGCTGCACGGGGACGCCTGCAAAGGTGCGGCGAAGACAAGAGACACGAGACACGCCCCCAATCGACACGATACTCGCACGCCCGCGCGCGTCGAGGCGTCTCGTCGCGAGCCGGGCCCTTCCCCGAGAAGCAAGACCTTCGGCAGACGGACCATCTGAGTCGGCGTGTCGACAGGCCCGGATGGCGGTGACTCGGGGCAGGCGGCGTCCGTCTGCGCGCGTCTTGCGGAGGTGGCGGCCTGCCGTCTGGAGCCTGATTCTGGGCAACCGTTTCACAGGGCAGTCGACGTGTTGGGAGACGATTTGTTGCCGTCGACGCTCCGGCCTGGAGCATGGCCCGGCCAGCTGAAGGCAGCGGCTCGCCACGGCAGCAGGCCTTTTCCAGATCTGAGACATTGACTGTGGGGGAAGAAGAGACGATGCCGGAAAGAGAAACAGCGCCCCCTACAGAGGGCCGCGGGAGAGTCGCTGGCCACTGCGGACTGCGGACTCGCGGCGCCTGGGGGCTAGCCTCCATGCAGGGTCGAGACAAAGAGGATGTTGTCTCCGGGCCTCAGCTCATACGACTCTTCGCCCTCGAGCTCCCAGTCGGCGTCGTTGATGAGGACCAGGATGCCCGGGCGCCTGAGCCGTCTGGTCAGCGGAGACTGGCTGAAGCGCGTGTGCTGGCAGGGGGGCCAGGGGTGCGCGCAGCCCAACCGACGATGGATCCGGGCAGTGAGCAACGCACAGGTGGTGGTCGAGGACGAAGAGCTCCTTGCGAGAGTCCGCCATGACATGCTGGCAGAGGTGCTGGATCAGAGAGGCCATGGTGGACGGGCGGCCGTCCTCGTCGGCAGCAGCCAAGGTCAGCGAGAGGCGACGCCGATCGGCGAAGAGCATCTCGAGGCCGCCCCTGCATGCGCCTGTTAGCGGAGGCCAGGGCCGGGGCGCGAGGCGACTTGCGAGAACTCTACGGCGAGCGTGAGCTGCTGGGCTCCGGCGCAGTCTGCAGCCGTGGCCATGACGCGACGTCGGACGGATGCGATGGCTAACAGCCGGCCGCCAGAGCTGCTGCGCGAGGCGTTAGGGCCGCGCATCGCGCATCACGTAAGCGGCGCGCATCTCGACATGTGGCGGCGCAGCCAATCACAGCACGCGACGGCACGATTTCGCAGACTCACCCGGCGCCTGGCATGAGCGCAAACGGAGTGTCGGTCGAGTACCTGACGGCGGGCGCCAACAGGCAGACGGCCGTCGCCGACTGGGGCGCCAGCGGCCTGCTGGCCTTTGGCGCCGACGTCAACGTCGCGCTCTGGCGGCCGCAGGTGAGCAGCCTCGGGCCCTCGGAGAGCGAGCGCAACGGCTGACGACTCCTCGGCAGCTCGATCCGCCGCGGGGGGTCGAGCGGCTCCTGAGCGGTCATGGAGCGACGGTCAAGGCGGTGGCGTTTCTGCCCGAGGCCGAGGGCGACGGCGCGAGCTATCTCGTCACGGGGTCCGACGACAGGTCGCTGATAGTCTGGAAGTCGACTGCCGACAGGCGGGGGTTTGGCGTCTTGCAGACCGCCTCGGAGCATACGGGGGCTGTCAACTGCATCACCGCCGTGAGGCTCGCCGCCGGCCGTCCGAAATGGATCGTCGCGACGGGCGCGGCGGATGCGACCATCCGGACGTGGAGCTTCGGCGACGACCAGCTGCGGCTGCTGCAGACCATCAAGACGGCGCCAAAGTACTTCCCCCTGGCGCTCGCCCTGGCCGCCCTGGACGGCGACGGGGATGTCGTCGTCCTCGCCGCGGCTGGCACGCGAGACACGGTGCAGGTGCTCACGGCCGAGGCGCAGGCGGAGGAGCCCCAGTTCGAGGTCCAGGCGACGCTTGCTGGGCACGAGGGCTGGATAAGGTCCCTGAGCTTCACCAGGGAAGCGCGCGGTGCCGACGGCGACCTGCTGCTTGCCTCGGCCAGCCAGGACAAATACGTGCGTATATGGAGGGTCCACAAGGGCCGCGAGCTGCCCGCGCTCGCGGCGTCGGGGTCGGACCCTTGCAGCGGCGCCTTCTTGCCGGGCAAGTCGCCGTCGAACAAGGCGCACTGGCTCAGGGCCGCCGGCAAGGACCTGTCCGTCACGTTCGAGGCCCTGCTGCTGGGACACGAGGATTGGATCTACAGCGCGAGGTGGCACGCCCACGAGGACGGCAGGCTGCAGCTGCTCACGGCGTCGGCCGACAACTCGCTCGCCATCTGGGAGGCAGACGCCTCGTCGGGCATCTGGGTCAGCATGGTCAGGCTGGGCGAGATCAGCCGGGAAAAGGGCGCGACGACGGCGACGGGCAGCACCGGCGGCTTCTGGACCGGGCTCTGGGCTCCCGACGGCCAGTCGGTGGCGTGCCTCGGCAGGACGGGAAGCTGGAGGAGGTGGCAGCACGAGCCGGCCGGCGACACGTGGCGGCCCTGCGTGGCCGTCGCGGGCCACACCAAGGCCGTGACGGGCGTCTCGTGGTCCAGGAGCGGCGACTACCTGCTCTCGACGAGCTCGGACCAGACGACGCGGCTGCACGCGCGGTGGACGGCGTCGGGGGGCAGGACGTGGCACGAGATGTCGCGGCCGCAGATCCACGGATACGACCTCAACTGCATCGACTCGCTGGGCGAGTCGCAGTTCGTGTCGGGCGCCGACGAGAAGCTGATGCGCGTCTTCAGCGAGCCGCGGACCGTCGCAACGCTGCTGCGCCGCCTGGCCGGCGTTGGCGACGGCGACGTGGAGCACATGGCCGACGCGGCCAACATGCCCGTGCTGGGGCTGTCCAACAAGGCCGTCGATGCCGCGGGCGACGAGCAGGCGGTCGAGCCGATGGACGGCGGCGACGGCGAGGCCGCGGACCCGGCGTCGGCCGCCAACAAGCCGCAGCTCGAGGCGGACCACCCGCCGCTGGAGGAGACGCTCTCGCGGCACACGCTGTGGCCGGAGAGCGAGAAGCTGTACGGCCACGGCTACGAGATGTCGTGCCTGGCCGCCAGCCACGACGGGAGGCTCGTCGCCAGCGCGTGCAAGGCGAGCTCGACCAACCACGCCGTCGTCCGGCTGTTCGAGACGGCGCGCTGGACCGAGCTGCGGCCGCCGCTGACGGCCCACTCGCTGACGGCGACTCGCCTGCGCTTCTCGGCCGACGACGGCTACCTCCTGAGCGTCGGCCGCGACCGGCAGTGGGCCGTCTTCGAGCGCGGCGGCGACGAGGCGGCCCCGTACCGGCTGCTGCAGGCGAACCCCAAGGGCCACGGCAGGATGCTGCTCGACGCCGCGTGGGCGCCGGGCGAGCCGCGCCTCTTCGCCACGGCCGGCCGCGACAAGCAGGTCCGGCTCTGGGCGTCGGCGCGCGACGCCGCCGGCGCGCTGCGGTTTGCGCCGGCCGCCGCCCTGCCGTGCGCGGCGCCGGCGACGGCCGTCGACTTCCTGCCGCGCCCGGTCGGCGGGAAGCTCGTGCTGGCCGTGGGCACCGAGGCCGGCCGCCTGAGCGTGTGCCTGGTGAGCGGCGACGGCTCGGGCGTCACGGAACTGGCGCCGCCGCCGGAGTGAGTCGCGTCTGCGCGGGCGGCGAAGCGAGGAGCTGACGCGCGTCCAGGCTTGCGTTCCCCAGGGCCGTGCTGCAGCTGGCCTGGCGGCCGTGCCGGGAGGGAGGGCGCTGCGCGTACACGCTGGCGGCGGCCGGCGAGGACGGCTCGCTGCGGCTGTTTTCCTTTGGCGAGGCGTATCTGCGGTCTGCGGCGGACGCGTAGGCAGGCAGAAGGATCCGCGCCTGGCGGGCGGTCGTGGCCGCGTGGCTCCGAGACGCGAGTTCGCTGCGGCGAGCTCATACCGTTGGCGACCGCGGTCCGTCCCGATGCTCCGACACGCTGCCACGGCCCTGACGCACGGCGGGGCTCAGGGAGGGCCTTGATATCTGGTTGCGAGGCGCTGCCTCCTCACCATCTTGTCGCGAGTCTCGCCTGACAATACAAACTCGAGCTGCCGCCGGGAGCTGATGCCTCTGCTGCTGCAGCGTCGCCGGGAATCACAAACATCGAGGTCCTTACACCGCGCGCGGCGTGAATCACGAGTTGCTACAGACAGCCTCCCATTGACGCTCCTCGTCCGCCTCACCGACACCACCCCCGGCCGCCGCCCGGCGCCATCCGGCATGTCTGCGGCGCGAGGCCCGCCAGCTCCGCCAGCGGCGTCGCCGGCTGCTCGTGCGGCGCCGGCCACGGGCTGCGCGCGCGCCCCCGCCGGTCCGGGTTCCTGGCGGCGCAGCCGTGGCCGTCGGGGAGGCCAAGGGACGCGCGGGCGTCGAAGAGGCCCTGGTCGCCCGAGGCCCTGTGGCTGCGAGACCCCCGAGCGTGTCGCCGGCTGCCGCGCCGCGCCCCCGGCTCGGGACCCGGCAGCGCCGAAAAGCCCCGGCGCGAGGCAGCGGCCTTGCCCAGGCGGTTGGTGAACGCGCCGCGCCGCCGCCGCCGCTGCGCCCAGATGTAGGCCCCGACGCCGGCCAGGACGACGGGCAGGCCGAGCCCGAGCCCGAGCCCGAGGCCCAGGTCCCGCCCGGGCCGGCCGTCGCTGCCGGGCTGCGGTCCGCCGCCGCCTGCGACGGCAGTGCCTGTCGGCGACGTCATCGTCGTCGGTGCCGTCGTCGCTGGAGCCACCGTCGCCGCCGCGCCGGACGTCGTGCACGGCGCCGAGCCCGTCGCCGCCGGCGTCTCCTCCGACACGGCGCACGCCGGCGCCGTCTCCGCCGCCGACGCACACGCGCCGGCGCCGACGCGCAGCCGCACCAGCCGCCGGCTGCGCGCCAGGTCGCGCGCGTCGGCGCACTGCAGCCGCGCGCAGCACTCCAGCCGCGCCGCGTCGCCGCACGGACAGGCGCCGTGCCCGGCGCGCCAGCAGCCCCCTTCGGCGCCCGTCTCGCGCAGGCACCACGTCTGTCGCCGTCAGCGGATGCCGCGCCCGCGGGGAGGGGCCGTTACCAGGCACGCCGGGCGCGCGGGCACGGGGCCCGCGCCGCCCGGCGGCAGCAGCAGGGCCAGGACGAGCGCGCTGGCGAGGGCGGAATACATGGCGGCTGGGCAGGCTGTGAGCGGCCAATGGCGCTGGGTGCGAGACCGGGAGCGAGGATAAATAGCCCGGGGCCCGTCTGCGGCGGCAGTGACTGCGACGCCGCGGCCCGCCGTCAACGCCGGCCGTTTGCCGCTCGCCTACGCAACGGGCCCGTCCTCCGGCGGCACGCTGCAGCGCCACGGGCCCAGACGGCCGCCAAGGCAAGAGGCCGACGACGACGCGCGCAGACACGGAGACCAGCCATAATATTACCATTCAGCCAAGTATATCACCGCCCGCCCCCCGGCGCGCCCTCAGCCGCCCCGGCAGCCGCCCCTCACAGCTCCCCGTGGCCCGGGCCCAGGGCGTCGCTCGCGCGCACCGCCGGCGGCAGGGCGCCGGCGTCGTCGCCGCCGATGTAGTACCACGCGCGGCCGGCCAGGGTGAAGACGTGCTGCGGCAGGTACAGGATGGCGGCGATGAAGGACAGGCCGCACAGCAGGAAGAGGATCGAGTCTGCGCGCGTCAGCCAGCCCGCGGCCAAGGGGCGCGGCGCCGCGGCCACGCACAGAAGGTGAACTTTTCCCACTGCGTGTACATGTACACGGCGAAGGTGGCCTCGAACTGCAGCTGCTTGCGGTGCAGCCACTGCCGCACGCCCGCCAGCCGCGACATGCTGGCCGCGACCCCTGGGCTGGTCCTGTGCCGCGTCGTCGTCGCCCTTTGTCCTGGTACCCGGCCAAGTGCGTCGTCCAGCCGTGCGTCGTCCAGCCGTGCGTCGTCCAGCCGTGCGTCGTCCAGCCGTGCGTCGTCCAGCCGTGCCTCGTCGACGCGATCCGGCCCGTTTGCGCGCCTCGGAGCCAGAGCTTGAGCCGTAAAATGTGGTCATCAATGTAGGTTGCAGATGCGTCTTGACGCGCAGTCGCTTGCATGGCCCTTCGCCGAGGATAAGCCGCGCGCGCCACACGCGTCGCGCCCCGGGTGTGGCTTGCCCCGCGCCAGCCACTCCCTCGGCACAGCTTCACTGCGCGACTCCGCCTCCTCTCGCCAGAGCCGCTACACCACCATGCTCCGCCTCCTCTGCCGCCTCTCGCGCGCGCCCAGCACCCTCTCGCGCGCGCCCAGCACCCCCCTGGCCCCCGCCCGCCCATTCACCGCGGCGCGCCCCCTTGCCGCAAAGAGCCTGCCCCCGCGGCCCAAGCCGCCTCCGGAGTCGGAGATCGACGAGTCCTTCGTCAAGGGCAGCGGCCCCGGCGGCCAGAAGATTGTCCGCAGCACCCGTCTCGGATGGACACCTCGATCCGCCATCCGGCGCTGACTCGCCCCGCAGAACAAGACAAACTCGGCCGTCCAGCTCAGGCACACGCCCACCGGCATCGTCGTCAAGTCCCAGGCCACCCGCTCCCGCTCCCAGAACCGCAAGCACGCGCGCGAGCTGCTCGCCCAGAGGATCGACGACCTCGCCAATGGCCGCCAGAGCCGCTCCGCCACCGTCGCCGAGCTGAAGAGGGGCCGCGCCGCCAGCGCCGCCAAGAAGAGCCGCCGCAAGTACAGGAAGCTTGCCGCCGAAAAGGCTGCCGAGGATGCTGCCGAGGATGCTGCCGACGAGGCCGTCCACGAGGCCACCCACGAGGCTGCCACTCCCGACGCCCCAGGCAATGGGCACAATGATACAACAAACACAGGCCAAGCTTCAAGGCCCTGACCCCAGCTGCCGTCTCAGCTGCCGTCGCCCGAGTGCGCCAGTGACGAGTCTATACCCTACGCCCCCTCTCGTCACACTCTTCCATTGTACGAGTCTAGAACGGGAAGCAACAATAAAGTACTCGCATCAACCTCAGCTTCTACCCCCCAGCCCCCTGGCCCCGCATATGACCCATCCGGCTTCAACACATGGACCGCCGTTTCTTCCGAGTAAAGGCAGCGCCAACACCCTTAACCCTGTCAAAAGCTTTTCGTAAATATGACACTCGGCTGGGATGCTCGCGAGGCCGGGGAGGCTCTGCGTCCGTCGGCGCCCCCATGGCCTCGTCACGGCTCGGCCAGGGGAGGAGCGTCTCGGCTTCGGCTTGGCGTTGCTGGGCTCCGCGTCAGCACCCACACCGGCCGGCGTCCATTCTCTGCCGAGCCCCTCACCTTAGAAACACTTGCGGTGGACGATCGAGGGGCCGCTCTCGTCGTACTCCTGCTTCGAGATCCACATCTGCTGGAAGGTCGACAGCGAGGCCAGGATGGAGCCGCCGATCCAGACCGAGTACTTGCGCTCCGGCGGCGCAATGATCTTGATCTTCATCGACGAGGGAGCAAGGCCGGTGATCTCCTTCTGCATGCGGTCCGAGAGACCGGGGTACATGGTGGTGCCACCCGACTGTGCAAAACGTCAGCGCCTCCGACGCCCGGCCGGGCCGCCGGCCACTCACCATGACGATGTTGCCGTAGAGATCCTTTCGGACGTCGACGTCGCACTTGATGATCGAGTTGTACGTGGTGACGTGGATGCCGCCGCTCTCGAGGCCGAGGACAGAGGGCTGGAAGAGCGCCTCGGGCGCGCGGAACCGCTCGTTGCCAATCGTGATGACCTGGCCGTCGGGCAGCTCGTACGACTTCTCGAGGCTGGAGCTCTGGGCCGCCGTCTGGATCTCCTGTTCAAAGTCGAGGGCGACGTAGCAGAGCTTCTCCTTGATGTCGCGGACGATTTCCCGCTCGGCCGTGGTGGAGAAGGTGTAGCCGCGCTCGGCCAGGATCTTCATGAGGTAGTCGGTGAGATCGCGGCCGGCCATGTCGACGCGGGCAATGGCGTGGGGGAGGGCGAAACCCTCGTAGATGGGCACGACGTGGGTGACGCCATCGCCCGAGTCGAGGACGATGCCCGTGGTGCGGCCCGAGGCGTAGAGGGAGAGGACGGCCTGGATGGAGACGTAGAAGGCGGGGGCGTTGAACGTCTCGAAGACAATCTGCGTCATCTTCTCACGGTTGGACTTTGGGTTGATGGGCGCCTCGGTGAGCAGGACGGGGTGCTCCTCGGGGGCGACGCGCAGCTCGTTGTAGAAGGTGTGGTGCCAGATCTTCTCCATGTCGTCCCAGTTGGTGACGACGCCGTGCTCGATGGGGTATCGGAGCGTCAGGATGCCACGCTTGGACTGGGCCTCGTCACCGACGTACGAGTCTTTTTGGCCCATACCGATCATGATGCTGCGGCCCGGTTAGAGCGTGCACCTTGCATCCCCTTGTGCGAGGGCGGAAGAAGGATTGAAAACGCACCCATGGTGACGGGGCCGGCCGACAATGGAGGCTGCATCGACGTCAGCGTTGGCCGTGGCTAGCATGGGGTTGCGCCGCCAGCGGCGTCCCCTTGACTAGCTGATACGCAGTTGGGGAGCTGAGGGCAGCAGCAAAAGTGGGGTGCGGGGGGTTAAGGGGAACTCACGGAAAACAGCTCGAGGGGCATCGTCACCGGCGAAGCCGGCCTTGCACATGCCGGAGCTGTCGCATGCCGTCAGCCTCCCAGACGCGTTGCAGAAAAGACAATGGGCCGTCTTGTCGCCGTGATTGGCGTCGTCGGGCGCCGTCGACGAGAGGAGCGAGGCCCCCCCTGGCGAGGCGAGGCGAGGACGCAGGATCGGCGGTGAGACAGCGGGGGCAGGGAGCTTACCCATTGTCGATGACGAGGGCGGCAACTTCTTCTGCAGCGAGGCCCAGAGTCAGCAAAGGCGGCGCGATGCGATGCGTCGCGGGCCGGGCGTGCGACGTACCCTCCATGGCTGCAGGGGACACGCGGGCAGAGCTGCTGCAAAATCGTCAGCGGCGGCTCGGCGGGCTCAGAGCGGCAGCGGGCGCTCACGCGGCTGCGGAGACGTCGAGAGCAAAGGGACGAGGCGAGGTCGAGGGCGAGTCGTGATGAGCCTAGGTGCAGAGATTTGTGCGAGGTGCAGGAGTGAGGTTGAAGAAGGGGCGCGCGTGGAGGGGGAAAGGGAGCCCGCAGCGGGCGGGAAGTAAGTATCTCCGCCTGCTGCGGGAATGGAGGGGCCACCTCGCCGCCGCTGATTGGCCGCGCAGGGGGGCTGGGCGCCGCGCTGTATTGCGCCTCAACGCTGCGTCACGGCCTGCGTCGCCTCGGGCGCGCTGACGACACCTTTGCTCCTGGGTTACTCCTTTCTTACTCCTTTCTTACACGCCGTGCTCATCCGCCCGACACGGTGGCGAAACGGCCGACCCTTCAGGCGCCCGTTTACTCTGCCGCTTGCTCATTCCGACGACGCCCGCCTCGTTAGCCGCCCGCCGCCGGCCATACTCACGGGCCCCGTGTACGCGCGCCGCTTCCCGCCGAACCACAGCGCCGCCGTCAGCAGCCCGAGCCCGACCAGCACGCCGCTCACGTAGTTCATGTTGTCCGCCTGCGCCGGCAGGTACAGCGGCAGGCAGAAGACGACGGTGTAGAGCGACACCCAGCCGACGCTGAAGACGTTGCAGAACCAGCCGAAGCCGCCCAGGTCGAAGTCGCGCTCGGGCAGCGTCCTGTCCCGCCCCCGGACGAGCACGATGCCCTGCGGGATCGTGCAGCTGATGTTGAGCGCCAGCACCGACACCGCCACGAAGCTGTTGTACGCCGTCGACGACGCCAGGTAAACCAGTCCGCCCAGCATGCAGAACCCCGACGCCGCCGCCGTCGCGTACGCCGGCATCTCGAGCCGAGGGTGCACCTTGGCCAGGGTGGCCGAGAAGGGGAGCCCGTTGTCCCGCGCAAAGGCCCAGGCGAGCCGGCCGGTCGTTGTCAGGCACGACAGCGTCGCGCCCATGTACAGGATCAGGGTGCACAGCACATAGAAGCCCGCGGCACCCTGGCTGCCCGTGGCCTGGTAAAACACCTCGAGCAGCGGCACCGGCGAGTTTGCAGCGGCCTTGAGATCGCTCGCCGAAAACAGGACCGCCAGCGCAAAGGGAGCCGTCGTGACGAACCCTATCAGCACCGTCAGGCACAGCACCCGCGGCACGTTTCGCCCGGGCATGGGGACTTCCTGCGCGCCTCCCAGTCAGCGTCTGGGCAGCGGTCACAGCGGGGACTCTTTCAGCTCAACCTCGGCGATGTGAGTCGCGCCGTCGATGCCTATGTAAATGTACATGGTCTGGCCGACGCCTATCAGAAAGGCCACGCCGTGAGGCCAGCCCGTCTTGTTGTCATAGTCGACGAAGATGGCCTTGGCGTCTTGCTTGTTGCCGTGGCTGGTTGCCAGGAGCGTTAGGAAGCCGACGAAAGGAGCGACGACGGTGGCCCAGAAGAACATCTCTTCCAACCTGGGGAGGGCCCGGGCAAGGAAACACGGGATTGCCGTGCACAACAGTTGCACTGCCAGGAACACCAGCATCGTCTGCCATCGTGTGGCGGCAAAGCTCGTGTCGAAGAAGGAGACGAGGGACATGATCATTTGCGCTGGCACCAAGAGTGAGCGACGCCACGACTCGGCGGAGCCAGCATGGTCCTTTACCCGTGCATATCGCGGCCGAGATGGTCAGCAGGCCCCAGGCAACGAGGCTGATGACGCCCGTCAAGAACGACGCGGCCGCCCTGGTTCCCGGAGACGAGACCATATAGGCGGCATGGTACTGGCCGCCACTGGTCGGGAACGCGGAACACAGCTCCGCCAGGCCACACGCTGCGGCCCAAGGTCAGCCCTCCGGCCCCGTCACGCAAAGACGGGGTGGGTACTGAGCAAGGCGCATGCCACTGTGGCGGCCAGGAAGCCGTAGACGACGCCGGGCCCGCCGCCGCAGTTGAGCGGCGCCATGAAGTTGACGCTCCATCCCAGCCACGAGTTGCAGATGACGAAGCCCAGAGACAGGGCCGAGAGGGACGAGAAGCGGCGCTTTAGCTGTTGGCCGTCGTCCTGGCCGACGGGGAGCTCTTGGGCGGCGGCGAGCTTCTGTTCGACGGTCATGCTCACGTTGGTCCTCGTCGATACGCTCAGATGTCGAGTCGCGTCCTCCACACCAGCAGCGCCCCCGGGGAAGGGGACAATAAATAGGCCTTGGCCAATCGACAATATCGGCGATCGACCAGTCCAACGTACGGTCCCGAATCTCAGTTCGCTGCATAGTACTTCACCCCAGTCTCACCGTCACCTGGCCCGTGCACGCCCTGTTGACGTTCCCGCCAATAACCCGACAGGACTTGTAACCTACCCCTAGGTGTAAACGCAAAGCGGCTCTCGGAGGCTTTTGGGTGGACAAGCAAGTCTGGGGCATACGTGTACATACTTTGTGATCCGCATTGTAACGCCAGCCGCAGCCAATGAGACATGTGCGATTCCGCTCCCTGCGTCAGGGCTATTCCTCTTTGGCCGTCCTGGTAACACAAGACAGCCTCACAGTTGCATCATCCTTTATTCCCCTCTTTCCTCTCCTTTTTAAACTCTCTCCGTTTATGGAACCACACTCCGGATGTACATACGTGTGCCAGTCGACCCAAAATCACCCATCAACCCGTCGCCGTATCACCGGACAAGTGTCTTACATATAGAGAATACACCATAGGCGTAACGCTCTTTCGAGCTAACCACTCAGGAATCTCACTTCTATCATACGCCATGCCGCGACTTTATTTTCAACAAGGTACGGGGAGCGGTCGGTCCCTTATTCGGCTATGAGCATTGGGATTGAATTATTCGAAAACCATGTCGACCGGCCTTGGCAATGACTTGGGAACTCAATGACAAATCCAGAGGTTTTTAAGTTAATATATCACTCTTCTAAGCTTTAACTACACATACACATGAGTCCCGCTTTGGAACCAAGCACGGGCCTCGACGGCTAAAGCCTGTCAATAAGGGAGTGTTTGTGTAGATTCGACAATCAACAACGTATGTATTTACGGAGGGCGAATTCGTACCGTTACCGGTGACTGCAACTGCCCACCAACAACAGTGGAGACATCCGCGATCACTGAGCCAACAAGACCGAATTTCCTCAAAATTTGCAAATGTCAAAATGCCTGGAAGCCGACATTGGCGGTGCAAGTGCAGGCTCCGCGACAGGATCAAGCGGCGCTAGTCCACTTTGGGCATGGACGCTTCGTGAACATTCCGAAAGGAAGGCATGCATCCTCCATAAAGCATCTACTCTACTAATCGAGATTCTCAACCCCTCCACCTAGACTCGCTCGTCGACATAGTTTTGCGAAGCAGAGGGGATACACGGTATATACAAGCCCCGCGCCGGAAATACAGCAAAATGGAAGACAAGCGCCTCAACGACCTCCTGCGCTGGAGCATCGAAAACTCCGACGCCAGCCGCGGCGACGCGACGGCGCCGCAGCCGACGACCGACCTCACGCCCGAGGTCATGGCCGCGCTCATGGGCGGCCCGTCGGACGCGGAGCTGATGCGCGCCGCCATGGAGGTGGTCGGCGCGCCCGACGTGGCGCTCTCGGAGAAGCTCATCGCCTTCGACAACCTGGAGCAGCTCATCGAGAGCCTCGACAACGCCAACAACCTCGCCGCCCTCGACCTGTGGTCCCCGCTGCTCGCCCAGCTGCGCAGCCCCGAGCGCGACCTGCGCCGCATGGCCGCCTGGTGCATCGGCACCGCCGTCCAGAACAACGCCCGCACCCAGGAGCGCCTGCTCGCCGTCGGCGGCCTGCCCGAACTCGTCGCCGTCGCCGTCGCCCCCGACGAGGCCGAGCCCGTCCGCCGCAAGGCCGTCTACGCCCTCAGCTCCGCCTGCCGCAACTACCAGCCGGCCATGGACGCCTGCACCGACGAGCTGACCAGGGCCGGCCAGCCGACGGCCAAGGTCGACGCCACCGACATGGAGGCCGTCGACGGCGTCATGAATGCGCTGCGCGAACGGGCCAAGGCTGCGTAGTGCGTCTTGTTTGTTTCCATCCTCCCGTCATGTTACGGGACACTAGCATTGGGCGGAGTTGAGGCGTCCCGGGCCATTGTGGAAGGATTCATCATTGGTCTGCCCTTAGACACGCAGGCCCTCTATGATACAGCTGTTGCACACGATGCCCCGTCGCATCTCGTGTCCTAGTGCGTGACCTTGCCGTAGAACGGGAAGCCCATGGCCTCCATGAGAAGGCGCCCTTGCCTGTCCGACGTGCCGCTGGTGCGGATGAAAATGTGACAGCCGGGAATCAGCTTGGAGGGGTACATCTAGTCGGGAGCGTCAGTCGGTCCCGGACGCGCAACAAGGCAGCCGGCTGACTCACGTCGTAGTTGAATTCGATCTCGGGAAAGTAGGCCATCCACTCGGGCCTCATGCCAAACGCCAGGTTTCCGGCGCTGTCTCCGGTGCTGGCGTTGATGCCGGGCCAGTCCTTGATCTTGGGGAGCACCAGCGTCACCAGCTTGTCGACAAAGTCGTAGGCGGCGGCGCCGGTCAGCGTCGTCTTGGCGCCGGTCCTGTCGCCTTTCCGGACGCCCCACTGGATGATGTTGTGCTTGACCTGCGTCACCTCGGGGTAGGTGCCGGTGATGGCCTGCACGACGGCGCGTGCGACGTGGAGGTGCTCCTTGTCCTCGGCGGCGAGCGGGACGAACGAGTTGACGGTGACGGCCTCGATCTCGGGTATGTTGTCCCACGTGATCTTGCGCTCGAGGAGGCCCAGCCTCGACGAGCCGCCGCCTCGGGGCCCGCGCCTCGGGCGGTTCTTGTGGTAGGGCGACGAGTCGTCCCATGTCCTCAGCGTGCCCTTTTGCGACTGGCTGGGCGGCGTGCCGGGGGGCACGTGGGTGTAGGCCAGGGTCAACAGGTCGGGCGCAATGGTGCTGTCGTACGTGTGCTTCAGGCGCGGGAAGCTGAAGGGCCCGGGGACGAAGTTGCGCGCGGTCGGATCCGACGACGGGGGCGCCTGGACAGGGTGCAACGGCCCGCGGTCGTATTTTGGAGGATGGAACTGGTACCTGGGACGGTCAGCACCGGGCCCGGGTCCGGGGAAGAGAAGCAGATACCTGCTGCCGGGAAGCCGCTGCGCATTGGCGCTAGACTCTTGAGAGGCATTGAAGGCGTCGACCGTCTCCTGGTCGGGCGCAGGGGCCGTGAAGGCGGTTGTGGATTCGAGGTCCTGCAGCTCGGGCCGGTTCGCGGGGGCTTCGCCGGTCGAGGCAAATCTCCGCACGCTCGGAGGCGTCGGTCGCAGGGGCAGCTGGCCCTGCCAGAGGGCCCTCGCTATGCGGGTTCCTTGACGAGCACCAGCCATGGCGGACGGTTGGTGCTGGGCGGGCTTGCGTCGAGCTCGAAGCTGGATGGAAATTTCCAATGCGACGTCGGTCGAGGTGGCGAGTGCAGGCCAGCCACACGTGGCGGTGCAGCTTCTATCGAGTTAATTTTAGTAGTAGCCTAAGGTGTCAGTCAGCGTGTTGAGTATGTGGCACACGGGCCGCGCCCTGGCTCGCGATGGAGGCCTAGCGGCTGCAGCGAAGCTGGTGACCGAGAGGCCAGGTCAGCATGGCGCGGCAGCAGGCAGCACGGGACCAAGAGGCCACGAGGGGCGTTACGGTCCATGAGCTCGTTGTGCTCGCTGCCATCAGCAGGGCGACCAGCCATGGCCCCCCGCAAACTACGACGAGTTTCGCCTTGTCCCCGCGGCCCAATGACGCCGACGGTTATTTTAACCTCAGTCGTGCCGTATTAGGTGGTCGACCTGGCGCCTCCACCCCTGAGCCACCTACAGCTGGTACCTCTCATGGAAGACAACACGGATTCCGCCGTCGAGGGGCATGGCTTCACTGTCGCGTCATTGGCTGCCGCCGCCAGGCAGACGCCCAACCTCTGCTGCCGCCGGAGCTCGCCAGCTGCAGCGCTGCCAGCGATTAGACTTTGCTGTTGCCTCGAACCCGCTGCCGCGCTCCATGTCCACGTGCTGTGTACAAGGGTACCAGGTACGCTCTGTGCCTCCATGGCCACTAGTGCCAGAGCCACGTCTGGCCTCCACGACATTCCTCCCTCCTTGGCCCGCGACCATTTCTCGACCACTTTTCTTGTCCGCTCGCCCTCCTCCAGGCCTTCCTGTCCAGCCACCGCCAGTCGTCTCCTCGCGCCTCGCCTCGCCTCGCCTCGCCTCGTCTGGCCTCGACCTGCCCCGCCTCGCCTGGCGTCCCCCCGCCTCGACGCGCGCCGCCTCCTTCGCGCGCCGCCTCCTTCGCGCTTCCGTCCCCTCCCGTCCTGCGCCCCCCGAGAAGCCTCGCGCTCCGAGCCCGAGAATGGGAATTCTCCTACAGCTCCTGCCCCGCTGAACCCCGCGAGGCTCTTGGCCCTCGTCTGCTCCGTCGCCCTCGCCGCTGCTGCCGCGCGCGGCTCCTCGACCAACCATGAAGGAGTTTCCCATCAAGTTCCTCACCCTGCGCGACAAGAATGCCTCCCACCGTCGCAGCAAGTCGGTCCCGGCCGGGAGCAAGGACGCCAAGGTCGCCCGGCCCCCGGAGCTCCAGCCCTCGACGTCCGAGACCCGGCCGCTAACCACCCCTGCAGTCACGCCCGCTGTCCGCCGACGCCTTCAAGGCCATGTTCAAGATGGACAAGCAGAGTGCAAGGCTCGACGCCGAGAGGGAGGTGGAAGAGGGCAAGGTGCGCTGCAACCCCCCCTCCCTACCCCCTTGTGCCTGTCTCTCGCTCATCTCCAGATCCAGATCGAAGAGGTCCTGCGGCTCCTCGACCAGCTCGACATGACGCCCGTCTCCACCGACCACATCAGAGACATCATGGCCACCAAGTTTGCCGACGGCGACCCCACGAGGACGGCCGAGTTCATCGCCATAGAGCACAAGGCTCAGGCCGGCATCATCACCTCCTACGACCCCAGCGTCCACATGCTCGGCGCCGAGAATCGCGAATACGTCACCTGCTACCTCGACGCCCTCTTCTTCGCCATGTTCTCCAGGCTCGACGCCTTCGAGTGCATGCTCAAAAACGACTTCCGGATAGACGATCCCAGGTACAAGCTCGTCAACCTCCTCCGCATCTGGGTCAACATGTTGCGATCCGGCAAGCTGATTCGCACTGATCTGGTGGGTGCGGCGACCCCCCCGAGAAGCAACGCTGACGCGCCAGACAGACCAAGCTGATACAAGACGCCCTGGGCGACTGCGGCTGGCCGGATGCCCGCCTGTTGGAGCAGCAGGACACGTCCGAGGCATTCGCATTCATCACCGAGACTCTGCAGCTCCCCCTGCTCTCCCTGCAGGTCGACCTCTTCCACCAAGGCAAGAAGGACAAGGATGACCACAAAGTCGTCTACGAGCGCCTGCTCAACCTCGCCGTCCCGCCCGACCCCGAAGGCAAGGGCATCAAGCTCGAAGACTGCTTGGAGGAGTACTTCAACGCTCGAGTCGACGTGCTGCGAGACAGTGAGGAGGGCAAGAAGCCGGCCACGGAGGATAGGAGGCCGGATGAGATGCCCGGTACGGCTCACCACCCCACCATTCGACTCATCCGAGACGAGGATGCCGCGTCGACGTCGGCGACGCCGTCGCCAGTCGAAATGTCCCCGTCCACCCCGGTCGTGGCAGATCCGATGGAACGGTCCGACTCGCGCCGGTCGACCTGGACCGACGACTCGAGTGCCACGGGACAGAACGGGGCTTTGGAAGAGGACGAGAATGGGAATCCGAGCAGCTGCCAGAGGAGCCCTTCGACCCGGGACAGGTCCACCAGTGTCATTCGGCGCGTCCTGGTCGACGAGCAGGGCCGGCCGGCCGGACAAGGCTCGCGGGTGCAGAGAACAAGGCGAAAGGGCTCGACTGTGGTCAAGGCGATCACGATACCTGCCTGGCAGTTCTTCCGCTTGATCCGTAAGTGGACGGCGCGCTGCCAAAGCCTCTGCAAGAGCTGACTCGCCCCGGTCGCACAGCCTGGCACGCGCTCACCAACGGCGAGCCTCGAAACGACGTCGAGGTCGCCATGAACTTTGACCAGAGGCCCATTGTCGGCATTTGCCTCAAGCGGTACGCAATGGCCGAGTCGGGCCAGCCTCGACGCCTCAACACCTTCATCGACATCCCCGACAGCTTGCGCCTGCCGCACTTCATGCTCGCCGGCGGGCCGGATCTGGAGGAGGAGAGCGGGCTGCGGACCGAGTACAAACTCGTGCTGCAGTCCGTGGTGTGCCACCGCGGGGATTCCCTGCAGAGCGGCCACTACATTGCCTTTGCCAGGGCGGCGCCCAAGCTGCTCACCGACAATCGGAGGCACGATCTCGACCCCCCGCCAGACTACGAAGAGGCGCAGTGGGTGCGGTTTGACGACTTGGAGACGGAGAATCGGGTCGCCTTTGTCGACGACATCAAGCGGTCGCTGAGAGAGGAGATGCCCTACCTGCTCTTCTACCAGGTTGTGCCCATGGTCGACATGAACTGCCCCTCGACCGAGGGGACAGAGGCGGGGCCGCCGTCTTACGACGAGTCGAAAGCGAGCTTCGAGATGGCGTCGTCGGGATCGCTGTTCGATGGAGAGGTCAACGGATATGCCCGACCCGCCGGGCACTGCCGGGAAGACACGCTGACGGCGGAGACGCTCGCCCGCAGTAAGCCGCCGAGTATCCGGCTGTCTTCCGAGGCCGAACGTCCGTCTCGGGCAACGCTGGAGAAGCCCTGGGCCGGTTCACACGCCGGGTCCACGCCCAACGGCTCACGGCGCCAGAGCGTGGCCTTTACCGACTCGGGCGCCGTCACGCCGTCCGTCACGCCCGACGCCGACGCCAACTGGCCCGTCATCAGCCCCAGCGATGAGCCGGCCGGGTCTCGGCTGTCGAGGGCCGCGTCCCGCTTCGCCCTTGGCAAGCAAAGCCGGCCGGCCAGCCAGTCCGGCGAGGGCCGCCTCAGCTTCTCCATGACGCGCCTCGGCGGGCTCATGAGGACGAGCAAGGAGCCGCTGGCGGAGCCCAACGGCCTGGGCTCCTTGGTCACGACCTCGGCCACGGCGCCCGGCCCCGACGCGCCCGACTCCCCCGTCGACGCCGACAACAAGGCAACCACCAGGCACAGGAGCGGCTGGTCGAGGGACAAGCCGGCGAAACCCAAGTCGGGCGGCGCGCAGCCCGAGCGCGAGTGTTTGGTGATGTAGAGCGCGTGGGGCGAGTTTGATACCCCTTTCGCTTCTCGTCCGGTTGCCGCGGTTTTGGCTTTGAGCATCGCGTCCGCCGCCGGCCCTCGTTGACGCCATGGCCGGCGGCGGCGCATACGCATTCGTGCCAGGCAGGCGGGGACTTGCATCGGACTGAGCGATACCACGGCGTTTGGGATGGGACGGAAGAGCACAGGATACGAGGCTGCTCATGACCGAGGGCTGCTGCTATATACGGTACAGCGGGCCGGGACCGTCTGCGACAACAGACGGCGATGCCTGGCGGTGAATACCATTTGTTACCCGACTTTTGCGAGTGCTCGACGGTGCCTCCTGATTGCCGCCCGCGGCCTGGTTGTCGAGCCGTTCCCCAGAGGCCGGGCGCACGGCTTGCAGAAGATTTGGATTCTCTATCGCCCAGTACGCCTCCTGACGGGCCACACGCCTGCGGCCTCGCAGATGCCCCCCTGCTGCGACAGACGTTGATAACCATCCGCCGCCGCCCTGCCCCCTGGGCAAAAGAGCCCAAGCCGTCCGCACGCCGCTGTCCAAGGTCCCCCGGCCGCCGAGGCCTCTCGAGATAATGTACACAGGCAGGGGGGTTAACCGCAACGGCCGTTCCGATCCAAGCGCGCGTCCGGTCTCGGGCAGCGCAGCGCCCCCGCTGCAATCACAACACGCCCAAAGCCTCCAAGAGACCAGGGCGTACATTTTTTTGGTTGCCTCGTGGCTGATGAGAAAGATCCGCAGGAGTCTATCGAAACGAACACGTGGATGTGCAGACGCCGCGCCGCGCCGAGACAAGGAACCGGGGGCCGTCATCAAATGGGGGTAGGTTCGGAGGGCAAAGGCGAGCTACTAAGACATGGGACGGGAAGGATGAGGGTCCGCGCTTCCGCCGGTCGGGTGTCGGGCTACATTAGATTATCTCCTTGGTCGTGAGTAGGGTTGGATCCGGGATGCAATCATCATCGGGCGCTCGCGGGCTTAGAAGGGGATATTGGGGGGCGTCTGGGCACCCAGATTCTCCTGCTGGTCTTGCAGCTCCTCGGGGGTGGACTCGATGGAGACGCCCAAGCCGAGCCGTGCTTGGTGCTTCGCCATGGGGTCAGTCCGGACTCTGCGGCTTCTCAGGCCAGGGGGGACGAACCGTGAAGTGGTCGACGTCGGCGGCAAAAGTCATCATGACAGGCGGCGCCACTCGCTTCTCGAGCAGACAGCTCAGCTTGCCCTTAGAGTCGACCTGGGCTCGGAAGGTGGACATGCGGAAGTCGTACTTGGCGCCAATGGTGGTGACGCCCTCCCTCTGCAGGCTGCCGCCCATCAGACCGCCGGCAGAAGGGACGAGGCCGAGGCTCAGGTCGACGCCGGCCTGCACCTTGTCGGAGAGCCGTCTCCAGTACGAGGTGGTGATGGTGCCCATGGCAGACTGCAGCTGGGCAGTGGCGATCCAGTCGTCGGTCTTGTAGCGAGCACAGTAGGAGACGGCGCACTCGGGGCCCTGGGTGAGGGCGGGGCGCTGCCACAGCGTCTCGAGGCCGAGAGCGAGCCTGGGGGTGACGGACTGCAGGTAGCTTCCGACGTAGATGCCAGTCACGCCGCCGTCGAGGAAAGAGGGGTTCAGCATCTTGAGGGAGGCGCTGAAGTCGTTGCCGGTGTATTCGTGTTCGAACTGGGCCATGTCCTGGCCGCCGGGGAAGATGGAGAGCTGCGACTTGGAGACGAGCTTGTCTGTCCACCGGTAGTTGAAGCGGCCGGACAGCGAGCCCTCGTTGTCGAGGTTTCCTTGGCAGAAGACCTGGTGTTGCGTGAGCGTCAGCGGGGCGGAAGGGCGTGCACGGGGAGAGGAGGGCGCGGAGGGCGCACCTTGCCGGTGCCGTACATGGCGGCAAAGGTGTAGGGGTTGATGCGCTCGCCCATTGCGAACTGGTGCGAGACCTGGAAGAGGGGCGCCATGCTGAAGATCTTGGTGAGGTCGGCGCGGATGCCGGTGAACATGAAGTTGTTGAGGAAGACATCGCGCTGCACCTCCTTGGCCAGGTTCTCGATGGTTCCGGGGTTGGGGAGGCCGAGCTTGGCCCGGCGCTCGGAGAAGGAGTTGAGGGCATCGCCTATTGTGGCGGCGACGGGGTTGGAGAAGAGGAGGGCGCGTATCGAGTCGAGCGAGGAGGCAGCCATGGCGACGGCTTGTGCGGAGCGACGGCCTGCGCTGCGGCTCGCCTCGCCTCTGGATGGAAGAAGTCGGAATTGACGGCCTCGGCAAGCCGCGTCAGACGAATCCGCAGCGCTGGGGCCTCGAGTGCGAGTCGCTCCGGGTCCGGGTCGCCAGGCTGTGCGATGACGAGCGAGCGTGGTCTGGAGCGGAGGATGGAGCTGGAAATTTTCATCAGCTTTTCGAGCCGCTAGCTGCCTCCATGACAGGACGAGCCGGCGGCGGTCCTGCTCCGTGCCGGCCTTTAGCCGCGCGTCCTGCCGGTCGATTGGCTGGGCTGCTGCGCAGGTATCAGATACGGCGACGGGATGGCAACCCGGCCGCACGGCTGAGGTACTCGGTACACATAGGCGCCAGGCCGTCGCCTCACCTTACTCATCACCGGCGTCGTCCATCCGCCGTCGACCTCTACCCTGGACTGGCAGCAGATCCTCATCCTTCCATCTCTCACCTCGTCTGCATCCTTTGCGATTGGTCTCTGCCTCGCTGGCCTGGGTGATTCTTATCGTCGCCTTGCCTATAACCGGGGGGCGATCTCTGTTCCACTGCCTGTTCGACCCTCCGCCTGTCCTGGGCCTCGGCTGGGCGCCACTGGCAGTGCCCTGACGACCGAGGCTTCCCGTTGCCCGATAGCGGATCAGACCCTGGCAGTTTGCGGCAGTTTGCGGAGAGGAACTTGCTTCCCGTGGCGGAAAGCTTAACTGACCGCGCGAGTTGATGCGGAGCCCGGTCCGACGGCTGCCAACCTCAGTTACACAACCAGACGTTACAGCTGAAGTCACAATCGCCTTGTCAATAAATCGTGGTCAGCTGGCCCCGAAGATGGACACCCTACTGTAGGTCGTCTGAGCTCCCCTGGCGTGTCGTCCGCAGTGGCGTCGGCACAGCAACGACGGTAGCCTCATCATTGACGCTGACGAAACAGGACCGCCGAGATTGCGGCAAACGCCCCTCGGTATCGCCGCAAGAGCTCCACGTTTATTGACGGCATTCACGATGTCACCGAGGACCAGGACATGGCCCCGGCCCAGCTGTACAGCACCATGTCTGGCCGGCTGTTCCACTCCGGACGCATAGCCATCGTCATGGTTGGCCCTCCTGCTCGAGGCAAGACGTGCGTCCGTCCAGCGTCCTTTGAGGCACATGGCCCTGGGCTCACCCTCGCAGTCACATCTGTGTCTCGCTCGCCAGGTACTTGCAATGGCTGGGCGTCAAGACCCGCATCTTCCACTTGGGTGACTACCGCCGCGCCACGATTGGCCCCGAGGGCTCCGTCCCCGAAGACTACTTCTTCCCAAACGCGTCTCCGGCCTCTGTCATATTGCGGCAGAAGATCTTGAAGAAGTGTCGCGAAGACATCTATGCTTGGCTGAACCACGAGAACGGCCAGGTCGCCATATACGACGCGGTCAACCCCACGGCGAGCGGCAGGCGCGCACTGGCCAAGGAATTGGCCAAGCATGATGTTCAAGTGAGCGCCGGCTCGACAACTCACTGAGAAGGGGTTACTGACGCCGACAGACTCTCTTCATCGAGTCGTACGTGGACGACGAACGCATTCTCCGCGAGAATGCGCGAAATGTCAAAATATCGTCTCCAGACGTGAGTTATTCACCTCTGCCACCAAGCCGGAGCGTCAGCCATGGCTCATCGGTCCCAGTTTGCCGGCATGGACCCCGACGAGGCGGCCCAACTGTACCTGAAGCGCATCGAGATGAGGATCCCCATGTTCGAGACGATGAACGAGGGCGAGCTCAACTACATCAAGATGATCAATGCCGGCGCCAAATTCTTCTACAACAACGTTAGCTTCAACTACCTCTCGCATCGGATAGTCTTCTATCTCACCAACCTGCACATCAAGTCGCGCACAACCTTCTTTGTCCGCGCCGGCACGACGGAAGAGGAGGACTCGTACAAGGCCGACGCGCCGCTCTCGGAGCACGGCAAGGTCTACGCGCAGAAGATGTCGGAGACGCTCCTGAAGCACCGTGAGCAGGAACAGGCGGAGCAGGTGGAAAAGGGCGGCCCTCAGGTGCCGCCCTTGCGGCCCCTGACGGTGTGGACCTCGACGCGGCGGCGGACGGTCCAGACGGCCGACTACCTCAAGGAGAAGGGATACAAAGTCCGTCAGCGGTCGCAGATGAGCCAGATCAACCCCGGCGTCTGCGAGAAGATGTCGGAACGCGTCATGCGCCAGATATACGCCGAGGAGGTGGAGAAGCACGAGCTGGACCCCTATCACCACAGGTATCCGCGCGCAGAGGTGTGTATACGGCCTGGCCCACGCCCCCAAGACGCAGCCGGCTGACAGCGCTGCCGCGCAAGTCGTACCACGACCTGGCCGTCCGGCTCGAGCCCATCATCCTCGAGCTCGAGCGGGAGCAGAACGACCTGCTCATCATCGCGCACGAGTCGGTGCTGCGCGTGCTGTACGCGTACCTGATGCACTGCTCGACCATGGAGATCCCCTTCCTCAAGTTCCCGCGCGACGAGATCATCGAGATCATCCCGGCCGCGTACCAGAACGAGGCCAAGCGCATCCACATCCCGGGGCTCGACCCGCAGCTGCTGCCCGGCTCGCCCGACGACGTCAGGATGCCGCTCGCCGCGCCGGCCAGCGGGCTGGCGAGCGGCGCCGGCAGCGCCCCCGCCAGCGGCCAGATGAGCCCCATCCCCGGCGGCATGAGCAGCCCCGTCGAGCGGCCGCCGGAAAAGGTCATCAACACGGCCAAGGACATGGTTGCGGATAAGGTGGATGACGAGGATTAGCATCGGTGCAGGGTGTCCGATTCGCCGGCGGCTTTGTGGTCTGGCACATGCAGCTCTGCCTGTGTAACCCTTGGCCGTGTAACCCTTGCCCCCTTGGTACCCGTCCTATCAGAGCAGCAGTAGACACACGTTGTCGGTCGAGTGTGCATAGATATAGCATCGTCCATCCATCATCCGTACAAATACGTGCAAGCAAGGACAGGCTCTGCACGGGTTGTCTGTCCACGAGAAGAGACACACATGTGCCGGGCCCCTGTCCGCAGGCCTCCGGGCCAAGCAGCTCAGACAGCCGCCGAGCCCAGCTACGCAGGGGACTAGCACGGAAAAGAAAGCTCCTGCATCGCGGCAAAACACTAGCAGGACGGACGGGCGAGATAGACGACCTGCAGTTGGCCGCCGCGACGGACGCCTTGCATGTGCCCTCCCGTCAGCACACGCACGCACAGCCGGGCCCCTGGGGGGGCCCCCCGAGTCGCACACGTTGCCCAGGGCTCGCCCCTCCGCGACGAGCGCCGCGAGATTTGGTCCTCGGGCGCGACGTGTGCGCATGATCCCAGCCGTGCAGCATGCAGCCGGCCGAATCGGGCCAGGGGCGAAGGCGAGAGGGGGGGGCCGGAGGCGGGAAGGGGAGTCAGCCTACGTCGGAAGAGAGAGAGCAAGGGAGCGGGCGCCGGACGGGCAAGGGGGAGGCATGTTGTCAAGGTGAGCACTTTCAGGCAGAAGCAGCCGTCTGTGACTGGTCTTGGGTTCGCGGCCCCTGTCCCGGCGGCAGAGATGGAGATGGAGAGCGACTGTGTGTAGCCTCGGGGAGGCTGGCGATATATGCCCGAGCTGGGACGCCGTCGAGCTGCCGGCGCCGTTGGCCAGCCTCTACTCAGGCCGGCGTGCATTAATAGCCTCACGGCCAGAGACATACATGCAACATGCATGTGCGCGTGTGTGGGTGTATATATCTGAAGGGACACATGAGATGCTGCCGGGAGCTGTCACACACTCGCCATACGCCGGGCAGCTGCCGCTTGGCCCCCAAACCCACGAATGCCCGCCAGCTTCCCTTTCCCGTTGGCATGGCAGACGAGGATGCTGCATGAAGCCGAGGGGGCGGGTCGTACGGCGTCGCTCGGCAGCACCACGACGGGCACAGTTACTGCAAACGGCGCCGTCTGCATGCCGTCTCAGACGTGTCGAGCTCCAAGGCGAAGGATGCTCGTCGTGCTCTCGGCGGCGCCGATTGAGCTGAAAGCGAAGAGCCAGGCAAGCACCTACCCGCTGCCGGACCCGGCTCGCTCTGGGAGAGCAGACGCTCGGCCGGCATCGAGGCGCCGATGCTCTGGGCTCTTTGGACGGGCACCCTCGCGTTGCGGCGACGAAGAAGAGGGCCAAGCTGGAGAGCCGTCAGATGATGAATGGCTCTGCATGCAGGGTGCCTGAAAGTGGTGTGAAAGGGGCAGTCGTCACAAATGACACAGGGCTGCGGTCCAATCCCGCCGCTGAGCGTGTGGAAAAAGGCTCATGGCGTGGTGGTCTGGATGCCGTCCGGGACGAGGCCCCTGGATATATCCGGCGGCCGAGTATCGTCCACACGGGCGGCGGGGCACAAGCTCGACGACGCACTCCAGCTCGGTTCCGCAGCCTCGGGCGTCCGGGAGCCGGAGCTCGCTGTCCACGTGCGTGCGTCGCGTATCGGCAAGGCCGGGCGCAGGCAGCGGCTGTCCGGCCTGATGAGGCGCCTGTCGGCTCGCCGCCAACGGCCGCCCCTCGCACGTCACCTCACAGCACCCTCACGGCCATGGTTGCAGCGACGGAGTGGCGCTTCCGGCTGCCGGAGCGGCGTGCTGGACCGGTGCCACCTCGCCGGCAAGATAGCCGAAGCAGGAACGGCAGGCCATGGCCGCTACAGACGGAGGCTAGGCCGAGTGCTGTCAGGACGCCCGCTCGCGTGGGACGAACATGTGATGATGTGGCGGCAGCACGGCCGGCTCGACTGGGTGATGCGATGACGGGAAGCGCTGGTCCTGCGACGTGCAGCCTTGTCCGGGCCGTCGCGCCTCGGTCGCGTGAGCACCCGGGGGCCGATATTAATAGCACGGGCGCTCTCCACAGGCCAAGACGCGGCGCTGCGCAGCCCGTTGGCGCCGGCTGGAAGGCCGGGGCCGGCATCGAGGCTCGCGGGCGGCCGTTGGGAGGGCCAAGCTGCCAAGCTGCCAAGCTGCCAGACTGCCGGGATTCCGGCGTCAGCACGCAGCGTGGCAATCCGTCTCGTCTCGCTGAGGCACGGCGTCGCCTGCATGTGAAGGCCTGGGCCTGGCTGGACACGACGGGCCGAGACGACGCAGGGTATCAGCAAGCCATGACGACTGGGCTGGCCGCCATGCAGCTGCACGAGGCCGACTGACCTGGCCGTGGCAGGGCGGCGCGTCCAATGGGGACGGAGCCAGCGCCTCCTGCGAGCTGCAGACGGCCTGGCTGCCTCGAAGCAAGTCAGCCGAGCCATGGACGGAATCGGGGCTGTTCCCGCAACTCACAATCGGACGACGCCAGCCATTTGTAGAGGCGAGCACAGCGCCACGTCGCAGACGGCAGCCAATTGACGGCGCCAATTGGCAGCATTGGGCGCCCGGGCAAGGACCCCTTTGCCGCGAGTCCATGCTCGGAGCAGTGGTCAAACCAAATGGGCCGTTAGCGCGGCCCGAGGAGGGTCATGAGACCGCTCGCACATTCCACGGCTCCCGAAAGGTGATGCAAGCATCCGGGCATGGCGTCGCAAGAGCCGCGTGCCAGCGACAGGCCCAATGCGCCAGCGCTGCCGTGCGACGCTGCGGCCGGACCGCGGGAGCGCTGGCGTCGTGCTGCGGCATGCTGTTGGCAGTTGGCGGAGCGTCGGCTCGTCCAGGCGCAACCAACGACGTCCAATCCATGACGTCGAGCCCGGCATGACCGCGAGACAGGGGCATGCCGGGTGCTGCAGCGCTATTTCCCCCTCGCGCGGCGCTGGAGCCTCAAGCCGCGGAGCTTCGCCTGTGCCCATCGACCTCTGCATGCGCCGGGCATTGCGGCCCATTGGGAGCGGGGCCTGGTGCCCCCGGCCTGGTGCCCCCGTGACGGGCGGAGGAGAGACGGGTGCGCTGCTGGGCCGAGTCGACCCGTGGCGGCCCCGCCCCGAGCCTGCGCGACCGTCAGGGCTCGAGGCTCGCGTCGAGCAATTGCCTGCGTGCGTGTGCCGCCCCGATGGCGCGGGCGACGGCCAGCGTCGATGGAGTCGCTGCTCCATCAATCCCATCATCTCAATCGAGCATGTCCTCCGTAGCGTTTGGCCCACTGCAACCCACGGCCCGCAGTTGCGGGTGGGTGCTGGGATGATGCTCGTCGACGTCGACCTTGGCTCCACGGGACAGCTGCTCAAGCTCCAGGGGAAACAGAATGCAACGCCAGGCAGGGCAATTGCCGTCGACTCGCGGGGACCGCGAGCTGGCCCAGGAGCACCCGGGAGCTGCTGATCGAGATATGGCGCGACAAGCCTTGATTGCTCGACACCAACACGCCTCGCATGCGCATGCGTGTGTGTACATACATATGTAGGCATGTATGTACGGGCTCTGCACATGGGGTCAGCGGACGACGACGCATGCATGCATGCACGTAGCATCGCATCCCTCAGGCTGCGAGCGACGTTTCAGGGACAGCACGCATCCAACGGGTCTCGCGGTGCGAAGATTCGACGGCGGCACGACGCAGCGACGACCATCTCGCCCTGCCGTCGGGGCTCGAGGCTCCGAGGGGACTGCTGCGAGCTCGTCCGGGCATGGCGCCGGCCCCTAGACGCTGGTTAGCGGCACGGCCTGGCAGAGCTGTCGCGACTGGTGGTGTGTCATCTGTTGCACACAGACATGAGCGTATCCACCGTCGGCCAGCGAGCTGAACCGCCACGCGCCGCGGCCGTGTTGGGCGCCGCGCCAGGCGCTCTGTTGGGTTGGGCGCTGCGGATTGGCTCTCGCGTCGGCGTCAGCGCGCACAACCGCCTGGCGCGGCGATGAATGAATAAAAACAATAAATGCCCGTCGAGAAGGTTCCGCCGTGCTGCTGGTGACAGATGCGAGCTTGCAAATCTGCATGCTGGCCCCTGGGAGACGGGCCAAGGTGAGTGGCTGACGCCGGGTCTGGGCCACGGCGGGCCCCCTGCGGCCTGTCAGGTGACATGGAGGGCGGGAGCGTGCTGGGCGCTAGCCTTTGCCGGGCTAGCAGCGCAGAGTACAGGGTACCTCGCACAGGGACAGAGGGACGGCCAAGGGACAGCGACGACTGGACGACTGACGACTCGACTGGACAGCGGCCAACAGACGCAGGCCGAGACGGAATGTGCCGTGCAACACATGGAATACATGGAATACAATCAACTGCCAGCCTGGCTCCAGCTGGTCCAGCGCTGGCATCGCGCCAGGCTCCCGAGGCGTCAAGCCAGGTGCGGAGTCTGCTAGCGATGGGACGGACAAGACGTCATCACCCATCCGCTTGCCAATTGCCAATCCACAGCGAGCGGAAAACTGGAGCAGCCTGGTTTGACTTCCAGTTCCTTTGTATCATTAGCGCCAGCTGCTCGTCTCGAAAGTGAGCACATGAGCATCTGACCAAGCCCAACGCTGCGGGTCCTCCCTGCTAGTCGTGCGTGCCGGGGTCGCGGTGATCGCGCGCAAGGTACCCGGTACCGGCCGCCGACTGCTCTCGTCGCGTCGACCTGAGCAGGGCGAGTCGAGTTGGAAGCAGTGCGGTGCTCGCCCGCTGTCGTGCATCCTGGGTACCTACATACAGACCGCATTGTGCTGTTGCCGGCGCATCCTGGCCGGGGTGGTGTCCCAGCGGCCGGGTCCCTGAATCTGCACCTCACCTGGCTCACCTTGCCATCACCGCCCTCGCCGTCCGTTGGCCGCTGTCCCTGAATCTGGCTCGTTGCCCAACGCCCGAGCATCGCGGACAAGGCATTGCCCGTGGGGAGGCAATTACCCGCCATCTCAGCCGGGCCACGTCGCAGGCTGTCGTCCGCGTCGCCCGCGTCCGCGTCGCCCGTCGCCCGCGTCGCCCGCGTCGCACCGCAAATCCCGGCCCATCTCCCCGCGCTCCTCCGGTTCGTCAGGCCCCGGCGACGATGCTGATGCCGCACCTCTGCTCCGCGTGACCTCGCCGCCAGCCTGACTCGCAGCGAGCCGCCGCCCCGGCGCCCGTCGCCGCGCCTTGTCGCGCCGCTGCTCCGTCGCCGCTCCGTCGCCGCTGCTCCGTCGTCGCTGCTCCGTCGCCGCTGCTCCGTCGCCGCTGCTCAGCCTGGCCGCTCCAGCCTGGCCCGTCAGCCTGGCCACTGCGCAGCCTGGCTGCCATCGCGGCCCGTACCTGCCTCCCTAGCAGGCCTGCGTACCGAGGTACCTGCCGACATACCAGGTCGGGTGCCCCGCATCGCGCCTGCCCTGGCCCGGCGCAGCGCCCGCGGCCAGCTCCAGCACCCCGACGCCTTATAATTTAGGCCCGCGAGGCCTGCCAGGATTGGTACCTCCGTCCAGGTACCTGGCCACGCGCCCGCACACACCTCCACTGGCTGTCCCAGTGACCTCGAACCAACCCCTCAGCCCGGTCGCTTCTCATCAACCCTCCTCAATCCATTCCACCACCCTTTTTTTACACCCGGATTCCTCGCCTCGCCTCGTCCGGGCTCGCCTTGCCTTGCCTCGTCTCGTCTCGCCTCGCCCGCCGCGAGCACGCTCCAACCTCGCGCCGTGCCGCTCTGCACCTCCCTCGCCGCCGCTGCCCGCCGCCTCGCCCCTGTCGCCCGCCCTCGCCATCGTCGCCTCGCTGCGCTTGTGCCTCGCGCGCGTCGAACCGACCCGATCCTCCTCCGTCGTTGCAATTCGCCGCCGCCGCCGCCGCCGCGACATCGCACGACTTCGCGCCGCTTCGCACGACTCCCTTGTCGCCTCGACGTGCGCCCGTCTGCCGCCTCCCGCCCGACGGCCACGACGTGCCTCGCCGCTCGCCCTTGTCCCCGCTGCCCGGCCATTGAGCTGCCGCTGCAGCAGAGCTGGCCGCACACCACCGATTAGGTAGTTTTGGCTGCGCAGACACGCCGCCATCGTCAGTTGCCTTGGTCGTCTCCTCGCCGCCCCTCTACCGTGACACAGCCGGCAGTAGATTCCATTGCCTTTAGCTCAGGTAAGCTCCTTCTCCTTGGCCTGCTCCTGGTTTTTGCTTTCGTCGCTCCTTGGCCGTCGCCATCGCTCGCTCAGCCTCCTCCTGCTCCCCTTTCGTCACGCCTGGCCGGCCGCGTGAGCGAGCTGCCTCAGCCGCTGCCTCTGCCCTTTGCCTCTGCGCTCTACCTTTGCCCTCCGTCTCTGCCCTCGCCTCTTCCTCTGCCTCTTCCTCTGCCTCTTCATCTGCCTCTTCCTCTGCCTCTTCCTCGTCCTCTGCCTTGCCTCTTCCTCCGTCTCTTCCTCCGCCCGCCGCCCGCCGCCACTGCCCGTCCAAGCTCGCGTCGCCCCTCCACGCGAGCCTCCCGTCTCCTTGTCACGAGACCCCCCCGGCCCAGGTCGAAGCCACCACCAGCCTCTGCCAGCTGCTTTCGTACCACCGCACCTCGACCACCCGTTCAGTCAGCCCGCCAACCTACGTCCTACATACCTACACTCGTACCCGCCTCCCTACCTATGGAGCGTCTCCCTCTCTCTTCCTCCTCCTCTGCCTGCTGGTGCCACCGAAGCCGCCGCATGCACCGGGCAATTCCTGGGACAGTCGGAGGCATTTTCATCCAGGCTGCTTGATGCATGCACGGTGCATCCTGCAGCGTCTTCCAACTTGCCCTGGCCGCCCTTATTAACTCGTCTTGCCGCCTTCAGCCTAGGGAGCCCATCGTCATCATCACTGCCAACAGCCTTCTCTCTTTTATATTCATGTACTGTCCCCGCTCACTCTGCCTCCCCTTCTCCAGCCCCGCATCACACCTCGCTCCCCCAGCCTGAGCCCCGGCTGAGGCTGCGTTACCAAATCACCTTAAACGCAAACACCTCGACTGCTCTGTTGTGGCTGTTCCCCCCCCCCCCCCTCTTGCCCCCTGCACCGTTTGCCGCCCATCACCTGTCGATGCCTGCGCAACGCCCGTCACCCCAGCTGACTCTTCTTTCCAGCCACAACCGACGGCCGCCCCATTTGAGTCTCGCAAAACGTTGTGTCTAGCGCCACCGTTGACACGCATCTCGCCGGCCTCGACCAAGGCATACCTCGGACGGCAGCCTTCTCGGTGGTTGCAATCGACGTCTTCGCCACCAGCGGCTCTTCTTGCGATCCACCTCATCACCACACTTAGCCATCCGCCATCGCCTCAAGTCGTTGCCCATCACGGCCCGAGCTAGAAGTCGTGGTTTGTTACCCCTCACCTGCCTACAACCCGGGTGCTTCGCCTCCGACACCCGGTAGCACCAGCTGTCTGGCTTGGTCGAGAAAAGAACAAAAAGAAAAAAAACCACAGCATGTCGTCTCATCGGCCTAATGCCTTCAATAGCCTCAGGATGGGAGGTGAGCTTGCCCGCTGTGCTCTGCTTCGTGCTGTGGTCGTGTCGCTGACTCGACTCGATGCAGAGGTCATCCGCGAAAAGGTCCAAGATGGAGTCACGGGCGAAACCCGGGATCTGCAATACACTCAATGCAAGATTGTTGGAAATGGATCCTTTGGCGTCGTCTTCCAGACTAAACTTTCCCCGTCAGGAGAGGATGCAGCCATCAAGCGCGTTCTGCAGGACAAGAGGTTCAAGGTAAGCGCCGGCCCCTTGATGTTGCCCCCGTCTCTCGACCCGCGTCTAACGGCGGCATAGAACCGCGAGCTGCAGATCATGCGCATCGTGAGACACCCCAACATTGTGCAATTGAAGGCATTCTACTACTCCAACGGCGAACGCGTCAGTCCCCCCCTGTCCCCGACGTGTCCTGCTTGTCGCTGACACTGCTCCAGAAAGACGAAGTCTACCTCAACCTGGTGCAGGAATTCGTCCCCGAAACAGTCTACCGAGCCTCGCGGTTTTTCAACAAGCTGAAGACGACCATGCCAATCCTCGAAGTCAAGCTCTACATCTACCAGCTCTTCCGGGCCCTTGCCTACATACACTCCCAAGGCATCTGCCACCGCGACATCAAGCCCCAGAATCTCTTGCTCGACCCGAACAGTGGGATTCTGAAGCTTTGTGACTTTGGTAGTGCAAAGATCTTGGTGGAGAACGAGCCCAACGTGTCGTACATCTGCTCTCGGTATTACCGCGCGCCTGAGCTCATCTTTGGCGCGACCAACTATACGACCAAGATCGGTATGTGGCACCATCAAAGCGCATGCTGGCCGTTGCGGCTGACTTGTGTGTGTGCGCGTGCAGACGTCTGGTCGACCGGGTGCGTCATGGCCGAGCTCATGCTTGGGCAACCGTTATTCCCCGGGGAGTCTGGCATCGACCAGCTGGTCGAGATCATCAAGGTGCTCGGCACGCCGACTCGGGAGCAGATCCGGACGATGAACCCCAACTACATGGAGCACAAGTTCCCGCAGATCAAGCCTCATCCATTCAGCAAGGTGTTCCGCAAGGCCGATGCCAACGCCATCGATCTCATCGCCCGGCTCTTGGAGTATACGCCGACTGAGAGACAATCGGCCATCGACGCCATGGTCCACCCATTCTTCGATGAGCTTCGGGACCCCGGCACCAAGCTGCCCGATTCGAGAGGGGGGTCTGGCGAGCTGCGCGACCTGCCCAACCTCTTTGATTTCTCTCGGCATGGTACGTGCATGCCTCGGCTCTTCGGATCCCGATGGGACGTGGCGCGCTGACGTGCAGACAGAGCTCTCCATCGCCCCTAACCTGAACCAGCAGCTAGTCCCTCCCCACGCGAGGCCGATCCTGGCATCGCGAGGGCTCGACATCGACAACTTCACGCCGATGACGAAGCAAGAAATGATGGCAAAACTGGACTGATCATCGGAGCCCTCGGAGGCGGGCCGATTGTAACCATTCAAGGCACTCTGCGGCCCTGCAGCGAATCTGCCCAACCCACTGCCGGCATCGAGTATGGTGGGGGATTCTGGGGGTAATGGCCCGATACGCAAGCCCGACCGGGTGGTCGGCGAGGGAAATTGTAGCCTCGAGGCTCGTGGCGTTGGAGCGGGATGCGCACATGTGCTCTGCACGCGGCTGCAGACGCGATTGACTTGTGTACGTTCTGGGAGACGAGGGAGATGGACTCTCGCGTCGCTGGGAGTGAGATGGACCTGTTTGTGAGTCCCGACAACCTGGATTACTGGCCGGGGAGCTGCGGCCAGCCGTCAGGCCATGGAAAGGGGGCTTCTTTGCTGCATGGCCAAAGGGGAACCACTTTTTTCTTCTTCTTTAGACCACGTTTCGATGCATGAGACGGCTGGCTTTTTCACTTGTTTTTCCTTGGTCATTCGCGTATCAAGACAACCCAGTGGGACTGCTGTGCCTGGGGAGGGTTGGATGGACTATGCTTTACGCTGACTCTTCTTCTTGCGACGCCGCCGCCTAGTCGCCGCCCGGGGTTCGGCGCGGAAGCGAAAGGGCTCGGTGACTCGGGGGATTTTGTTGGCAATGGTCACGACTGGTTTGGATCATTGGCGAGCTGGGGTTTGGCCGTGGTGGTGGCACGTGGGTGATGGAGGCGAACTGGCGGATGGGAGTCTGGACGGGAGGTCTCGCGGCGAGATGGGCGTGGAGGCAGCCATGTGGCCGGCATAGTATCGAAGCAAGCAAAAAGAGAAAAAGTGAAAAGAGAGAGGATCTCGGCCTGCGGTTTCTGCCCCAAGACGGGGCGGTCGTGCTTGGAGGAAGCGGGTGGAGGAAGCGGGAAAGGGAACAGGAAAAGGGCGGTACGGATACACAGCTCCATTATGCTCAAGATGAGGTTCCCCAGATCTCTTGACTCGTTTGTTGGTGATGCTGCGATGGCTGGCTGGTGATGTCGAGGTACGTACCGTGAAGGCTCGCATTGGTGCCTGAGGCAGCGAGGAGCCCAGAGCTGCAGCTGGCCTCTGGCGCGCTCGCGAGCTCTCCTCCCATCACGATCGCACCCGCAAGGCATCCACGCACCAGGTCTGGCCCTGGGAATTCAGCATTCAGCGAGGCTCGCACGCGCCTGCTCCGACTGCGTCGAGGCCTGCGTCATGGCGGACTACGATAGGCGGCAGGGCGGCGGCTACAACCGCAAAAGAAGATACAGAGGTTGGCCGCGCTCGCGCCAAAGGTCGTCTTGGAAGGCGGCCCAGGGCTAACGGCAGCTCGCGCCTCAGATGACGACGACAACAGCGATCGCCGGCAGCAGCGGAGACGGACCGACTCTGCGCCCGCCCCCGTCCGCCTGCGTCGACAGCTGCTCGGGCTCGCCGACTCGCCGCTGCGACAATGGGACGTCGAGGTGCAGTCCATCGCCCGCATGCTGGGCGACAACTACGACGACGAGCAGCTGCGCGACACCTTTGTCAGCCTCGCGATGCAGCTGGCTGTGGAGCAGCCGCTGAAGACGCCCTTTGTCGCCGCCGTCGTCCTGGTTGCCAACACGCTCAAGCCCGAAATCGTCGACGCCGTGCTGGCCCGCCTCGCGCACGAGCTCGACACCAACCTCGGCCTCGGCCAGTGGCGACAGGTCAAGATGCTCCTCAAGTTCTTGGCCTGCCTCCAGTCGTGCTTGGAGGGCGACGGCGTCTTCCCCCTCCTCGACGACCTGTTCAGCCGTGCGGCCGATTTGCAGACGGCCAGCTCAGAAGACGTGAGTAACCCATGCGCCGTCCGTCGTCTCATGCAGCCTGACCTCGACGCAGACCATTGGCACCGAAATCGTCAAAATCATCCTCCTGACCATCCCCTACGTCATGGCTGCCGCCCCGGGCCAGTTTCAGCAGAGGGCGGCAGACCTCATGGACAAGACTGACATCATCGCCTCGGAGCCTCACGCCCTGCAGGCCTTGGTCGACCCCTTCCACCCCGAGGCCGGGGACGAGGGCGCCGCTCCCTCGCCCAGCCTCTGCATGCTGCTGCAGAAGCAGCTGCAGGCCGAGGCCTCCACCAACTGGGAGCTCGCCTGCCTGCCCCGCCCCTGGCAGATGCCGTTGGAGGAGATTGAGGCTCAGGATCGGCTCGCCAACAGCCCCAAGCACGCGCTGCCCGCCATAACCGTCCCAGACGCCGTCGTTGCCGGGCCCCGGCCGCTGTTCCCCGAAGTCTACTTCTCCGTCTACGCCGATCAGGACGTCGAGTCGGTCCCTGGGCCGACGAGCATTGCGTCGTCGCTGATTAGGGATGGCCTCGTCGACACCATCAACGTTCTTGACTACAACCGCAACGCCGTTGCCCGGTGCCTGATGGACCTGGACCACTACTTTGCCGACGGCACCTTTGTCAAGCGAGCAACGCCCTTTGACGAGCTCCGCAACTTCCCCTCCGGCCGGAACACGTGGAAGCCCGAAGACGTGGCCGTCGACACCGTCTTCTCCCAGCTCTTCCTGCTGCCCAAGCCCGACCACAAGGTCGTCTACTATCACTCGGTGCTGACGGAGGCCTGCAAGCTTGCCCCTGCCGCCATTGCGCCCAGCCTTGGCAGGGCCATAAGATATCTCTATCGAAATAGCCCGCGGATGGACCTGGAACTGAGCAATCGGTTCCTCGACTGGTTCGCCCACCACCTCAGCAACTTTGGCTTCACTTGGAAATGGGCTGAGTGGGCCGACGACACGCAGCTGTCCGACCTCCACCCCCGTAAGTGGTTCTTGCTGGGCGCGCTGGACAAGGAGGTGCGCCTCAGCTTCGCGCAGAGGATCCAGAACACGCTCCCCGAGCCCTACCAGCCGCTCATCGGGCCCGAGAAGGAGAAGGACGTGCCCGACTTCAAGTACAGCAATCCTGGTGGGTATCATTCCAATCATTCCATGCCCGTCGACGCCGCTAACGCGGAGATACAAAAGACACTCCCTTCTCGAAAGAAGGCCAGGAGCTCGGCGCCCTGCTCCGACGCAAGGCCCCGGACGAGGAGCTGCAGGCAGTCATTGACAGCATCCAGGCCCAGGCCAGCGAGCAAGCCCTGGATCCTGTCGTCGCCAGCACAGACGTGTTCATGACGGCCGTCTGCTGGGTGGGATCCAAATCGCTCAGCCACGTGCTGGCTTGCATCGACCGAACTAAGGGACGGCTTGTCGATGCCGGGTCGGCGTCGGCGGCGGCGCGGGCGCAGATCATAGCGGCCGTCATGAGCTACTGGCACGCCCATCCTGGCGTCGCGCTCTCCATCGTCGAGAAGCTGCTCAACTACTCGATCCTCACGCCCTTGTCCATCGTGGACTGGGCCCTCGTCGCCAGCACGCCTGCCAACGGCACCAACGGGGGCGCGTCTCTGGCGCAGCCGCACGTCCTGGAGCTCGTCTGCAACACGGTCGGCAAAGTCAGCGGCCGCGTCCGTCAGGTGCTGACGTCGCCCGACGGCGACGACGAGATGCGCGACAAGGAGACCAGGGCCATGCGCGACCTGTTTGAGGCCATCAACGACGCGCTGGCCGGCTGGGCCGGCGCCAGCAAGGACGAGCCGATGGAGGACGGCGACGGGTCGGGCGACGGCGAGGCCATGGTGCGGCGCTGGGGCCAGCGCTGGCTGCGCGTGTTTCGGCGCCTGGCGACCATCGAGGAGGCCTTTGTCCTCGACGCGGGCAGGGCCATGGCGGCTGCCGCGGACGGCGCTGCGGACGAGTAGAGCAGCACTACGACGCGCGACGCCTCTGGCTGTCGGCGGCCTCGGGGCCCGTGGTTTCTCTCCCCCGGCATGGGGGGTTCAAAAGAAAAGGAGCTGAGAGGCGGCTAGGCATGGGTCTGTACAAGTAGCCGGAACTGGCGGCAGAGGGCAAGTCATCCACGGGCGGGCTGCAAGATGGGATAGATGACGACGGGAAAAATCCAAGTGTAAGAAGATAGTCAAGCAGGGGTAGAATCGTATTCATAGCTACTCCTGGCCGGCACCAGTGCCCTGTCACAACCTCACCCATCCTGCCCTTTCGGATGCCCAACGCCGGCAACACCAGCACAGCAGGGTGGCGTGCCATGGCTTAGCCGGTCGGCGCTGCAAAAAGCCTCGATCCAACGCCAACGCCAACGAGCCGGGTCCCCCGGCCGAGGGGCACGCGTCAGTCGCCGGCGAGGGTCACACTATCAGTCTCCGTTTGATCGGCGGCATCGGGGCCAGCCTCGGCGGGGCCGCCTTGTCGCCCATGCGCTTGATCTTGTCGAGCAAATGACTGCAGGCACGTCAGACCGTGGATCCTGTCGGAGACGGGGCGCGGGCGGCGGCGGAACTGGCAGACGAGGTCGGCGAAGGCGCGGCTCGCGGATCCACTGAGATCCGGGGGCGGGACGCTGCTGGCGGGCGGCGACGGAGGCGGGCGGCGGGCGGCGGCGCTGCCGGGCAGGGGGGGGTTCGGGGGCGGACGGGGGAGGGGGGGGGGTCAAGGCGCACGAGGATGAGGAAGGGGGGGAAGTATGCGTACTTGATGGGCATCTGGCCGCGGCTCTCGGAGACGGCGAGGCTGACGCGCTCGAGCTGCTGCTCGTGGTCGAGGAAGTGGTCGCGGATGCGCGCCTGGCACTCGAGCTCGTCGCCGCCGCGGACGACGTAGCCGCAGCCGTCCTGGTCGCAGGTCCACGTCTCGTCGGGGCCGTGGGGCGTGGCCGAGGGCACCCGTTCGGCGCGGATGACGATGCGGACGGGCTCGTCGCCGGGCGGCGTCGCGGGGGCCGCGGGCTCGGGCGCGGCGTCGGGCGCGGCGTCGACGGCGTCGTCGCCGTCGGAGAAGTAGTGCGAGTTCTTGGGCCCCGAGGCCTCCGACTCGTCCTCGCTCTCGAACTGGGCGCGGGGACGTTTGCGCGGCGCCGACGCCGGCCGGAGGCTGCTCTTCTTGCTGCGGCCGGGGCCCTTGAGGCCCTTTCCTCGCGGGGCCGGCGCGGCGTCGGACGGCGCGTCGTCCGGGCCGCCCGGGGCCGCTGGCGAGGGGCCCGCTGGCGAGGGGCCCGCTGGCGAGGGGCCCGCTGGCGAGCCGGCCACGGGCCCCGGCGGCGGCGGGACGCCCTTCTTGGACGGCCGCGGCTGGCGCCTCCGCGGCACGAACTTGAGGGGAAGGTCGGCCGGCTTGTGGGCCACGAGGCGGAAGTCGGTTTCGGACAGCTGTTGCAGGAAGGAATAGATCTCGTGGGCCTCGTACTTGGACTTGTCGAGGCTGGCCAGCAGGGCTGCGGCGTGGTAGTGCAGCACCTCTTGCACCGGAATCTTGTAGGAGCCGGCGGTGCCGTCGCGGAAGTTGGGGACGCGGTAGGTGAAGTATAGCTTGCTCAGGACCGAAGACGTCATCAGCCCCTTTTTGCCGCCGCTCATGGCATCGTACGCATCCTCCACGGCCCTGAAGACGGTGGCAAAGGCCGAGTCGTCGTCACTGGCTGCACCATCGACAGGCGGCGACGGGTGATTCGGAGATTCCTCTGGAGGCTGGGGAGCTGCGTCTGTGTCTGTGTCCGGAGCGGCGAGCTTGGCAGCAGCGGGTGCGGGTGCGGAAGCGGAAGCGGACGCGGATGCACTTGTAGCCGTCGTCGCCGCTGCGGATGCAAGGGAGCTGGCTCCCCTGGAGCGCCGTTTAGGCAGAATCTCTCTGCCGCCAGTCACCTCGACGCTGGCGCTCTTTGAAGCGGGCGTCGAGGAAGCTGCTCGCCGTCTTGGGCTCAGGGCCTCGGCCGAGGGGAGGGGTGATGGCTTGCGGGGGTTCTTCATCGAAGCCCCTATTTTGGCGAACAGATCCTTGGCGGATCAGCACCAGAGTTGGCCAGCGGGAGCAGGGTACATACCGAATGCTGGGTGGTGAGCCACTTGTAGAAAGCCGTGGGCTTCCAGTCGATGCCGTCCTCCTGCTGGGGATACGCCTCGTCATGGGCAAACTGGGAGATGAAGAAGCCGGCGTGCTCGCTGCAGCGCGCAACCACGTCGTCGAGCGTGCAGCCGTCGCCGACGCGGGCGGCGTACTGGAGGAAGACGGGGGCGAGCTCGTCCATGAGGCCGGGCTGCCGGGCCCTCTTGGACCTTTTTGGGGGAGGCCTGGACTTGTAGGTGTCGACGAGGTTGTAGTAGAGTGTCGTGGCCTCGCACATCTTGCGGTAGATGGGGCGGTATGCGGGCGACGGGCTGATCTCGTACCAGCCGCCTCGGCCCGAGACCCAGATGACAGGGTTTCTGTCAACGGCCTCGCCGACCGAGAAGGCCTCGCCGACCGAGTAGGCGGTGCACTGCGGGATCTCGAGGGGCATGGACGAGCGGAATCTCATGACGACTGGCGGCTGCGTTAGCGGGCAGGCCGGGCACGCGCTTGCGGGAGGCTCACGGTTGGATTTCTGGAGGGGATCGTCGATGACGAGGTGGCCGCGCACAATGAAGGGGCCGCGGACGCCGACGTGGAGCGCGTTCTCCAACGTGTGGCCGTCGCGGCCGAGGACGACGGCGTCGCGCAGCTCGAAGACGGGCCAATGGTCCGAGAGCATGTCGCTGGGGACGGAGCGGACGACGGATGTTTCCTGGCGCCATCGGACGTGGCCGTCGTCGACGCTCTCGACGCTCGACGTCGACGCACGGCGCCTGCGGCCGGCCATTGTCGCGGCTACCGCGGCGGGGTCATGCAGGAGGCGGCCAAGACGGGCAAGTGCACGGAGGGGCGGAGGAGGGTGATGGGCGAGGAGGAGGGGCGTCGAGATGAGGCGAGGCGAGGAGGAGAGGCGGCGAGGAGGAGAGGCGGCGAGGAGAGGCGGCGAGGAGAGGCGGCGAGGAGAGGCGGCGAGGAGAGGAGGCGAGGAGAGGAGGCGAGGAGGGCGTCGAGGCAGGCACTGGCAGCGAGGCCTCTCAGGAAGCGGCTAAAGAAGAAGCAAGGGTGGTGGTGATGATGTGAAGGCGGAGTGTTGGCGTTGGCGTTGGCGCGACGCGGTGCCGCCCCAGGTGGTGGTCGTCGACGATTACCTAATCGCCAGCTGCCGGCACTTCAACGCCAATGCGCGAAAAGTCTGTCGCAAGGCTCGAGGCGCATCACGCTGCCATCTCAGGGCAGCTCCACGGTCGCTGTCCACGGTCGCCGCCACTGCCGCGCGCTCCCTCTGCGCCCGCAGCCAGAGCTCGCATGCGGCGGGCCGCGAGGGTCCTGGCGATGGCGTCGGACGCGGTCCGCGATGGCGTCTTGGGTATGCGCCCCGGAAGCCTCGTCCGCCCCTGTCCGCCCTGGCCGTGCTCACCGTCCCGGCAGCCATCAACAAGCCCTGCGGCATGAGCTCGGCGCAGGTGCTCCGCGAGTGCCAGAAGCACTTCAACCCCTCGGCCCTCTTCAGGCCCATGCTCGACGCCGAACGCGCCAAGCGCCTCCGCGAGGCCGGCGGCCAGTTCCGCCGCCGCCGCGACGAGAAGAGGGCCGCCCAGGTCAAGATCGGCCACGGCGGCACCCTCGATCCGCTCGCCACCGGCGTCCTCATCCTCGGCATCGGCTCCGCCACCAAGCTGCTGCCCCAGTTCCTCGACTGCACCAAGACGTACGAGACCGTCGTCCTCTTCGGCGCCAGCACCGACACGTACGACCGCGCCGGCCGCCTGCTCACCCGGCGGCCCTACGGCCACATCACCCGCGACATGGTCGACGCCGAGCTGCGCGCCTTCCGCGGCAAGCAGAAGCAGATGCCCCCCCTCTACTCGGCCCTCAAGATGAACGGCAAGCCGCTCTACGAGTACGCGCGCGAGGGCAAGCCCATCCCCCGCGAGATCGAGGCCCGCGACGTCAACGCCCTCGAGGTCGAGCTCCTCGAGTGGTACGCGCCCGGCTCGCACAACTACCGCTGGCCCGCCGACGAGGCAGAGGCCGTCGAGCGCAACCTGGCCGAGCAGGTCTGGCGCGTCGAGCGCCTGCAGGAGACGGCCAAGGTCCTGACGCCCGAGCAGAAGGAGGAGGACGACCAGGCCATCGCCGAGCACGAGACCTTCAAGCGCAAGTTCGAGGAGAGGCAGGACGAGCTCATCACCGACAAGCCGCACAAGAGGCGCCGCCACGCCAAGGAGCCCATGATGTCGGGCGCCCTCGGCTCCCTGCCCCAGCCCGTCCACTCGTCCAAGGGCCTGCACCTGGTGCCGCCCTCGCCGGCCAAGGACACGCCGCCGCCGTGGGACGACGACGGCCCGCCGGCCTGCAAGGTCCGCCTGACCGTGTCGTCGGGATACTACGTCCGGAGCTTCTGCCACGACCTGGGCAACAAGCTCCGGTCCGCCGGCTTCATGGCCGAGCTGTGTCGCGTCCGCCAGAGCGACTTCACCGTGGGCGGCACCAACACGCTCGAGTTCGACGACCTGGCCAAGGGCGAGAGGGTCTGGGGCCCGCGCGTCGCCGACATGCTGGCGCGCTGGAACGGCGAGCCCGAGGGCGACTGGCCGGCGCCCGCATCTCCTGCTTCCAGGCCCAACCGGACCCCGGACAGGTCGCCGCCCGCGACGAGGCATGGCCAGACGCACTCTGGCCGGCACGACCGGTCGCGGTCCCCCCGCAGACATGACCAGAAGCACTCCAGCCCCAGCCCGGTCAGGTCGCCGTCGAGACGGCCCGAGCGGCAGCAGTCGCCGCCCAAGGACGGGGCCTCGCCTCGGCCCTACAAGACGGATAAGCCGAGCACGAAGCCGGGCTTGGCGCGCGGCGGCAGCCAGAGGCGGTCCGACGAGAGACCGTGGAAGGGCACCGAGGGCTGACGCCTGCGAAGTGCCGGGGTTTTGGGCATGTAGAAGAGCAGGGTTTGGGCAAGCCCGGGCGTCGGAGCTAGGAGTCGGTGCTTTCCGTGCGTCTTTGCGTGTGCCGTAGATGGCGCGACTGCAGAGATTAGTTGGTAGATGCTAGCCAAGGGACATTCGTCGTTGCACCAAGGGATGTGACGCTGGGGCTGGCTAGTAGCTGTTGTCCTTGTCGATGGCGAAGTGGAAGTTGCCGCCATTGCTGCGAGCGCCCCTTAAGACGACCCCTAGACACCTTATGAGAGGACTGGTCACAATTCTTTCTTGGTCGCTACCTGCAACGCATCGGGTTTTCTCATTACGCGCCTGCCAAGTAATAGGGCAATGGAGACCGGCGGCGGTTCGCTTTTAAGACGAATTGGCAGTTCTCTTCATATAATTAGTTGTTGGATTCGCGTCTGGGGTATCTCTAAGACTAGGCAGGGTAAGACTTTCCATCGCAATGCACCTCCGCACGTGTAAACCAAACGGCTCGCGCCAGTAGAAGCAGCCTCCTGAGCGCCCGCGCATCCATCCAAGTAACCAGGCGCCATCTCTAGGGTATTGCATCCTCGCGTGTCTCGGCCATGTTCGTCCCTTTCTATATCCGTGCTTTCTTCCCGCCCGTCACTTGTCCTCGAGCAGGCTCCTGACCCTTTCGATCCTGTCCACGGCCAGCTCGAGGCGCTCGAGGCGGCGGCGCTTGTCGACGTCGCGGCGCTCGAGCTCGCCGACGCGCTCCTCGAGGCGGGCGCGGGCGCGGCGCTCGTCGGCGACCATCTCGTTGGCCTGCTCGAAGAGGCTGGCGCTGAGCTCCTCGACCTCGCGGCTGGTGGCGCTGAGGCGGCCCTCGGCCTCGCGGCGCAGCGTCTGCTCGCGCGAGAGCGCCTCGAGCAGGTCCTCGGCGGTCGAGGGCGACGAGGCGGGCGGCGTGGGCGAGGGCGTGCGGCGCGCGGACAGCAGCGCCGAGAGGCGGCCGGGGAAGGACGGGCGCGGCGGCGCGGGCTCGAGCCTGGCGCCGGGCGGCGACGGCGGCTGCGACGTGCGCAGGCGCGCGAGCTCGGCCTCGTAGGCGGCCCGGCGCTCGGCGGCGGCGGCGGCCTTGTGGTCGAGCTGGCGGACCTGCTCCTCGAGCTCGTGGATGCGCGCCTGGGCGACGACGAGCTCGGCGTGCGCGCGGTCGAGGGCGGGCAGGTCGGCGCCGCAGCCGGGGCAGGACGAGGGCAGCGACGGGTCGGGGCGCGGCGGCGTCGCGGAGCCGTCGGCCGTCGTCGAGGACATGGCGCCCTGGGCCGGCTGCGGGGGCTTGCTTCGCGAGAACAGGTACATATGACGGCGCTGGAGATGTGCCTGACGAGGACGCGAGGCGCGCTGGGAGGTGGTTGAGAGACGAGGCGAGGGCCACGCTTGGCGGTTTATCAACGAGAAGCGGGAATACGTACCCGGCACTCGCGCGTTTTTGACTGGGGCTGGGCCACGTACCGGTACCTGCAGGTGGCTGGCACAATGGGCTGCGCCCCGCCGCCGACGGGTTGACGCGCCATGCCTATGACGTCGCTGGCATCCGGCTAGTAGCGGTACTTGGGCGCAAGGTGCCGTTTCAACGTCAGGTCACGGCGCTTTGGCGATCAGCGGACGAGCTAGCATGAAACATCTGGTCTGCAGAGGCGCTACCAGCACACGGACAGGACGCGCCGCTCAGGCGAGTCCCGTCTATTTCGAGACGCTGCCGAATTGCAGTTGCGTCGCGTGGCACGTGAGGTGCACTCTGCGGCATCCTGCAGATCTGCAACACCCAGCGATTGCCGCGGTGTGGCTGCATCCCGTCAGGCGAGGCCCCTGCGCATGCGCCTCGGGCGGCGACGCGCTCATGGCCGCCGTGCGGCGTCCCATAGCGAGGTCCGTATGCGGGCGTGTCGCGGGCGCGGGTGCTCGTCTTCAGCTCGGCTTGGCCACCTTGCGCAGCTCGCCCAGGCCCGTCTCGGGGTCCTTGAACTCCTTCCAGCTGACGGGGACCATGTCGTTGCCGGCCTCGCTCGTGGCCATGATGACGCCCAGCTCGTTGGACGCCGTCGACAGGTAGTAGTTGGCCTGGTCGCCGAGCGAGATCTGGCGGCGAGGGTCAGCGGAGGCGCGAGGCCGCAGCGCGAGGCCGCCGTACCACCAGCGCGCGGACAACGTCGCCCGGCTTGAACGACTCGTGCATGCGGACCTTGTCCTTCTCGGTGGCGCGGACGTCCTGGACGCGGATGACGCCCTGCCACTCGGACTGCAGGACCGTGTCGCCGACCTGCTGGATGGCGACGATGGCCTGGCGCGGCAGGAGGCGCACGACGCGCGCGAGCACCGCGTTGCCGACGTCGGGCAGCACCTCGCGGCGCCGGCCGCGGCGCGCCACGCACACGGCCGGCAGCTCGGCGGGCGGCGCGAGGCCCGCCGTGATGCGGTTGAGGCGCTTGGCGGGGCCGCGCGCCGCGCCAGCGACGCTGACGGTGCCCACGAGCGACGACACGACGTTGCCCTCGAAGACGTGCGTGCCGGGGCCGGCGGCGTACTTGCTGGCCGGGCCGAGGACCCTGCCGGGGATGGCGAGGGCGGGGAGGTCGTCGGCCGCCATGGCTGGAGACGGTGATGGTGGTGGTGCTGCTGGTGCTCTGGAGGCTGCTGGTGAATCTGAAAATGATGCGCGTTATCGATAAGTAACCCGGTCCGGCCCCACACCAGGGCACGTGATGCCGGCCCCGATCCGGCGCTCGGGGCCGGCACGTGCCGCGCCGATGCGACGACGGCTTCCGAACGCGCTTATATCCGAATCCCGACGCAGGACGAAATCCGTGCCGCCCTTGCCGGAAGACGGATTCCGACACGCGCGGCCCTGCAGGTGTCCGTCTGGTTGCGGTGCGAGGCGTAGGAGAGCGGCGCCGTCTCACCGCAGCAGCGCTGCCGATGTGCTCGCACGGCAGGCCCTCGGCCCTCAGGGAGAGGCGTAGCGTCGGGGGAATCAAGCTGGTGATTTCGGAGCCGCGCTCTGATTTGCCGCAGGAAAAAGCTCCGACGCGCAGACCCGCACTCCGACGGTCTGCGGAGGATCGAAGACTTGGACGCCGTGGCCGAGGCCGGCGTGTCGTCCAGCCGGCGTGTCGTCCAGCTGGCTTGCCGTCCAACTGGGCCAACGCCGCCTCGGGAGAGACCAGCCAGGCCTTGTCGCAGCCTTACCCGCGCTGTCTCACCCCCGTCGCTGTGGCGTCGCGTCGGCACCCCGATGGCCCGTCCTGCCTGATCGGACACCGGTCCCGCCGTCGGGATCCAAGACATGCCAAAGCCGATGCGCCGACGTGCCAATCTCTCCTGGGTGTTCCTCGACGCGCCCGATCGAGCTCCTCCTGCGTTGGGCCGACAGCTCCTCGACGCCATGACGTGTCTCCGGGCCCCGTCGCCCGTCTTCTCTCTGCCTGGGCCCGTCTCCGTGTCTGCGTCTTAGTCTTGGGACGCTTCCGGGTGCGGAAGACCAGCCAGGGCCGTGATCTTATAACACACCTACCTGCAGCCCTCGTCTCTTCTCCGCGGCCATCTGCATGCTGCTGGCCATGGCAGACCCTCCCGAGAGCAAGCGGCCTCACGATGCCCCCGTCGTCAGCGTCGACGAGGAGCAGGAGCAGGAGAAGCCCCGGACGGGCGTCGACGGCGCACACGAGGCGAGCCGCAACCGCCTCGCCGCGATAGCGAGCTGCGCGACAGACACCAGCGCGGCAACGGGCGCCGCGCCGCCGCCGCAGCCCAAGCCCCGGCCGTGGTACCGCCGGCTGAATCCGCTGCGATGGGGAGCCGCCCCCAAGGTCCCCGACGAGCGCGTCGTGTCCCGCGAGCACGCGGCCGGCTTCCTCAGCAAGCTGACGTTTGCGTGGATGACGCCCCTCATGATGGTGAGCCCCCCGGCGCGTCGTCCACGGCCAGGCTGACCCGTCCAGACGGGCTACAAGCGCCCGCTCGAGCAGGGCGACATCTGGACCGTCAACCCCGACCGCGCCGTCGAGCCCCTGGCGGCGCGCGTCGGCGAGGCCTTCCGGCGGCGCGTCCGCGACGGGCAGAAGCGCCCGCTCCTCTGGGCCCTGCACGAGAGCTTCCGGTTCGAGTTCTGGCTCGGCGGCCTCTGCGCCCTGCTGAGCACGCTGCCGCAGGTCCTCGCGCCCTTTACCCTGCGCTACCTCATCCAGTTCGCCTCGGACGCCTACAGGGCCCACGTGTCGGGCGGGCCGTCGCCGCCCGTCGGCCGTGGCGTCGGCCTCGTCGTCGGCATCACGGCCATGCAGGTCGTCCAGAGCCTCTGCACCGGCCACTTCATCTACCGCGGCATGATGCTGGGCGGCCAGAGCCGCGGCGTCCTCATCAGCATGATCTACGAAAAGGCCATGGTGCTGTCGGGCCGCGCCAAGGCCGGCGGCGCCAAAGAGACGACGCCCGTGCTCGACAAGACCGAGGCGGCCCAGGACGGCAACGAGTCGGACAAGGAGGCCAAGACGAAGAAGCAGACGGCGGGCAACGGCGACGCCAAACCGCAGCAAGGTGACGGCGCCGGCTGGGCCAACGGGCGCATCGTCAACCTCATGAGCGTCGACACGTACCGCATCGACCAGGCCTCGGCGCTCTTCCACACGTCGTGGACGTCGCCCGTGGCGTGCCTCATCACGCTCGCCCTGCTCGTCGTCAACCTGACGTACAGCGCGCTGGCCGGGTTCGCGCTGCTCGCCATGGGCGTGCCGGCGCTGACGAGGGCCATCCGCAGCCTCTTCCGGCGGCGCAGGGGCATCAACAAGATCACGGACCAGCGCGTCTCGCTGACGCAGGAGATCCTGCAGTCGGTGCGCTTCGTCAAGCTGTTTGGCTGGGAGAAGGCCTTCATGGACCGGCTGGCCAGCCTCCGCGCGCGCGAGATCCACGCGATCCAGGTGCTGCTGGCCATCCGGAGCGCCATCAACGCCGTCAGCATGTCGCTGCCCATCTTCGCGTCGATGCTCTCCTTCATCGCCTACTCGCTGTCGCGGCACGACATGGCGCCGGCCCAGGTCTTCTCGTCGCTGGCCCTGTTCAACAGCCTCCGGATCCCGCTCAACATGCTGCCGCTCGTCATCGGCCAGGTCACCGACGCCTGGTCGTCGCTCAAGCGCATCGAGGAGTTCCTCATGGCGGAGGAGCAGGAGGAGGAGGCCGTCTTGCGGCCCGGGGGCGCCAGCGCCATCGAGCTGCACGACGCGTCCTTCACCTGGGAGAGGACGGCCGGCCAGGAGGCCGAGGGGAGTGGCGGGAACAAGAAGGCGTCGGCCGCGTCTCGAGAGTGTCCGCCTCGGCCGGGCTCGTCGGACGACGGCGCCACGTCGAGCACCGTCGTCGAGGACCGGGGCCCGTTCCGGCTGCGCAACCTCAACCTGACGGTCGGGCGCGGCGAGCTCGTCGCCGTCATCGGCGCCGTGGGGAGCGGCAAGAGCTCGCTGCTGGCGGCGCTGGCGGGCGACATGCGCAAGACGGGCGGCGACGTGGTGCTGGGCGGGTCGCGCGCCCTCTGCCCGCAGTACGCCTGGATCCAGAACACGACGCTGCGGGACAACATCACGTTCGGCAAGGCGCTCGACCGGCGGCGGTACCGGGAGGTGGTGGAAGCGTGAGTCGGCGGCGGGCGCGCTGGAGGCCAGAGGAGGCCCGAGCTGATGAGGCCTGCAGATGCGCCCTCGAGGCCGACATGGACATGCTGCCGAGCGGCGACCAGACGGAGATTGGCGAGCGCGGCATCACCATCTCGGGCGGCCAGAAGCAGCGGCTCAACATGGCGCGCGCCATCTACTTCGACGCCGACATCGTGCTCATGGACGACCCCCTGAGCGCCGTCGACGCCCATGTCGGGCGCCACATGTTCGACCGCGCCATCCTGGGGCTGCTGGGCGACAAGTGCCGCGTGCTGGCGACGCACCAGCTGTGGGTGCTGGAGCGCTGCGACCGCATCGTGTGGATGGAGGGCGGGCGCATCCAGGCCGTCGACACGTTCGCGCGGCTGATGCGCGACCACGCCGGCTTCCAGGCGCTGATGGAGACGACGGCGGTCGGGGGGCGCAAGGACGGCGGCGAGGACGGCGGCGACGGCGGCGACGGCGACGACGGCGAGGCGGCCGGCCCGGACGCGGAGACGCGGCCGCGGCGCAAGACCAAGGCGGCCGCGGCGCTGATGCAGCAGGAGGAAAAGGCCGAGGCCAGCGTGCCGTGGTCCGTCTACGGCGCCTACGTCGCTGCCTCAGGCTCGCCCCTCAACGCGCTCCTGCTGCTCGCGCTCCTGCTGCTCGCCCAGGGCGCCAACATCACCACCAGCCTCTGGCTCTCCTTCTGGACCTCGCGCGCGCTCGGCCTCGCCGACGGCCAGTACATGGGCGCCTACGCCGGCCTCGGCGCCCTCCAGGCCCTGCTCATGTTCCTCTTCTCCGTCCTGCTCTCCGTCCTCGGCACGCGCGCCTCGCGCGCCATGTCGCGCGACGCCATGGCCCGCGTCCTGCGCGCGCCCATGGCCTTCTTCGACACGACGCCGCTCGGCCGCATCACCAACCGCTTCTCGCGCGACGTCGACGTCATGGACAACAACCTGACCGACGCCATGCGCATGTTCCTCTTCACCCTGTCCATGGTCGCCGCCGTCCTGGCCCTCGTCGTCGCCTACTTCCACTACATGGCCGTGGCCCTCGTCCCGCTCGCCGCCCTCTTCGTCCTCGCCGCCGCCTTCTACCGCGCCTCGGCCCGCGAGGTCAAGCGCTTCGAGTCGCTGCTGCGCTCGCACGTCTTCTCCCGCTTCGCCGAGGGCCTCGGCGGCGTCGCCTCGATCCGCGCCTACGGCCTGCGCGCGCGCTTCGTCGCCGACCTGCGCGCCGCCGTCGACGACATGAACGCCGCCTACTTCCTGACCTTTGCCAACCAGCGCTGGCTGTCGGTCCGCCTCGACGCCGTCGGCAACGCCCTCGTCCTGGCCGTCGGCGTGCTCGTCGTCACGGCCCGCTTCACCGTCGACCCCTCCGTCGGCGGCCTCGTCCTCAGCTACGTCCTGTCCATCGTCCAGATGCTGCAGTTCTCCATCCGCCAGCTGGCCGAGGTGGAGAACGGCATGAACGCCGTCGAGCGCCTGCGCTACTACGGCGCCGAGCTGCCCGCCGAGGCGCCGCTGCACACCGTCGCCGTGCGCGCCGCCTGGCCCGAGCGCGGCGAGATCGTCTTCGAGCGCGTCGAGATGCGCTACCGCCACGGCCTGCCGCCCGTCCTCCGCGGCCTGTCGCTGCGCGTCGCCGCCGGCGAGCGCGTCGCCATCGTCGGCCGCACCGGCGCCGGCAAGAGCTCCGTCGCCGGCGCCCTGTTCCGCCTCGTCGAGCTGTCGGCCGGCCGCATCGCCATCGACGGGCTCGACATCGCCACCCTCGGCCTGCAGGACCTGCGCTCGCGCCTGGCCATCATCCCCCAGGACCCGACCCTGTTCCGCGGCACCGTCCGCAGCAACCTCGACCCCTTCGACGAGCACCCGGACCCGGCGCTGTGGGCGGCGCTGCGCCAGGCCGGCCTCGTCGCCGACGCCGCCGCCGACGCCCGCCCGGCGCAGCGCGTCCACCTCGACAGCGCCGTCGACGACGACGGGCTCAACTTCTCGCTCGGCCAGCGCCAGCTCATGGCCCTCGCCCGCGCCCTCGTCCGCGGCTCGCGCATCATCGTCTGCGACGAGGCCACGTCGTCGGTCGACCCGGACACCGACGACAGGATCCAGGCCACCATGGCCACGGCCTTCCGCGGCAAGACGCTGCTGTGCATCGCCCACCGCCTGCGCACCATCATCGGCTACGACCGCGTCTGCGTCATGGACGCCGGCCGCATCGCCGAGCTCGGCCCGCCGCCCACCCTCTGGCGCGCCGGCGGCCTGTTCCGCGCCATGTGCGACCGCAGCGGCATCCGCGCCGACGACATGGAGGGCGCTGGGGCTGGGGCTGTGTCTGGGGCTGTGTCTGGGACTGCATCTGGGACTGCATCTGTATGATACCCTTGTGTTGGATATCAAGCTCTCTTCTGCCAGATAGACTCCGCCACATGACTAGTCAGGCCAAGGAACACATACAACATTACACTCAATTGCTGATCCTAGACATACACGCCGGTCCATCGCAGGCCGCCCCCGTCTATGCGTTCGCTCCTCTCCTCGTAGTACAGCAGCCAAACAATCACACAAGCCGCTCCACGCCGCGCAGCGTCCTGTTGCCCTCCCGCTCTGCGCCGCGTACCGCCCGGCCGCGACGAGCCTCTGCATTAGACACATAGTGTGGTTAAGATATGAGACAAGAAGGGATAAAGAGATCGGTCTATGCGAGACCTGCCTCCAGAAGCACAAAAGCCCGCCGCTGTCGCCGCGAGAGTGAATCCAAGCCACAACGCCATTCCGTCTTTCTGTGCGAGAACAGAAAAGACAAGGATAACCCTTTCTGCAAGCAAAAGAAGAAGAAAAAAAACGCCGACCTCCACAATGATTAAAAAAGGGGGGAGGGACTGAGCTGCACCAGTCAGATTCGGTTCGGCATGCTGTTGTTCCTGCTCCCCCTGGTCATCGAGTTCCTCGGCCCCGTCGGCGGCGGCATCTGGGGCGGCGGCAGGGCCCCGGGGTCGTCGGCCAACAGATCCTCGAGGTACGCACTCGGCGCCCGCTGGCCCGGCGTGAGGCTGTTGAGGTGCAGCGAGCTGGTGCTCGTCGCGCTCATGTCCCTCCGGGCGCCGTACTGCGGCGAGTCGGGGGGGGAGCCGCTCAGCGTATGGCGAGACGCGTTGACGTAGTGCCCCCGCGAGTCCGGGCTGAGGTTGCTCAGGCTGATCGAGTTGGTCTGGTTGGCCGGCGGCGGGCCGGATCCCGTGGCGTAGAAGCCCGCGGGCAGGAAAGCCGAGCCCCGGGCGCCGGCGGCGTTGCTGGCCGCCGTGGGCGAGAAGAAGAGGTTCGAGTGGCTCGGCACCGCCGACGGGATGGGCCCGCGGGGGGACCGTCGCACGCCGCGGCCGGCTCCGACTGCGGCCCCCGCCCCGGCTCCCAGGCCGGGCCCCACAGTATTGGTCGACCCTTGATCGGTGTACTTGTAGAAGGGCGCGGGGGGGGCCGGGAAGCCGGCCTTTGCGTTTTCCGCGTGCTGGGCCATGGCGGCGCGCTTAACGGACCGGTGGAGGAGGAAGCTGACGATGCTGCGCCAGAGGAGGATGGCGAGGCCGAAGGCGCCGAGCGTGGCACCGACGGCGATAAAGACGGTGCCTTCGGGCATGGTGGACCGGTGCATGAAAGGAGCGTTGCTGGTCGGCGGCACCGTCGGGGGGGGATACGTCGGGATGGCGCCGCCCCTGGTCAGCGTCGGAAAGCCGGTGAGCTCGAGGCCCGTCGTGGCCGAAGGGCCGCCCGTGATGGTTGGGTTGCCCTTGGTCGTCGGCGTCTCGCTGCTGGTCGACGTCGTGTCCTTGGGGCTCTTGGGCGTCGGCGAGGGCTTCTTGTCCTCGGTCGACGAGGGCTTCCTGTCCTCGGTCGACGAGGGAGTTGGCTTGTCCGTGGCGGGCCTCGGCTTGCCCGTGTTGGATTCCTGCGGCGTCTGGGAGTCTGGCGTCGGCATCGGGTCGTTGCCAGACGTAGCCGTCTTGTCGGCGGGCGTCGGCTTGTTGTCGGCGGGCGTCGGCTTGCTGTCGGCCGACGTCGGCTTGTTGTCGGCGGGCGGCGGCTTGCTGTCCCTGGTGTTCTGGGCCATTGCTGGGGCGGCCAAGAGGGAGACGGCGGCGACCATCGACAGGAGCAGCGCCGGCTCCGGGAGGTAGTTGGTCGGCCGCATGTCGGGCGCGCTGTATCGCTGCTTGGAAAGCGGATGCCGTCGAAGAATGAGGAAGATGGGTGGTGAAAAGAGGTCGCTGCGCCGCCAAGCCCTGTCTCAGCCCGGGGGTCCAGACGAGGGCGCCGAATGCCAAGGGATGATGCGAGGCTCCGGCCAGAGACAGTCGGCCGTCGACAGGGGCGCAGCGCGCAAGTAGGCGGCTGGGAGGGCGAAAGGGGTCGAGGCGGACGCAAGGACAAAGCGAATATAGCTGGCCAAAACGAAGAGAGAGACGCGGCCGCAGGCGCTACGGGCCCAGGGGAGACATGGCGACAGCGGGCGGAGAGGGGAGGAGGAGGAGAGGAGCGGCAAGGAAGAAACGAAGAAGCAAGCAAAGCGCGCCTGCGAAGGAGGGCGACCTTGGAGCGCGCTGGTTGCTGTGGGGTCCCTGTACGTGGCAATACAGCCGCACGGGGCCGCGGCTGGCGGCTGCATGAGGTACCAGTACCGGGGGCTCATGGTTGCTTGGACCAACATGCAGCGTCAGGTCGAGATGGAGGCTGACTCCGGAGGCTGACTCGGGGCACGGTGTAAGTAATACCTCCACTAAACTTATTACTCTGCAAAATGAGTAGGTTTGCAGAGTTGCCTATACAGGTTCATTATGGGGCTCCCCGCGCTCTTCAAGGTGCCAAGACGGGCTCAATCTGGTAAATGGGTTTTTTTATGTTTTTTGTGCTGCCCCTGCCGCCGCCTATCGGGAGCGTTGCGCGACGCGCCCAAGCTGCGGCCCTGCAGACGCCACCTGCTGCTCATCCGCCGTGCATTCAAGGCAGATCAGATGTCCTGCCCTGCCGAAGGAGCATCACTCCAGAATGCAGGCTCGAGGCTCCGCGCCTGGTTGCCAGAGGAACAAGAGATACACGGATGCCGCAAGGGTCCGAGCTGTGCAATTGCACCTTCTGTGCTCTCCGCTGCGCTGGAGACGCCTGCTGGATGCGGCAGGTCACAGCTGCCGCGGCACGTGACCTGCAGGCCCTGGGACGTACCTCTGCCTTAGCTAAGACGAGCCGTCATCCGCGTCCTCAACCGAGCCGCAGCCCGACCACCTGCATCACCTCCGCCCAGGAGCTGCCAGACCACCCGCGCCATGGAGGAGGAGCGTCTCTGGAAGTTCCGCAAGCCCGAGTGGCTCAACAGCGCCTGGGCCCGCGGCGCTGGCGTCTACGGCGCCGGCGCGCTGGTGCGCGAAGCCGCCGCCGCCATGGCCAAGCTCGGTGCCTGCTAACGCCCGCAGTTCTCCCTCGCCTTCTACGTCATGCTCGACGCCGCCGTCTGGTCCAAGTCGGCCCGCAACGGGTCCAACGTGCACGTCAAATTCGTCGACTGGCTGCCGCTCATCTTCTCGAGCCTCGGCATGCTCATCATCAACTCGGTCGAGAAGCAGCGCCTCAGCGCCGACTCGTTCAGCTACAGCGGCTCCGGCGTCGCCTGGAAGGCCCGCGTCGTCCTCTTCCTCGGCTTCGCCGCCCTCGCCGGCGGCATGGCCGGCGGCGTCACCGTCTTCGTCCTCAAGTTTGCCGTCCCCGGCGTCGCCATGCCGGCCCTCGGCATGGGCATCGAGAACATTGTCAGCAACGCCCTCGTCGGCTTCAGGTATGCTCCCTTGTCGCGCGGCGCATGGCCTCTGCTGACGTCTTCTCAGCTCTGTCGTGCTCTGGGTGAGCCAGAATATGGAGGACGAGTACTCGTACAACCTGTCGATATAAGCGCGGGTGTGCGCGGCGTTGCAGGCGCATGTCTGGGCTGGAATCGCGCTTGGCCTTGGGACGGCGCATCGAACTGGGACCTGGATTTGGATGTGCGCAGGCATGGTCTGTCGAGAGGCTTAAATTGATAGACGTCCTTCTGGGGTGACCAAAGTCGACGACGCTGCAGCAACCTGGCCACCTAGCCACCTAGCCACCTACCCTGTAGCGCTAAAGCGCCGCGCGCCGACCCATCGCAACGACGACCCCTCCACGACGGATAAACAACATCAAGCTGCCTGCACTTTTACATAACATCACCGCGCGCACCTATCCTCCCGAGCCAGACTTAGTCGACTGCCGGCTTCGTCGGTCCTCCAAACACGCGATCGCCTCGACACCGCCATGAGCGAGCGGCCGCGACGCCCCGAGCCCGGCGCCTCGCGCGCCCGGGGCACCACGGCTGCGCGCCCCGGCCTGTTCCGCAGCCAGCTGACGCGGCGCCCGACGGCGGGCTCGGCGGCGTCGGCCGAGACGCTGCGGCTCGACGTCGACGTGCTCTCCGACTCGTCCGAGATTGTCGTGCGCAACCCGCAGGGCGAGATCGAGCTGGGCGACCCGCCGGCGCCGGCGCCCGACGAGCCCGACGAGCAGGCCGACGACGGCCACGAGACGGAGAGTGCGGCTTCTCCTGGATGCCGAGGCGGAGACGGACTGACGCCGCGCAGAGGAGAGGCAGCGCTTGGCCGAGGCCGTCCGGCGCCATACCGTCAGCCACAGCGCCGTGCCGGACCAGCCCGAAGGTAGACGATACAGCGGGCTCGTTATCTGGGCTGGCTGACCCGCGACAGAGCTGCTCGAGGCCGTCCGCGCCGACCTCCGGGCCAAAGTCAGCGCCCTCGCCGACGACAACTGGATGTTCGAGCCCGAGGAGCCGGCACGCGGCGGTGGCTGACGACGTCCAACGCACGCCTCCGTCTAGGATAATATTTCATTCGTTCATTAATGCTAGTCGAGCCCCGGGGCCGCTATGGCATTGACCCCCCCCCGCTTCGGGCCCTGCTGCGGCGCGCCCCCGCCAAACAGGCCGCTCATCATATCCATGAGCGGGTTGCTCTGCCGCGGGCGGGCGATGCCAAAGTACATCTCGGCGATGGTGTCGAGCGGCTCGGCCCAGGCGTCGGCCTCGCCGATCTGGGTGGCGTAGCGGGCGACGAGGCCCTTGTACACCTCGGGGGCGCCGCGCTGGACGGCGAGGAGGAGCAGGCCGAGGAAGTTGACGAGGGGCAGGCTGGGGAAGACGCGCAGGTCGGCGCTGGCGCTGGCCACGTCCTGGACGCCGAGGCCCGGGTTGTCGCTGCCGAGGGCGCTGGTGAAGAGGCGGTAGCACGTGTTGGCGGCGCGGACGTTGCCGACGAGGAGGTAGGCGAGGACGGCGCGGCCGGCAAAGTGCGGCGCCAGGTGCGCGTCGCCCTCCCTGTACCACGCGTACTCCATGTCGAAGAGGACCTGCGGCGAGTCCCTGGTGCCGAGCAGCAGGTGTCGCTCGGCCTCGTACGGCTCGTGCTCGGCGGCGTAGAGCGAGCCGGCGACGTGGTGCAGCTCGGGGTCGCCGGCGGGGAACTCGCCAAACTTGGCCGACCAGCTGCGACGCCGTCAGCAGCCGTCTCCCTCGACGCCCTCTGCCGGCGCACCTGATCATCTCGGCGATGAACTTCTTGCGCGTCGGCTCGCCGGCGTCGAAGAGGCGCAGGCACGTCAGCAGGCGGCCCTTTGCGGCGGCGTCGGGCGGCAGGGCGGCCTGGCGGTAGACGTCGACGAGCATGACGCACAGGTCGCCGCCGCTGCCGCCCTGGCCGGCGCGCAGCAGCGCCTGCGCGACCGAGGCGAGCGTGTCGACGGCCGCGGGCCAGTTGCGCGCCTTGACGTGCCGCGCCGCCGCCACGCGCGCCTGCTGCTGCGCCTCGTAGAAGTCGCCGTCGCTGATTTTGGCCTGCAGCCGCGCGACGATGCGGTCGACCTTGGTCGCCATGGCGGACGTGTGCAGGAGTGTGGTTTGGGAGGAGTTGGAGATGGAAGGCCTGTGGTGGGGCGTGATGGCTTGACGACCACGTATTGCTGCACTGACGTCTATTTTCTGCAGGCTCGATGGCAAAGATAAAGAATTCGTGGCAATCTGCTTTCATGCTATTTTGCCTGACTATTCCCTAGATCAGAGGGACAAGCATTCGATGGCATAGGACGAGGCCTGCACAGCAACACTGCAGTCGTAGAAAGCACACCCAAGACAATTGATATAGAGCTATACGAACGTACAATCCGCGCATTGCATACCTGCTGCCGGCATTTTGGTGCGAGAACGCTTGCTTCTCTTGTCAAAGGCCAGCTCTGTCTGCCGTTCAAAGCGCACCTGGACACAGGCTACTCAGACCCAAATAAGAGCCCCTCACCCATCGCGATTACATCACCGCGCGGATAGTGTAGAGGTTAGCATACATGCTTCCCAAGCATGTGACCCGGGTTCGAGTCCCGGTCCGCGCATACGAGTTTTTTTTTTTGACTCGTTGACTCGGCTCCGGGCTCACGGGAGATGTGGTTGGTTTCCCTTTGTTGTGTTTGGCTGAAGGCTGTTTGAGCGGTCCACGGTTGACAGCAGCGGCCGCGTCAGTCCGAGGCTTGCGAATCCCACGCTAAACTGTCCACTGTGATGCTATAGTTTACATTATGCTGCCATATGCCATGCATTGCGCCGTTATGCAGCCTCGGCGGCTCTGTTTGCTTGCTCTACCACAACCTGTCCCGTCACCCGGGGACCCAACCCCCTCAGTGAAGCCATGCGCTTCCCGACGATCGTCTGCCCCTCTCGTACAGCCATTTGCTATTGAGCCCCACGCTCGTCCGCTTCCCCCCCGACGGGCTCGGCGAGCCGGAGTCGACGAACAGGCTGGCCGACGAGCTCGCCCCAAAGGGACTCGCCGACCCGATGGACGACCTCCGCCCGCCCGCCAGGCCATTGACGCTCTTTTGGAGCAGCGGGCTGCCGGCGGGGGAGTAGGGCGAGGGAGATGGCCCCACGGAGCCCTGGAGGGCCGGGCTGCCGCGGCCGGACAAGGGAGAGCTGGCGTAGCTGGCGCGGCTGCCGACGGAGCCGGCCACGGAGGGCGTGCGCGAGTAGCGCGGCGGCGTGCTGAACTTGGCGTCGGGCGTCAGCGGGCCCGAGGAAGGGCCCAACCCGAGCAGCTTGCGCTGCGCCGCCGTCAGGGGAATGTCGGCGAGGTCGTCCCTGGCGCGGAGGAGAGGGAGGCAGGCGATGGCGATCTGGACAAACGGCACGAGCTGGGCGACGAACCAGGCCCAGCTCAGATAGGAGCGGATGGGGTTGGGCAAGCTGCTCGACGTCAGCAAGATTGGTCCGTCGCCGAGCTGGCGCGGCGGGTGTACATGTGCGGGTCCAGGTTGATCCTGGCGATCAGTTGGATCGACCACAGGGCCAGCAGGGCGGCGATGTTGTAGGCGATGCGGCGCATGTTCTTGTCAGAAAAGGTGGCGGCGTTGCGGCGGCGCGTGATCTCATTGAGCCGGGGATGGCGCCACGTGCCGGGGCTGTCGGCGGGCGACGCCTGCACGGGCGTCGACTTGACGGGCGTCGACATGTTGCTGTGAGGAAGGGATTGTGGTCGAGGAGGCTGGAGGCGGTGATGGGCGATGCGGTGACCGAGGAGGCTGGAGACGGGCCCGCGGCGCAGCCTTGCAGCCCAAGTGCGCTCGGAACCGGCGAGCCTAGCCGAGTCTTTTCCTGCGGGTTAGTACTGGGGGTTGCTGGCCAGAAGAGGCCGTTGCGCTGGCGGTTGCTCCCCTGGCGATGATGATGTTGATGTTTGCGTGGTGGAGAGGCGTCGATGTCGGTACTGTACAAGGTACCTACCTGCAGGGCACGGGCCAGACGACTCCATGCAGACTGTCCATTCCATTTTAGTCAAAGGACTTCGCAGACTCCCTGCAGGTGTGGATGGGGTGCCGTCAGCTCCTGCCTCGAGTGAACTTGGTCACAATCTCGCACGCCTCCATCGCCAACCTTTGCGCCCCCCTTGTTCTTCAACCCTCGGCGGCCCCATTGAGCTTAGGCGCCGCCCGCCGTCTCGATGCATCGCCAGGGCACTCCCCGTCACGCTTAACCCGCCCTGATCCGCCTGCCGTCTCAGCCATGGGCTGCTGATTGCCGGCCCCATCATCGACGACGCTCCTTCTCCGACCTCTCCTCCGATCGACCGCCTCGCCATGGCCGCCTCGCCGAGCTCCGTCGCCGCGACGTCGGACATGGAGCCCCCCAGCTCGCCCGCGCACGAGGGCAAGTCGTTCGTCTCGCGCGCCGCCTCGGACGACGACGAGCGCATGGCCGAGGGCACCCCCGACGTGGCCGAGAAGCCGGCCCGCGGCAAGGGCAAGGCGTCGCAGGCCAAGGACGCCAACGGGCAGCAGCACATTGGCAAGATCCGCCATCTCAAAAAGGAGGACGGCGAGCCGCTGTGGCGCGAGGATATCCAGTACGACTTCCTCCGCGCCGTCTTCGACAACGACCAAAAGGTCTTCACCAACTCGTACGACCCCGACGGCATCGGCAAGCAAACCTTTGCCGACCTCTACATCGACACCATGTCGCGCAGCAGCAAGACTAGCAAGGTCCTCCGCGACAAGCTGCTGAGCGACCGCGAGGCCGCCAAGGGTATGGCCATGGTGTGCCTGCTGGTCAACGTCGGCAGAATGAACACGACGCTCAACTGTACGTCGCGCCTCGTCTCCTCTGCCGCCCAGGGCGGTGCGGCTAACCCGCCCATGCATAGTCTTCCCCGAGATGCGTGCCCAGCTGCGAACCTACCACGCGATTCCCTCGCTGCAGGCGCACCAGGACGCCAACGCCTACAAGCAGCTGCAGGACGCGCCCCGGCTCAAGTCGATCCTCAAGGGCGGCGCCGAGGACCGCGAGGAGCCCAACACGCTCGACAAGATCAAGAGGGTCAACTATCCCCCGCGGACCAACCCCGTCAACCTCATCTTCGTCATGTGCAACGGCGCCCAGAAGATAGCCGAGCTGCACTTTCCGCTCAACCACGAGTTTCACGACCTCATCATGAAGACAAAGTACTCGAGCGAGTCTCGGGCAAAGGCCTTTCTGTGGCTCATGTGGTTCTACCTCGAGTCCGACTACACCGAAGAAGGCTGCGAGGAGAACCCGTTTGGCCCGGGGGTCGACTACGGCCTCGACGTGGCCAACCAGGGCATCCCCGAGCTCGAGCGGCTCACCGACGAGCAAAAGGCGGCCGAGAACGTGGACACGCCCGAGGAGGTCGACTTTGGCCGCGACAAGCAAAAGATGCGGGCCAAGATCCTCGAGGCGGACCAGGCCTATCTCAACGAGCGGGACTCGAAGCGCAGCAAGCTCCGGCCGCCCGTCGCCGACGACGGCCCGGCCATTCTGCCGCGCATCCGGCCGTCGAAGCCCGAGTCGGACATGGACAGCACCAGGTCGACGCCGCCGCCCCGAGCCTTGGCCAGGGGCGGCGGCGGCGGCGGCGGCTCGAGCCGGCGGGGCGTGCCGCTCAAGTATCAAATCTACGAGGGGTCGTCGCCCGCGCGCCACGGGTCCGAGGGCATCGTCACGAGGAAGCCTCGCCCCCCGACGGCGCACCAGCTGGCCGTCGAGCGGAACCGGAACGAGCGGGTCGAGTACATCCTGGACCGCGGGCTCCGCAAGCAGCACCACAAGAGCCGCAAGCTCCGGCGACAGGACGGCGCCATCTTCCGGGCGTGGAGGAGGCTGCAGACGCAGGACGACGTGTTCGAGGACAGCGACGGCGAAGACGACGGCCCGCGCAACCTGCCCGCCAACGGCGAAAAGGGCGCCGGGCCGTTCCGCGAGAAGGGGCTCGGCGGGCTGTGCCTGCTCAAGGCCGAGACGGACGACTACGGCGAGGAGGTCAGCTCGTATGCGGCGGCGCTGCGGCGGTCGGCGCGGCGCCTGAAACGCTGGAGGGACCACGAAGACGAGCTGGGCGTGATTGCGCCCGTCAAGAAGCAGAAGCAGCCGGGCGACGACGAGCGCGGAGACGGCGAGGGCGGCGAGGAGGCGGCGGCGGACGAGGCTGCCGAGGGCGCGGCGGCCAGGGCCAACGGCGATGGCGACGCTGCCATGGAGGACGCCGAGGCGTACGAGGCGGACCAGACGGCCATGGGCGACGAAGAGGGGCGGGGGGACGAGGAGGGCGACGACCCGGACAAGACGGAGGTGATGGGCGACTCGGAGGTGGAATAGAGGTCGGCTGGCTTTGAAGGCGGAGTTTGCGCGTAGGTGCTCTGTACTATGCTTGGCGTTGGACGCATTTCCTGCAGGGGGAGATGAAGGAGTAAGACGAGTGAACACGGACGGATACACGGGAGCAAATGACAGGCGCCGGATTGGCGCGTGGTCGCAGCGCGGGTCGGGGCCCGCGGAGCCCGAGGAGGAGCGAGCGGCGGTCGGCGGGCCGGCGCGGAGCGATGGGGCCATGCGGATGGCGGAGCTCCGAGCGGTGAGGCGCGGCAGAATCTGGACGTATTTCTACGTCGAGCCGGCGAGCCTCGGACGCCGCCAACAGCCAACAGGCCTCGGGCGCTCGACGACGATGCCGCAGAAGCAGCAGAAGCAGAAGCACAAGCGGCAGCAGCGCGGCGGCGGGCGGCTGCTGGCGGTGCTGGCGGCGCTGACGGCGCTGCTGGCGGGCGTGGTGACGCTACTCGACCGGCACCTGGAGCGCTTCTACGTCTTCGACCTCGACCACCTGCACGACCTGGCGCGGCGCGGCGTGGCGGCGCACGGCAACCGCACGGCCGACGTGGTGCGCTTCGTCGTCGACGAGCTCGGCGCGCGGCACGCGGCGCACGTCAACCGCGACGAGGAGTGGGTGTTCAACAACGCGGGCGGCGCCATGGGCGCCATGTACATCGTGCACGCGAGCGTCACCGAGTACCTCATCGTCTTCGGCACGGCCGTCGGCACCGAGGGCCACACGGGCCGCCACACGGCCGACGACTACTTCCACATCCTGGCCGGCACGCAGCTGGCCTACGTGCCGGGCGAGTACGAGCCCGAGGTCTACCCGCCCGGCTCCGTCCACCACCTGCGCCGCGGCGACGCCAAGCAGTACCGCATGCCGGGCGCCTGCTTCGCCCTCGAGTACGCCCGCGGCTGGATCCCGCCCATGCTGTTCTTCGGCTTCGCCGACGGCCTGTCCAGCACCCTCGACCTGCCGACGCTGTGGAAGACGGTGCGCATCACCGGCCGCGAGATGCTCTCCAACCTGGCCAAGGGCAAGCTGTGAGGGGGAGGAGGCTGTGAGGGGGAGGAGGCTGTGAGGGGGAGGAGGCTGTGAGGGGGAGGAGGCTGTGAGGGGGAGGAGGCTGTGAGGGGGAGGAGGCTGTGAGGGGGGGGAGGCTGTGATGGGGAGGCTGTGAGGGCGAGGCTTGAGCGGCAAGCTGTGAGCGGCAAGCTGTGAGCGGCAACGGACCAGAGACGGCCGTCGTGTACATACGCGCTGCGTGGCAGAGCCCAAGGGCCTCGACATGCCCACCCATCATGTAGTGTATTGACTCTCGAGGAGCATTGCCCCGCACTCCGCGGGCAGAACAACAGATTCTTCGTCGTCCTTCCTCTTCCCCGTTTTCTTCTTTTCTTGTCCAAGATGCAGGGAACCCAATCCGTGTTTTGTCTCGTCTTTTCCCGCCGACTCCGACTCCAAAGCATTCGCTAAGCTTCATCCGTGAAAAAAGCGCTGCCCAAAACGCACGCCCGCCTCCGCCTCGCACGGCGGCAACCGCCCCTCATTACGCGAGCCACTGCTCCTCGTCCCGCTTCAGCCCCCTCATTACCAGTCCGTCGTCCTCGTCGTCGGTCCCGTCGCCGTCGTCGCCGTCGTCGTGAAGCTTGAGTTGCTCGACAGACGTGGCCGCCGCTTGGACCTTGTCCTCGTGGTCGTCGTCGTCAAACATCCACGTCAGGCCGTTGGCCTCCTCCTCGAGCGGGAACATCTCGCGGGCGTACTCCTCCAGGCCCCGCGGGCCCTCCCACAGCTCCAGCGCCTCGGCCGGGCAGCTGGCCTCGAGCGCCGGGTCGCCAAAGTACGGCGGCTGCTTCTTCGGGTCCGCCTCGTCGGCCGGGAACAGCTTCTCCAGCGCCTCGAGCTGTTCCCGGTATCCAGTGGGGATGCGGACCTTGATCTCGATGGGGCCCCGCACGTAGTGCGCCGGGCGCCCGACGCCGCGCGAGAAGAGCGTGCACGCCTCGCGCGGCGTCAGGTACTCGTACGCCAGGGCGACACGCTCCCCGTTCCACTTGGCCACGCCGTCCTTGAAGATTTGCAAAATGGCGGGCCCGACGTCGTGCTCGGCGTCTAACCACGGAAGCTTGGCATCCTCGTGGAAAGGTGCTTGCCAGACAAACGACCCGTCCGGCTGGAGCTCCATGCAGAAGAGGGGGTAGAGCAGCGACGTGAAGTTGTTGTTGTAGATGCCCGTGTAGACAAAGGTGGCGGGGAGCTTGAGTTGTCTTACGTAGTCCTCGACCTTGTGCTTGGCCGCCCACAGCGGCAGCGACGGCCAGTCCTTGTTGTAGGCGGCATGGTCGGGCATCGACGAGTAGACGTAGTGCTGCACGCCCGCCTCCTTGGCAGCGTCGGCCAGGGCCATGCCGATGTGCATCTCGTCGCCGTAAAAGGTGGTGTTGACAAAGGCCAGCTGGGCGCCGCGGAAGAGGCTGGAGATGAGGCCGTGGTTGACGCCGACGCCGGAGATGGGCCCGTTTTGCGTCACGTCCTTGTTGGCCTCTGTCGGCTCGTGCCTCGTGTAGAGTTCACCAACCAGGACCGTCACGTTGGGGTTGGTCGACACCTCGGTTGCCACGACGCCCTCGAGGTTGCGCAGCTGGGCGCGGACGCGGTACCCGACGGCCGTGGCGACACGGATCAGGGAGGCGGCCTGGCGGCCGCTCGCGTTGATGACGGCAATCGTCTTGTTGGGCGCAGACATGAGCCTCTTTGGCGGGCGGAACGTCAGCGAGTTATTCCGCGAGCCGGCGAGGGGCGACGACTCCGAGTACGAGGATCGCGAGTGCTTGTGCTGCTTGCGGTAGCCGTTGGTCTGGTCGTCGGCGATGCGAATGGGGATGCTTCCCGTCATGGTGCCGGTGATTTGAGCCGGCATGGCTCGGGAATCGCGGAACCGGGGGGAGGATTGGGAATCGGACGGGGGTGGGTCGGCGGCGTGGCAGGAAGGCAAGGGGCCTCGCGAGGCCTCGCTACTTGTTGATAGGCGACGGCGAAGAGAGGTGGATGCGTCGTGGCGGGGGTTCCTCCGAGGCTGGTAGCTCAGCTCATGGAGCAGAGCCCGAGCGGAATCCCAAGTATGTACGTACGTAAAACGAACGTAAGGCGGTGGGCCGGTGACGGGGCGCTGAGGGCGCGAGACAGCGCGAGGGAGACGGCAGAAGTGAGATGCGGCCGACGCAGGCGCACGGCAGTAGAGCTGCGGGCGGGGGGCGACGCAGCAGGTCGCCACTGACAGGCGCCGGGTTATAAATGCAGCGAGGCTCGGCCGAAGAGAGCGGCGTGATGCCGTCGGCGAACCTTGACGGGCCCGCTCTGCGCGGCTTTTGCTGGATCGGGGGCGGCAGAGGTGCGGATTGGACGAGGGCAGCCCGGATCCCGGCCGTCGATGCGCAGGCGGCGGCGACAGCGCGGCGACAGCGCGGCGACAGTCGTGAGACAGAGCGGCCGTCTGGCGCCTCGTGGCAGAGGGAGGGCGGCAAAAGAAAGGACAATCTTGCAACGGAGGTGCCGCGACAGCGATCGGATGGCGGGGCCCGGCAAGACACGGCGCGGAAGTCGGCGGGGACGGGGCAGGAGCCAGCCACAGAGTCCGAGGTCGAGATGCGCGCGGATGCTGGCGTCGGGGGTATGAAGGGTATGAGGGCACGAGGGTATGAGGGCGTGAGGTGAAGGGTATGAGGCGAAGGGTTGAAGGAAGACAGAGGCGAGGGAGGATGGGCACGAGACGGTGTCAACCCAGGAGGTCACGCAGCTTGCGCCTGCCCTTGATAGCAGGCCAGCAATCTAAAATAACGAGCGAGACAGGCGCGTCTGACGGCGTCACTCTGCCGAGTACTGCGTGGAGGTAGCATTGACAAGGGCGGGGTACCGCGGGCGCAGAATCGCGCGCCGACGATGCGCGTACCGCAGGTCAGGAGTACCGGCGGGGCCATGTATTGCCGGGGCCCGGGCAAGATGGAGATAGAGGCACCTGCTTATCAAAAGTCTCTGCAAGGCACTAGCGATACTAACGATGCGAACGATAGCAACGGTACCAACGACCCAGGCTGCCCTGGAGGCCGCGCCACCACCACCTTTCCGCCCTGGGCATCGCCGCGCTCGCGGGACGCTGACGGAGCGATACATGATGCTTGCTGCAATCGTGTGCGGCACCTGCTCTCCTGGGCGTTGGGTGGCATTGGCGCGCCCGCCCGAGTCCACACGCCCCCCTGCCAGCACGCGGCTTTGCGCCGATACGCAGGGCGCCGTGCTGCGACGCTCCGCCGGTTACCGCTGCGACTTGCGCTGCGACCAAGGCCCGGGCCCGGCGGCGACGACGTCTCGGCGGCGCGGCGGCGGAGCGGCGCGGCTGGGCGGGCCTGGGCCATCTCTGGGCCGTCATTCATGCGACGCCAGCACGTACCGTCCCGAGCGCACGTCCTCGCCCCAGACGCTGCTGCTGCGCGGCCGGTCCGCCGACGAGCTGGACCGTCTGCTTGGAGGCAGCTGCCGCAGGCGCCCCGGCTGCTGTGCGCGCGGAGCCGCATCTGCAGGAATGGCCGGGAGCCGCCATGTTGTATTCGGACGCTGCCTTGGCCCGACGTGGCTAAATCGCGGTCCGCCCGGGGTTGAGACGCGCTCCGCCGGCGTGGCCCGCAGCTTATCGACGCCATCTTCAAGCAACGGGGCGCGACTGGCTGCCGCGTCACGCCCCAGGCCGGCCCTGGCCCAATTGGCTCCTCTCCGCCCGCCCGGCACGGCTCCGGAACGCCGCCGCCGCTCGCTTCCGCCCCGGCCGGCACTGCTGCCGCTTATCCATCTGCGTCGGTGGCGAGACTCTCGGTGAGCGCTGCGGCCGCTATCAGCGACCCCTGCACAGGCACCCGTATCTCGGACACACATTATCACGCGGCGGCTGCTTGCTTTGCCTCCAGATAAGCCGCTGCCGATGCCTCGCCGGCCTCCGGGACCTCGCCCGACGCCACGCCTCGCCACGCCTCTGCCGTGACGTCTGGCCCGGAGCAGGGCGCCATGGCGGCGTTGGGATTAGGTAAAAGTTTGGCCCAACCTCCAGTCAGATGCTTCCCTCGCGATTCCATTTCTCATCCGCCTTAGCAAGACCTTCGCCAGCCGATTCGCCCACTGGCCGACAATCGCCCACGTTCCCGTCCGGCACGGCTCGTGGCGTCCAACGTGGTCACCAGACTTGACTTCCCTTGTCGTTGGTTCCTTGCCCTGCGCTGAGGCGTGCAGGACGGCCCGCCAGTCCGCTTTGCTGCTGTCACCAGTCATTGCAGCACGGGCTCCACAAGGCAACGTCCCGGCCGCCGGGTGCAACGGGCCTTCGGTTTATTAAACTCGCCGCTCTTCCGCTTGCGCCGGCTTGGGGCGAGGCTAGCCGCGTCCAGCTGCTCCCCTTCTACATGGCATGCTGATGCTTGTCAAGGCCGGGTGACAGCACACGACTACGGCTGGCCCTATGCTTCGCCACGCCACGCTGCCTCGACTGCCTTGGCCGTCCCAAAATCCCCAAAGCGTTGGGGAGCATGTCGGCGTTACCGGCCGCGGCGGCTACCCTGCCGCTTCGCTGGTTCCGTCGGGTTGACGTATAGATCTTCTCCGGGAGGATCCATTGCCGCTGCATCCCTGTGTGCGTGCGTGCGCACACATGTGCGTGCCTATGTACTATGTACCAAGTACACCACGCTCTTACATAGGTAGGTACATACCTACATGTACAACACGTCTTACGTCGTTGGCCCGTCACTTCAACAGACCAACTGCCGGCCCAAGCTGATGACAATGAGGCCTCACGTGTGTCTGCATGCAACATGACAGGGTCACAACAAGCCGCATCCCCCTGCCTGGCACGAGCGCCCATTTTAGATTTTGCGGGGAAAGGCATTGGACCTTTTGGTGACTGCCTCGTGTCGTCGCCTCTTTGCCAACGCATGTCTCAGCAGGGTACGATGCTGCGGTCCTGTACTACCAGCGGCCTCGTGTCCGCCTGGCCGTCGCTGTCTTGGGGCCGACGGCTGAGACGCGCAGAGGCAGCTGACCCGGCTTGGGCCCCTATCTCGGAGCCTGATTCTCGGGCCTCGCTTCGGCGGCCCCGGGTGTTGTGCCAGGTCTGAACTCGTCAGTTGAGGCTGCTGTCCCCGGCCCGCTGGCCCCAGGCTGCTGGATGAGCCCCAATCCCATCAAGTCCAGGTCGTCAGGGGCAACCTCGCCGACATGTTGAGCCGTCGCCGGCCTGCCGTTTGCGGCCACTGCTCGCCGCCCGCAGAAGCACACCCGGTCCACCTCATCAAGCCCAGCATGCCGGGCAAGGCTTCCCCGACGAGACCGGTGTCGGCCCAGACCCTGCAAGCCGCCAGCGAACCGCGGCCGTTGAGATCCGGGCCTGCTCCAGCCAGACCGTGCCATCCAGCCCTAGGTTCGGCGGGTCCGGCCTGGTGCTCGAAACGGCGGCCGACGACATTGGCGCCGTGGCCGGCCATGGCACACCCCCGTGACCGGTGCTGGCGTCGACGGGCCCACGCGCTTCGCCAAGGCGGTCAACGGGCGACCCCAGCTTGGCCAGCATGATAGCCTGTTGGCCGTCCTTCTCATCTACTCCCCCGTGACCACGTCGGACCAGGTGGAATGCGATCGTCCGGGCCTGTCCTTGGGCTCGTCCCTTGTTGGTAGCGTGCCTGGTGGTCCGTCCAGCGGCGGTCCTCGCCTTGCCCCTGCGAGTAGTCTCGCTCTGGCTGATGAGGTAGACGATGGCGGCGAGCAGATAGTCGCGCATGGCACGGAGGTGATCAATGCGTTCTGGCTCAGCGAGACGTGCTGGCAGTGAGCAGGGTCCGGGCGGCGTCGAGCTTCACGACGTGGCCGTAGCTCGGCGGCGTGAGAGCATGGCCTGCCTGGCGATCCTGGCAGAGACCCTGAACTTTTGGTCTTGTGGTTGGGTACGTCTTATGGGTAAGGTCAGACTCGGGCGCCGCGGCGGCAGCGAGGCTCCTTTCTCGCCAAAGTCGACGTCGTAAGGGTTTTCTTCCCAGCTCCGTCTAAGTGTCTGCGATCAGCGAGGTTGATGAGGTGCAATTCGGCTTCACAAGACGTCTCCCAAAACAGCCAAGGAAATGAACAAACAAAATAGTTGCCATTGCTGATTGTCTCCTGACTAATAAACGACCAGTCGTCGCTGTCAGACGCCCAACTCCATCCATTATACACAACTCCATCCGATAACGGCGAAAACAGCCAGCCGACTCTCATGCACAGAACCGCTTGGTCTCCACCCCATCCCTATGAGTCCGGGGCGTTCGGCAGCCGCTCTATGACATACTTGCCGCGGGCGACGCTCATCAGGGGCACGCCGGGGATCTTGCGTAGGCGCTGCTTCAGGGCCTTGTCGTTGGTGCCGACAATGTAGACGCGGTTCTTGGAGACGCGGTCGACGAGGCAGTCGTCGGCGTACACGCCTTTGTGGTCGCACTCGAGGCGCTGCCAGCGCTCGTCGCGCGCGACGCGCAGGGCGAGGCGGTACTTGGGGCCGAGCTTCTCCAGCTCGGCCATGACGCACGACGTGATGACGGGGTTGCACTTTGCGTAGAGGCAGTCCATCATGGACTCGAGCAGCGACAGCTTGCGCTGCACCGTGTGGCTGAGGAAGTTTGTGTCGACGAGCACGTTGTACGGCGGCACCAGGGCCGTGTTGTGCTGGAAGAACATGTTGCTCGGCATCTGCGGCACCTCGCGCACCAGCTCGCCGCCCGCCGTCGTCTTCTGCTTCGACTTCGCCTGGGTCGCGAGCTCGGCCTTTTCCTTGTTGGCCTTGAGCCGGGCGTCGCGCTGGCCGAGCAGCCGCTTGACCTGGTCGAGGTGAGTTGATGTCCGCCGTCGGATCCGACGCTTATCGATAAGGCTCACCTGCCCAAATTTTCTCGTCTTCTTCGCGACACCCATGGCGAGGCAGTGTCGCGATCGTCGTCAGCTGCCCTCGTCGGAGATTAGGATTCGGGGAGATTCGCACGCGGCTGGAAGCTGCGCGCGCTCTGTCTCTGTCGCAGGAACTGAGGCGATGCTTTGGTGACGGGCAAATGTTGCCGCAAAAACTGGGTTTCTGCCGCCGATAAGATAAGAAAGGCGGTGTGCGGATTCTGCGCACGGACCACCCGTCAGCAAGACGCGTCTCTAGGCGCGTAAAGTGATTCCGACCATCCTCCCCACGACTTCGCTGCCCAAATGCCCGCCGCCAAAGCCGAGGAAAAGGGCGAGTCGTCGACGGCGGCGTCCAAGGCAGCCCTTGCCGCGTCGTCCAATGGCTCGCCCAACTACGAGCTGCCATGGTGCGCCGCCGCCAACGTCGGTCGCATCATCAACACCGTCGCTGACCTTGCGCAGGGTCGAAAAGTACCGGCCGGTGTTCCTCGACGATGTCGTCGGCAACACGGAGACGATTGAGCGCCTCAAGATCATCGCCCGCGAGGGAAACATGCCGCACGTCATCATCTCGGGCATGCCGGGCATCGGCAAGACGACGAGCGTGCTGTGCCTGGCGCGGCAACTGCTGGGCGAGTCGTACAAGGAGGCGGTCCTGGAGCTCAACGCCAGCGACGAACGAGGTAGGTGTACCCCATGCGCGTCAGTCACGGCTCAGGTCATCCAACGCCCCAGGCATCGACGTCGTCCGCAACCGCATCAAGGGCTTCGCGCAGAAAAAGGTGACGCTGCCGCCGGGCAGGCACAAGCTGGTGATACTCGACGAGGCCGACAGCATGACGTCGGGCGCGCAGCAGGCGCTGCGTCGGACTATGGAAATCTACTCCAGCACGACGCGGTTCGCCTTTGCCTGCAACCAGTCCAACAAGATCATCGAGCCGCTGCAGTCGCGGTGCGCCATCCTCCGGTACGCCAAGCTCACCGACGCGCAGGTCGTCAAGCGGTTGATGCAGATCATCGAGGCGGAAAAGGTCGAGTACAGCGACGACGGGCTGGCGGCGCTCGTCTTCAGCGCCGAGGGCGACATGCGGCAGGCCATCAACAACCTGCAGTCGACCTACGCCGGCTTCGGCTTCGTGTCGGGCGACAATGTCTTCAAGGTGGTCGACTCGCCGCACCCCATCAAGGTGCAGGCCATGCTCAAGGCGTGCTACGAGGGCAACGTCGACTCGGCCCTCGACACGCTTCGCGAGCTGTGGCACCTGGGCTACTCGAGCCACGACATCATCAGCACCATGTTCAAGGTGACCAAGACGATGCCGACGCTGAGCGAGCACTCCAAGCTCGAGTTCATCAAGGAGATTGGCTTCACCCACATGAAGATCCTCGAGGGCGTCCAGACGCTGCTCCAGCTGAGCGGGTGCGTCGCCCGGCTGTGCAAGATCAACATGGATCCGAAGCGCTTCAAGGCGCCGTCGAGATGAGGCGGCCGGGACAAGCATTTCTGCGGCGTTGGAGTCGAGGTCCTATTACCGGAGCCATATATACAGGGCGCCCATTCATCGCGGCTCGGTCGTCTTGGCGGGCCATCATCGTCCGGGCCGTCCGTCACTTGTCGTTCTTGTCCGACAACTGCTGCTCGTATTGGTCCCACTTGGCCTTTTCCCTGAGCCACCGCCGCTGCATCCGCACGCGGTTCTCGTACTGCCTCAGGCGGCTGTCCGCCTCGATCATGCTGCCGACCACCATGGCCGACATCTGAATGTATCTGCGGCGGCGTGTAAGCAGCGTGCGGACCGACGCAGAAGAGCATGGCTCAGCGCTTACACCTTGAACTGGACCGTGGTTGCGCGGTATATCGGCGACCTGAGGTAGACAAGCGCCGCGAGCACGGCAGCTCCGGCTCCCCACGTGGCGGCGCCGCTGAGGGCGCCCATGGACGCTTCCCAGGCGGCGTCGTTGGCCTCGTCGCTCTGCATGGCGTCGTGTCGCCGCATCATGGACCAGCCTTTCAATACGCCATCGGCATCGGGGAATCCAGTCGTGTAGGTGTCCTGGAGAGCCCCGGTTCGGTGTAGGGTAGGCCGCAGCAGGCCCCGCCGCACCCCGCCAGGCGCATCTCCCGCCTACTGCGATAGTGGAGGCTCTGGAGCTGCCAGATAATCAGTAGTGTGCTAAATCCGGACAGCAAAGTCTTCTCCTGACTTGTCCGCCACCTCGAAGATGACACGACATCCTCTCAGACGACCACGCCAGCCTCGTTGCCTGGCGCTACTGTCGTCTTTATATGCTGCTCCGGTCTGATTGCTGCTGAGGCTGGTTGGACCTGTGGTCTGGACGACCCGCGGCAACATCCGGAGCTGTGCGTCGTGCCCCAGCAGAGCTGCCATCATGGCGGACGTGTCGCTCGAGAGCTACTGGCAGCTGCCGCCGTTGGCCAGGTGAGCGTCGGCCCCGTCGCCTCTCCGCAGGCGCTCTGGCTGACGACGGGCTGCAGGACTGTGGCGACGACGGCCTTTGTCCTCTCTCTCAGCGTCCACATGGGCTTCCTCCCGGCCTGGTGGTTCGTCTTCCACCCGCGCTTCCTGTGGAAGATGCCGCCGCAGCTGTGGCGCTTCGGCACGGCCTTCCTGCTCACCGGGCCCAAGCTGGGCCTTCTCTTTGACACATACTTCCTCTACTCGTACCTGAGCCAGCTCGAGGCCGGCAACCCCCGCTTCTCCCGGAAGGAGGATCTGGTCTGGTACCTCATGTTTGTCGGCGGGACCATCATGGTAAGCTCGTGCCATGTTGTCTCTTTGGCTATGCGCGCATCCCCAGTGCGCCAGCACCCCTCATATATCTGCCCGGATAGTGTCTGTCTCCACTGCTATCACGGTTCCTGGAAATGAGGAAGAGCACCCCTGCGCTTCGGGCCAGCCCATCATTCGCAATCCGGGCTGGTCTGCGGCGTAGGCATGGTGGGATGTCTTATGGATGGCTCGTGTGATTCTCTCTTCACTCGGGTGGTTTTTCGAGCTCCCTACATTTCTTTCCGCTTTGACATGTCTCGCGGCTCGCCGTAGCCGGAGTTTGGAGGCTGACGCCGACTTTAGACGCTCAACCACTTCTCCGGCTTCGGATTCGTCACCTTCCTCCAGGCCATGGTCCTGGCCATGTGCTACACGGCGACGCAGGACCAGCGGGGAATGAAGGTCAACTACATGTTTGTCACCATCCCGGCCCAGCTGATGCCCTACGCCATGCTCCTGATCAACCTGCTCTTCCCCGGCGGCGCCATGAACTTGCTGCTGCAGGTCCATGGCCTGCTCGCAGCCCACCTCTACGATTTCCTGACGAGGATCTGGCCCGAGTATGGCGGCGGCAGGAACCTCATTCCCACGCCCGCATTCCTGTCGCCGGTGGTGCAGGCCGCGGGGAGGATGCAGACAAACGTGGCGGCCGCGGCCGGCATCCGGACCTCGGACCAGGCGTCTGGCCACAGCACCGGCGCATCAAGGGGGCCGTTGCCGGACTCGTGGCGGACAAGAGGCCCTGGGCATCGCCTGGGCTGACGGGCCGGGTCTCATGGAGTCATGCGCGCACTGTTATGGAAGAATTTACGAAGTCACCAAGCCTTGTCGATTTGGTGATGTTGATGCAAGTGAGCTTCCCTATATTTGATGGGCTTTGTCCATGTAGGCCGGAAGCACAAAGAAGTCGGGGGGCTGGGTCTGATGGAGCTGCTGGCGACATCTACCTGGAGTCATCAGAAGTTCAATGTGCATCCATGACACGAGTGGGAAGCAGCCAGAGCGGGGCCGGGGGGAACAGACTGTTGGATCGGTCTGGAGGCACTCGACGCACGGCAGAGGTTCGTGTCCCCATGGCGGCGGCAGTGGCCAGCGCGTCGTTGCCAACCGGACCGTTTGCTCAGGGACGGGCTGGGGGACGGGCGGCTCGGGGACGGAGACGAGCGCAGGTTCATTGCCGTTTGGCTGCCGGACGCTTGCTTACACGAGGATGGCAGGCCAACCGAGGTGATGCTGAGGCGTGCCGTGTTACACGAGGACGGGATGGGACGGGAGAAGAGACGTGATGAGGGTGAGGTGATGCGGGTGATGGTGGTGTATGGTGATGAGTGTATGGTGATGGCGCGGGGCTATGGAGATGAGGGTGACGAGGTGACGGGGTGACGAAGAGCCGAATCGGGGAATATCAAACAAGCCAGGGGACAGGCTGCCCGGCACGCAATTCCCCTGTACCTCCCCAGCTCTCTGTCCAGCCTCATCAAGCTGAAAGCCTGTCAGCTCACTGTCGTCTCCCGTTGCTCAGGCTGCCTCGAGCTGAGGTGCGCGTCTTCCAATCGCGGAAGCATGCATGGTACGTATGCAGGTGTGTCCCGCCGCGTTGCTGCGGCTGCGAAGAGCGTCCAGCTGCCGCTGTCTTGCGGCATGTGGCAACTGATACGTGTTCAGGCCAGCCGGCGATGACGTCTCAGGCCGGCGATGACGTCTCAGGCCGGCGATGACGTCCCAGCCCCTCTCGATGAACACGCGACGTCCACGGGTAAGCAAACCAGGCGCGCGGGACGAGGCGGAGTTTTGGTCCGCGTAGCGCCGAGGACGGCGGTTGAGCAAGGGCGGTTCAGAGGCGAAAAGGGGCCGCATGGCGATGCTTGTGCTGCCGTCGCGGCGGCGGAGGCCTGGGAAACGTCGCTTAACAGAGGTTTGCTCGAGAGCCGACGGTCGCGCCAGCGCCCGTCTCGGCGCCGTCGTGTCCGCCCGACGGCTGCTGCGAGCCGGCTCTGTGAGACGAGCCGTTGGCGACGAGACGCTGGCGACGAGACGCTGGCGACGGAGCACACGGCGAACGGCGTATAAAGACATGGCCCGGAGCAGGACGCCGACTCGAAGCACCGGTTGCCTCGCGACGGCGCTGCTCGGAAAGCCGCCACGATGAAGCTTCTCCCTGCCCTGTGCCTCGGGCTCGTCGCGCGCCTCGGCCGGGCCTCTGCCGGCCGGGGCTGGCGCGTCGACAGCACGGCGCAGCACTGCTCGCAGACGGCCTGCCACTACGGCTTCTCGGTGATCGACGGGCTGGGCGGCCGCGCAACCTGCGGCTTCTCGGTGCCCCGGGACGGCCAGCCGGGCTGCTGGGACGTCCGGTGCAACGGCCTCGACGGGTTCGCGCTGAGGGCCAAGGCGGACGGCCAGGGCTTCATCGGCTTCGAGACGACGCACCGCCACCCGCACAGGCGGCTCGCCCTCGACGGCCTGCGCTTCGAGGCCCCCGGGCCCCTGGCGGCCGGGGCCGGAGGAGGGCAGGACATGGCGAGGCGGGACGACGCGAAGCCGGACGACGGGAAGCCGGACGCCGCGAAGCCGGACGACGCGAAGCCGGACGCCGCGAAGCCGCACGCCGCGAATCCGGACCTGGGCGCAGCGGCGACGTGGACCCTGAAGAACGTGTTCAGAAGCAAGTGGCCAAGACTCTGCCGCTGCTCTCCTGCAAAGACTGCTTACACGGGCCCAGAGATACCGTCGGCCACGAGGATCTGGCTCGGCTTCCACATCACGAGCGACGGCTACGACGCGGCCTGGTGCTACATGCTGGTGCACGTCGAGGACAAGGCCAGCGAGGCGTCGTTTGCCAACACGCCGTGCGTAGGCAGCAACTTCAGCGCGTCATGGGGCTACCGCCACGAGGAGGACGCGGGCATCCTGGCCGTCCTCAAGTGAGTCTCGGACGCCCGAGAGCCCGCAGGGCGGCGCTGACGCAGGCCCGGCAGCCCGGCCAAGACGCGGACCGCGTGGTTTGGCTGGAACCACGTCAACAACGGGACGGAGCTCGACGACGTCGGGCCCAACGCGACGAGCGACACGGGCCGCTGAGCGGGCGCGCTGTCTGAGACTGGCGTGACTGGCCTGTGGCGTCGCTGCTTGTTCCTTTTCCTCGCTGGAACGATGTATGGACCGGTCCAGGTCGGACACGAGGTCGCCCGGGCTGTCGGCGGTAATACTCCTCTTTGAGACATTGGCAGGCGCTCCATCATCACAGAGGCCGGCTGCTCTGCTTCGTGTGTGTAGAGCGCCGAGCCGAGCAGCTGGACGGCCCCAGCGTCGCTGCCGGCTGCGCGTGAAACATACATTGCATGGAGGAAAGCCAGCCACGTGAGGAGTTCGATCTGCCGAGATGATATATCGTGATGGGTGGACGGGGCAGTGATGCCGTTGCGCAGCTGAGATGACGGCGTCAGGGGGGCGTCAGCACGGCCGAGACATGTGCTTTGTTGTTCGCGCGTATAGCCCAAGCCACGCTGCTCATCGCCGCACTTTGTCTCGCATGTCGGGTCCGTATCGCCGCCTCATGTAAGTAAGCTGCCAGAACCGTGGCAGCCTGCATGTCTCCGGATGCGCGCCGCGGCAGAGGGGATGTCTGGAACGACGCCTCTTGCTTCAGCTGTCATCTCGAGGCGTAACCAGAGGCTTTCCATGCTCCACGAAGCTCAAGAGCTGAAGAAGTGGCATCAGAGAGTCCAAGGTTCCAACCGCCTTGCCGCCGGGGTGTTTGGGGATCGCGCTCAAACGCGGAGAGCGTAGCGCTCAGGGGCTCGCTGTTGGGCGCTTGCGCAACTGCATGTTCGACTTCTTCTTCGTATTGTCTCTGCCGCAATTACCTAACGGAATCGCGCGAGGTGCCGCCCCTGAGGCCGCGACGTGTGCGGCTTGACTGCGATATTTGGCGGGCTGCAGGAGGCTGGGACGCGCCCTTTCGGCGTCAGCTTGAGTCTGTTCTGCAGACTGCGAGGAGCCATTGGAGCCAGGGCGGACGAGACAGTGCAAATTGCTGTCTCTTGGTCGACAACCCGTCAGGGGGCTTCGGCGTATAAGTAATGGCTCCGCGACCACTTGGACACTCGACCAGCCCAAGAGCCCGAGCCCTCGCTTGTGTACATATTAGACCCCAAGCACATTGCCACCATGCACGTCGCCGGCGTCCTCGTCTTCGCGTCTGCCGCCCTGGCTGCCGTCGCTGGCAGCCCGGACTACGGCAACCCTGACAACAAGCCAGACTACGGCAAGCCTGGCTACAACAACCCGGACCACGGCAAGCCCGACTACCACCCCGACCACAAGCCCGACTATCACAAGCCGGAAGAGTGCAAGCCGGACTACAATAACCCGGACAAGTGCAAACCTGGCTATCGGAAGCCGGACCACGACCACGACCACGACCACGTCCACGACTACGGCCACGACTACAAGCACGACCACGACCACGATCACGACCACGACCACGACCACGACCACGACCACGACCACGACCACGGCCATGACCATGACCATGACTACAAGCACGACCACGACAAGGACTATAAGCATGACCACGACAAGGACTACAAGCACGGCCATGACAACAAGCCCGAATACGGCAATCCTAAGTATGGCCACGACGGCCACGACGGCCACGACGGCCACGACGGCCATGACGGCCATGACGGCTATGGCCCCAACGTCCTCCCGCACCCCATTGTACGTTTCATCTCGCATCTCTCCCATCAACATGACTAACTGCCGCAGGCCCAATTCTACACCCGCAAGGACTTCCAGCGCCCCCCCGAGCCCTTCGACGTCTTCAAGTTCCAGTCCGACCACTGCATCGCCCTGCCTGCCCCCTAGTAAGCCCAGCGCCCCATTCCCTTCACGACGACGCTGACAGGCGCAGCGCCGGCAACATCCACTCCATCGAGGTCTTTGACCACCACCACTGCGTGCTGTTCCGGTGAGTCCCGTGCTCTCGCCCCCCAGGACGCCGCTGACGCCCCGCAGCGACGACTGCTGCAAGGACAAGATCGCCAAGCACGAGGGCAAGGCCGCCGACGTGCGCGACCCCGGCTGCGAGACGCGCTCCGTCAAGTGCTTCTACTAGGCACGCGGCCACAGCGCTCCCTGATCCCGAGCCGCCGGAGCCACCGGAGGGCGGGAGACAATCCGTACATGGAGCTCCTGTACGCCTATTGCGCATAATTCAGGGCACTGCATGTATGTATATATGGTGGCGGATTCGTCGGCCGGAGCTCCTCTCTGGGACGCCTTGGTATGGGTTTTTCCCCTAGTTGTCGTAGGGTTTTCCCTGTACCGTTATGCAAATGCAAAGGCTGTGTCTCTGCCAACTTATTGTGCCTCGAGAACTTGACACTGTGACCTACAGGGGTGCTGGAGTTGAATCGGTGACCAGGTCGAATCGGCACTCGCTACAACAGTGGACGCCGGTTGCTGCGGCATCTGTTGTCATGCTAACAAGGTCAGGGGTCTTATGCCTGCTCCTGTTCTTTGGTGAGGAGATTCGTAAATGACCTCCGTGTTATCAAGGCCCTGTCTCTGCGCCAACACGATATCATTAGGCGGCGCAGCCACTAGCTGCTTGCCGAACTTCTTCGTGAACCCTGGCAATCGACGGAGCTCCGGCTCTGCGTCGATTCTTTCACCCTAAACGGGAACCTCCATTCTGCTCTTCGCCGAATCCTGGCCGAGGGTGCAGCTCTGGCCTTATCCCCGGGCGGCGGAGCACATTCCTTCAGGTTGACAGCGCCTTCAACGGGCTTTGCCACGTCGCTCGCCTGCGCGGAGGGTCATGTTGCGTCGTGTCACCTGCGGCGGCAGGTATCTGACCATCCCTTAATGCACAATTATCCCACTCGAGGCATTTCCTAGTAGCAGCCCTCGTCGGAGTTGAGGGCTTCAAGTTATCGGCCGCGCACTTTATCAAGTCGTCGCTGTCTTTCCTGCAACGCTTCGGATTTTGATTCGCTTCAAATATTCTTGACACAAATAAGGTTACCAGGTTGGCGGCAGATTTGTTGATTGGCGAAGGTAGTTGTCGAGTTAGAGTTGCCTACCGCAAGCATAGGCGTTTCTAAAAGCAGAGTGCAGCCCAACTTTCATTTCGCACCATTGGCAAAGGGTTTGAACAAACCTGACCCGACAGTCCGAGTACGATGAGTGCTAGTTTGTGTCCCTACTTAAAAAGGATCTCTTATATTCCACTCTCTGCTAAAGTCTAAACCTTACCAATTGACAGGGCTAATGGTCGGTCCAACGACGGGGCTAGCGCCGTAATTATGATGAGGTTCGTCATGTATGAAATGCGCCCCGTACCAGGTCACCACGTCAGTATCCACGACTGGCTCTCCGGTCACGAACTGGTCAATGTTCGCCTTTGTGAAACAATCTGAACCACAATCGCGAGTCGCACCGTCGTCGATCTCATCGTCGTTATATCTGAGCACCCAAAAATCTCCGACGCCGTACGAGCCACTTGCCCCGTCGTTCGTGCCTGGAATTAGCGAATATGCATCGCCGGTCATTGTATTCGAAATCTCCCATTTCCTCTGACGGGACGCATCCTTTGGCCTGCGAACCTCGAACGCCACTTGCTCGTAATTCGGGGATGGCCCGTTGTTGAACTCACGGACGACATTGTTGTCCGAAGTGATGATATCGAAGTCGAACCTCCAATAAACGTGGTGGGTATGCACCTTGCAGACGCAGTTGAACGCCTGAGAGACTGCCCCGAATCCAAATCTGGGCAGAAGTGTACCGTCAGGATAAAATCTCCATTCGGACGTATATCTGTACCACCCGGCCTTCAACTGAGACTTGAGGACGAGCACTTCTCCCTCATAATAGGACGCGACTCCTGTGAAATCACCACCATCCTCGGGTGGATCATCCAGAATTGTTCTTGCCGGGGATTCGCACTCCTTAAAACCGGGGGTGTCCTCTGGTCCAGTGCACCGGAAGGGATATTCCTCATTCTGCCAGTCCCTGTAATAGGGGCCGCAATGCTCCTCTATCTCCTCGTACTCCACGTTCAAAATGGGAACATGGGCGCGGGCCAGGACAAGCTTGTCCTTGTAGTTGACATGTCTCAATTCGATTCCAGAGCCCATGCGTCCGGAGGACCTCGCGGGTCGGACAGCTTGGAAACTCCAAAGCCCGTCTTTTGTCGTGAAACTTTGTGTGCTAGGGTCGTTTTCGGTCCAGGATGAACGTCCACCAGCTGCAGAACCAGTTGCAGGAAGCGGGGCCGAACATGACGCCAAGGATATGGGCTGACTCGGGATTGATTCCACCGTTCCATTATTCATGTTGACGAGGGCCAATCTGCTTGAATTTTTGCCGGTAATTGAGAGATTCAAAATTCTATGAGATGATCCATTCGGGAAGTCATTTGTTGTGACTGAAGGCATTCCGTCGGTCACAATCTCGTCGGCACGTGCCCCTGCCATGCTACCGGCCTCGGCTAGTTCCTCTGCGGAGATGGGTGGCTGAATGTTCGCTTCGCTAACCGAGACTGTCGTCGGGTCGAAAGGGACGCCATGTAGAAGAATAGATCTACCATTAGTGTAGTCATATATAGCCGCTTCGAATATGTTGCCTGTGGTCTCTATATTATGCGGTTCGGATTGAAAGCCAGCAAGCAGGACTCTGTGCCTAGTGCCGTTTAGAAGCGACTGGACTTGGCGGAGATTTAGTGCCTCAGCAATTGTTGCATGAAGATGGTCGGAGCTTCGGCCCTCCCCTTCAATTAATACGTCTGGAGCTCCCGGAGTATCCGGGGCGATCTGCTGACAGTTGACTGCCAACGGAACCAAGAGTGTGAGTAGCGGGTAGAGAAGCGGGAGACGGAAGTGCATATCGATAAATGGTGCGCCCGTTTCTACTATAGTTGGAGTGAAAAAATAGCTTGGTTCGGTCCAAGGAAATATTACTTTAGATATATATAGATTTATATATATGAGCATTATATAAACTAGAGGATATCCGGATATATAGGATATCCGGACACGTAGGATATCCGGATGCGTTAACCTATCCGGATATATAACCTATCCGGATACCTGTACGTTGACCTATCCGGATACGTTGACCTATCCGGATATGTAAGACATGCGGATACGTAGAACACCGGATGTGTTAACATACCTGGATATGTTAAGGTATCCGGATTCGTTCAATCGGTATATATTTTACCAGCCATCTACTGGATTGTCCACTCCACTTTGCCCTCGTATAGTGGTCAGTTCGCTTTGGGACTGTTACATGTACGAGCCCGGCCGAGACCTAGGTGTCATGCTTCAAGCATCAGGCAGCCCGTAAATCCTCCCCTGGTGGGCCCGGCAGGTGCCTGCCACCTGACACTAGGCATTTATGGCGAAACGAAGCCAACCACGGGCCTTTGAGGTCTCTTGGTCTTTTGGCCATTGGCCGGGCGCGCGCACAGTCACCCGCCTTTCTATCCGCACACTCGCACACCACGGCCGTGGCTCCAACGAAGCTCATGGACGTCTGCTGCCACGCCATCTGGACAGACGGGCGGCGCTCGGCGGCGCCGACGAGGCCGATTGGCTCACGGCGCCCTTCCAGCGCGGCAAGACGCTCACTTTACCGCCCATGCGCACCAGGAACTCGACCGCGTCCGCCACTATGTCGGCGCTGAAGATTCAGTACATAGAGACGTGCCCGACGTAGCACCGACGCCATGGTAGACGCGGTCGTCTAGCTCAGGCCGCCGCCACGCCGCGCGGCAGGAAGCGGCTGCCGACGAGCGGCCCGCGGCCGGTGTCGAGGTCGCAGGTGACGCCCGGTCCGGAATCAGCACCTGGCTGGCAGTTCGGCTGGGTGCCTACGTGCCACTTTAGACCCTAGTTGGTAGATGATGGCCTTGACGTCCTGGTCTCCATCGCACTCGTCGAGGGCATCCATCACAACCGTCATGAGCATGTCGTTTAGCGGCTGCAGTATTATCCTCTCATAGACGAAGCTGGCGAGCCGGTGGCGTCGCGGGCCACCGTACGAGCAATCGTGGACTTGCCTGTGCCGGCCTTGCCATGCAGCCAGTAGATAGTCTCACGGGCCAGGCGTTGGCCCATTTGTGCATGTCCTCAGGAGGTTCGCTGCGTGAGCCTTCGAGGCATGCCGTCTCATGCTCGTTTGCGTGACAGTCGAACGCAGGCCCTTCACGGTCCTTCACGGTGTCTAGCTTACCCACAACAAACGGCTGATTGGGATTTAGCGTCAGAGTGGTGGTCCTTTCGCAGTCAGCAGGAGCCTTTGATATAACTGGTCATTCGGCCCGCGGTCCTCAGCCATCCCGGTCGGAACAAGTGCCGCGGGCCGAATCCCTGCCGACTCTCTGGGACATGTCTGCTTGGGCCGTCGGTCTCGACCCATGTTCGCTTCATTGCGTCTATCAAACCGGGCAAGAAACTCAAAACTGCCGCTATTCAGCTTGCCGCGTCATCTAGCGACCATGACTAGCTAGAAACAGTTCGATGTCCTGGACTGTGGCGTCAACTGTAGTGTCCTCAACGTCGACGGCAGGAACGTATCCGCTTAAAATTGCCTGCCGAGCTTGTTTCCAAGATTGCGTAACGGCAGCTCGGTTGGGATATTAACCCCGAGGTGGGGCCTGTAACCCCCGTGCTCCCTGAGCCTACCGACTTAGACAAAATCTAGTCCCGGGGAAACGCACAAGTTCCCCTGAAACACAAGCGAAACTCAAATTGTAGCCAATATTCGGATTTTAATATCAGATCCGCGGCGGTGTCAGGTGGCGGGCACCTGCCGGACCCACCTAATGCGAAGCCCAGGCTACTAGAGCCCTAACGCAACACTGAGGCTTCCTGTATTCCTCTTCAGCTTCAGTCTTCATCAACGCATCAAGCACACCCCAAAAAGAGGATCTTCATCCCTATGTTTGCCTCTTATGTGAAGTATAACATGGTAGCAATTGTCGTCACGACTCGACGAAGCCTCGACACGGCGTCGCGGGCGCGCGTGCACATGCGTGAAGCATAACAGTAGGTATATGACTCGGGATATAATACTCCTGTCGTCTGGCGTACGAGGTGGACCGGTTACAGGTAAAGATGGACAGTCTAATGCCAGGACTTCGCGGCTCCCCACTGCCGAAGGGTAGTACTGACGCGTCATATTGACGCTTGTTTACAGCCGACTTATCCGGGAGGCGGAACCTTTTGTGTAGCAACACGTACTTGCGAGTACTCCTGCGACGTGCTAAGCTCCTTCGCTGGAACTGCCAAGATATATAACATGCACTGGTTGCCCAAGACTACATGTAATAGAAATACCAGCACACGATCAAAGCACCAGACATTTACCTACCTAAACGCCTTCTAGATCTCTTACAGTCAGTTAAGCCGGCCTTTACTGCACTTATTACTTCCGATCACTACGAATTTATATCACAATACTTAGTACTTCGTTCAAAATGGTCCGCATCACTTTCACCGTTCTGGCTTGTATGTCACAATTACCCATTTCCTTGCGTGTCATCACCCGACTAACCCTGCAATTAGTGGGCGTGTCTGCCCTGGCGGCGACTATGCATAACCGACGCGGAATCGACGTTCGAGCCGAGCCCGAGATCCTGGGCAGAGCCGTTCCGGACATCGCTCTGTACAGCAGGCAGGACAAGGCGCCAGATTCGCCCCAAATTCAAAAGCTAAGGGACGACAAGAAGGCGATCGCGCCTGAGCTTGCTACAGCCAAGGATGAGGCAAAGAAGGCGAAAGACAGCATCCCTCAGGACGTTAAGGACAAGATGAAGGCGGCTAGTCAGAAAGTCAGAGACACGTTTAATGGTTTGTCCCCGGACAAGAAGAACCAGCTTAAGGCCAAGGACGAGGAAATTAAGGCCGCGAGGAAGTCAGCAAACCCTGGCCCGGCTCCAAGCGGAGCCCCTGCCCCGGCTCCAAGCGGAACCCCTGCCCCTAAGCCATAAATAGGACACTTGGCATTCCCTAGAGGTATGTCATCTACATGTAACATTCCTTAAAGACATCTATCCTATAGGCATTCAAGGAGACAGCTATCAGAGAGGATTTTACCAGCCACTCGCTGCCCTAAAGGGATATTCGAGAGATAGTATATAAGATTAACTAGCTTAGACACGTCCCTAAGCAGTGCCTGAGCAGCAGCGCCTAAGCAACGCGATGCCATGTTGGGTGAGCGACCGGGGTCAGCGAGAGCAACTTTCGGGAAACATAACGGTATTGGAGATTGGGGTATTGGAGATTGGCAGATAGGTCGCGGCGGCAGTGTCCTCGTGGCCAATAGCAAAAAGACAGCCTCGACGATATCTGCAAATACGCACCCGACACCAACATTCCTCTGGAAGTCCCGGGCCCCTCTGGCTGCCTTAGACACTTGTACGGCGAGCCATGTGATGCTGCATATTGGAAGCACCTCTTCTGTGGTATGGGTATACCTTGACAATCTACACGTGTAGTGCAATACGTCGATACGTCGATACGCATGAAGATATGTAAGTGAGGCAACAAGCAGCGGAGCGGCCAGGATCGCGAACGTCTTAGTTCTGTGATGGATTCGCCAACCGATTGGTCTTTGTTGCTGCAGATCCAGAGGATCTCGGCAAAGAGCTTCTGTTTACCTCCTCTTGTCCTACTTAGTCCCTCGTTCCGCCTCGGCAACAAGCCGTACGAGCTGCAAGTGCTCGTTCTACATGCGCTCCTTCGTGGTTCTTGCTTTCAGAGAGTCTCATTTGACCCTCGCGGCTCGTCTCTTGGGATCTAGCGTCGTCCTGTGGGTGCGCAAGCTTCTTTGCATTCTCCCGTTCTGGGTGGGACATGCCTTCAGAGCACTCACCTGAAACCCGACCCTGTCATACCTGTAACGTGTGCAATACGATAATACAGGTAGCATATAGAGACGACCTGGACTAAGCTCGCAGATAGCCATAGTACGCCAAATAATAGCCCTATCAATAAAACGAGCTTAGCTTATTATATTAAGTCCCCTACTAGGAACTAGCCTAAACTTAAATTTAATAATATAGACAACTTTATACGAGCTTCTATTATCAATCAAGGTGATAAGATATAGAGCTTATTATAATAAATAGGTAAACCCTATATACTATATAGGCACCCTATACTCCGTAGCTCGTACGGTTTTATATATTATTTTCGAGCTGGGCAGACTAGTTTTAAACCGTGCCAGCGCGCCCGTGTACGGAAGGCGGTTTTGCTAGGCAGACTCTGTTATGTTATACTAAGCTAATACTTATAATAATAGTATCAGGACCTTGCGTGAAGGTGGGATAAAGGGGGGATGAAGGGAGGGGGCCCGGGAAAAGGCACTCAACTCGAGCCCTCTTGAGTAGTCAAAGACTTCCTCTCTATACTTATGCCAGGATCCCAGAGCTCCTCCTTAATGTCCTCCCGCGAGCGAGTTCGGACGACCTCGGGCTTGGCCTCGTCTTCCGAGTTACATGTAGGCTACGGCAAAGACCCCATGCATTAGGTAAAGGCTCCATAAGGGAGCATTGAGGTAATCAAGGTGCATTGAGGTAGTCAAGGTGTATGATAGCAATTTGGCTATATAACTTATAGTCCTTCTATACAAGTAGGTTAGATACCTACTACATAGCATAGAGCAGGAACTTAATGGAACCCATTTTATATTTTCTTTAGGCCCGTGGACACCTATAGGTTTATACTTTATAGACAGGTAGTAAACGCTACCCGCGGGTACCCGTAAAATATTGCAATCAACCCGTGAGCGTACCATTTTACACCCTATAAATAGGTTAAGGTTTATGCTTGCGATACGCCCCATTATATGTGGAACAACGATCCTATACGAAGTAGGTTACCCTGTTTAACACTATCCCTCTAGTCAGCTAGGGTGTCCTTGCTATAGCCTATGACTAGTCATCAGCGGCACTATGACCCTACGTACTCTGATTTCTAATATCCACATCGGATAATGCTTAAATAGACTCTAAAGACGGCCTTCACATTAAAGGCTCACAAGCGGTCATCATGTTTCGTCCAGCTCAACGTTTCACACTTCTCTGCGGTATCGTTTCAAGCTTTTTCCTTGTTGGAGCATGCGTTGCGCGAGGGAACAACTCGACGGCTGGCAAGAACCCATTGACAGCAGATTTTGCCAAGTTTGCTGAAGAAACACTGCAGAAGCTCAAAGTTCCCGGGCTGTCTGTTGCCGTGGTTGACGCTGAGGAAGTATTTGCCGAGGTATGCCCACAATCCAACGCCTCTCCCCATCCTCTGCCAACAAACCATCCGTCGTCGGCGCAACTGCTTACGTTTTTCTTCCCCATAGGGATACGGTTTCTCGGTCTTGCCTGACACGCGGGCAACCCCAGACACGCTCTGGTACCCCGGCTCCACGACCAAGGCCTACACGGCCGCCTGCCTGTCTGTCCTCATCCACGATGGGACATACAAGGCGCTTGCCAAGAACTGGTCGACGCCCATCTCGTCTATTATCCCGCAAGACTTCGCCCTCAACCATACCTGGGCGACGGATCATGTCACGCTCGACGATGCCGTCAGCCATCGCATAGGATTGACCGCCACCCATTGGGCCTTGGTGCAGACGAGGAACGGAAAAACGCTCAGCCTCGGGGAAATCGTTCAAACTACGAGGAGCCTGCCTCTTCTTAACGAGCCGCGAACCAAGTTCACCTACAACAACTGGGGGTACATCATCATCTCCCACGTTATCGAGACAGTGACCGGAAAGTGGCTCGGGGACGTGATGAGGGAGCGAATCTGGAAGCCGCTGGGCATGAACTCTACCTACTTTACTCTAAAGGACGCCGAGGACGCGCCGGAGCCTAAGGCGTCTGGGTACTTTTGGAACAATCGGACTCAAAACTACACACAGACCCGCCCGATGCCCATGGACGATTTGAGCGGCGCAGCCGCAGTCATCTCCAACGTGGTCGACTACGCAAAGTGGATCAAATGCCTACTCAACGAGTCCATGCCATTCTCCAAGGACGTACTTGAGGATATCAAGGCGCCGAGAATGCTCACCACCACGGAGGCTGGCGACAAAGTCGACATCGGCCTCTACGGGCTGGGCTGGTACCGAAACACGTACAAGGGGCACGTCGTCTATATGCACGACGGTATCATGATTGGCTTCAGGGCTCAGGTTTACTGGTTCCCTCAGGATAAGTTCGGCCTTGTCATGTTCGCAAACGGCGATGGCAGGTCATATGGTGCCATCCAGGCTTTGTCCTGGAAGCTGATTTCAGAAAGGCTTGGGGGACCGCCCACCGACTACAAGAACGTTGACACAGAGTATGACATGCCCGTTGCTCCAATGGAAGCAGGGAAGCTGACTTGACCTAGGTACCTTGAGTCCTTGGAGACGACCGCACAGAAATTGGACAACGCGGTCAACCTTATTTACCCGGACCGACATAACACTTGGTCGCCATCCTCGTTCAATACGGACGACCTCGCGGGCACCTACTCTCATAAAGTTTTTGGGAAGATGGACCTGCGTGGAGTAGCAAACCCCAAGAAGCCGGATGAGAAGATCCTCATCACATCGCGCTTGGATACAACGTGGAGAAACGTAATGCGATTCCACCACGTCTCTGGAGATCAATGGATTGCGTACTCGAGCTGGGCGGATGAAATGGACGATTCAGCTGCCGATTTGGCTTGCGCGGCGGAATTCCAGAAAGGACTCGACGGAAAGGTCTCTGGCTTGAAAATTACGTGGAAAAACCTCATAGATGACGAACCGTCTGAAGGAGAGACTGTGTTCAAGAGGGACTCTTTGAGTTAGGAATCCTTTCAGGTTTGGCTGTGGGGATCACAGAATTGAACCTCTTGTTTTTCTATCTGAAGATGGCCTCTAGTTGGTCTTTTATATATATCCGGGCGCTTCGATGGGTCGGTGTCGGTCGGAGAACAGGGCTGCGTGGAGAAGGCCATAGCGTGCGTACCAGACGTCTGGGTGCAGTACACGTTGACAACTGGCCGCCTCGCATGACTGGCAGAAATATAGCTCAGCCAGTTTGAAGCAGTAGCTGCAATGTGGTCACACGGTCACTCTTTCGACGCCCTTGAACACCGTTCCCAGGCCAGTACATGCCATATACACAAGAATTTCCCTAGGGCCTCTACCCAGGCGCAATGCTCTGTGACACACTATACATGTGCTCGGTATATCGGCAAATGCCGAGCCCGAGTCGGTCCAGCAGATTTCCGGACGAAGTGTCCGTGGCGGGCCAAGCGGGGCGCAACAAAGCTCCAGGAGCCCGTGCAAAGGCAGACGACGGCGTCCGAAACTCATGCAGCAACAGGGCACGTCTGCGGGGAGTGATGAAGCGGCCTCAGGCCCAGCAGACGTGCTTGGAGCAGCGCGTGACTAGGTATCTTTGGCTCAGAAGAGCCCAACCATGACGTCTAGAAATTCTGCAGAGCAAAGCAACCGCAAAATAGACACCGGGACAGCTTTCCGAATATCTGCGGTGAGCTGTCGGCCTCGGAGGCTCTGCAGAGGTGCCTGAAAGAATGCACGCTTGAGCCGAGGGCTGTGGTGTGCGATGGTGGCATATCCATAAACACTTGACCAGACGTTGGACGGCCTGCCAACTGCCGGGGCTCCAGCGGATTTTAGAGTGTCAGCGAATGCGTGCTCTTAGGCGTGAGATTCTATATAGTCAGTCGTTGCCGTAATCAATTGACCTTTCTCTGCTCACTTGTCGCGTAATAAGGCTGTCGGACAGAGCAGAAGCGAGGAGGCCGGCAGCAGGCCCTATTGACGGTTCCACGTAGCCCAGTTACCGCTAGACAGTGGGTAAAAAGGACCTATGTTGACGGGTGCCGACTAGGTGAAAGAAACGAAAAGGAGAGAGCAGGGAGTGGGGGTTCATGTTGCATTGCACCAGACGGCATGCATTGACATACTAGATAGATGCTATATAGCCTGCGAGACTCCTTAGAAAGCAACGTGTGGACGGGCTCAGTCATCCATGTCCGTCAAGTCCAGGTCGTCATCCAAGTCGTCGTCGTGGTTGTCTTGAGCCGCGTGGCCTTGGCACCCCTCGGACGGCGGGGATGCCGCTGCGGCTGGATATAGCAGCGGCGGATCCTTGTACTCGTCGTGATCGGGGCTGGCCTCGAGGGTGTGCGGCCGGCCATCCTTCTTGGTGTCGGCGCTGTGGAAGGAGGCGATGGTGGCGAGACACTTTGTGCAGGCGGCGTATTCGGCGCAGCTGGAGCACTTGTAGACGAGGCCGAAGATGGGCTAGAACCGTGAGTCGTGAGCTGGACACAAGGGGCCGGCTGGGGGCAGCTTACACCCAAGCAGACGCCGCAGGTGATGGGCCATTTGTTGTACCGCCGGACGGCACGGGCGTCTCCGAGGCGGGACGCAAGGAGGCGAGCGACGTCGTCGGCCGCGTCGCAGCGGCGGGCCAGGGCCAGGGGCGTCAGCGTCTCGGGGTTCCCGGCGGGCCCGAGCCGGCACTCGACGGCGGCATCGGCGGCGTGGTCGACGAGGGCGCGGACGGCGGCGGCGTGGTCGGTCTTCTCCGACTTGATGCCGTCGTGCAGGGCGCCGTCGGAGGGACGGGCGGCCCAGCACAGGGCCGTCCAGCCGTCGGCGTCGCGCTGGTCGACGGAGCCGGCCGGCGCCAGGGACAGGATCAGGGCGAGGGCCCTGGCGTTGCCGAACTGGGCGGCCCAGTGCAGGCACGTCTTGCCGCCGGCGTCGGCGGCCAGGAGGTGGCCGCGGTAGGCCGGGAGCAGCGCCTGCAGGGCGTCGAGGCCGCTGGCGGCGGCGACGTGCAGCGGCAGCCGGGCCGACACGGGGTCGGCCAGAATGGGCGGCGCGCCGGCGTTGAGCAGGAAGTTGACGGTGCCGACGCCGGAGCCGAGACAGGCGGCGGCGAGCGCGCTGCCGAGGACGCTGCCGGGGACGCCGCGGCCGACGTCGGCGCCGCGCCGACCAGCTCGACCAGCAGCGGCGGCCGCAGGTGCCGGTGGTTCGGGCCGGCGCCGTGCCGCAGCAGGAGGCCGACGCACTCGGCGTCGCCGGCCCGAGCCCGTTGGCGTCGGCGCCGTGCTCCAGCAGCGTCTTGGCATCCTGCAGGTCCGCCGCCGTCACCAAGCACTGGCCTTGCCAGCCCTCGTGCTCCCGCTCCTTCACCTCGTCGTACGCGAGCGCGCCCAGCCCCGCCAGCAGCGCGAGCGGAGACGCCGGCGGGCGCGGCGTCCGGGAAAAGGGGTTGCTCATCGCCCAGTAGGCCTTTGCCCACGCGCCCAGGGGTTGGGCTGCGAGGCCCCCGGGTGGCGACCACGGGCTGGCGGCCGAGTCGCGGCTCATGGACAGGTGGTAGGGTAAGGACTGCACGGCGTCAAACACCACGCCCTTGCCGTCGAGCACCATCGGGGCCGCCACCTGCTTCGACTCGTCTTGCTGGGCCACGTGCGACCCGTACTCCTTAACCTTGGAATCGAGAAGCCGTTGTGACTCGGCAGAGGTGACGTGCTCCAGGCAGAACTTGGCCATCGTCTGGTGCGCCGTCCGCCTCGCTTCGTTCCACACCTGTTGCTGTCCGTGTCCTCTTCCTGCAACAGGTCCCGTACCTCAGCCCGGACCGTCACTTGGTCATGCCCAAACCTGGCGAGCACGCGTAGCCAGGACGCCAGTTGGACCCAGGCCTCTTTCATGGCGGTTGGCAACGCTAGGCCTGGTGGCTGACCTCCGCCGCCTTCTGGCTCGTCCCGATGGCCGCCGCGTTGGTAACGCAGGAGGCTGATGATCTCCCACCGACTCATCGGGCGCTGGCCGCAGAGCACCCAGCTCAGGACCCAGCACAGCTCCTCCTTGTCGCGGTTGGACCTGAGTATCTTGTCCAACACGTTTGCCGGGTTGTCGTCGGGAGCTACCTTTATTCGTTCCAGCAGAAGAACAAACTGGGTCAGGGGCTCGACCGAGGGTTCCTTGGGCCACCTGGTGTGCGTTTCAAGCAGCTCGAGGCATGCGTCGAGGCTAGTCTTGTCCATCGGCGACAGCCCGTTTAGACAATCCTGAATTCGTTTCTTTTCCTCTTTCAGCGGACACGGACGCGCCAGGCGGCCCTGCCTGTCCCCATCATCGCTAGCACGAGGCGCAATGTCATCGGCGTCTATTTTCGGCCACGTCTTGAGCTCCTCCAGCAGAGCCCCGGGCCTTGGCGACGTGACGACGAGCTTGAGCGGATATTCGCTGCGGTCCGAAAGTCCCTCGTAGTAGTCGAGGGTTGCTCGGCTGTCCTGGCCGCATTCGTCAAGATCGTGTAGCAGGATGAGCGTCGTCGTGCCAGAGATGAGGAGCCTGATTGATTCGAGCGTGTTGATGCAAGACTTGACGGTCTACCCGCCGTCTGTTCTCCGGATTAGCCAGGGAGATGAGCCGAGGCAGGCAATACCCAAGGTCAACTGCATGGTCAAGCTCTGGGAGTACTGACGGAAGAGAAACCCTGGAATGTGCATCAGCGTGAACGTGGCAAGCGCTTAAAGTCGCTGCGAATCACCGTCAGCTTCGCCACGACGCGTACGCTCTCTGACTCCGCCTGCCGACGGCGATTGGTGCGCAGGGGCAACGACAACGGCCAGTTCACGGCCGCGTTCGACGTGAGCGCCGAGGTGGGTCCCTGGGAAGACGCAAAGGCCCAGTTCAAGACTATGTTGGGCATGATTCCCAGGGATGATGCCGTCATCTTTGATCCCGCGGTTAAAGAGGAGAGCCCGTTTTCTCAATACGCTGAAGTGCTCGACAAGGTCCAGCTGGACAACGTGTGCAAGTTTGTCATGTACAAGGAACAGGCTTGAGTTCAAAGGTTGGTTTGTTCACACGGTCCATCATATTTAATGTGTCACTTGGTCCCTGAAGACGAGGCGGTACTTATAGGCTGCCCAATACATGTACCGTGGATCGTTTGCTTTATCACAAGTATATATAAGTATAGACTTTATAGAATATCTTAAGCTACTGTACTTTTACTATAATTACAGGTAGTATTAGGGTACATGAATATATATAGGCTACTTTATATAAATGGAGATTTTATTTTATAAAATGCCTAACTAATATGAGCCCTTAGCCTAGTGTACGTAAAGTTGCCGCGCCGGGGTACTTTAGTTATCCCCTCCGGCAGCCCCTCCGGGGCTCGTGCTGCTAGGCTGGGCTCGTACTAGCAAAGCTGCAGCTGCAGCTCGCACACTTTCAGTGTTCTCTGAAGTCGGAGCGCGGGTGCGCATGATTGGGCAGCCTCCTCGAGTGTGCAGCAGTCTGAGTTATCCCCCTACCTAGGGGTACTATTTGTACATCGTGGTCCCGTGACCTCCACCGCTTGATCCGCCTCTCAATCCCAAACAGTTGCCGGTTGGGAAACCAAATCGCACCGCCCTCGGTGCCCCTGTCAGTCCTCGATCAATTTGTAGAATTCGTCCGCGGTGCGGTTTTTGCACTCCCCCCAAATGGCCACAATGCCTTCCGTTTGTATAGCTTGTTGTTTAAATAAATCGTCCAGTCGTTAGTGAAGGCGGCGGACCTCGGACTCTACAGCAGGGAGCCTGGCCTCTACAGCCTGGAGCCTGGCCTCTGCAGCCTGGAGCCTGGCCTCTACAGCCTGGAGCCTGGCCTCTGCGACTGGGGTAGGTCCGGGCACGGCCGTTCGATTCGGCGTGGCATGGCTGGCCGGCTGGTTTGATATGGATGTGGCACGCGGGACGGCCAATCTGTTCGCGGCAGGGTTAGAAGACGTGGCGGCAGTTGGTGCTGGGATCGTTTTAAGATCATCATCGGGCCCGGGGACTTGGGGGGGTTTGGGCTTGGGCATGGCTGTTTTTGGTATGAAGTTATTTGTGGGAACGGGCGCAGAACGAAGCGCAGGGCTCCGCGGGTGCCTGGGCACGCGATGCGTGGTGGATGGAAGCAAGAGGTTAGAGGTGGAGTGGGAGAGAAGAGGTGAAGAGGTGGTGGTGTAGAAATTTTGTGAGGAGGTGGTGGTGGTGTAGAAATTTCGTGAAGAGGTAGTGGTGTAGTGTAGAAATTTCGAGAAGAGGTGGTGGTGTAGAAATTTCGAGAAGAGGTGGTAGTGTAGAAATTTCGAGAAGAGGTAGGTGGTGGTGTAGAAATTTTGGGGAGGAGTGGCGCGAAGGTGTGTTTTCGGGCTGCCAGGCAACGAGTCGTTGAACCGTTCCCGCTCTGTTCCTCAAGTCTTATCTCGGATGGCACGCCGAGAGTTGCCGTAAAGCATGTAGCCCAGTTCCTCCAATCTCGAGTTGTCAGCACTTCCAGAGTCCGTCACCTGTCCCGGCGTTCCCCTGCCAGAGACCCGCCAGTTTCCCGACTCTGCGGACACATGTAGGCAGGCCCCAAGGTGCGTTGCCGAGCGGTCGCGTCTGAGCTTAAATGCTGTCTTGATGTCCGAGTCTGACAGCGGGCTCGGTGGCAGACTGGACGCCTCATGAGGGATGGATGCACATGGAAAAGGCGCTCCTCTCGCGCTCGTCACCACACTGGCAGTTCCAAATCAGACCGCCACCGGCGTCCGCCCCCCAGCCGGTCCTCGAAAGCGCGACGCACAGGAAATGGGCCGAATACGTCGGCAGCCGGATCCTGTACATCGACGGGAGCTCGTACCGCGCAACTCACGACATGGCTGACCAGGTCTTTCTGGCCTGGGAGGCAAAGACTCGAGACCGGGAGCCTTACTTCACCAAGGCCCTCTCCTTCACCTTTGACTCGGTCGAACCGCTGCGCGACTCGATCCCGGACATGCTGGCAACCGTTCACGCCTTGGCCGGCCACAGGACTACGTTTCTTGACGAAGAATAACGCGTTTATAAGCGAGCAAGGCGTGCCGTCTGAGTCGGTACCGTGCACGGTGGCCTCGCGCAGGCCGTAGAGGACAATCGGCTCGGAGCGGTCGAAGCCGATGATCTTCCTGCGCTCCATCTTGCCTATATTTTTAATGCGCGGCTGGTAGCCACTCGTGTGTTGCTCCTGCAGCGGGACGCCAAACACCATGTTCTGCTCTCCTGGCATTGTCCCGGAAGCCATGACGTCCCGGTGCTCTGTCGTGCGCAGACTATAAATTCCTGTTGGATGTGGCGACGGCTTAGCGCCATGGATTAGGAAAACGCCGTCGCCGGATACGGTGACGGTTCCAGGGAACAGCCCAGACACCGGTGGCTGCCCAGTGGTTCGCACCTCTCCCAACAGCCCTTAGGGGTATTTACGGTGTCTCTATGAGTACATCGAAGAAACCTTCCCGACCCCGCGTAACAATATACCTAGTCCGTTGATCTTAATATGTATATCAGTACATGTCCACTGATGTGGAGATCTGGGTTGGTCATTCTCTACTTGTACGCAGAGCGAGATAGCCCACTTGCGAAGTTCTAGGCCATTGGCTCGGCGGCAATCCGGTATATGTGCGTCTTATTATTGCATGTGTGGGCGGGATTTGACCTGATTTCTGCCCGCCAGCCGCACTGCTGTCGAATCAAGGCTCCTGGCGAGAAGAGCGTAGAGTGCCATTCCGTGCCGTGTCTCATCTGTAGTACGTCCAACCGGGACATATATTTGTCATGGTATACGCCGCAGAGGAACATAAATTCCGGTAAACCCCTGCGGTGATGCAACTGAACTTCCCCCGCAGCTCTGTCCCGCTCACCGTGAACATGGCGCAGTTGGTTCAGTCCAAGTCTATCTACCATGGTCTTCCAGTCTTCTCCGAAGACCTGACTGGACTGACGGCGATTGTTACGGGCGCCAACGGCATTTCTGGAGACTACATGGTGTGGAGGTCCCCTCAAGTCAACAAAGCCATGGCAATCGTTGACTGCCTCTCAGCTGCGAGTCCTTTGCGAGTCTCCGAGGCGCTGGACCAAGATATACGCCCTCTCGCGCCGGCCACCGAACGGCGTCTGGCCTGAACACGTCGAACATGTCGCCGTCGATCTTCTTCGTCCTGCGGAGGAGATTGCCGCAGAGCTGCTGAAGCGAGGCGTCAAAGGCGACTATGTGTTTTTCTACTCATATGTCCAACCCCCACCTAAAGGGGACGGTGGGCTTTGGAGTGCGGCCGAGGACATGGTCAAGGTGAACAGTAAGTCACAGCGCGCAATGAACGGAAAGGACGGGACTCTTACAGGTCGACAGGAAACCTCCTGGCAAACTTCCTAGATGCCCTTGCCCTCAACCAGACCATCCCGCGACGCGTCCTGCTACAGTTCGGAGTAAAATATTACGGCCTTCACCTCGGCCCTGCCGCGACACCGCAGGAGGAATCGGACCCGCGCGTGCACCTGGAGCCAAACTTCTACTACGCCCAAGAAGACTGTCTCAAGGAATTCGCCCAAAAGTACGGGGTTGGCTGGACTACGACTCTGCCGTCGGTCGTCCTGGGCGCCGTGTCAGACGCATCGATGAATCTCTGTCTGCCGCTGGCCATCTACGCCATGACCCAAAAGTTTCTCAACCGCTCGCTGGACTATCCGTCTGACTTTTCGGCTTGGGAGAACACTATAGCAATGTCCAGCTCGAAGCTCAACGGCTACCTTGCGGAATGGGCGGTCCTGACCGATGCTGCAAAGAACGAGAGCTTCAACGCGGCAGACGATAGTCCCTTCACGTGGAGCAAGTTCTGGCCCAAGCTGGCTGCCCGGTTCGGCATCCCCTGGACCGGCCCGGCCACGGGAGACGGGGCTGCCTATCTAGAGTTCCCTACTCCCTATCATCCTCCCCCACGGGGGTATGGACCGCCTGCGACGATTCGGTTCAGGTTCACGCTGTCCCAGTGGGCGAAGCGGCCAGAGGTTGAAAGCGCTTGGAAGCAGATTGCCGAAGAGTCCGACCTGCGGGTCAAAGAGCTAAAGGCCATGGGCTCTTTGTTTCAATATGCAGACACTGTGCTTTTGCTTTCATATCCCGTGAGCTTGAGGTGAGTACTTCCTTTACAGCCTCGGTGTAGCTGCTGACGAGTCCCGTGCCTTGGCAGTATGACCAAGGCCAAGAAACTCGGCTTCTTTGGGTTCGTGGATAGCGGCGAGTCCCTGATCCACGTGATTGAGGAGTTTGTCGGCTTGAGGATGATTCCACCTCTGCCATGAGCTCGAGTCAATTTGAGTTGCTGTGACCAGTTAAAACTTGAAAACATGATCAATGTCAATAAATAACTTATTATGTTCATCTTGAGATTCGAGGGGAAAGGCCGCCGGCAAGGTTCAATTCAAGGCTGCACAAGGGGCTACACGCATGGGGCTGTATACGAGACGAAGTCTGGGACCCTTATCGCGGGCATGAATAGCCGAGCCGAGGTCATCCCCTGCGATGGAGTGCAATTGCAACTCCCCTGGATTAGGACATGGGACCGCTAATGCGGCCACGACTGCGAGCACAGCCCGGGGCTTCTGGATGAAACGATACAAGCGTTTACAGCGGATTGTACGGATTAGGGCCAATAATAGGGTTGTTTGGTCATCAAGGCCCACGGCTGAAGAGGCGGCCCGTAGACCGTACGCTTCGGGAAGCTAAACGGGACAAGTTGCCGGTGCGCGTGCGAATGGTGGGGTAGGCGTCCCTGGTTGATAGTGACATACGGCTGCCGGCTCTAAGGATCATGCTGTCCGTATTGTGTTCCAACAGGTTCTAAGGCGTACTCGGTCGAGTTACTGCTAAAAATGGCATACGCCAACGTGAGCCCTTGGCCTAGTGTAAGCAACGTTGCCGAGCCGGGGACTTTAGCTTTTCCCCTCCGGCACCTCCGGGAATCCTTCCGGGCTCTCCGGGGGCCCGAGGCCGGGGCACCGGAAGGAGACGGGAACTAGCACAACTGACCAAGAGCCAGTCGGCTTGGACCCATGAGCTTATTTGCGCCTCATTATAAAGCTGCAGCTGCAGCTCGCACACTTTCAGTGCAGCTTTGCTTAAATATCGACCCTGTGGGGAAATAATAAGGGGCGGCGGGGAAAGCATCGCACGGGCGCGGTTGTCTGCAGGGAAGTGTAGAGCGGCGCCCACATATAACGGAGAGTATGCCCTGCCTCTAAGTTGGCGCAGTGGCCAGATCCACAGGAAGCAGCAACCTGGAATCTAGTGTCCCATCTGTGCGACGTCGGTGGACCACCGGGGACTCTCCAGTGTCTTGTTTGCTGCCTGGGCTCTGCTCCCAACTCTCTCCCCCTCTGGCATCTACTCTCTCCCTCTGGCATCTACTCTCTCCCCCTGGCATCTACTCTCTCCCCCTGGCATCTGCCCGGTCCCGGCAACCATCAGCTCGCGTCTTCAGCAGCTCCCGCAGCCCCTTATACACCGACATGGCCGCCGAGTGCGATACGTGCGGCAAGACATTCGCCGCCGGATGGAGAGCGCGCGACAACCACTGCCGCGCGACTGGACACGATCCCCGTCTCTTCGAGTGCTCCTGCTGCGACGATGACTGGGATACGGTGCAGGAACGCATCGACCATGAGGTCGATGACCACCACTATTGTGCTCAGTGCGACCGATTCTTCCAAAACTACAACTGCATCAAGATGGTACTGGACGCCCGCGTCGCGCCCCAGCCGGGCCAGTTCGTCGCTGACCAGACGCCCTCTAGCACCTCAACTCGCGCGCCCATCGAGGCACCACCATCGAGTGCCCCTTCTGCAAGAGGGACTTTGCCACGGCCACCGGCCTCACGCACCACCTCGAGTCTGGAGGCTGCCCCGGCGCCCAGGGCCTCGATCGCGACCAGATCTACCGATTCGTCCGGTCCAAGGATCCGCAGGGTGTGATTTCCAAGAAGCTCATCGGCTGGACGGGATCGAATCAGTACGAGGCCAGCGAACAATCGTGGAACGGTGATGCGTACGAGTGCTACTTCTGCTGTCGCGAGTTCTGCCGGCTCTCGAGCCTCAACCAACATCTCAACTCGCCGGCGCGTAAGTCGACGATGCTCGCTTAGCTGCTACAGCTGCCCTCGCTGACGCCGCGCACAGACCAGCAGGCCCTCTACCATTGTCCCCAACCGTCATGCCGGGCCGAGTTCAAGTCCCTCGCAGCCATCATCAACCACATGGAAAGCGAGGCTTGCGGGTTCACTCGGTTCGACAATGTCCAGAAGAGAATCGGCGACATGGTCAGCGGCAATCGTCTCATCGCCTTTTGATCGAGGGTGCGGGCGAGATGTCTTTGCCTCATCGGCGCTGCGCGGTTGAGATGTGAATATCGCGGGCCCTCGCTAGGGTTGGCCTTTGTACTGCCTCTATGGGCCACATTGGCCTGGCATTGAGACAACTGCACCATTGGGTTGGTGCGAGCTCCGTCAGAGTCCGAGTACGTAGCATACAGGAAGACTTGAGTGCTGATACACTCCCAGATGTGTGCAATCTCTCTTGATCAAGACTGCCGTTACGCCGGGTCAGCCGCGAACTGGAAACAACATGAATGTACCACATGGCGCACATGGATTCCTGGTCACACTGCATGTGGCGTCGTCGATCCTAAGGATTGTCGGACGATAAGGCCAGCACTATAGATATCTATGAGATGAACTGTGTGGCACTGATTTCGCGATTCTCTGGTCGTCGGTGTTACTCTAGTTGACATGCTACGGGACACAGCCAATCCTGGCCTAAATAAAGCCCCTTCTCGCATGATCGTTCGCAGGCCTTACCGCTTTATTAAAGCAGAACTATGGATCATGTCCGACGTTGAATCGCCCGCCGTGTCAAGTTGCCGGCGCTCCAGGGTTGGAACTAGAGTTCTCTTGTCCTTGCGACTCGGAGCTGACGCTGCTGATAGCCTGCGGCTCCCATGGGTTTCCATGCTGTCTGCCGAAGCCAGGGTAATTTTGACGCGTCGTATGGGCTGTAAAGGGCTGATGGCGCATCCTCGGCGTTGAGGGAGCCCAGAAGGGCATCTCTCGCCCACTTGCTCGCTGTCAGAATGAAACCGGGGTTGGCCGCTAGACCGGATGTTCAAGTCCCGGGCGATCAATCTGCCTTGTGGCGTAAGGCTGGCGGCGGGCACGGGTAGCTGAGTCAAAATGACACGAATGTCGCGGCTTAAGCTCAACTCCCGGGACACGAAGCAAGGGCATCCATGTCCTGTTTTCTCATGGGGTTTGACGCGACTCACTGGGCCGCGGGGATTGTGTCACTGTCAATGAATTGGTGTGCGTATAGACTGGGGCCCGCCAAAGAGCTTCCAACAGGCCTTTGGCTGCTGGTCCGTACTTGTATCCCCACAGCAATGAGCCCCTTATTATGCGGGATCACATACTCCGTAGGGGGCCCCCATTTGCTTGTTCGGGGGGTTGGTCGTAGCCAACTCCTGACAATTCCTTTCTCGTGGCTCTCCCATCTGTTAGACCTGTGATCCAATCACGACTTATACGCCGTGTTCCAACCAATCTCCTTGAGATGCTATCTATCATCATCTCGGGTCAAGTGGGCGGTGTGGCCGTTGGTTGAATGTTGAGCATCAATCGATCGACTTTCAAACGAACTCTTGATTGCCCGGCTTAGGCTCCCCGCTTCTCTAAACCCAGAGTAGCTAGCGTAACTCCATCTCACCCACAGGCAGCAGGTCGCTTGTAAAGCACTACACCAGGGGCTCTTCTTCCACCATCGAGCATTGATGTGAACTTGGTTGGCTCTGCCATACCGGGATACGGACAGAACCCTGAAATCTAGATGGAGCCCTTGTGACTTGCACCGTCTCACCATGGAGAGCGGCGTTGCGGCCCGTACGTGGAGAGCCTGAGCTCTGCTAACGGTTTCAAATGCCTAATCCGCCGTATGGGACTCTGGAACAAATCAACAAAGGTCGCAGACGCTGGACAGTCCTGCATCCAACAGGGCATTACAGGTGTGTTATGATTCGGATTATAACCTGAATATATATTAGCGGTCGGCCCAAGGGATATAAAATGACTGATGGCCCTGAGGAAGAAGCGATTTCATGTCCTTCACCTTGCAATTTCTTTAGTCTTGATCTGATAACCAGGCGTTATCTCTCATTCACCTCCGACCAGGCTGTCGGCTGTCTTTTCGAATTATTCCACCGTCACATCGACTTCTACCAATCGTTTAAAATGGCTCGAATTACTGCCGTCGCTTTTCTGGCTTGTACGCCCTCCCCTCCCCAGGTATGTCATGGCTCGACTAACCGTGGAACAGTTGCCTTGTCTGCCTTTGCTGGCCCAGCCAACAACATAGGTGCCAACGCCATTGCTGATGCAGCCGACGCCAACGGCGACCCGCTGCTGCCGGCGCGCGCAAAGGACGTCGAGAAGCTGACGGGGCTGATCGAGGAGAAGAAGCAGCTGGCACAGAAGAATCCTGAGCTGGCGACGGCGTTTGAGGGCCTGATCGGAAACTTTGAGAAGAAGATTGAGCTTGACAAGAAGCCTGTCGGTGCCTAGAACTAGACCATGACACGAGTGGTCAGAGCGCTGAGGGGTTGATTTGGAACAGAGAGGTTGCGGTATCTCGTTCAATGCCAAGGCTTGTAGGTCTACAGCCTTCTATCGCCTTCTCACTGAATAGAACCCAATAATGGCTGAGCCATCAAGCTTGCATGTCCATTGACGGTTTGTGATGCCGCCATTGCCAGCAATTGTTACCTAGGCGTCATGTGGATCGTACAGCTAGTGTCCAAAGCTCACGACTTCATTATACGGTATCATGTAGAAGACGATCTACACACTCACATGAGACATTCCGCGCGCCGCTACTATTCCCCGTCAACCCACAGCGATACGGGTCCGCTCTTCGGGTAGCATCCCGCGTGCTCCAGAAGCCCGCATAGCCCGACGACGCAGCCAGGGGGCACACGCTCGCTGTTTCGGACCTCTCGACGCTGCAGTCGCTGTCTCTGGAAAGGCCGACACGGCTAGGTCTGTCCTCGGCCGTGCGGAGAACTGCCAGTCGCGCCCCCTCTGCAATGAATGATCGCCGTGGCTGAACTGGCTAGGCTGCGTTACAACGGCCGTGCGTCTTTCGGCTCCGGCCGCAAGCTCCGGGGGGCCGAAACTTTTCGGGCCCCGATATGCGCTTCGGAAAGCTTGAAAACTGGGCCCTGGATCGCGGGAGGCTCGGAGGCCTGGGGTCTTATAATGCATGCATATATAAATGTCAGGGCATAGTCCTATGCTATGTACCGAACTCAACTCGACAGTCCAAGTAGCAACATGACGACCCCTGAAAACGTCTCGTTCGACTCCCGCGGCCTCAGGCTCGCCGCGCACCTCTACAAGCCCGCCGCCGGGTCCCCCAGCCGCGGAGGCGCCGACGTCATCATCTGCCACCCCTGGACGTCCATCAAGGAGCAGTCGCCCGCCAACTACGCCCGCGTGCTGTCCAAGGCCGGCTTCGTCTGCCTCGCGTACGATGCCGCCTACCAGGGCGAGTCCGAGGGCCAGCCGCGCGACCTCGAGGACCCGTACCACCGCGTCGAGGACATCAAGTGCGCCGTCACGTACCTGACGAGCCTCAAGGGCGTCGTCGACGCCGGCCGCATCGGCGTCCTCGGCATCTGCGCCGCGGGGGGATACGCTCCCTTTGCCGCGCAGACGGACCTCCGCATCAAGGCCGTCGCCGCGGTGGCGGCCGTCTGCGTGGGCACCATGGCGCGCCGCGGCCTCGACAAGGACTCGTCCAGCCCCGACGTGCTCAGGACGCAGCTCGAGAACGCGGCCAAGGACCGCGACAGCGACGTCACGGGCGCCAAGGTGCCCATCGTCCACTTGCTGCCGGAAAAGTACGACGACATGCCCGCCGACTTCCCCGACTCGTTTCGCGACCTGGCTGGCTACTACCGGACGCCGCGGGCGCAGCACCCGCGCGCGACCAACACGTGTCTGCCGCGCAGCTGGGACATCATGGCCAACTTTGACTCCTATGCCCACAACAGCATGATCAGCCCGCGCCCGCTGCTCATGATCACGGGCACCAAGGCGGCCACCAAGTGGTACAGCGAGGACGGCGTGGCCAAGGCCAAGGAGCCCAAGGAGCTGTTCGTCGTTGACGGCCTCACGCACGCCGACCTCTACGACAAGTTGGATGAGGCGGGGGCCAAGCTGGTCCAGTTTTATGCCAAGTATCTCGTGTAGAATAGATTGATGAAACGTTCATATAGCGAGGAGTTCCGCTGCCCATAACCTCTGAGTGTATTGCTTTTTTCCCATTCTTTCATTAATTTCTAGAGCAAGGACTATATCGTTGGTTCCAGGTCTGCGGAAATAGCGTTCCTTAATAACAAGCCCTGTAATAGACGGCAGTCGCAAGAAGCGACTACGTCGACCTAGACTAAGATGTATTTGATGCTAGCACTACCATAACCCATTCATCGCCTCAGAACCCATCGATAAAATCACCTCCAAAATCGTTAAAATCACCTCCGAAATCGTTAAAACCTCCGGCATCAATGATGTCAACATCATCTCCACCTCCGGCATCAATGTCAACATCATCTCCGAAGTCAACATTAACATCTCCGAACCCGTCTCCAAACCCGTCGTTGAAACCGTCTCTGAACCCGTCGTTGAAACCGTCTCTGAACCCATCTCCGAACCCATCTCCGTCTACAAATACAGGTACTCCGACTGGGGGTGGAGGTCTGCGGCCTCGGGGCGGAGGTCTGCGGCCTCGGCGAGGAGGTCTGCGGCCCCGGGGCGGAGGTCTGTCGCCTCGAACCCGACCTCTTGGAGCGCCTGGATCGTCTTGGCGTCTGTCCAGGGCTCCTCCACCGTCTTCAAGCAGAGATACTTCACCGCCTCCGGACGGAATAGGTCCGGACGGGCCTTGTCCGTTGCCTCTGAGATCGCCTTCGCCCGTGCCGGGCGGACCTTGATCTGTGGCTCCAGGACCGTTGGACTGCCCAGTTTGGGGGCCTTGACCTGCAGAGCCGCCCACCTAGAGATACTCGTGTTATTATTTTGTTGCCGGGCGCAGCCCGACTTGCAGTCGGTGTTATTCCGCATACCTGGCCATCATTGAGCGCTTGGGTTGCTGTTCTGTCGACTCCCCGAGATCTTGGTTGAACTGTGCCGGCACGTGCAATCAAGGCCACTAGCATTCGAGATATATAGGTTAGCCAGGTATGCCAATAAAGAGTCGAGAGTCGTGAGTAGAGAAGGGTAGGTGTTCTGCTTACAGGCAAGGAGAGAGGCGACAGCAATGCGGACCATATTGGCTGAAGTGGTCTGGTGGGTAAGGAAATTCACAAGAGAATGAGTATGAATTTGAAAGAATGGGGGGAGCAACTAGTATCGGAGCGCGGGTTGAAATCACAAGATAGGCGCCAAGCCACGGTATATAGCCGCGTGTTGTAGTGCCACGGCTGTCAAGAGGGCCCTCCGATGTCAGACAAGGCAAACTTATAGTATAATCTCTTATAATTACTGACTGGTTAGCAGGGTTAACCATATTAGATGTCATAGAAATCCGAAGACTTAGCGGGACATCAAACCGCCACAGGTGTGCGTTGTGAGAATCTGTCACATGTGGAACAAAAGGTGGCGTAGGACGCACAGCCTTCACGAAACGGCACCTGTTGCATCTTGCTCACAAGGGCACCTGGGTCTCTCCATGATGCGGTGGTATCAACCTTGTGCTGTGTTGTGAAGATGCTGCACGTAGAATGCAGCAAGGAAGCTGGCGTGCTTGCACGTGACCCTCTCCCACAGGGCTTTGTACCTAGTTCCGTTTTAATGTAGAGATGCCGAATGCTTCCCAAAGGTCCTATGAACGCGGGCAGTTCAAGAACCTTAATAGGGCTAAAGGTCTATGTATCCGTTTAAGGCACTCAACACACCATCGCATGTGAGCTGGGTACATGTGCCCTCAATATGACGCGTGTGCATATAAGTGTCGAGCTGCACTCCTCGTAGAAGTGCCTTGTGGTGCGACAGTCGTGCCGCGGCGACCTTCAGTTCAGAGTCCAGCGGTCTGGTGTTGCTCGGTGCCGACTGCTGCGCCTCCCAGCCTGAATATCAGCTTACTCGACATCAGACAAGTAAGCCTGTCGCAGAGGGCTCGTAAAACATAACCAGTGGCGGATTAGTTTTCCCGCGATGGCGTATACACACGACAGAATTCGCACACCAGACGGGAACGGGAAGCGGGCCGAGAAATACAGACGACTAGTATATATTGAGCTATACAATGTATTAGAATTAAAGATCAAGCATAGTGTAATATTTTTGCTATTATTTTCCTATTTTCAATATTATTGTTCCGGACGACGCTATAGACTGTATCCCTATTGCTTACAGGCTCTAGCCGATTAATGTTCTTAATGACTCGTACTCGTACATACTTTTGTCCATCGTTACAGATATGATCACATGCGATTTGTTTGGGACATTCGAAACAATTTCCAAGGTGCCTCGTACCTTGCCGACTGTCCGTTTCAGTGTGCCGCATCGCCCGCCTGAAAGATACGACGACGAAGTGCAGCCTACTTACTCTCTTCTGACTCACGCTTAGGCGTCGGATCCGACGACAAACTGCATGGGCTAGACGGGGGACGCGTCAAACACATCTGATAATTTTAACCTATGCGGGGAATTAATAACCTGTAGATCCTCCAGGTCTGAGGTAAAACAACGCTATAGTTTTGTGCACATCGGTACTCAAGTTACCGGTATCACCGTGACGACGGGAGAACGATGCTCTTACTAGCCGCCAGGACCGCCTGGAAGATCTTAGCCTTAGCCCATGTCCACGACAGAAGTGTCGCGAGGTGCCCGCCCTAAGGAGGCTGCGCCAGCCCTCACGTCACCTGACACGTGCCCTGCCAACTGGCAGGCCTCCTGTGTATAGCGCCATCTCCACGTTACGCATTGCACACATTATGAACATGATGAGAGTCTCCCTTCCGGCTGGCCCGGTGTGTCGCTACAAGTTATAAGCCACCTCGCTGTCTCTGTCGAGCATTTGAAGAGGATCCTTGTCGAATACAGCCAAGACGAGCTTACGGCTAGGGTGGAACTCGTGTTATAATTCCGTGACCACTAGACTCGGAGATCTCCAACACAGCCCTCTTTTGACAGCTACTAATATAAGACCAACTAAAATAAGGAGCTTTCCAGTCTCTCATCCGTATTACGTTATATAATATGATGCATTCCGGGCGGCATATATTCTTAGTATAAATATATTAGCGCTAATAATAGATAGCCTTCTATAACTTGTCCCTCTTAGTATTTCTCCCTAATGCTAGACACTAGGCTGAAAAATGTACGCCCACGGGTGCCCACGTGTATAGTATAATATCTTATAGGTGCCTGCGGGTAGCATTTACTGGCTTTTTAAGCCTGTAGGGTGCCTTAGGCCTGACGACACGTGGAAAAGCTACCGTTAGAGGATTATAGGAAATAGTAATAAAAGATACGGTTATGGGCTTATATAAGTAATGTATTACCCGTAGGCTCCTACGGGCCGTAATAGTTAGCCCATTATATCTGTGCGCACGGGACGCACGTGGTATGCGATGCACCTAGCGCGGACAGTCACGGAGAGTATCCTCGGCATAATTCGTAGTGGAGCAGGTAATAGTTCGAATGGGGTCCGTTCCCTTAAACTTGCGGCCGGCCCTCTGCGACGTAGGGGGCAGCTGCCGTTGCAGTGACGACTTTTCGACTCTGTGCGCTTCATAACATGGCCATTCTCGGCTCAGAGGGTGGTCCTCAACTATCCGTACACTGTAGCTTGTTCTGCCTGCGAACTGGGGCACAACCCCTTCGGACTAATGCTGGGCCGAATTGAGGCTGCGTCACGTGACGTCGCATCAACGTCACGTCGCATTCGACCAAAAGCAATAACAAAAAAAACACAATATATAATCTTTCCCCTTTCGCCTCGTCGAATCGTCATAACCAACATGGAGCCTCGCGAGTGCTGCTCTCGCGAGTGTTGCTCTCGCGTCACCCCTCCCGAACAGCTGCCGCCGACTCCTCCGGCGACCGGGGAGCGACGCCGGCTCGATCCCGACGCGTCAACAGGCGACTCGTCAACTGTCAACGAAGCAGTGCAGCTCCTCAACTCGTATCGCCGGCTAGCACAGTCGGGCGGGCTCGGCCCGTGGACTGAAATCAAGCTAAGCCCGCCGCTATTCAACAAGCTTCGCGACACTATTGTGCGCTCCTTTCGCCGATTCGATTACGAGCCCGGCAAGGGGCGGCTTGCTATTCGAATGCCTACAGGCGTCCACGAGTACTTTATCGCCTTTCTTACGAAACATATATGGAACTGGATAGAGGGCATCGCTCAGCAAGAGGGCCAAGCCGGTATATTTGCCTCTAATATTGCTAGTGGCAACTCGTCCGACATTTTCCTTGATGACGATAACGTTACCGGTGACGATGACGTTTCCGGGTCGAGGAGAATGCAGATAAAGCGGGAGCCAGACGGACAGTTTCAGCACTATAACGCGCCATATCCTGGAGTCGTTATCGAAGTATCCTATTCGCAGGATGGGAAAAGGTTACGGAAGTTAGCTGAAGATTACGTCCTTGGTTCAAACGGCGCAATCAAGGTCGTGGTTGGCATTAATATCAACTATCGCGGCAGCAAGGAGGCGACAGTGTCCCTATGGCATGCTAGAATCGACGACCATCAGGTGCTCGAGGCTGAGAAAGTTGTCTCATACCTGGTACGTCGTCCGCCCACGTCGTGGTCTAATATAGACTAACTCCAAGTAGCCATTCCGATCTTCAGACGGGTTGGCTATGGGCCCGGACAGCTGCCTAACTTTCCGTCTAAGCGACTTCGCCCCTAACGAGTTATCCGCTGATTTTGGCTGTGCACCCGTCTCGCTCTCCATTCCGTTTTCCCGACTTGCCGATTTTCTCCACCAGGCAGAAGCAATAGTGCAAGTTAGACAGCGCCAGAGAGACATGGCTCCAGTGCCACGCATGAGAAAACGCAGGCAATCGTCCAGCTCCGCTGATGAGCTGAGATCTGAAGACGAGACCAAATATGTTGCCCGCGAAAAAGCGGCTGTCGAGAGGACTGCGGCCGATGACGACGACTACAGGCCTCCAGCAACGAAGCGGAGGGGGTAGCTGCCTGAGCTGGACGGATGATGAATGAGGAAGGGCTGGAGTGTCTGAGGGGCTTCATCCGCCCTGTAAGACGAAGCTAGACTAATTACAGCACCGCAGGCGATCCTTGTTTTTAGGCAAGGGTTGTTTTGACGGGGTTGCCTAGAACCCCGAAGCTACTCGTCGCGGCGTCGTCACCTTCGGGCCCTTCGTCAAGGCATCGACGGCCGTCGCCGGCGCCGCCGAGGCCGCAGACGACGCTCTGGCCGCGCCCTCATCCAGCCTCCAGCAGGCCCAGGCCGTGCCGCTCAGCGACCTGACCGTCGGCCGACTGTCGTCCGTCCGGCAGGCCCTGAACGAGGCCGACAAGTTGCTGCAGACGGCCGTCGACAGGCTCACAGCGGCGACCGAACAGGCGGTCCAAGTTCCCGAGGCCGAGGCGCCCGAAGCACCTTTTGTCCTGCAGAATCACCTCGCGGGAATCAACGGAACCAACGAGCAGATGGAGACCCTGCACAATGGCTACCACGCTCTTAGAAGCAGTGTCCTTGCGCACATCTAGTCTTGCTTAGGATCATTAAATATTAGCGGCTGTCATATCTCAAGTCTTTGGCCACGGCGGCGCCCAGTGGCCGCTACTATCTACATGTATCTATATACTTGTTCCGAGTAGACGGGTTTCATGGTGTAGTCTTCGGTCGGCTCGGGCTGTTGTTTCATTTCATCGATTGTGCGCTGTTCGGGCTTGAGTCCCCATTTAATAAAGTACTCGCCAAGGTTCTGTTTTGCGATTTGCGCGGCCTGGGTCATAGACTGGGACGGCTTCCCCCAGTAAATAATATGACGCATATAGGTCACTTGAAGAGTCGGTTACGGGGGCCGCTTGTTTTGTCTACCTCGAGAAGCACCATTTCCGGGACTTTTGAAGTACGTACGGAGGCTGTATTATTGCTATGCACTCAGGCAAATCTCTACTTGCTTGGTGGCCCCTGTCACGCCAAAAGGTGTGCGGGGTTCTAGGAGCTCGGTGCTGCACGTGACCCTCCCCACAGGGCTCGGCAGCTGCCTGCCCCCTTCACCCCTTCCCGTCGCTTTCTTCTCCTTCCTGTCGCTTTCTTCTCCTTCCCGTCGCTTTCTTCCCCTTCCTGTCGCTTTCTGCCCCTTCCTGTCTCTTTCTATATTTTTCCAGTCTTCCCCTTTTCCGTATTTACTGCCTGGTCGACGATTGGTGGGTTATTTTAGGCGATTCGGCCAGCGGGCCGTTTCCATCCAATCACGGTTGCAACCTTGAAACCCGTCTTTTGCCGCGCGCCAAAAGCAATCACTCCTGTCTTCTTCGTCTCCCTTCTGCCATCTTCTCTTCTTTTACCATGACCCCAGAAGACGTGCACTGCCCACAGGCTGGGGGGCCGTCTCTCAAACGCCAGCGCCCTGCTGCTCTTGGCCGCGTTAACCCTAAACACGACCCTGAGCATCCGCCTACGAAGCGCCGTCTACTGCCCACTCCATCCGTCAGCCCCCAAACGCTCAAACGACCTCTTGAGCTCGACAACTCGCATTTACCGTCCAAGAAGCCCTGTCTGGAAGCGTCGTCGTTGACAGCGTCGGTGTGCAGTTGGCTACGGGAGGTCCCGGACGACATCCCCCGCCCGAATACCGCACCGCCCTCCATTAGCAACGAGAAGGTCTCTGCACTTACCTTGGAGCCGGAGGTTGACATGTCGCAATCGGATCCGGCGCCGGCGCCGGCCTCAGTCGCTTCCACTACCAACACAAGGCCGAGCACATCGGATCCCTTGTATCGCGAGACGATCCACTGGAACGGCATCACCTTGGACCCCACGGGCATGGCTATAGCAGAAGAGGAAGAGATCCGGGAGCTGGTTGACAAGTATATTCTCAAAGAGCGAGAGCGACAAGGTTCTCCGCTCCTATCGGACGAGGACGTGAAGCAAGTAGTGAGGACAGCGGCCGACCTTCTCGACAATACGGAAGGAATCGCAGGCGACATCATAGACACCAAAGCCTTCCCCCTGACGCGCCGCGGCGTCGCCGAAGGACGCAATACTCAGTGGACCACCGATCCCCTGCCGAGGAAACCCAAGTATCCATACCCTCTCTCTGCGCCGAAACCCGACCGCTCTTACGGCTACCCTCTTGGCCGCAAGTTCGACTGGACAGAGGAGGAGATGGCTGTCATCAACCACCGGAAAGCCCAACCCTACACCCAACCGACAAGAGACAACATCTTCCCCTTTCTGACGCTCGAGATCAAGTCCGAAGCCTCCGGAGGGGTGCTGTACGTTGCCGAGAACCAAGGCGTGGGCAGCGGTGTCCACAGCGTCGCATCTCAGCGCTGGCTGCTCAAGCAGGCTTTCCCCTCCAAGGACCCTGCGGCTACTGATGCTGTCGCGTTCGTCGGAGCCGTCTCGCAACGAACTGGCGTGTTTTATCTCGTATGGTATTCGGACAAAACGGCCCGCTACGTCATGTCCAAGATCAAGACCATCTCGTTCATGGAGGCCTCGGACATCCAACCATGTAAGGATCTCATGAACAACATTATCGACTACGGGTTAGAAAAACGTCTGGTTTCCATCAGAGAGGTGCTTGTCGAGCTGGACCCCGTCCCCTCGCACTGGAAGAAGTCTCGCCCGGCTAGTGTCATCGCCGAACCGGCTATGGCTCCGACTTTATTCGCTAAAGAAGAGACACGGTCCAATAAAAGTCGGAGGCTATAATACAGAGGAAGGAGCGGAAAGTGCTGTCCGGGACCGTGCACGGCAGGGTGAGCATAGAGGTCCCTAAAATTCTTAGTCAGGGCAAATAGAAGTCACTAGAGAGTGTATATGCCTTTGCATTCTCTCAATCCAGCCTTGGATACCCTCTTGCGGCAGCTCTTTTTAAGTCAGAAGCCCCTTTCCATCTCGCGAATGCAGCTCCGGGTAAAAGCTTCCTGCGGCGTTGTCTAGATTCTGTTGATGCTAACAGTAAAGCTGGCCCCGCCGCGCCCCCGGAGGGCCCCCGGAGGGGAAAATGACGGCCCGCCGCAGGCGCAAAAAGGGGGTGAGCGGAGTTCCCCGGCTCGGCAGCTTTGCTTACCGCTATGCCAAGGTCAGGCGCGGCATCAGCGCCTGCCATTAAAAGGAGTCTGCGGAGTATATAAAAATAAATTAAGCAGGCATGTCTGTCCTATTATTGGCTTTATGGGATGTTTGTAAACTGGCCCCACATGTGTTGGTTGCTTCTGCTCCATGTTTTGTTGGCTCTTGCATTCACAATCCCTCCTTTTTGTTGCTCCGCCTCTCTCAACGCCATTATGTGGCGACGGTGGGCCTTATTTAGACGCCTTGGTTGCGGTGGGCTGATGTCCTGCACTGGCAACCATTCCTCTTGTCCTCCGCCATGAATCCAGCTGCAGCCTGCCCTCCTGCCAACGGCGGCAATGAGCATGCACTCGAGACGCTGGCCATCTCGATACCTTCTGACGCCCCAAAGCAAGAGACCACTACGGCAGAGATTGCGCCCATATCCACGGCCGACGCCGGTACAGTGTCGCCAGACGAATCAACACGGGTAGAGTACGTCCAGGGGTGGAGGCTCTGGGTCTTGACTGCCGCGTACGTTGTGCTGCCGCCAGCAGGGTTTCTGTCTTGCTGATGTCTGGTCAACACAGCCTATGGATCAGCCTGTTCCTCTCGACGCTCGAGACGACAATCGTTAGCACGTCCCTCGTTTCCATAACAAACGCCCTCAATGGCTTCATATTGAGAGACTGGCTTGTTACTTCGTATCTCTTGACCTATACCGGTGCGCACCCCGGAAACGATGTTGACCCTTGACTGAGCGGCGTAGGCTTCCTCACCATCTACGCAAAACTCAGCGATGTCTTTGGCCGGAAAACAATGCTCCTTTTGGCGCTTGCCATCTTCACAATCTTTTCAGCCCTGTGCGGCGCCTCAGACAGCATCGTCCAACTGTAAGTCTCAACCATTGGCCGTCAAGGACAGGACAGCCTTGACCCAATATAGCATCATATTCCGAGCCTTCCAGGGCCTGGGGGCTTCCGGCATCTACGCCATGATCATGGTGATAGCGCCGGGTTTGGTGCCGCCAGCCAAGTACGGAAAGTTCATGGCCATCGTCTCGACCGTCTTCATTGTCGCCAGCGTGCTAGGCCCAGTCTTGGGCGGCGTCATCAATACCCACTCTTCCTGGCGTTGGGTGTTCCTTCTCAAGTATGCAGTGTATCTGTCGTCTGGTGTCGTCGCTGACGTCGACGCCAGCATCCCCGGCGGCGTCGTGTCCTTCGCCTTGCTAGCCATATGCCTGCCCGCGTCTGAAGCGTCTTCGAAGCTCACCATGGTCCAAGTCGTCCGTTCCAAGATGCGGAGATCCATGTGGGCAAGGATCGACGCGTTGGGAATGACGCTGTTGGTGGCCTCTTCCGTTCTCCTCGTCTTTGCGCTGGAAGAAGGAGGCACTCGTTTCCCGTGGGGCAGTGGTGCCGTTGTCTCTACCTTGGTCCTCGCCGTTGTTCTTGGCATCGCATTTGCAGTCTGGGAGGTCTACACGGAGAAGTCCCCTAGCCGACGGGAGGCTGTCTTTCCGCCAAGCATCTGTCGAGACAGGCTGCTCGCGGCCATGTTACTGTACGTGCTCACATATCCCCCTGCATCAAATTGGAATTCTGAACTCTTTCATCCAGCACTGCCTTGTTCACCGGCTTTCCGTTTGTCTCCATTGTGGTCAATATTCCTCAACGGGCACAAGCCATATATGGCCTATCTCCAGTGGATGCCGGCCTGGCTCTTCTTCCACTGCTGCTGGTGTCACCTGTGGCAACAGCACTCTCGGGATTTCTGACTGGAAATGCCAAGGTGCCCCCTTTCTACCTCATCATTGTTGCCTCTGTGTTCCAGGTCGTCGGTGTGGGCCTGACCTGTTCGCTACCGATCGATAGCACCTCCTTACCGATGGCTCAGTATGGTTTCGAGGTGCTCATGGGCATTGGATTCGGATTGGGGCTCACAACCCTTCTCACCTTTGCTCGAATTGTAGTCCCCGAGTCGAACCTTGGTAAGTGAAGAGCCTCAGGTAGATTGTTAATACTGAGTGGCAATAGCCGTCATGATGGGGGCCCTCACGCAAGTCCGTGTGCTGGGAGGGACGATATCGCTTGCAATCTGGTAAGCCGCAGACAATTTCCTACCGGCCCATGGACAACGCTGCTCACCTGCTGCACATTAGCGCGACAATTTTAAACAATCATTTAGCACCAAAGCTAAACCAGATTGTAACCCCGGCGGAAGCTGCCGCAATATTCGACTCTCTCTCAGCCATCAAAAACTTGACTCCCACGCAGCAGGCTGCCGTGAGGAAGGTGTTTGCCGAAGGATATAACCGGCAGAATGTTTTCATGACAATTCTAACCGCACTCTCGTTGGTTACGTCTTGTTTTCTGTGGGAAAGGAAACCAAGAAAGGCAGCTTGAAACACAATGTAGATCCGTCAACATCCACTAAGATCCATCGTTTGCCGCCGAACATAGAGACAAATTGGGCACCAATTAACGATAAATGTCCATGACAATATCTCAAGGGTAGTCAGACGCACATAGCATGGCTCTAAAACCCGAATCGCGAACCTCTTTGCCTGTAAGACTATCGGTTAGCCTCACGTCCAATAAACCAGGAACCAGACAAAGCAAGACGGGGCTTTGGACGACCTGCCGAAACAAGCTCGTGGCCCAGTACCGAAACCCAGCCGCGGTAATGCCTCGGGGTCAAACCTGTCTGCCTCGTCTAGGATAAGGAACAGTTAAGTGTAGCCGAAGCCCCTGTCGAGCGATGTTGTGCAGGTGCGCGCAGACCCCGTGCCCCATCGACGTTACCTGAAATAATTACCAATCGCGTCCAAAGTCGACCGATACAGGAGGTATTGCCAAATATCAACCTTGTGCCACAGAACCAGCCCCTCAGCTTACTGTGCATCGAATCCAGACCTTGCCTCGGTTTTGTCTACAAGGATGTTTCAGCAGCCCTGGCATTCTTTCCCTAGACCTGTACATCCTATTGGCCTGCAGAAATCTTTCGTGGCTGACTGCTGCGCTGCCTGCATGCGGGGATGGATGTGCCCATCATCTTCGCCCAGCCTACGTGGCTGAATGCCCGACTTCCACCTCCCCGTCAGTCTTTCAGTCCTTAGGTTAACCCACAGTCCCACAGTGAAATCAAGCCCCCTTGAATTGTGGTACGCGTTCAAGGTTTGGTTGTCGGTTGACAAATTGGTAGCCTCCAATATCGGCCGACCGTTTCAATGGCTGCGCAAACAACTGCCGAGGCCAAAACACACGACCAATACACAGTGGGATGGGTCTGCGCGCTGCCAAAGGAACAGACCGCCGCGACGGCTATGCTGGACCACATACACCCAGATCTGCCCAACCCGCCCAACGACCATAACACATACACCCTGGGATCTATTGGCGCGCATAATATTGTAATAGCTTGTTTGCCGAAAGGGAAGTACGGCACGAATTCAGCAGCGACTGTCGCGACCCGGATGGTCGACACTTTCCCGTCTATTAAATTCGGCCTTATGGTTGGCATCGGCGGCGGCATTCCACCAACGGTTCGACTCGGTGATGTGGTGGTCAGTACACCCGTCGACCAGTATTCTGGGGTGGTCCAGTGGGATTTCGGCAAGGCGGAAGAGGGTGGCAAGTTCAAAAGGACCGGTGCGCTGAACAATCCGCCAGCCGCACTGCTGACAGCACTGGCAAAACTGGAGACGGCTCACGACATGAAGGGATCTCGGATACCCGAGTATCTCGACAACCTGAAAAACAATTGGCCAAACCTGGTACCCAAATACACCAGAACTGCTTCCCTTAAGGACCCTTTGTTGTCACCACACGATTCGCGTCGAAGTCGGATCACATGGCAAGTCGTATTGTTGATGTTTTGGGACACGATACTGGGCCTCGTCGGGTACTTCCTCGGCTGGGAAACGTTTGGCCGCGTGGGCGACAGGGCGGAACAAGCGACGATCGGTAGCTCGACGGTCGAAAATTCTCAGAGGAAATCCGAAAACGCACGCGTTCATTACGGCTTAATCGCTTCCGGTAACCGAGTGATAAAAGACGCCATGATTCGAGACGGCCTTAACGACAGCCTCGACGGAAATGTGCTATGCGTCGAAATGGAGGCGGCGGGACTCATGGACAACTTCCCATGCCTCGTCATTCGAGGCATCTGCGACTATGCGGATTCACACAAGAACAAAGACTGGCAAGAGCATGCGGCGGCTGTGGCCGCAGCGTTTGCCAAAGAACTCCTCTCCGTGGTGCCAGCTCAGGCGGTCGAGCAAATGGACAGGATCAAACGTAAGGAACAATCTACTGCGTGTTAGAGGCATCGCTGGACTTCTATTTTGGTTCTAGAGGAGCAGGCGGAAAGCATCACTATTCACAACAACCCTATAGTTTTCCTCATTACTGATTAAGTTTTCATTTGTTAGAAATCGATAGCAAGCTCCAGGAAGTCTCGACTGCCGTCAACGGACTTTGTTGTCGACAACTTGACCAAGAACATCAAGCCATCCTTGATTGGCTAACACCAATTGATTACGCGACCCAGCAGAGCGACTATCTTCGGAGGAAAGAGCCTGGAACTGGCGAATGGCTTTTAGACTCGGAAGAGTACCAGGCGTGGCTGAAGACTAACAGGCAGACGCTATTCTGTCCAGGCATTCCGGGAGCAGGGAAGACAATTCTCACATCGATAGTCATCGACAACCTCTACAGAAGATTCGATAATGACGCTACCGTTGGAATTTCTTACATCTACTGCAACTTCCGACGAAAGGATGAGCAAACAATTGATCACTTGCTGGCGAGCCTACTAAAACAACTCGCTCAGAACCGACTTTCGTTACCAGAAAACGTCAAAAAGCTTTATAATAACCATAAGATAAACCGAACGCGGCCAACAATAGTGGAAATCTTGGAGACACTCCATTCTTTAATAGCTACATATTCGAGAGTCTTCGTTGTTATCGATGCGCTTGACGAGTGCCAAACGTCCGATGGCGGCCGAACGATACTCCTTAAAGAGCTTCATAACGTTCCAGCTAGATTAGGAGCAAGCGTATTTACGACCTCGCGAAATATCCCGGACATCGTTGAGACCCATAAAGCCAGCCTCTTATTGGAGATTCGGGCGAGTGAGAATGACATTCGGCGGTATCTCGATGGCCAAATGGACCAATTGCCAGGCTTCGTCAAACGGAATACGCAGCTGCAAGAATATATCAAGGACAAAATTTTACGATCGGTAGAGGGAATGTACGTTATCTCGTTTCCAACCTGGAATATGACGCGCTAATCTGTTTCTTAGGTTCCTCCTTGCGCAGCTCTATATTAAGTCCCTAATTGGAGAAAGATCGACTCAAACCGTTAAAAATGCTGTGGAGAAACTACCGACAGGATCAGATGCATACGACTATGCATATCAGGACGCGATGGACCGGATTCAAGGGCAGAAACCAGGTCAGGTGATGCTTGCCAACCAGGTTTTGTCATGGATTACCTGCGCAAAGCGACCACTCACTACGTCGGAACTTCAGCATGCCCTTGCTGTGGAAATTGGAGAGCTGAGCCTTAATAAGGACAACATCTCGGACATTGAGGATATGGTCTCTGCTTGCGCTAGACTGGTTACGGTCGACAAAGCCAGCAACATCATCCGGCTAGTCCACTACACGACACAGGAATACTTCGAGAGAACCAAGAAGGACTGGTTTCCAGATGCAGAAACGGAGATTACGTCAACTTACGTTACGTACCTCTCTTTCAGCGTATTCGAAAGCGGCTGTTGCCAAACGAAAGAAAAGTTAGAGTACCAGCTGCAATTATATCAGTTGTATAACTACGCTGCGCGCAACTGGGGCCTTCATGCTGATAAGGCTTTGACTCTAGGGCAGGAAGTTATAGACTTTCTGGAGTCTAAGACGAAAGTCGAACGATCGAGTCAATCACAAATGGGCACCAAACTTGGTCTCTATAAGTACACTCCGAGTGGCATAACCGGATTACACTTAGCAGCAATTTTCGGACTACAGAAAGCAGCAAATGTCCTTATCCAACGTGGACAACGTTTAGATCTTGGCGATAGTATTAAACGCACACCACTATCCTATGCCGCTCAATACGGACATGAGGCTATTATACGGCTGCTCCTCGAGAAGGGCGCCGACCCCGAGTCAAAGGATAATTATGGCCAGACGCCGCTATCACGGGCCTCCCAGGAAGGGAACGAGGCCGCTATACGGCTACTTCTCGAGAAGGGTGCCGACCTCGAGTCAAAGGATAATTTAAGCCGAACACCGCTATTATGGGCCTCCTGGGGAGGGAACGAGGCCGCTATACGGCTACTTCTTGAGAAGGGAGCCGACCTTAATTCACAGGATAGTTTCGGCCTAACACTACTATTACGGGCCTCCCAGGAAGGGCACGAGGCCGCTATACGGCTACTTCTCGAAAAGGGAGCCGACCTTAACTTAAAGGATATTGCAGGCCGAACACCGCTATACGGCTGCTTCTTGAGAAGGGCGCCGACGTATATATAAAGGATTGTGATGGCTGGACGCCGCTATTATGGGCTATGGAGAGAAAGCACGAAACTATTATTAAGCTATTAAAGTTATATGGAGCCTAGGCTTTATATTAAATTTCTACTAATACAACGCCCCTAGATATAGTTATATCTTTATAATTTTGCTTCTTTATTCCGTGTTAGTTTATCTTACATGGCCGCTGCTTGCGAGGCTTTGGTAAAGGACTCGTCCCGGGGCTGATGCTATGGAATGAACATGGAAATCTAGCAAGGCGCTGCCATCTTTTCCCCGTTACCCCGTGCCAGGGTATGCAGTGGACCTCGAGTGTTGTTGCCGGGAGCTGATCTGCTCTTTACCATCGCCAAACGGATAGGGCCCGCCCACCCCGAGAGGCGCCATGCATGATGTCCTGCATTGAAATAGACGCTCCCCGGGCAATGCATCTTTCCCTCGAGCTGGGCTTAGCATGACCGCCCCCCTACCCTCGTCTCAGCCAACATTCCCTCTCATCCAATAGAGAGTTGACTTCACCGGGGCTGTCGCAACGATGCTTCATTGCCTCGTATACCGTCGATATCCGGCACCGCCCCGGCGGCATTCTGACGGAATACCTGCGCGGTCTATAGCCCGCGACGCCCATCTGAGAACAATCAGCTCGCTATCCTTGGCGCCCAGGTTCTGCCCTGCATCTCCGCGGCTTCCTCTCCAAGCCCGCGGCGTCCCGGTCAGGCTCGTCAGCTTGCTGCGACTTGCCTGGTGGTTTGCCGTTACAGCAAGGGGTGTGTAAAACCCCGCACGCTCATTTATCACTTACCCCACCTGAGGATCACATTTCTGTGATTCCATGACACGATTGGTTCCATGACGCTATTGCGAAGCTGGGTACCGCTAACATGCTGTGTGCCGACGCGTCCTTGGCGACACCGTGTAACTTAATATCACCGTCTCGCGGCAATACGTACTCGGTACATTTCCTCATTGATTCTGTCATCTTCGTCACATGCAGCTAACCCTTCAGCCCAGGCTTGGTGTATGGAGTGGAGTGCATAATGGTCGGCATAAAGACCCTGTGATGCCCAACCAACTTGGCCTTGGTTGCCACCGCACCGCACGCATCCTTTCGTCAACGCTCTCGTCCACGGTGCGTCAAAGCCATAACCCCCGCTCACGGACATCGCCATCAAATCAAAATATGCCTACCTGTGACGATTGCCAAGGTCGGGGTAGCAAGGGGAATGGCATATGCCCTTCCTGCGGAGGACATGGCACAGTGTGATCCGAGACTGCCGAACTCAAGGAGGTACTCCGCATTCCATTTTGCTTGTGCTTCTTGTTCTTCTCTTGATTGACTTTGTTAGAAACCCACCACCTTAACACCGCGCTTTAGGATCTTATAAGAAGACTGGTGATGGCATCAAGGTGTCCCAAAGAAGGGTATGGATGAGATGCACTAGCATCGAAATCTTCTCGTTAGCGTCTAAGCAACTACGATTGTTGCATCACTTACGGTGCGTCCATATGAGCCGGGCTGCATATGTCAAAACTCGGTCGTTAAACTGAAGCCCTGAGCATGCTTGGAGTTTTTTTTATATATGTCGAATAGGTATAGCTCGACGCGGAGCCTTTTTAGTCCGGTTCAAGTAGAACCTCTCAAGAGCCTTGGTCATCGCCCGCCCGAGTAATCTGAGGTGGACAGGCACACACTAGGCTGAGCAAGAGCGATGAACCATGTTTTGTTGCCCGCTGCATTATTCATCGGAGTCTGGACGACGCCAAATGCTTTTAGCTTGTATCACCATCTTGGAACATCTTCCCTCCTGGCTCTAGAACCCTTCTCCTCCCGTGTTATTTGCGTAGGTGTCGTTCTAGGTGTCGCTGTAGGCTTCAGCAGGACGGACTTTAATGCATGTTCAAGAGACGCTCACCGGATCAACCCGTCATCTACCAAGCGCTGGCATTGATCTCGCATCTTTGCCAACTCACATGCTTCTGGCAGAGTAGCGTGAGGCAGATTGCTTGCCCCGGCCAAGCTTTTCGTCTCCCTTGCGAGGTCTTGGAGTGACTCATATAATCCATGCCAACATTGATGGATAACTCGATCCAGATGGGCATCACCTAACTCCGGGAATTCCATGTTTTGCAGTAGCAGGACAATTTCGGGTCCGCAAGGTCGGTCTTCGTAAGGTTCATAGCCACGTGCCATGGTGTATATAATGGAGCCGACCGCAAATTGTTCAGTCTGTGGTCCATTGACTCCCCATGTACCCTGGTCATTTCCAGCTTCATTACCTCGCAGGCGAGCCCATGGTGGTGCATTGCCCTTTGAGTCGGACCCTATCGCGCTCGCGCAATCAAAGTCGGCCAGCTTCAGGTGGTCGGCGCTGTCCAGCAGCATGTTTGCGGGCCGTAGGTCCCCGTGAACCAAGCCCAAGCCTTCTAGCCAGGCGACAGCACTCGAAAGCTCCATGGCCCACTGCTCCACTTTCTGGGTTGCTTCGTTCTGCGATACACAGAGGAGATTGTCGTCATGGTCACGTCGCTGATTGTTCCTAAGACGCTTCTCCAAGGTTCCGCCTGCCATGAAAGCCAGAAAGTTCACACCGGGAAGACGGAGGAAGCTCTGGACGATGTGGGGGCATGGCTCATGCTTCTCGAAGAGGTCGTAAGTCGCGTTGTCGTGATTGAATGCATCGATGCGACCGTCGACGGCGTATTTTAATGCGATAGGGTTGCTGATTTTGAACACCCATGCAGTTGCTCCACGCGACAGAAACTCGTATGCGAACAGGTGGCCGGGCGGCGTCATGGTGCTGGGGCTCTTCCTCTAACAAAGTTGGGGTGGTTGTGTTCAGCCTGCATTATTCCGCGGATTTGGCCATCTTTATATATTAGCACAGGACCCCTGTCAGGAGGGCACCTGGCGCGCCCCACCCGGGTCACGTGCAGAGCCCCAGGGTTCTAGGACAGAGCAGAGGCACTTCATGTAACTTGGGGGTATGCGAGGGTTTAAGATTGCATTGGAGGGATGAACGCGAGAAACGGGCCGGTGTAAAGACACAGGAGATTCCACTGCATAACTGATACTGCTCATCATAAGGTAGCCCCATTCCCTAGTATATCGGCCTTGAACGCAGGCCAAAACGTTTCTTCCGCGTCCTGCTTTAACTCCTGGAGGGAGGTGAAAAGCTTCAAAATCCCCAGTTCCGTGCGCGTATCTCCAATCTGCAACGCCGGCCGCACCACCTTTGAAACGGCATGCTCACCAAGTATTGATGGTATAAACTGCCAGTCGTGTCCCTGAATAATAAGGCCCGAAAGGTACTCGATCGCGAATAGACGATTAGCTCCCTCCTGCCTCCCCCATCGCAGACTCCTCCACTGGGCCGAGTGCCATGTAGCAATTTGGAGCAAGGCCGTATCGTATTGTTCTCCGTGGCGTTTAGTTTCGATCGATATTGCAATTGGATACTTGCTCAAGGATCCCCAATCGGTGTGATTAATTGAGTCACCTGGACGCTGGCTGCGAATAACATCTATAGCGTCCTGCTCCTCAGATCGCTTTGGACGGACAGTAAGGCAAAAATCTATCATCTTACTCGGTGCGCCCTTCGGTTTATACTCTCGGAGTAGACCAGCAGTAGTACTATACATAGTTAATAGCGAACTGGAATATAGTAATAAGACTTACCAATACTCGGAGCCAAGATGACTATCGCCATCCGAGTCTACTTGCAGGAGCCATGCCAAAATACATGCGTGAACGTCCATATTCCATGATGACTCTCCTTTGCCGTCGAGATCGCATTCGTTAGCTTGACTTAGAATTTGACGAACGAAGCTGCGGTTGGGGTATCGGCGAGTGGCGGTATTCGTATTGTCATGGAAGAAGAATTCTGGTAGTCGGAGGTCTGCGAACTAAGAGTTATTAGCAACAGTTAAGACTACGGCTATATAAGCACACCTCGGCTTTAAGCCGCGTCGGTAGAATGCCGTCTCCATAAGAGATGAGTTTTAAACGTTGGCAAAGAGTTTGAAGCGAGGGAGGCAGAGGATCAAACTCGAAGCTGGCTTGGCGGAAACCTGTCCGCTGCAGGCTCGCGTGACGAATCTGCTTCGTTGGAGAGTAGCGGGAGGGTCCGGAATTCCTGGAAGACGAGGTGTGCGAGGAGGAGGAGGCGACGCTGTAGCCGTCCTCGGCAGCAACCGCTCGGGGGGTGCGCGGGGTCAAATCTTCCTCGTCCCGCTGTCGCTTGGATGGCGATAGCGACATGACATGCTCGCGTTGGACCGGCGAGTTCGAAGAGCTGGGGGCCAAGACGGAAGGGGTCGGCAGACCATTCAGCACAGCCGATTCTCCCGTGTCGTTGGACCGGCCGGTTGCATCGGGCACTTTGTAGAGGTCGGTCTGAGCTTCGTCGAGCCGCGCCCGTTTGCGAGGCCGCTCTGCGTCTGCGCAAGGATCTTCTGCGACTTGGGGAGCGCTAATAGACGCAAGCCACGAGGATATGCGATGCTGAAAGGGAGCTTCACCCATAATAAGTGAGCGTGTGTGCTGAGATGGAGGCAGGTTTTGGCTATGCGGGGATGTGAAGTGGTCGCGCCTGGATTAGTCATACGCGGCAGACAAAGGGGTAGCGTGAATCGATTTGGTGCTGGCGATAAGATTCTTACTCGTATACTCCGTAAATAAAAACAAATGTCGACACTTAATGACTTGTCATCGGGTCGTACCTCGGTAAGTGCTGCCTAGCCTTAGTTATTCTAAGCCAGCCCTTTCTTTTTCAATTCAAGTTGTTCAAGTTGTCTCTTTAGACTCAGCTAGGTCAACAGCCGCCGCATCGCCATCACCACGGCAACAACACCAACAACCCACGGGACCAGCACCAGCGCCGCCGCCGCCAGGTTCGTCCGCACCTTGCGCAACACCCGGCGCCTAAACGCGCGCGCCTCGTTGACGCGCGGAAACGCCCCCTCCGGCACCGGCCTGTCCAGGAAGCCGCACAGCGGCGCCCAGCCCGCGCCCATGCGGTACTCCAGCAGCCGGCCCGGCGGCACCAGCGCGCGCACCCGCCGGTGGTGCTCGTCGTACACCCGCCGCCTGTTCCGCAGCGCCTCGGCCGCGCTCCGGCCCTCGAAGAAGCCCAGCAGCAGCTTCCGGCTGGCCCGGCCCAGATCGCTGCCCCCCAGGCGCGTCAGGCCCAGCTGCACGGGGAGGCTGAGCACCAGCCTCATGGCCGCCTCGATGCTCGCGCTCCACGCGTCGAAGTCGCGGACCGTGAGCACCACCTTGGCGTCGGGGTACGCCGCGATCAGCTGCGGCGCGAGCAGGGCCGCGATGTCCGTCATGGCCTCGTACGGCCCGAACAGCTCGTCCCACTCGTCGCGCGCCAGGGGCTTCCCCGTGTACGTCGGCAGCGAGGGGAACGAGGCATCGGCTGCGCGGCTGAGAAAGGCCCAGTCCTGTGGCGAGTCGAAGGCGTCGACGCCGTGGTGGACGCCCTTGTAGCCCAGCATGCGCAGGGCCTCGGCCATGGAGGCGGAGCCGCTCCGCGGGAGACCCAGGGCCAGCACCTTTGTCTCGCGCCGGGGTTTGATTTCGTGAGAGCCTGCCATGGCGGTCGTTGTCTCGCTGTCTTGCTCAGGACCGAGAGATGCGGCTGCTGAGGGGTCTGCACTCTTATATCGACTCACGTCACCCTGCCTGAGTCAGTCATACCACTGTTGGGCAACCTTGGACAGTAATTCCTCGTTATATTACGCGCCTTCCAAGTCCTGCAGTGCCACCTGAGCCGCCGAGGAGGAGGATGGAGCCGAGACTTGTATTTATGCACCATACCATGTGCCCCGTCCGCAGCAACGCCCCGGGCCGTTGCCCGTATGCAGATTGTCCCGTACATGGCGATGCCCGACCCTGCATCGAAACCGACAAAGTGGAAAATGCCAGAGCTAAAAGTCAAACTCGGGCCGGAAGACGTCCGGGTCGACGCCCGCCACCGTCTTCTCGGCCAGGTCCCGGCGCCCCATCTGGTTGAAGACGCGGCGCAGGGTGTCGTAGAGGGTGCTGCTCCGGTTCTGCGCCGTCATGCGGTCGAGGGCCTCGTCGACGTTGGCGCCGGCGCCGCCGCCGAGGATCTCGTAGGCCTTTGTCCGGCCCGACTTCTCGATGGCCTTGTGCATGTCGAGGGCGGCGAGGAAGTGGCAGGCGGCCTCCTCGTGGCAGTTGATGTTGATGCAGCTGACGCCCAGGTTGTAGCGCGCGCGGACAAAGTTGGGCGCCAGCGACAGGGCCTGCTCGTAGGCGGCGATGGCCTCCTCGGAGCGGCCGCTGTTGGCCAGCGTGGCGCCCAGCCGGTTCCACAGCAGGTGCACCTGCTCCCGCTGGTTCGACGTGCCCTGCTCCGACGAGTGCAGGGCGGCCTGGAAGCAGTCGACGGCCTTGTCGTACTCCTCGGCGCCGTAGAAGAGCACGCCGAGGCCGACCTGGACGTCCGGGTCCATGTGCTCGCCGCCGGGGCTCAGCTGGGCCGCCTTGATGAAGAGGCCGGTGACGGCGTCGTGCAGCTTCTGCCGGTCGCTGAAGCCCACGTCGGCCGGCGGGTGCAGGTCCTTGGGGTCGAGGATGCCGGGGTAGCGGACCGACAGCCAGCGCTCGAGCGTGCGGTAGGCGGTGCTGTCGTAGCCCTCGTTGGTGTACGACACGGCCAGGCCCATGAGCGCCTCGAGGTTGTCCGGGTCCAGCTTGAGCGCCTGCTCCATGGCCCGGATCGCCGCCGTCTCCTTTTCGTTCTGCGCCTGCGCCTGGCCCAGGTAGACCCAGGCCTCGACGTGCTGCGCGTCCTGCTGCACCGCCGCCTCGAAGGCCAGCGCCGCCAGCGACAGGTTGCCGCCCTCCCTCATGATGCGCACGCCCTCGTCGAACGCGTTCTTCTCGCTCGCGAAGATGTTCTCCTCCTCGAACATGTAGCGCTCGACGACGGGTTCGCCGAGCCGGTCCCAGTCGCCCATGGCGGGCAGGTCGTGCATCATGTCGCTGCTCCACTCCTTGTCGAACTGGTCGAAGAAGCGGTCGTCGGCGACCATGGACCTGGCAGCGGCAGTCTCAGCCTGGATCCCCTTCCATATGGACTCGAAGTCACCAAACTCGTTCGTCTCCGACTGCATCGCCTTGTCCATCTCGTCGAGCTCCCGCTCGCCAGCCGCCGCCTCGTCCTTTTGCTTCAGCTCCTCCGCCTCCTGGTCCTGCAGCTCCAGCTGGGCGAACTGCTCCTCCCACCTGCTGTCGTCGAGCTCCACCAGCTTGCCCTTGCCCTTGCCCTCGGGCTGCTGCTGCTGCTGCGCGGGCCGGTGGCTCTGGTACATGGGCTGGAAGACGGACTGGCCCGCCATGCCGTAGCCCATGCCCATGTTCATCATGCCGACACCGAGCATCGGCCGCTGATGGGGCATCTGGCCCGACATGGCGCCCTGCAAGGGGCTGGACCTCGACGACGACGCCTGGGCATTCACCTGGCTGAAGCGGGCAAACTCGTCGGCGCTGAAGTGAGTGCCGGGGGACGGCTTGAGGGCCGACTCGGGCGGCGGCTGGCTGCTGAAGCCGTGCGCCCACGAGGGCGACGCCGACGCGGCACGCATGGGCGCATGCTGGGCCGGGTTGAGCTGGGCGGGGCCGCCCTGCAGGGGGAACTCTTGCTGAAGACTGGGCGCGCCGTTGAGGAAGCCGTTGAGCATCTGCGTCGCCACCACCGTCAGCAGGCCACTCGCCCTCTCACGAGCTGTTGCGCCGGGTGCCGCGGCTCACCTCGTCCTGCGGCGCACCCGCGGCCTGGCTCCGGAAGCCGCCGAGCTGACCGGCCGGGCCTCTGCCGACGAGCCGGTCGCGCTGCAGCGCCGTGTCATCCTGGACGTGCTTCTGGAACTGGCTCAGCGGATTCCCGGCCGTGGAGCACTCTGCCCCTCCCATGAACGACATGATGGCGGGGCGGAAGTCGAGCAGAGGCGTGGGACCAGGTCAGGAGACGCTCGCTTTGGCCACGGACATGTACGGGAAGGAGGGCAAGATGGAAGAAAGGCAGAGGGCACGGAGGCGGACGGCCTCGGAGGTCGGAGGTCTGCCGAGTGCTTTGTCAGGACGTCATCTGCGCCGCGGCTGTGGGGAGGGACGGCTGCCGAGGCACTCCGGGCCGGCCTAACTTTATTTAGGTACCAACGGAGGCCCCGGCAGGATTTGTCCGCCGCGCACGTGATGCGGAGGCCTATCGATAAGCCGACGTTTTTTCAGAGATGCTTTTGATGCTACAGATATTTGGTCCATCACCATCACCACAACACATCCGCAATGCTCCGCCAAGTGTCAGTGCTATAGGCCCTGCGACGCAACAGCCCGCGACTCCCAGGCTGACACTCCCAGAAAACCGCGCAATGCGCGCTCCAAGCGGGCGCTCGAGAGGCGCGAGCCCAAGGCCGCCGAGAACCCCAAGACGTGCCTCTTCCTGCGCGGCACCAGCTGCTCGCAGGTGGTGCAGGACGCGCTCAACGACCTCTTCGCCCTGCGCCAGCCGCTCGCCAAGAAGTTCACCAAGAAGAACGCCATCCACCCGTTCGAGGACGCGTCGTCGCTCGAGTTCTTCTCCGACAAGAACGACGCCAGCCTGCTCGTCTTCGGCAGCAGCCAGAAGAAGCGGCCGCACAGCCTCACCTTTGTCCGCACCTTTGGCCACCGCGTCCTCGACATGCTCGAGCTCTACCTCGACCCCGCCTCCCTCCGCGTCATGCGCCAGTTCAAGACGCCCAAGTGCGCCGTCGGCCTGCGCCCCATGCTGCTCTTCGCCGGCGCCGCCTTTGAGAGCCCCGTCGCCGACGACATGACGCTCGCCAAGAGCATGCTCCTCGACTTCTTCAAGGGCGACGCCTCGGACAAGATCGACGTCGAGGGCCTGCGCTACCTGGTGGCCGTCACGGCCGAGGACCCGCCCGCCGGCGCCGACGCCCGCCCGCCCATCCGCCTGCGCGTCTACACCATCCGCACCAGGCGCAGCGGCCAGCGGCTGCCCCGCGTCGAGGTGGAGGAGATGGGGCCGCGCATGGACTTTCGCGTCGGCCGCGTCAAGGAGGCCGACGAGTCGATGCTCAAGGAGGCCATGCGCAAGGCCCGCGGCGCCGACGAGAAGGTCAAGAAGAACATCTCGACCGACTCCATGGGCGACAAGATCGGCCGCGTCCACCTCGGCCGCCAGGACCTGAGCCAGCTGCAGACGCGGAAGATGAAGGGCCTCAAGAGGTCGCGGGACGAGGAGGAAAAGGACGACGTCGTCTCGGACGATGACGCCAAGAGGATAAAGCAGTAGACTTGGCCTGTTTTGTTTGTTCAAGCATGATGGGAGTTGCGGCGCTCTGGGAAGCGGCCACGGGCTCAAGTTGAACCTGTTTTATTAAGCTATACGTTATAGCAGGGCGAACCCGGTTCCTCTAGGCCCAACACCCCTCTGCACCGTCTATTCTCGGCCCGTATGCAGCGGCAACTTCTGAATTAGTCTGTCCATGCCGAGTCCCTAGCGCCACGCACCGTACAGCGGTAGGAACACGCCGTCCGCAGCTTGGTAAATCTATGGCACGGGGACACATCTGCGCAGCGCCACCGGTGGCCTCTCAGTCAAGGCTCGCCATCTCCATCGGTCTCGTCGGGGCTCTCCTGGGCGTCGCTGGACAACTGGTTGATCAGCGCGTCAATGTGGCTCATCATGGTCCCCGCCGGGGCGCCGTCCCGCGGGTGCGGCAGCTCGTCGCACTCGGCGCCCCAGGCGTCGGGGGGGATGATGGCGCCGGCGTCCCAGTTGGCGATGCGCATGGCCCAGGCGAGGTGGCGCAGCCAGGGCGAGCGGGGCTCGAACATGGCGACGAGGCCGGCGACCTCGCGCCTGGCGGCGCCGTCGAGCCACCAGACGTCGTCCATGCGCCTGAGCAGGGCGAAGAAGCAGGCGAGGACGGCGAGGGCGCGGGGCCGCTGCTCGGCGACGAGCTCGACGAAGCGGCGCGAGACGCTGGCGGGGAAGGCGAGCGAGGCCGGGGCGCAGGCGTTGCCGTGGGCCCAGTTGAGGACGCTGACGGCGTGCGAGTAGGCCTGGCGGGTGGCCGGGGCCAGGGGCGGCGGCTCGCGGGCCAGCTCGTCGTCGAGGCCGTCGAGGAGGTGGCGGAAGAAGGATCGCGGGCCGAGGGGGTCGAGGTCGAGCTGCAGGCCGGGCTGGGAGTCGATGACGGCCCTGACGATGTCGCTGTCGCGGATCCAGCGCCACGAGCTGCCGACGAGCGTCTTGACGCCCTGGAAGGCGTGGAACCACTGCATGGGCAGGACGTAGCGGCCGGGCCCGGCGTCGGCGTCGACGAAGAGGCGCGCGGCCGTCGACTGGAAGGCGATGAGCGAGGCGGCGAGGAAGAGCGGCTCGGCGTTGTCGGCGGAGATGCCGCGCCGCAGGGTGTCGCAGTAGTCGGCCAGGGCGGAGACGGCGTAGGCGCGCGACGCGCGGACCACGTCGCCGTCGCGGGGGTGCTGGTAGCGCAGGTGCAGGGCGGCGAGGGCGAGGATGGCGTCCATCAGATAGGGCCGGCCGGCGGCGGCCATCTGGGGCACGGCGCGCTGCCAGATGTCGCCGGCGGAGGGGGAGCGGGTGAGCAGCGTCTGCGAGGTGCTGACGGTGAAGTGGTGCAGCAGGCGGAGCTCCATGAGCCGGTCGCCGGGCGGCTCGCCGGGCAGCGGCGGCGGCGTGGCGGACGGCATGTCGGAGGGGGGCGTCCGGGGCCGGGGCGTGTCGGAGGCGCGGCGCGGCGGGTCGGCGCGGTCGCGGAGCCCGGGGCTCTCGAAGTCGCACGAGACGGCATGCTTGGTGCAGTTGCCGCAGCGCGGGTGGACCTCGTCACACTGCCGGCAGGTGAGCCTCCGGGCGGCGAGACGCGGAGCAAGCGCGCTCGCCTTGATCTTCCTGGCCTTGCACCTGCGGCAGCCGGCGCGGGACTTTTTGTGCGAGCGGCGGGGGGGCATGGCGGGGGCGAGTCGGCAGCAGGACGGGCATGTCTGGAGAGTCGCAGGCGTGACCGAGGCCAGCCGGGCCGGGCCCGGGCGTCGTCGGGGCGGGCGGCGAGCGGAGCCCGGGGGCACGAGGCGGCGGATGGGCTGCGGCCCGGAGGGGTCGGGGCGAGGCGGCCGGGCGCTCACGGCATGCGGCGGCGTCTTGAGCCGCGGCGTGCCGTCGGACCCGGCGCGTGCGAGCGGGGGCTGGATGCGGCACGGCGTGACGCCGGGCGGGCATTACGTAGCGCGCCGGGCGAGCTCCACGTGACCCGCGCACGCGATGCTCGTGAGACATCCGGAACCAGCGCCCGGGCGGCTGAGCCGCCGCTGGCCGGGCCGCACGCATTATTCATCCGGCGCAGAGCTGGCGCGGCGATTGCTCACCGGAGGGCGTGAGAAGGCTCTCGGCGCTTTGTCATGGCCCCTGGCGGCGAGTCATCTATATAAGGCGGCGTGGGCCTGGCTGAAGCGGCCGCCAATGACACCATCTGCGGCCGCCCTGACGACTTGGCGGTGGAGCTGCCGTTAGTAATTTTCTCGCGCCGCGCCTCGGCCTTTATATCCGCGTCGCCGTCCGTCACATCTCACCGTCGACGCTCGCTGCCGGATCATCCCCGACGTCATCCGCGCGCCGCCGCTGCTGGTTGGACGGCTGCCTGGACCCTGCTGCGCAGAGCCCCGCCGAGTGAGCGACGAGCGACGAGCGACGAGCGACGAGCGACGAGCGACGAGCCTCGAGCGAGTCGAGCGCCCTGCGACAGGAGTAGCGAGGCCAATTCAGAGACAGCGTTGCGCCGGGGACACCATCTGCGCCATCACCACCCCCGAGGCCACCACCGCAACCACCACCACCACCACCACAACCAACATCACCACCACCAACATCACCACCACCACCACCACCACCATGGCGCCCTCCGGCCCCCCCGGACCCCCCGGAGCCCCCCCCGGACCCCCCGGAGCCCCCCCCCGGCCGTCGCCACCCCCCCCCGCCCCCCGACGCCCGTCCACGGCTTCGGCACGCTCGCCGTCCACGCCGGCAGCCCCCACGACCCCTCGACGGGCGCCGTCATCGAGCCCATCTCCCTCTCCACCACCTTCGCCCAGCTCGCCGTCGGCCGCCCCGTCGGCGCCTTCGAGTACTCGCGCTCCGCCAACCCCAACCGCGCCAACTTCGAGGCCGCCGTCGCCGCCCTCGAGCACGCCCGCCACGCCCTCGCCTTCTCCTCCGGCTCCGCCACCACGGCCACCATCCTCCAGAGCCTCGCCGCCGGCTCGCACGTTATCTCCGTCTCCGACGTCTACGGCGGCACCCACCGCTACTTCACCCAGGTCGCAAAGGCCCACGGCGTCCGCGTCACCTTCACGCCCGAGATCGAGGTCGACATCAGCCAGCACGTCACCGACCAGACGCGCCTCGTCTGGATCGAGACGCCCTCCAACCCCACCCTGCGCCTCGTCGACATCCGCGCCGTCGTCTCCGAGGCCCACCAGCACGGCATCCTCGTCGTCGTCGACAACACCTTCCTCTCGCCCTACGTCCAGAACCCGCTCGACCTCGGCGCCGACATCGTCGTCCACTCCGTCACCAAGTACATCAACGGCCACAGCGACGTCGTCATGGGCGTCGCCGCCTTCAACTCGGACGACCTGCGCGCCCGCCTCGGCTTCCTGCAGAACGCCATCGGCGCCGTGCCCTCGGCCTTTGACGCCTGGCTCGCCCACCGCGGCCTCAAGACGCTGCACCTGCGCGCCCGCCAGGCCTCGCGCAACGCCACCGCCGTCGCCCGAGCCCTCGAGACGTCGCCCCGAGTCGTCGCCGTCAACTACCCGGGCCTCGACTCGCACCCCCATCGCCACATCGCCCGCCGCCAGCACCGCGACGCCATGGGCGGCGGCATGCTGTCCTTCCGCATCCGCGGCGGCCACGCCGCCGCCGAGCGCTTCTGCCGCGCCACCGCCATCTTCACCCTGGCCGAGAGCCTCGGCGGCGTCGAGTCGCTCGTCGAGCTGCCCAGCAGCATGACCCACGCCGGCATCCCCCGCGACGAGCGCGAGGCCGTCGGCGTCTTCGACGACCTGGTGCGCCTGAGCTGCGGCGTCGAGGACGCCGAGGACCTCAAGAACGACGTCCTGCAGGCCCTGGCCGCCGCCGTCGCCGAAGAGCCGGCCCTCCTCAACGGCGTGCCCAACGGCGTGCACTAGATTTCGTTTCATTTGCTTCTCACTTGCTTCTCGTCTTCTCATTTGCTTCCACTTGCTTCCACTTGCTTCCACTTGCTTCCACTTGCTTCCACTTGCTTCCACTTGCTTTCATCTTCTCATTTGACGTTTGGGAAAAGGCCCCCTCTCGAGTCTACGCAGCCACGAGATAGACAGACACGCAAGAGAGCGGGTGGCCATCATCGGCAGCCGGCTTCATTTTATTAACCGCCGACTTAATAAGGCATGGATCTGGATACAAAGCGGACTGGGTATTGGAAATGTCAAGCCGACAAGGCTCTGGCCTTCTTTTCTATGCAAGCTAGTAGGACAGCGCAATGCGTTCGTTTCCCTTCTCGGAAAACCAGCCGAGGCGAGAAAACCAGAAATGCTCCTCACGTGGCATCCGGCGGCGCGTCGTTCAGGCCCGCCAGGCTGAGCACGTTGTCGGCGTACTCGTCGGCCATGGCGCTGCCCGCGCCCAGCCAGTCGCCGCGCCGCCGGTGAATCTCGTTCATGCCCCGGCAGGCCGTCTCGGCGATGTAGTTGAGCTCGTCGAGCGTGTTGGAGTTGCAGTTGGTGAAGAAGCCGTCGATGCTGCGCTGCAGCTGCGACGTCGGGTTGTCGACGGCCATCTGGTGCGCGACGGCGTCGTAGTCGGTCGAGCCGACGTAGGCCGGCCGCGGCCGCAGCGCCGCCACGAGGCCATCGTGGCCCGCGTCGCGCGGCAGGTACTCGACGGCGTCGCCGGCCGGCGTGCCGGGCTGGCGCATGCCCGAGACGACCTCGACGAAGCGCTGCGAGACGCTGCGGCCCAGCCGGCAGGGGTCGTCGAGGTCAAAGGCCGCCTCGCCGGCCGCGTCCTGGCCGAGGTAGACGTCGTAGGCGAGGAACGAGGCGCGGCAGACGCGCAGCCGCCGCGCCGCGCACCGCAGCGCCATGGCGACCCAGACGCAGTCGTCGCCCGGCCGGCGGTTCGGCAGGCCGACCCAGAGCACCTTGGTCGAGTCCTGGTTCCACTCGCCCGACTGCTCCGTCTTGAGGTAGACCTCGTTGAGGTAGAGCTCCTCGAGCGAGCCGCCTAGGTCGTGCGCCATCTTGACCAACACCTCGGGCAGCAGCTCGACGCGGCGCAGCTCCAGGCAGCGCAGGTGCGTGAGGAAGACGCGCGGCGCGGGCAGCGAGCGCGCGCGCCACTCGTCGACGGGCAGGCGCCAGAAGCGCGTCTCCTTGAGCCCGCGCGGCGGCTTGTCGTCGTGGTCGGTGCCCATGAAGCACAGCGTCTGCAGCAGCTCCGCGTTCTCGATCAGGTTCCACATGCACGAGCCGAAGAGGCCGACGCGCGCCGGGTCCGTCTCGTGGCGCCGCAGCGTCACCACCAGGTGCTCGACGGCCGCCATGACGGCCATGATGTTCATCACGTCGCTCGGGTTCATCCACAGGTGGCAGATGGCCACGTCGGTCACGTTTTCCAGCACCAGCGAGCGCAGGTCGGCCGAGCCCTCGTCGGGCCGGTTGGCCAGCGCCTTGAGCGTGTTGGCCAGGATCATGGTGGCCGCGTTGACGTGGCGCCCGACGAGCTGGAAGGGCAGGTTGAGGCGCAGCCGCTCGATGCCGCGGCAGTTGAAGAGAATCGCCTCGAGCGCGTCCAGGTACTCCGTCTCGGTGAAGGAGGCGCCGTTGAGGCAGTACTTGGTGTGCATGGTGCGGCAAAAGTCGGCCATGGAGGGGACGCCGAGGAAGACGGTCTCGAGGAACTCGACCTCGACTGCCGTGTGTCAGCCTTTTCTTTGCTTGGTCCGCGGGCGGGCGAGTGCATACCGTCGTCGCGCAGCACCATGAGGTCGACGTAGAGGCTCTTGCAGTGGTAGCCAATCGTCTGCAGCGCGTCGAGCTGCGGCCGCGGGAAGCCGCTGAGCCGGCTGAGGCGCGAGAAGTCGAGGCCGAGGGTGCGGCAGGCGTAGGGCTTGAGCGTGCGGTCGAAGGCGCGGCACACGAGCCGCAGCACGAGCACGTCGTTTTTGGAGCCGAGCGCGACGCACTGGTGGAGGACGGCGTCGAGGAGCTCCCTGGGGAGGCGGTCCATGGCGTCTGGAGTCTGCCGCTGGGGCGGGCCACGGAGCGGGGATCGAGGCGGCTGCTCTTGGGAGGATGACGGACGATGGATGAGGTTGTCTGGCGGACTTTGCTGGGGGTGGGTCTCGGTGCGGCCTACCCTAGAGGTGTCCGTTGGCCCAACCGGTAGGGTATAGAACAGAATGGAGGCGGGGACCAAGAGTTGGGGACTAATATGTTAACCGCTACTGATAATCACAGGCAATGTAACGCCGTGATGATTGCCTCGGCAACTCGGTATAATCAGGAACGAGGTGTTTGCTCGGACGAACTAGCAGCTCGACTTGGACCCCGACTCTTGCGCACGAGACTGAGGTATAGATACCAGGTAGGAAAGTCGGCTCCGACTACAGGCGCCGCTGTGCACCTTGATGTCGCGTCAATCGAGCGCTGTGGCCAACTTGGCCATGTCCACGAGGGCCATACGGAGCGGAGTAGTCGCCAAGGCCAACTAAGATGCATAAGCCATGGCAGCTCTGTGCAGCGCCGAGCCATCTCACCGCGGACTCTCTGCGCAGCCGCCTGGTACAAAGGGTGCCGCGGGTAGGCTCGCAAAGTCATCAGTGTTCTTCATGTTGAGCAGCTGAATGAGTCGGCGAGCTTCAAAAGACTATCATTTCCTACTACTCCTTTCGCCTCTTGCTATGATGGGAAACGGCAATTATGCACACCCAAGCGTCCTTCAACACCGTGGCGACCCCCGCCGCCCCTAATCTTTTGCGCAACCAATGCCAGACTTCCGACTCCACAGAGACCGTCCCACGTTGCTCAAGGCATCGTGCCATTACGTCGTCCTCTAGCTCATTAGGCGGGGCGGTGGGGGGGCGTGAGAGAGCGGAGAGGGTAAAAAAGGTGTACTTGGTAACATGGTGCGCGCAGAGAAGCGAAGACGATGCCATCCGAGTGCCGCGGCCGACGTCGCGGCAGCGCGAAGGGCAGCCCCAGTCGCAACGCCGTCTAGAGGGCATAGGCGAGGACGGCCATGGCCGCGGCAGCAAGAGCCCCGTTGGCGGCCGGGGCCACAGCACGGGCAGCGAGGCCCTTGGACGCCGTCGTCGTGGGCGAGGCGGCGGTGCTGCTGGCCGACGAGGTTTGCTTGGTCGAGTCGGACTGCGAGCTCGAGCCGGCCGCGTTGCCATTGTCGCCGCTGCGGATGGGCGCCTTGGGCGGGGGGTTCTTGCCGCACAGGCTCAGGATGTTGTTTTTGCAGGCCGTCTGGGCATCCTGGCTGCCGACGTTCTGGCTGTTGCACTGGGCGAAGTTGGCCTCGCAGATGAAGGTGGGCATCGTCTGCGTGTAGAACTGCAGGCCGGGCATCGAGCTATTGGACGCGCAAGTGCACTTGTACGAGAGGTCCTCCTGCGGGACCGTCAGCAACACGTCGACGGCTGCGGGTTGGCCAGGGCAAGCTCACCTGGGCGCAGCTGTTGTCGTTGGTGTCGTTGTCGCAGAGGAGGCTGCACGTGTTGGTCTGGGCGACACACCAACGAGCTGTAAACAGGGGCTTGGCATCAGCAAGCTGCCAGCTGTCGAGACAGCCAGGCTGTCAACAAAGTACGTACCGCGATCCTCGGGGGGCACCGAGCCGGGATTGATCTTCATGTCGAGCTCGCTCGTGTAGTTGGTCTGGGCCGACGCGGCGGCGACGGCCAAGGCGACGAGGGCGGTCGAGGCGCGCATCTTGGTGGTTGCTGCTTGGGGCTGCGACTGTGGACGTCTAGCTCTGCCGTGGCACCAGCGAGGCCAGCAGGGTGGACGACAAGGCAACAGAGGCGGGCAAAAGTGGCGACGAGCTCGAGACTGGCAGCGGAAGGCGGCTAGTCGGCTATGCGGAAATGGCGTAGCGTATGTTGCGGTGATGGGATGCAGAGTGTCTTGTGCTGGGGAGAAGAGAAGAGAAGAGGAGGAGAAAAGAAAAGAGGAGAGGGAGGTTGGTGGTGGAGTCGGTGGGTGGCAGGAGCTTGGGACGAGGCAGGGCAGGGGCAGGCGGCCAACGGCAATGACGCCGAGGCAGATGTCGAGGTACCTGGAAGTATCCAAGAGGCATGCGCAGGAGGTGCAGGGGGTGGGGACGGCAGGAGGTACAGAAGCAGGAGGTACAGCAGCAGGAGGTACAGTAGCAGGAGTACAGCGGCGGGAGGTACAGCCGGCAGCCGTGTTGCCGGCGTCACGATAGCAGGCACGAGGGTGACATTCCATCTGAGGAACGCACAAGTGTACGGATAGGTACCTGAGATCTGATGCAGACTGCCTATCGGCTCGTCCCCGCCATCGACTGTTGGCTGGCCGGACGCTCTGCCAGCGCCTGACCAGCGCCTCAGCACCAGCGTGCCGAGATCCGGCCCCAGGCGCCCGTTTCACGCCGGACACAATCAGCGGCGTCGCGGCGGCCTCGTTTCATCCTGCCCGCGCCGCGCACGCACCGCCGCATCGAGGCTTCCGTCTGTCACTCTGTCGCGGTGCCGTGACAAATTGTCGAAAAATAAAGGTGGCGCTATTCTTCTTCATGGTCCGTCGCCACGGCAGCCACATGCCATGCCGCTTGTGGAGCCAGGCACCAGGGGCCGTTCTGACGTAGCTGCGACTATGCTATGCGCACAGATGCCCCGAGCCGGCACTTGGTCGTATCTACATCGACCGTAGGAAAAGGAATACTTTTCTGCTCGTTATATCTTTGCTGTGACACGGCGCACGCGGGTCGGTAGCTGCTTAGTCACATACTACGTATTTATTTGGGGCGCGCTTCACGGGGCCCCTTAACACAAGGCAACGTCCAGGTCGTGCCACGTTCCACGCTTCTCGGACGGCGCGCATCTCCGAGGCGGGAGCGACATCGGGGAAATGGCCCGTGGCAGGTCTGCACGACGCCCGGCGCCGTCCAGTGCCGACAAGTGGAGCCACGGCCCGCGCCCCGAGCCGGAAAAGTGGACCCCCGTCCCGGCACGGCCCAGCGCCGACTCCGCACTCCCTCCGCATCCGGAGACGCCGCCGCCGCCCTCGCCGCGTCCTGCGCCGCCGCAGCTGTGCGCCCGTGCCCGCACACCATCCATCGCGCAATCCGCGGCACCGCCAAGACGCTCGGGGCCGTACATGTCCCCGACGATGCACACGGAGGTAAGCACTATCGTCACCACGGCCGTCTCATCCAGGGCTGCAAGGCGAGCGCCGGCGCCCATTCGCCCGCCGCAGTCGCCCTTGGCGAGTCTGCATTGGATGGCTTGGCGAGAGTTGGGAGAGTCGGCAGGTGAGCACGATGGTTGCGCAGACGGCATCAGATATAGTGGCCGGCGAGTCGCAGCCAAGGACAATCCCCGGGGCTTGCAACACCGTCTTGCGCAGCCACCTCGGATTGCGCATCCATGACGAGTCTCGGAGCACCAAACGTCGACCGCCCGTCTCACCTGTCGCAGGCGAACCGCGGGCTCGGAAAGGCGCCCAGCTCGCCGTTGCCAAGCAGTGCGCTGCGTCTTGGCGGCAAGGCAGGGCTCATCGGGCCGCCGCAGACCAGAGCGGTCACGAGAAGGGCCCGGCAGCCTTGCATGGAGCCGCACCTCCACGGCGCAGCGACGTGCCTCAGCAGGAGGGGCGATGCTCTTGAAGCCCATTCAAGATTCGTCTTCCACGCCTGGGTCATGCGCGATGATCCCTGGCATCTCCCGCCCGCAGGCGTGTCGATAGCAGCGGCCGATCTGCCGCATGCTGGGCGCGGGCTCGCTGCCGGCCAGCGGCACGGCTGTCTCGGCGCGGGCTGCTCCGGGGGACCGTGAATGCCCAGGCGAGCTCCATCCCTGTCTCAGCTCCTGGACCCCCGCCCGGCGGCGGCGCTGCCTCGTACAACAGCCGGTTTGCGGGAGCAGCGGCCAACGGCCGGCGATGGCGGCAAAGACGCCGGTCCCGGCTCCTTGCTCTGCAGCGGCGCCACGCCGGGCCCCGTGCCAAAGAGCGGTGTACGAAACCGGGCAAAAGAAAGGCTATGCGGAGATGCGCCGCCCTGATTCAGGTCCGGGCCTCCACCAGCGATGGCGGGCGGCGATGGCGTCAGGGCCGTGGGGTCGAGGCCCGGCCCCTGTCGACGGTGGAGCGTCTCCATGTAAGGAGAGGGACGGCCTGATCCGTCTGGGGCGGAAGAGGAGAGCCGACGGCTGTTGACGAGCGGCCGGCCAAGGCCAAGACTGCTCTATAGAGCCGACGCGGCCATTAGCCGGCGGCCAGAGTCGCGCCGGGGCGCCAAGGAGCAGGCTCCAGGAGGCTCCAGGAGGGCTCCAGGAGGGAGCTCCAGGCAGCAGAGCATCGCGGCCCCTGCGCGCGGCAGGGACAGGGCCGGCAGCCCGGGCCACGTGCTGGCGCCTCTGCGACTCTGCCGTCGAGGGTCCTCGTCGCCGTCCCGACGCCCTTGCAGCCTGGCGCCCAAACGGGTGCTGACGGCTGGTCCTCTGTCGCGCCCGCTGTCTCTGCCTGCGGCCGGCGACGGCGACGAGGCGAGACAGGCTTCGACGGCGAGCCAGGCTTCGACGGCGAGCCAGGGACGGGTAGCAGCACCGTCGCATCCTCGCTCGTGCCTGGTGGCTGCGAGAATCCCCGTGCGTCGTTGCCGCCGATGCCGCCGCCCGTTGCATTGCACCGCAGACGCTCCCCACACCTCCTTGGCTGCAGCTCATCCCTGCCCTCAGACAGTCGTATATATAATACCTCGCTGCAGGCCGCCGTCTTGCCTCGCCCACGGCTCCAGACTCTCTCCACGTCGTCACGGCCTCGGCCGCTCCTCCGCCCCACCGCTAGGCAGCATATAAGGAGGGCAGCCCCGGCGCTCGGCTGGCGTCTTCGTTCATGTCCGTCCCCGGGCCCGACGCCGATCGCTACCTTTCCCTTGTACTCGCCTCTTCTTCGTGAATCCCATCTTGCCCGCGCGTTGCCTCCCCCGTATGGCCGCCCCGTGACGCGCATGCGCATCCATCCACGACGGGCATGGCGGACCGCGTCTCGAGCAAGACGGTCACCGTCGTCGTGGCCACGACGATCCCGTCGGCCGTCGTCGTCACCCTCGCCGTCCTGCTGTTCTGCCGCGCGCGGCGGCGCCGGTCGCGGTCGCGCCTCCCGTTCGGCCGCGGCATCACGCCCATCGACGACGACGAGATCGAGTCGTGGAAGACGGGCGGCGGCGGCGAGAAGCCCCCCGCGGCGCACCGGCCGGCGCCGTCGGTCGCCTCGGCGCACAAGCCGGCCACCATTGTCGTCTACCAGGCGCCGGCGCCGGCGGGCGACGACGAGCCGGCGCCGCCGCCCAAGCGCAGCGTCGACATGGCGTCGCCGGCGGCGGCGGTGCTCGCGCGCGCGCCCAACGCGCGGCCCGGGCTGACCGACGAGGCGGTCCGGGGCGAGGCGGCCTTTGTCGCGCACGTCAAGCGCCAGCCGTCCCGCCTGGCCAAGGCAGCGCCGCCGGCGAGCCCCTGGCACAGCCGCAGCAAGAGCTCGCGCGCCACCATGGGCGGCTCGACGGGCAGCCGGGACCTGTGGTTCGGGCAGCCGGCCGGGGGCGCGCGGCCGCCGCGGCGCTCGGCCGACCACATGCTGCCGGCGTCGCCGCTGTCGACGCGGGCCTCGTGGGACGACGACGTCTTCCTCGGCGGCCTCTCGCCCCGGCCCCTGATACACCCGTCCGAGATTGGGCGGGCCATCGGATGAGGCCATGTCAATCTTGTTTGTGTGGAACGGAAGACGTCGTGCGCTTTGTTTCCAGGGCTGCGGGCCTCTCGTTTCATGGCCGACAGGGGCCAGGGAGCCCATGCCACGGCAGCTGGCCTAAATTGGACGTGAGGGTGGATAGTATTGATTAGCGTTGCCGGAAGGATATACCCAAGGATACAGGAACAGGCTGATGACCATGTAATGAGCAAATGAGACGCGCTTGGGGTCGTTGGTCGAAGCGAGGTGGCCACGGTGATGTGACGTGCAGCCGCCAGCGAGAGGTGAAGACGCTGGTCGAGCTGTCGAGCTGTCAGCGGCCCGACGCTAGTGCCACTTAGCACGTAGACGCGCTGGCGGGGCACGCGTCTACGCGCTCCTCCGCTTGCATCCTCCACCTCAGCTTCACCTCCATCCTCGCCTCATCCTCGCCTCCATCCTCGCCTCATCCTCGCCTCCATCCTCACCCCCCCCCCCCCGCGCGCCGCACTCGCCGCCGCCATGCCGTCGCGCCGCTCCGACCCCCGCCGCAGCGACGGCTCCGTCGTCGTCGCCGCCCCCGACGCCGCCGCCCCCGACGCCGCGCCGCAGACCCCCGCCGAAGACGCGCCCGCGCACCCCCCCGCGCCGCCCTCGGACCGCAAGGATAAGGACCACCGCGACCGTGACGCCGTCGCCATCGAGGTGCGCCCCCCCCCCCCCCGCGTCCTGCGTCGCTGACCGCCGCCGCCCCAGGACCTGATACTGCCCAAGTCCATCATCACCAGGCTCGCCAAGGGCGTCCTCCCCCCAAACACGCAGATCCAGGCCAACGCCATCCTGGCCATGAGCAAGAGCGCCACCGTCTTCATCAGCTACCTCGCCTCGCAGTGCGCGCCCGCCCCGCCGTCGACGCGCCCTCGCGCCGCCTGCTGACGCGCCGCAGCGCCAACGAGCACACGACAAACGCCAACAAAAAGACCATCTCGCCCGCCGACGTCTTCAAGGCCCTCGACGACACCGAGTTTTCCTTCCTGCGCGCGCCCCTCGAGGCCGAGTTTGCCAGTCCGTCTCCCCCCCTCCCCGCCTCACCCTCCTCCCTCGCTAACCTCCCCCCCCCCAGAGTTCAACGCCATCCAGACCCAGAAGCGCTCCTCGTACCGGCAAAAGGCCCGCGCCGCCCGCGAAGGCCCCGCCGCCGACGACGCCGACATGCCCGACCACCACCCGCCCGCCGCGCCCGCCGCGCCGCGCGCCAAGCGGCCCCGCGTCGAGCCCCGCGACGACGCCGAGACCGAGGACGAGCCCGACGACGACGAGGCGCCCGACGATGACGACGACGACGATCCCGACGACGACGACCACGAGGACCACGACGACGACGACGACGGCGACGACGTCGAGGAGGACAGGAGCGGCGACGAGACGCAGGACGCGCTCGAGGACAGGACGCACCCCGACGAGCGCGACGAGGCGCTCGACGCCGACGACAGCGACTAGCCCTCGTCTCATCAACCATCCATCTCCATCATCCATGCAGCGCCCCCCGTCCAACCGCACGCGTGCATGTGCCCCCCCCCCCTCCATGCAGCTGCCGCCCAGCACACCCCCTGCTGCCGTGCAACCACGACGCTCCGCCCGCACAGCGCAGCATCTCGCAGCGCCGCTCGCCCGTGCCGGCGACGGCATGCCGCCCGCCCATCTGATAAGCCGCCGTAGCGCCCGTCTCTGCCTGCGTCCGCCCGCATATACACGGCCATGCGTACAGTATGCACCTGCGTCGACGTGTACAGTGAAGCCGTGCCCCAGCCCTGCTGGTGCGCCCCTGAGGGGAGGGGGGGACGGCAAGCACGCCGCCCGTCTGACGCAACACAGCATCCATCACCACATGTACTTGGTAGAGCGGACGTTGCCGCTCCGGCCTGAGCCGAGCCGACAGAAAGCCGTCATCCGGGCGTCAACACATGGAAACGGACATCCATCGAGCAGCCAGTACCTCCATACAGCACCCCAAGCTATTACACAGCATCAGATCCAGCCGGGCGAGACGTGCATCATCATCAACGACAGGCGCCAACACAAGAAGAGATGCCCCAACGCCCCGCCCGCCATCAATCCCGGTCGTCCATTCATTCAGTCCCAGCCCGTCTCTCCTCACGGGCGCCAATAACAAAGCCTCGTCGCCTCCCCCCCCCCCCCCGGCCTTTCGGCCCAACCCCCGGCCAAGCGTCGTCGCGGAGTTCCGAAACCGGAAGTCGGATTGAAAAAGGAAAAAAAGGTGCGTCGTGGTATTGCGAAAGGGCAAAGGAAAAGGGCAAAGAAGAGAGCAAAGAAAAGGGCAGTAAAGCCATGGCAAACTGCGGCGTAAAGAGTTGCGCGGGTAATGTCGTCCCCAGAGGGGGAATCCGGGGTAGTTGCTCAAGGTGCATACAAGACGAGATATCGAGTCCCAGCGGCAGACTGAAAACAGAGTCGCACGCCCTGCCGGGAGCACCCGGCCTCGCCTCGGGCTGCTCGTCTCCTCGCGGCCACGGCCGTGCCGGCCAAGGTGCCCCCGGCGAGCGGCCGTGTGCAAAAAAGACGTGTAAACGAAAGGAGATGTGTTCCAACCCTCCGACTCCTCTATCCCGCCCCGGCCAGATGCTCTACACAATTTCAACGGGCTGTACGCCCAAAGCACATAGCCTCCCCAACCAATCTGCATGCTTGGGTATCCAGGACATCTGCGGGCGTATCGGTCCACCAAGGAAAAGGAAAGGAAAACGGCGAGGAAAAGGGGGCACAAGGGGAGAAGGCGGCGGACAAGAAAACACCAGACAGGGAAGCGTCATCATTGCGGCTGCTGCGGCGGCGCCCACCACTGCGGAGGCGGCGAGTGCTGCTGCCCCGACCACGGCTGCGTCACCGTCGGCCCGGCCGGCGCGCTCTGCATGTACTGCCGCGGCGTCTGGTCGGCCGGGTACATGGCCTGGCCCGCGCCGTACTGCATGCCGCCCATGCCCGGGAAGGGCATGCCCGGCTGCATCTGGCCCGCGCTCGGCTGCCGGAGGTGCGACGCCGGCGACTGCGACGGGTGCGGCGGCTGCGCCTGCGTCGTGTAGCTGGCGTAGCTGTGGTGCGCCGTCTGCGGGCTCTGCGACCACATGGCCGCCGGGCTCGACTGGTAGTTGTAGCCGGGCGCGCCCTGGCCCATGCTGCCCGACGAGCCTGCCGCGGGGGGCGCGAAGACGACGCCGTTAGCTGCGGACGGGCTCGCGCGCGGGCCGTACGTACTTCTCAGCGGAGCCTGCCCGAGCGTGTTCTGCGCGTGCATGGGCTGCGAGTACGGCGCGGCCGTCATCATCATCTGCGGGCTCTGCGACGTCACCACGGGCTGCTGCGCCACGCCCGTCGCCGCCGTGTGCGGCGAGCTCGACGGCCGGCTGGTCGCCACGCCCGTATCGCTCGAGCCCACGGGCGGCGGCTGCTGCGGCTGCTGCGGCTGCTGCTGCTGCTGCTGCTGCTGCTGCTGCTGCTGCTGCTGCTGGCCTATGCTCGACGGCGGCTGCTCGTGGGGTCGGCGCCAGATGCCCTGCAGGTAGTCGCTGCGCATCTCTCGCTGCTGGTTGACGGACCGGTTGAAGTCGGCGGCGTGGTGCGCCTGCGAGTGGAGCTCCGAGAGCGGCGCCGGCCTCGTCTGGTCCTGGTACGCCGGGCCCGTGATCTCCTGGCGGGGGCCGCCCTTGATGCCGCTAAAGTCACGCGGGCGCGTGTCGCTGCCGAACTCGGGCCCGACGGCCAGCCCGGGCATCCGGCCGGCGTTGGCGGCCGGCGCGCCCATCATGCCCGCCTGCACCAGGTGAGGCGGCTGGCCGGCGCCGGGGTAGGGCCCGGGGGTGTTGTTGTAGACTATCTCCGTGTGGGCCCCGCCCATGAGCACGTTGTTCTGCGCCGCCTCGGCCGCCTCGCGCGCCTTGGCCGCCGCGCCCGGCCGCTTCTCGCCGGCCGGGTCGGCCTCGGTGAAGCCCTGCTTGCGGGCCTTGGTCTCCCAGTAGTCGTCGCGCACCCGGCGGCCGTTCTCGATGACGCGGCTGCCGAACTGGCGGAACATGGAGCGCGCCGTGACGATGGCGATCTGCCGCGAGCGGTACGAGAAGGGCAGGATCTCCTGCTGCACCAGGTCGTCCTTCTCCGTCTGGCTGGCGATGATCTTGTAGAGCGACCGGTTCTTGTTGAAGAGCAGGTAGGAATCGCGGTAGCCCAGCACGCGGGCGCACTCGGTCGCGAGCATGAAGAGCTTGTCGCCGCGGTTGGGCACCAGGAAGGTCCTGCACCGGTACTGGCGGTTGCCGAGCAGCTGGCCGTTGGCCACCACCTTCTTCTCGCCAAACTCGTCGATCTCGCGCGGCAGGTACTCGTCGCCGCTCTGGTTCAGCTGGTCGGTCGTGTGGTCGCGGACCGTGGGCAGCGCCTTGAGCGTCGTCTTGGTCGGCGTCGTCTTGGGGGGCGCCACGGCCTGGGGCGCCGCGTAGGCGGGCGTCGTCTGGCTAGGCAGAGTCGAGCTCTGCGACTGGGGAGTGTGCGGCGGCGGCGGCGCCTGCGCCTGCGCCTGGGCTGCCTGGGGGCCCGCGGGGGCGGGCGCCTGCCCGGCGGCGTCGGACGGCTTCATTGGTCGAGGGCGTTTGCGTTGCGACGGGGAGACACCTAGAGCGCGAAGAGGCCGAGTCAGCACGCGTCCTTGTTGTGCGAGTGTGCACGTAGCATGTGTCCGTGTCGGCGCCCAGCCCGTCTGCGTATTGTGGCCGGTAACTATCCGGCGCGGCGCGTCGCACGGCCAAGGACGGATGTATGTGCCGTCGCGGTCTGGCGGGCGGCGCGAAGCTTGGCGCGAGCCGCCGAGGCCGACGAAGCTACACGAGACCTGCCACGACATACCGTCATCGCCGGGCTGTGGCGCGTCGTGGGGATCCGAGGACCGACTCCGCTTGTGGCCGCGCAGCGGCGCGTTGGACAAGGCTGTCAAGGCCGCCGGGTCAGCATTGCGAGCTTCAGGAGCCAGCCGCGGACGGCGGTCCGGCGGTCATGGCGGGCGAGGCGACGGGCGGTTTGCGCGCGCCGGAGCCCCGGGACGGCGAAGGCAACGGCAGCGTGACTGGGGGCCGCGACGGGTCGCGACGGGTGCGCCGAACCGGCATCGACGAGATGGATGGGGAGGGCAGGGTGGTCGGAAGGGTGTGACGGAGGAAGGCATTTATAAAGCGAGGGCTGGGGGGGGGGGGGGGACGAGACTCACCGGGAGAGTTGAGGGCGGCGGGATTGATGGTCGCGCTGTCGGCGCCGCCTGGCTGTGCCGAGTACATCTGGCAGGATGGATGGACAGCGAAGGCGGGACCAGGCCAGGCCAGGCCAACAGAGCGTCGGCGGCGGCAGCAGCAGCAGAAGGCGAGGCGACGGCGACGTGTCGTGAAATAGTTGGGCTGGCAAGCTCGAGGTTGCGAGAGGGTGCAGCAGCAGGCAGGGCACCTCAGGGCTTAATCGTGCATGTGGTTGGCTTCCGAGGGGGGGGTGGCGTGGGGAGGGTGTGGCGGATAGGCAAAACGGCTGACCGAAAGCGGGCCAAATACCCAGGGAGGTACCCAGGTACCCAGCTACCCGACCAGGCAAGGCCCGGCGAGAGCGTCGGCGAGGTGAGGCGGCGAGAGCGAGCACGAGGGCCGCGGCAGCGGGCGGCAGGCGGGCGGGCAGTGGCCAAGCGGAGGGCAGCGAGGGGGGTTTTACCTGATCAACCTGAGGGAGGAGGCGCGCGCGTGCGACGAGGCCAGACGGCGCAGCGACGCGGAGACGCGGAGACACGGCGGGCGACGGCGGCGAGGAGCGACTTGCGACAGCCAGCGTGCGGGCGCGGGCGAGGGAGGGGGGCGGGTCGCGCAGCGGCGAGCGGGCGACGGGGCGCGGCTGCGATGCGATGCGATGCGACGCGCGGGCGGCGGCGACGGAGGGCGGCGCGGCGGCGACGGCGATGACGATGGCGACGACGGGGGCGCGCGCGACGCAGCCAGACAGGCCGGCAGCTCGGGGTGGAGCCGGCGGTTGCGGAGCGAGCGCTGGGCTGGGCGGGCAGGGCAGCGGCGAGGCGGCGGACAGGCGGACGGACGCTGCTGGGGCGCGCCTAGCCGTGCAGGCAGAGGCTGGCGGAGGTGGAGGAGGTGGTGGAGGTGACGGGCGAGATGGAGGTGGTGGTTGGCGGTGCTTGTGGTGGTGGCAGCGGGAGGATGTTGGAGATGGATGGGTGGTGGTGGAGGCGGGCCTGAGGCAAGAGTGTGAATGGAGGTGGAGGGAAGGCGCGGAGGGCATGTCCATGCGAGCGTGCGCAGGTAGCGGTACCTGGCGCAGCGGCAGCCGCGCGCGGGGACGGGGATGAGATGATGTACCGCTGCGCATGCACGTGTCCCGTCGTCACGGCCATGGACCGCGGCCGCGAAACAGCCGGCGGCGCAAACGGACGCCAAAACGGAAAGGCCGGGGCGCATGGCGTGCCACGCTAGGCCGAGACGGGCCCGTGCTGGCGCGCTTGGGCGCGGCCGCAGGCGGGGCCGCGCGGCGCAGGTCGCTGCTAACAGCGGCGCGCGGCGCGGCGCGGCGGCGGCGATGCGCCGGTACGCGCTAAATATATCCAGGCGTTGCGCGGCGGCGCGTGAATCACGGGTGAGTCAGGCGGATGACGGCCATGTCATCATGGCCGGGCCCGGACCCGACGGGCTAATTGCAGGCCTGCCGTGCCGCGTCGTCTGGCGGCGCACACCTGACGGCGCACACCTGACACCGCCACGCTGCCGAGTGTGGCGCGTCGCCGTCCGTCTCCAGGGTAGTCCGTCTCCAGGGTAGCTCCGGCACGGCGGGCGCAGCCAGCACGGGGCAGCCAGCACGGCTGGGGAACCTCGGCCGTCGCACAGGCGCCGTCGCCGCCTCCGCGTTATTCCCAACGGCGCGGTCGCACAGCAGCGCCCCGGCAGCCAGGGCCCGCCGTCCAGCACACGGGCGCCTGCTGGCCCCCGCCCGTTTGTCGCGACGGGGCATCGCCGCGCTGGCGCCGCCGCGCCGCCGGCTCTGGCAGGCACCAGCAGCGCTGTCTCGCCTCAGCCCTTTGTCAGCCGGCGCTCGACACGACGCCCCGCAGCTGGATTCCGGCCTGTGCGACGTGCGCGTCCCTGGAGGCACGTACGGCGAGCCGTCCATGGCACGCGGCGGGTGAGACATGGACATGCTCCTGTACTGCTCCGTACGTGCAGCGCTCACGTCGCATCGCCGCCACAGCCACGGCTCCTCGCCAGCCGACGCTGCACGCATGCAGCTCGCCAAAAGGACATTGCCCATGTACCGAGTATAGAGTGTCCGGAGCACCGACGACTTCCTACACCCATTCGGATTCGGACGCACGTCGGCGCCGGAGGGCTCCACCCGGAGGCTCCACCCGGCGCTAGCCGCAAAAGAACCCCCGTCCTTCGGCCGGCCCTTGGAATGGGCCGAGTTCCTCGCTTCCAGAACCGTCATTCGACGGCTTGTCGCCGTCTTCTGTGCAACGGCTGGCCTGCAGCTAATGTCACACGCATCCATGCGCGTCCTCGTGAGCAGCCTCGTGCTGTGTTAATATCCGACTGTATAACATCTCCGCCAGTCGACACCGTGGACCCCGCTCAGCATCCGCAACCGCTGAGGTCAGCTCGCCGCCTTCGCTGTTCGCGCCTTTTCATCCTCCATTGTCCTCAGCTGATGCCGCCTGCATGTCGCACAGACGGCGCGCCCCGTGAGCCCGCGCCCGTCCTGGGCCGTCACTACTTTCCCCTTCCAGCCCCCTGCCGCCCTCGTCACAGGAGCACAGCGTCCCCGGTGCCGTCCCAGGCCTCGACAGCGTGCCGCTATCGATGTAGGCCCAAGGCCGGCGCCAGGACAAGGGACGCTGCGAACACGCCCGCCCAGCCCCCCATTCGCCCGCGTGGTGGCACAGCGTCTGCCCGTGCCAATGCGCCTCGCCAATCCCCCACACGTCCCTGTCCCTACATGCCTGCTGCGGCCCAACAAGGCGTCCTTGTGCCCCCGTGTGACGGCACACAGCAGGGTGGCCCGGATCTACCCTGGCCGCACCCTCACGGCTCCGGCCTCACACCCTCGCCCTCACACCCTCTTGTCCACTCCCGCTCCCGACCCGCTCCCGCACCCTCGCAGCCAGATAGGTACCGTCCGCCATGTCGTGGACAGCAGTAAGTCTCCGGCCGCTGCCGGCTGCCGGCTTGCGGCCGCATGTCTTGGTGGGCCACTGCCGCTGCTCTCGTCGCCGCCGCTCTCCTCGGCCCATTTTGTCGTCCTCGACGGCTCGACAAGCCACTCGGTTCTTGTGCGACGCAGGCGCCTGTGATTGGTCTCCCTATCGGAATCTTGGGCCCTGCGACATGGCTGTGCAGCCACGCGCAAATCCTCACCTCTGATGCAACCTTTGCGCACAGTCGAGCCCTGCCGCCGTCGACGCTCCAGCAGCACGTGGTGGAATCCGACTGCCAGGGGACGGTTAAAAGGGGCCCCCAAGACTCGAATTTCCCGTCACCTCTGTCTGCCCCCCGGCACCTCCCGAGCCACCCGCCGTAATAGACGTGCCGCCAAGGCCAAGGCATGGCTTTGGCCAAGGATCCCTCGAGCCGGAGAGCGGTGACCCCGAGGCATCGAGTCAGCACCGGGCATGCCGCCGTCGTGAGCCGCGAGTGAACCGAGCCCTTTGCTGGCATTCCCGCCGACTCGTCGGTGGGTGTATGACTGACAGTGCCCATCGGCCCTTTTCCATCGCGGCCCCGTCCTTCAATCGTTCGGGAGCCCGGCCGGGCCGTCCTGACGCACCGGCTTCCCCAAGGGCCGCAGTTAACACGTCCCCAAGATGGAACAAGACCCTCGACGCCGCCGCCATCGTGGCTGCTCCACCGTTGCAGAAACGCTTCGGGAAGCCCCGCCCAAGATGGTAGGGGCGGATCCGATAGACGAGAGTCGAGCAACGAGGCCAGCGGCGGTCATCTCGACGTTGCCATTGGTGGTCGACCGGCGCATGCATCATGAGGCCGCGGCCAGCGGCCCACCGGCCTGCAAAGCATGAGTCGGGCATAGCACATACCCCGCCGCTGGCAGCAGAGCCCGGGCTACCGCCAGCCTTCTCCTTGATCTTCGTCCCCGTGACAGCCGGGCCATTTCGAGCCCCGGCTCCTCCCTGTTTCCCCGACCCCGGCGGAAGCCCGCGCACCTGCATGGATGTACGGCTGGGGTGCAGCCACCGTGCCCGCCCGCGCCATCACTCTGCCTTGTGCTTTCCCCACAACCTCTGCCGTGGTATTGTCGTTGGGCTGGGCCATGGCATGCCCAAGGCTGGACCATTTCTCCCGCCGACCTTGGGCCATCGCAGGCCCGGGCCGGGCTTCTGCCATCGTAAATGACAGATAGCGTCGGGCGGGCTGGTCCGTGTCGTCTGGATGTCCATGCTGCGTCACCCCGAGGTGCTGGAGGGTCGCTCGACAGGTCATCTGGTCTGTCCGAGGCCACCCCCGGCCTGGGCCCAACCAGCGCCGGCGGCCGCGGCGCAATCAAACAGCGTCACCCGTCTCTCTTGCCTCATCCAGACGCTCCGTCCATGCGCCTTCTCGTCTGCGGCTGAGACAACCAGGTCCAACAGCTCTTGGCGCCGGGATTGCACCATGGCCAGCCACTGCGGTTTCCCATGCCACTGCCGCGGGGCTCCAAGCCGTAAGCAGCATGGAGTGGCGAACAGAGTTTCCTGACGCCGCCGCGGCCCATCAGACGCAGCGATGAAAGCTCGAGTTGGGCCTGGGCGGGGACCTGAAACGCCGGAGCGCCATCGCATCGATTGCCACCCCGAACAACCAGGATCCAGTCGCACGGAGATGCATAGTTCGGGAGACGGACGCCGCGGACTTGGGCCATGTGATGGGCCGTCTTGATAGGTTAGGTAGGGTGCCCCTCGACTCGAGCCCCGATTTCCCGGAGGTGACCCAACGTCACCTGCCCCGTTCACGGGCAACTCGATACGAGCAGCCCTCCCGTCCACCCCCACTGCCTTTGATGGTGAGACGGGAGGAGGCCGCCGGCCGCGCCTGTAGCGTGACATCGACATCGATCTCCGTCCTCATGAGGCAACCGGTCGCGGCACGCGCGCAGGGCTGCCTTCAATTGACCTGGACTCGAGGCGGTCAGCCAAGATGCGCACAAGGGCCGGACGATTTGGCCTGGGGCATACGTCGAGACGGCGGAAGCTCGATGATTTAGTTTTTCTCGAGTGTGGTTCAGTTCGAGTCAGTCGAGGGCAGTCACGTGACTCTACAAGTCGCATCGGTCATGTGACCCGTCCAGGCGTGCAGCTGACTGCGCTTTACGGCCGACACGAAAAGTTGGCCGACGAGACGCGGCGGGCACTCCAAAGATGGACTCCTGGGCGTTTCGAGGCCTTTCATAGAGCTGTGCCGAAGGCGCTGCCGCTGAGCCCAACCCGTCGTCAAAACGTCGTCGTCATATCGATAAGCAAGCGCGCTGGTGGCTCTGATTCGCCTGCTAGACGCGTGCTGCTCTCCATCGACCGCAGTCTTTTCCTCCGCCCCGGGCAGACAAGAAAGCGACCGACGGCGCCATGACGAGCCTCAAACGATCACAGCCTGCGGACCCGCTGGCGGCCAACATCTCGAGCAAGGTCTATGTCCGCTCGACGCGCAGCGGCAAGGTCCAGAAAATCGTCCGGGAGGTCTACCTGAGGACCGACATTCCATGCTCCTCGAAGCTCTGCAAGGCCTGCCTCCAGGGCGCCCCCAGGAATGCCGCCGGGGAGGGTGAGTCGCGCATGGGAGGCGCCGCCGGCGGCCGAGACTGACGCGAGCAACAGTTCAGCCGTTTGTCCTGTCGGACAAGCCTGCCGGCACCAAGGCCTATCCCAAGGGGCATTACCTGATCCCCGACACAAATGCTCTGCTCAACGCCATGGACCTCTTTGAGCAGAGCTCGTCGTTTTACGACGTGGTGATACTGCAGACCGTCCTGGAGGAGCTCCGGAACCGGTCGCTGCCGCTCTACAACCGCCTGGTGGGACTCACCAAGAGCGAGGACAAGCGCTTCTACGTCTTCTTCAACGACTTTCGGCTCGAGACATATGTCGCTCGCGGGCCCAACGAGAGCGTCAATGACCGAAACGACCGCGCCGTCAGACTCGCCGTCAGGTGGTACGGCGACCACCTGGCCCAGACAAAGGCCAAGAAGACGCCGGCCGTCGTCATGCTCAGCGACGACCAGGACAACTTGCGCAAGGCCCGGGAGCAGGGCCTCGAAGCGTCGACGCTCGCCGACTACGTGCGGGGCCTCGAGGACGGCGAGAGGCTGCTCGACATGGTCGCCGAGACGCAGGCCCAGGGCGGCTTCCAGAAAGCGGCGCAGATGCTCTACCCCGAGTACTACACGCTCTCGAGGATGATGACGGGCGTCAAGGCGGGGCTGATGCACCAGGGGATATTCAATGTGTCGCCCTACAACTACCTGGAGGGCTCGATCAAGGTTCCCGCCTTCCCCAAGCCGCTGCTCGTGCTCGGCCGCGAGAGCATCAACCGGGCCGTCGACGGCGACGTGGTCGTGGTCGAGCTGCTGCCGCAGGACAAGTGGAAAGAGCCGTCGACCAAGATCATCGAGGAGGAGGCAATGACGCGCAACGAGAACGCCGACGGCGAGGAGCGCGAGGACGCCGTCTCGGACAAGGAGCGCCGGGCCCTCCAGGAGGCGGTCCGGCAGACGCAGAGGTCGGGCTCATCGGGCCAGCGCCAGCCGACGGCCAGGGTGGTGGGCGTCGTCAGGCGCAACTGGCGCCAGTACGTGGGCCACATCGACCCGTCGTCGGCCAGCAGGTCGTCGGCGCAGGGCCGCAGGCAGGACAGCGTCTTCCTGATCCCCATGGACAAGAAGATCCCCAAGATCCGGCTGCGCACGCGGCAGGTGGCGGAGCTGCTGGGCCAGCGGCTGCTCGTCGCCATGGACGCCTGGGAGCGCGACTCGCGGCACCCCGTCGGCCACCTGGTGCGGTCGCTGGGCGCGCTCGAGACCAAGGCGGCCGAGACGGAGGCGCTGCTGCTCGAGTGGGACGTGCAGTACAGGCCCTTCCCCAGGACCGTCCTCGACTGCCTCCCCCGCGAGGGCCACGGCTGGCGCGTGCCGGCCGGCCCGGACGACGCCGCCTGGCGCGGCCGCGAGGACCTGCGCGAGCTGCCCGTCTGCAGCATCGACCCGCCGGGCTGCCAGGACATCGACGACGCGCTGCACGCGCGCCCGCTGCCCAACGGCAACGTCGAGGTGGGCGTGCACATCGCCGACGTGTCGCACTTCGTCAAGCCGGCCACGGCCATGGACGCCGAGGCCAGCGTCCGCGGCACGACCGTCTACCTGGTCGACAAGCGCATCGACATGCTGCCCGTCCTGCTCGGCACCGACCTGTGCTCGCTCAAGCCGCGCGTCGAGCGCTTCGCCTTCTCCGTCCTCTGGGAGCTCGACGCCGCCGCCGACGTGGTCGCCGTGCGCTTCGCCAAGTCGGTCGTCCGCTCGCGCGAGGCCTTCACCTACGAGCAGGCCCAGCTGCGCATCGACGACGCCGCCCAGCAGGACGACCTCACGCGCGCCATGCGCACCCTGCTCGCCCTCTCGCGCCAGCTGCGCCGCAAGCGCATGGCCGCCGGCGCCCTCAGCCTCTCGTCGCCCGAGGTCAAGGTCCAGCTGGAGTCCGAGTCGGCCGACCCCGTCGACGTGGCCACCAAGCAGCTGCTCGACACAAACTCCCTCGTCGAGGAGTTCATGCTGCTCGCCAACGTCGCCGTCGCCGCCCGCATCTACGACGCCTTCCCCCAGACCGCCCTCCTCCGCCGCCACGCCGCGCCCCCCAAGACCAACTTCGACGAGCTCGCCGCCCAGCTGCGCGCCAAGCGCGGCCTCGCCCTGCGCTCCGACTCCAGCCGCGCCCTCGCCGACTCGCTCGACGCCTGCGTCGACCCCCGCGAGCCCTTCTTCAACACCCTCGTCCGCATCCTCGCCACGCGCTGCATGATGAGCGCCGAGTACTTCTGCGCCGGCTCCCAGGCCTTCCCCGAGTTCCGCCACTACGGCCTCGCCTCGCCCATCTACACGCACTTCACCTCGCCCATCCGCCGCTACGCAGACCTCGTCGCCCACCGCCAGCTCGCCGCCGCCATCGCCTACGAGCCCGTCCACCCGTCGCTGCGCTCGCGCGGCCGCCTCGACGCCGTCTGCCGCAACATCAACGTCCGCCACCGCAACGCCCAGATGGCCGGCCGCGCCAGCGTCGCCTACTACGTCGGCCAGGCCCTGCGCGGCGCCGTCGCCGACGAGGACGCCTTCGTCATCCGCGTCTTCAGCAACGGCTTCGTCGTCCTCGTCCCGCGCTTCGGCATCGAGGGCCTGCTGCGCCTGCGCGACCTGGCCGACCCGGAGCCCGCCGCCGCCTACGACGCCGAGACGTACACCCTCACCACGACGGGCAGCCGCTGCCTCAGCGTCGAGCTCTTCCAGAAGGTGCGCGTGCGCGTGCGCGACGACAAGGACGAGCGCACGGGCAAGCGGGGCGTCAAGATGGAGCTCATCAGCGGGGGGGGGGAGTGAGCCATGTGTGTATGTATGTATGCGTCACTCTGACGACCGAAATGGGAGGCTTTGATAATGCATCCATGGATTGTATATGCCTCTCGTCCCAGCCAGCCCAAAACGCCGTGCATGAACCAAGCCCTCCGCCGCCCGCTGCTACTGCTCCATGGCATCGCCATCGCCCGCCTCGTTGCCGCCGCCGCCCGCCTCGCTGCCGCCGTCGCCCCACAGGCCCTCAATCTTAAACTCGGCCGCCCATTCCGTGACAATCTCCTTGCGGTCCGGCACGGCGGCCTCCCCGTCGGCGGCGGCGGCCCCGGGCGCCGACGCGGCGGGCGGCTCGACCCAGCCCTGGATGCGGCCGTCGCGCCAGTCGGTGACGACGGCCATGGCGGCGGCGGCGAGGTTGGGCACGCCGCCCCTGCCGAGGCGGCCGCGCTTGCGGGCGACCTGGACGAGGAAGTCGGTGGTGACGTCGCCGTCGTCGCGGCCGGGCAGCAGCGGGGGCACGTCGTAGACGTCGGTGAGGCGCTGCATGAGGTCGGGCGAGGCGGCGAGGCGGCGGATGAGGAGGCTGACGGCGGGGACGGGGTCGTCGATCTGCTTGGGCGGCACGGCGTTGAGCAGGACGAGGTGGGCGTGCGCCTCGGCCGCGCCGCTGAGGGCCACGAGGCCGGCCGACGGGGCCGCCGCCGCCGACGAGGGGAAGACGACGCCGGGCGAGTCGAGCAGCGTGAGCTTGCTGTCGATCTTGACGGCGCGGACGCTCGTCGTGACGCCCGCCTCGGCGCCGGCGGGACAGGCCTTGGACGAGCCGCCGCCGGCCTTGCCGCTCATCCGGGCCAGGAGCGCGTTGATAACGGAGCTCTTGCCGACGTTGGGGTAGCCGATGACGCCGACCGAGACGGCGCGCCTGAGCTGGCGGGACGCGGCGAAGCTCTTGAGGGCGCGGAAGAGGGCGGCCGACGTGCTCTGGACCGTCAGGTCGCGGTGGTTGAAGGTGCGCGCGTTGGGCGCCGCGCCCGAGGCGCGCAGGGGCAGCGTCGGGAAGAAGCGCCGCAGGTAGACGAGCCAGTCGCGGAGCACCTTGGGCGGCACCAGGTCGACCTTGTTGACGACGAGCATGAGGCGCTTGCCGCCCGACGCCGCCGCCATGACGCTGCGCTCCACCTCGCGGGAGCGGGTGCCCTCGGGGTCGCGCGCGTCGACGACGTAGAGGACCACGTCGGCCTGCTCCACCACCTGCCTGAAGACCTTGTCGTACGTCTTTCGCGACAGGGCCTGGCCGACGGGGGCCTGGGGCGCGCCGCCGTCGTGCGAGGCGTCGCTGCCGTCGTCCTGGTCCGTGCCGTCGTCGTCGGCGAGCTCGCGGTCGTACTGGGCCGCGGCGGCTCTGGCGCTGGCCAGCAGCGCCGCCATGGGGTTCGACTCGTCGACGTCGTCGCCCTCGTCCATGTCGTCGTCGTCGGCGTCCGCAGGCCCGTCAGCGCCGCCCTCGACGCCGTCCATGGCCTGCGCGTCGGGCTCGGCGCCCGTCCGGGCCGCCTTTGCCAGCTCCTTCTTCCGCTGCGCCTCGGCCGCCCTGCGCATGCGCTTCTCTTCGATCTCCTCGAGCAGGCGCTCCTTGTAGGGGAACAGGTTCGGGATGCCGGGGTCCTTTTTCAGCTTGGACCGCCATTCTGGGTTCTTCCTCGCCAGCTTGCGCTGCTTCCGCTGCTTGGCCGCCGCCGCCTTTTCGATCTTGTGGCGAAGGCGCGTCGTGCCGCGCTTGGACTTGGGTTCTGCGGGAGGCGTGAGTCAGCACAGCATCTGCGGCACGGCGCAGGCGGGACGCACTCTTCGGCTTGTTGACTGTGCCCGCCATTGCGTCGAGATGGTGTGTCGGTTGTGACCTGTGAGCGCTTGAACGTGCAAGTAAAAAATTAAGTGGGACGCAGATTCTGCCGGCTCTTGGCGCTCACCGCCCTGGGGCCCACGTTATTCCGCGCCGCTCACCGAGGTCAGGCCTGGACTTTTCAACGCCTCTTCAGCGTCCATCCGCCTGCCACCGCATCTCCCTCCTCCAGCGCCAAAATGGACTACCAGAACCGCGCCGGGTCCAAGTTCGGCGGCGGCGGCGTCGCGTCGCACTCGGCCACAAACGCCGACCGCCGCGAGCGCCTCCGCAAGCTCGCCCTCGAGACCATCGACCTCGACAAGGACCCCTACTTCTTCAAGAACCACGTCGGCTCCTTCGAGTGCCGCCTCTGCCTCACCGTCCACCAGAACGACGGCTCCTACCTCGCCCACACCCAGGGCAAGAAGCACCAGACCAACCTCGCGCGCCGCGCCGCCCGCGAGAACCGCGAGGGCCGCCAGAACGCCGACTCGGCCGCCGCCGCCGCCGCCGCCGCCGCCGGCTTCGCCCCGCGCCGCAACGTCGTCAAGATCGGCCGCCCCGGCTACAAAATCACAAAGATCCGCGACCCCGTCTCCCGCCAGCAGGGCCTGCTCTTCCAGCTCCAGTACCCCGACGCCGCGCCCGACGTCTCCCCCAACTGGCAGGTCATGAACGCCTTCACCCAGCGCGTCGAGGAGCCCGACAAGGACTTCCAGTACCTCCTCGTCGCCGCCGACCCCTACGAGACGGTCGGCTTCAAGATCCCCGCCCGCGAGCTCGACAAGCGCGACGACCGCCAGTTCTGCTTCTGGGACCCCGACGCCAAGGAGTTTTGGATCCAGGTCATGTTCATGACGGAGCGTGAGGCGCGATTCAACGCCGCGCCTGGCCTGACGGGCAGGAAATGAGGGCCAGGCTGAAGATGCGCCGCCTCGGGCATGCGGCGGGACGTGGAGGAAACGACAACCGACCATGGCTCGAGGTGCCAGGTGCGTCAAGAGGCGTCACCTCGAGGGCCAGATGCGCCAAGAGGCGTCGGGGTCATGACCGTCGAGTCGGACCGTGGGCATGCAGCACCATCAGACACGACGATCGAGTAAGGGCGCCAGCAGCTTGCTGCGCGGGTGTGCCCGTTGCTGACCAGTGCCAGTCTACGGCGTCAGGGGTGGGACGAATCGCTCATTGTCAAGGGCCGCGAGCCGCAGGGAGGAGACGAGGCAGAGGAGTTGGGAGTCATTTGGAAGAATCATGGTCTCTTGATGCCACGTTAACAGAGCTTCTACCCCGTGACGAGAGCAGCTCAACATCTAGTAATGCCAAAACACCATGCTCTGTGGATGACGACTGCCGAGGCAGACCCGTTGCAAGCTCTGGGCAGGAAGCCAGGAGCCCGACGGGCCACACGTGCGTCTCGGAAACGTCAAATGTGGCGCTGTACATGTCTTTTTGTCTCCCCCTTTTTATCCTTGACCCATGCATGAGAAAATGCGGATTTTCCGTCTTCAATGAAACGTGTAAGCCAGCTCTTGGAGCAAGTCGACCATTCCGGTGCCAAGGCTTCCATGTCGACACCTATCGAAAGTTGTTATCGAATCGCTTAAAGGTGTAGCCGATGAAAGGCAGGCTCATTTCGGGCGACTCCTCGGCCTGGCTGCGGTTCTGCTGCATGGCCTGGGCCTTGAGGACGGTGGCGTTGTCGGTCTGGTCGATCTCGTCGGTGGGGAAGTAGGTGGTGTCGATGTTGGACGTGAGGCGCGGCTCAAAGGGAGCGCGGATGCGGCGCAGGCTGTCAAACTCGACGCCGCGGAAGAAGGCGTGGTTCTTGATCTCGTGCGCCCCGCCGCGTCCCAGTCGGTTCTCGGTGTTGCAGACCATGCTGATGGAGCAGTTAGCGGCTTGCAGGCGGGCCGTCCGTCATCCGCGGGCCGTCCGTCATCCCAGCCACATACCTTCGGATCAGGTTCTCCGCCTCGACGCCGAGGGTGATGTCGTCGGGAAAGTACAAGGTCTGTCTCCAGTTGACAATCTTGCGGTACGTGTCGTGGCTGTCCTCTGCGCAAAAGGGCGGCCAGCCGACCAGGCACTCGAACATGATGGTGCCCAGGGACCACCAGTCGCAGTCAAACGAGTAGCCCTGCTGCAGGAAGATCTCGGGAGCAATGTAGTCGGGGGTGCCGACGGTCGAGTAGGCCAATACCCTCCGCGACCGGCGCCAGTCGTTGATTTGCGAGCGGTTGCTCACCGTCAGGTTTATCTGGTCGATGGCGACGGAGTTGCGGTCGCGGGGACGGTTGGAGCGCCCTTGCAGCAGTTGCTGGTAGTAGTTGTTGTCGTGCAGGCGGTGGAAGCCGGTGGAGAGGCCGAAGTCGGTCAGCTTGACGTGGCCTCCGCGGTCGAGCAGGATGTTGTCGGGTTTGATGTCGCTGCGGGCGGTCAGCAGAAGCGGCGCGGCGGCGTGGCGCGTGCGCGCAAGGACAAGAGGGGCTCAGTACCGGTGAATGAAGCCCAGCTTATGGACTGCTTCAATGGCCAGGACGATTTCGGCAATGTAGAAGCGCGTAATGTCCTCGGAGAAGATTTCGTACTTGATAAGCATGGTCATCAGGTCTCCCCCGGGCAGAAACTCCATGAGCATGTAGAGAAAGTACGAGTCCTGGAAGGTGGTGTAGAGCTTGACGACCCAGGGGCTGTCCGACTCGGCAAGGATGTCGCGCTCGGAGCGGACGTGGGCGAGCTGGTCCTTTTTGAACATTTCCGTCTTGATGAGCGACTTCATGGCGTAGACCTTGCCGTCGCCCTTTTTCTGCACCAGCTTGACCTCGCCGAAGGCGCCCTTGCCGATGATCTTGATGGTGGTGTAGTTTTCGGGCTTGTCCTTTGTGCGCAGGAATCGCAAATACTGGCCTTCCTTGCGGCCGGCAGTGGACCAGAGCTGCTCCTTGCGGGACGCGCTCTGTCCGGGGTCCTGGAGCTTCTGCTCGAGCTCGCTCTGCCTGGATGGCGGGTCAACGGGCGCAAAGATTGGGGGGAGTGCATTGGACGGTATACCTTTGGTTCCGCTCACGAGCCCGTTTGACGCTGTCCTTGAAGAAGTCGGTGGCGAGCTGCGAGCACTTCTTCTGGTTGCTGTTGGCGTTGGAGCCGTACTTGTCGGGGTTGCGCTCGGGCGCCTGCTGGAAGTCATGGGCGGCGACGGGCTGGGTCTGCTGCGACGGCACGGGCGGTGCGTTTCCGTAGCCTCCGTAGTGGGCAGGCTGGCCGCTGGCGCCGGCGGTTCGCGGGCGCTGGGAAGGCGAGGGGCCTCGGGGGCCGTAGGCGGCGCCCCTGGCAGCGCCGCCGCCGCCGAGGTTCTGATGGGAGAACTGATGGGCGAGGCCGACATTGGGGTCGTTGGTGCCGGGGGTGTTGGATCGCGGCTGGTAGACTCCGTTCTGGGCGTGGGCGTGATGGGCATAGTCGTGGGCGGCGGCGTGGGCGGCATACTGGGCCGGGTAGGCGGCGGGGGCAAAGTAGCCGTGGGGGGCGTAGCCCGAGGCGTAGGGCTGCTGCTGGGACGGCATCGCGGGCGGCTGCTGCTGGTGGTGATGGTGGAGCTGCGGATGCTGCTGCTGCTGCTGGAGCTGCGGATGCTGCTGGGCCGAGTTGGGGAAGACGGGCTGGGGAAAGGTCGAGGGCGTCGTCGGGTAGGTTCGGTCGTTGAGGGGCAGCCGCTCGTTGTTGCCGAAGTTGAGGTGCAGGCGATTGTTGTTGCTGCCGTCCATCGTGGCCGGCGCCGGGGCTGCACCGAGGGCAATTGATTCCGTGCCTCGGGCCCAGGGGCGACGAGGGAAGCGGGAAGACGGGGTCCGGGTACCAAGCAGGTAGCAGGAACGGCGTGGCGGCGGTGCAGCGCACGGTAGGGCTGGGTCGGTCGGGAGGAGGAGATGGTGGCCAGCCAGTAGTCGGGAGGTGGTCGAGGTAAAGGGTAAAGGGGGAGCCAGCGAGGGGACGCAGCCAGCGAGGGGACGCAGCCAGTGGCCGGTTCGAGCGCCGCAGGCCACTCCGAAACGAGGAAAGAGGGACCGGCGCCGGCAGCAGCAGCGCACACAGCTCGCCCTTGACGGTCGTCGACGTGCTCGACGTGTAGAGAGGAGAGGGATTGAGGTGCGTTTTGGCTGATGCTGGTAGGCCCTCGAGGCCGGCGAGGAGAAGAGCGGAGCCGTGGGCCGTGGTCAGCGGGCGGTAGCAGGGCGAGGTGCCTCGCGTTAGCGGCGGGCGGGGCGGCGCAGGCGCCGGCTATCGAGGGCAACCTCGGGGAGGGCAGGGGCAGGAGCGCGAGGGCAGGCGAGCAGGACAGGAGCGAGACGGCGGTCAGGCTCGGCGTGCATGAGGTACCAACGTACCCAGAGGTACCGGGTACTTGGCGCCGCCAGGTCGTCATTTTCATCCTTTTCAAGCTTCTCCAAAGCGCCATCCCGGACGAAAAAGCCGTTCACGACAGCCACCTTGCGCCGCCTCAGACACGCCTGCGCAGGCACTGCGCCTCCGGAGCGGATCGAGGGTGGCGGGAGCGGCGTCTCCAGATCTGTTGGCCGCCTCCCTTCAGCTCGTGGCCAGCCGGCTGCCTGACGCACCGTCCCATGTGGCCGTTTGGGCGCGTTCCACTTTCTCCCGTGTGCTATCAGGGAGCTCCCGGCCGGCGGCTGCGGTCGCCAGGCTTGGCCCGAAGCTCTGGGTGCTGAAGACGGGAGGAAAGGCGCTCCACCGAGGTCAGAGAGCTGGGCACGGCGCCAATAGTCGGAGATGATCTCAATATGCCAAAAAACATGTACATACGCAGGTAGGAGGTCGTCCTGGAGATGCATCCATCAGATGAGGGCCTCTGATGTCACCCCTCCAGACGCCGCCAGTCAGCAGCCAGCACCTGTCGACTCCCTCCCTCCCGTCCCTCCTCCTCTGGCACGCTGGCCTCGAGCACCGCAGAACCACGTCGCGGCCCCTCCGCACTCGGCCATTGTCCCGAGGCCTCCACACCGTCCCGAGCACGCAGGTGAGTCGCCGCCGCAGGCCGTCGTCGATGCCGGCCGTGTCCGCGTCCGGGCTCCCGGGCGCCGCACGGACAGGCCCCGGCCCGGCATCGGTTGGCTGACGCCGCGGCCAGGCGTCGCCATGTCGCATCTCTATCCAAAGGCGCAGGCCCTCGAGGGCTGCGTCTACAGCCCCTTGGCCGCGCACCGCCGCCACCTGGCGCGCCCGACGCCGTACCAGGCGCGCCCCGAGTTGTACGGCGCCCTGTCCGCCGCCGAGGGCGCTGAAAGGGCCGCCGCCGCCGTCCCGGCCAAGGCGGGCAAGATCGAGCTCTACTCGGGCAGCTACTATGCCGCCTGCACCTTTGGCGGCCTCCTGGCCTGCGTACGTGGTCGCCGTCATCGCCGTCGTCGTCAAGCCTGGATGCTGACGTCGCCAGGGCCTCACCCACACGGCCGTCACGCCGCTCGACCTCGTCAAGACGCGCCGCCAGGTCGACTCGAAGCTCTACACCAGCAACTTCCAGGCGTGGGCCAAGATCTACCGCGCCGAGGGCGTGCGCGGCATCTTCACGGGCTGGAGCCCGACGCTGTTCGGCTACAGCGCCCAGGGCGCCTTCAAGTACGGCTGGTACGAGTTCTTCAAAAAGACGTACTCGGACCTGGCCGGGCCCGAGGCGGCCTACAAGTACAAGACGGGGCTGTACCTCAGCGCGTCGGCCTCGGCCGAGTTCCTGGCCGACATTGCGCTGTGCCCGTTCGAGGCGGTCAAGGTGCGGATGCAGGGCGCCTTGACCAGCCCGTACAAGGGCACCTTTGACGGCATTAACGCCGTGACGGCCAAGGAGGGCTGGGCCGGCCTGTACAAGGGCCTGTACCCGCTCTGGGGCCGGCAGATCCCCTACACGATGATGAAGTTTGCCTCGTTCGAGACGATTGTCGAGATGATCTACCACCGGCTGCCCGGCGACAAGAGCGACTACGGCAAGGCGGCGCAGACGGGCGTGTCGTTTACGGCCGGCTACCTGGCGGGCATCCTGTGCGCCATCGTCTCGCACCCGGCCGACGTCATGGTCAGCAAGCTCAACGCGTACCGCGAGCCGGGCGAGGCGTTTGGCGCCGTCGTGTCGCGCATATACAGGGACATTGGCTTCGCGGGCCTCTGGAACGGGCTGCCGGTGCGCATCGTCATGATTGGCACCCTGACGGGGCTGCAGTGGATGATATACGTGAGCGTCCCCGAGGCCTGCCCGCCGGAGCCGCGGCTGACGCGTCTCGCAGGACTACTTCAAGATCTTCATGGGCTTGCCGACGACGGGCGGCCCGCCGCCGCCGCCGGAGAAGAAGTGAGCGGGGAGGAGACGCGGCGGGGGCGCGCTTCGCTTCCTAGGCAATGGACAGGCCGGGTGCTGCGTTTGTTCAGTCGCTCGCTCAGCAGTAACCGAGCCAGGCTCTCGTTCGGACACGCCGAGTTGCCGGCTCAACGGCTTGTGGGCTTCTAGGCTGCTGCCTATTGCGGTCCTACCGGCGCCTTGCCCGTGGGCTCGGCGGGCTTATGCTCGGCACGGGCGCAGACTGCTTGTTTGTAGGCGAGCCTCGCTGCCTGCGGGCGACCCTCGTTGCTTGCGCCGGCTCGTATCGCCCGTTGAAGCCGGCCTGCTCGTGGCAGCCCAAGCCGCCGACGTCGCTCGAGGCTGTTGCTACGGGCGCCTTGCGGGCCGCGCCGGAATTGCGGTCTGTTTGAGGAAGGAGCACGGAGCCGGAGCTCGGAGCACGATCGGAGCACGGAGCTCCGCCGGGCCCGGCGCCTGGCCCCCGCGCAGCGCCAAGCGCCGATTGGCCGACGCTCGCCGCGCAGCCGCCGCGCCCGGCCTATCAGCGCGCCGCCGCCGCTCCCTCGCCCCCGCAGCGCTGCGCCGCCAGCTAGCCGCCGAGTCCCCGGCCCGATGACCGCCAGCCTCAGGCCGCATGTCTCAAGGCCTCGCCCCGCGGCTGCAGGCGGCCACATGCACGCACCACCTGGCGAGGGCCGCGCCCTCCGCCCGCATGCTCTTTAAAGCAACGCCCGGCCCGACTCGTCGTCGCCCTTCCCCCCCGGTCCCAAAACGGTCCTCCGACGTCGTCCTGTCTGATCTCCGCCCCAAGCGCCAAACGCGTTTATGCGAACTGCCCGCGACACTTGGGGCCGCCGTCGTGGCGCGAACCGCTCCTCCGTCTCGTCTCCGGCCCTCGGCGCCTGCTGACGCCTCCCGGATGCCTCCTGCGCCCGTCTTAGGCCCTCGGATCCGCTCGCGCCCTGCCCTTCCGTCGCCGCCCCCGAGCATCCCGACACCTTGTCCGTCTCGCCTGCTGCCGCCCTCTGATACACCATCCTCCCGGCTCAAGCCCGCGACCGGGTTGCCTGCCCTGCCGGCGGTGCCTCGTCGGTTATAGAAGCCCCTCCTCCACTCTGGCCTGCTCGTCCGACTCGCCTGCCTCCCGTCCTCGCTCCCTCTTTTCCCTCTCTCCTTCACCTCGTCCTCCCTCCGCACAGACGCTGGCCTGAACCTGTCAACTCTCTCCAACTAGCGCTGGTCTGGTCACCTGTGCTTCTCTTCGCGCACGGTTGGGCCCCCAAGACGTCCCAAGCCTCGACGGCACCTACTCGGCTTCGGAGCACCGAGACCAACAGCCATCATCGTAATTCTATTGGAAAAGGAGGGACGCAAGAGGCACAATGGGCAGACTCATCAAGAACCACTGGGCTCGCCTCATCATCCTCACGTCGGCGGCCTGTATGCGCCCTCGGAGCCGCAACGCACGCCCGATGCTGACCACGGCGCAGACCAAGTCGGCGCTGCCATCGAGGGCTTCTTCTGGCCCAAGGTCTTCTGGGACTTCCTCACGCGCAACTTCGACGTCGCCGTCAAGCCCATCCCCGTCCTGCAGATCGTCAACCTCGTCTTCGGCGTCGGCCTGTTCGCCCTCGAGTGGCCCTTCCCCTTCATCGCCGGCTCCGGCATCCACCGCTCGCTCGAGTTCCGCCTCGCCGTCCTGCCCCTGACGGCCCTCGCCTCGGCCCTCATGTACCAGTCGACCAACTCGGCCATCTACTACCTCATCGGCACGGCCGTCTACGTGTGGGCCTACAGCGAGGGCGAGGTCCGCTCTCATTTCCCTCTGCGGCAAGACGCTATCGCTGACGCCGGAGCAGATGATCTGCGCAAAGCCCTGGACGCTGCCGCAACGGGGCGCATCCGGGGCCAACATGAAGGGCTAGACGTCGCATGCCTACAGCCACCATACCGCTGGCTTTTACAAACGCCTCCGCCACCTCTGTTGGGGACATGAATTGTTAATGGTTATTGCATTCAGCGTCGGCGTTTCATCATGCTTGGCTTTTCATTTCCATTATTTCCTTCACCTTTACCTTCTTTCCACTACACATTTCGAGCTCGACTGCTCTCTCCGCTGCCAGGGATTAGGAGCTGCTGCTGCGCCGAGCCTCTCAGGGCTGGTGAGGGCGCCTGGCGTCCGACGGGGTGCGGCTTGAGGCCAGCATTCTTACCCCTAAGACTGCCACAGTCGAAACCCCACAAAATAAACCAAATCTCTAGTTGACTCCTTTGCCGCTTGTCATTTTGGCATGCCCCCTGTGACGAGTGATGAGTGATGATGAGACAAGTCGAGACGGCTTGGGCCCCACGACCCATCACCCGCCCCACCAGCGTCACAAGATACGACTCAACGCCGCTCTCACTTCGGTCCGCTCTCACTTCGGTCTTCCGCCGTCGAATGACCAATCTATCCTTTACGTACCGGCGTCTTGTCTGGATGCTGGGCCGTCGACCCGGTCCAGACGCATGTCCCATACGTGAATCGTCGCTGGCACGTCGCTCACGGCAGCATTGACCAGGCCATTCACCGCCTCGTCTCGGCTTCGGAACGCTGGGTTAACTACTTCTCTACCATGCTTCCAACGACCACAGCGCGGTGCGAGCACACCAGCCCCCGTGCCCCTGCTCACGCCTGCCGTGGCCCGTATGTGCCGTGACGGATCCAGCGCCTCACCGGCCAAAAGTACCTCCCCGATCTCCGTCCAGCCCGTCTGGACCTGCCCAGTCTTAGGGTTCCCTAGTGAGTCTTCATCGAGCTCATGGAGTCGTTTGTGGGGCCCTGTCGGCCGGGCATCTGCCGCCGCGTCAGCCGTGCACACGCCGCCGTCCCGGGCAGCCTACCTCCATCGTCTGCATGGAGCCCTTCTCGAGGATCATCTTGATCACCTCGTCGGCGTCGTCCGTGTCGAACTCGGACGCCAGCGCGCCCTTGGGCGCGACATCGTACGTGCCCTGCGCGCCTTGCCTGGCCAGCCGTCAGCCACGCCCGGCCGCCGCAGGGCGACGGGCCCGCTCACCGGTGCGTCAGGAAGATCTTGAACGACGAGACAAAGTGCGCCAGCGGCACGCTCTTGTCCGTCCGCCACTTCTTGTACGTCGCGACATCCTCGACAAACACGAGGAAGTCGTCACTCTTGCCCTTGTAGTGCACCTTGGACTGCGTCGACTCTCCGCGCGTCATCTTGCCAGGGGAGCTGCTGCTGTCGGGGGGGAGCTGTGTGTGCTTCGACGGCGGGGTCGTTGGTCTCGCTGTGGAATAGAAATAGTGAGAGGAGTGTCTGGCCAAAAGGCGGACCGGGCTGTCGGTGACTGATGAGACGGAGAACAGCTACGAGATTGCCTTTTGGATGAGGGGATGAAGAGGAGACAAGGTTTGCCAGCAGAGGAAGAGGAGGAGGAGGTTTAAAAGATGCGCTGCAGAGGCAGGTGAGCTCCGGCACCGGCTACGTCATCGTGCTCGATGTACATGCGCTGTACTCCGTACACAGCGTCTGATGCACCGCTATCCCTTCAGTCCACGGGCCATTACAGCACTCGGACTGCATCTTCAGGGATTCCATGGGCCAATGACGCATCAGTCGAGGCAGGCACTGACCTCACCCCCGCCATCTGCAGCCGTTCCCGCGTCTTACGCCGGCTATCATTGACCCCAGCCATGACGTCACCGCTATGCCATCGACAGCTATCCAAGGGGGAAGCAAATCACGGGCTATTTCTTAGAAGCAGCGCTCAACGACCGTCTCGACGCAGGCGACGCAGGCGACGCATCCCAGACATCGCCGACGACCGAGTGCTATTACATGTCATAATGCGCCTGCATGGGACCGCTGACTCCCGTGCTGTCCAACGTCCTAAGCGACGCCTCTGAATCCAATCCCCGCTCGTCATGAGCCGCCTATCGAAAAAGACTCCTGAAGCCGAGGCTGCCTCCGTCGCTCTTGCTGGTCCCACCACTCTTGCCCCGTCGAGGCTGGCCCGGCGTCTTGTCGTCGGCTTCCGGGCTGGTGTTCTCCTTCTCCACCGATCGCGAGGCCTTGTCACATCGCACCGGCTGGCCAGGTCGCAGGCTGTTTGCCGACGACGCCCGCAGCGCCGCTGCTTCGCCCGCCTCGGCCGTCCTCTTCACAGTCTGTGCACGCCGAAGGGTGCCAGTCGCCGCCGCCGCCTCCGTATCGCGCGTCTCTCCTGGCATGCTTTGCCCGGTTCGAGCTCTCTTCGTTCCCCTGACGGTATCCGGCCCCACGCCCCTGCTGTATTCTAGCCCGCCGTCGTCCGCTGAGCTCTTCCAGCCGCGGCGCCTCGAGCTGCCCCCCTTGCCGGCGTCGTCGCTGGGCTTCGGCTTCTGTGTCAGGCTGCCCGATCGCCGGGTGAAGGTGCTCGTGAGGCTCGCGACGCTGAGCTTCCTCATCACCGTCGACGCCGACGTCCGGACCAGATGCTCGCTCCGGGACCGTGTCGTCATGCCTGGGAACGGAAGGATCTCCCGGCTCCAGACGTCGGCCAGCAGCGCCTCCAGCCGCGCTCGGTCGCTGCGCGAGGGCGCGAGCACCGGCATCCGGGCATTCGTCGTAAGCAGAGACTGGGAGCGGTTGATGGTCGATGCCGTCGAAGCGTTGCTCGTCGTGTCGCGCACGATGCTCGTGTTCTTCAGCACGACTTGGCACAGCGGCGACTTGGCACCGACCGTGGTAGCTCTGTGTATCGACACGCGCCGAGCAATGGTTCCTGCGGCCCCTGTTAGCGCCCCCGTCGTATCACTTCGTCGATGCTGCTCACCTGGCTTTCCAAAAACAGTACCCATGCTTTTCATGTCCACGTCGAGAGAGCTGAACAGACCGGGATCCCTAGGCTCGGGGCTGTCCCTCGGCGGCCGAGACAACCTGGACCGCCATTCCATCTCCTCCTTGGGCGTGCAGGCCGTCATGATGACCTCGTACAATTGATTGTTGCACTCAAACACCAGCTTCCACGAGAATGGGGCCGTGTGGCACTGCAGTCCTTGACGCTGCGTTAGTTGCGCGGGCGCACCGGGGTCGGAGCATTCACCTCGTCCGTTGTCCACATCCTCGATCCGGGCCCTGTCCAAGTTGATGCAGGCCTGGATGATGTATATTGGATCCGCCTTCCCCGCCGAGGCGAAACAGAGGACATCGCGATAGAGGAGGCAGATCAGATACTGTCCGTCGACTCCGCTCGGCGACTGCCAGCAGACGTGCAGCGCGCCGCAAAGACGGATGTGCCCAAAGGAGCGGACCCGGTTCTTGGATGCGGCATCGAGCCTCTGGGTCTGATGTGAGCCGTGGCCGTAACCGCACCGCGAGAGGCATACCTTGTTGGGGAACACCAGCCGGTCTTGGAGCAGCCAAGTCCTCTCGAGCGTGGCCTTCATTAGGGAATCGTCGGTGGCCCGGTTGATCTCGGCCGTCGCCTCCCGCAGTCTCATGAGGACGCTGTCGACTTCCATGTGCGAGTTTGGACAGTCGGACACGGGTGTTTGCTTGAGCAGCTCGGCGAACAGAAGAGGGTACCTGCATACCCTCTGGATGGGCTGCCACCGAGTGAGCTTACCGAGCCTGTTCCCAGCACGCAGCGGGCTTACCTTGACAAGGAGGTCTCCTATCGTAAGAGCCTTCTTGGACCTCTCTTCGGCATCCTTGGCGGAGCCGAGCATCGACGCAAGAGCCTCGAGCCCCTTTTGGTACGAGTCCCATTGGGGCATGGCCTGGTTGGCTGAAGCAACATCCTTGATCATCATCTCATATTTTGCTCCATACTCCTTATATATGAAGAACCGGTTCATCTGGTGGCGGTCAGTCGGTTGGTGCCGGCAGGGGAAGCGAAGTTGGCTACCTTTTTCGCAAAGACCTTGGACACCTCGGCCACCACCTGCGGCTCCGCCAACATGCCGGGAATGTTTTGAAGATTGGCCGTTCGAACTTTGCGCTCGGGAGCTGCCGCATCGACACTGGCCCATCGACGATGGCCTGCCGCGCCAACGGCAGGCTGGCTTGTCGGGGGAGGGGATGACGAGGAAAAGTCGGGCTGAGTGTACTCGGAATGCGGCACCACCTTGTGGAGTTCTCCCAGTATCTCCTCGTGCAGCTCGACGACCTCGGTCAGGTTCTGGTTGATGGAGGCCCGCAGACCACTGTAGGTCGAGGGCATAGAGGCGAGGATGGTAACATAGACCTGGCGTCTGTTAGCGTGGGTGGCATGGAGCAGATGTCGAGGCGGCATACGTTCATGAGGAAGCGAACGTCGCCGATGTAGCCCTCCTCTGTGTTAATGAGCTCCTCCAGGATGCGCCGGCGCTGCAGAGCACGCTCCGTGGCGGCAGCATCGATGGCGTCCGTCTTTTCGACCATGGCGCTGTCTTCGGAGACCCTGGCCCCAGAAACAGAAGCCCTACTGCTGCGGTCCGTTCGGGAGACACACTGCGAGAGCGCGGTGTTCCTCTTGGACCGCGCCATGATGCTGACGCTGGCGAGGCTGACACTAGCACTTCGAACAGCCGAGACGAAGCGAAACGACGAGCCTGACGACGACGACTTGCGGTGGATCGAGGCCCTGGGAGACATGTCCCCCTCGTACTCGGGGCCCCAGAACCATCGCGGCAGGGCCCCGGTGGTCGAGCCCAGGAGCGGGGGCCGCTGCCGGGCCTTTCGGTGCAGGGATCGCATCCACTTCTGAAAGGGCCGAGGAGATTGGGGCTCGCCGTCGGCCGGGACGCCCTGGTCCGACCTGCCAGCCGGCTCAATGGACACGCGGGGCTGATCACGTCGAGTGCCTCGGGCAGATCCCGGCGCCCGGAGCGTCGAGCCGATGTTCTGGATGCTGTCCGACGTCTCGAGCGAGTCGAAGCCTTGGATGCGGAGAGCGTCGAGCCCCAATGCCAACTCGGCCTCGTCGGCGGCGCCTGGCTGCGGCTCGTCTCTCTCGGGACCCGGGGCATCGGCCTCGCTCGGCTGGCCTGCCTCGCTGCGGCGCCGAGATGCACGGGCAGCGCTGGGGCCGGAGTGCGGCGACGGAGCGGACATGCTGCTGCTGGGAGCCCAATAATGAGCCCGTCCAAAAAACACATGCAAATTCGGTTCCAAGAAGACACCAAAAAGCCCCAGGCGAGGGGGTCAAACCATGGTCGGCCGAGGGGACGAGGAAGAATGATACAGACGAGGCGAGGGCTGAGGTTTGGGAAATAGCAGAGAACAGGAGCAAAAGACGACGGCTTGGAAGCCTCGCGGCACAGAGACTTCAGCTACGACCGGCGCCCTTTTGGCATGCGCTCCTGCCCTGGGTCGACGACATGGCTCGGTCTACCGGGGAAGGCGCTATTCGGCCAGCAGATGCACCCTCGCCTCCAAGCCCCAGGTTGAAGAGCTGATATGAAGAGCTGACAGGATGAAGAGCTGACAGGTTGAAGAGCTGACAGGTTGAAGAGCAGGCAAGGACAAGAGGGCTCGGTCGGTCATGTTGCTTCCATGACCCCAGCGTGCCGGCTGTCTCGCCACGAGTCGCACGGCGGCGAGGGGTGTGACGAGAGGCAGAGGCGTCGAGGCACGACCTGAAGCTGACTTTGTTTATATGCGGAGCCATGACGCGAGCTCGGGTCGAGGTCATGCGGCGCGAATCGGCAGACGGCAGATATCAGAGAGATAGCAGCAGCTGGCACATGCATGCATGATACATATGCGGCCGCTTCCGACGCCATCGCAGGCGCCGAGGGCGTCGAGTCGATGCTTGATAGCTGATGCGCGGAGCCATCCAATCGGGCGGGCACAGCTGCAGTACGACGGCCAGCTGGGACGGGACGGCCGGAGCGCTGGGCGCCTCCAGCTGCTGATGCGTCTGCGAGGATCCATCGAGACTCCCGAGAACAAAGCGGCCCCTGCGCCACAGCGGCGCCAGCCTAAACCGACGTCGGCGGTACTGGAACCTCCCCACGGCTACTCCGCGTGGCTGAGCGCATGTGGCGATGCCCTCCACGTGCATCGACAAGCCGGATCGGAGCGCAGCGTTCGTGCTGCAGGCTGCAGGGCGCGACATGACGACCGTGCTGGAGAGGCGTGCAGGGCGAGGCCCGTAGACGGACTCGCTGCACCGCAGCCTCGCGGCCGTGGCTGTGGCGGTCTCGCATCGCGATCCGACACGGCGGCACCATGTACCTGCTACAGTTCAGCCTCGCGGCTAGGCCCAGCCGGGCAAGCCCGGGACCCGAGCAGACGTCCGTCGAACAGAACACGTACACAAGCTTTTGCGCATCGTCACCAACCTTCATCATAGGCAGCAAGGAGGCGCGCACCACCGCCTCGCCGCCCTCGCCAGTCGTCGTCTCGCGCCTCGCCAGGCTTCGCACCGCAAAACCCTGCCATGCTGGGTCGCTGCCGCTGACCAGCTCTTCTCGTCGCCCCCGCCCCCGCCGCCCTTTCTATCTTCCTCGAGCCGAGACAAAGGACTGAAGAGGGGGGAACAAGCCATTCCCGAAACCGAAGCTCGTCGCCCCTGGCCATGGACAGCGCCTTCGCCCGTCCCATTGCGACGGTGCTCGCCAACTTTGGCGTCAACGAGGACCGCGGCCTCGACGACAAGCAGGTTGACCAGCTCCGCCGCAAGCATGGCCGCAACGGTGCGTCTTCCCGTCCCCCGTCTCCTGCGACAGGCGCTCATTGCAAGCAGCAATTCCCGAGGAGCCGCCCACGCCCCTCTGGGAGCTCATCCTCGAGCAGTTCAAGGACCAGCTGGTCATGATCCTGCTTGGCTCTGCCGCCGTGTCCTTCGTCCTGGCCCTCTTCGAGGACGAGGGTGGCTGGAGCGCCTTTGTCGACCCCGTCGTGGTAAGCGTCCCCCCGGCCAGCCGCCGCCGCGCCCTCCGCTCACCCTGGCCGCGCAGATCCTCACCATCCTCGTCCTCAATGCCGTCGTCGGGGTCTCGCAGGAGAGCAGCGCCGAAAAGGCCATCGCCGCCCTGCAGGAATACTCAGCCAACGAGGCCAACGTCATCCGCAACGGCGGCTTCGTCTCCCGCGTCAAGGCCGAGGACCTGGTGCCCGGCGACATCGTCACCGTCGCCGTCGGAGATCGCATCCCCGCCGACTGCCGTCTCATCGCCATCGAGAGCAACAGCTTCGCCGTCGACCAGGCCATCCTGACCGGCGAGAGCGAGAGCGTCGGCAAGGACGACGAGGTCGTCGTCAAGGATGGCCGCGCCGTCCTGCAGGACCAGATCAACATGCTCTTCTCCGGCACCACCGTCGTCACGGGCCGCGCAAGGGCCGTTGTCGTCGCGACCGGCTGCAACACGGCCATCGGCGACATCCACGAGAGCATCACGGCCCAGATCTCGGAGCCGACGCCGCTCAAGCAGAAGCTCAACGACTTTGGCGACAGCCTCGCCAAGGTCATCACCGTCATCTGCGTCCTGGTCTGGCTCATCAACATCCCCAACTTTGGCGACCCCAGCCACGGCAACTGGACCAAGGGCGCAATCTACTACCTCAAGATTGCCGTCTCCCTCGGCGTCGCCGCCATCCCCGAGGGCCTGGCCGTCGTCATCACCACCTGTCTGGCCCTGGGCACGCGGAAGATGGCTGCTAAGAACGCCGTCGTCCGCAGCCTTCCCTCGGTCGAGACGCTCGGCAGCTGCAGCGTCATCTGCTCCGACAAGACGGGCACCCTCACCACCAACCAGATGAGCGTCAACAAGATCGTCTTCCTCGACGGCCAGGGCGCCGACCTGACCGAGCTGGACGTCGAGGGCACCACGTTCGCGCCCAAGGGCTCCATCAGCATGGACGGCCAGGTCGTCGAGGACCTGCCCTCGACGTCGGAGACGATCCGCCAGATGGCCGAGGTTGCGGCCGTGTGCAACGACGCCCGGCTGGCCTACGACGCCCGGACCGCCACCTTCTCCAACGTCGGCGAGCCGACCGAGGGCGCGCTGAGGGCGCTCGTCGAGAAGATGGGCCCCGGCGCGCCCGCCGCGTCGCACCCCGAGGACTGCGTCCACTACGCGAGCGCCGGGTACGAGAAGCGGCTGCCCAGGCTGGCGACGTACGAGTTCTCTCGCGACCGGAAGAGCATGTCGGTCCTGGTCCAGAGCGGCAAGCAGAAGAAGCTGCTGGTCAAGGGAGCGCCCGAGTCCATCATCGAGCGATGCACCCACACGCTTCTGGGCCCCGACGGCAACCGCGTCTTCCTCACTGCCAAGCTCTCCGATCTCGTGCTGCGGGAGGTGGTCGAGTACGGCAACCGCGGCCTGCGCGTCATTGCTCTCGCCAGCATCGACGACGTGTCCAACAGCCCGCTGCTGTCGGCCAAGTCGACGCAGCAGTACGCCCAGCTGGAGCAGAACATGACCTTCCTGGGCCTGGTCGGCATGCTGGATCCGCCGCGCAAGGAGGTGCCGGGGTCGATCCGGCAGTGCCAGGAGGCGGGCATCCGCGTCATCGTCATCACGGGCGACAACCGCAACACGGCCGAGAGCATCTGCCGGCAGATCGGCGTCTTCGGCCGGCACGAGGACCTCCGGGGCAAGAGCTACACCGGGCGCGAGTTCGACGGCCTGAGCCCCGGCGAGCAGCTCGAGGCGGCCAAGCGGGCCTCGCTCTTCTCCCGCGTCGAGCCCGGCCACAAGTCCAGGCTCGTCGACCTGCTCCAGTCGCTGGGCGAGGTCGTGGCCATGACGGGCGACGGCGTCAACGACGCGCCGGCCCTCAAAAAGGCCGACATTGGCGTCGCCATGGGCTCGGGCACCGACGTGTCCAAGCTGGCGGCCGACATGGTGCTCGCCGACAGCAACTTCGCCACCATCGAGGTGGCCATCGAGGAGGGCCGCGCCATCTACAACAACACGCAGCAGTTCATCCGCTACCTCATCTCGTCCAACATCGGCGAGGTCGTGTCCATCTTCCTGACGGCGGCCCTCGGCATGCCCGAGGCGCTGATCCCCGTGCAGCTGCTCTGGGTCAACCTGGTGACGGACGGCCTGCCCGCCACGGCCCTGTCCTTCAACCCGCCCGACGCGGACATCATGAAGCGGCAGCCGCGCAAGCGGGACGAGGCGCTCATCGGCGGCTGGCTGTTCATGCGCTACCTCATCATCGGCACCTACGTCGGCGTCGCCACGGTCGCCGGCTACGCCTGGTGGTTCATGTACAACCCCGAGGGGCCCCAGATCACCTTCAGGCAGCTCTCGCACTTCCACCGCTGCTCGACCGAGTTTGCCGAGATTGGCTGCGACATGTTCTCCAACGACATGGCCAAGGCGGGCTCGACGGTGTCGCTGTCCATCCTGGTCGTCATCGAGATGTTCAACGCCATGAACGCGCTGTCGTCGAGCGAGTCGCTGCTCACGCTGCCGCTGTGGAAGAACATGATGCTCGTCTACGCCATTGCCCTGTCCATGGCGCTCCACTTCGCCCTCCTCTACGTCCCCTTCCTGCAGGGCCTGTTCGCCATTGTGCCCCTCAACTGGACCGAGTGGAAGGCGGTGCTGATCACCAGCGCCCCGGTCATGTATGCCCCCCCGTCCCTGGCAAGCCGGCCCTCCGCTGACGCTTTTGCAGTCTCCTCGATGAGATCCTCAAGTTCTTTGAGCGACAGTTCTTTATGCAGACGACAACGCGCGAGGCTGTCCAGAATGGCAAGATCAAAAAGGACCAATAGAGCCAAGAGGTGAGGAAGGACAAGACAAGATGAGTGGGGAGAGAAGTTATAGAGGAGAGGCTCGACCAGCCTCAGCTAGACCTAGACACTTGTATCATAAGACAGCCAGCAGGCTTCGGCGCGATACGTACAATCTTGGGCGGTAGCTCTGCACCAGAAGACAAGACGAATTGCAATGTTTGAGGGTGGCAGCCTCATTGCCTTGGCTCGACGCTGGTCGACGGTCTACCTCTAGTCGTACAGGGAATGCGGAGCCCACGCATGGCGCTCACGGGAAGACTTGGCGACTGCGCGTTCCTGGGCGCACCGCCCGCTGTCTAGTCTTGCCTGCCCTTGAGTAACCTCTTGGTGACCTTGTCCTTTTCGATGACGTAGACGTGGGCGCCCCAGCCGGACAGGGCGTCGCGGTCGACGGCGTTTAAGAGGGCCTGCGAGATGGTCTCGAAGAGGGCGTCGGGCCCCTGCGCGGGGTCAGGACCAGGACGTCACAGAGGAGCAGAAAAAACGCACCAGATCGGGCTCCCAGAGGCTCTCGCACATGCCAAAGAGCTGCTCGGAGGCGGTGCCGGAGACGATGAAGTCCTTTGCAAAGTCGATGCAGCCGATGCTGTCGAAGCCGCAGATGAAGGGCTGGCGGGACTTGGGGTCGAGGCCGGCGACGACGGGGGAGACGAAGAAGGGGCCGAAGCGGCGCTCGTAGAGGGACGAGGAGACGAGGTTGGCAAAGGTGCGCGGGGCGATGGGGCGCTCCTCGCGCAGGCGGTACATGTTGACCTTGTAGCGGAAGAGGTCGCTGACGGTGCTGACGTCGGTGGCGAGGCCCGTGAGCCCGAGGAAGACGTCGTCGCCGTAGCGGAAGATCTTGGGGAAGTTGTTGGACACGGTCAGCGCCTGCATGCCCAGCCGCAGGTCGCACGCGATGGCGACGCAGTCCTTGCCGACCATGGCGACGCAGGCGCCGCCGTCTGGGGCCGGTTAGCACGGGGGCGACGGGGGCAGGCAGGGCGGTGCGGACTGATCGAAAAGGGGGACGCCTGGGGGAGAGGTTAGCTGGAGGGCGAGGACGGGACGCATCACGGCGCACCATGGCTGCTGGATGCCTGCTTGCTTGTCGCTTGCAGTAGCGCTCCTCTGTGTCGAGACTTGGTTGAGCCGGTCGCAGCGGGCGTCGTGGCGGCGAGTTGCGCAAGCTCGCCCGTCAAGCAGCAGCTCGGAGGTGATGTCGTTGCGGATGAGGTTGCAGCTCAGCAGCAGATACGGATATGTACAAGTATAGGCAAACGCGGTCTGGCGCGGCTCTGGCAGCCGGGGCAGCCGCTGATTGGCCCGAGCGCTGCCAGGCTCCTATGGTACGTACCTCTTTATAATCGCTCCGCCTCCGCCATGGCCTGCTCTTCGAGAAGCATCTCGAGAGCAAGGAGATGCCACGGCCCCCGTCGTCTCTGCCGCTGCGCCTGGTCTGATCTCCAACAGTCGCAGCGTCACAGAGGCCGGCGTCCCTGGACTCGCCCGCGAGCCAGCGTCCCGCTGCCAGCAATGTCGGCCCACGTCGTCGTCATCGCCGCCGACCTGCGGCGCACGACGGTCAAGGTCTCGCCCGGCACGTTCCTCGTCGACGTCCTCCAGGAGGCCTGCTCCAAGCTCGGCCTCGCCGGCGACAAGTTCCTCCTCAAGTGCGCCGCGCCGCCGCCCGTCCGTTGCGCGTCTCTGACCCCGGGTCCAGGCACCGGCAGAAGCAGGTCGACCTCGCCGTCCCCTTCCGCACCTCGGGCCTCCTCTCCGGCGCCAAGCTCGAGCTCGTGCAGAAGGCGAAGACGCCCTCGGCCGTCCAGATCGCCCTGCAGATCCCCGCGCCCGACGCCGCCGACGTCCCTGGCGGCCGGCTGATCTGCAAGTTCCCCGCGGACCTGCCGCTGTGGAAGGTCCTCCGCCAGTTCGAGAGCGGCGATGCGGCCGCCGGCCGCCGCCTCAACTTCACGGCGCGCGGCGTGCCCGGCGGCGCCGGCGCCAGCGGCAGCGGCAGCGGCCAGCTCTACTACGAGACGCCCGTCCTCAACATCATGGGCCGCGAGCTGTCGACGCTCTCCGACCTGCAGAAGACGCTCTCGCAGCTCGGCCACAACTCGGGCAACGTCCTGATACGGCTGTCGTACAGGAAGACGGGCCAGACGCTCGTCGAGGCCATGGAGCAGATGGGCCGCTTCTTCGACGAGTCCGAGGCGCAGGCCGGCGACGACGGGGCGGGCGGCGACGACGGCTCGACAGCCGAGAAGAAGACCGACGACGACGCCAAGGCCCCGGCGCAGGCTCCGGACACGCCCATGGCCGACGCCGCCGCCGCACTGCAGCCTCCAGACGGCGGAGCCGCGGCGCCGCACGAGCAGCCACCCGATGCCGCAGCCGAACAGCCCCCCCCTGAAGCCGCCCCCGACGGCGTCGCCTCCGAGGCCGACGACCCCTACCAGCCCGTCGGCGTCTTCCTCGCGCCCGCCGGCACCACCCCCGCCGCGGCCCTCGCGCCCGCCGACGACGCAGACTTCACGCCCACCGTCGCGCACGCGCAGCTGCACCAGGCCCGCCTGCACGAGTCGTCGCGCAACAAGCGCCTCCCCTCGGACAAGGAGCTCGCCGACCGCGCCGCCGCCGACGAGGCCCGCGTCGCCGCCATCCGCTCCGTCCTCGTCAAGGTCCGCTTCCCCGACAACACGTCGTCCGACTGGCGCGTCGGCCCGCACGACGCCGGCGCCTTCCTCTACCGCGCCGTCCGCTCCGTCATGGCCCGCCCCGACCTCCCCTTCCGCCTCGTCCTCCCCGGCGGCCGCCCCGTCATCCGCGACGACCCCGGCCCGGCCCACGGCCTCATCCGCGCGTACAAGCTCTCGGGCCGCGTCCTCGTCAGCCTCGTCTGGGACGACGCCGTCCCCGCCGACGCCCGCCGCCAGCCCTTCCTCCGCGCCCCCGTCGCCCAGCGCGGCCAGGCCGTCCGCGTGCCCGAGGCGCCCGCGGCCGAGGAGGATGGCACGGCCGTACCGCCAGCCCCGCAGCCGCCGGCCGACCGGAGCGAGGGCCGGGAAGGCGGGGGGAAGAAGATACCCAAGTGGCTGAAGCTGGGCAAGAAGTGAAGGCGCTCTGCATCAAGCATTTATTGGAAACGCGGCGTGCATGGGCCAGGGCGTTGAATGATTCATGTTTTCCTAGGCACGGATAGGCGCTCTAGTTGTAGATGCGAGGCGTAGGCCGCCTTGTTCGAGTGAAAGGCGTCCACATGCATAGACGACATTACTATGGTCTCGCACGACGCGCCAATTCTCAAAGGTCTTTGCTCTTTTATTGGTGATAGCCCGCGAAGCATCACAGCCGTCGTCGAAATCCGATCAAATCGTGACCGCGCCAATCCCATGCGATGAGTCCCCCCAATCTGTACCAAGTGCCCGAACGAGACAAACACAAGAATGCCGTAGCTCCTTAGTGGCCGGCACGGCGGGACTCGGCGATGACGCGCTGGAGCTCGTCGACCTTCTTCTTGGCGCGGCCAAAGGTGCCGAGCTGCGGGGGGTCAGCACGGGCGAGCAGAGGGGGACGAGGACGCAGGCGCACCCTCTTCTTGGCCAGCTTGCGGGCGCGCTTGTCCTTGCTGTTGCGGAGGAGCTCGATGACGCGGCGCTCGTAGGGGGCGAGGCTACAGACGCGGTTAGCGGACGTCGTCGGATGCTCGTTCGCGGCCAGGTCTCCGGCAACGCCGTCACAGCCAATGCCCGTTTCTCACGCCGCACATCAGGAAACACCAACGGAATAGCCACTCACCCAGCAACCTCCTTGACGACCTCGCGCACAAACGCGGTGCGCTTGCTCAGGTGGCCCTTGGTCCGGGAGACACGGGGCTTGACGACGCGGGCCGTGGTTTTCTGGCGGGGAGCAAGGAAGGCCACAGGTCAGCGTCCATCGTCTGCTGCGCGGGGGCCGACCTCGCGGCCGAGGTCGGGGGAGCAGAGATCCTCCACGAGGTGAGACTGCTGCGGCGGTGGCGCACGTACGTGGCCGTGGTTCAGACCGACGGTCAGACCGGACTTGGCGGGCGCTTCCTTGGCCATGTTGTCCGTTGTTGGATTCCCTTGGGTGCTGAAGGGTTGTTGTCGTCGGCGCTGGGCGATGGCGGGAAACGAAAGAGGCGTGCGGTGCGGGCGCAATTTTTCCAATTGTGGGGTCACGTGCTCGAGGGTAAGCGAGTTGGGGAGACGGCGGCGGGCCAATCACGGGCCGTTTGTCGTGGCTGCGGCGGGATCAAGCCCGCTGCGCCACTCAGCCTCGCGATGGTGCGGCCAGACGGCAGCCTCGCAGTGCTCCGTCTTTAGGGCACCTGTCTCCTTGCCATGTGCCGCGGACAGGACGCGAGCCGAGCCGGTCTGTTACCGACGAGCTGAAGCCGCATTGTACATTCCGGGACCGGCGCTGGGCAGGACGGCCAATGTAGGGGCGCGGACCCGAAACCTCGACGCACAGCGGAGCGCTTCCGCCTCGCATCGTGACTTGGAACAAGCGAAGTGTCGCAGAAGGCCTTGCAGCTTCCAGACGGCTCGGCGGCAAACCAAATAGGGCAAGCCGTCCAACGTCATGCAGAGCACAGACGTACGTGAAACGCGCCTAATCACCGACCAACCGCACGCGGAGGCAGCAGTCAGTCAAGGAGAGATGATCGACAGGGCACTCGGCGAGAGGGAGTGCAACGGCAGGGCCAACGATCTTCTCGGCTGTGGCGTTCTTGGTGGAGCAATACAGCATCGAAGCCAAGCCAATGCGGTTGTGCCCTCGTCGCCTCCAACATGCGATCCACAAACACAGGAGCATATTCTCCGCACGAAGAAACTATCCGCCCCTTAAAGCCTATGCAACCTCAATCAAACGAACATACAACCGAACATGCAGACTTCGAAAGAAATATACAAGTCAGTCAGTCTATACGCGAGTAGGATGCCCTCTAAAGCTTTCTATATCCAACTGTTGCTTCCCTTCCTGTCTCTTACTGTATGTCTCCGGTCTTTACTCCACTTCCTGTCGTTCTGCATCTGTCCACCAGCTACTCTCATTGTTGCATGGCTTTCAAAGCGCATGTTGGTTACTTTCATGACAGCCATTAAAGGTCACGCTCGCCTCGGGCTCTCGCGCCTCGGCCAATCAAATGCGCCGCATGACCCGGCCCAACGGTTGGCCCCTCTAACCCCGTCACAGACAGACCCACCCGGAACGGAACGACCCCATCGTCGCTTCTCCGTATAATAACAGGTACCTATGATCTCACGGGCTTCCGCGTCTCACGGGACCTCATGCTCTCCCCTCTCTTTGAAACCCCTTCTGCCGAGCCGCGACGTCTGCTGTGCGCCATGCGCTCGCGCAGCATCGTCGGCGACCTTCGTATTGCCTGTTAGGGGCCTGGAGCCCAGCGCAGCGAATGTCGCCGCTGCCGTATACAGCATAGCCGAGGTAGAGCGCCGACAACAGCCCTCGTCGCCTCAGCTGTCTTTGTTGATGACTGGAGCTAAACTCGGAGACCAGCTAGTTTCACGACTTTCACGAGGCCCCGAGATACACCGACGCCCCCCGCGACTCGTCGCCGCCTGCTATTGTCAACGCTTCCCCGACGGCCGTCACGATGCGCCTTCACGCGTCGCCGCGCCTCGCTGGACTCCTCTCCTTGGTGGCACGGCTGCCGATGAGCGCCGTTGCCAGCCCGCCGCCCGAAACGGCCCGACAAGTGCGCATCGGCGGCGGCATGGGGGCGGCGGCGCCGTCGCCGGAATCGAGCTCCACAGCCGTATCCACGCCCCTCTTCCGGGAGCTGGAGCGGCTGTCGCGCATAGCCGACATCGCCTACTGCGTGGGCAACACGGGCGTGCACAAACCCTTCGAGTGCCTCTCGCGCTGCGCAGAGTTCCCGGAGCTGGCCTTGAACTCGACGTGGAGCACCGGGCCATTGATGAGCGACAGCTGCGGCTACATGGCCGTGGACCGTGGCGGCGACGGCGGCGGTACCCCGGCGACGCAGCACGGAGCCATTATTGTTGCCTTCCGCGGGACTTACAGCATAACCAACGCCATTGTGGACCTGAGCACAGTGCCGCAGCCGTACACGCCGTATTCCCCACCCGACGGCGGCCACGAGGCACCGGGCGAGCCCGAGCATAGCTGCACCAACTGCACCGTGCACACGGGCTTCCTCGAGGCGTGGCTCAACACGAGAAGGCTGGTTGTGCCCCGGCTCAAGACGCTCAGGGAGCGGCACCCGTCCGTGCCCGTCCATCTGGTGGGACACAGCCTCGGGGGCGCCATCGCCTGTCTGGCCGCGCTCGAGCTCCGGGTCTCGCTGGGCTGGCAGGACGTGGTTGTCACCACGTTCGGCCAGCCCCGCGTCGGCAACTACCAGCTGGCCCGCTTCATCGACGCGGCGTTCGGGCTCGACGACGATGCGGATCCGGAGTCGCGGCCGTACCGGCGCGTAACGCACGTCAACGACCCGGCCCCCCTCGTCCCGTGGGACGAATGGGGGTATAGGTCTCATGCGGGCGAGATATTCATCTCCAAGCCCGGCATTGGGCCGTCCAAGGAGGACCTGAGGATGTGCGTCGGCGACAGCGACGCCGCGTGCAGCTCGGGCGCGAGTGCTGGCTGGTGGCAGGCCATACGCCGGCTCGTCCGCGTGAGCGGGGAGGATCTCGCGACGACGATGCCGACGCGGTTCAAGCTCTGGCAGCTCTTCTTCGGCCACCGCGACTATTTCTGGCGACTTGGCCTGTGTGTGCCCGGGGGCGACCCGGCAAACTGGGGTCGGAGTTCCGAGCCCGCCGAGCTGTAATATCTGGGCCTTTGACGTTGACGGACGGACGCACCTATTAATAGCCGAGGTTCGACGTCCAGATGAGCACGCTTCGTGGCTTCAGGCTAACCGAGATGACGAGGAGCAGGTCGGAGGTGAGGGCGAGCGTTCTGATAGCGTCACGACCACGAGAGCAAGCGTAATGGCGGAGTGCTAGACGGACGGCTGCGAAGACGGCGGAGGCACAGGGTCGGCCGAGTCTCGAGTATAGCATCAAGGCAGGTGTGCAGAAATGGAACGAATCTGCCTGTGAGGCTGCTTGGCCACCATGTCGTGTCGTTGGGCACGGGCAGTCGGACGGAGGTCGAGGCTGACAGACGGCCGAGGCAGGATCCTGGTCGAACAGGGATCGGAGACGGAAGCCACGGGAACAGACAAGCATCCACACGAGCCAACACAGACGGCAGTGGAGCCACGAACGATGGCCGACAGCGGAATGCCGGCACGCGACAGCGAGGCGATGGCGGGTGCGAGCAAGCTGCTCGGTCGGACGAGGCAGGCTGTCTCTGGAACTCGCGACTCGCCGGCTGCAGACTCGCTGACTCGCTGGCTCGTTTGGCTTGGGCTGCCCAACGGCGGACGTGCTCCTCGTGCAACAGCCCTGCCGACCCAGCCACACATATGGCCTGGTTTTGCCATCGCCACCGGCGGGCGACTAGTCGGTGGTGCGAAGACCACGGCCAGCAGGCCGTCAGATGATAAGCGCGCCACTGGCGGCCGCGCGAAGCACTAGCAGCCAAGGGCGACGATGGCGTGCAGCAAATTGGGCGGCTCGTCTGCTTGCTTGGGGCGTCGAGGCAGGAAATGCGGCTAGGCCGCGTCCAGCGGTACCGGGTATGAATGCTGTCATTTGGCCGTGACAAATTAGGCGGGCCCGCGAGAAATTGCTGGCCGGAGACGAGATTCACCGCGCTGCGGCGGGCCACGGAGACGTACAGTAGCATCAGCGCTTCCACGTGTCCGGGTCGTGGCCTTGGTGCTCAGGCACCGCCAGCGCGGTCGGCGGCCGAGAGGCTCGACATGACCGGGCGCGCTAACCGGCCCCGCGTACCTGCTAACCGGCCCGCGGCGCGTTGCGTGCCCCGGCCGCTAGCGAGGTACCCGCGGCTCGTAGCGCGCCAGCCGCTGGCAGTTGGACGCGGCCGCGACGCTCGCTCTCGCTACCAGAGGCAGCTGCTGACTTGTAGGCGACGGGCCTCTAGCGCTGCCAGGCCGCTGGCGGCTCCGCCCCAAAACCACAAATGGAACCCCCCCTCCCTCCAGTCTGTCCCCTCCCTCTCCTCCCCCCAAGCAGAGCCCCCCCAATCCCAAAACCTACCAAAATCCAAACCTATCCACAATCAAAATATAAACACCCGCCCCCTCTTCTGCTCTCTTGCGTCTTGCATCACCGCCTCGCCTCTGCACGCACTGCGCATCTGCCCGCCGCATCTTCTCGAGCATCCTTGGTTGATCCAACGCGCCACCAGCTCCAGCCATCATGACGACCGAGGTAAGGCCTGCGCCGCTGCCCCCCCCCTCTGCCCGTTGCCTCGTCGGGGCCTGGCGTCATGACGCCTGCGCAAAACCCCTCAGCCGCCAGCCAGCCTCGCCGCTGCCAGCCTGGCCGTGGCCGTCGCTCGCCTGGCGCTGCCGTCGCCCGACTGGCCTTGCCCTCTGCGCGCTGGCCCCCTCCCCCGTCCCCCCTTTCGCCCGCCATCTGGCCTCTTCGTGCTTGCGTGTCCAACAGTGCTGACGTCTCTCCGCCAGCGTGAAAGGTTTGTCCACCACGCAGTGTCCCGGGCCCTGCTTGGCGGGACCCGCGTCGCCTCGCCACGCTGTCGTGCTGACCCGGCGCCGTGGCATGCAGCAAGACTTTTCTGGCCCGCCTCTGCGAGCAGGCCGAGCGCTACGATGAGATGGTTACCTACATGAAGGAGGTGGCCAAGCTCGACGGCGAGCTCAGCGTCGACGAGCGCAACCTCCTGAGCGTTGCCTACAAAAACGTGGTGGGCACCCGCCGTGCCTCGTGGCGCATCATCTCCTCCATCGAGCAGAAGGAGGAGTCCAAGGGCTCCGAGAAGCACGTCTCCAACATCAAGGAGTACCGAACCAAGATCGAGGCGGAGCTTGAGCAGGTCTGCCAGGACGTGCTCAACGTGCTCGACGACAGCCTGATTCCCAAGGCCGGCACCGGCGAGTCCAAGGTCTTTTACCACAAGATGTATGTTTGTCTTTTGTCTCGCCCGCCGCTGTGCAAAAGACGAAAGCAAAAAAAAAAAAAAAAAAAAAGGAAAACGAAAAAGACAAACACACACTGGAACTCCTGCTGACCCCCTACCAGGAAGGGCGACTACCACCGCTACCTCGCCGAGTTTGCGTCGGGCGAGAAGCGCAAGGTGGCGGCTACCGCTGCCCACGAGGCCTACAAGGTGCGTCGTGGCCTGCCGCCCTTGAATCCCGGCCGAGGACTAACCGGCCGCAGAACGCGACGGACGTTGCCCAGACGGACCTGACTCCCACGCACCCCATCCGCCTCGGCCTGGCCCTCAACTTCTCCGTCTTCTACTACGAGATCCTCAACTCGCCCGACCGCGCTTGCCACCTGGCCAAGCAGGCCTTTGACGACGCCATTGCCGAGCTCGACTCGCTCTCGGAGGAGTCGTACCGCGACAGCACTCTTATCATGCAGCTGCTCCGCGACAACCTGACCCTCTGGACCTCGTCGGACAGCGCCGAGGCCGAGGGTGCCGGCGACGCGGCCAAGAAGGACGAGGCCGAGGCGCCCAAGGCGGCCGAGGAGGAGACCAAGGCCGAGGAGCCCGCGCCGGCGGCTGCCTCGTAACTCTATCCCCCCTCACCCACCCGATACCTCGAGCATCACGGATGCGAACGACGTTTGGCCGCCTGCTCGCGGGTTTACCCCTTGTATTTGGCGAGCAAGGCGTGCCTTGTTTCCAGGGCAGGCAGGCAGGTGATATCGCGCAGGTGCGCAGTGCGTTGATTCTCTTTTTTCCCTTTTTTGTTCTTTTCGTTTTGGCAAGGGGGGAGGGGTCATGGGGGGTCATGGGGGATTTTCGGTCAAGCGAGGGAATTGGGCGCGGCATGGGTTCGTCACCGATCCTCTCCTTGCTCCGTTGGACCAGACGAGCGGCAGCCTGCTGTGTGGCGGCCGCCCTCGGCCTGGTCCATAATGTCACGACTGGTCCCCTCCGCCACGATTGCCCTGGTGTTTCTTTGTCTGTCGGCCTGGAGGCTGCCGAAGCTCGGTTTTGGCTGGACGGACGATGTCGAGGCTGTTATGTTTTTCACCCGGTTTTGACTGCCCCCATCCCTCCCCCGTCTGAGGAGTCGTGGTTGCTGCAGCGCAAAGACCCTTGTTCACCTGTCTGCCCTGGCCCGCAAGAAAAAGAAAAAAAGGAGAAAGAAAACACTATATTCCCCGGCGAAACGCTCTTCTCCACGGCCGACTAGACGCGGATTTGTTTGGCAGCGCTTGGTGCCTGCAGTGGAAGACGTCTTTTTGGCGTGGAATAATGAAAAGCTGCCAAGACTGCTATCATGGCCGTGAGGCGTGTGATTGATTAAGACGACGATTAAGAGTAAGATGGTAGGGTATGTATGGTACATGGCATTGTGCGTGCCAGCTGCGACGTGGTCCCGGCTGCGGCAGCGCCGATAGAGCGGCAGCATAGCAGTAGTCGTCCCCCGGCAACAGGGTCCCGGCTCGCTGCGCCGGTCAGGGCGACGCGGAGGCGGGCGCGGCGGCGGCGTCGTGGCGGAGCAGGGCGGCGGCGCGCAGCAGGCGGTCGTGGCGGAGCTCGAGGGCGCGAGAGGCGCGGGGCCCGGCGTCGGAGCTGGGGGCGTCGGGCTCGGGCGTCGGGGCGTCGGGGCGGTACATGGCGGTGCGGAAGGGGTCGTCGGGGCCGGCGGCGGCGGCGGCGGGGTCCGGCAGGGGGTGAGCGGGCCGGCGGCGGCGGCGCAGGGAGAGGCGGCGCACGAGGCGGGCCCAGAAGCGGCGGCGGGGCGCGGCGGCGGCGGCGGCGGCCGAGTCGGCGTCGTCGTCCGAGTCCGAGTCGGCGGCGGCCGAGGCCACCTCGGAGCGCCAGACGAGGATGCGGAGCTGCGCCGAGGCGGACAGGCGCGGCGCGTCGGCCATGGTTGAAGGCAGGAGGGCCGGCGCAGGGGCGGCGACGGGCTTTTATGGCGGGGCGGGACGGTGGCGCGCGAGCGAGTGATCGGCGGCGCCAAAAGGAAGGGCGGCGGCCGACGGTGACACCGGGCCATCAAAAGGAACGGCGGACGGCACTGGGCTCGCACTGTCTGGGCCTGTCTATGGCGTTGGGCTCGCCTACACGAACGAGCGCCTACGGGCGGCCCGTGCTCGGCTGCAGCGTCTCCCAGCCGCTGAGCAGCAGCTCGTCGGCGGGCTCGCGCGGCGCGTCGAGCAGGTCGGCGGGCGCGGCGGCGGCGGCTGCAGGGCGCGGCGGCGGGCGGCTGAGATGGGCCGGCTTCTTGGCCACGGGCGGCGGCGGCTTGGCGCTGGCCTTGAGCTGCTGCGACAGCTGCGACGCCGGGCGCGGGGCCGCGGGGGGCGTCTGGCGCTTGCCGAGCGGCCACGGCGGCTCGGGGCCCGGCCGGGGCGCCGCGGCCGGCCCTTGGCGTCTCGGCGGCGGCGGCGGCGGGGCTGGTCCCGGTGCAGACGCCGGCCCGGATGCCGCCCCCGACGCCGGCGCCGCCCCCGGCCCCGGCGCCGCCCCCGACGGCCGCCCCGACAGCTTCACGGCCTGCATGGCGCGCGGCAGCACCACCTTCTCGTACGGCGAGCTCGACACGCTCGACAGCGACGCGCCCGGCGACGACCGCGCCACCGACACCCAGTCCGGCTCCTCGCTCGCGCCAAACGGGTTCGACGGCCGGTTCGGGTTGAGCGCCATGGCCTGGCCGGCGCGCGCGCCCGGCGCCGCCACGTGCGCGCGCGCCGGCTGCTGCTTGTCCAGCCACCACTTGTGGCGGTCCGAGCTGGCCGGCGGCAGGCCGGGCTCGACGGCCTCGTAGCCCAGCAGGTCCTCGTCGTCCGAGTCGTCGCCGGCGGCGGCGTGCGCGCGCGCGTCGCCCACGTCGGCCTTGCGGCGCGCGTACAGCTCCTGGCCGATGGCCGCGCGCCGGGCCTCGTCGACGATGCTGACGCGGCACTCAAACGTCGCCAGCACGGGCCGGTGGTCCGAGAAGCGCAGCGGCGCCGAGTCGTACGACAGCTGCCGCAGGTTGGGCCCCTTGCGCAGGATGCGGTCCGTCCACGCGGGGATGCGCGCCTTTTCGCTGCCGCCGTGTCAGGAGCCGGCTCGGGGGGGGGCCGGAGCGTCACCTACGACGTGTCGTAGCTGTCCGTGCCGACGTCGAACTTGTACGTCGGCATGAAGCCAATGCGCGCCTCCGAGTAGAAGGGAAAGGCCAGCCCGGCCACCATCTGCAGGTTCAGCTGGTCGTTCTCGTACAGCGTCTCGAGGTCGCGCTTCCGGATGAGGGCGCGGGCGGCGTCGAGGCCGAGGCCGATGCGGTAGTTGAAGTCGCCGAGCCAGATGATGGCGTCTGGGGGGGTCAGCAAAAAAGGGGGGCCGTCGGATATAGGGGCCGTCTAGTCACCGCCACGCACCGTGGTCCTCTATCCCCCGGTTCCGCTGGAAGCGCAGGCCGTGGTGGATGGTGGCGTAGTCGCGGTTGCGCTCGTCGTAGTTGGCAAAGCCGGCGGCCAGGTGCGCCGTGACGAAGCACAGGTGCGTGTTGGCGTAGTCGAAGCGGATGGCCACGGCGCCCTTGTTGCCGGCCATGCCCGACAGCCCCGTCTTCTTGACGCTGCCCTCGACGTTCTTGATGCTGGCCAGCACCGACGTCTTGACGAAGAGGCACAGCGCCGCGCCGACCAGCTGGCCGCTGCGCAGCAGCACGTAGCGCTCGCCGCCGAGGCTGGCCTGCCGCCGGTTGAGCTGGCGGCGCACGGCCTGCTCCCAAAGGTGCTTGCGCGACGGGTCGCTGTTCATGATCTGCTGCGGGCTCAGCTCGACAATCTCCTGCAGCGCCACCACGTACACGTCGGGCTGGCCGCCGCCCAGCGCGGCCGGGAACAGCCAGGCCGACAGGTCCTCGTCCAGCCCGTCGGTGCGGCCGTTGAGGTTGAGGCTGCCGGCCCAGATGCCGATGTGCTCGACGGCCGTGTACTCGTCGCTGCGCCGCGCCAGCTCGAGCGACACGAAGTCGCTGATGGGGTCCAGCAGCCGCACCGCCGCCTGGCCCAGCAGCCGGCCCAGCAGCATGTCCATGGTCAGCTGCCGCGACGGGTCGACGAAGTTGTTGTGGTAGATGCGCTGCACCGACTTGCGCATGTCGGCCACGGCCCCCGAGAGCGACATCTTGCCGTGCCGCGTGAAGGACGACTTGAGCGCGCCCGTGCCGGCGTAGATCTTGGACAGCGAGTCGCCGTTGTCGGCCCAGAGGCTCGAGTGCCGCATCCAAAAGTCGCCCGCCGCGAACTGGCCGCGGTGGCCGAGGAAGGCCTCGACGGCCATCTGCGAGATGAGCGTCTGGATGAGGTTGGTGCGGTCGAGGCAGTCGAGGCAGTTGGTGCGGAAGACGCCCTCCTGCTGGAGCACCACGACCATGCGCCGCCCGGCCTCGCCGTGGCCGTGGCCGTGGCCGTGGCCCTCGCCCTGGTCCTGGCCCTCGTCCAGACCCTGGCCCTCGCCCTCGCCCTCGCCCTCGCCCTCGCCGTCGCGCGTCTCCTCCGCCAGCAGGTAGGCGAAGCCGTCCGTCGACGCCTCAATGTACCGCCGGATGTCCCGCGCCGCCTCGTAGCCCGCCGGGCCGCGCGTCTCGGCGTGGAAGTCGTAGTGCGTCTCGCGCAGCAGCGCGTGGTCGGCCGTGCCGTCGGCCCCCGGCCGGCTCAGGGGGCAGTGCCGCACGCCGTTGCGGTACATGGCGCTCAGCTCCGCCTCGGCCGGCTTGGTCTCGCTCAGCAGGTTGATGATGTGCACCGCGCCGTACGTGTGCTCCAGGTCCTCGAAGTGCTTGTCCAGCGACGGCTGCGTGCCCTCGGCCGACCGCGTGATGCTGATCTTCTGCCGCCCCGGGATCAGGTCGGCCGCCTGCTCCCAGAAGACGGGCACCGACCCGCGCACCTGCGCGTACGAGAACAGCGCGCCCGTCGGGCTCCAAAAGGTCGTCTCCGTCTCGACAAAGTTGGCCACGTGCCCGTCGTCGTCGATGCCGCGCGAGTTGAAGCGCGTGCCCGCGCGCCGGCACGAGAGCCGCGAGATGAGCGTCAGCAGCGACGGCATGCCGCTGTCCGACACGCGCAGCGGCGACGCGCTCTGCGGCAGCGTCATGGTCTTGCAGAAGCCCCGGATGGCCGACGTCAGGATGCGCGACGAGTCGAGCGCCTCGCGCTCCGCGCCCAGCAGCCGCGACCGGAACTGCACCAGCGGCCGGATCATGAACGAGTTCCACAGGTACGTGTCGTCAAAGTTGTCCATGTCGAACGAGTTGGCGTTGATGGGCCTCGCGCGCGTCAGCAACACGTCGCATGCGCGGGCCGACGGCTCGACCTACCTCTCCTGCAGCCGCCGCGTCACGTCGAAGTCGGTGCTGTAGTAAAAGGACCCGTTGCTCAGCAGCTTGCGCAGGTCGTGGCACGGGTGCTCCACGGGCACCTCGCGGCGGCCCAGGCCCGGGCCGTACGGCGAGCCGCTGCCGTACGCCGACGCCGCGTCCGACGCCTCGGGCTCCAGCGACTCGAGCGGCACCACGTCGTCGTAGTCGGCGCTGCTCAGGCAGTAAAAGGCGACGCTCGAGATGCGCTCGACCGTCTCGCCCGGCCGCACCGTCGCCGCCCGCGACGCCCGCGTGATGACGGACAGGAACACCTCGCCCTGCACCGCCATCAGGCCCAGCGTGCCGTAGACGGGCCGCGGCGCCAGCGGCCGGTAGTCGCGGAGCAGCCGCCGCGAGACGGGCGAGAACTCGACGATGCACTTGGCCGGGCCCGGCTCGCCGCCTGCCCGCGACTTGGCCGACGCGAGCGACGTGTGCGAGCCATTGGGGCCTCCCTCGCTCGCCGCCGCGCTGTACCGCAGCACCAGCGCGTGCGACGAGGATACGATGGCGATGGACCGATGCGGATGGTCGCGGATGTAGAGCTCGCTCGACCTGTCGGGCGCCGCAGCCGCCGGCGGCGGGTGATGGAGATGGACGTGGTGGTGGTGGTGGTGGTCCATCAAGGCGATGTCGGAGCGGGCGGCAGGCGGAGGGGCTGCGTTAATCGCGACGCCCGTCCATGGCGGCAGCGAGCTGGGGCGGATTCGGCTTCGAGCCACGTCGTGATGGGATCCAGGGCCTTGTCAGGGCTTGTCAGGGCTTGTAAGTGGCAACTTGCGGCGTCGTTCGTTTTTTGGCTCGAGCATGACGTCGCTGACAGAGCCTCAGAGTTGAAACTAGAGCCCCACGCCCCTCCATTGGACTCTGCACGAGACGCGCGACCTCACCGAGGCGGCATCAGCCGCAGCCATCGTCATTACGGGAGCGCAGCGGCGCTTGGATCGCTTTGTACGGGGCCGAGGACGGAGTTGAGGCATTGGGACGTCAGGGCCGAGGGCCGAGTTCAGGTCAGGGGCCAGGACTCGGACGGCGCCTTGCGCGACGCACGACGGAGCCCATGTCGGCAGCTTCACGCGATGCGGATGCCAGGGCTGCCAGGAAACACGGGCACGGCAACTGGACAACATGAAAAGGTCCTTGTACAGGATATAACGCCGTACACCGGCCTCGGGCCTCGCGCTCAACCCGATCCAGCGGCTAACCTCGCAGCCAGGAACCATGGCCTTCCAAATACAAGGACCAAGTACACGAAAAGAGGGCAAGAAAAAGCAGCAGGCTTCAGATTCAACATTGAGATCATGCTCCAGGAGCGTTCATTCTCTTCCTATCGTCTGAAAAATCATCACCAGCCTGTGGAGAGAGAAGAGGCTAGCTGGCCAGTCCGGCTAAAATACCCTGTGGCTGCTGAGTCATCGGCCTCTGACTCAGCGCACGGCTATTTCCCCGCCGCGCTAAGGGCTACCCATGTCCGAGGTTTCTCTTGTCTGCTCCTGCCCGCGCCACCACCCCAACTGCATCAATCCTCTACCTCCCGGGCAGGTATCGCGCCATCCCTCGTCCCGTTCCATCACGCCCTGCTTCTGCAAACAGCCTCTGTTCACCTGCTTATCCTTGCCCTCTTCCAGCGCTCTCTGCATCTCGCCATCTGCGTGCGGTAGGGGCTGCTCTCGCGTGCTCGAGCCAGCTTCTAGACGCCTTCGCTTTCCTCCCGGTCTTGCCGCGCCGCACCGCGCGCCCCTCGCCGCCATGAACGACTTTGGCCAGTACGGCGGCTCCGACGACGAGTTTGCCAGCGTCCGCAGCTACCAGGCCGACGTGGTGAGTCTCTGCCTCGTCGCCTGCCGGCCGGGCTGCCGCTGACGCTTCCAAACAGGAAGCCGACCCCGACAAGTTCGAGAACTGGGAGAACCTCATCCGCGCCTGCGAGGGCCTCGAGGGCGGGCTCAACCGCAACTCCAGCCCCCAGGCGCTCGCCGCCGTCCGCGACGCCTATGACCGCCTCCTCGCCAAGTTCCCCCTATACTTTGGCTACTGGACCAAGTACGCCCAGTTCGAGTTCAACGTGGCCGGCACTGAGTCGGCAGAAATGGTGGGCGCTCCTCTCCCGACGCGCCGCGTCCGGCCGCTAAACACAGCGAGCCAAGGTCTTCGAACGCGGATGCGCCTCCATTCCGCACTCGGTCGACCTCTGGGCCGCCTACTGCAGCTTCAAGACGGACACGACGCACGACCCCGACATCGTTCGAGAGTAAGTATGCCTCGATGGTTTTCCTTACCTATAACTCGTAGCCGCCGACGTAGAAGCCCGCGAGGTCATGACTGGATCGCGGCATTGTCCGTCAGCCTCAGGCGCCGGCCCATCGACGCCGGCGAGGGTCGCTTGTGCCCTCGCTGGCCCGCTCTGCCCGGGATGCTCGCTCTTACGCCCTGCTCCGGGGCTCTCTTTGCCGCAACACGTGCCTTTTCACAGCGTCCCGTCGTTATACTTTCTTCGCTTGCACCCTCCCCCCCTCCGTCCGGTACTTGGCGATCTCGGCTCCTGGCTCTTGCTTTCCTGGCCTTCTCACACCCTGATCTTGTACTCCCCCTTCCCCCGTCCTCTGCTCACCCCTTAGCGTCTTTGTCTCGCGCTCCGTCGTCCAGCTCTAACCCGTCTCTCCAGCCTCTTTGAGCGCGCAGTCGCCCTCGCCGGCATCGACTTCATGTCGCATCCTCTCTGGGACAAGTACATCGAGTACGAGGAGCGCCGTGAGGCTCCCGAGCGCATCTTCGCCATCCTGGCCCGCATCATCCGCATCCCCCTGCACCAGTTCAGCCGCTACTACGAGCGCTTCCGCACCATGTGCCACTCGCGCCCCGTGGCCGAGCTGGTGTCGGCCGACGCGCTCGCCCGCATCCAGGCCGAGGTGCAGGCCGAAGCGGCAGCCCAGGCGGCCCCGCGTCCGGAGCTCGAGGTTGAGCGCGACGTCCGCGCCAAGATCGACGCCATGTACTACGAAGTGCACATGGGGACTCAGAACGAGACGTCGAAGCGCTGGGCCTACGAGTCGGGCCTCGGCCGGCTCTTCTTCCACATCACCGAGCTGGACAACGGGCAGCTCGACAAGTGGCACCAGTACCTGGACTTTGAGGAGTCAGAGGGCGACGCGAACCGCATCATCTGCCTCTACGAGCGGTGCCTCATTGTCTGCGCCATGTACGACGAGCTGTGGTTCCGCTACGCCAGGTGGATGTCGGCCCAGGGGTCCAAGGACGAGGAGGTGCGCAACATCTATGTCCGCGCCTCCTTTTTCGTGCCCATCAGCCGCCCCGGCGTCCGCACGCAGTGGGCGTACTTTGAGGAGAGCCGCGGCCGTGCCGACGTGGCCCGCGACATCCACGCTGCCATCCTGGCTAAGCTCCCGGACTGCATCGAGGTGGTCGTCTCGTGGGCGCACGTCGAGCGCCGCCAGGAGGGCCTCGAGGCTGCCATCCAGGTGGTCAAGGATCAGATCGACGCACCCACCGTCGACATGTACACCAAGGCCGCGCTCGTCGCCGAGTGGGCCCTGCTGCTCTGGAAGGTCAAGGGTTCTGCCGACGAAGCCCGTGCCGTCTTCCTTAAGAACGTGCAGTGGTACGGGGACAGCCGGACCCTCTGGGAGACATGGTTCAAGTTCGAGCTCGAGCAGCCGGCGCGCCCCGGCGGCGAGTCGGACACGGCCCAGCGCGTCAAGCACGTCTTTGAGGAATTCTGGAGCAAGAGCCGGCTGTCGCTTGCCGCGAAGAGAGAGGTGGCGCACACCTACCTGGACTTCCTGGTCCGCCGTGGCACCAAGGACGCCATGAAGGAGTATCTCGAGGCGGACCGCAAGGTGTTTGGGTAAGTCGACCTGGCGGCAGAAGGAGACGGGGACCGGCGCTGACGAGTTGGCGCAAACGGCAGACCGTCGTCGGTGTCTGCCGGGAGCCGCGACGGCGCTAAGGAGAACGGAGCGGCGGCGGGCGAGCTCGACGAGGCCAGCCGGCGCAAGGCCGAGGCCCGGCTCGTCTTCTTCTACGAAACCCACGCGGATCGAAACCCGGTGGCGCCGGGTCCCGCCGACTTTAACTGAAGGTGAGCAGGCTCAGACGACTTGGGCCATGCGTCATGGCGAATATGGGCTTGAAGTCGCAGCACATATTCTTGTACTATAGCCACCGGACAGGTGGGCCGGGACAGATGGCAGTGAAGCTTGGATGTCTCGTGCTGGACAGACGAGTACGGCGAAGGAGGCACTGTGTACAAGTAATGACAACCGCCACCAGGGACGGGATGGGCCGGCGTGGAGGCGGCCGGACATGGTGACCTGGCTGGACGACAAGGGATTCGGAGGGTTCGCGAGGACACGATGCCATGTCTTTCGATAGCTGACTTGGGCGACCACTGAGCTAGGTGGCCGAATGGACAGCAAGGCTCCCAAGGGAGAGCCCGATATGCGACAGGATGCCAAGGCCACACGTGCGTGGAGCGTCGTAGGAGTTCAGGTCAGCATCAGACGAGCAAGCAAGTCACAAGCTAGAGCTAGTTGAGGAACGAAGTCGGCGAAGGTCCCCTGCTAGCTTGGTCTGTGCCGACGCGGGGTCGCTTGGAATCCGCAGATGCGCCCATGGCCGGCGCCCAGCGGCCGGGAGCAGGGATATTGCGTGACGAGGGAGAGGGGCGGAGGGCGTCGCGGAATTGCTATTCGTACGGAGTACGTCTTATCACATACTATGCGCACGAGGAGGTAGACAGCCGCCATGTACGGATACATAGCTCACAGGGAATGCGGAAGGCTGTGGAGATGGATGGAGATTCTACCGGCGCAACTGGGGGGCAGCGCCGGCACCTGCGCAGCGCTGGGAGTGACGGAGATGATAATAACTAACACGGAGTATCCGTACGGGTACTCTGTAATAAGAGTGGAATTGAGCAACCTCATGTTCGAGAAGCAGCGGAATCACCACCCTGGCATCAGAGCTGCGCCCTGTCAATGAAGGGCGTCGTTCGGGGAGGGTACGTACCTTGCCGAGCACACCGAGAGGGTCCGCGACCGGCGGCGCCAGCCAATCAGGCGTTTCCAATTTCAACACCCGGAAACGCAATGCCTTCCGGGTGCTTCCCGCCTGGTTGCCGTCTGCCGTTGTTCTCTGACTGTTCTCTAACTTTGCACCGTCGTTCCCCAACCTCCAATACTCGCGCCACCACAAGTCGACCTTGCCTAACCCAGGACACAGCCGAGCGTCACGGTAAGAGGCTCCGTGCGCAAGAAAGCTGCTTCCGCGGACGAGACGGCTGCTGACGCTGCGCTCGTTCCCAGATGGCCTCTGCCACCCGTCACCTCGCCCGCGTGGCGACGCGCGCCACGGCCCGCAGCGCCTTTGCCGTCGCTCCGCGCCAGACCCTCGGCCGCCGCTGGTACTCGTCGGAGCCGGCCCCGAAGAAGGCGTCGTCGGCCTGGCTCTACCTGACGGGCGCCGCCGCCGCCGGCGGCCTCGGATACTGGTACTACACGGCCAGCGGCGCGCCCTCGGCCGCCTCGACCAAGGTGCTGGTTCCCACCAAGGCCGACTACCAAAAGGTCTACAACGAGATCGCCGGCCGCCTCGAGGAGAAGGACGACTACGACGACGGCAGCTTCGGCCCCGTCCTGCTGCGCCTGGCCTGGCACGCCAGCGGCACCTTTGACAAGGCCACCGGCACGGGCGGCAGCAACGGCGCCACCATGCGCTTCCCCCCCGAGTCGGGCCACGGCGCCAACGCCGGCCTGGTTGCTGCCCGCAACTTCCTCGAGCCGGTCAAGGGTGAGCCTCGCCGCGCGTGTCCGAGTGCTTGGCGGCCGCTGACGCACCATCAGCCAAGTTCCCCTGGATCACCTACTCTGACCTCTGGATCCTCGGCGGCGTCTGCGCCATCCAGGAGATGCAGGGCCCCGTGATCCCCTACCGGCCCGGCCGCTCCGACAAGGACATGGCGGCCTGCACCCCCGACGGCCGTCTGCCCGACGCCACCCAGGGCGCCGACCATCTCCGCAACATCTTCTACCGCATGGGCTTCAACGACCAGGAGATCGTCGCCCTGTCGGGCGCGCACGCCCTGGGCCGGTGCCACACGGACCGCTCTGGCTTCGACGGCCCTTGGACCTTCTCGCCCACCATCCTGACCAACGACTTCTACCGCCTGCTCGTCGAGGAGAAGTGGCAGTGGAAGAAGTGGAACGGCCCCAAGCAGGTGAGAGGAGCAAGCACCGGGCGCCGATGCGGGCCCTGCTGACTGACGGGTGCAGTACGAGGACAAGGCGACCAAGTCGCTCATGATGCTGCCCACCGACATGGTGCTGGTCCAGGACAAGAAGTTCAAGCCGTGGGCGGAAAAGTACGCCAAGGACAACGACGCCTTCTTCAGGGACTTCTCGGCCGTCGTCACCAAGCTGTTTGAGCTCGGCGTCCCGTTTGCCGAGGGCACTGAGACGCAGCGATGGACCATGAAGCCCACGTGGGACGAGTCTTGACGGGTCGAGTCGGCGAGGAAAGTAGAGAAATAGATAGACGTGCCAAGATAGAGCTAGACGAGAGCGTTGGTGGCTGGGCGGCCGCGAGGCTTGGAGTGTTGGGCCGTGCCTCGACGCTGACTGTACCAAGCACAAAAGACAAGTCCAAAAAAGGAAGTTCTGTTGCCAGAGTAGGTATGCGGCTCAGTCAGCCGCCACGACGACGGTTTGAACAGCTGGCCTCTTCTCTGCCATGTACTGTACATGCGAGCCGCAGGGACTCGGTGCTGTTGCATGAAATCAAAAGTACCCAAGTGCGGACAGTGGCCGCCGCATTTATCAGCAGGAGCCGGGCCAATGTTTCGGGCGGCGATGGCGGATCATTGCCTGCTGCCTGCAGGTCCAAGCCGCCCTAAAAAAAGCCGTTCGTTTATGCCAGGTGTCAGCATCAAGGTACCAGGTACGCTGCGCCTGGTGGCTGGGCTGCGGGTGGGGAAACGGCCCGGGGAAGGGACACTTGTTCAATTGGCCTCCGCGTCTCAGCGAACGGCAGCGAACGCGTGCTGCGAGGTACAAAACTGGCCCGTCAGCTGCTACGGAGCGTCCCTCCTGCTCGTCCCAAGCCATCCCCTCTGCTCCTCTCCCCCCAGCCCGCTGCCCTGCTCTGCAAGGCTCTTCCAAGGCTCTTCCAAGGCTCTTCCAAGGCTCTTCCAAGGCTCTTCCAAGCCTCGTCTCCGGCTGCGCACGTCCATTCTTTCCAATTCGCTGCGGGGCCTCACAGCAGCCGTCTCCTTCACCATGCACCACAAGCGCCTCGCCTACGGCCTCTTGGCCGCCCTTGCGGCCGTCGCCACGGCCGACGCCGACGTCGAGCAGCTGACCAAGGACAACTTCAACGAGTTCATGGTCAAAAACCCCCTGGTGCTGGCCAAGTGTGAGCTGCCCCACGCCCTCGCCCTCTGGGGCCGTCGTCGGCGCCGCGCTGACGAGGACAGTCATGGCGCCCTGGTGCGGCCACTGCCAGGCTCTCGCCCCCGAGTTTGAGAAGGCCGCCGCCGAGCTCAAGAAGCGGCACAGCAAGCGGGACGCGGGCTCCGACTCGCCCCTGATCAGGCTGGTCAAGATCGACTGCACCGAGCAGGCCGACCTCTGCAACGACCACGGCGTGCAGGGCTACCCGACGCTCAAGATCTTCCGCGGCGTCGACAACGTCAGCCCGTACAACGGCCAGCGCAATGCCGAGGCGTGAGTTGCCACCGTGTCCCATGCTTACCGGTGCCGTGGTTGCTGACAAACGACGTTGGGCGTCAGCATCCAATCTTACATGGTCAAGCAGTCCATGCCCGCCGTCTCTCTCCTGACCAAGGAGACGCACGACGACTTCAAGACTGCCGACAAGGTCGTCTTGGTCGCCTACATTGCCGCCGACGACAAGGCTTCCAACGAGACCTTCACCGCCGTCGCCGACTCGCTCCGCGACGAGTACATGTTTGGCGGCGTCAACGATGCTGCCGTGGCCGATGCCGAGGGCGTCAAGTTTCCCTCCATTGTCCTCTACAAGTCCTTTGACGAGGGCCGGAGCGAGTTCAAGGAGAAGTTCGACGTCGAGGCCATCACCAAGTTCGCCAAGACGGCCGCCACGCCTCTGGTGGGCGAGATCGGCCCCGACACGTACGCCGGCTACATGGCTGCTGGCATCCCGCTGGCCTACATCTTCGCCGAGACGCCCGAGGAGCGCGAGGAGCTCGGCAAGGCCATCAAGCCCATCGCCGAAAAGCAAAAGGGCAAGATCAACTTTGCCACCATTGACGCCGGCAAGTTTGGTGCCCACGCCGGCAACCTGAACCTCAAGACGGACAAGTTCCCCTCCTTCGCCATCCACGACACTTCCAAGAACCAAAAGTACCCCTTTGACCAGGAGAAGGAGGTCAGCCACGACAACATCGCCGAGTTTGTTGAGCAGTACGTCGCGGGCAAGATCGAGCCCAGCATCAAGTCGGAGCCCATCCCCGAGAAGCAGGACGGCCCCGTCACCGTCGTCGTCGCCCACAACTACAAGGACGTCGTCCTCGACGATACCAAGGATGTCCTGATTGAGTTCTACGCCCCCTGGTGCGGCCACTGCAAGGCTCTGGCCCCCAAGTACGACGAGCTCGGCGCCCTGTACGCCAAGAGCGAGTTCAAGGACAAGGTGGTCATTGCCAAGGTCGATGCCACCAGCAACGACGTCCCCGACGAGGTCCAGGGCTTCCCCACCATCAAGCTGTACCCTGCCGGCGCCAAGGACGCGCCCGTCGACTACAGCGGCTCGCGCACTATCGAGGACCTGGTCAACTTCATCAAGACGAACGGCAAGTACAAGGCCGGCGTCTCCGTCAAGGAGGAGGCCACCGAGGAGGCCGCTCCCGCCGCCTCGGAGGCCAAGGAGGAGAAGAAGGCCAAGGAGGACAAGAAGGCCAAGGAGGACAAGAAGGACAAGGAGGACAAGAAGGACAAGGATGCCAAGGAGGACAAGGAGGACAAGGAGGATGACCACGACGAACTGTAAACGCTACGATTTGCTTGTGAGGGATTGAAAAACGTCGCATCATGCTTATTGCCGGCGTGGATTTAAGGACTGTTTGACTAGGCACCTGGGGTTTCATAGTTTTCCGCGCTAATATGAAATCTCCTTGTCTGTTGGAGCTATACACTGCGTCGCAGAGGCATGACAGCGGGCCTAGACGTTCACCACAATCTGGCGGCAGGGCTGGAAACAGGGCCGGCCGAACCGTCGCAGTAATGTACAGGTACCGTAGAAACTGGCATGATGCCACTCAGCCTGCGCTCATGCTGTCCAGAGACAGCCATTATGGCTGTCGCCTGCCCGTTGTCCCGGATCCCCCAAGCATGTCCGAGTCATTCTCATTTCTTCGCCGGCATCCGTTCCTCGAGCGCCTTGACGTAGCAAGAGAGGCGAGTGACAGAAGCTTGGAGAGTCTGGGCATCGGTCAGCATCAAACAGTCAAACCCGTAGAAGCTTCATCCAGACAGCACGAAAGCGCTGGGGGCCGAGACGTACGTAGATGTCCTCGGTCAGGAGGTCGTTGGAAGCCTTGTACTCCTGGACGAGGTAGCGGTAGACGGCACCGCCGGATACGACGCAACCGAGCAGGAAACCAAAGAGCCTGGGTGGAGTTCCCAACCGTCAGCGATGCTGTTGACAACTCCGAGCTTGCGTGCGCGCGCACTCACCCTCCGCGGAAGGCCCCCATCGGCTTTCGCGGAGGCAACGGCGCCGCATCGGCCATGCGCCGGGCCGAGGCATGGAACGGGCGCGCAGCCAGCGCGTGGCGGCTTCCCGCGAGGAACAGTCTCGCGGCGCCGGGCATGGTGGACGGAGATTCTTGCCAGGCGGACGAGGTCGAGTCGTTGGCATGAGGTTGAGGTTGCTGGAGGACCTGTGGCTGGAGCTGCCAGGTGTGGCGCCGCGGCGGGTTTTTCCGGGTCCGGGGACAAGGCCCCGCAATCCGGAGGCAACCCTGCACAGCTCTGGCTCTCGCAGCAACGCGGCCATGAACAACTTTGGCGTCATCGAGATCGCCGGCGCCCGGACGACGGCGGCGCCGGGATGGGCTTACGTGCCGGACATGGGCCCGAGCCCGGCCGGCCTGCAGCCCGCCAACAGGAAGCGCGCCCGCAACGCGCCCGGCGGCCTCAGCCTGGGGGATCTGTCGGCGCGGCAGGAGGCCAAGGCGCGCAAGGAGGTGGAGGCGCTGGATCGCGACGGCGGCAAGGACAGCTCGATACCGCTGCCGGTGCGCGGCGGGAGAGGTGCGCGGGCCTGGGCAGCAGACGAGGATAACAAGTCGAGCGCTGACGTGAGAACAGCCCAGGTCAAGCACACGCCCAACGTGCGCAGGATCATGCAGTCGCAGAAGACGTTTGCGAACCACCTGGACGACTTCCTGGCGATGCAGGCGCTCGCCGAGGCGAACCCGGGCGCGCAGGGCAGCGGCGCGCGGCCGGCCGGCTCCGGCCCGGGCAGCGGCGCCAAGCGCCCGGCGGCGGGCAGGAAGGACGCGGCGGCCAGGCCTGCGGCGCGGGACGAGGACGCGGACGCGGGCCCCCGGGAGGCGCCCGTCCTGGCGCCGGCGTGGCGGCCCGGTCCGGCGGCGCACCCGGGCGACGGCGACGCGCTGCTGGCGTCGCGCGTGCCGCCGCTGCCGTCGGACGAGGAGCTGCGCAGGCTGCTGGCGCACCCGCCGCTGCCGTACCTCGAGGCGCGCGGCCGGGGGGAGGGCCGGTACCCGAGACGCGTCTTCTGCGAGGTGTGCGGCTACTGGGGCAGCGTGCGGTGCATCAAGTGCGGCACGCGCGTCTGCGCGCTCGACTGCCTGGAGACGCACCGGGAAGAGTGTGTGACACGGTACGGCCTGTGAGGCTGGCATGGGTTTGGAGGCATTGATACGTTGATACCCGGGGACAGGCGTTTTGCATTAATGGTCCCGATCCTAAGAGACATTTGAGATACTCCGTACAACGTCGTAACTAGCTGAAGAATCGAGTCTGCTCGGACTTGCAAGTCCGGATTGACTCAGGGGTAGCTTGGACCCAATCCCGAGGATCTGCCGCTGTGACTCAACCCCACCCCCTTGCAGGGCAATTCTGCTCTGCCCCGCGACGACCACGTCGACAGCGCCCAACGCTCGCAATCACGATTCGTAACAACGAGCCTCTTCGCCATGTCGCCTGGTCCAGCTGACGCCCCCCCCGCGGCGGAGGGCGCGCAGAGCCTTGCATCGCGGCCCGCAAAGCAGCACAAGGACAAGGGCGCCAAGGGATCCAAGAACGCGGGGCTCGAGGTTTGCAGACCCTGGCCTCTCTTGGGTCACTGTGCTGAGGTCATGACAGCTCCCGACGCTTCCCGACTTCATTCAGCACCGGCTCGACATTTTCGACAGGATCAAGGCTCGACAGGACGCCGAGATTGCCGGTGCGTTGCCCCCATCTCCTGGCATCGAGCTCGTTGACTCACGCGAGGTTGACAGCCAAGCCGCGCGAGCAAATCACCATCTCGCTGCCCAATGGCAAGGAGGAGAAGGGAACGTCGTGGGAGACGACGCCCGGCGCGGTTGCCAAGGCGATTTCCAAGTCGCTCCTGGAGCGCACCGTCATCTCCAGGGTCGACGGAGAGCTCTGGGACCTGACCCGGCCGCTGGAGAAGAGCTGCAAGCTGGAGCTCATCGACTTTGAGGACCGCGAGGGTATGGCGCGTGCGCGTCAGGGCCGTGCCGCGGCAGCCGGGCTGACGCTCAGCAGGCAAGAAGGTTTTCTGGCACTCGTCGGCCCACATTCTCGGAGAGGCAGCCGAGCGGCGCTTCGGCTGCTACCTCTGCAACGGTCCCCCGACGGAGGACCCGCCGGGCTTCTACTACGACATGGCAAACATGGAAGGGTACGCCGCGGCCGAGAGTCACCCTTGGCAGAATGTGCTGACGACGGGCAGCGCCGTGGTCGCCGACGAGGACAAGAAGGCCCTGGAGACGCTGTCCAACTCCATCATCAAGGAGAAGCAGCCGTTTGAGCGCCTGGAGATGACCAAGGACGAGCTGCTCGAGATGTTCAAGTACAGCAAGTACAAGGAATACTTCATCAACCAGCGCGTCCCGGACGGCACCAGGAGCACCGTGTACCGCTGCGGCCCTCTCATCGACCTGTGCCGCGGGCCGCACGTGCCCCACACAGGAAACATCAAAGCATTCTCCGTCCTCAAGGTGTGGTTGCTTGTCTCGCCGAGCCGTCTGGAGCTGACGACGGGTAGAATTCGGCCGCCTACTGGCTCGGCGACAGCAAAAACGAATCTGTGCAGCGAATCGCCGGCGTCTCTTTCCCCGACAGGAAGCAGCTCGACGAGTACAAGACGTTCCTGGCCGAGGCGGCCAAGCGCAACCACCGCAAGATCGGCCAGGAGCAGAAGCTGTTCTTCTGGGACGAGATGTCGCCCGGCTCCACCTTCTGGCTGCCCCACGGCACCAGGATCTACAACGCGCTGATGGAGCTGATCAAGGGCGAGTACCGGAAACGCGGCTTCGTCGAGGTCATGTCGCCCAACATGTACAAGGCGGACCTGTGGAAGGTGTCGGGCCACTGGAACCACTACGAGGAGAACATGTTCACCTTTGAGGTGGAGAAGGAGAAGTTTGGCCTGAAGCCGATGAACTGCCCGGGCCACTGCAAGATCTTCGCGCACGCCGATGTGACGTACCGCGAGCTGCCGTGGCGCATGGCCGACTTTGGCGTGCTCCATCGCAACGAGTTTTCCGGGGCGCTGTCGGGGCTCACGCGCGTGCGGCGCTTCCAGCAGGACGACGCGCACATCTTTTGCACGATTGACCAGGTGCGTTTCGTCGTCGACGACGATGACGACGGCCGAGGAGGCTGACCAGGGCGTGAGCTAGATCCGGGAGGAGATCGAGGGCGCCTTTGACTTTCTGTACGGCGTCTACGGGCTGTTCGGCTTCAAGTTCCGGCTGAAGTTGTCGACGCGGCCCGACAAGTACATTGGCGAGATTGCGCTGTGGGACATGGCCGAGGCGAAGCTCAAGGAGGCGCTCGACTCGTTCACGCAGAAGATGGGGGCGGCGTGGGAGGAGAACCCGGGCGACGGGGCCTTTTACGGGCCCAAGATCGACATCACCGTGTACGACGCGCTGAGGCGGGACCACCAGTGCGGCACGATCCAGCTCGACTTTAACCTGCCGCGCCGGTTCAAGCTCCGGTACGTGGCGGCCAAGGACGACAGCGGGGCGGCGACGACGGGCGACGACGCGGATCTGCCCGTGGGGTACGCGCGGCCCGTCATGATCCACCGGGCGGTGCTGGGGAGCTTCGAGCGGATGATTGGCATCCTGACGGAGCACTTTGGCGGCAAGTGGCCGTTCTGGCTCAGCCCGCGGCAGGTGCTCGTGGTGCCGGTGATGCCGGGCGTCAACGACTACGCCAGGGAGGTGCAGAAGATGTTCCACGACGAGGGGCTGTTTGCCGACGCGGACCTGAGCAGCAACACGTTCCAGAAGAAGATCCGCACGGGGCAGCTGGAGCAGTACAACTTCATATTCGGTAAGGCTGCGTGGCCGGGAGGATGGGCGGGTAGGTGCTGACGGAGAGGCAGTTGTCGGGGCCGAGGAGGCCAAGTCGCGGACGGTCAACATTCGGAACCGCGACGACCAGAGCACGCAGAGCAAGGGCGAGCTGATACCGCTGCAGGAGGCGCTGGAGCATCTGGTCAGGCTCAAGGCGGAGAGGAGACTGGAAAACAAGTTTTAGGGGCGGGCGTCGGGGTGCATATAGATGGTATGGAGCGGAGCAAGACGACGGCACTGACGAACGGGAGCGAAGGGAAGAGGGCGAAGGGGTGGCGGAAGGGCGGAGGAAAGAGGGTGCTGGACGAGGCAGAGAGTCGTGTGCCAGCATACAGTACATGGCTACATACGTGTCTGTATGTATGTAGACAAGACAAGACAGAGGAGATGTTACAGGTTACAAAGAGCGGACCTGGACTGGCGACGAAGGGCGCAGGCTGGCGAGCTTCCTTTTCCGGCGAGCCGTTGTGGCGGCAGGAGGGCGCTTGTTGGGCGCGGCGGCGTCGATGAGCAGGGATGCGGGCGCGGAGAGGTGACGAGTGAGCGAAAAGGAAATCAGGATGTGAGACGGCAATGCTGGAGGGTGAGGCAGGCGGCGGACGGGAGTGGCAGCGGACGGGAGTGGCAGCGGACGGGCGGGGAAGAGTCGAGGTTGGCGGCGAGGACGAGAGTCATGATGGATGACGGCGATGGTGGTGATGTGTCACATCGGGGGGTTCGAGGCGGGCCAGGGGGCTTCCTGAGGCCGGCCAGGGAGGCTTCCTGAGGCCGGCCAGGGAGGCTTCCTGAGGCCTTCCGGCTTGCGGGCTCGAGTCTCGGATCGTCGGACTCATGATGGAGGGATCATCAGCCTGCATGCTTATATTATATGTGTGACCTGTTGGCGCACATGGCGGCGTGCATGGAAGAAGAGCCGAGGCCGAGGCTGGGCAGCGGCGGCGGAGCACGAGACAGCGGCCAGGGGGGGTCTCCGGAGCGGAGGAGCAGGCGGAGGCGATGGCGGCGGCATAGGTCATCTATCACAAAAGACGGCGGCGACCGGTGAGGGCCAGGCGGCCGAAGGGGAGGCCCGGCTGAGCGACGGGTCGGAGGTGGTGAGGCGGCGGCGATGCGTCTGGGGCGCGCCAGGTGACTGGTAGCACCGAGTCGCGACGCGGACATGCGTGATCGCCACGGCGCGCCAGGCACGTCGCCATCAGTAGGATATCGCGCGTCGGGGCGGTTGAGAGGTGAGAGGTGACGGGGCGACGGGGCGACGGCGGTTGCGGCCTGAGGCCTGACTAATAAAGCCGGCGAGCTGGACGTCGCTGCCGCTCGCCGCCGTCCCCGCTCGACGTCGTCGCCCGTCGCCCGTCTCGGTGCCATCCTCATCGTCCTCGCCGCCCGCCACTCGCCACGGCCTGCCTGGCCCCCGAGCCGCTGCCGGATCCGCCGTCTGTACGGGCGCCGCCGCCTGCACGAGCGCCGCCGCGCGCCGCCACGCACCCCCCCCGTGCGCCGACGGCGGGCAGCAGCACGGCGCGGCGGCAGAAGAAAGCACGAAGCCACGGCGACCTCGGTGCATTAGCGGGGAGGGGCGTGCGGCCAGCAGGCAGAGGGCAAAGCAAGCGCGCCTGTGACAGATCAGGACCTGCGCCCGCCGCCGTCAAACATAGCCATCCAGAGCGCCGCCGCGCCGGCCCCCCCTGTCCATGCCGCCCGCGTCCTCGCCAGCCCGGCACCGCGACGACGGCGGCGGCCGCGACGACACGGACGGCCCGCCGCAGGATGACGCCCGCCGAGCGCCCGGACTCGACCTCGCCGCCTCTGCCGCCGCCTGCGCCGAGCCGTCGCGCCCCGAGCCCGAGCCGCCCGCGCCGCAGTCTTGCTCGCCCGCCGCGGCCCCGTCTTGCTCGCCCGCCACGGCCCCGGCGCCAGCCCGCCGCGACGACGACGACGACGCCGACGCCGCCCATGGCCAGCGGGACGCGCGCGACGACCGATTCGACGCCGCCGCCGACGACGCCAGCGCCTTCAGCGGCGACCCGGCCCGCGACCTCGAGAACCTCCATGTCCCGTCCGACGACGACCTCGACATGAGCGACAGTGACGGCGGCGCCTCGCTCGACGACATCATCTTCGCAACCAACGTCATCAACTTCACCTACAACCTGGGCTTCGACTTGGACCTCGACCCGCATGCTGCCCAAGACTCGTACATCGACGACGACGACGACGACGACGACGACGACGACGACGACGACTACGGCTACGACGACTACGACGACGATCATGACACATCTCCAACCGCGACTGCCCACCTCCCAAGCACCATAGAACCCCCCTTCTCCTTGGCCCTGCACACCTCCCTCCCAGGCTCCCTCATCTCCCTGACAATGGAGCCCGACCTCCCGGATGCCCCTTGGGCCGGCAACCTGCCGCCCCCCGCCCCCGACGTCTTCGCTGGCGCCCTCGGATTCCCGCCGCAGCCGCCCTTCCTCGACATCCTCGACAACGCCCTTCCGCCCCTCCAGCTGAGCAACCCGAACCCGACGATTCTCGGTTCCGCCAACTTTGGCCTCGTCGCCTTCCTCCGCAACTGGGCCTACCAAGGCCGCTTCAGCCGGTCGTCGAGACCCCGGCCGCCGCACCCGTACGAGGTGCACATGCAGGCGCTCGCCAAGGCCGACGACGTCACCTACGCCGACCTCATGGGCGACGAGTGCGACTTCCAGGGCCTGGACTGGGCCGCCATGGGCACGACGCGCAACGACGCGAGGACGGAGCGGTCCAAGACGTACATCAACTACGTCAACCGCCAAGGGTCCGACGAATGTGTGAGTGGCCCCTGCTGCGAGGGGATGCGTGCTGAGCAGGCTCCGTGCCCCTAGACGCGACTGGACGACCTGAGGCTGCCCCCGAGGGACAGCTTCTTCCGCTTCAGGAAGATGAACTTTCGCCCCGACGTCAACCTCTCCCACTTCCAGCTTCGCAGCGTGCTGGCCTGCCCGGCTCGCACGCACGCCTACTATTCGAGTCCCAGCGGCATCTCCCGGCTCGACCTGAGCGCCAAGGAGGCCAGCGTCGTCGTCAACCTCCGCGAATTCCCCGCCCTCGGCGGCCTAATATCCACCCTCGACGCCGGCTGCGGCGTCCTCATGGGCGGCACCTTTGACGGCAACTACTGCCTCCGCTCTCTCGACGGCGACGACAGGGACGACTTTGTCCAGGGGCACATCTCGCCCGACGGCATCACCAACCACCTGAGGATCCACACGCCGCGGCGGTCCTCGAGGCCCGTCGCGAGCATCGCCAGCAACGACTGCGGCCTCCGCGTCCTCGACATCGACACGGAGAGCTTCGTCTCGCAGCACATGTACCCCTTCGCCCTCAACTGCTCCGCCCTCTCGCCCGACGGCCGGCTGCGCGTCCTGGTCGGCGACAACCCCGACGTCTTCATCGTCAACGCCGACACGGGAGCCGTCCTGCAGGAGCTCAGGGGGCACAGGGACTACGGCTTCGCCTGCGACTGGTCCGCCGACGGCTGGACCGTGGCCACGGGCTTCCAGGACAAGGCCGTCAACATCTGGGACGCCCGCAAGTGGTGCGACTCGAGCGGCAACAGCACCGCCCTGTGCACCATCCGCAGCGACATGGCCGGCGTCCGCGGCCTGCGCTTCTCGCCCCCGGGATCGGGGCCGCCCGTCCTGGTCGCCGCCGAGGAGGCCGACGTGGTGAACCTCATCGACGCCCGGTCCTTCCGCTCCAAGCAGACCATCGACGTCTTCAGCGAGATCGGCGGCGTCGCCTTTGCCAACGACGGCCAGGACCTCAACGTCCTCTGCTGCGACTCGCACCGCGGCGGCCTGCTGCAGCTCGAGCGCTGCGGGACCGTGCCCGAGCTCGTGCCGCGTCCCTGGCCCCTGGATCGCGGGCCGGACGCGCCCTGCCTCGACGACTGGTCGCGCGCCCGCGTCCCGACTCTGCTGGGAGCGCCCGAGCCCTTCTGAGCGGCCCGCACGATGACGACGTCACGCCCCTGTACTCTGTCCGTTTCTGTTTCGGCGCGCATATACCTTTGTTCGCCAGAGAGCAAAGCCGTTTGTCCTGGGCGTGGCAGCCCAGACCGATGTCAGCACGCACCGACCCGGGTGCGCTGTTTTCGTCCCCGTTTTCACTTCACTTCTCGTCTCCTCTTCTTGCATCACGGCGGCGGGTATATAGTCGGGCGGCCGGGCATGGCATGGCATGGCATGGCGGTCCGACGAGACGGCCTGCGCGTAGTGGCGGCCGACGGGCTTTTTTTTGAACATCCAAACATGCAGACTTGGAAGCGAACATGCAAGTCTGGCGCTCGTTTAGAAGAGCAGCCGGCTTACGGTGCTCCGAATCGCGGGCCTCTGGTCTGTCGCTAGCGCCTGTGCCGTGACTCGAGCTTCCTGCGTGTTGTGACGAGGGCGACATGGTGCATATTGTGATCAGCGGCTATGGGACAGAAAGCAATGGAAGGGGAGTGAACGCTGGAAAGGTATAGGAGGGGAGTAAAGGCCGGAGAGATCTAGCAAGAGACGGGAAGGGAGTAAAAGCCGGGTAGGTATAGAAGGCTAGAGGAACTTGCATATTTGCTTTCCAAGTCTGCATGTTTGGTTATTCCTTTGTTTTCTCTCACCATTCTCATCCGCAACTCATCTCTGGCATGTCGAGTTGTTGGCCTTGTGGTCGCTCCGCAAGGCAGCGCAACCTACGTGCACGCACGGCCAAGACGCGGACAACACAAGACCCGGGGCCGCTCGCCCTGTGCCGCCATCGGGCCCATCTCACAGGTCTCGTCGCCACCAGGACGCGCACTTGGCCCCATGGCAGACACAAATAAATTACAGCGAAACTGATGCTAAATGTACAGTGAAGAACCCGGTGTGCGGCGCGCAGACAGGCCGGAGCCTCCCCCTGTGCTGGGCCGGACGCGGCTGCCAAGGCAAGGGTCCGCGCCGGATGGCGGCCGGCCGACGATGGGGACAGCGGGAGGGCAGGCCTGCCCGGGCCCGGTCGAGTATGGACGTTGCTTTCGTTCATGTACATTCAGCAGGGCCACGTGTCGCGAAGACGGTGAGGCGGTGCCGTGCGGGAAAAGAGAAAAGCGCGCTCGAGGTGCTCTAGATGGAAATGCCGACGTCGAGCTGGAACGAGGCGGCCGAGCCCCAGCTCTGCTCGCAGCCGCAGGCGCCGGCGTCCTTCCACATGTCGTTCTCCCAGGAGAAGAAGACGGTCTTGCTGCCCGTCTTCTCGCGGATCGACTTGATGGCGTCGGCCTGCTCCGACTTGCCCGGGCACGCCTTGCCGTTGCAGCTGCCGCGCGTGGGCCAGCCGCACTCCAGGTTGATGACGTCGTTGCCCTTGCAGATGCCGCGCAGGAGGTCGAGCTGGCCGGCCACGAAGTCGCCGGCCGAGCTGGGCGTCACGTCGGCGTTGAAGTAGGGGTGGATGTTGGCGCCCGTCACGTCGACGACGCCGCAGATCTCCGAGGCCACGTCGCCGCGCTGCCAGATGTTGAGCGTCTCCGAGATGGTGTACGGGCCCGTGTACGCCTGGCACTTGCTCTTGACCGTGGTGATGAGCACCTTGAGCTGCGTGGGGGAGCAGAAGCCGTTCATGATGGCCTCGTTGCCGACGACGAGCAGCTTGACCAGGTTCCACTTGCCCCATTTGGCGAGCTTGTCGACCTGCTCCCTGATGTCGGGCGACTCGTAGCTGCAGCCGCTGCCCTTGACGAAGATGCCGACGATCATCTCCATGCCGTTGGCCTCGCACGCCGCGCCCACGTTGTCGAGCGTGTCGCAGTCGGTCGAGTAGACGCGGACCGTGGTGAAGCCGGCGGCCTTGAGCCCGACAATGTCCTTCATGACCTGTTGGGCATGCTTGCACTGACCGTTGGACGGCTCGTAGGGTGTGTAGGTGATGCCGAAGCGGTCGTTGTTGCTGATCAGCGTGGTGGAGCCACCCTCCTTGGGGCCCGGGCTGGGCGGCTTGGGAGTGCTGGAAGCAGCCGGGACGGACTGGGACTGGGACTGGGGAGCAGCGCTGGAAGGCTGGGCAGTGGTAGAAGCGGCCGGGATGGACTGAGACTGGGGAGTAACGCTGGAAGGCTGGGCAATGCTAGAAACAGCCGGGACGGACTGATACTGAGACTGAGGGGCGGTGCTGGAAGGCTGGGCCGACGACACGGCCGTAGTCACGGCCGACAGGGGCAGAGGCGGCAGGGAGACGGTCGACTTGGGAGCGGGCGCCAGGGTCGTCGGCGCAGACGTCGGCTGCGTGGTCGGGACGCCGGCGCTGGTGAAGGGGCAGAAGTAGACGAAGCCCGTCTCGGTCACGGTGACGACCTGCTGGGGGGCAACGTAGGTGCCGGGGGCGTACGAGGCGGGCGTGGGGTAGACGACGACCGTCTCCTTGTCGACGGCGGTGGTGACGGCGGCAATGGTGTAGGTGCCGGCGCTGGGGCAGACGTACTTGGTCTGGATGATGGTGCTCGTGGTGACAGTGCCCGAGGTGCTGACGGTGGCGACGGGCACGGTGACGGTGGTTGGGCCCTGGACAGCCGTCGTGACGCCGCCAAGGGTGTGAGTGCCGGCGGGCAGCTTGGTCGAGGCGGCGCCGCAGACCGTCGTCGTCTGGAGGACGGTGATGGTGGAGGCGGCGAGGGTGTAGGTGCCAGGCGTCGGCAGGACGTACGACTTGGGCGTCGGCACGACGGCAACCTCGGCCGTGGCCACTGGCGGCGGCAGCGGGGCCTCGGTCTGGGGGCGAGACTTGGTGATGAGGACGGTGGTGGTGTTGGTGACGAGGGCCGTCGTCGTCGGCTTGGGCACCACTGTCCAAGCTGCGTCAGCCATGCGGACGTGGTCACGCGTGCCGGGCCGGATACGTACGGGTAGCCTCGCCGGTGATGGTGGTCCAGATGGTGGTGCAGCCGCAGCTCTGGGCCGTCTCGTTGCCCCGTTTGGCGAGGACCTGGTCGTGTCCGTGGCGGTGGTAAGCAGCCGAAGCGCCGCCAGCAATCGCCGCCAGGGCGGCGGCCGTAACTCCTCCCTTCATGGTGAGGAGAAGCGAGAAGGAGAGTGGCGGAAAGGACAAGAAAAACGAATGCCCGCTGAATGAGTGAAGCGGTAAGTTGAGGAGGCGCGCGGAAGAGAACGAGAGGACGAGAGCGGCTGCGACAGAATGGCGTCTTCACCACGTCGGCATCGGCGGCTCGTGAGAGAAGGGAAGGAAGAAGGGAGGGACGAGATGCAACGTCGGGGACGCGGCCATTATTATTATTGCCAGGCTCCCGTCATGGCGGCCGAGGACGGAACAGATTGTTGGGTGTGGCAGGCATTGTTGATAGCCACGACCGGGGTTCGGAGAGAAGACGGCCGCTCGGCGTACACAAGGGTACACAAGGGGCCGCCAGCAGCTGCGTGTGTCCGATCCGTGGCTGAATAGGGGGACTTGTCGGGCAATTTCTTGGTACGAGCAATTTCCCCCCGGGACCGGGCCCAGGGGGCCTTCGACCGGGGGAGGCAGGGCGCCAAATGAGTGGCCGACGCGCTTTTTTTGATGAGATGGCGCGTGCGGGCAGAGGAGCCACGGCAGTGGTAATGACGAGGGCGCTGCATGGCCCTGGCCTGTGGTGCTCCGTCTCGTCGTCCGTCCGCCGCTCCTCTGTCTTTACACGGCCGCTGATCCTTTGCCGCTTCGAGCAGCAGCCCTGGCGGCTGAGGCTGAGAGAGATTGCTCCTCGTTCCTGCGTCTGCTGCCTTCCAGACCCGCCGTCTGCCGTGGCTGGCGAGTGCCGGGCTCCACGCATGTCTTCATCCGATCTTCTTGGGCTCGACCGCAACACAACCGCGGCCTCCTCGCGGCGTCGTTTTGCCGCGGCGGGCCCGATGCCGGCCGACGAGGCGCTTGTCGTCCACCTATGGTTATATGGGCCCCTCAAGGCCCCGCCGTGCGTGGGTCATGGGTTCGTGACTTTGCCGCTCCCGCGTTGGCGCCTTTTCTCGGCGCTATGGGACGGCGGGCCGTTAATAGCTCTTGGCGGCTATAGCGGGTGTCAGCATGCCAATCTGTATGCATGTGCTCGTCCAGACCTGCCGGCACGTCCGCCATTCGCCGTCTCCTGGACATGGCCAGCTTTTGCCGAGATGCTGGTGGGCCGTCGTGGTGTCTCGCCGCTGACGGCCGTCCCTGCCGACCAACAGGCAAACAATAAGATGAACAAATGAACTGCCCAGAAGGTCTGCCCCTGCCGTTGGCCTGTTTCAGTCGTCTGCCGCGTTGGCCGCGTGTCGTCGCAGATGGAGCACTCTCTTGGTCTATCGACGTGTCCACGGGTAGGTACAGAGTACAAGGTCCAATCGTGCGGCCACGTGACACGGCGCAGTGCCCCGCGGTCCAGGTACCAGTGACATCCAAAATGGCAACCCAAAATGGCAATTGAATTTTTTGCCCGCCTCCGTCCAACCTCACAGCTCGACTCGACGTCGAATGCCTGCAATGCTCCCGCGCTGGCAATGCCTGGCTCGCGCGTCACCATTGCGCAGCTCGAGGGCGCTGCCCGTCAGCGGCCGCCAGGCCTGGCAGGCGCACAAGGGCCATGACGGCCTCTGCCCTGGGCGACGCTGCCTCGGCCGCCGCTACCTTGGACACGGCCCGCCGCGATGCCAGTCGACGTCCTTGTTCGAGGGCCCGTGGAGCGAGGCCGCACTCGAAGAGCCCCCAGCACGGCCTCCGATCCGCGAGCGGCTGCGGCATTGGGTCCCGGCGCACGACGACCAGCCGCGCTCCCGCATCCTGCCCGGCGACATGCCCCTTCTCGGCGGCATGGCAAACATGCTGAGCCGAACCCAGTCCACAGGCTCCTCCACCCTCGACGAGGTCAGATCCGACGATGGGCCCCACGCCGACAACCCAGAAGGCGAGCCGGCCGCCCAGGATTCCGAGGGCGCCATTGTCGGCATTGGCCGCCGGAACCCGGGCGATCTGGTCGAGCTAAGGTCGGCGCCTCCGTCCCTCCCATTCCCCGCGCGCGCCACCACGATAACTGACGCCTCCGTAGGTCCATCGGCTCGCGTGTCCCCGTTTTCGGAATCTACCTTGGCTTCTTTGGCAACCGCAACCACGTCTACGGCGTCAACGGCAAGTGGATCACCAGCGTCGGCTTGTCGTCCCGCTTCACCGTGCCCGGCTTCGCGAGCCTGGCCGAAATGGAGCCCGTGCTGGCCAAGATGCCCAGGGACGCCACCCCGGACGTCTTCGACGACCTGCGCAGCAACGACAAGGGACCGTCGAGGGAGGATGGAGCGGGCTTGCTGGACAAGATGACGCGCTTCAGAGCACAGTCCGAGGCAGTCTACCAGGCCAACCTCTCCAACCTCGAGACTGCCCGGAAGCTCCTGTCCCAGTCCGACGGGCCCAAGTATCTCAGTCTACTCGAGATTGCCCATGTCCTGCTGCCTGCGTCGCTCAAGACCGACGCTGGCTTCTCCGCTACCGCCCTTCACGCCGTCCACACAGCCCTGGACCGCAGTGAAATCGGCTTCAGTCGCCTCAGTTCATCGGGCGACTGCCACCGTCCGGACCACCTCGTCGAGGTCTTTCCCCAACGATGGGACGACGTTGTCGCAAGGGTCGTGGCCATGGTCCGTCTGTATACCGACTCCCGCTTGGACTCGGACCTGTACGGCCTTGGCTTCCGCAACTTTCTTCGCGAGGCACGGCATGCCGTTGCCCAGAGTCGTCGAAAACGCGAGTGGACGTCGCATGGCATGCTCAAGTCGTCGCCTGTCAACGTTGACATCCCGCACTGGTCCTCATCCAGCATGGATGTCATTTCCTTTCTCGAGTGGTGGGCCAGCTACGACCTGTTCGACCCGGGTTCGCGTTTCCACGCCTACGGACCGCTCATCCTCCGCGCCTTGGAGCTCTATGACGACGCTGATCTCGACCAGCGCACAGCCTGGACCTTCCTCCAAGAAATCACCCACATTGCGCCGTGGGAGGTCCCTTCCCGCTACAAGGTCCGTCTTCCGGGTGTCAGGATCAACAAAGGCGGCGGCTTGAGCCGGGCCTTGCCGGGCCGCCTCGAAGAGTCCATGAGGCCTGATGTTGCAGCCGGCGCCAGGCAACAGCGGACTGACGACAGGGTCTTCTGCATCGATGGGCCGTCGACCATCATCGTCGACGACGGCATCTCACTCCAGCCCTCGGATGAGCCTGGCGAGTACTGGATTCACGTCCACACGGCCGACCCGGCATCGGCCATCAAGCCGAATTCGGACCTCTGCAGATTCATGGAGCTCATCCCGGAGACCGTTTACCTGCCGGGGCATTTCCAGCCCATGCTGCCCCTCGAAATGGGCGAGCGCGATGGCGCAGACTACAAGTCCGAAGGCCTGGCCAAGCAGTTCTCCCTGGCTGCCGGCACGCCCGCTCTCACCTTCAGCGCAAAGGTGAATGATGCCGGCCATCTCCTCGACTACAAGATTGAGCCCAGCAAGCTTGCCAATGTTGTCTACTTGGACCCCGACGATGTCTCGAGCTTCTGCAACGAGCCGCCGTCACCATGCTCGGCCGCCGGATACAGCTTCACCGTGGGGACCCCCCCCCGGTCTGGGTCGTACGGGCCCCGGCGCAACGTCGTCGCCGTCAAAGACCTGGACGAGCCGAGCCAAGACGACCTCCGGACGCTGTACCGACTTGTGCAGGCCATCAAGCAGAAGAGGCTTTCCCGCGGCGCGTGGCCCTACTTCTTCCCCAAGCCGGCCGTCTCCGTCTCCTTCCACAAGGCCTCGAAGGAGCTGCGCGAGCATGGCTTTGTCAAGGTCCTGCCCGCCGACCCCTACGTCGAGATCGGCAACGAGTCGTCGATGGGCTGCGCAATCGTGGCCGTCTGCATGGTGCTGGCGGGAGAGGTTGCGGCTCGCTGGTGCTCGTCGCGCCGCATCCCCATCCCCTTCCGCAGGGACTCCAAGCTGGGACACAATGCCGATGCCGCCTTGGCCTACGTCGCCAAGGAGATTTACCCCCTCATCGAGCGCGGCGTCGAGCCCACGCTGAAGCAGCGGCAGGAGCTGGCCAAGCACACGGGAGGCATCGAGATAGCCTCGGAGCCCGGGCCCTACTTTCTGCTCGGGCTCGACATGTACGCCAAGGCCACGTCGCCCCTGCGCCGCTTCGCCGATCTCGTCGTCCACTGGCAGATCCACGCAGCCCTGGCGCACGAGCGCGAGACGGGTCGCCGCGTCGACGTCTCGGCCGACGCGCCCGCCGACGTGCTCGCCTTCGCCGTCGCCGAGCTGAGCGAGATGCTGCCCCTGCTGCAGATGCGCGAGAAGATGGCCCGGGCCATGTCCCGCGGCATCCTCGACTGGATCGTCATGGCCCTCGTCCGCGCCTGGCGCTTCGAGGGCCAGGCGCTGCCGCCCATGCGCTTCACCGTCGAGTCGCGCTGGGGCCAGGGCCTCGTCGGCCGCGTCGACCTCTTTGGCCTCGACGCCGCCCTCGACGTCGACGGGCTCCACGGCCTGCGCCTCCTCAAGGACACCCAGGTCGGCGACCAGTTCGAGGTGGAGCTTGCCGACGTGAACGTCTACTCGCGCCGCATCCTGGTCAAGGCCAAGCGATACCTCGGCCCCGGCACGGACGCCGGCAGCTCCCAGCGCCCGCCCTTGGACGAAATTGCCTCTTCCGCATCCCCTCTCCCGTCGGCGACGGAGCCGGCATTGGCGTCATGTTGACGGCCGTTACGCACCCCCCCCCCCACACTCTGCTACCCCGGGTTTTTCTCCACACATCCGGGACGCACGCGGCCGACGATGCGCCCCTCTCCCCTGTTGCTGTTGGGGAGCCCCAACGGTTTCCATCGTCTCTCCCTAGCGCCATAGGGGTCAGTGCTTGGCGTTGCTGTCTGGGAACTGCCATCGTGGGACCGTCTCTTGGGCTGCGCCGAGTACGCTAGCACGACATGTATGAATAGGCTGTACGTCTGGATGGCCGGCATGGGCACGCGGATGGGAAGATGACGTGGCAACAAGCCACACCGAAGACCAACATGCCATGAGACACGCCAGAGCCATCGTCAACCGCCCTGTGGTAAAGACTACCATGCGTCACGTCGCCGCAGCTTGCATCACCCCCGCAAACGGTCAAGACGCGAGCAACCTGCCCGGAATCTGCACGTATTTTTATTTTGCCCCCCGTCTGCCGCCTTTCCTCCCGCGGCCTCGCCAATTTGTTCCCCCAAGACGCGATGCCCAGGGCCGACGGCTTGGCCTGTCCCGATCCCTCGCCAGGCGTGAAAAAAAAAGAGAAAAGAGCACAACATGGGGCCCCTAACAAGGTCCAAAGCCCCGTGACGCGATCGCGCACAACGCCAATCCGTGCAGAGTTAGCAAGCCCTTTTGCCGTTTTTGCCCCCCCCCCCCCCATTATCATCCAAGAAAATCACGATGCGCTAGCCCACGGCGCAAGCCCCAAGAACACCAAAGAACCCCAAGACGTCATGGTCCGCTGTAAAAAGCACCACCGGGGCAACTCGGTCAACACTCCTGGGGGGCGGGTGTTGGGACGACGAGAACCACCCGGGCCACCGACGCGCTCCGTCAGCTGATCCCAAGCCCCCCTATGTATCTTCATCCATCCGTCGCCAGGAAACCTCCTCATCCCTGCCTTCACTGTAGGCTGACTCATGGTGCGTTGGCTGGCCAGATGGAGGCATACCTCGCTATTTGCCGGCCTTCACGGCCTCCGCAGCTCGTCATAGATGAGTCGGGGACTGCGGTGCACCCAACAAGCATGGCGCCTTGAAAGACGCCAGCCGCTCCCGAGTTATGTGACGGCGCAATCGGGATCCGGCGGTTTGTACTCCGTACGCTGCAAGGCTGGAACACGTCCGAGCAACGAAGATCCATGTCGCTCGAGAGTGGCCCGACCAACAGCGGCGTTACTTCCTCCAGCCAACATTCCAAATGACGTGGGCAATGTCGCGGGCCGTGTTGACCGTGTCAATGACCCGGCCCAGTATGCCGTCGCCGGCAGAGGCGTCGTCTTCCTCGCAAGGCATGAACATGCCAGAAGGAGTGCGTCGCATCCCGGCCGGCTCGTCGCACAGGCTTCCCGTCGACGTTGAGCGGTGCAGCGGGCCGCCAGGGCCGCCTGCCGGAGGGGAATGCCATCCGGACCCCACGCCCAGAGAAGCGTCCACCATCTCGGCGTCTTCCTCCTCGCCAAAGTAGAAAGTAGACGACTTCTTGGCAGGACGGAGCGTCTCCTGGGATGACGACGGCGAGATTAGGGGGCTGTGGCAGACGCCAGTGCTGTGCTTCATGGCCGTCTCCAGGGCCTCTGGCGTGTCCTCGCGGTATTTGAGCGTCGTCGACGGGAGCATCGCAATTGTCCTGCCCTCGACGGGCGCGGCCTTTGGGCTTCGCCGCCTCGTCGAGGGGCCGCGCTTCTTGGACTTGAGTCGCTTCATGACGACGCCGTCGTCCGAGTCGCTGTCTTCATCGTATCGGTCCATGTCCATGTCTTCGTCGTCGTCGCCCTTGACGTCGACGGCAATGCACTGCTCGACCTGCTCGTTGAAGTGGATGTGCTTTCGTTCCGGGTAGGGGGACGAGGCGCCCGACGAGTCCGTCGACTGGGTCAGCGAGCTGTTGCCGTGACTGAGTCTCCTGACTGAGAGCGGAAAGGTGACGTAGCAGTCCGTGTTTGCCCGCGCCATGGTTGGCCGCCGGACGGCTCTCGTCTCCTGGGCTTGGACAGCCGCAGTGGCCTGCTTGAGCAGCGACGACGACGTCAGGGACCTCTGCAACATGATCTCCGACATGCTCCTCTTCTTGAGGATGGGCTTCTTGTTTAGATTGACGAGCGACTCCGACTTGGACAGGACGACGCTCGAGGGCTCCGTCTGCGTAGGGTGGAAGCGGCTCGAGCCGGACTGCAAGGGTCCATAGAGCCAAGTTACATCGCAGTCCTTGAGCCTGAGGCGGCGTGTCAGTACCACCAAGGCATCGCATCAGTGAGTGAGGGCGCGCAGAGAGGCATACCAGTTGAGCTCCTCCGGTGAGATTGTCTTTAGGTTGTTTTTGGCTTTCATCCACGTCCTCCACGAGGCATTTTCTAGCCTCCTGCTGTTGGGGAATTCGTCTCTCCTAGAGATGATGTACCTCCACGAGGACCAAATGTCCTCTTCCCTCCAGTCATGGGATAAATAGTCGACCTGCCGCGAGGGCTTGGTCGCGATGGCGCTGTCGTCCTCGGCATGTTCGACAAACTCGGGCGTGTCCGACGCAGAGGTGACGGGAGAGTTGTCGGCCTCGACGGGGGAGACGGTGTACGAGTCGCCGGTCTTGGGGCTCGGGGGAGGCTCTAGGTTGTCGTCGTGATGGATGACTTCTGGTTGGAAGAGGAACTTGTCCTGAGACAGCAGCGGCAGGCTGAAATGGTCCTCGGGGGGGTCGTCAATGGCCAGGGCATCGTCGTAGTCGGATGATATTGACAGGTTGCTTGCCGGGGTGGAGGTGAAGGACACATCGGTAGATTCGACCTGGAGGGTCGGAGACGACGGCGCCGAGGAGTGATCGGAATCGAAGTATGACTTTGCGTGCGGCGCAAACGAACTGCCAATCTTGGAGGCGGAAGCGCAGTGATGGGTTTGCGCGACGAAGCTGGGTTGAGACTGGGAGCGCCGCAGCGGCGCCGAGGCGAAGTAGCTGTCCTCGGAGGAGAGGACGGCCGCCATTGCGGATGAGGAATGAGGGCCCGCCGACGCGATGCGAGGCCGCGGAGCCAGAGAGATATCGGCCCGCGTTAGCGACTCATCGATGAGACGGCTGGGTGTAAGGGGCAGTCGACTGCCGGAGTTGATGAGTCGTCGATGTCGATGTGCTGGGTGCGGCGGGCGGCGGCAGCGAGCGGATGGGCGGCGTGGTCTGGACAGCCTATGGCGAGGCAGCCACGGGAACGTGCGACTTGGCGAGCGAGGGGATAGGCGAGGGCCGTCTCGGGGCGAGCTGCGTGCGAGCGTGCGTCTATGACGGCGGCGGCGGCGGTGGCGGCGGTGGCGACGGCGAGAATGCGCGAGGACGTTTGAGCAGATAAGGCGGAAGGAGTAAGGGTAGGTGAGAGCGGAGGAGGAGGAAGAGAGAATGACGGGAGAGAGGGAGAAAGGGGGAGAGACGGGGAGGAGGTCGAGGATGGGTGTGACGCGGTTGAAGAAGGAGTTGTGCGGCGAGGCAGCGCAGAATGCAGGCGGGTGAAGACGGATCGACGCTTGGGCGTTCCTGCCCGCTGCAGCCTTGGAGTGGCCGGACGCGGGCCCGGCAGGCCGGTTGCAGGAGCGAGCAGCGGCGCACCTGCCCCCGCAGCGCCTGGAAGCTACGTGGTGGCACCGAGGACGGGGTAGGTACGGGGTACTTGCGCCGTGTACCAGGTGCCGCGCACCTTGATGCACGTGCAAACACTCGACGGGCAGGTGCCGCGAATGTACCCCGTACCTCAAGCGCTGGACGGGTGCATTGTAAAGCCAAGGTAAGTTTGGAGGTTTGGCCGCCGGCATAAGGCTTTTATTTTTATTTTAAACTGCATCTCCGCACTGCCTCTGCCCTCATTTCGTGCGTTGCGCCTCCGCCCGCAATGGGAAAGCAGTTTTTAGTGCTGGGGTGCTAATCAAAGAGCGGTCCCTCCTAGGGCTCGATAAGCCAGCCGGCCCAGACCAATACGGCTAACCAGGCCTGTCGGGGCCTTACAGCCACCCCCTCCTCCAGGCGGCGAAAGCCTGAAGCCATTGACGAATGAATCAATACCCGCGGGCGTCCTTGTAGAGCTCCCGAGGATAGGAAGCAACGACGCAGTTGGCTGTGTCGGTTGGTTATACGGCACTGCATGAGCCACGGCGATCCAATGTCTGCAGCCTCCAGTCACCCGTTTTATAGTTGGCTGCATCCGCCCCCATGCTACCTTTATGCCTGCCTCTGGCTGCCCGTCTCCCCTCACATTTGCCGCTGCGTTTGCGGTTTGAGCCGGCCGGTGCAGCCAACAAATTCCCCGAACAGGGGTTCTCCAACCACATTCACGCAGGCCAACGGCGCGACTACTGGCCCTAGCCTGGGCGTCTTGTTTGCGCGGCCACCAGAAGAGAATAGTCGAGTGTCCATAGCCGCTGCGACCCGGGTCTCGCACGCTGCATGCAACGTCAGGTTCCATCATTCCGCCGAGGCCGTGGCAGCCACCGGAAGCATCCATTGTGTGCACAGTACATGCGTGTACGGTTGCGGCAGGCCAAAGTCAAAGAGGCATTGGATGCCTGCCTTGATACGGCTCTCGTCAGGGATCCCCAGATGCGCCGCGTCGAATCGACGTCGGCCCGTGTGCTCGATAGCCGTTGCGCGGCCCGTACGGCGTCTTGCCTTGCTTCATCAGCGCCTCCAGGATTCAGCCTCGCCCTCCACAGACAGCCAGTGGGCCCCGAGGCCGCACGGCCGGCTCTGGGGCTGCCGAGAAGACTATTGACTCGATCTTTCGGAGTACGCAAATCAACCTTTTGCCAATCGATAATGTACGGGGCGAGTCTCTGGCCGTCGGCGTGCCGCGACCTGGTACATGCAGACATGCGCGGCGTTAGCAGTCGAGGAATGTCGGTGCCTAGACCTCGTACATACAGCGGCAGCGGCAGAGTCAACATATAGCAACCCTGATAACAATCCGGTCTTTGCGCGGCCCGTCTAGAATGGCATCCGCTGTGCAGTCCTGATGCCGCGCGCGGTGCCAGGTGGAGCTCATGCAGCCTCTGCTGGTTTCCAGAACCAAGGACAGACCTTGGGTGCATCGCCAACGGGCAGGCGCGTCCAGGATCCCGCCCGACAGCTCCTGCCTCGGCGCGCCGCCTCGAGCGCTCCTCAGGGGACACCAGACAGTAGTGCCATCGCCAACTCTCGTGTTTCACCTCGACCGCCAGCCGGATAGCCGTCCATGTCCAGCATCGACCAGCAGAATCGTCGTCCGATCCTGGCCCTGGCATCCGTACTCCGTACAGCATCCACCCGTACGGAGCACTGTACCCATCGAGTCAACGGACCCTGGACGTCATCCCATGAGCGCCATCGACCAGGGGCAACGTGGTGGTGGCCACCGGTCTGCGCGGCAGCCCCAGACCCCGACTTCTCCCGCCCTCGATGCGATCCAGATCAGACAATCCATCAGTCGATTCGACGCAGACGACACATGCGCCCGCGCAGCTCCTCGCCACCCTTGGCTGGGCCCTCGGCAAGCCCTGGATGGACCGCGTCTCCTGGCGCCTTCCGACGCTGATGACGAATGCTGGCCCTCTGAGGTATGCCCTGGCTTTGCCCGTACATGCCATGTCACTGCGACTCACCGCTGCGGCGTTGTACAGCCTTGGATCATACATAGCTGGATATACACTTCGCTCCACCCAAACTCAACTCCAATCGCAACCGCCCGTTCCGCTCTGGCAGCCGGGGAGGGAACTCAGGACGGTCCCGTCTTCCGTCGATCGCCGAGTCACGGTTGATCAACTCCGCAGGGCCCAGCACGATCCACGGTGGCCCTCGCCAGCGCAGCATTGTGGGAAAACCATGGCCCCTCGCAGCGCCGCCGCCGGCCTCGCGCCCTCAATGCAAGTGTCCTGCAGCTCGGTCGCTTAAGCTTGGCTGGCGCCAAGGTCTGGTGCCACTGCCATGTCAGCAAGCGGAATCCACCACCTGTTGCTATCGGGATCAGCATCGACTAGCCTCGTCTTGCGGCAACTTACTCGTGTTGGCACACCTTGCCGCCTCTAGCCACACTTGCCTTCGGACACTGGTACGGCCTTGTGCCCCTTGCCCCATCGGCGCCGCCAAAGATTGACACGGTGCACTACGAAATGCACATGGAGACGTACAAGGAGACGTCGAAGCGCAGGGCCTCGGCGAATCGGGGCTTGGAGCTTATCGGGCGTCCTGTGGCTGGGCGCTTGTTGTGTAAGCCTGGTGGTGCAACTTTCCAAACTCCCGACTGGCTCTTGAAACGCGGCCAGGCCTCTCAAACGCATTCTGGCGCAACTCAAAGAGCTTATCGACGGCCAGCGCTCGCTTCTTAATTCTCGGTTGGCCGCTAGTCTTTCGACAACTACCCGGATCTTCCGACGCTCCGAAGTCGAAAGTTATCGCCGTGGCGTCGCCGTATGCAACCAGCCTCGTCCGGAAGGTCTGAGAATCACCTTGGCCGCACACGCAGCACTTTTGCATCGTCACATCATTCCGCTGCGCAATTGTGCCAGCGCCTGGCTTCTTATCAGCCCGTCCGCCCGTCGTTTGGCGGCAGCATATCAACGGGCACACCCATGCTGTTGTTCGCCACGATGCAGGCTGCATGCAATCTGGACTTGCATGCAGCAACATGGCCGCCCTGCTCGTTGGCAACTTCACTGATGGATGAGACGCAGAGCGTGCTCCGTCCCATCCGTCCGTGATACATATACGTACAATACGTACGGATACCCACCATCCGGACGGGCGCGCTTTGGCGCCTTATCTCGGGCACGGCGGCACCCATGACTCTCCACCGGTCCGTGATGACTCTTCCCATGTCAATCCTGCTCCGGTCACACCATGCTCATGCGCTACTGCCAGTGACGCGCCGACGGCCACGACTCGAATCTGGATCACGTCCAGGAGGGCCTCCTGGTCCTCGATGCGCCCCGAGGAGCTTGGTGGCTCGTCGCGAAGCTGGCATCGTTGGGAGTCGTCTCGGCCGAAAGAGGCGCTGCTGCAGCTGAAAGCACGCCAGTCGTCAATCAACGACCTACTAACCTCAGATCTACCGGAGGGAGAAGCCATCTGGGATGCCTCGTGGAGATGGTGTTCTGCGGCATGCCATCTTGGACGAGGACACAAGCGAGCGAACCAAGCTTGGCCCCCATGGCGGCGCGGAACTGACTTGCGCTGTTGGGTCAGGCCGCCGATGCAAGTCGTCTACTAGGGAGCTGTTCCGTACGGGCTGGGCGATGCTACCACGGAGAGGTCGCGTTTTCGATGCAGAGCACACCACCATAAGTCACACCATGTTCTTGACGCGCACATCATCGGGCTGGTTCGGTCGGTGGCCACCCGGACGAGAGGATGGTTTCCACGAGAATGCAGGCAGTTCACCGCCAGAGGTGCGGCAAGACTCTGCTCCGCAATAAGCTTGCGGCTGGGCCAGACAACGACTAGGCAGAGCGTTGGCCCAACGCCGCACAGCTCAGCCTCATCGGTGTCCAGCTGAGATGATTTCCCCCCTGCAACCGAGCTGGCGAATGATGAAGGCCATGAATGACGCATCGGATGGCCCGCCGACGGAGAGAACACGACCGGGGGGCTTGCGTGGTTTGCGGCTCCAGCAGGGCCATGCGTAGACACACGTGTCGCCCGGACAACACCCCACGGGACATGTTGCTGCTACCGGTGAGCCTGGGTCGTAGCCTCGCCCGCTTGCTAACAGATCAGGGGGGGTCGCAAATTAAAGGACTTGCCGGGCGCGGACCGTATCCGCCAGCGGCTATGGCGAGCCGACCTTCCTGTCGACGAGGTGATGATGCCCCGGCGCGAGTCGTCTCCCGACTATTTACAGACGTGCATGAAAAAGGGACAACAAGCATGCAGGACGACGGCAAGGAGGGTCGCGGCCGCGCCAGACCGGACGGGCCGCAGGAGCATGGACCCTTGGCACGGGCGCCGTTGTCGAGGCCGCAGTCTGGCCACGCATGCCTCGTCGTCTGGGAGAGGAGGGCGTTTTGTCCGCCGCGCGGCCGGGCCATGAGACGAACCGAACGCCTTGCCCGCGCTGGCGATAGGTTCGTCGCCTGCGTCGCCTGCGGACAACAAGCGCCGAGGCTTCGGCGGAAGGGCCAGCAACCGGTCTGCCTCGAGGCGCCGGGGGCGTTCCCCGCACTCTGCTCATGCGAGATATGGCTGAGCGGCTGCATGCCGATATTGCTGCACACCTCCGCCTGCACGGATGGGCTGTATCTACCGGCGGGGCCCGCGGCGCAGCGACCGGCCGGGCGGAGGCCATGATAACCCCGATCCAGGAGGCCGAAAAATCCCGCGGCGTCGAGGAAGCCGCCCTCCCTCGGCCTCAGGCGCGGGCCGCAAAGGCCACCTCGGGCGGCAGGCGGAAGCTGGCGCAGAACATGCGCTTGGCCGGGGCCACGTCACGGACCTCGTGGATGGACACCTGGCCCGCCCTCTGCGCGTCGCCCGGCACTAGCCGCACGCCGATCTCGCTGTAGATTCGCCGGCAGATGTCGTCGAGGGGGCCCGCGTCGTCGGCCTTGGCGGCGAAGCAGTGCGCGTGCACCAGGGGCAGCCTGGCGGCCGTGTGCGGGGCGAAGAGCTGCTCGAGCCCGTGGTAGAGGCCGCGGAAGTTGTGCAGGAACTCGAGGGCCGACGCGGGCAGGTTCATGACGAAGTGAGAGATGGTCGGCGGCACGGGCACGCGGACCGGCTGCGGGCGCTGGCTGGCCGGCACGCTCCTCGAGACCCTTGGCGGCATGACGACGGCGCAGTCGCCGCGCCGGGACGCCTCCAGCACGAGCTTCGCAGCCTTGCGGATGAAGTCGTGGCCGTCTTGGTTGAAGGGCCTGACGAACTCGCTCACCTGGCCGCGCCCGTGTTAGCTGCCTGCCCAGCCATCGGCCGCCGGCGCGACGCACCTTGTTCCGCCGGACAATCTCCCCCAGGTACTTGTAGCTCTCCGGGTTCTTGTCGTTGGCCCAGACGAAGACGCCCTTCTTGCCGGCGGGCACGGCAAACGGGCCGATGCCGGCCATGACGTCGGCGACGACCTCGCCGGGCTTGAAGAGGGCCGTGATGCGCTGGTGCTCGGTGCCGAGCTTGGTGTTCCAGTACACCTTGGAGTAGTCGAAGCGGAAGAGGCAGCCGGCCTCGCTGACCTCGACGAGCATGTCGTCCGGGCCGGCGAGCACCTCGTAGGCAAAGGTGCGGAACTCGTTCTCGGTGCCGACATTGTCCGTCTTGTTGATGACGGTGCGGATGCTGGCGTTCTTGTCGACGATGGCCTGCGCGATGACGTACTTGTAAGGGCGGTATTGGTCCCTGAGGTTGAGGTGAGCTGGCGATGCCTTGTCAGCACGGTCGGGTCGGACGCCAGATGAGGGGACCTACCGACATGTCCGGCCGTGTTGAAGCCGACGGGAATCTCGCCGTGCAGCTCCTCAGGCAAGATGGAGCGAACGACGTCCACTGCGCTATCGAGTCAGCACGTTCCAGACGGGCAGAGACGAGGGCCTTTGCGTACGGTAACTCCACAGCTCATAGCCGATGGCTACGTCCAGCGGGACGACCTTGACATCACCCATCGCGGCCGCCTCTCGCAGCGCCGGGCTCCATGTTTCAGGCGCTGCATGATTCCCGAGGTCAGCATCGCCCCAGCAACACCAAGGGGTCCGGGGGCGCGCACCCGCCGGCTTGACGTCGGGCCTGAGGACGAGACACTTGCGGCCCAGCGCCGCCAGCGCGGGGTCCGGGTCGGCGGCGACGGGGTCGAACCTGTCGAGCAGCAGCACCTCGCGCGTCTGCTCGAGCTGCTTGCGGTACCGCGCGATGAGGCGGTTGTCGCGCACCGAGGCGGCGGCCGTGGGCAGCGTGCGCGCGAACAGCGACCTGTCGAGCGTCTTGGCGGCGCGCGCCGCGGCGGGGGCGCGGAATAGATTCATCTCCAGGACGCGGCGCCTGCCCTGGGGCGCGTTCAGCACTTGGCCTGTGTGGTTTGTGCTTGGGTGGTTACCTCCATGTCGAAGCTCGCCAGAGGGGTGGCGGATGAATGGTGAGGGCCTGCGAGGCTGACGGAAATTTGGGCTGCCAAGGGTCTATTGCGGGTCCACACGTGTGCGGAATTGGCGAATCGGCGATAAGCATGGCGCGAGGCTGAGGATGGCGCCAGTGATGTCACGACTGCGCAGCCGGCAGCAAGGGGGCCTGGAACTCTTTTTCATGAGCCTATATATCTGATTCATACGTCCATGTCCCAGAAACGCACCCTGGACTCCTTCAGCCCGGCGCAGAGCTCCCCAACTTCCCGCTCGCAGCGGCGACATGATGCTCATGCGCGGGCCGACGCTGGCCAACTGGCGCACGCGGTCCCCAAGCAGACGGACATGACCGAGGACGACGGCAGGATCAACATCCCCTTCCGCAGGGCCATGACCAAAGACGGGCCGGAAAACCATTACAATTACAACGTCGGCGGCAGGCTGGCGTATCGGTGGGACAAGCAGCGCCGCCGCGTGGCGGCGTGAAGGGTATCCCCAAGCAAAAGGCTGGTCTATATGCATCCGTCTCCCTGTCTGGCGCAGAAGCAGCCCGCTCACTTGCCGTGGCGCATCTGTGCCCTCGCGTACTTTTGGAGCGCCCTGAGGAAGACCTGGTACCCAAAGGTCACGTTGTCCTGCAGGCAGAAGATCTCGGTCAGGCGGATCTGCCAGGGCGGGTAGCTCGAGAGCTCGACGTAGGGGCCGAAGAGGATGAGCAGGTCGGGCTCGGGCATGATGCCCTCGGACAGCTCGGCGTCGATGAGCTCGATGGAGATGTCGCGCGGCGAGAGCTTGCCCTTCTGCGACATGTCGGCCAGCGTCTTGGTGAGGTCGACGATGGATTCGCGGCCGTCCTGCGCCGAGACGAGGTGCAGCTTCAGGTGGCCCTGGCTGCCCTCGCCGACGGTCGGCGACGAGTGCTCGTCGCGGTGCGGCGACGTCACCGAGAGGCTCGGGTGCTCGCCGGCAAAGTAAAAGGTGAACTTTTGGATGACGGCCTCGTAGACGCGCGGCATGTGCTTCTTGAGGATTCCTGGCACGGCCCGTCAGCAAAATCCCCGCGGGCGCCGCCGTCTCGGGGCACGCACCCGACTTCTCGTACACCGAGAGCATGGGAATCTCGGCGCAGGCGCACCAGGTGGCCAGCTCGGCCGTCTCGTCAATGAGGCGCTCGAGGTTCGCCTTGCCGCGGTGGCCCTGGTCGGCCTTGAGGACGGCGCTGACGTGCTTGGGCCGGCGGCCGAGGCGCATCACGTCCCTGCGGATGTACTGCGGCGTGGCGTGGTGGTAGTAGAGCACCGACCACACCTGGTAGCAGACGACGTTGACCGTCTGCCGGGCGCGGATGTAGAGCGAGAAGAGGCCGTGGAGGAGGGCGAAGACGGCGAGGTGCAGCTGGCCGCGGAGGAAGCGCCGGACGCCGAGCCGCGACCGGCGCCGCGCCGCCGCCGCGGCCACGCTGGGGATCTCGCTCGGCGGCGGGAGGGTTGCCTGCCGCATGTCAGCAGCGGGCGGGCACCGGGCGCGGCCCCCGACGGACCCTGAGCAGGCGCTCTTTCTCCTGGTCGCTCAGCAGCGCGTGGTTGTGCTGCTCGTCGGCCCTGTAGGCCGCGCGGACGCGCGCGTCGAGGGGCATGGCGGCGCTTCGGTCTGCGGGGGGCTTGCAGGGGGCAGAAGGGGTCTGCAGCTGGAGGCCGAAGGGGTCTGCAGCTGGAGGCAGAAGGGGTCTGCAGCTGGAGGCAGAAGGGGTCTGCAGCTGGAGGCAGAAGGGGTCTGCGAGCTGCCCAAGGGCTAGAAAACAGGCTCCGGCATGGATGAAGACGTGGCAGAGGCAGCGCCTTAAGAGCTGACGTCGCTGGCCAGCGCGCCTCGCGCGGCTGTGGCGCAGCAGTGGGGCGGTGCCTCCCTGCATGTACGAATCCGGACGACGGAGCACGTGCTGCCAAGTACACGGAGGCATCACGGGCCCTTCACCTCACGCCCGCTCAGCCTGCGACGCGCATCGCCTCCTGCTCCTGCTGGGGAGCCGTCCCTGGGCCGACCGCACCCCGACACCGCCGGCCGCTGCGCACATGCCGGCCGCCGGCCGCCCCTGCCGCGCGCCGCTGCCTCGCCGACCATGGAGCGGCCCAGCTCCGGGCCCAAGAGCCTCTTCCCCAAGGCGCCCAGCTTCAGCCTCGACAACTTCTCGGGCAAGGACTTCATCGTCCGCGACTTCGTCGACAGCCTCGCCGACTCGGCCGTCCCCGCCAACCGCCGCTCCGGGCCCGGCCACGCCGCCTTCGACCCCAAGCCGCTGATCCGGACGTTTGAGAGTAGGCGCCTCCCTTGCGTTCCCGACGGCCGCGGCTGACGCCCCGCCGCCCCAGATGCCCTGTCGCAGCTGGCCCTGCTCGGCGACGAGCTGCAGGACAAGGAGTCGGAGCTCCTCTCGCAGGTCCGCCGCGCCGAGATCCAGCACGACCAGACGCTCGACACGCTCGGCCGCAAGCTCGACCAGTCCATGACGTCGTTCGAGGCGCTCGACGTGTCGCTCAACGCGGGCGCGGCCGCCGCCGGCCGGTCCGACGGCGGCGGCAACGTGGCCGTGCAGATCGGCGAGAAGCTCGAGGAGCTGGACCGCAAGCGCCGCCGCGCCCAGGACGCCATATTCCTCATCCAGTGCTGGACCGAGGTCAGCGACACGGGCCAGCTCGCCTCGCTCGAGGCCATCCGCCGCCAGGGCAGCGCCGACAACAAGGTGCGCTGCGCCGTCATCGCCCGCCAGCTCATGCGCATCAGCCAGCAGCTCGACCCGGCCTCGTGGGGGGCCCAGCAGGCCAACGGCCAGCGCAACGGCGCGCCCGCCAACGGCACGCCCGCCGCCGCCGCCAGGGCGCACAACACGCGCGAGCTCCTCGAGAAGTTCTGCGAGACGCTCGAGCAGGACCTGCTCAAGCAGTTCAACAACAGCTACCGGCGCCAGAACTTCGACGACATGATGGAGTGCGCCAGGGTCCTCTACGACTTCAACGGCGGCGCCAGCGTCATCGCCATCTTCGTCAACCAGCATCAGTTCTTCATCGACCGCGACCAGCTCATGAGCGACGAGGTCACGGCCGACGGCGAGATGTGGGAGGCCCTCGCCGACCCCGACTCGGACCCCCCCGGCGTCGAGCCCAGCCTGCAGTCGCTCGTCGACGAGGTCAAGATCGTCATGCAGGAGGAGTCCTTCATCATCAAGCGCGCTTTCCCCTACTACGAGACGGTCCTCGTCAAGTTCATCCAGCGTGTCTTCCAGCAGTCGATACAGCAGCGCCTCGAAAAGGTGCTCGACAAGGCCGAGACCATCTCCGCCCTCGCCTTCCTCCGCTCGCTGCACTCGTCGAGGAGCTACATCAGCGCGCTCAACGAGGACCTCAAGACGCACGGCCTCGCCGAGAACCCCGAGCCGTGCTCGCCGCAGATCGCGCAGGCGCTGGACCAGCAGGTGGACGAGCTCTTCGTCCCCTACCTGGTCGGCAACACGTACATCGACCGGGAGAGGAGGAGCCTCGAGGAGATGTACAACTCGCTGCTCTTCCGCTTCACTATATACCACTCGCGGCGCAAGAAGGCGCCGACGGGCTTCATGGCCTCGCTGGCCCAGCAGGGCACGCAGTTCATCGCCTCGGCCAAGGACGCCTACCTGGAGCGGCTCGAGTCGTCGGACCTGACGCCGACGCAGAAGCGCATCATGCTGCGCGTCGCCGGCGTCCAGGACAAGGACAACACCAACGAGATCGAGGTGTCGGACGAGGACGGCGCGCTGAGCATCGCCAACGCCAAGCGCATGCTCAAGTGGCTGGCCGAGAGCGTCCAGCGCACGCTCGAGCTCGGGTCGCAGGCCGAGACGCCCAAGGACATGAACATCCTGCTCAACCTGCTGCTCACGAGCATGGGGCAGGTGTACCTCGAGACGGCGCTCGACGCGGCGCACGTGCAGGCGACGATGCTCGAGACGGCCAAGACGGAGCCGGACCTGTCGTATCTGCCCGAGGTGCGGCCGGCCGTGACGGTGGCGGCCATGATGGACCGCTTCATCGCCGTCGTCCTCATCCGGCTGGCCGAGTCGAACACGACGGTGCGCAAGAGCATGGAGGCGCAGCGCAAGATGGCGACCGACTCCATCGAGAAGAAGACCAACGCGGTGCTCACGGCGTCGCTCGACGTCATCACCAACTGGACGTCCAAGTCGCTGGGCGGCCAGAAGAAGCAGGACTTCCGGCCGCGCGACGCCGAGCTCGAGTCGCTGCAGACGCCGACGTGCCTCGCCATCTGCACGTTCCTCGGCCGCGCCAGCGCGCACGCGGCCAAGGCCGTCGACGGGCAGAACGCCGACAAGTTCTTCAGCGAGCTGGGCCTGGCCATCCACCAGCTGCTCTTCGACCACTTCAAGAAGTTCCAGGTCAACGCGACGGGCGGGCTCATGGTGACGCAGGACATTGCCAAGTACGTCGCCACGATGCGCGACTGGCCGCTGACCAAGGACGTGGCCGTCGCCGTCGAGCTGCTGACCGAGATCGGCTCGCTCTTCATCGTCGGGCCCGAGGCGCTGCGCGAGAAGTCGCGGACGCTGGCGCCGGGGCAGACGGGCGCGAGGGGGAAGCTGTCCAAGGCCGACTTTCGCGCCTTTGTCCAGCGGCGGGACGACTCGGCGTCGGTGGGGATCCAGAGCGTCCTGGCTGGTCTCTGATGTGTCTGTATGAATGTTTGATACCAAGCCATGCCATGTCGGCGGATAGTAGCCATGATTTATGGTTGAATCGCCGTCGACGCGTCGCGCCGCATGCCGCCCTTGCGCCCCGTCTGCTGCTCCACCATGTCGTCAAGAAAGTCGACGAGGTCCATCATGTTGGCCAGCTCGGTCAGCCGGGCGCGGTCGCGCTTGGGCAGCAGCGCCGACTTGTCCGGGCCCATGCCGGGCCCGCACATCTGGATGACGTGGTGGAGGACGAGCTTGAAGGGCAGCGGGCAGCGGGCGACGTTGCACATGAAGGCCTCGACGGCCTCCCAGGGGCAGGCCGAGTGGCCGGCGAAGAGGGCCGGGTTGGCGAGCAGGCCGCGCGCCGACATGAAGCCGGCGAGGCCCGTGCTGCTGGGCGCCGGGACGGCGTCGCCGGCCGGAGACGCGGCGAAGGGCAGCGCCGAGAGGTCGAAGACGTCGCCCGAGAGCAGGATCGGAAGGGTGCCGGCGTAGCGCGAGGTGAGGACGTCGAGAGCCTCGGCGCGGATTGGGGCCGTCGAGGGCGTGTGCCGTGTGCGGGGGTGGACGGTGATCCAGTCGACGAGGCGGTCCTGGGCGTGTCCGACGACGGAGTCGAGAAAGTCGACGGTCCTTCTGCGACGCCGCGTCAGCCGGCGGCGGCGGGGGGCAGCCACGGTCACGCACCGCAGGTCATCGTGGACGCGGATCTTGACGCTGACGCTCCGGCCGCGCGGGCTCTCGACGTCGGCGTCGGCGCCGACGGCCCAGCCGTCGAGGCGGAGGCGGGTGCGGGCGTCGACGACCATGGCGCGGACGAGGTCGCGGCGGTCCATGAGGGCGGCGCCGAGCGTCTCGGCGCAGGCCCAGGACTGGGGGCAGCCGCAGTTGAGGTCGACGCCGGCGACAAAGGGCGCGGCGAGGGCGGCGGCGCGGGCGAGCTCGAGGGGGGCGTTTGCGCCGAACTGCACGATGGTCGGCGGCTGGGGGCCGCGCGTGGCCACGGTCAGGTCTGCGACGGCTCAGCCTGAGGTCCGGCCGAGGAGGCGAGGGCGGCGGACGCACCGCTGTCCCGGGCGAAGGCGTTGCGGTTGAACTCCTTGGCCAGGATCATGGGGGTCCAGCACAGGTCGACGCCGAACCTGTGCACCGTCTGGCGGAAGGCGAGCTGCGGGCGCGTCTCAGCGCCAGCGCCGGCCCCCGAGGGCAGGGCTCACCTTGCTGTAGCGCACCATGGGCGCGCAGGCGTACAGGAACCGGCCCTGGCGCCTCGCGGCGTCGAAGATCTTGAGCGGGCTGCGGCGGCGTCGCTGTCAGTCCTGGTGAGCGTCGCAACGAGGCGAGGGAGAAGGAGACTCACTGCGCCGAGGCGGAGGGCGCCCCGGGTTCGGCAGAGGCCGACATGGCGAGACCGGGCCTCGGGAGAGGCGTCGCGCGTCAAGATGCGAGATGATGTCGAGTTTGCATGCTTCACTCAAGGGTGGACGTAGATGAGAGAGGCCTGAAAATTTAGGCGCGCACGCGCTTGCGCTATGCAACGGGACTCGGCCGCAGGTGCAGCGCCCCAGCAACTCCAACACTCAGCAGCTCACTCAGACTCAGCAGCTCCAACACCTTACCCATCCTCGCCTCAACAGCTTGCATTCATCCAACCGTCGACGGCCATCCTGCCCCTCCCATGAGTCAGCCGCAGGGACCGCCGTCGCCGTCCTGCCCCAGGCTGTCCGCGTCGCCCTCCATCTCCTGAAGCTCGAGGCCTCCGAGCATCCGCTCGCGCTCGAGCATCACCTCGCGCGCCCATTTCCTCTCCGCCGCGGCCCGCCTCGCCAGCTCCGTCTGCCGGCCCTCGCAGCGGTCCGCCAGCCGCTGCGCCGCGCTGTACCGCAGCTCCTCGCGCACCGTCCGCTCGTCGTCGAGCCGCGTCCGGTAGCCGGTCAGCTGCTCGTCCTTCCACCGCTGCCACGCGCCGTGGCCCTGGTCCATGCGCTTCCGCAGCGGCAGCATGGCCGCCTCGACGTGCTCCGCCGCGCCCGGCTTGCCGCCCCAGAAGGCCCGCAGCTGCTGGTGGTACTCGGCCTCGAGCTTGCGCTCCTGCGCCGCGCGCGTCGCGTATTCGCTCACAAAGGCCTGCTCCTGCGCCGCCATCCGGGACTGGACCAGGGCGTCCACCTTTGCGCGCTCCGCCTCCTGATCCTGCGCCAGCTGGTCCCGCATGGTTTTGCTCTCCTTGGCCAGCTCTGCGGCCTCCTCTTCCTGCTGAGTCTCCATCAGCACTTGCTGGAACTCGTGAAGCCCGTCGAGCCGGGCCCGCAGCTCCTCGTATTTGAGCTCGACTTCCTTCCGCCGCGCAATCTCCTGTCGGACCCGTTCCCTCAGCTGCCGCTGCCAGCGCTCCTCTGCCAGCCTCGCCTGCTCCAGCCTCTCCAGCTCGGTCCGCCTCGCCTCCTCGCGCTCAAACTCGTCGATTTGCGCGAGCACGATGCGCAGCTCCTCGGCCTCGGCTGCTTCCCTAAGCAGTCGCTGCTCTCGTCGCGCCCGTGCGGCACCCTTGAGATCCTGTAGCTGCTGCATCGTGCACGAGCAGCTCCTCCAGGCCTTGCCACACACGTAGCAGAACTCGGTTCCGCATCGGCACGTCATGTGCTGGCAGGCCTCGGTGTGCTCGACGAGCGCGTGGCAGCTGTAGCACCTCTTCCAGCCTTCCTCCTCGGCCAGTTCGATGGTCAGGTCCATGTCGCGGTCCTGCGGGCAGTCTTTCTTGCCGTGGTGTTGCCCGCGGCAGATGGTGCACGTCAGGTGGCCGCGCGGGCAGCGTCCCTGTCGCTTGGAGAGGGATATGTGTCGAGGCTGGATCCAGAGAGCGCATTCGGGCTGCCAGCAGTAGACTCGTTCGCTTACTGGTATCTCCCATTCGGAAGCACGCTCTTGGAACCTGCCCTTTAGGTCGTCGGGGATGTGCTCCAGGACCGTGCGGAAGGGAATCTCGTTGAGGCAGCATTTGGGAGGCCATTGTTGCTCGTGCTCGACGGCAGCAGTGACAAGGCGGACGAAACACTCGCCGCAGTAGCTGTGGCAGGGGACCTTGACACAAGACTTGCGAGGGAAGTCGTCCAGACAGGAGACGCACTCCCTGGGCATATGCCGTCGGGTCAGCACGGCAGGCACCTCGTCGGCGTCACATGGGGCGGCGGGCTTACAGGGAATCGTCCGGGGCGGGGATGTTGAAGAAGCCGGACTTGCGAAGCTCCAGGATGGTCTGTTGCGTGTCCAAGTCGGTCGACGCGAGGTTGACGCTGCCGAGGGTCACCTCGAGCCGTTGGCGCAGCGCCTCGCGCGCTCCGCCGGCGGAGCTGCTTTCGCCGCCCCTGTCGGCGCCGCGGTGGAAGAGGCGGCGCAGCGCAAACCGGAGGCGCTTCTCGGCCTTGCCGGAAGGCGAGACGGCCGCCGCTGACGCCGGCGCAGCCGCAGCCGTGGTGGACCCGGGCTCCCGGCTTGCGGCGGCGCCGGGCGGGGCAGCAGCCGCGTCCAGAGGCTCCATGGCCATGATGATGGGCAGATAGGGCTCCGGCGCCTTGCCCTTGTGAGCCTGTCTGGCGGCCTCTTCCTCGGCCGCCCGGCGCTGGTCCTCGTCGTCTCGTTGGCGGCGCTCCTCGTCGACGCGGGCCCGGACGTTGTCGATGGACGAGGCAACCATTTCCAGCAGCGTCTGCGACGTGACGCCGGGCGTCTTTCTGAGCGCCGGCGGCGGATCGAACCGGGGCCAGTCCGCTTCGCCGAGGTCGGCGTCGGGCAGCCGGTCGGCGGACCAGGCGCCCGCATGCGGCCTGCTCCTCCACCTCTCCTGCAGCTGCTCGAGCGCGGCGAAGGGGTCGTCGACGACGTCGGCCAGGACGTCGGCGCTGGAGGTGCCGGCCATCGGGGGCTGCTCTGGGCCGCCGGCGGGGTTGGACGCCATGGCTGGCCTCAACGCCCATGGGCCGTCTCAGGCGAGCAGTCGAGCATGTATGTAGCGTGAAGGTGAAGCTGCTCGGCGGAATCGGGGCCGCTCCTCGACCTCGCAGCGGCCAGGCACCGCCCGGCTGCAGGGCCTCCGCATGGCAATCAGCCTCCTTTTCACCTCTCGAGCCGGGGCGCCTGGATGTAGGGAGCCGTTGCCTGTCGATTGGGCGCCGGGCCGAGCTGAGCGCCTATCCTAGACGCTCCCGGGATCGCTTCGAGCCTCCTTCAGCTGCAGGGGCTGTGCTGCCGCAGTCACCGTTCAGCCACTGGGCATGGGGCGCGGGTTCCGTCATGCTTCTCTTCTTGTTCTGGAAAAAGGCTGCCTGAGATCTGCCCATGTCTGGGCCAGGCTGACGGCTGACAAATTGCAACGACGGAGGCCATCTCCGACGTGAGCTGACCGGCGCCTGAGCAAGCGGCAGGCTGCAGCGTGCCACTGGTGTGTGAGGAGTGGCATACATCGTGGCCGACGGCGAGCCAAGCACGCAGCCGAGGGCCTCGGGCTCGGGAAGATGCGTGCACCGCTTGCCCATGACAATGACGAGCTCGCACTCGTAGTCGAGGCTGGCGCCTCGAGGCCGGCGCCCTCCTGCGCCAGGGGGGGCAGCAGCTGGCCGATGTCGACCACGGTGTCCGTGACGTGGTGCTGGCGCAAGACGTCGCCGCTGATGATGCGGGCCCGCCGCGACTTGGCCACGTCGCCAACTCCTGGGGGAGGATGGCATCGCCGTAGTGCGTGCGGCCGTCTCTGGCGAGGAAGCGGACGAGGAGAACCTTAGCATGCATGAAGCCCTGGCCATGACCATGACCCCGGGCCGGCGCGGGACTCACAGAGAACGCGGGCATCTTGTCGACTTGATGGGCAACTTTCTCGCATAAGAAACGGAAGACGCGGGCGTCAAGTTGACTCTCACGAAGACGAGGAAAACGAAGCACGGTGAATATCAAGGGAGTATTGCTATGTACACTCAGCCAAATCTCTATTTGCACTCACGTAAATAGATATTTGCGCTTAGTGGCTGTTACTTCCCTTCCTGTCGCTTTCTGAGTCTTCCTATCGCTTTCTATATCTACATGTATCTAGCTTTAACCCCCTTTCTTATCTCTTTCTAGCTTTGCTCCCCTTTCCGTATTTACTGCCCGCGCATTATGAAATTTGCGTGAGTGCAAATAACAATACTCTAGGTCGTCCAGGGTAGGTGGAAAGGCATGTGGAAAGCATGCGTGGTCCGGTACGTACCCTGCACTATCACGAGCTTCCAGCTTCACCAAGGCAAACTCTGCCCGAGGCAATCTCCAATGCACAATGCGACTCTCGGGCCTCCAGAAAGAAGTCCTGGCGCTGTATCGCCAATGTCTCCGCGAGAGCCGCAAGAAGCCGAGAGTCAGTGTCAGCGAGCTCCTGCTGTCCCGGGACCTCCAGACTGACCATGTCCTGGCAGAGCACTCGGCCTCACTTCGAGTCGTTTGCCAGGTGAGCATGGATCCCGGCTGCAAGAGGCCCGGCCAGAGGCTCATATACTCCTCCCAGGGCCGAGTTTGCGCGCAACTTGGCCGTCGACAAGCGCGACTTTGCCGCCATCGAGTTCCTGCTCCGCAAAGGCCGGCGGCAGCTCGAGGTCTATTCTTCGCCCGGAATCAAAGACGTCAGGTGAAACCAGGGAGCCGAGGGGCCGGTAACCGATGAAACCCGTCTCGGGCGAGCAGTCGCGATGCTTCCACGACGACCGACTGCCCAGCTCGCGCGCTGCCGCTTCCTCGCCAGCAACGACACTCCATCCGTCGAATCCTGCCTCACCAACCTCGGCTCCCCCAGGCCGCCATCAGGCATCTCGTGCTCCCTGGACTGCGGCGTCGCGCTGCACGACACGCCCGCCCCCATGTCTGGGTTATCGTGGAGCATCTTGTCCATTGACTAGAGCATCGCGGCCTCTGCCCCTCAGTTTCTTGAATAGCCTCACTTGGAAACGATCTCTTGTCCTGTGGTTTTTTTCCTGACTCAAGATGGCGACACTAGCATCGATTCCCGAGGCAAACACTTCGTTACCAAGCACCCACGGCGTCCGGCCGCTGCACCGGCGCGCCGCTTCCTTCGAGAGGATCCGCCCGCGATCCCGCGTCGTCGTCCTCTCGAGGCGCCCAACGCGCGTCCGCAACCCGGTGCGCCAGCCTCAAGCGGTACCAAGCCGACTGCGCCAGGCACATGACCCCAGGCATCCTCCGACGCAGGGCCCCGACGGTCCGGATGCGGATTCACGATGCAGAGACGGCTCGACGGGGAAAGCAACCGAGACTCGCCCGCGTCCGATGGCCCCCCCAAATCGCCTGCCGGACGCGGCATCGTCTGCCGATCAGACGTTTGAGTCTTCCGTGTCCTCGGTCAACCTGGACTCGTTCCCCCTCCCGCCCTCCAGCACTGTGCCTTGGCATCAGCCCCGGAACACGGGCCGCCCCGAACCGCAAGTTCTTGCTGCGACTTCTTCGGCTCGGGAAGGGCTCATACCTGCCTACGACAGGGGCGTATCTGCCGCTCGCCGTGGCTTCGGCGACACCGCGGCCGACATCGCCCGGGCCTCCAAGCACACGTCAGTCGACTCGGCTCTCGTGGAGGCGATATCCAGGACCATAGTCCAGCAACTCCGTCTCTTTTCAGCCATCAAGCAAGGTGATCGAGGCTCAAGCAACCCACACAAATCCACATATGCGTACGAGAACTCGAGTCGGCGGGAGGCGTTGGACCGCTTCGCCAAAGACCTCCACCGGTATGCAGAGAATACCGGGGCCAAGGGAAAAACAGTACACTCCACGCCTACCCCAACGCGATCTGGCGAAACCCTCCACACAGTATCGGCGCTCATGCCTTTCCGCCCCGAGTTCCGGGCAGCAGGGCTTGCGGTGACGTCCAAGGACCAGGCCCAGCGTCCCCCAGGCTACGACGCAAAAGCCGGCGCGCCACAGCCATCACGTCGACGCCCGCCCGTCGCCGTCCAACATGACCTGCATCCGTCACAGCTGGACGGACCCCAGGGTCGCGGCCCTAGCACGAGCACAAACACCGAGATATCCTTTGCCCCATCCCGAAACATGGACGAGTGGAGGTACGCACTCATCGACGAGGTGCCTGAGCGGAAACGCAGGCGACCTCGGAAGGAGAAGAAGTCGAGAAACCGCTGCTTGCCGTGTCTCCCAGGAGAGGATCAATACTCGACAGACGCGGAATGGGCGCACTTCAGGCCGGCACCCGGAAATGCCGCTCCAAGGCCGAGAGGCGTGGCCGGCCCAGGGCAGAAAATGCAGCCGCCAAGCAGGCTACCACCTCCTCAGCCGGCCAAGACGCGCCTCCCATGCCGCGACTCCGAGGCGCAAAGCCCGGGGCACAAGCCCGGCGAGTCGGGCACGCGAACGCAGCGCAAGGCCAAGGAGGCAACTGCCGCCGCGGAGCCGCGGGCGAAGTCGCGGACAGAAGCCAGGGGGCGCAGGGATGCGGCAACTGTTCCCGATGCTGGCCCCCAAGCCGATGCCTCCTACGGCGGCATTCCACAAACGAACAGCAGGAATACGGGCCGCAAAAACGGCGGCCCTCCTGCTCAGCAGCTTGGTCGGTCGCAGTCGGACCGGGCCAAGCCGGCTCGCGACACGAAGACGGGGGAGCGGGAACTTGGTTCTGCAAGGCCCTAGCAGAGCATGTCTGGCCGCGAGATATCCCGAGCCAAGGCCAAGGCACGGCCCGCCCCGGCAGTGGAGGACGGCGCGCGCGTCACATCGGCCTTGCCGTCGACATGGGGCCGCCACGATGGCCCTATCACTTCGAACCTGGAAGAGGAGCTGGAGAAGACGGCGCGACTGGTGGCCACGACGAAGCCGCCCATCACCGGCAAACGGCCTAGCCAGCCGAGTCGGAGACAGAAGCGGCCCGTCTCTCGCTACGACCCCAACCACATGGGGATCTGCTGTCGCAGCAGCAGGGGTGTTCCCGCGCGGGCCGTGGCCCCGCCCAACATACCCAAGCGGACGTCGTCTATCCGAGGGAGCGTGGATTCCAACGAGGCAGACGTCGACGACGGCGACATCGCGGACCGCGACGTGCTGCGCGGGCTGCACGTGGCAGCGTCGGCTGCCTGCGACGACGAGGTCGACGCCTTTGTCCGCAGCAGGACGGGCCTGCGCATCCGCCGCTTCCTGGCCGACCTGATGGCGCTCGAGGCCGTCGGCGGCCCGCGGCCCGGCGAGGACAGCGAGCAGCGGGCCCGGAGGCGGCGGGCGGAGATGAGGAAGCTGAAGCAGCAGGTTCGCCGGTCGCGCGAGCTTGCCATGGCTGGCGGCCTCTTCTGAGGGGGAGGTCGCATCGGCAGCCCCAAGCATGACTACCCATACGGGCTGCGTGTAATACTCGAGGGCCCATCCTTAGGACATTCTACGAGACTCATTGCTTTGCCGCACCAGACGGGGGAGCGGTCATAAGGTCGTTTGATTCAGGTTGAATACGTGTCTCGTCTTACATGAGCCCAACTCCGGCGCGAAAACCAAACACGGACGCCTCCCACAGGCGCGCCGCAGCTCAGCGGCCCGGCGGCCCGGCGAGGCAGAAGAAGCGGCGGCCAATCTTCTTCTCGAGCGAGTTGAGGACGAGGTTCCACACGTTGGGGTCGACGGCGACGCCGACGTGGCCGGCCGGGTCGAGCAGGCAGTAGTCCTGGACGAATATGTTGGCCACTCCGGGCTCGTCGACAAAGGACGAGGGCGGCGGCGTGACGATCTCGTCGACGCCCGAGGCGATGACGGTGACGGTGTTGCCGGGCTGGGCGATGGGGCCGTTGGTGAGCTTCCTGACGCCCGGGCCGTCCGGGGCGAAGTCGGCGCAGGCGCCGCAGCCGACGGCCTGGAGCACGTTGAAGACGGCGTCGCGGCTGGCGTGGCCAAGGGCGTAGGCGATGTTGTAGAGGTTGGATAGGGAGGTGCCGTGCGTGGGCGGCGCGATGGCGACGATGTTGTCGACGATGGGCGCGACGCCGTTGAACTTGGCCGTCCAGAGGGCCTGGAAGCCGCCCTCGGAGTGGCCGACGACGTCGACCTTGCGGGCGCCGGTGCGGTCGTGGACCTCGCGGATGAAGGCGGCCACCTCGTGCGAGGACTCGTCGACGGGCTTGACGCCGCCGAGGACGGGCAGGTAGCCGGCGTAGGCGCCGTAGGTGAGGGCGAAGGTGCAGAAGCCCTGTTTGCGCAGCCAGATCTCGAGGACGTTGAGGCCGAAGTGCTCGGTGGAGAAGAGGCCGTGCAGCAGGACGACGGGGTTGGGGTGGCGGGCGCTGCGGCAGTCCCAGTTGTTCTGCCGCGCGAAGCCGGCGGGGGACGCGGCGGCCTGCGCCTCGTCCTCGGGGATCGGGCCGGGCGCGGCGGCGGGCGCGGCGGGCTGCGCCTGGTCCTCGGGGATCGGGCCGGCGGCGGCGGCGGACACGAGGCCCAGGAGGAGCGCTGTCGAGGGCAGCATCTTGGCGGTGTCGGGTGCAGGGAGAGAGGCCGAGACAAGACGCGCTGGGTACAGAGCTGCTGGGTCTGTCTCGCAGGGAAGAGAGCTGCTCGGGTCTGTTTCGCGAGGAGCGGCGACATGTTTATCATTTCTCAGCTGCCCCCGACGTGCCGCCGCAGACGGTCGCATCCAAGGGAATGGACAGGCTGCGCGGGAAAGCGCAGCGGCAGATGCCACGACACCACGGTCCGAGCGGCCATTCCACGGGGAAGGGGGGTTCCACGCGGCAGAGAGGGACGAGAGGACGAAGACGCGGAGCAGGCCGTGCGCCTCGGCATCAAACGGCTTCCCTTCCACGACGGGCCCGGCGCGAGCGTCTGCACGCGGGCGGCAGCGCCAACGGTAGCGCCTGCCCAGCGCCAAGGTGAGCTATCGACAGAGCATGACACGGAGATGCCGAGAGTCGACGGAGGGAGTCCGGAGGCGGACACGGAGGCGGCCGGCGGTCGTGCAACAGCAGCCCCGGACGCCGGGTGGAGCCGCTAGCGCGCCGGGCGGGGCGCTAGGACCCACAAGGCAGCCCCGCGGGGTTCCCGCATTCTGGGGTCAGAGCTTCGATGCGCTAAGCCGTTTCGTCGCCTGCTGGGCCGTTATACTTTGGTACTTGGAACGTCGCAGGGCGCAGAGAGTGGTAGCGGAGACTTGGCCGGCGTGGCCGAGCTCCATCTTGGGCTTCGCCAAGTCGGCGTACCAAGGCGACGACGCCAAGTGGTCGGGGAGCAAGGACGGCCAGACCTCGTAGGTTGTCCACTAGGAAGAACTGCCCAGACGGTACTGGCAAGATCGGGCCAGGCGATTGGGCCTGGTCACGGCGAGGCTCGACGGCCCGCGCTCGCTCGACGCGTGGTGAGCCTCAAAGCGTCGGCCCGCTGCATGGTTCCTATTGCCGGAACCACGAGCGTCCTCGGCGGATGGTCGTGCTGGCCGTCGGCGCCGGCCGTCGGTGCCACGCGCGCACAGGCCGCGTCGGGGCAAGGATCCGGCGCACAGCCGCGCCGGCGCCATCCGCTGCCCCATGCCTGATTCGGCAGCACGCGGCAGGGTGAGCTGAAGGGCGACGAGCCAATGGCTTGCCTCGCCTTCCCCGCACCATCTTCGCATCGTCGCGGCTCCGTCGAGCACTCTGGGCAGACGTCAGGAGCTCCGGGCAGACGTCAGGCGCTCCGGGCAGACGTCAGGCGCTCCGGGCAGACTCAGGCCGCGCCGTCGAGACCATGGAGCCGGCCGCCATCAGCGCGTTCCGCGCCAACTTCTCCGCCGCCGAGAGCGACCGCGCTCACCTCGCCCGGTGCTGGGCGCGCCAGGGCTGCGGCGAGTGCCTCGACCAAGAAGCGTGCAGCTGGTGCCCCTTTGTGCGCCGCGCCCTCTCTCGCCCTCTCCGTCGAGAAGCTGCTGACTCGCGCGCCAAGACGTGGTCGTGCGTCCCCAACTCGTACAAGATGCCGCTGCTGGCGCCCGCATACGACGAGCACATCTGCCCCCATCCTGCCGAGCGCTGGGAGGTCCGTACGCGGCCGTTCGGCTGCCGCGTCTCGTCCACCACGAGCCTGACCGCCGTCGCCTCCGTCCTCGCCACCCTCTTCGTCGTCTTGTGCCTCGTGCTCAACGTCGCCGCCCTCCGCCGCTGGCAGCGCAAGCCCAACAGATGGAGGCGGCGCTGGGACCACCGCTGGCGCGACGCCCCGACGGCCGCCGCCCCGGAGCGAGGCCCGCTGCTGCCGGATCCCCGCCGTGCCAGCACCGGTTACGGCGGGCGCTAAGCCGCGGCCAGCTCCAGAGACGCCTTCCGGCCAAGAACAAAGGGTATCGCGGCATTCACCCAGAGCTGACAGGAGGTATGATTGCCACCTCGTCCGCTTCCGCAATCACAGCGCTCTCGCCCGCACCGTCCTCCGGCACGTCTACATAGTCGAGATTGACCGTCACCAAGCACGAGTCGAGGATCCTGGCCCTGAAACCTGGGTACCTGGCCTCCAGCTCGGCAAACAGCTTGCTCAGCGGCAGCGGCGCCGGCAGGGCCTCGTGGTCCTTGCCCGTGTGCGAGCTGGCCCCGGCGAAGTAGAGCACGTTGAAGTGGCCCGCCGGCGGCTTGGGAGCCGATGTCATGGCGGGAGAGTGTCTGTCTATATTCGTGCCTCTAGAGGAGCTTCCAAAACGTTAGCCAAGTTGCCTGCCCGGAGCTGTCCATTCATTGCGCGGTGCAGGGAACATTGGGTCAGAGATCTTGGTGATAAAAAGAACACATCACGGAGTGTTCAGGTAATACATGCTATTAAAACATCATTCCAACGGGGGCCGATAGCGAAGCCTGCATCAACTTACCATGCCACGAATTGCTGGCGAAAAGCCAGTCGCTCCCAACGGCGCGTGCAGAGAGGAGACGATTGCAGGGAGAGGAAAAAATCGTCTCCGAGGCGAAATTTATTCAGAGTGGACACTCACGTGACGCGACTCGCTAGCTACAGGGTATGCGCCGCCAACTTGTCCTCGACTCCTGAAGATCAAATGACACATTGTCAGCGTCGTCCATCTGGGTATCAGAGCGGTCATGGTCCTCAGGCCAGCTTGGCCATGCGCTCCTCGAGATCCTTGACCCAGCCCTCCATGACCTTCATGTTGTCCTGCACCGCCGCGCCGCCGCCGGCGATGGCCGCCTCCATCTTGTCGAGGCCGTCCCTCCACTGCTTCAGCTCCGCCGTAGTCTCGGCCTGCTGCGCCTCGAGGTCGTCCAGCGCCTGGCTCGCCGCGGCGGCGTCGGCGTGCATGGCCCTGAGCGACCGCAGCCGGTCGAGCAGCGGCGGCAGCATGGGCGTGAGGCCCTCGATGGTCGGCAGGATGCCGTAGAGCGCGTTGATCTTGGCCTCGTGCTCGGGCTCGGCGGCGGGCGGCGCGGGCGCGTGCTTGCCGAGCTCCTCGCGCAGCGCCCTGGCCTTTTCGCGCGACTCGTTGAGCTTGTCTTGCTCCGTGGCCAGCGCCCGCACCCGCCGGCTGATGGCGTCGAGGTTGGCCGTCGACGCCTGCGCGAGCGTCGAGATTTGCTTCTCCATCGAGTCGAGCGTCGGCAGGATGGCCCGCGCCAGGCCGTCCGGGCCCGCCTCGGGCAGCGACGAGGAGCTGATGCCCAGCGCCTTTTCCAGCATCAGCAGCCGCCGGTCAAAGTCGGCAGCCTTGGCCAGCGCGTGGCTCTGCTCGTACGTCGGCGCGTACGTGACCGTGTACGTGGGACCGTCTGCCGTCGGCGGCTCGCCAGGGCTCGTCGTCTTCGGCCGAAGCGAGGGAGCCTTGGCGGCCGCCACGAGCCCCGTGGGTGTCGACAGGTCGTCGAGGACCTGGCTGAGCGTCTCGAGTCTCGTGTCGCCCGTCTCGGCGTCGGCGGCGGGTGCCGACTTTCGCTTTGCGTAGTCGTCCTTGGCCTCCTCCACCTCGCGCTTCAGCCGGGCGATTCTCCTCTCGAGGCTCTCGTCGTCGTCATCATCGGACAGGTCGCCCAGCTCCTCCGTGCCGTCGGGCAGGATGCGCCGGCGCCGACTGGACGCCTTGTACGACCTGCGCTTCCCGTCGACGCGGTCCGAGAAGTCGACGCCGCTGGCGTCCACATTGGCGGGCAGGAAGCGGGAGCGAGCCTCGCTGATGCGCAGCCTCGAGCGCGAAATGCCCTGCGCCTCGTCGTCGTCGTCGCCGTCGACGTCGTAGAACTCGTCGTCCGACTGGGGGCGGTTCGCCGTCGTCTGCACACGCGTCAGACATGCATGGCCCAGAGGCGCCCAGAGGCAGGGCTTACAGGCACGGTGGAGTTGTCGTCTGTCAGCTCGGGGGTCTCGTAGATGTCTGGCGCCGAGTCCTGGCCGTGTCAGCACTGAATCTGGGCGCGCAGGCTCGCCGTCTTACCAGGTCGGGCAGGGCTGCGTACTTGCGGTTGAGCGCCATGGCAGCCTCGGACGAGGATGACGGTCACTGGATTTGAAGGTTTAGGTCCAGTCTCCGGCCACTTTAGGTGGCCCTTAGCCACCCCTGCCTAGCGCCCTGGCCCCACTGACGGCTCCCCGTTCTAGGTACTTGTATTGCAACGCGTCCACTTCCAACCTCAACCTCAACTCACAGCCCTCGAAGTCGTCCAACCACGCCGCTGCCTTGCCCCTGGCACTTTATCGACGCCAGTGTTGCCTTGAAGAGCAACTCGCTCACTCTCTCTATACATCCGGCTCCGACACCGGCAGGCTCACTCCGCAGGCTCACTCCCGCAGGCTCACACTGTCCGACAGGCCCGTCACCACCGTGGACGGGACGGGCAACTCGTTCCCGGCCTGTTGGCTGTTCTGCGACGACAGCGCTGTTGTATCGATTCTTTGCCAGAGCCGCCGTCTTCCATGGCCCGCTGGTGTCACATGACGTCCGTCTGCAGCGACCGGGCCTCACAGGACGTGAGCTCAAACATGGAAGAGACAATAATGCACAACGACAGAATAGTCGGCATGAGCAGGCGGCAGAATCCGCCACGGCTCCTGGCCAAAATCGGAGACAGGCCGGCCGTCAAGCACAAGACGCCAAAGGCCTTGGACGACCCTCCCCTGTCTACAGACGATGAGGCGGACAACGACGAGGCGGACAACGACGCTCCTGGTGCCAATCAACCGGGTCGCCGCGGACATGTCATCCTCGGCAGCTCGGACAGCTCGGACGACGCGAGAACGTCGCGGGCCAGCATCAGACAGACCAGCTTTGGCGGCAAGCCCACCCAGACGCGCGCCTCGCAGCGGGGGACTAGGAGAAAGAGCGACGGGGATCCCAGGTCTGGAGAGCTGGAAACTAGGGAGTTTGGCGACTCCCGGGCGTCTGGAAGCAAGCGGCAGCGGCTCGACGGCAGCTCGACGACCACGCATGGGCGGCTTGCAGGGCCGTCCAGCACCCCGCCAAGCTCGGGGGGGCATCTCACCGACGAGCGCGGCTTCACAAAGAGGAAGTCGTCCAAGTTCACCTACAAGAAGAAGAACACGAGCTCGCAGGAGCAGCCTGACAAGAGTAAGCTCTACCAACCATCTCCCCCGTTGAGGGGCCTCGCGCTAACCGGCACGGCAGGACCGGCAGCATCCGGCCCCGAGCTGCGCATCCCCGACCCCATAGACAGCCCCAAGAAGAACAAGGAGGGTATGCTGCGGACCGCGGACGGTCCGGCTCTCACATCGCCGCCCGGGAGCCCACGGGCCCAGCTCGTGCTGACAAGGCACAATAACGACGTCCTGGACAGCATCCTGGCGTCGCCGAAGCAAAAGCCCGTCTTGAAAACGCCCGTCTCCCTCGAGGCGTGGGGCGAACTCACCAACAGGAGGGCGAGGCCCGGGCAGAAGAAGAAGCTGCTGGCGCTTCCCAGGTCGCCGTCTCCCCCTCGACCTGTTTTCAAGGTGCCTGCGCAGGTTTCCGACCTCGAGAACCGGCGACGCGGCGACGCCGGTGCGGCGCTGTCCGACATTGCTTCGGACGCAGAGGATGGTGGCCGGCCGCCAGATGTGCAGATCATCGACGACGATGACGACGACGCCGCCGCCGCCGCGGCGGCGGCGGTGTGCCCGTGGTGCGGGAAGCCCGTCGACAAGTCGCTCCTCGACGACTTCGCCAAGGGCCAGCGGATGAAGGTGCGGCAGCAGACGCGCTTCTGCCGCACGCACCGCAAGCAGACGGCGCTCGAGACGTGGCGGGCGCGGCGCTACCCCGAGGTCGAGTGGCAGGGCCTCGACGAGCGCTTCGGCGCGCACCGCGGGCTGCTGCTCGACATTGTCAAGGGCAAGCCGTCGCACTTCCGCGGCGTCCTGGCCGCGCAGATTGCGTCGGGCCAGGCCCGGTCGATGAAGAAGGAGGACAACCTCAACCCGGGCTACTACGGCCCCCGCGGCTTCAACCTCATGTGCGACTACCTCGTCGGCGAGTTTGGCGACCTGCTCAAGGCCCGCGCCGTCGACGACCGCGTCATTGCCGGCCGCGGCTCGGCCGCCTTTATCCAGGCCGTCCTCGTCGCCGAGCTCGCCGTCCAGCTGATCAAGGACGACATGGGCGTGACGGTCGACGAGGCGCGGGCCATCATGGAGGAGAGCAAGGCGCTTGGCGAAATGGTGCACGAGGAGGCGTGAGGGGGCATGTGGATGGTGATTTGCAGCGGGCGGTGGCATGTTTGGAGGCAGGGCTTGGTGTTCTAGCTGTTCTAGAAGGGGCCTCATTTCTTGCAAGGTTTTTTTTAAAACGCCTTGTTTACGTGACGAGATGTCTGGCGTCGTCCCGCGACGTTTTGCGCTTGGGGCTCCTGTCAGCTTGAAGTTGATGACGTCAATGCGGAGATGATGCCCCTGAGGGAGACGGCGCTCTCCTTGCACGGAGGGATCCTGGAGTATGTCGGCCCGGACTGCCGGTCATGGTGGTGATGGAAGCATGGATGGATGCTTACCCTATACCAGGCAGCCTCCCGAGGACACGAGGTGGGGCGGCGCTGGCGTCACCCAAAGGTCGCATCGAGCTGGCTGAGACGCGCCGTGTCTGACGGTCAGACGACGTGAGACGGTCGACGGCGGCTGGCGGCGCGCAGGCGTCGTTTAAGCTCGGCGCGATGCTACCCGCCTGCGTCGGGGCTCCAGCAGGGCACGGGCAGCAGGCGGCGGCGACGGCTCGATGATGGGCCTCGCACGGAGCAGGAGGATCGCGGTATTCTTAGCAACGCGTCGAGCTGGCAAGGGCAGAGGGCGCTGGGCGGCCCGGGCGCGGCGGCGTCGCGGCCGGAGGCGCGGCCAGCAGACAAGGGCCGGGGGCGATTGATTGCCGCGGCAGGCTGGCAGAGGCGAGGGGCGAAAAAAGGGGATGGGGGGGCAATAGGCTTTGCTTCTGTGAAGAATGCTGGAGCTGATTAGTCGGCGACGCGCGATGCGTGCTCTGTGGCGGCCAAGGCTGAGGCGGAGTCATAGCACCTGGGCAGACACTAGCAGAGGTACAAGGGCAGCAGCATCGGATCGGAGCCATCATTCATCCACCCCCATCATCCGTCGACGAGGCCGAGGCCCAGCGCCGCTCTGTTGCATCGCACCGCCGCCGAGAGGCCAGCCGCGAGACCCTCCGCCGCGAGACCGCCCGCCGCCGCGAGACCGCCTGCCGGCCGGAGCGATGAGCTGAGCACGAGCAGCGGGCCGACCCCCGACGGACGTCCATGGCCCGTGCCTGTGCCGCGACGACGACGACGACGACGACGACGAGGCCGCCCAGGACGCCGCCCAAGACGCCGCCCGAGACGCCGCCCGAGACGCTGCCGCCAACGGCCCCCCCCTCGTGACCATGTCGTCGGACCGCGACGCCGCCGCCGCCGCCGCCGCCCGCTTCAGCTCCATCACCAGCGCCAGCACCGACAGCACCCGCTCCTCCGTCACCGCCAAGCCCTCGACGTCCAGCGCCTCCTCGCGCCGCCCGGGCCGCGGCTCGCACATGCGCCTCGACATCGACAGCCCCGTGTGAGTGCCCGCCCGCCTGGCCTGCCCTCGCCCGCCCGCTGACCCCCCCCCCCTTGCAGAGCCTCCTCCTTCTCCCGCGACAACAACGATGGCCAGGTCTCGCCCACGTCGACGACGGCCGCCCGCGGCCAGCGCTCGCCCTCGTCGCCTGTGTCGACGGCCTCGGCCGCCGGCCCGGCCCCCGCCGTGCGCCGCCTGAGCGACCTCGCAAACTACCGCCGCGAGCTCGCCGCCCTCGAAAACTCGCGCAGCGCCCCCGGCGCCGCCTCCTCCAAGCCCCACACGACCAGCTTCTACGACGACTCGAGCGACAGCGTCTCCTTCGCCTCGCAGTTCTCCCCGGGCCTGCCGTTGGTCGGCCCCCGCGCCGCCGTTGGCGCCGGCCCCGGCCCCGGCGCTAGCCCCGGCCCCGGCCCCGGCGCTAGCCCCGGCCCCGGCCCCGTCCCGCTGGCCGCCGCCCACGACGCCGAGATGCTCTACTTCAGCCCCGACGACCGCCGGCCCTCCATCGCCAGCATCGCCACCACCGCCAGCAGCCACTCCAAGACCAGCGTCACCCGCGGCGGCTTCCGCAAGCTCCAGGGCTTCTTCGGCGAGGAGTTCCCCGGCCGCGACAGCTCCGAGAGCAGCCTGCCCATGTCCCTCGCCGGCAAGGACCAGCGCTCCCGCTCCTACAGCCACACCCGCCCCTCGCACCGCGACCGCAACTACTCCAATGCCACCGACCCCCGCGACGCCTCGCCTTCCTCGTCGAGGCCCCGGACCCCCGTCCCCGCCCCGGAGGTCGTGCCTTTCCTCTACCAGGACAACACTGTGCGTCTGCCTTGCTCCCGCCCCTCCTCCCCCCTTTCCCCCCCCCCCCCCCTCCCGCCGCCGTCGCCTTCTCTAACTCTTGGAATCCTCCTCCCTAGGACATTGCCCGCTACGGAGAGGCGCCCGTCAGGGACATACTGACGGGCCCCGACCGAGAGCGATACGTCACCGACGCCGGCTCAGCGCCGCAGCCCCCCCCCAAGTCGTCGTCGGCGGCGCGGCCCGGACACGCCATCGTGCACCTGCCCGGGCACCATCGTCACAACAGGAGCAATGAGGATCCGCGGTCCCTGAGACAGACGGCCAGCAGAGAAGACTCGCTCGGCGGCAGCCACCACTCCCGGGAGCGCGGCGCCCCGGCAGCCATGCACCACGCCCATCACCGGTCGAGAGCGCATAGCCCGACGCCCAGCGCCAACAGCGGCCCGCCCTATGGCTCCCGGTCCATGCACGTGGACGGGCAGACGTCGCCCGTCCACCACGGCAAGCGGGGGCTCCTCGGCCGCCTCCGCCGGCACAAGGACAAGGACGAGGGCGCCGCCTCGCGCCTCCGCGACCTGCCGCCCTCGACGCGGTCCCTGCAGCCCAAGTCGTCGAGGACCGACTTCTCGCGGCCCGCCATGTCGCCGTCGCCCTTCGCGGGCAACTGGCCCGGCGCCGCCGACCTCAGCGACACGCAGGACGCCCGGGCGGCGGCGGCGCAGCGCGCGGCCACGTTCAACAACAAGTTCCCCTTTGCCAAGAAGGGCCGGCCGACGAACCGCAACTACGACTTCACCGACGAGGCCATCGGCCCGACGGACCGCAACGACCCGGGCCACGTCTACCACCTCGACACCAACCTCAACGACATGGAGGGCATCCTGACCAAGCCGCCGCAGCTGCCGCCCATGGACGCGTCCTTTGTCAGCAGCATCGACGGCGAGCGCAAGGAGTCGACGACGTCGGAGGGCCTCAAGGGCGGCTGGGACGCGCCCGACAGCTGGGCCGTGCGCCGCGGCACCGACGACAGGTCGAGCCACTCGACCGACGTGGACGAGACGGGCAGCCCGCCGCGGCCCGAGGAGAAGCTGACGCCCTACTTCATCCGCATCTTCCGCTCCGACGGCACCTTCTCGACGCACTCGATGGCGCTCGACTCGTCCGTGTCGGACGTGATATCGCAGGTGGTCAAGAAGACGTACGTGGTGGACGGCATCGAGAACTACAACATCATCATGAAGAAGCACGACCTGATACGCGTCCTGACGCCGCCGGAGCGGCCGCTGCTGCTGCAGAAGCGGCTGCTGCAGCAGGTGGGCTACGAGGAGAGGGACCGCATCGAGGAGCTCGGCCGCGAGGACAACGGCTACCTCTGCCGCTTCATGTTCCTGTCGGCCCGGGAGAGCGACTTCCACTCCAAGACGACGGACCTGGGCATCACGCGCTCGCAGAAGCTCAACTACGTGGACCTCTCGGGGCGCAACCTGGTGACGATACCCATCTCCCTCTACTCCAGGGCGTCGGACATCATCTCGCTCAACCTGTCGCGCAACCTGTCGCTGGACGTGCCGCGCGACTTCATCCAGTCGTGCAAGCACCTCCGCGACATCAAGTTCAACAACAACGAGGCGAGAAAGCTGCCGCCGAGCCTGGGCCGGGCGGGCAAGCTCACCTACCTCGACGTGGCCAACAACCGGCTGGAGCAGCTGGAGCACGCCGAGCTCAACAACCTGACGGGCCTGCTCAAGATGAACCTGGCCAACAACCGGCTGACGCACCTGCCGCCGTACTTTGGGGCCTTCCAGGCGCTGCGCAGCCTCAACATCTCGTCCAACTTCCTCGACCGCTTCCCCGCCTTTCTGTGCGGGCTGCAGAGCCTCGTGGACCTGGACCTCAGCTTCAACGCCATGGCGCGGCTGCCCGAGGAGATTGGGGAGCTGAAGAACCTGGAGAAGCTGCTCATCACCAACAACCGGCTGGCGGACGAGGTGCCCGAGGGCTTCCGGCAGCTCATCAGCCTGCGCGAGCTCGACATCAAGTACAACTCGATCACGAGCATCGACATCATCTCGGAGCTCCCCAAGCTGGAGATCTTGTGCGCGGCGCACAACCACGTGTCGTCGTTTGTGGGCAAGTTTGAGCGGATCCGGCAGCTGAAGCTCAACTCGAACCCGCTCAACAAGTTCGAGATCGTCGAGGCGGTGCCGACGCTCAAGACGCTCAACCTGTCGCACGCGCAGCTGGCGAGCATCGACTCGGCCTTTGCCAACATGCCGAACCTGGAGCGGCTGGTGCTGGACAAGAACTACTTCGTGTCGCTGCCGCAGCAGATCGGGGCGCTGAGCCGGCTGGAGCACTTCAGCATCGCCAACAACTCGGTGGGCGAGCTGCCGGCGCAGATCGGGTGCCTGACGGAGCTGCGGGTGCTCGACGTGCGCGGCAACAACATCTCGAAGCTGCCGATGGAGATGTGGTGGGCCAACAAGCTGGAGACGTTCAACGCGTCGTCCAACGTGCTCGACGCGTTCCCCAAGCCGGCGTCGCGGCCGCCGCGGGTGCCGGGCGAGGAGACGCCGGGCCCGCCGCCGGCGACGGCCAACGGCAAGCCGCTGCCGGCGCACCCGCTGTCGGCGGCGGCGAGCTCGGAGGAGCTGCTGGCGGAGGAGCGGCGGCCGAGCCAGGCGTCGAGCACGCTGCTGAGCGTGGGGCCGTCGCCGGTGCAGGCCGGGGCGGACCGCAAGGGCTCCGTCGTGTCCGTCTACGGCAAGGGCGGGCGCAAGACGTCGGTGGTGTCGCGGGCGGCGTCGCAGGCGACGACGGCCAGCTCGGCGGCGGCAGCGTCGGCGTCGGCGGCGGCGGCGGCGGCGGCGGCATCGGGCGGCGGGCGCAAGGACTCGGGGCTGTCGTCGAGGCTGACGAGCACCTTCGCCGGGTCGCTGCGGCACCTGTACCTGGCGGACAACCGGCTCGACGACGACGTCTTCGACCAGATCACGCTGCTGTCGGAGCTGCGGGTGCTGAACCTGTCGTACAACGACGACATCAGCGACATGCCGCAGCGGTCCATCAAGAACTGGCCGCAGCTGGTGGAGCTGTACCTGTCGGGCAACGGGCTGACGACGATCCCGGCCGACGACCTGGAGGAGTCGAGCCTGCTGCAGTCGCTGTACATCAACGGCAACCGCTTCACCAACCTGCCGGCCGACATCTCGCGGGCCAAGAAGCTGGCGGTGCTCGACTGCGGCAGCAACTACCTCAAGTACAACATCTCCAACGTGCCGTACGACTGGAACTGGAACCTCAACCCCAACCTGCGCTACCTCAACCTGTCGGGCAACAAGCGGCTCGAGATCAAGCAGACGTCGTGGGGCGGGGGCGACGGGCCCGGGGCCGTCAACCGCGAGCAGTACACCGACTTCAGCCGGCTGCTGAACCTGCGGATCCTGGGGCTGATGGACGTGACGCTGACGCAGCCGAGCATCCCGGACCAGAGCGAGGACCGGCGGGTGCGCACGTCGGGGTCGCTGGCCGGGCACCTGGCGTACGGCATGGCGGACACGCTGGGCAAGAACGAGCACCTGTCGACGGTGGACCTGGTGGTGCCGCGCTTCAACTCGTCGGAGACGGAGATGCTGCTGGGCCTGTTCGACGGCCAGGCGCTGTCGAGCGGCGGGTCCAAGATCGCCAAGTACCTGCACGAGAACTTCGGGCACATGTTCGCCACGGAGCTCAAGGGGCTGAAGACGCGGCAGGGCGAGACGCCGGCGGACGCGCTGCGGCGGGCCTTCCTGGCGCTCAACAAGGACCTGGTGACGATCGCGGTGCAGCACACCGAGGAGCGGCCCAAGACGGCGCACCGCGGGTCGGCGCAGCCGGTGGTGCTGAGCCGCGAGGACCTCAACTCGGGCGGCGTGGCCACGGTCGTCTACCTGCAGGGCACGGAGCTGTACGTGGCCAACGTGGGCGACGCGCAGGCCATGGTGATCCAGACGGACGGCAAGCACCAGATGCTGACGCGCAAACACGACCCGGCCGAGCCGTCGGAACGCTCTAGAATCCGCGAGGCGGGCGGCTGGGTGTCGCGCAACGGCCGCCTCAACGACCTGCTGCAGGTGTCGCGCGCCTTCGGCTACGTCGACCTGATGCCGGCCGTGCAGGCGGCGCCGCACGTGGCCAACATGGCGATGCGCGAGCACGAGGACATCATCCTCATGGCCACGAGCGAGCTCTGGGCCTACCTGTCGCCGGGGCTCATCACCGACGTGGCGCGCGCCGAGCGCCAGGACCTGATGGGCGCGGCCCAGAAGCTGCGCGACCTGGCCATGGCCTACGGCGCCTCGGGCAAGCTCATGGTGATGATGATCAGCGTCGCCGACCTCAAGCGCCGCGTCGAGCGCTCGCGCCTGCACCGCGGCACCAGCATGTCGCTCTACCCCTCGGGCGTCCCGGACGACGCGCACGCCCTGCTGGCCGCCTCGACGGCGCCCGGCCGCCGCGGCCGCCGCGCCAAGGGCGACGTGCTCGACTCGTCGCTCAACCGCCTCGAGGCCGAGATCCCCGCGCCCACGGGCAACGTGTCCATCGTCTTCACCGACATCAAGAACTCGACGACGCTCTGGGAGCTGCACCCCAGCGCCATGCGCTCCGCCATCAAGCTGCACAACGAGGTGATGCGCCGCCAGCTGCGCCGCATCGGCGGCTACGAGGTCAAGACCGAGGGCGACGCCTTCATGGTCTCCTTCCCCACCGCCACCTCGGCCCTGCTGTGGTGCTTCGCCGTCCAGCTGCAGCTGCTCGACGTCGCCTGGCCCTCCGAGGTCCTGGGCGCGCCCTCGGGCCAGCCGCTCTACGACAAGGACAACGGCCTCGTCTTCCGCGGCCTCTCCGTCCGCATGGGCATCCACTTCGGCGACTGCGTCTCCGAGACGGACCCCGTCACCCGCCGCATGGACTACTTCGGCCCCATGGTCAACAAGGCCTCGCGCATCTCGAGCGTCGCCGACGGCGGCCAGATCACCGTCTCCTCCGACTTCATCTCCGAGATCCAGCGCTGCCTCGAGGGCTACCAGGACACGGACCGCGCCGCCTCGGCCGCCTCGGACGACGCCTTCGACGACGAGTCCTTCGCCGCCGCCATCCGCAAGGACCTGCGCTCCCTCACCTCCCAGGGCTTCGAGGTCAAGGAGATGGGCGAGAAGAAGCTCAAGGGGCTCGAGAACCCCGAGGTCGTCTACTCGCTCTACCCGCACGCCCTCGCCGGCCGCATCGAGCACCACCAGCAGCACGAGCGCCGCGGCGACGACGCCGCCGCCGCCGCCGCCGCCGCCGCCGCCGCCCCGCCCGCCGACAGGCCCGCCGCGCCCCCGGCCCCCGCCGCCGACCTCTCCTTCGACCCGGACACCCTCTGGGCCCTGTGGCGCGTCAGCCTGCGCCTCGAGATGCTGTGCAGCACCCTCGAGGACGCCCGCGGCGGCCCGGGCCTGCAGCTGCCCGAGACGGACCTGCTGGACCGCATGAAGGCGCGCCGCGGCGACGTGACGGAGCGCTTCCTCGTCGGCTTTACCGAGCACCAGGTGAGCCGGATAGAGGTATGTTTTTTCATCTCCCCGCCGGTTTCCTCCCCCGCAAAGCAGGCACGCTGACCCCCCCAGACGTGCGTCTCGACGCTGGCCATGCGCCACCTCGCCAGGGGCCGCGGCGTCCTGCGCGAGCTCAACGACCTGCGCGGGCCCATGGCCTCGGTCCTCGACTACTTCGTCCGCCAGCAGCGCCAGCTCGAGCGCTACCGCGTCAGGTACGGCGCCCTCTCCGACTCGCAGGACGACAACGACGACGACGACGAGCACGAGCAGGAGCACGCCAGCGACGAGGGCAGCGCCACGGAGCAGGGCTGAGCCGCCCGGGCGACTTGTTTATTTACTTGTCTTTGGAAACCAAAACAGGAGCATTTAGAGAGAAGGAGAGGACGGAGCGGATCCGGTCTGCAGTGGGGGGGGGGGGGGGGCTTGCTGTGCTTTCACACGAACTCGGCGTTGGGGAGCGGTCTCGCGGGAGTCCCAAGTTAGTTGCTATCTTTCATCGTCACCGACGTTTTTTGTTCCTACTCGAGAGCCGAGGCAAGCAGGGCTTGGCTTGATTTCTACACGACGACTGCCGCCGCCGCCTCTCACGACGTGGCCAGCTGCGGCGGCCGGTGCTTGGCGCGCCTCATGATGTGAATGCGCGGCGCCATCCGGGGCCCGAGCCACCAGCCGCCCGTGCGCCGGCGAACGGCGCGCCGCAGCCGCGCGACGCGCGCGCCGAGGCCGAGGACGCGGGCCCCGGCGTCGGGCTCCGGCGCGCCCGGCCGGAGCACCTCGACGCCGTCGTAGCCGTGCACGACGCCGACGACGGCCCAGTCGCCGAGCGCCGCGGCCGGGTCCTCCATGAGGGCGTAGTCGATGCGCGCCCAGAAGGCCGGCCGCGCGAGCTCGGCGCCGTCCTCGGTCCTGTCGAAGACGAGGACGGGCGTCGTCGCCGCCGGGGCGCGGGGTCCCAGGCCGAGGGCGACGGGCAGCCCGTCGGGGTTCTGGCCGAAGAGGGTGAGGCCCGTCATGCACGTCAGGACGTCGGCGTGGACGGCGACGGTGGACGGCGGCGGGGCCGAGGCGACGAGGGAGTCGCGGGCGACGACGGCGCGGAGCTGGCCGAGGGCGTCGCCGCCGGGGTAGTTGAGGGAGGAGACGAGGAGCATGGCCAGGCTGGCGGCAAATGTGGCGGCGACGGAGAGGGCCAGGACCGCAGCGGCGAGGCCGTAGGCCGGCGACTTGGAGCGGCGGGCGAAGACGAGGTTGGCGCCGAGGGCGGCGGCGGCCGTCAGGGGCGGGACGACGTAGAAGACGAAGCGCGCCTCCTTGTGCGGCTGGAGCGAGTAGACGGCGACGTAGAGCAGGCTCGGGAGGGCGAGGGCGCGGGCCTGGCGGGCCGTGGCGGGGTGCAGCAGGGCGAGGAGGACGAGCGGCACGGCGAGGGGGTTGAGCAGCAGGCGGGGCAGGGCCGAGGAGAAGTAGTAGTGCCAGGGGGAGACGCCCCAGGCCGAGGCGGAGCCGCGGACGACGTTGAAGTGGAAGGCGGCGAGCTCGGGCCAGACGGGCCGCTGCCAAAAGTACGAGTCGATGGGGACCGACACGGCGAGGGCGGCGGCGAGGGCGGCGAGGCCGAGGGTGACGAGGGCGCGGAGCGTCATGCGGCGCGAGGCGAGGAGGCCGAGGGCCGTGACGGCCACGAGGATGGCCAGCTCGGCGCGGAAGACGGCGGCGGC